>OY757021.1:49960455-51424470 GCA_963580285.1 Lucinisca nassula
CTAATCCAGGTGCATGTTAAAGTAACTAAGTTACTGATGCAGTTAACCAGTTAAACCCAATATATGGTTCTGTAGCTGACTTGCTTAACCCTTATCCTGCTGAATAAATTAAGCACCCAAATTGTTGGCTATTAACCATCACATTCTTGGTATATTTTTGTTAATTTAACAAATTGCATGACAAACAGTTGAGATCCCCATCGGATATGGCATCTGATCTGGATCCATACTGCTGTCTAAGGTAGGGCTTGTCCATAACAGCATGTTATTATGGGATTCATATTTATATAGATGGAGTAATTTATTACTTAACGTTTTGTACTTCTGGCGATAATAAACCAATAAATACATTTTTTTCCTCCTTTTTTGTTAGCCCTGGTCTATCTGGGGTGGGGGATATCCCTTTCTGAAATAAGCAGTGGGGGCAAATGTCCACCTGTAAAATAAGCACTGGGGCAGATGTCCATACCAAAAATAAGCTATGGGGGGCAAATGTCCGGGTCGCATTTTTCAACTGGGGGGGGGGGGGGGGGGGGGGGGGGGGGGGGGCAAATGTCCATTTTTTAGATTAATTCATGGGGGGGGGGGGTGCAAATGTCCTGGGGGGCAAATGTCCTGGAAACGAAATTGTTCATTTTTATACAATAAATTTGAATAGGCGTGTTTTTTTTTTGTTACCACTGGGGATTTAGAGGGTGTTCTTGGAGTTCGGTCTCAGGGATGTGTCCAAAGTCGTGTAATGTCAACCCTAATGGCCCACTGGGTAATGAAATATCTGTAAGCAGTGTAGTAGGTACGGATGAGGATGCTCACGATGGATCTATACTGTTAATGATTGAATTTGCAACCCGATACTTTACAAACTGTGTAAATCAAATTTCTGTTCATTGTTGTACATCCAGACGAAGCGTCTCATCTGGATCTACACTGTTTGCCATCCTGAATGATTTTATATTTTCACTTATCGGAAAAGACACTACTTTACAGTGTAGACCCAGATGAGGCTGTGTATGGTATTCTAACCCTTATCGCCATACAGACCAGTGCAAATTTCTATGCAAACAATGTAGATCCAGCTGAGGCGCCAAATCTGGATCTACACTGTTTGCTATTCTGTTAATTTCTGTTAATGATTTTCAACTCTGCCTGTCCGCATAGTTACTTTGCAAACAGTGTAGATCATGGTGCGACTGCTCAGGATGAGCCGTCTTTTCTCCACATCTACACTGTTTACCATTCTGTTGACGACTTTGACTAAACCACCGTCAATGAAACTGGAATTGTCTAAATTCACATTACGAAATCACGCCTATACTGACAAATTTTACCACCAAAAAAAAAAAAAAAAAAAATGAAAATGTTTAGATAGAAAATTCTGCTATTTTTCATATTTCTGTTCCAAAAATAGATTACAGGAACTCGTCAGAACCGCCTCGGGGAGGCAGTTCTAACGAGTATCCACAATCTTTGTTTTGATCAAAAATAAGAAAAAATAATGTATACCGCTGTAAACCCCAGTTTTACTGTATAAAAGTGGGGTTTAAGGATTCACAATAATATAGGTGTGTTTTTGTGATGAGAGATGGATCAATCAATCAATCAAATATTTTATTTTCTCAATCCATCATACATAATGGCAATATAAGGTGATACAAGCAATTGCTATAATAATTCAGAGATGAAAGAATCTACTTTAGTAGAAACCGGTTTAAAGTTAATCTATCCGAATTTTCCACTATTTTCCGCATATCAAAGTTATGTCTTATGTTTAAAGATTAATAAAGGCATTTCTTTTGCTTGTTTGATTTGAGGTTTTAGAGTAACAGTCAGATAAATAATGTATACCCCTATAAACCCCCGTTTTACTATATAAAAAAGGGGTACACGTGGGTCAGAATTATGTAGGTGTGTTATCGTGATGACGAAGTTAACAAACGTGCTTTAATTTAACAATGAGTTGGCGCGTGCCCGTCGTCCCCCACTATGTGTCAATCTTTATAGTGTCAATCATGTGTTACCCTTAAAGTGCCAATCATAATATTGAAGATAACAGTTTGATTAATTAAATTAAATCAATAAATAAATAAAGTAACTGTCTCATCTTTGTTCACTTTTTGTGATAGATTTGATAGACAGTTTGTATTGTATTGTATTGTAAAGTTTAAGCATTTTACGTCCGCTATGGTCAGGCGCGTTAGCATTGCCCCACAACAGGACGTAAAGTTTGAGTGCTTCTGGGCTGCAAAACGCGGCAGATTCAGTGAATTGTGAGTCGTGCTGAACTGCCAGTGCCTTCCCCTAAGTAAAGTAGAAGCACTGTAAATTAGAATTTTGAACGCCAGATCGAAAATGGGCATAAAACTGCAGAGGAATCAATGCCAATTTCGGCTGCGAATTGAGATTTCTCTGTCTCACCCGAGAGCATACTAGTTCATGTTGCTCTCTCTTAGGGCCGTGTGATAGACAGTTTTTGTGGTGTCTTGATTTATGTACAGTTTTATTAACTCTTAAAGTGTAAATCATAACTAGTGCAGATGACATTTTCCAGGTTTTGAGCTGATTTATTTCGAAAACACGTCTATTAAAAAATATTGAAAATTTTACCACCAAAAAATGAAAGTATTCAGATAAAAAAAATGCTACTTTTCGTATTTCTTCTCGAAACATAAATTGATGGAACTCGTTAGAACCACCTCGGCGAGGCGGTTCTTACGACAAACAACAATATATGTTTTAGCAGAAATAAGAAAAATAATGATCCACATTTTACTACACAAAAATGGGTTATATGGGGTGTTTTTGTGATGAGATCATAAAAAAATTGCAGCCCATTCACATAATTATTGCATACCCTTCTGTGACCGACTTTTAGGGCACTTTTTATATCTTTCTTGAATTCTTAAGTGTCAACAATAGCTCGACAAACAACATTTTTCGAAATTGTTAAAATTGTTTAGGACAAACATTACAGCCGATTCAAATATGAGTGAAATGTCTTTTATAATAGATAAATACATAAATAAATAGGCTTATCTGTGTTTACACATTATGTAACTTTTATGGCGTCCTTTTAATTATTCAGGGAATAACTTATACAATATATTGTGTAGTGTTAACTCTTAAGGTGTCAATCATGACTTGGGCAGACAACATTTTTCAAAATGTGTTTACCTATCATGTTACTTTTTATGGCGTCCTTTTAATTATTCAGGAAATATCTTATACAATATACTGTATATCGGTGTAATGTTAACTCTAAAGGTGTCAATTATGACTGCGGCAGACCATCACGAAAATTTGACCCCCTATAACCCCACTTTCATATAGTAAAACTTGGGTTTGCAGGGGTATTCTTATTTTTCTTATTTCTTCTTAAAAACATAGATTGTGGGTAATCGTTAGAACCGCCTCGCCGAGGGGGTTCTAACGAGTATCCACAATCTATGTCTTGAGCAGAAATAAGAAAAATATCAATTTTTTGTCATCTGAAAATTTTCATTTTTTGGTGGTAAAATTTTCAATGTATTTGTATAGGCGTGTTTTCGTAAAGGAACAAAATTGGTTTTAATGTAAGAACTTTCTCATCTGAGTTCATCTCGGCCCCCGCCCATATGGGCTTGAAGAAATATATGGGCTGCATGATGCTTCCACGCAGAGCTGAATCCGGCCTGCACAATAGTACTGGTAAACCGCTTAGAGGATCTAAGCCTGTCCAGGAACCGCGGTGCGAGGCGGATGCTAATAAACCCTATTGGTTTCATTGGGCGACAGGGCTTGAGATGTCATTTCATCTCAATGTCGGGTAAAAGTCCCAAAAATTGGAAGCAACGTCTCCAAAATGACCTTTACAGTGCTGACGGGGACGTTAAACCTCAGATCAAACAAACAAAATCTGAGTTCATCTTGATCGAGTCTTATAGGCGTGTTTTCGTGATCGGCTAACAATATTTTTCATGGCGTTATTTATTTAAATAAATAGATAAAATAAATGCATAAAAAGATTGGAGTCAAGAGATTTCACGTATCATATTTGACCTTAATCCTTATTTAAAATCACTGGACAAGAGACTGCTCTAATATATAATGGTGGTAATAAACGCCTGATTAAGAAATACAGTAAGTTGTCCTTAATTATCGAACAGTACACGTGTGATTAGCCACACCAATGTGATGCAAAAGTTTCCAATATTTTTCTATATAAAGTGGGAATTTAGGGCACAAAAATAGATTATGGGTGTTCTTTGCAACACCCTGATTCGGACGGTCTTACCAGTTCCCCAGCTATGTTTTTGAGCAAGAAAAAGGAATATAATATATACTCTTGTAAACTCCCAACTTACCAATTAACAAGGATGTTCATGACACAGGCATCTTAACATATAGACCCAATATCCTACATGTAAAAAAACAACAACAAAACAACAACAACAACAAAAAAACAACAACAACAACAACAACAAAAAGCAAAAAAAAAAAAAAAAAAAAAAAAAAAACACTACTTCTGCTACTACTACAATAATAATAATGATAATTATAATTATTATTATTATTTTTAAGCAATTCTACATAATGTAGCTCTTCAATATGTTAAATATGTTCGTTCATACTTGATGCCTCGAAATGCAATGGCATGGTTGTTACTTCAAGAAGTTCTTTTTCACATTTAGATAGCCTTAATTTTGAGCGCTCCTTTGAATACCTACAGGTAGATCTATTAAGCAAAGTGTCATATCTGCAGATAAATGATTAATGATTCCCTGTGGTCAGCGACTAGAGAAAAAATATTGGATATTCTGTACCTTGATCCCAGTGGTGTACAGGGAGATAACTCGAATATCGCCCAGACAGGTTTTAACGGAATTTCACGACTTATTCCGATCGCCGCCTATGAAGGAAAAAGTTCGGTATTTTCAACCGTTCTGATTTCTAACCTAAATAGTTTCAGTCAGGGCATGGATTTCAGGGGGCGTGGTTTAGTTTGAAAATCAGTCGCCATCTTGTTTTCATTTCAATGCAAAACTTATCCTGTGCTTGAAATACAGATACAACAATGTCATGAAAGTAGAACTGTATTATCAAGAAAATCATACTTTATCTTCGTGTTGCAGGTATTTCCTCAAAAACGTCAAATGGACGCGAAAATTGAAGTCTGATTTCTATGATTTTATCAGATTTTCTGCCAAAAGTCAACGATTGTTATTGTTGTTACAAACGACGTCAGCAACGTCGCCTAGCAATTATGACGTCAAAACGTTCGAAATGAAATAATTCACACTGTGAAATTATAGATTTATAATTCACTGAGAAATCTCAGTAAATCACTACTGAAAATGTAATAAATAGAGTTTATTTCGTTGTTTTAATCGATTACGGTGAAATAATTCACAAGTATTCTAAGGCTTCCGAGTAAAAAACGAGTGAGCGATAGCGAACGAGTTTTTTTACACGGAAGCCTTAGAACACGAGTGAATTGTTTCTCCGTAATCAAGAAAACAACAAAATAACTATTTATTACATTTCCATTCATGTTTTACCTTTGAATGTTCAAATTCAACCTTTCTGATTTGCAACCAAACTAGATCCAGTCAAGGTATGGGTTTCAACAGGTGATGATTAGTATAAGCGTTTCGCTTGTTTTCAAATCCTGTCATTGTAAATTGTACATGTACTGTTCGAATTGACTTGCCGAAATGAAATGAATAAATATTGTTTAAACCAACAGGTGTGGTTTAGTTTGAAAATCAGTCGCCATCTTGTTTTCATTTCAATGCAAAAATCATCCTGTCCTTGAAATACAGATGCGCAAATGTCATAAAATTGGAACTGTATTTTCAAGAAAATAGTACTTTATCATCGTGTTGCTGGTCTCTCCTCAAAAACGTCAAATGAACGCGAAAATTGAAGTCTGATTTATATGATTTTATCCGAGATTTTCCGCTAAACGTCAGCTATTGTTATTATTGTTACCAACGACGTCAGCAACGTCGCTTAGCAATTATGGCGTTAAAACGTCCGAAACTGAGAAATGAAATAATTCACTGTTGAACGATTATCGGGTTTTCTTTCACTGAGAAAAATAGGTAATATATTGTTAGAAATGTAATAAATCAAATTAACGTTATGTCAATCAAAGGCTTGAGAAGCCTCAAAGTCTGTGAATTACAGGGTATCTGATCTGGATCTACACTATTTGCCAGTGTCCAACATTTGTATGTGAAGAAACACCACTATAGCACTTAACATTATTATCTGGTTTTCGTCTAAGATGTCTCTCTGACAAAACAGTTGCAGGAATGATTCTGGACTATTACATGGGGGGTTTCTGCTTCTAACATACATGTACATCGATAGTAAACGCTTTCTTTTACAGCTAAAACACTGAGGTTTTCCTGATGGTGTTTTATTATCTGTTTCAAACATCGATTGTAGGTGCTCATTAGAACTACGTCAATGAAGAGGCTCTAATGAGTTCCCACAATCATTGTTTTAGAAGAGAAAAAACAAGAGTAAAGTATGCCCTGCACACCCTATTTTTCTCTGAAAAAAGGTGGGTATATGGGGGTGTCATTACTGTAACTTGTTTGTTTGTTTGTTTGATTTGAGGTTTAACGTCCCCGTCAACACTATAAAGGTCATTTTGGAGACGTTGCTTCCAATTTTGTGTGACTTTTACCCGACATTGAGATGAAATGACATCCCAAGCCCTGCCACCCGACATTTCGATAACTCACCCGTGCGAAGTAGTGCATCTTTTCAGATCTCCAAATTGGCTACTTTTCTGATGAAAATCCGTGATATTTTTCTGATTTATACTGCAAATATAGGTTTTGGGTGCTCGTTAGAACTGTCTCATTGAGGCGGTTCTAACGAGTACCCACAACCTATGTCTTGGAGCAGAAATACGAAAAAAATAATGTATACCCCTGTAAACCCCTGTTTTCTCCATATAAAGTGGGGTTTAGGGGGGTGTTAATTTCACGGACTTGTTCGCGTAATGTTAATTACATAGGCTTGTTGACCTTATGGGTCTTAAAATGTTTGCTGTCTTTTGAACCACAAGAATGATGCTGGATTACATGTTTATAAAGCAATTATGAGCTGTCATGTTTAATCAGATTATGGAGTCATTCATATTAATAAAGACTGCAGAGTTCAGCAGACATAACACAGCTGTGTTGATAACAGAAATGGTTTCATGACCTACACTCTTTAACCCTCCTCTTGCTGAATATTCATTTTAGCCACACCCATCTCTGACCTTGAACCAATCAGATTACTTGATTTTAATTTATTCCTGCAAATTCATAAACTGATTGTCAAAAAGTGTAGATCCTGATCAGGTGGCTTCTTCAGAGGCTATCGGATCTGGATTCACACTGTTTGCAAAGATAGGGGTTGTCGTGAACAGCAAGATAAGGGTTAATTAGGCAGGAACTACATTTTGTGCGGAGGATTTCAGTAATCCTGAGTCATCTACCAAAAGCGATAGCTATGGCATCAGGGGACAGTTAATCGCAGCACTTTTTGGTCCGCGCCACACCAAGTTTTTGAATCGTTATCGACAACTCCTGGAGAAAGCGATAACTTCTGTTTTGGTTTCAAAGTGATCCACACATGCATGAAATCAAAACAGAATACCAAAGAAACTCTTCTCTTTTTGCATAGGGTGACAGCAGCATCATTTCACTTACCTCACCCACTATTTTTTACATACAAAAAAAGCATGACTCCACCTCACTTTGACAGATCCTGTGAATTTATTCCCAAAACACCAGTACTTGGCACCTGTTGAAATGTCATGTACAACCAGTCACATGCAAAGAAATAGACAGAAAAGTATACCATAACCAGTAAACTTTTTCAGGAATCCTCTTTGAAAAACAGCCACTTTTTAGTGCCAAAGCTACCTTCGTGAATTCAGATATGCCGCTACACCGTACACTTGCACAGCATCCAGACAGCTAGGCTGTTGGTTTCGTATTCCATCTCATAAAAGTACAGATACTCAGCAAATAAGCCCACGTTGGCAAAAAATATCCACATATCACAATTTCTATGAGCAACCATGCCATTATTGACCCTCCTACTATAATATTTTAAAAAACGTCCACCCTCAAATGCGAAACTGTCCCCTGATGCCTATAATGTTTCTAAAAAAACACTCAATAGATGGTGGATGAGAAGGGTCATCGAGCGACGACTACAGTCTGACGACTTCACTACGTGAATTCACAGACTAATAAAACCGCATTACGAAACCACGCCGAAAGAAAAAAAAATCCGATGAAAAATTGTGATTTTTTTTTCTTATTCTCAAAATATAGATTGTGGCTACACGTTAGAAGCGCCTCGTCTATATTTTCGAGCAGAAAGAAGATAAATAAGATTTCCCCCTGTAAACCCGAGCTTTACTAGATAAAAGTGGGGTTTCAAGGTAGGGGATTAAAATAGTGAATGTAGGAAAAAAGTCACAGGAAAAGAAGTCACGAAAAAAGTCACAGATTTGGTCAGGAAATAAAGTCACAAAAGTAACCGTGTCCAATATTTTTTTCTTATTTCGAGACAAAATATAAATTGATAGTGCTCGTTACGTTAGAATCACCTCATCGAGGTGGTTTAACAAGTACCCACAATCTATGTTTTTGAAAAAAAAAAAAATAATCAATACCCCCCCCCCCCCCCCATGTTTTTTTACTATGTAACATGAGGTTAAGCGCGGAATCGTTGATCTGATGTTGATGTTGTTTTTTTTTCATATAAGCATACATACATATATACGTCTAGCAGTTTTGTCTGTAAATTGTCATTATTTTCATTTATTGGCAACAGCCTTATTTTTTTTATTTGTGACAGGTTTTCCTGTGACTTTTTTACGTGACTTTATTTCCGTGACTTTTTTTTCTGTGACTTTTTTCCGCGCATCAAAATAATATAGGCATGTTTTCGTAATGAGAATGGAGACATTACGAAAACACGTCGATGTTCTTATGGTGAATGGATACACCTTCAGGGGAGGCAACTCCTGCAAAAGTATTTTTGTCTCCCGTGTCAATAGAGGTCAACTCTTAAAGGAATGAATTTGCTCCTGAGGAGCAAATTCTTTCCTTTAAAAGTAGACCCCTTTTTCAGTGGGACAGGGCTTATAGAAAAGCGTACAGGACGTCCCGTAAGTTGTCTCCATTTGAAAAATGTCGGAAAAATCTGCCAGGTGTTCCTATTCCTTTTCATATATCTAGAATTAGCCTTTTGGTATTTCTTTTTATTTAGTCCAAACATGGATTGTGGGTGCTCGTTAGTACCGCCTCCTTTAGACAGTTCTAACGAGTGCATACAACATACACATGTACGTTTTTAAGCAAAGCAGAAACATAAAAAATGTACATCTGTATTCCCACTTCTCTCTCTATCAGTTTGTTCATTACATTACCGTAGATTAGCTGCCTCTTAAGTTGTTCCGACACCACTGAATTATTTTAATAAATAGGTAATGCCTATTTTAAAATCGTTACGACAACACAACCGTGTATCCAAAGTTGTGTATCATACCAACATTCGTTGTAACGGCAAAACTCGTTATAACGGCAATGTGAATGGAAAGACTACTTAGCTAAAGGCTTAGCCGCGGTTCTGAGCTCGGGTGTTAAATCGAGTCCATAGTCATGAAAGGGTCTTGTAGAAACAAATGTTATAGATATTTGTTAGAATAGCCTAACAGGGCGATTCTAACAAATGTTTCTATAATTTTTTTTTTTGGAATAATAATGGGAAAAAGGTCTTTTATTACCTATCATACTCCAAACTGGGATTGTTTATAACGGCAAATTCTTTATAACGGCACAGTAATAGGAAACAAATACTGTCGTCATAAGAAGGGTCCATTGAAAAAAAAAAAAATTTTTTTTTTTTTTGGTACTATAATAGAAACTAATAAACTAATACTGTCGTCATAAAAAGGGTCCTGTGCATAGGGGCTTGAATCATGAAAAAATTGAAAAAAAAAAAAAATTTTTTTTTTTTTTTTTTTTTTGGTACTATAATAGAGACTAATACGGACATGAACATGTCCGTCTATAGACTAAGAGGTGCACGCGTTGTCATAACAACGTAATTCGCTTCCCTGATAAATATTTTTTGATGGTCAAATCACGTGAATTCTCGGTGAGACTATGCGAGACAACTTCCTGTGTATGGTTCACGCGTTCTTCCATCTAATAAAATGTCTTCCTTTCACACAGTCGGTCCCCAGTCTAGTACAACATTCATCTTTTACGATTCTTTTTTCTCCTTTTCGTATTTTAATCCGCTAGTAGTATTACTTTTTGACTTATCCGACCAAATAAAAATAAATAAATAAATAAAAACTGTAAATTCGGATTCTTCAAAAACGTCACGATGACTGCTTCTCTATTATTGATCCATGTTGCAGAGACGCTTATTGCATTTTCATAGACAAACTGTCTGACAGTTGGCGCAAAATACAAACATCGAGTACCAATCTTTTGTTTACCTTCCGGCAGCGTTATTTGACAGAAAAAGGTTAGTTTTCGTTTATTTCCAGTATTTCCATGGTAGTTCCGACTCGCAGTGTGTGATACAATCAAGCATGAGTTAATGCCTGATGGGGGCCTTGGAATTCCTTTTCTTCTTTTACTGCAACTCCCTCACACGAGGCTTATGTGCAGGTGTACATTTCACGCGAAGGAGGGGTTGGCAGTAAACAGAGATAGATAATTAAAAGGAGCACTAAAAGATTGTGAAGGGCATTGTAATAGGAGCATCATGTGTTTTTCTCATAGCGAAATGCACAAGTGACTTACTTAAGTACCAGGAGATTATAGGCAGCGATAAAATGCCTTATAGATATACAACAACAACAAGATAGATAATATTGGCAGGTATCTTTTATTTGTGCAGGAGATCGTTCTCCCTGCCCAAGGGGCCTCCAGTTGACGTCCCGATCAGAAGGACTGTGCACTTTGTGGCATTCATCCCTACAATTGATGCCAGAGGTCCCGGGTTCGATCCCCCGCAGCGGCGATCAAATTTCGGTTTCCGAACACGCTCCATTGGCATTATTTTTAGGGATGAATGTCACAAAGTGCAACATCCTTCGAATCAGGACTTTAACTGGAGGCCCCCTGTGCAGGGAGAACTATCCCCTGTGCAGGTTAAAGAACCCTACCGTAATTACATGGTTACTGTGTAGGCTTTCATCCTGCAAAACCTTTAGTGTATGTAATGTACACCTGCGAGTAATGGCGAAATGTGACCAATCACAGTATCAGTAGAAAGAAAGTGTAGCAGTTCGGACACCACGATGTTCTTACGTACAGCAGTCTCATTATCTGCATGAAGAAGACAGCAGTTAGAGCCTGACTTGGGACCAATAGCGATAGATCAGGACACATCCATGAAAGACACTAGTCGCATGTCATTTGTAGACATTGTCAGTTAAAGAAGTGTTTCTTTGACATGATTCTTGTGTACCCTTAAGACAGCTAATTTGATTTCGATCTGTTCATGAACAACCAGATTGAGACGGATGTTCGTACGACCCTGCAGATCCCAGCACATGACTGGCAGATGTAGATGACTTGGTTAACAGACAAATTTACTGTCCATGGGATCTGAACTCGAATATTCATGATAACAGAAAGTAGTCCAGCACTTTGGTGCAGTTGTAGCGCTTCGGATTTGTGATCGAGAGGTTGCGGGTTCAAGCCTTACGCTGACGAAAGTGTTGTGCCCTTCAGCAATCCACATTGCTTAAAAAAATAAGTACTGATTACCACCCAGGAAATCCTGCTCGTAATGCTCAGATGTGAGCGAGTAGCAGTATAAATAGGAGAAAAGAAAGAAAGAAAAGTATTTGCGATTCAGATAAAGAGAAAAGATGGGAAAATGGTGGCAATATTTTTGACTATTTCAACAAGATTTTATGGATAACCATGAAATGCCATGTTGTGATTGTTCCAACAAGCACCCACAACTTTCCTTTTTAGCTCTACTGTCACATAGTGACAAGGTGAGCTTTTGTGATCACTTTTCGTCTGTTGTCCATGTGTGTGTCCGTAAACAATTCTTCAAACGACATCTCCTAAACCAATGATCAGATTTTGACCAAACTTCACAGGAATGATTCTTATCTGGACCCCTTTCAAAGTTGTTCAAATGGTTCGCTCCGTTGCACACCAAAGTCACAGCAGCCAAATATAGATTTTTTTTTCACTGAAAACTTGAAAAATCTTCTCTGAAACCACAAGGCCCAGGCCTTCGATATTTGGTATGAAGCTTCATCTAGTTGACCTCTACCAAGATTGTTCAAATTATAGCCTCCGCCCCAGGGGCCTTTGGTTTTACATAGGCTTATAGTGGGAAAATCTTTAAATATCTTCTTCTCTGAAAATGCAAGATATTTGGTGTGAAGCTTCAACTAGTGGACCTCTATCAAGATTGTTCAATTTATAGCACTAGGGCCAAAAATGCCCCCGCCCCGGGGTCCTTTCAGTTTTTCATATGCTTATATAGGGAAAATATTTGTAAAATCTTCTTCTCTGAAACCACAAGGCCCCCGTCTTTGCTATTTGGTATGAAGCTTGATCTACTGGACCTCTACCAAGACGTTTCAAATTATATCCCCAGAGCCCTTTGGTTTTACATAGATTTATAGGGAAAATTTTTAAAAATCTTCTTCTCTGAAACCGCAAGGCCCAGTTCTTTGATATTTGGTGTGAAGCTTCATTTAGTGAACCTCTATCAAGATTTTTCAAATTATAGGCCTAGTGCGATAAATGCCCATGCCCTGGGGGCCTTTGGTTTTACAAAGGCTTATATAGGGAAAATCTTTAAAAATCTTCTCTGAAACCGCATGGCCCAGGTCTTTGATATTTGGTATGAAGCTTCATCTAATGCACCTCTACCAAGATTGTTCAAATTATACCGCTGGGGCCAAAAATGCCCCCACCCCAGGGGCCTTTGGTTTTGCATAGGCTTTTATAGGGAAAATCATTAAAAAATTTATTCTCTGAAACCGCAAGACCCAGGTCTTTGGTATTTAGCGTGAAGCTTCAGCTAGTGAACCTCTATCAACAGTATTCAAACTATAGCCCTAGGACCAAAAATGCCCCCACCCCGGGGCCCTTTGGTTTTCTAGGCATATATAGAGAAAATATTTAAAAATCTACATCTCTGAAACCATAAGGCCCGGGTCTTTGATATTTGGTATGAAGCTTCATCTACTGAACCCCTCCCAATATTGTTCTAATTATAGCCCTAGGGCCAAAAATGCCCCCGCCCTCGGGCCCTTTGGTTTTACATACACTTCTTTAGGGAAAATCTTTAAAAATCTTCTTCTCATTAACATTATAGGGAAAATTTTTCAGGGAATAGAAATTTTCCCTGTATAACAGGGAAAATGTTTAAAAATCTTCTTCTCCGAATCCGAGATTGTTCAAATCATAGCCCTTGGGCCAAAAATGTCTCCGCCCCGTGCCTTTCGGTTTTTACATTGACTTATATGTAGGGAACTTTAAGAAAATCTTCCAATCTGAAACCGCAAGGCCCAGGTCTTTGATATTTGGTGGTCTATCAAAATCAAGTGGACCTCTATCAAAAGTGTTCAGATTATAGCCGTAGGAAATAGAAGTCAAGGCAATGAAAACATTTGAAATCTTCTTGTCTGAAAGGAGAAGGCCAAGGTCTTTGATAATTGACATGAAGCTTCGTCTTGATGATTTCACCAAGACTGTTCACATTCTCAGTGGGAATTATTTCTCTGTGAGAAATATCCTTTTTCTTTTTCATAGAAAATCCTGTATTTACTTGGTAAAAATTTAATATACATATTTATTTCAAAATTTCTATGACAGGCAATACATATATACATACAATAATAAGTCATAGGAACGAAAGCTTAATACAGTGTTGATGGGGACATTAACACATTGTATGCTAGTAGACTTTTCCACTGCCATACGTTGGACAATTCCATTTGTCATATAAGGGGGTCAGGCCTATTTTTTTTTCGGGAGCCAACAACAGATTTTTTTAAATAGAAACTTAAAAAATATTCACCTGAAACCAGGCCTTCAATATTTGGTGCGTAGCTTCATTTAGTGGACCTCTGCCAAGATTGTTCAAATTCTAGTCCTGGGACCAAAAATGCCCCCGCCCCGGAGCCCTTTCGTTTTACATAGACTGACGTAGGGAAAAGCTTTAAAAATCTTCTTGTCTGAAACCGGAAGGCTCAGGTGTTTGATATTTGGTATGAAGCTTCTTCTTGTAGACCACTATCAAGATTGTTCAAATTATAGCTCTGGGGCCCCTGGGTTTTACATTGACTTATATAGGAAAAATCTAAAAAAGAAACTCTTCTCCTCTGAAAGCGCAAGGCCCAGGTCTTTGAAATTTAGGGTTTAGCTTCATCTATTGGACCTCTACCAAGATTGTTCAAATTATGTCCCTGAGGCCAAAGATTCTCCCGCCACATTGGACTTCATCTGCTAATCGGCCTCCCACTGTGCAAGTTGATCCAGGTCATCTTGTAAAAAGACATTCAGACGGAGAATATATACAGGACACATTATCAGCAAACAAACTGACTGATGACCTGATATTATCAGTCAGATCCTTGATGAAAACTAAGAAGACCGGTCCAAAGACTGAACCTTGTGGGGGCTCCAGATAAAACAGGGACTTGATCAGATGCTTGGCCATCAAGTACAACTTCTTGTGAGCCCCCAGAGAGCCATGAGCTTATCCATCTATGTGTGGATCTGCTTATCCCATAGTAGTCAAGTTTATTTAATAGCCCTCTGTGAGCTAGTACCTTCAATTTTGTCAAAGGCCTTGGCGAAGTCTATGATGATCAAGTCTGTCTGTTTGTGGCCACGATTTATGTCCCCATCCAGATTGCCCACAATGTCATGGTGAAATTGAACAAGTTGCATTTCGCAAGACCTTTGACTTCGGAAACCATGTTCACTGGTGAAGGATTGTCTATGGACGTGTCACCAGTAAACAATTCTGATTCTGACAGCAAGAATGCTCACAAAGGCTATACAGTCAGCAGTCAACAAGAATGCTCTCAAGTAAAGCTATACAGCACCAAAAATGTTGTCTGTTTCAACAAGGGATGTAAGTTAACCCTTAACTTGCTGAATATTCATTTAAGCCACACCCATTTCTGCTTATCAACCAATCAAATTACTTGATGTAATTTATTGCTACAAATTCATAAACTGAATGCCAAACAGTGTAGATCCTGATCAGGTGGCTTCTTCAGAAGCCACCTGATCTGGATCTATGCTGTTTGAAAATATAGGGGTTGTCGTGAACAGCAAGATAAGGGTTAAAGCATATTGGTAAAGTGGCTAGCAATTATTCACTCGGACTTCAAGTTCAAGTAGGTTAAAACACTATCATCTTTGCTTTTAAACATTAACTTACCGGTGATGTTCATGTCCGTATCTAGGCTGTGCCTAAGTTCATATTATAGTACCAAAAATTAAAAAAAAAAAAACATTTTTTTTTCTTATTCATTTTTTTCATGATTCTAGCCCCTATGGTCCTGTGTAGTAGATTTTATCATGTCTCCAAAAAGGGTCATATTTTCTGATGAAAGTTTGTTATATTTCTTTTAGGATTTCTAACCTAGACATATTTTGTATGTGCTCGTTAGAACCGCCTCCTTCGGGCGATTCTTACGAGTACCCTTAAACTATGTCTTTGAGAAACAAGAAAAATAATGTAAACCCTGGTAAACCCCAGATTTCTTAATATATAAAGCGGGGTGTTCGTTTGTTAACGTGGTGTCATGCAAAACATTATGAAAACACGCCTTTACAAATACATTGTATACTTTACCGCTAAAAAAACGACAATTTTAAGATGAAAAAGTGTGATATTTTCTGCTTTCTGCTCAAAATATAGATTGTAGGTACTCGTTAGAACCGCCTCGATGAGGCGGTTCTAACGAGTACCCACAATCTATATTTTTGAGCAGAAATAAGAAAAATAAAGTTTTCCCCTGTCAACCCCAGTTTACTGTATAAAAGTTGGGTTCAAGGTGGTATATAGTAGATACATGGTTAGTGTCTTTAATAATAAAATATAATCGGTGAGCCTTAGACAATTTTATAGGGGCGAGCTTCAGCGAGCCCCTTTGAAACTGTCGCGGCGAACCGCTTGTATTTTATTATTAAAGACACTAATCATGTATTTAGTTTATACCGCAACTCAAAACAAAATAGGGATTTCGCAATAATTAAGCAAAAACAAGCATATAAGACAGCCGAACGTCACGTTTACTATTGATATTTTTGCATAAAAATGCGAATAAAGTGCATTTTATATGTCATATGATAAATAGAATCTTGCATTCGTGATCATGTATTGTTGGGTTTGTTAAGCTCGTTGAGAGAAAGGCATAAAATGCTCGGCAGAGCCTCGCACTTTATCCCTTTCCCTCAGCTCGTTTGATTGATTCAGTAATGCATGGGCACTCATGTAAGATCCTCTATGTAATAAATTCCGTAATCCACTAGTGGATTAAATATGCAAATTAGTTAGAAACGCCCCGTAACGTTACATGTACAACGTCCTTAACGACGTCGCGTTTACTTATGACTGAATATTGACTATTTTGTATACAATTTTTAATAAAATGCGTTTTTATGTCATATGATAATAGAATCTTGCATTCGTGGTCATGTATTGTTGAATTGAACTCGTTGCGGAAAAGGCGTAGAATGCTCGGCAAAGCCTCGTACCTTATCACTTTTCCTCAACTCGTTTAATAAATTCAATAATACATGGCCACTCATGTAAGATTCTCTATTTAATTTAATTTACTAAATTCGATAATCCATTATATACAATACTTAGATGCGACCCAAGAGGTATACGCATGACGTCCGCAATGGAAACGGTGGAATATTTGCAATTTGAAAAAAAAAAAAAAATAAATAAATAAATAAAATAAAAAAGGAATGTCGAGAATAAATCGTATTTAGATGTCATATGATGGATAGAATTCTGTTATAGTGCTATTGTAGTGTTGTTGAGGGAAAGGTGCAGACACAACAGACAGATGCAAGCAGGCAAAGCCTCGCATTTTGTCCCTCCTATTTAATTCGTATGGTGAATAATGCATGCATACTCGTGTAAGACTCTACATATAGAGAAAACCAATATTGATTGGATACACGTGACGGAGCAAAGCATTATTATATGACAATTAACAAAATGCAGTTTGGACTGACAATATGAACCAGTACACGTATTAAATGTACGAATCAAAATGCGGCCAGTGGAGGCTCGGGCAAGCAGGAGTATCAGCCCAGTCTAGCACGGGCGTCCACTGTTCGGTACTAGCGCAATAATGTCACAAACGGCAGAAATCAGACTCACAATGATAAATATAAAACCATTTTGGGGCTGGTAATTATGCTAACTCTGAACCAATAGGTCCATTATTGCCTGAGATGTCTAATTCTGCAACGAAAAGCCAGGTTTTTCATCTCCGCATACTCTGGTTTTCGCGCATCTGATTTATGATCGGTTCAATATGAGCGTAATAATTTTGAAAGGGTCGTAAAACCAAAACAAAACAAAATTAAAATATATTTCGTCAGATCACATGTCATATCTCCGCCGTCGCTCCCTTGAGGCGGGGAGCGCCGACGTGGGTGTGACATTGTCCGAAAGATGAAAACCATTGATACTGACCTTTGGAAACCAGGGAGACGCAAAGATCTGCAGCATATTTGCAATCTTGAAATATGTTGGTACTTGTAATAGAGCCAAAATAAGAGACATAATCTTGAAAAGGACGTAAAACCGCAGAAAATTTGTCTCTTCCGCCCATACACATTACGTCGATGAAATTGGCAAAACTGTCGGAGGGGCCTTGAATCGCAGCACGCCTATTGAAATGTATACGGAATTTTGCTAGCAAAATATTCCCCCAAAAAATCCGATATTCAACATATACGCCCCAACCACACACCGTGGATACTCGTTAGAACTACCTTTGCGAGGCGGCTCTAACGAGTACCCACAATCGAGCAATGTCCCCGAGCAGAATCCCAGTTTTATTATATGAAGACGGGTTTCGGGGTCTAAAATTAGAAAATTATACTTCTATGGGCGTGTTTCTGTTATTGACAATACATCAGCGTAAAACTGCTCACTTGATGTCGATTCGAAGTTGCTTTGACAGTGTTTGCCAACTTAGAATGTTACAGTAATCTTTTATAACTTTTCATATGTTTTGGGCTATAACTGAGTGCATATTTCTATAGTTTAAGGTGGACGTACCTTCTTATAAAGAAATTTAAAACCCATTCTCCACACTTAAACGTATCACTAAACTTTGTGTATTGTTTGAACTAGATATAAATACCACGTGCAACCCGTGCACTACTGTGTTCAGACATAATGACGTCGACCGGTGAACTTTTATGAATGGATTGAAAGGCTGTTGCATTACACTCCCTGGTATCATCAAAGTACTAAAGAAGTTGAAACTGCCCGACGTTGTTTCAACGGTATAACGTATATCTATCAAGACCGATGGGCGCACAATTAAAACTAACACCTGTGTGCTTCCATGCCACTACATTTCATGTTTAGGAGACCTAGCTACCAAAGGAAACTGTATTTGTTGTAAGCTGTCATGTATCTGTTAGTATTGCATGTTGATATATTTCTCATGTTGTTTGCTAAATTGTAAACCTGAGATTGAAAAAATAAAGTTGAAAGTTGAAAGTTGACAGCAGACAGCGCGGCATGTTAAACGACATCCAGTGCCATGGCGCGCACACGTTGTATAACGTGACGTCAAGTAGTGCTAAATTTCTGACGTCACCGCGCCACGCAGACGTTGGAAACAGCATGGACGCTCGAATAAAAGTTTCTCAGCGCTTTACATTCTGTATAAAAATCTGTAAATAAATAGTTTTTTTTCAGTAGGGCGGCATCTAAGGCCGTTGCTATGATTCTATTCGCAATCTGCTTCCGCCGGTTGGGACTATATTTTGTCAAAAAAAATAAGGAAGAAAATCACAAGAACTTCCGGTAATTTATAGGCCATTACATTTTGTTACGAGATGTAGATTGGAGAAAAATGAAGGACAATTAATGAGATTGATCTTTTCTGAAGTCTATAGAAAAGGGTAGAGAGTGTGAAGGCTTAAACCGACCTAGCAGACGCCGCGAAACAATGGCCCCTCAATTTATTGACGTTAAAGTACTTTGATACACATGTTGGGAAAAAATGGCACAAAAAAATGCTCCCCTCCAGATTATGATTATTTTTCGCACATTTGCCAAGGACATATCAGTCCGTCTTAAGGACTGAGTGGGAGTTGTCGCGAGCGTGGTATATTAAGAAAATCCTTGTTCAACTGAGAGCAAATTCTGCTTGGAGTTACTAAGAGTACGCATGCGCGTTTCGATATCTTGTCAAGTCATTCTTTTCTCGCATGATTCAGGATTACGGGGGGGACATTATTTAATATGCTGTGCAGTCTGATGAGTTGAGTTATTTTGGTAATCTAACCATACTTGGGGAGAGAGAGAGAGAGAGAGAGAGAGAGAGAGAGAGAGAGAGAGAGAGAGAGAGAGACCCAGCCATCAGAGCATGTCGGACCAACGTCGGGCCGACAGCGATACGACGTGTCTGTCCGGGCCCGACGTTGGCCCCCTTTTATGCTAGCAAGAGAGAGAGAGAGAGAGAGAGAGAGAGAGAGAGAGAGAGAGAGAGAGAGAGAGAGAGAGAGAGAGAGAGAGAGAGAGAATCAAAATGAAAGTTTACAGATACGCGTAAGGAATGCACCATGAACCGAAAGAAATGACGACAAGAGAGAGAGAGAGAGAGAGAGAGAGAGAGAGAGAGAGAGAGAGAGAGAGAGAGAGAGAGAGAGAGAGAAAGAGAGAGAGACCAATCTGTCAGTTAAAAAAAAAATCAGTAGTATGAGGACTTTGATTTAGTCGATAAGATTTACTGACGTCATTAAATATGACGTAGTTTAATATGATTTCGTCACACCAAACTGTCTACACAGCTGTGTCATGCTTGTGTAAATATACTGTACATTCAGTGTATTGACAAAATTATTGATGTAAATTATAAACAAACATGGTTGAAAGGTGGATTGTTCAGTGAAGAAGATGAGTATTGTACCACAAGACTTGTATTCAACTCGCTTTTCATTCGCCGTTATCAAATACAGGGGAATTATGTGAGTTTCACTTAAAACTTTTAGCCAAACCTGCCATTTTGGAAAGAAAAAATGGTTTTGTACCCACGTTTCCACCGGAAGTGGGTAGAAAAAAATGGCACAAAAAAATGCTCCCTCGCCGATTTTGGCACAAATTTCAAGGTGAACAGATTAATATATGCCGGAATTGATGATATAGGTGAGAATAATCGCGAGGAATATTATAATAGTTTATTTTTGTTTTCCCCGATGGTACCGACATGGTTGAAAATTCGCCATTTTCAAACCCTTGGTCTGCCCACACCAAAATGCTAATTTAGGTTTTAGTCTTTATATTGAATACAGCAATATTTATATATATCGCTTTTATCTTTGTCAAAGCTAAAAATTAAACGACAATCACGTAATTTGATGTGAAAATAGTTAGTCGAATGGGAGCATCAAAATCGGAAGTAGTCCCATCGAATCGACGCACGAGAATTTTGTTTTTAAATCTACCTACGCTGGTCACTCTGATGCCCTACTGTTTAGCTTTAGAAATTATGTTCGAGGTTGGGACGCAACCGCAGTAGTAGTGCGCAATTATTCCAACGGACCATTCAAACCAGGAAAGCCCGAGAAGGTAAGAATTTAGCTGAAATTTATGAAAATGGAATTCATCAGGAGCACAAAAAGATTTTGAAGTGGACTGTAATATAAGTATCATGTGTTTTTCACATAGTGAAATGTACAAGTGACTTACTTAAGTACCAGGAGATCATAGGCAGCGATAAAATGCCTTATAGATATACAACAACAACAACATTAAATAAATATTGCAATGATTACAACTCGCAATTTGGTTGTTTTCCGTGTATAAAAGGTTGCATGTTATTGTTTACACTTGCAAATTAGGGTCCTGAAAAGGAGGTCTGGTCTTTAAACGGTTGATCCAACGTCCTGACGTTGCACCGACGTTGATGCGAGGTTGCGTTCGCATTATGTGTTCTTGAGCATGGGTGTAGATCCGGCGTCGCACTGGCGTCGATCCAACGTCCTGACGCTGTACCGACGTTGGTGCGACGATGCGTTCGCATTATGTGTTCTTGAACATGGATATACGTAGATCAAAGACACAGTTTTGTTGTGTAGCACAGTGCAACTGTGTTTTTGCTTAGTATTATTATCATCATTATTATTATTAGTAATAGTAGTAGTATTTATAATATGGCTGGGGTTATGCCATTCTCTTCTCCCTTGTACTTTCGCTTTCGTTATTCGAGGGAGAAGGGTAAGATTGGCATTTATATATTTGCTTCTCTCTTTCTCCGAGGTTTGTGAAGCTAACGAGTTCACATGCGGCGATTGCGTGTGGAACAAGAGTCTAATTTAATTAGCTTTCAAATCTAAACAAACTCGACATTCAAATCTGGTCCCGCTGCCAACAGTGATGATAAATCTAACCTTATACTAGGTAATTGACGTGGAAACGACGTCGCACCGGTGCCGATTCAACGTTCCTGCGTTGGTTCGACGTTGATGCGGCGTTGTACCCGAGTGATCTGAGAAAATCTCGTGATCCCAACTATGCACATGAATGCCGAGCGAAACATACATTTCTGTTGTTGTTTAAGGTACAGTGTTGGCATCCTGACATCTGCTTTTTTCCATCACTTTCTCGCTTGTACTTCGGGGAGAAGGGTAAGGTGACATGTATATTTGCATCTCTCTCTCTCTCTCTCTCTCTTTTTTTTTTTTTTTTTTTTTTTATAAATTAAAGGAACTACCTTGAAAAGTTGTAACATATCCAAATTATTTGCTTCAGTATGTCATGACTGCCTGACACGGTAACCCACTAACAACTGCATGGGCTGCACGTGACTTGTGTATCACGAACTGAGTATTTGTTTACATATATTAAAGGTGCATTATTTACCGTATTAACCTATGTATAATAACGAAAATTGAAGTGGCCAGTTCCAAATTAAAAGGATGTCTTGTTTGTTTTGTTCATGCGCAGTGTTAAAAAAAAAAAAAAAAAAAAAATGCACATACCTTTGGCAACGGTGTAGACTCCGATAAGACACCGCATTCTGTGCCGTCTGACCTGGGTGAATTATGTTTGCCAATGTCTCCAAGACCGGCCACTATGCATACATGGGTTATTACACTATTTCATACTATTGCAATCTGAATTAGTTCGTTTGCTCTCTCTCTCTCTCTCTCTCTCTCTCTCTCTCTCTCTCTCTCTCTCTCTCTCTCTCTCTCTTGTGTCGATGGTACCTATAACGCCGATGCGACATCATGTTGCGCATAGCGTCGCATGCGCATCTTGATGCCGCATTGTTGTTGTTGCTTTAAAGAGTTATTATTTGTAGTTTTTTTTCTCCTCTGGACCTAAACCACCCCCACCCCGTTCTGTGGCTAATTAATACACCATTGTTGTCTTTGTCATGTTTATGCAACGTCTACCATGTCCATGTATTTTGTATTATGTATGTATGTTCCTCATGTGTCTTTGTAATAAGACCTGAGTGTAAATAAAGAATATGTATGTATGTATGTATGGTATCTAGACGTATTATAAGTCAGTAGAAGATATAGGTCACTTCCGATTATAGTGTGCAGTTATTCGAACCCCTTTATTAGGTTACTAGTATGCCTGGTTGCGGTATAAAATTATATAGGCGTGTTTTCGTGATGATGTCGTACCATCCCAGCAGGCACATGACGT
The DNA here is from genome assembly GCA_963580285.1 of Lucinisca nassula. Lineage (NCBI taxonomy): Eukaryota > Metazoa > Mollusca > Bivalvia > Lucinida > Lucinidae > Lucinisca > Lucinisca nassula. The sequence goes on from OY757021.1 coordinate 49,983,391, forward strand.
AATTGTGACGTCACATCAACGTCGTTGCACCGACGTTGATGTGACGTTGCCATAGCGACGTGTGCCTGCTGGGGTATCATTTTTGAATATAGGCAGCAATACGTATTTTCCTTTCTCAAGTATTTTGCAAATATATTATCATTTGTCGAACATTTGGAAGCGTAAATTTACGCAGAAATTATGTTTTCAGTAATGTTAATAATATAATTTTGGTTTCTGTGAAATTTTAATCAATCATTTCTTTTATGAAAACTTTCTGATCGTTTCTCTTTTTATTTAGTTTATCAAATTACAGGTTTTGCTTATTCTCACTACATGGTGGCACTTTGTGGCTTAAAATCGGATGGAAGCGTATTGCCCCACCCCGCAAAATGATTTTTTGCAAACCATGCTTATATCAAGAAACTGCAACAACAACAAGATACGTTCACAGTAGTATTGGGGTCACTTTGGTCCCAATGACGTCACAAAATGGTACGCCACTCGTGAAAATACTGGTTTTGGTGTTCATTCGATGAAATAAGATTCGATCTTACACTGAAAAAAAATTCAAGTATCCTCTACACGATAAATAGAATCTTACACTCGTGGGCATATTATATGAAATTTATGAAACTCGCCGAATGCTCGTTTAATCAATTTCATTTAAAATGACAACTCGTGTAAGATCCTCTATACCTGGAGTGCAAAGCAAATTCTTTATTTACGCAAACACGCCTATACAAATACATTGCCACCTTTATCGCCGAAAATTGTGATATTTTGTGATATTTGTGATAAAAATTGTGATATTTTTCTTATTTCTGCTCAAAATATATATAAATTGTGGGCACTCGTTAGAACCGCCTCATTGAGGCGGTTCTAACAAGTACCCACAATCTATATTTTAGAGCAGAAATAAGAAAAATAAGGTATACCCCCGGAAACCCCAGGTTTACTATATAAACGTGGGGTTCAAGGGGGTCAAAATTATATAGGCGTGTTTTCGTGATATTTCTGTCGATTACTGGTGCTCGGATTAACCGCCTCGATGAAGCAGTTTCAACGAGTATCACAATCTATATTTTTGAGAATATTCAGAAATAGCGTATAAGCTTACTGACCTAGTTCAAGAACAAAAAACCAGAGTCCTTTTGTGTTATTAAAGGATCCACTTCCTGGTCGTATCAACAAAATTTTCCCATTTTCCCATTTCTATATTTAGCAGTTTCTGGTAAACCGCTATTTCTTTTGTTTTGCTTTTTCTTTTCTACGCAGAAACTATCACTTGTTTTTATATAAATATTTTAAAGATATTTTGTGCATCTTGTATAGTGGTGTCGCAAAACTTATAGCGGACCTTTTTCTGGATGCAGGCTTTCTTAAAACAGGTATGTTTGATCACGAAAACACGCCTATATAATTTTGACCCCCTCGAACCCCACTTTTATATAGTGAAACTGGGGTTTACAGGGGTAAACCTTATTTTTCTTATTTCTGCTCTAAAATATAGAGTGTTGGTACTCGTTAGAACCGCCTCGATGAGGCTACCCACAATCTATATTTTGAGCAGAAATTAGAAAAATATCACAATTTTTCACCTTAAAATTTTCATATTTTTCGGCGAAAAAGGTTACAATGTATTGGAATAGGCGTGTTTTCGTAATGTTACCACCACACAACATACGTATATGCGCAAAATCAAATTGGTAGAGACATCTGATACGTCTTTACAATTTTTGAAAATAGGCCCCCGTCCATCGGGGCTTGAAGAAATAGATTGGCTGCATGATGCTTCCACGCAGAGCTGAAACCGACCCGCACACGAGTACTGGTAAACAGCTTAGAGGATCTAAGCCTGCCCAGGCAAAGCGGTGCGAGTCGGCCCGTCCATGCTTATAAACCGTATTGGTTTCATTGGGCGGCAGGGCCTGAGATGTCATTTCATCTCAATGTCGGGTAAAAGTCCCACAAAATTGGTAGCAACGTCTCCAAAATGACCTTTACAGTGTTGACGGGGACGTTAAAGCTCAAATCAAGCAAAATTCTAACACAGCGCGCCTATATTGGCAATGGAAAATAACTGTTTTATTCTGCAACAAATCACAGCTCGGAAGAGCGTGACGAGTGACGTCATTTAAAACTGCAAATTTATGACGTCACTTGTCGATTTCCTTGACGTTAGACGGTGTAACGTCATTTTCTCGCATCGAAAACGTTAGAAAAGGATATAAATGCGTGTGTTTCAGTCGGTAATTTTAGCGGGATTTCTTCTAACAATGGCGAAAAGTTGGGAGATTTTGAAAGAAACAACAACATTATCACGGGGGTAATACCATTTTCTATACCCGCTGTAAATGTGTTATTTTTGTGTATGTCTGTCCATTTTCGTGGTGTCAAATCGTTTGTGAAATAGTTTGCTGTTGTTTCAAGTGTTTTGGAAGTCTGACTAATAGCCTGTTTTGACGCTGAGCGGAATTAAACGGGAAAATATATAAAATTAGTACTTCCGGGGAAATGCGTGGCTCTTATTCAGTGTCATGGAATATCGAGGACGAAATGATGCAGATACATCATTAACATACGCAATAACCTTTTATTTGTGTGTCAACATGTCTTTATATGCATCTGTGGAACTGTTTATAGTTTCATCGATACGGCTGTCGATGAAGTGAAAGTTTGCGGGATACAGTTGTCGACGTTACTGGGTACGGATGTCGATGATTCAATGAGAGTGTAAGGGACAGATTTACTGGAAATTAACCCCAGTTAAACAATAAAATAACTGTTGCATTCTTCGTCAGGCTTCGTTTGTTTGTTTGAAATGGCTGATTGATAATAAACTATCGTTGTTTTGATTGTTTGATTTGAGGTTTGACGTCCCCGTCAACACTGTAAAGGCCATTTTGGAGACGTTTCTTCCAATTTTGTGGGCGAAACCCTGAGTACCTGGAGAAAAACCACCTGACCTTCCGTTGCAGAACTTGGCATCTCACATGTGACCCGAGCGAGGCTCGAACCACAGCGGTGAGAGACCTAATGGTTAAGAGTCAGCGCTCTTAACCACTAGGCCACGGAGGCCCGTCACCAATGACATTGGTCATTAGGTTTTTAGCTCACCCTAGCCGCAAGCTCAGCAAGTGAGTATACTCATGCCCCGGCATCCGTCGTCGTCCTTTCACATTCTGCAAACATCTCATCCGTCACGAAAACACGCCGATGTAATTTTGACCCCCGTAAACCCCACTTTTATATGGTAAAACTGGGGTTTACAGGCGTATATTATTTTTCTAATTTCAGCAAAAACAGATTGTGGGTATTCGTTAGAACCGCCTTGTCGAGGCTATTCTAACGAGTGCCCTCAATCTATGTTTAGAGCAGAAATAAGCAAAATTCAGTATTTTCTTGCGAAAAGTTTCATACTGAGAGGCGTGCTTATGGGGCTCCGTTTTACTATTTATTCCGTGTTTATGGATATCCATAATTCGAATTCGGATGCGCGTCTGACTGGTGATCAGGAGGAAGCGGGTTCGATACCTGCCGGGGTCGGCAACATTCTTTCGTGGAGATTGATCATGAAATATTTTCTACAGTCATTCTCTCCCTTCCGCTGATTCAAGAAGGGCAGTTGTCAGTTTCTGGCGAAAGAATGTGCACTGTACTGGTTAACTGCTTACGTATAAGCCTGCCCAGGAAAAGTGTTGATAGGTAAACTGACCGGCTCAAAAATGACCTAAATTAGTGTTGACTGTGCCGTTAAACTCAATTACAAACAAACATCTCAATCCCTGTCGCCCATTGACTCGCACGACTTTGTTTGGACAGACTTAGACCTTCTAAACGATTTACCAGTACTCTCAGCTCATGCAGCCAAATCTATTTCTCCAAGCCCCAATGTGCGGGGGCCAGGAGATATATCTGAATCTGCTTGGTTACCCGTACATCTCAAGTAGACTATTTGTTTGTTTGATTTGAGGTTTAACGTCCCCGTCAACTCTGTAAAGGTCATTTTGGAGACGTTGCTTCCAATTTTGTGGGACTTTTACCCGACCTTGAGATAAAATGACATCTCAAGCCCTGCCACCCAAATGAACCAATAGGGTTTATTAACATGGACGGGCCGACTCGTACCGCTTTGCCTGGGCAGGCTTAGATCCTCTAAGCGGTTTACCAGTACTCGTGTCCTGGTCGGTTTCAGCTCTGCGTGGAAGCATCATGCAGCCCATCTGTTTCTTCAAGCCCCGATGGGCAGGGGCCGTCAAATAGAGTATCATATGGATATATGTTAATACTATATATAACGACCATGTGTATTTTTCTACAGAAAGCATGCACGGATTGCCTGTTTGGATCATTATAATCTTACGTCCGATTTGGTGCGCAGTCCTCATAAAGGTGATGCCAGAGGGACCGGATGCGTTGGCCGGATCTTACGGCTGGTTCCGATATTTAACTGCACACATGGCGGGCGTTCAGCGTATGCCGTCCGTTGCTTTGGAAGCCTTACGGGCTGAAAAGGCTGCACGGCAGATAGGTCCCTTTGACCGGCCATCATCTTCCAGCGATGATGAAGACCTTGAAGATTTTGAAGATTTTTACAATAAACACTCACGTGTTTTAGGGAGAAGTCATTAAACCAAAAGCTTTGGCGGTGATTCATGGATATCCATAAATCGATCTGAATTATGGATATCCATAAATCGATCTGAATTATGGATATCCATAAATCGAATTATGGATATCCATTATTCGGCTGATTTATGGATATCCATAAATCGAATTATGGATATCCATAATTCGATTTATGCATATCTATAAATACGGATTAAATAGTAAAACGGCGCCCAATACGTGTTTTCGTTAAGTCTGAAAACCGATTGGCCAATCAAAGCCAATATGTTTTGAACCTCTTGGGGGAGGGGGAACGCTAGTTTGCTCGCGGCATCTGGGTCACATTACCAAGATGGCTACCACACCCATATATGGTTAAACCATTGAAAAGCTTCTCTAGGACCAGTCAAAAACTTTGTATATAACAGATAGGACTCCAGCACATCATAATTTGTTCAAATGATGATCTTAGGATTACCCCGAACTTATCTCCAGACACGGTCAAATACAACCTATCCTTTTCAATAGGAAAAATTAAAATAATTAATTTTTCATAAACTATTACAGCCAGTGACAGTTTGTAGGCAACTAATTGAGATTCTTCACATGTGTGTGGATTTGGTGAGTGAGTGTTTGAGTTTTACGTCCCTCCAACAACTAAGGTCATATGGAAACGGGACCTCGGTTTGAAGACTCATTCGAAAGTCCGGAGAAGCCAGGGATCGATCCTGCGACCCCTAGTTTACAAGGAGAGTAGCGTAACCACTACACCACGGAGGCTTCTGTGTGGATTTTGTACCGATTCCTCACATGTGTGAAGTATTGGTATCAAGTATACTCTTGTGTGAGAAATTGGTACCGATTTTTCTCATGTGTGAGGAATCGGTACCAGTTCTTTACATGTAAGCCACGTGTAAAAGTAATTGGTACAAATTCTCCACACCCCATAAACACAGGTCACATGTGCGACGAATAATTACCATTTCTTTACACGTCAGACATTGTCAACTAATTCTTCACATGTGTGAGGAATCGGTACCAGTTCTTTACATGTAAGTCACGTGTAATAGTAATTGGTACAAATTCTCCACACCCCATAAACACAGGTCACATGTGCGACGAATAATTACCATTTCTTTACACGTCAGACATTGTCAACTAATTCTTCACATGTGTGAGGAATTGATACCAATTCTTCACACCCTATAAAAAGTCGCACTAGTTTTTCACAGGTTTGACGAATACTTACCAATTCTTTATACGTCAGAAAATTCAGACATCAAAATTTTTCGAAATTGACCATTCTTCTTCTTCTTCTTCTTCTTCTTCTTCTCTATTAAATCATATTATGCCGATTACAAAATTTCGTTTAAATATACACGTGTAGCTTTTTAAAAAATCTTAGAAAGCCTTCCCGGCGTAGACAAGTTATAGGATACAGCGGTCTTGAACAATTCTGCGTTGTGTTATCCAGGGTCCGACACTGGCTGCAAAACTGCATCTGGTGAGGAAATCATGACGACCATACTGACATTGAACACCCGTCAGCATTTGTATACCCACAATTCCAAACAATATTACAAACCATATTACCGCTGATAGGTGACTTTTGTTTCAAATACAGCTAAGGACGGGACATGTCAAGACATTGCCCAGTGAAAACCAACATGCCATCCCCGTTAGGAATGACAGAGTCTGTTCTAATATCAACATAGACAACTGACAAATTATCCTAACATGTCGGTACAGTTACCTGGTTTTGTTTGTTTGTTTGAGGGAGGTTTAACGTTCCCGTCAACACTATTTGGGTCATTTTGGAGACGCTGCTTTCAATATTGTGGGACTTTTACCCGGCATTGAGATAAAATGTCATTATATGCACGGACGGTCCGACTCGCACCACTTTGCCTGGGCAGGCTAAGACCCACTAAGCGGTTCACCACTACTCATGTACGGTGGATTTCTGCTCGGCGTTAACCATTTATACCTCCTTTACTTAAATATGCACTTGCGCACACAAAACAAACGCAAAATCAAAGCACTAAGAGTACTTGTGGGTCGATTGTCGCTGACTATAGGTCGGAAAAGTCCTGGACTGTGATTTAAACTGCTAAATTTACCCTTGAAATCCGATTTTTAGCTCACCTGTCACGTAGTGACGAGGTGAGCTTTCGGGATCACTTTTCGTCCGTCGTGCGTCCGTCCGTGCGTCCGTCCGTTCGTCCGTGCGTAAACAATTTCTTCAAACGACATCATCTCCTAAAGCACTGATCGGATTTTGACCAAACTTCACAGGAATGTTCCTTCAAAGTTGTTCGAATGGTTCCGGTCCGTTGCACATATAGGTCACAGGAGCCAAAAATATATTTTTTCACCGAAAACTTAATAAACTTTCTCTGAAACCGCAAGGCCCAAGACTTGGATATTTGGTATGAAGCTTCATCTAGTGGACCCCTACCAAGATTGTTAAAATTATAGTGCTGGGGCTAAAAATGCCCCCGCACGGGGCCCTTTGGTTTTACATGGGCTTATATAGGGAAAAACTTTAAAAAGCTTCTTCTCTGAAACTGCAAGGCCCAGGTCTTTGATATTTGGTATGAAGCGTCATGTAGTGGACCCCTACCAAGATTGTTACAATAATAGTGCTGGGGCCAAAATGCCCCCGCCCCGGGGCCCTTTTGTTTCACATGGGTTTATATTGGGAAAATCTTTAAAACTCGTCTTCTCTGAAACTGCAAGGTCCAGGTCTTTGCTATTTGGTATGAAGCTTCATCTGGTGGACCCCTACCAAGATTTTCAAATTATAGTGCTGGGGCCAAAAATGCCCCCGCCCCGGGGCCCTTTGGTTTTACATAGGCTGATATATGGAAAATCTTTAAAAACATTTTTCTCTGAAACTACAAGGCCAAGGTCTTTGATATTTGGTTTGAGGCTTCAGCTAATTGACCTCTACCAAGATTGTTCAAATTTTAGCCCTGAGACAAAAAAATGCCCCAGCCATGTGGCCCTTTGGTTTTACATAGACATATATAGGGTGTGTGTGTGTGTGTGTGTGTGAATTCGGGTTTAACGTCGCTTTCAACAATTTTTCAGTCATATCACGACGGTGTCTGGTTGCGACAGGGAGCTCAATGCTCACGTTTATAGTGCTGCCTCACTGAAGTATCATGTCCCAGACACATAACATGATACCACACCCAGTCACATTATCCTGACACTGGATCGACCAGTCCTAGCTCTACCCCGTAAATCTGAGTGCCAAACGAGGAGCAGCTAGTACCATTTTTAACGACTTTGGTATGTCGCGGCCCGGGATCGAACCCGAGACCTCCCGTTCCCCGGAGCGGACACTCTACCAACTGAGCTATCGGGGCCGGTAGACATATATAGGGAAAATCTTTAAAAATCTTCTTCTCTGAAACCACAAGGCCAAGGTCTTTGCTATTTGGTATGAAGCTTCATCTAGTCGACCCCTACCAAGATTGTTCAAATTATAGTGCTATGGCCAAAAAAGCCCCCGCCCCGGGGCCCTTTGGTTTTACATAGGCATATATTGGGAAAATCTTTAAAATCTTCTTCTCTGAAACCACAAGGCCTAGGTCTTTGATATTTGTGAAATTTCATCTAGTGGAACTCTATCAAGATTGTTCAAATTATAGTGCTGGAACCAAAAATGCCCCCGCCCGAGACCCTTTGGCTTTACATAGACTTATATAGGGAAATCTTTAAAAATCTTCTTCTCTGAAACTGCAACGCCATGGTCTTTGATATTTGGTATGGAGCTTCATCTAGTGCACCTCTACCAAGATTGTTCAAATTATAGCCCTCGGGCCACAAATGACCCCGCCCCGGGGCCCTTTGGTTTTACATAGACTTATATAGAGATAATCTTTGAAAATCTTCTTCTCTGAAACAGCAAAGCCCAGGCCTTTGATAACGGGCCTCCGTGGCCTAGTGGATAAGAGCGCCGACTCTTAGTCATTAGGTCTCTCACCGCCGTAGGTTCGAGCCTCGCTCGGGCCACGTGTGAGACGCCAAGTTTTGCAACGGAAGGTCAGGTGGTTTTTCTCCGGGTACTCCGGTTTTCGCCCACCTCTGATTAACGATCGGCTCGATATGAGTGAAATAATCTTGAAAGGGCCGTAAAACCCAAACAAAAAAAAAAAAAAAAAAAAAAAAACAGGCCTTTGATTTTTGGTTTGAAGCTTCATCTAGTGGACCTCTATCAAGATTGTTTAAATTATAGCCCTGAGGCCAAAAATGCCCCCGCCCCGGGGCCATTTGGTTTTACATAGGCTTATGTAGGGAATATCTTAAAAAAAAAAAAAAACCTTCTTCTCTGAAACCGCAAGGCCCAGGTCTTTGATATTTGGTGTGTAGCTTCATCTAGTAGACCTTTGCCAAGATTGTTCGAATCGTAGCCTTTGTTGATGTTTGGTCTGAAGCTTCACCTTTTTAGACCTCCGTCAACATTATGCACATTATAACCCTGGGGTCAATAATGGCCCTGCCCGGGGCCCACTTGTAACTCTCTGGATCAGGTGAGCGATCCTGGGCCATCGTGGCCCTCTTGTTAGGTATATAGTGTAGATCTTGATCAGACGTCGCATTCTGCGGCGTATGGTCTGGGTCTTCACTGTTTGCCAAGCCCAACATGATTCCAAGATAACCCTCTTACACTACACTCTGACCTCAGTCACTGGCTGTTTTCTATAAAAAAAGTTATTCGGACAAGTATGTGATAGTCACGTGGACTGAAGAGCTTTTCTGCTTAGGAATTTTGGGCAGTTGGAAAAGGAGCTCATCACGAGAACACGCCTATATAATTTGACCCCCTTGAACCCCACTTTTATGTGGTGACACTGGGGTTTACAGGGGTAAACCTTATTTTTCATATTTCTGCTCATATACATGTACATAGATTCTGGGTACTTGTTAGAACGTACACACAATCTATTTTTGAGCAGAAATATAAAAAAAGTATAAGATTTTTTTCTTAAAAGTTTCATGTTTGTTTTTAGGGTAAAATTTTCAATTTATTTTAATAGGCATGTTTTCGTAATGTCTGCTGATCAACCCAGCAGACATTACGAAATGTCATGGCATTTGTTGAGAAATATTCGTCTCTGCACATGCGCTTGAAGTTCTGAGCTCAAAACCTAAACAACGGGCCTCCGTGGCCTAGTGCTTAAGAGCGCTGACTCTTGGTCATTAGGTCTCTCATCGCTGTGGTTCGAGCCTCGCTCGGGTCACATGTGAGACGCCAAGTTCTGCAACGGAAGGTCAGGTGGTTTTTCTCCGGGTACTCCGGTTTTCACCCACCTCTGATTAACGATCGGCTCGATATGAGTGAAATAATCTTGAAAGGGCCGTAAAGCCAAAAAAAAAAAAAAAAAAAAAACCTAAACATGAATGTTAATATTGACGTAGTCAATATTCAATTTCGATATGACCCTTTCAAACAAATTTGAAATGTTTAAGCATTTAAACTTCAAGCGCCTGTGATCTGTCCGACATCATTCTTTAAGAGCATTTGCACAGGTTTACAACATTTTTTTTTTTTCAGTTTAATTTCAATCTGATTTGGCATTTACATGTTCAAGTGATTACATCAGTGACCAGCCTTGTAGCCTGTTGTGAAAACTAAATATGGGAGAGTTAAGGATGGAGTTATTCTTGGTGATTGTTGCGACTTTAAGACACCACTTCGCACAAAACATACATTTTTCTTCATGGCTCCCAGTGAAATCTGCCTAATAGTGCAGATTTCAGTAATAGTCAAAGAATAAATCATGTATTTAACAGCAGTACATGAACTGTAGTTTTTATATTTCGTCGACAGCCGTATCAATCAGACTAGGATACCATCGACGGTCGTATTTCTAATAATCGACATCCGTATCCCGACATTTTTCAAAGGTCTATAAAAACTCCCAGAGTGCATGAATTATGTCAAACCCACGTTGTTGTTGAAGCGTAAATGGTAGATAAAATATATTTGGTGTTTTATTGCTTTCCTACTTTTCATAAAGCATTAGATTAATGATATTCTGTGAAAACTGATTTTTTTTCGAAAGAACAGGTATTTTATAGTGTTTTTAAGACTCACGACTCTCTATATGTGAACAGACAATTAGGAGCTTGTCTCTTTAAAACATCGACATCGTTTTTAAATGTTAAAACTAACGTTTTCGCCTCTCCAAGTGCATCAAAATTGAAGACCCTCCTCTGTCGACATCCGTACTGCTCGGTCGAAAACCGTATTTCTCGGTCGACAGCAGCTTTACACAGTACCGGCTCGGTCGACAACACAGTATAGAAAATGGTATTACCCCCGTGATTATTGCCTATTTTCAGCGTGTTAGAATCGAAATAGATCAGCTCTAGCCAGTGATTTGTTAGTTTATAAATCACAGTTTGTCGGTCAGTTGTAAGTAGACAAATCACGCGCGCTACGCGCTCGTGATTTGTCTACTTTACAACTGACCTCCAAACTGTGATTTATTACTCAACAAATCACAGCTAGAGCTGATCTATTTCTTAAACAAAACAACCTTAGAAAAAAAAAAACACAAAAAAAAAAACAAAAAAAAAAAAAAAAAAAAAAAACCGGTGGTTTACAGGAGTATGCATATTTTTCTTTTTTTTTGTTCAAAACCAGAGATTGTGGGTACTCATAAGAACGAGGCGGTTCTAACGCGTACGCAAATCTATGTTTTGAGCAGAAATATAAAAATATCAGATTTTTTTCTCCCGAAATTTTCATTTTTTTTTGGCTGTAAATTTTAAAAGCAAGTTTTCGTAATGTTTCTGCTGTTCGACAATATTTGGGACTTCACCATCACGTTACGTTAAAATCCGTGTAATGAACATCCCTTTGAACTCCACTTGATATAGAGAAAATTGGGGTATACGTATGCATGGGGTATACATTATTTGTCTTTGAGGCGCTTCCAAACAGCTTTCCTTTATGAGTAGATCTTTACAAGCCCGTGAAATAAACACCCCCTAAACCACACTTTATATAGAGAAAATTGGGGTTTAAGGGGGGTATACAATATTTTTTCTTATTTCTGCTCGAAGACATAGGTTGTGGGTATTCGTTAGAACCGCCTCAATGAGGCGGTTCTAACGAACACCCACAACCTATGTTTGAAGTAAAAAATAGCACAAATTTTCATCTGAAAAGTAGCCATTTTGAGAGCATTATGTCCCACGGGTGTGTTTTCGAGACAAAAATATTTTTGAAAAGAGTTCCCTCCGTTTCCGGCAGAGACAACTTTTGTTTAAGGAAAAACGTTAACACACCAGGCCCCGAGGTTATGAAACTTTTTTTTCATGCTCAACTCACTTGAGCACGAATTTGTACTGCTCAGGACAAAAACATTCTCTGCTATCTGAGAAAGAAAAGTGGCTCAACTTCTTAGTATTTTTATTTTTATGAGCACCACAAGTTTCATGCTCAGCTGAGTTGAGCATGAAAAAGGTTTTATAACCTCGGGGCCTGTGTGACATTATCCATTCTTTCCTATCGCCAAACTGGTTATTTTTCTGATGTAAATGTGTGATATTTTTCTTATTTATACTTCAAACAGGTTGTGGGTACTCGTTAGAAACGCATCGATGATGCGGCTCAAACGAGTACTCTCAACCTATGTCTTGTAACAGAAATAAGGAAGAAATTGTTTACCCCTGTGAACCCAGTTTTCTCTATATAAAGTTCATGTAATAAATGTTCTATATATAGATAGAAATGTTGGGTTTTCAGAAAAAATAAATAAATGTGGGTACTCGCTAGAACCACCCCGAGGCGGTTCAAATGATCGCCTCTAATATTTGTTGTCAGCAGAAATTTCATCAGTAAAATCGCCTTTCTTGAGATATGAATGATACATGTATATGAATTTGCCACTAGTTGTTTTTCCTACCCACGACAACCCCTACCCTTGCAAACAGGGTAGATCCAAAAATAATAATAAAAAAATAAATAAACATTGATAATAACAAAAAGGTGGGCACTCTCTGGAACCACCTCGAGGCGGTTCTATTATTTGTTTGCAGTAGAGAGAGAGAGAGAGAGAGAGAGGGAGAGAGAGAGAGAACCTCTACCTTTGCAAACAGTCATCCGTAGATCCAAAAATAATAATTAAAATAAATAATTAAATAATAAAACAATAATAATAAAAAGGTTGGTACTCGCTTGAACCACCTCGAGGCGGTTTTTATTATATGTTTGCAGCAGAGAGAGAGAGAGAGAGAGAGAGAGAGAGACATAGAGAGAGAGACAGAGAGAGAAAGAGAGAGAGAGAGTGAGAGAGAGAGAGAGTGAGAGAGAGAGAGAGAGAGAGACATAGAGAGAGAGAGAGAGAGAGAGAGAGCCAGAGAGAACCAGAGAGAGAGAGAGAGAGAGAGAGGGGTGAGAGTTTCCATTCGTAAAATCGCCTTTATTGAGATATGAAAGATACATGTATATAAATTTGCCCCGGGTTGTTTTTCCTGAACACGAAAACCCCTAATTTTGCAAACAATGTAGATCCAGATCAGATGGCTTCTGAAGAGGCCATCTGTTCAAGATCTACACTTTTTTCATGCAGTTTTTCGAATTGAACAAATAGCATATATCATGTAATTTGATTGGTTGATAGTAAGAAATGGTTGTGGCGAAAATGATTTATATTTTATGATTAACCCATATATGCCTATCGGCCCTTTTTGGTGGACATTGGCAAACAGTGTAAATTCAGACCAGACGCCGTAGAATGCGGCGTCTGATCTGGATCTACACTGTTTGCTGGAAGAACATACATTTTTGTAAAATGTGTATGTTACCGTAATAATGTGTATCACGAAAACAAGCCTACATGTTTTGGACCCCACTGAAAAACCACTTTTATATAGTAAAACGGGTTTTCCAGGGGCAAATTTTATTTTTCTTATTAATAGAGCAGAAAGAAGCCTCCGTGGTGCAGTGGTTATGCTACTCGCCTCGTAAACCAGAGATAGCAGGATCGATCCCGGGCGGATCGCAGGATCGATCCCGGGCTTTTCCAGACTTTCGGATGAGTCTTTAAACCGAGGTCCCGTCTTCGTATGACCTTAGCTGTTGGTGGGACGTAAAAACACTCACTCACTCTACTAGAGCAGAAATGAAAAAACAAAAACAAAAAACTATCACAATTATTCATCTTAAGGGAAAGGGAACACCTTCAGGGGAGGCAACTCCTGCAAACGTATTTTTGTCTTCCATGTCCATAGGGGCAACTCTTAAAGGAAAGAATTTGCTCCTGAGCAAATTCTTTCCTTTAAGAGTAGACCCATTTTTAATGGGACAGAGGTTACAGAAAAGCATACAGGAAGTCCTGAATATTGTCTCCCTTGAAAAATGGTGAAAAAATCTGCTAGGTGTTCCCATTCCCCTTAAAATTTTCCTCTTTTACAATCGGCTTGAAGAAATATATGGGCTGCATGATGCTTCCACGCAGAGCTGAATCTGACCCACACACGAGTAATGGTAAACCGCTTAGAGGTCTAAGCCTGCCCAGGCAAAGCGGTGTGAGAGTCGGACCGTCCATGCTTATAAACCCTATTGGTTTCATTGGGCGACAGGGCTTGAGATGTCATTTCATCTCAATTAAGAAATAGATCAGCTCTAGCTGTGATTTGTTGTGTAATAAATCACAGTTTGGAGGTCAGTTGTAAAGTAGACAAATCACAAGCGCATAGCGCGCGTGATTTGTCTACTTACAACTGACCGACAAACTGTGATTTATTACTCAACAAATCACAGACAAGAGCTGATCTATTTCGATTCTAACACGCTGAAAATCGGCAATAATGTTGTTGTTTCCTTCAAACTCTCACAACCTTTCAACATTGTTAGAAGAAATCCCGCTAAAATTATCGACTGAAACACATGCATTTATATCCTTTTCTTACGCGTTTTCGATGCGAGAAAATGACGTTACACCGTCTAACGTCAAGGAAATCGACTAGTGACGTCATAAATTGGGAATTGTAATGACGTCACTCGTCACGCTCTTCCGAGCTGTGATTTGTTGTAGAATAAAACACAGTTATTTTCCATTGCCTATATAGGCGCGCTGTGTTAGAATGTCGGGTAAAAGGCCCACAAAACTGGAAGCAACGTCTCCAAAATGACCTTTACAGTGTTGACGGGGACGTTAAACCTCAAATCAAACAAAACAATGTATTTGTATAGGCGTGTTTTCGTGATGATTGATTTTTTCACCCACAACTGACAATAAAATTGTTCAATAACTGGGGAACGGTCCATGTCCAATTATAGGGGTATCATCCTATTTTTAATTAGTGGTAACTTTTACAAAACTGTCTAAAAAATTAGCAAACATTGTAGACAAAGATCAGGATCCATGTTACATGTAAGTCTTCCTCTAATGAATAGGTTTTCGAAAACATTTTTCCCTTTACATGATTTTCACAAACTAGTTACTAGTGACAAGTTTATTTAAATGTATGAAGCTGGCTTGGAGTCTGGAGTATGGAGTTTGGAATTCAATTTATTCCGTAGTACATGTACTCTAGTAAAGTATATGAAGTTGGCTTGGAGTTTGGTGTATGGAGTTTGGAATTCGATTTATTCCATAGTAGTAAAGTATAGTAACATATTGGTGAATGTTAGGCAAAATCGCTATTCCAAGCCGCGAATCCCAAGCCAAGTTCACACACTCTAAAATATTAGAGTGTGTGAACTTGGCTTGGTATTCGCGGCTTGGAATATCGATTCTGCCTAACATTCACTAATATTTTACTATACTTTACTACTACGGAATAAATCGAATTCCAAACTCCAGACTCCAAGCCAACTTCATACACTTAAAATATTAGCGAATGATAGGCAAAGTTGATATTCCAAGCTGCGAATCCCAAGCCAAGTTCACACACTCAGTTTATTTGTACTCTCATGTTAACATGGCAAACAACAAGAGAATCAAGAAGAAACACATAATTATGCATTTGTGCATATGGAGGTAGCACTTGTACAGGGATTGAGATATATATTTAGCTTTATTTGTCATCAAATGAAATTTCATTCGCGGGAAGATCGACTGCACCGAGGCACTGGCAGATTCACAGTGCAGATAATAATTTTATCGATATTGTCTTGTTTGAAATGTGACCAGAAAGAAATATAAATAGTTTGTTTTGATACGTTATATACTTGTACAACTGCTAGCTACAGTAGATTTTCAATGGCTCGAAACCCGATGGCTCGACCACCACAGATAAGTCGAACCCGCTCCAAATACGAAAAAAGGGATTATTTTCCTCCTTTATCTTGCAAATGTATGCTGTGTATACTCACTAGAAACGCTTCTAATGAGCACACATAACATACATCCATGTCATAGTGTGTGTGTGTGTGTGTGTGTGTGTGTGTGTGTGTGTGTGTGTGTGTGTGTGTGTGTGTGTGTGTGTGTGTGAATTCTGGTTTAACGTCTCTTTCAACAATTTTTCAGTCATATCACGACGGTGTCTGGTTGCGACAGGGAGCTCAATGCTCACTTTTATAGTGCTGCCTCACTGAAGTATCATGTCCCAGACACATTACATGATACCACACCCAGTCACATTATCCTGACACTGGGTCGACCAGTCCTAGCTCTACCCCGTAAATCTGAGTGCCAAGCGAGGAGCAGCTAGTACCATTTTTAACGACTTTGGTATGTCGCGGCTAGGGATCGAAACCGTAACCTCCCGTTCCCCGTAGCGGACACTCTACCAGCTGAGCTATCGGGGCCGGTTTCCATGTCAGATATAGTACACCGAAAAGATATCCACAGTTACCTCCAATAAACCCCAGTAAAACACCAGGGGCAATCCTCCGTGGCCCGAACTACCGCTGTCACGAACAAATACTTGTGGTCCAAAAGGGGGTTCGAGCCATCGAAATTCGACTGTTTATTTTTTGTGGTAAAAAGTGTTTTTATCATATAACGTCGCGTCTGAGAGTGTAATAACGCCATGTAATATTTTCGATAATCCACTAGTGGATTAAATATGCAAATTAGTTAGATACGCCCCGTAACGTTACATGTACGACGTCCTTAACGACGTCGCGTCTACTAACGGCGGAATATTAACAGTTTTGTAAACTATCGTGAATAAAATGCGTTTCAAATGTCATATGATAAATAGAATCTTGCATTCGTGCTCATGTATTATTGAATTTGTTAAACTCGTTGAGGAAAAGGGATAAAATGCTCGGCAAAGCCTCGCATTTTATTCCGTTTCCTCAACTCGTTTAATAAATTCAATAATACATGAACACTCATGAAAGATCCTCTATACCAATAATTTATTAAACCCGTTGAAGAAAAGGGATAAAATGCTCGGCAAAGCCTCGCATTTTATCCTTTTTCCGCAACTCGTTTAATAAATTCAATAATACATGAACACTCATGTAAGATCCTCTATTTACATAATAAGCGTGACTTAGATAAACGCCTTTGGTCCTTCATAATGCTGTTGACAACGATGATGGTGACCACATTCTTTAGTACATTCTGGCTAGCACTGCTAGTTCATCATTCATACCGGCCCCGATAGCTCAGTTGGTAGAGTGTCCGCTCCGGGGAACGGGAGATCACGGGTTCCATCCCGGGCCGCGACATACCAAAGTCGTTAAAAATGGTACCAGCTGGCTGCTCCTCGCTTGGCACGCAGATTTACGGGGTAGAGTTAGGACTGGTCCACCCAGTGTCAGGATAATGTGACTGGGTGTGGTATCATGTAATGTGTCTGGGACATGATACTTCAGTGAGGCAGCACTATAAATGTGAGCAATGAGCTCCCTGTCGCAACCAGACACCGTCTTGATATGACTGAAAAATTGTTGAAGCGACGTTAAACCCGAATTCACACACACTCATCATTCATAACCCAGCGGGCACCCAGCGTATATCCAACGTCGTATGAACGTCGATGCAAAGTCGAACGTTGTATAGACGTTGACATGGCGTTGCTCTGGTCCAATCACCCAAATGGAAGCCAGTAATTTTGACATAAATATCCAACCCCCTACACACAAAGAAAACAAAAAACAAAAAAAAGAAAAAAAAGAAAAGGAAAAAAAAAAAAAGGACGAACATCTCACATTCATACTATGCTCACCAGAGCTCGTGTGTGTGTGTGTGGGGGGGGGGGGGGGGGGAGGGGGGAGAGGAAGGGGTCACTGCCCTGTGCGCAAGGACGCTACAGATAAAATTTGGACTCAATTGGCCTAGTGGCTTCAGAGGTCTGATGTCACTGTGGCAACCAATAGGCCTCAAATCATATGCAGATAGATCATTTTAGAATATCTTGAAAGGTGTAAATGCCATTTTTCAACGTCTATGGAAGCTCTGAACTTCTCATAGCAACCAAACTAAAAGCCAAATTTCATTAAAGCACAAAACCTGTAAAGCCAAATACGGTGAATATTCCCATAAAGTCTCAGCCTCATAGAGCATCTGGTTTATGAAGAGTTAATGTTTGTATTTTTTTTCTTTTTGGTTTCCATTGGCAACCAATAAAAAATAGCAGTAGGCCTAAAAACATATAGCAGAAAGAAGATTGCTTAAAAATATTTCAATTAATTTTTTACCAAAATATCTGCTATGGTTTGGCAATGAGTTTTTTTTTTCATTACAAGTCTATGGAAACTCAGGGCAACCAATAAAAGCGAGCAGTTGGTCTAAAATCATATGGCAGATAGATGATTGCTTAAAAAATATTTCTATGAATTTTGTTTTCAAAATATCTGCAAAGGCATGGCATGCAGTAAATGCCATTTTTCAATTTCCCCAATTATTTGTCAATGGAAACTCTTAGTTGCTATAGCAACCAAACTAAAAAAGCTAAATTTCATCACACACACACACACACACACACACACACACACACACACACACACACACACACACACACACACACACACACACACACACACACACACACACACACACACACACACACACACACACACACACACACACTACACACACCCTGTAAAGGCAACTATGGTGAATATGATTTTTTTTTGTTTGTTTAGTATTTTCTTTTTTCTTGTTTCCATGGCAACCAGTAAAAATTGGCTGTAGGCCTCAAATCATATTGCAGATGGTAGACTGATTAAGGAATCAATGAGCCAAATTTCAGAAAAAAGCAAGACAAAGTTTCAATCCCCCACCCCAGCCCAAGGATGCTACAGATGAAATTTGAACTCAGTCGGCCTAGTGATGCCAGACAGTGTCCCACGGATTTTCCATCCATCCCTCACACCGATGTAAGATTCTTACATTCTTAGCTATAGACACATCCAAACACTACGTCATCGCTCAATAATACTATTTGCCGGGACGGTGGTGGGAAAAAAACGTATTTGGCCGTTTATCGCCATTGTAGTAAATGCGATGTTATTTTCCGTAAACTTGTATTTTGTTTGGACTCGAAACGACAAATTTGAGCTTTAAACTTTTATAATAGACATTTCTTAGCTAGTAATTATTGGTTTCTAGAAGATTTGAGGATGTTTTTGATGATCATTACCTGTTAAACTTATGCAGGTAACGAGACGGGACGGTCTTAATTATTTGTAATAAATATGCGCAAAACGAATGACTAAATGCGGAAGATGCATGGTTGAACTCTAAAATATATATATCTACCCATTTAAAGTGTAATTCGATCGATTTTCTGTGACAGTCAACTAAAATATGCCCGTAATATTAAACCAATTTACAATGTGTTTATATGGAACCAGGGGCTTTTTGCCA
This sequence comes from Lucinisca nassula, assembly GCA_963580285.1. NCBI lineage: Eukaryota > Metazoa > Mollusca > Bivalvia > Lucinida > Lucinidae > Lucinisca > Lucinisca nassula. Next base: position 50,002,776 of record OY757021.1, read on the forward strand.
ACCACGAAAGATCGTTATCGGAAGGAAAAGTAATTTTGTGCATGCGCAATGACAGGTAAACAAGGTCACTAGTCAAAACATTGGATCCGTCTATTGAAACAAAAAATGAGCCTCGTTACCATAAAACATGTCTTCATTTAGATACAGTTCGGCCTTGAAATCTTCAAAACGAAATCACGCATATACACATGTATTGAAAATTACAGTGCGCCTATATAGGCAATGGAAAACGGCTGTGTTTTATTCTGCAACAAATCACAGCTCGGAAGAGCGTGACGAGTGACGTCATTTAAAACTGCTAATTTATGACGTCACTAGTCGATTTCCTTGACGTTAGACGGTGTAACGTCATTTTCTCGTATCGAAAACGTTAGAAAAGGATATAAATGCATGTGTTTCAGTCGATAATTTTAGCGGGATTTCTTCTAACAATGGCGAAAAGTTGTGAGATTATGAAGGAAACAACAACATTATTAACGATTTTCAGCGTGTTAGAATCGAAATAGATCAGCTCTAGTCTGTGATTTGTTGAGTAATAAATCACAGTTTGTCGGTCAGTTGTAAGTAGACAAATCACGCACGCTACGCACTTGTGATTTGATCTACTTTACAACTGACCTCCAAACTGTGATTTATTACTCAACAAATCACAGTTAGAGCTGATCTATTTCTTAATTATACCACCAAAGAAAGTGAAAATTTTCAGATAAAAATTCTGATATTGTTTTTTTTTTTTTTTTTTTTTACATTTCTGCACAAAACAGAAATTGAGGGTACCTGTTGTTCGCAAAAATTGCACAAGCAGTTCTTTCTCAAGACGTGGCTCATACCTTACGTGGCTCATCCTTTAGCAACAAACTAAATTTGATGTTAAAATTAGTCAGCGACAGTATCAAACGCATATTCCTATTCTCTGTTTCTGGGAAACCTAATTTGGTACTACAACGCAACATACTACGCACTACGACTATTCTGAGGTAGGGCAGCGTTTCACTTAACGTTTTCTTTTAATTAACGGTCAATTCAACACTACAAAGGTCATATCGAGTGAGTCAGTTTACCTTGAGTAGCTTAAATTTTCTATGTGTTTAACCAGCACAGTGCAGACCCTTTCTCGTTAGGAAAACACGCCTATACAAATACATTGTAAGTTTCACCGCCGGAAAAAAGGAAAATTATAAGATGAAGGATTGCGATATTTTTCTTATTTCTGCTCAAAATATAGATTTTGGGTACACGTTAGAACCGCCTAGATGAGGCGGTTCTAACGGGTACCCACACTATATTTTAGACGAGTACCCACAATTTATATTAAAGAGCAGAAATAAGAAAAATGAGGTTTACCCCTGTAAAGCCCCGTTTTGCTATATAAAAATGGGGTTCAAGGGGGTCAGAACTATAAAGGCGTGTTTTTGTGATGTCTTGTAACCGACTACTGGAAGAATCAGGGTAGATGACACGCCAGTTCATAAAAGAAAGGACGGCCCCTGCCCATCGGAGCTTGATGAAATAGATGGGATGCATGATGCTTCCACGCAGAGCTGAAACCGACCCGCACACGAGTACTGGTAAACCGCTTTGAGGATCTAAGCCTGCCCAGGCAAAGCGATGCGAGTGTCGTCCACGCTTATAAACCCTATTGGTTTCATTGGGCGACAGGGCTTGAGATGTCATTTCATCTCAATGTCGGGTAAAAGTCTCACAAAATTGGAAGCACTGTCTCCAAAATGATCTATACAGTGTTGACGGGGACGTTAAAAACAAAACGGCCAGTTCATGAAAGTGAGGCAAAAGTCGTATTACGGACTTTACGGCGCATAGACTTTATGCGTAACTCAGGCGGCGGCAGCGGCGGCGCATGCGTCAGCTTCCCAAAATATTGATCTTCAAGTCTACAAGATCATTAAGTTAGCGTTACACAGATCATGACAGCATCGCCATTAACCCTTTTTGTACAAACAAGGGGGCAATAATGGCCCAGGATCGCTCACCTGGTCCTTATTGTTTTGTTTGTTTGTTTGTTTGATTTGAGGTTTAACGTTGAATAATTAGAAAATGAGATAATATACCAATTATGAGATCATTATTGACGTTATGTCTGTCCGCCTGCACTGGAATCTAACGACCCAGTCAACACTATTTAGATCATTTCCATATTCTTTATTATTCGTATAAACTGGTCAATGTCCAATGTTATTAATTGACTATCCTATATTACACAAGGTCAACCAATATTATAAAATCATAAATCATGTTTTAATTGCGTCAATTAATAAAATTGTCATTAATCAAGTAATTTCGTATTGGCCCAGTTACAGGTCCTCGGTCAGCTGTATTGGCCTCGGCCTTCGGCCTCGTGCCAATACAGCAGCCCTCGGACCTTTAACTGGGCCAATACGAAATTATTTGATTAATAACATTATATTATTGATGATTTTACTTCTTGGTCATTATCCTTCTTTTGGCTGTCTTGAACTCTCTTTTTGTCAATACCTGAACCATAAATGCTGCCTGGAACTGGTGTGTCTGATCGGTTCTTTACTAATTTTACCTTCAGTTTTATTTGTGTCCTTCTGCTTTTGGTCTGGTTTCTTGGAGTTGGATATGACAATAATTTTGGATTGTGGTCCTGTTGCTGTTTTATTATCAGTACGTATTTCGTCTTCTTTCGTCTGATCACCCACTTTATTTTTAGCACCAATAACAGCCAACTTACCAGTTTCATCATTACCTGTGACACCACTATGACCTGGAACATAATTCCCTATAATTGATATTTTACAATTGCACGACCCGAAGAAAAAGCAACCGACTGAAGTCGGTTTTTTCTAAGAGTGCCCTAAAATCACCGTGTCATTCTGTCATTCTGTCATTCTGTCAGTCTGTCATTCTGTCTGTCCGTCCGTAACCCGTTTGTGAAAATTGGTGATAGTGACTTAACCGCTTGGAATATTTAAACAATTTTTGGCATACTGATAGATATCAATGAGATCTAACCAATGAACTTACGAAATATTACATTCCATTTAGTATAGCCTCGCCGAGGCGAAAAATGTGAAAATTTTCGAACATTTTTGAACTGCTTCTCCTCGGAAACCGTTGGGCCGATTGAAGTCAAATTTCATATGGAGCCTCTATGGGATCGAGGAAACCAAAATTTGCTCATGGGGTCAAGGTCACATGACCAAAATGGCCGCCAAGCCATATATGGTTTGTCTGTCTGTCCGTCCCTAACCCGTAAGTGAAAATTGGTGATAGTGACTTAACCGCTTGGAATATTTAAACAATTTTTGGCATACTGATAGATATCAATGAGATCTAACCCATGAACTTGCGAAATATTACATTCCATTTAGTATAGCCTCGCCGAGGCGAAAAATGTGAAAATTTTCGAACTGCTTCTCCTCGGAAACCGTTGGGCCGATTGAAGTCAAATTTCATATGGAGCCTCTATGGGATAGGGAAACCAAAATTTGCTCATGGGGTCCAGGTCACATGACCAAAATGGCCGCCAAGCCATATATGGTAAAAACCCTTCAAAAATAGTCTTCTCCAGAACCACTGGGCAGATTTCCACGAAACTTGATAAATAGCATATGGGATGTAGGCCTATCATAAATTGCTAAAATGGTGACCCTGGGTTGACCTTGACCTTCTTTGGGTCCGTCCGTAACCCGATTGTGAAAATTGGTGATAGTAACTTAACCGCTTGGAATATTTAAACCATTTTTTGCATACTGATAGATATCAATGAGATCTAACCAATGAACTTACGAAATATTACATTCCATTTAGTATAGCCTCGCCGAGGCGAAAAATGTGAAAATTTTTGAACATTTTTGAACTGCTTCTCCTCGGAAACCGTTGGGCCGATTGAAGTCAAATTTCATATGGAGCCTCTATGGGATGGGGGAAACCAAAATTGTCTCATTGGGTCAAGGTCACATGACCAAAAGGGCCGCCAAGCCATATATGGTTTGTCTGTCTGTCGGACGGACAGACATGGTCTGTCTATCTGACCATATATGGTCTGTCTATCTGTCCGTCCGTAACCCGTTTGTGAAAATTGGTGATAGTGACTTAACCGCTTGGAATATTTAAACAATTTTTGGCATACTGATAGATATCAATGAGATCTAACCAATGAACTTGCGAAATATTACATTCCATTTAGTATAGCTTCGCCAAGGCGAAAAATGTGAAAATTTTCGAACTGCTTCTCCTCGGAAACCGTTGGGTCGATTGAAATCAAATCTCATATGGAGCCTCTATGGGATGGGGGAAACCAAAAATTGCTCATGGGGTCAAGGACACATGACCAAAATGGCCGCCCAGCCATATATGGTCTGTCTATCTGTCCGTCCGTAAGCCGTTTGTGAAAATTGGTGATAGTGACTTAACCGCTTGGAATAGTTAAACAATTTTTGGCATACTGATAAATATCAATGTGATCTTATCAATGAACTTGCGAAATATTACATTCCATTTAGTACAGCCCCGCCGAGGCGAAAAATGTGAAAATTTTCGAACTGCTTCTCCTCGGAAATCGTTGGGCCGATTGAAGTCAAATTTCATATGGAGCCTCTACGGGATGGGGCAAAACCAAAATTTCCTCATGGGGTCCAGGTCACATGACCAAAATGGCCGCCAAGCAATATTTGGTAAAAACCCTTCAAAAATAGTCTTCTCCAGAACCACTGTGCAGATTTACACGAAACTTGATAAATAGCATCTGGAACGTAGGCCCATCATAAATTGCTAAAATGGTGACCCTGGGTTGACCTTGACCTTCTTTGTGCCTAGGTCATACTTTGACACATATGCTTTTGTGTTGGATTTTATCCTGCAAACGATTCAGAATACAGTACTAAAGTATAAGATATATTTTTGCTCCTTACGATAAGGCGCATTTATTGGGGGAACCGTTTTATGTCCAGGTCACATGACCAAAATGGCCGCCATACCCATATATGGTAACACTCATAAAGCTAAAAGCATCCGGCGGGTCGTGCACTTCAGCTGAAGCACTGGTTATTTATAAACTTCAGTAACTGCATCCATTCTTCTTTTTTTTGACTGGCTTGCCATCTGACGTCTTCCAACTTTTTACACCAGGTATCAGAACACTGCGTTCCTCCAGAAATAACATACGCTGTCGGAATTGATGATTAAATAGTTTTGTTGCGCAACCTAAATTGCTTTAATGGCCGCCCTTAATTCCGCTGGGTCATCCTCCTTTGGTATAGTGTGATGGAAATAATGAAGAATATGGAGGGCCCTGAAACTGTATTATTTGAAGTAAACCAATCAAGAGAAGACAATCTGAATTTCAAACAGGATGCTTCAACGAAGCTGAAAGATATTACCACGCAGCAACAATGCTTCACAGAATCACTGTCAACAATAACTAGAAATTATAATCAGATGTTTATGAGTGCATGACTAAGCTGAAATGTACAATTACTATGGCAGGGAAGGAAACAACAGAATCCGCCAGTACTTGAAATCATCACGAAAACACGCCTATATAATTTTGACCCCCCCCTTGAATCCCACTTTTTATGGTAAAACTGAGGTTTCCGGGGGTATACCTCATTTTTCTTATTTCTGCTCTAAAATATAGAATGTGGGTACTCGTTAGAACCGCCTCGATGAGGCGGTTCTAACGAGTGCCCACAATCTATATTTTGAGCAGAAATAAGAAAAATATCACAATTTTTCATCATAAAATTTTCATTTTTTCGGCGATAAAGGTGGCAATGTATTTGTATAGACGCGTTTACGTAATGTGATATACAGACTGGAATTCAAAACCTGCAAAAATGTCAGTAATCCTATAGAGAGCTTACAGTCAGCATTACATTAGGGCTGAGTCCTCATGCTCTTCTTTGAAGTAAAATGTTGACGAATCCTCTGTCACAAATTAGAAGGAAACCGAGAGTATCAAGACAATGAGGAGACAACTATATAGACGATATTTGATTTTTTCAGTGTAAGATCGAATTTTATTTCATCGAATGAACACCAAAACTGTTATTTTCACGAGTGGCGTAGCCACGAGTGAAAATAGCAGTTTTGGTGTTCATGAGTGAAATACAATTAGATCTTGCACTGAAAAAATCAAATTTTCTGTTTCTTACATGCTTCAAAAGGCAATATTTAGCGTCTTTAATGGTGCCGCTCTCATTCGGAGAAAATTATCTTTGTTCCTGTTCGTTTCGCGTCAATTTATTGGTGTCCATCGTGTTTAGTGAGTATACTATTGGGTGTAAACTGAAAGTTTGCACCTGAGAAATGGCCTGGGATGGTATTATTATGAATGATTAATGAAATAATTGAGAGAGTAGTTTTCCAAAGAAGTTGCTGGCAAGTATTACGTCGCGCGACAAAAGACGTGACTTCAGCGTCTTAAATGACGTCAGTAACGTCCCCGTCACACATGAATGGGCTATGCGTCAATTAGAACACATTTCAGTATTGTTCAGTTATCTGACAAAGATGAAATTGCAATTAGAGTTAGATTTGAAGAAAAAAGTAGTCCCAAACAGTGAAAAATAAAAAATCGTATTTTCACTGTTTGAAACAGTGAAAATATCGATTTATATTTCACTGATAAATCTCTATCATTCATTGAAAAGCATGTAAGAAATCAAGCTATTACAAACGTCAGAGACGAAAGGAAGCGTACCAGAGAACAAGTGGCCGAAATGGAGAAAAACGTGGGCATTTTAACAAAAATTGACGATTGTTCTACAGCAAATAGCAAACGAAAGAAAAATAAAGTCAGCGTAGAGAAAGATAGTGCTGTTTCAGAACAACAAGATACTCATGAAAGTAATACTACAGACATGCATAAAGAAGCTTAAATAACATACGAGAAAGACTGCTTTACGTAAAACAGAAGATACACAGAAAGCTAAACAGACATTAAATGAAGTAGAAGCATCTGTCAGCAGAAGGGCTGGCTACTCGGAGCTGAAAAGATAATCGATTATCAGTCCTGCCATTGCGATCGATAATCGATTAGTAATCGCTAAGGTTTTTGTCATAATTTTACCTGTCTGGCTTCCTGTCTGAGCATGACTCTTACCATATGTTGCACTTTACCATATGTATATTTGAACAGACAGGCCTAAGTAAACAGTGTAGACCCAGATGAGACGCCGCATTCTCGTCTCATCAGGATCTGCACTGTTTACCACTCATCCAGCTATTTTAGGCATAACTTTGGGTATTAAATTGTATAATACCTATCAAGTAATCGATTAAAAAAATCAGAAATGGAGTTTATCGATCGATTAATCGATTATACGATTAATCGTATCAGCGTTAGTCAGCAGCCAATGCAATGCATCAGTAGAGCAGCAGATTAAAGGGGGTGGGGGGGGGGGGCGGGGGAGCAGAAAGAGGAAGGTTTGTTTGATCGGCGATTCTATTGCGGGTTAAGTAAAAGTTGTCATGCTAGGGAAATCTACAAATACATTTATCAGAAGAATCCGAACACCAAACATTAAAGATATAGGAGAAAATGAAGTTAAAGATGCCAAGCTCATACGTGTCCATACTGGAATAAATAAACTTTGAGATAACTAAAGTACAAACTCATGCATCAGATCACTAGTCGAAGAGGTAACTACACTGAGAGAGAAAGCACCAGAAATGCCTAAAATAGCTGTAGCAAAACTGACACCGGTAAGCCAAAGGGAATTAGATATTGACAGAACAATGTCAAACGCTGGTTGTGAAAAGAAATTACGAGAAGTAAAGAAGGATATAATGTTCATTTACAATACCAACTGAGCCGAGTAATGGAGGCTTCTAAGGGAATTCTACATACAAGATATGTTGCACCTGTCACACAGTGGGGCGATCAAATTCGTCAACAGCTGACAATAGATGGAGTTATAAGTCACAAAAGATCATGGCCGAGACCAGTTGGTTACATGGCGAGACCAGATGGTTACAGGGAGAGATCAGATAGAAATATGATGAGTTTATATGGTAACAGGGTGAGAGTAGATGATTACGGGACGAGACCTGATAGCTACGAGGCAAGACAAGATAGCTACATGGCAAGGCGTAGTGGCTACCGGGCAAGATCAGGTGACTACGGGCCGACATCAGATGTTTACAGGGCAATGACAGATAGGTACGGGGTGAGATGAGATGGAAACGGTGCGAGATCAGATGGATACAGAGTGATATCAGAAAGCGACGGGGCGAGACCAGATGGTTATGAGGCGAGACAAGTTGGTAACAGGGCGAGACCAGAGGGCAAAGGGACGAGACCAGATGGCTACGGGGCGAGACCAGATTGGTAGGCCTATGTGACGAGACCAGATGACGATGGGGCGAGACCAGGTGGTTATGAGGCGAGACCAAATGGTTACCGGGCGAGACTAGATAGCTTCGTGGTCGAGACTAGATGGCTCTGGGCGAGACCAGATGGCTACGGGGCGAGACCAGATGAATATGGGGCAAGACCAGATGGCTGCGGGGCGAGACCAGATGACTATTGGAGAGACCAGATGTGTATGGGACGAGGCAAGATTGCTGCGGGACGATATTAGATGAGTATGAGGCGTGACCAGATAGATGGCTATGGGTGAGACCAGATGGCTATGGAGCGAGACCTGATGGCTACAGGGTGAGACCAGACAGTCACGAGGTCCGGTCAGACGGAGACATCCCTACAGGGCGAGATCGGACAGATACAAGACAAGATAATTACGGAACGAGACCTGGGGCCAGTTGTTCAAAGCATCGTTAGCTTAACGAGCTCGTTAGTGGTCATATTGTTAACTGTTCTAGCAAGTTTAATATGTAAAATTTTGGTATTTTTGCTGAAAAAATGTGAGCAGCTTTTGCAGATGCAAAAGCTGCTCACATTTTTTCAGCAAAAATATTAGCATATTTGCCATAATAAATGATCAAAGTTTTAACGATACGTTAACTAACGACGTCGTTAGTTTTGAACAACTGGCCCAGATGGTTATAAGACCATACCAGATACTTATGGGTCGAGACCGTATGTAAACGAGTCAAGATTAGGCCGATACGTGACAAGGTCAGATGAACATGGGGCGAGATCAGATGGACAAGAAAATATAAACTACACTATTATGTAGGTCAGGGAGACTTTTTACGGCCGTCACACATTCCCAAACACCAGCTGAAGTGACGTTAAATATGTTCTATGAAAGGGTTATCCTCTGGCAGCACGAAATACACTACAGAACTGGAAATATGGAGTGCACATGTTTTCTGGGCCAGACTAGCTAGTTTCGGCCAAGTAGACCTCATCAGTGACCCTAAAATATTTTCAAAATTCCACAATGGAATCAATGATCCCAAAGGACAAGAAAATATAAATTACACTATATGTCGGGCATGGAGACGGAATCCTAGCGAGCACTGATCGAACAGGTTCAGTGGGAGGGGGGGGGGGGGGGGGGGGGGAGTGGTCACGCTGGGTCATGAGATACTTTAGGGACATAATTGAGCCAGCGCACGACAAAACCTGCAATAAGACGTGCGCCCAAAGAAGACTCAGATCAGCCTGCGCTCTTAGGATAATTATGGGCCCAATGCTCCTCCATGCAGCAAGAGAAGTCTTTGGTTAGACTATATGGATGCAAAGTCTGATCTGAGTCTTCGGTGGGCGCACATGTCTTATTGTAGGTTTTGTCATGCGCTGGGTCGTATATGAAGGACATTTCAGTTCTAGTGACATATATCAAAACGATCGGTTAAATTGCCCTTGTCATGCATCACGAAGACATACTTTGAATTCAGGAGACACTAAATATATGTAAAATATTTGACTCTTTGTGAATCACATGAGCTGGGGTGGGTGGGGGGGGGGGGGGGGGGGTGGAGTTCTTTATTGTGGCCGCCGACAGACTGGAAATATTTTGAGTTGAGCATTTTGCATTCTGTCAAAGATGCTGGAATTGCACTATTTACTTGCCATGTTGGCCTCTCTCTCTCTCTCTCTCTCTCTCTCTCTCTCTCTCTCTCTCTCTCTCTCTCTCTCTCTCTCTCTCTCTCTCTCTCTCTCTGTGCGTGTTTGTGTGTGTGTGGGGGGGGGGGGAGAGGGGGGCGGGGGAGGGAGGGATGTTATACAGATTGAATTTCTGGCTCCTGTGATATCAACAACCATGGGTGTGTTCACGGCCATAGACTTGACTTGATAGATTTTGTAAGGTAACCGGGCGCTAAAAGCACATAGGGGCTACCCCCATCTCGCTAAATGGGATTAGTTTATGAACTGCTCTTCCCAGGGCCTCCAATGTGCTGGCACTTGTCAATTCGACAGGTGTCAGCTGACCAATGGGAATATACTGAACTCTTAATCGGAGGAAGGCACAAATCGCACCCAATGTACAGCGTTTGTCCTAAGAAACACAGTTCTATAGCGATTTTAGAATTTTGAGTGCAGGAATCAGACCAAAGACGGGCTCTAGTATGTGATGACGTGTTGCCAATTTCGACTGCCAAATGTGTCAGAGCACAGCCCTGTTTTCGAATGTCTGGCCGAGGAAAAAAGCTAACATACATTATCAGTTCTGGCTTCCATTATTCTCTGCCTCCACCCCTGACATGGCAAAGAAAACGCCTTCGGTCACGATGCTTGTTAAAGGGTGATAACGCATGAAATTTTTGAATTTTGAACAGGCATCTAAAGTGAGCCAGGATGGGTGACTAATAGACCAGCCAATTCCGGCTATTGCAAAAAGTCCTAGTACCCGTGCTCTCATCACGGAGACCTGCCTATGCAAGTGGGGTTCAAAATTGGACAGGTGTGTCTTCGTGATGTGTTTGGAGGTATGTGTTTGTTTGGGAAAGGCAGTGATGAGGCTAATCAGCCGTTTTGCAATCCCGCTAATTTTTATTTTTGAATGGTCTTCCAAAAGGCATTTTTAAGGGACTTCCTATTTCCAAATACCTAGCAAATGGTGGATATTGCCGTTGCCCCGCCTATAAAGATATTTAGCGTGTGACCTGTCCCCATTTGTATGCTCTGTTCTGGCAGTATTTATGCCTTCGCTTTGCCTACTTCAGGGGATTTCATTCTGTTGGTACCTAGGGGGAGCCCAGTACGGGCTTTCTCCCAGGTGCCCTCAGGATGTTGTCCTGACGGGCTCCGTCGAGCCTCCTCTCGTTCCTGAAATAGAAAAGTCGGATTAGTGCTTTGGGACCCCATGTGTGCGCTCGGATCAGTGTAGTTGTGTCCAGTTTCTAGTCCCCCGGGGTCCCACCTGTACCTGTAATACAAACAAAAGTCATTAGTGCATATTGTGCTTGTGCTAATATGACCCCGCCATCCGTCACATATTTTGGCTTCCCATTCTGTGCACAGGGCGGGCCGGGCTTGTGAGGGGGGTCCCCCCACAAAGGCACGGTCCGGCTCTTAGGGTAACTTGTTCAAAACCAAGTTAACGGGTGGCGCGGTTATTGTGAAGAATTACCTTCCCATGGGGGCTGCCTGTCCTGCCGCGGCATGTTACCTCATCGGAACACTCATAAGTGCAAAGCACATGAGCCGCAACCACAGTGTCCCGAATCGGCTTGTCGCCGCAGGTTCAAGCATGTCCGTGGGAGTTTTCGGGCTATGGGATTTTCTTATGATGCACCCTTGCCCGTGGTCTGTTATGATGTTGAAGGTATGGGAGGGTCATTGGTTTGTCCTTTGACGGGGGGTAGCCTCGGCGGGGCACCCATAAGTGCAAAGCAAATGAGCCGCAACCACAGTGTCTCGCTTTGACGCCCCCGTCTCAGGTCCAAGTGCAGATTGACGGTAGGTGATGGTTGCCTAAGCGCGGTGTGTGGGTAACAAAAGCTGTTTTTCTTATATTACTTCCCAGTAATTTGTGTCTTTAAGGAATTTCTTAACCACCTCGGCTATGGCCGAGCAGTGTTTTTCGGGGGGAGCGAGGAGATCTTGTAGGTGTACCGATTCATATCCTAATTTGAACATTTCAGATTTTATCTCTTCTCGTGCATGGGCGTTTGTTACACATTCAAACAAGATGTGTTGTGTTGTTTCTAGTTCATAGTTATCGCATTTTCTGCATAGACCCGTTGTGTTTCCTAGTTGAGTGAGGTTGGCATTTAGGCCTTTATGGTTAAATCTCAAACGGGAAATTACAACGTCTAATTTTCTGTTGTTGCTGAATTGGTGGGCAGATTTACCCACTGTGGGCTGGAGGAGTTGGTAATGTCTCCCGGTGTTGGTTGGGTTTCTATCCCATAGAGCTTGCCATTTTCTCGTTATGGCGGTGTCTATGATTGTATAGATCTCCCGTTTTGAAGGGAGAGTATAATCTTTAATACCTATATCTTGTGCTAATCTGGCTGTTTCGTCGGCCGCCTCATTACCGGGGATGCCGACGTGGGATGGGATCCAGTCGATTTCAATGTCTTGCCCTTCTCTTTTTGCTTTATCTAGTTTAGACAGGATTGAGTCAATTTGGTCAGGTCGTGTTTTGGATTTTCCTGACTGTAGGGCCTGGATAGCGCTTAGGCTGTCCGTGAGTACTGTGGCTTTGGGTGTCTTAACTGTGATGGCCCAGGAGATGGCCCAGTGAATGGCAATCAGTTCAGTTGTGAATACTGAGAGGTGTTGGTTTGTTTTAATCGGTACGTGAAGATTTCTCTTTGGGACAACGAATGCGGCGCCGGTTTTTCCTGTTGTGGGGTCCTTACTGCCATCTGTGTAGATTAGAGTTTTCCCAGCATGGCTGGTGCGAACATAAGAGAGGCTTTTATTTTTCATGTATTCATTTGTATTTTCTTCTTTCCTCCCCAGGACCTGATGGAGGTAACAGGAGGGTGTGTTGTGTTTGAGATCCCATTTGGATTTGTACTTGGGTGCCTGGATCTTATCGGGTATGTTGTGCTCTTTCAGGAGGGCACGGACTTTCTTACAATATGGGTTGTAGTTCTTGGCTCTCCTACATGAATAGCAACCATGATCTGTTAATAGATCATTCACTGGGAGGGATTTGCCAAGTGGGGAGGATCTAGCCCAGTATTTTAGTATGAGTTCTTCCCTTCGTAGATGTAGTGGTTTAAGTCCACATTCTACCTCTAGTGCGTTGATTGGGGTAGATCGGTATGCTCTTGTTGCTATCCTGAGGGCGTGGTTTTGAATGATATTCAGAGTTTTAAGGATATTCTCTGACGCGGAGTTGTAAGCCTGGGCTCCATAGTCTAGCTTACTAAGAATAAGGGCTTTGTATAGGATCAGGAGTGTCTTTTTATCAGCTCCAAAGGTGGTACCTGACACTACTCGTAGTAGGTTCAGGTCTTTTTCACATCTTTCTTTGAGATCTTTAATGTGATCTCTCCAAGTCAGATGTTTGTCGAGGATCATGCCCAGAAATTTGATGTTCTGGGCCCATTCTATTTCCCTACCAAAAAGGTATAGTTTGTTTTGAGTGGTCTTCAGATTTCGTCGTTTGCTGAATATGATTGCTTTAGTCTTTAGGTTTGATACTTTGAATCCCCATCTAAGTGCCCAGGTTTCGATTTCTCTTAGAACTGATTGTAGGTCTTTGACCGCCAGTTCTAGGGTAGAGCGTTTCCCCCACACCGCGCTATCATCGGCAAACTGTGACAGGCCTATATTATTATGTGGTTTCAGTGCCTCGTGAAGGGTGTTAACAATTACGTTAAAGAGTATGGGACTTAGTACTGAGCCTTGGGGGCAGCCGTTTTCCAGGATTAGTTCCTCTGAGGTATTGTCCCCAACTCGGGTTTGAATTTTTCTATCCTTGAGAAAGCTATGGATCCACTTTAGCATGTTTCCACTTATTCCGTATTCCTTTAGTTTGGTTATGGTGCCGGTTGACCACATGAGGTCAAAGGCCTTTTCAAGATCGAGGGCTACCGCTACTAGGATTTTGTGTTCCATGAAAGCCATGTTTATTTCTGATTCCAGTCGGACAAGTTGATCAGTTGTGGATCTGTTAGGCCTGAAGCCTGATTGGTTGTCTGAGATGATATTATTAGCTTCTAGATAGTTGGAGAGGCGTTTGGCGATCATGGTTTCCATAGTTTTACATGTGCATGAGGTGAGGGAGATGGGTCGATATGATTGTGGATCCAGCTTATCCTTGAGTGGTTTTTTTATTGGGATTGTTGTTGCTAGTTTCCATTGTGTGGGGACTTCTCCTCTACGCCAGGAAGTGTTTATGAGGTCTAAGAGTTTTTGTTTGCTATCTGGTGGGAGCTGTTTCAGCATTTCATAATGAATTTTGTCCGCTCCTGGAGCTGTGCTGCGTTTACTCTGCAGAGCCTCATTAAGTTCAAATAGGGTGAAGTCGCAGTTCAGGTTACTGCTTCTTCGGTCATCGTTGAAGAGGTCAGGGAGAGATTGGTTGAAGGTTCTCTCCTCGGTCTCTTTTATTGTTTGGAAGGCAGGATCTTGGTTGGAGGTTTTCGACATATTATAGTAGTGGTTGGCAAGGGCGTCTGCTTTCTCTCTATCATTAGTTATGGTCTGGCCGTTAATTTTGAGACAGTTTATCTTTTCAGTAGGTTTACCCCTAAATTTATTAAAAGTAGACCACATTTTCTTACTAGTGGTCTTGTGGTTAAGTTTGTTGACTATTTCTTGCCACCCTTGTTTTTGTGCTATTTTTAGGGTGGTTCTAGCGTGTGCCTTAGTTTTATTGTAGTTATTCTTAAGCTCGGAAGTTCTATTTTTCAAGTATTTCTTCCTCGCTTGCTCGCGTTGATTTATGGCTTTCCTACAATTTTGATTCCACCAGGGTGGGAGTAGTTTTTTATATTTAACTGAGGTCGTTGGAATTGTACTGTCACAGATCTCTTTTAGGGTGGACGTAAACTGGTTGGCAATTTCGTCTATGTTTTGGTTGTCACTAATTTCTAATTTTTGTGAGCAGAGATTTTTAAAGAGATCCCAGTCGGCCTTGTTTAGGTTCCATTTTTGGGAAACGGCTGCTCCCGTGGTGTTGTATTTGGCATTATATTATATGCATTTGTCTTAATAGTTAAATTTTATGAACACTACTTAATTACATAAGAAATTGATAATGTTTGACAAACACCAAAATGCTCGCATGTCAGCCTTTCATTTAAATTGAGAAAATAAGTGTTTGTGGGTGTCAATTACAATTAAGAGAGTGGGGACTAAAACTGTCTTTATATAACCCGTTGAAAATGCATTTATCTATGTAAACAGATTTATTTGTTGTTTAACAAAAGAGTCATACTGCGTTACCAAAACTATTGAATTGCTCATTTCAAGGAAATTAATCTATTTAAATAGAAAGTGCAATGCAGACCTACTTTATATACTGCGAATTTCAAAACAGTAGGAAACCAGAGAACGCATTTTTATAAGTTCGATTCATGAAATGAAATACCTTAAAAAGCGGGAATTACTTGTCACAGGTTTAACTTATTTTCTCTTTTTTTCCCCGCCGTTACTTGTTCTGGCGGTTCGATATATTTGTTTACAAATGTTTTTGTTTGTTTGTTTGATTTGAGGTTTAACGTCCCCGTCAACACTGTAAAGGTCATTTTTGAGACGTTGCTTCCAATTTTGTGGGACTTTTATAGATGAAATAAGAAGAGTGTCATTTTTTTTTCACCAAGAAAAAACAGGCACATTACTGGTCCGAAAATAAATAAAAAATATATCAGTCATTGGTGTGTTTGACTAATGGCAGTGGTACGTTCTACCCAGCAGGCACTCAACGTTGAACTAACGTTGGAACAACGTTTAAAACGTTGTTTGAACGTTAGTTCAACGTTGAGTCAACGTTTTGTGCCTGCAGGGTATACGTTACTTATACGTTGCTTCCGTTGTCTTACGGACGCCAATATGCTATAATTATGTCTTGCACAATTTCTTAAAGAAGCATCCCAGCAGGCACATGACGTAATTGTGACGTAATATCAACGTCGGTACAACGTCATGATGTCATGACGTTGCACCGACGTTGATTTGACGTTGCCCTTTGCCTGCGACCTTTGGCTGCTGGGATTTTTCAGGTGAAAACGTTTGAGATTTTTCTTATTTCTGTTCCAAACATATATGATATGATGGAAAACACTAGTGCATGTTGATCTGAGTCTTTGTAACACATATTTTATAACAAAGATTGTAAGTGCTCGTTTGAACCGCCTCAGTAAAGAGATTGGAGTGAGTGAGTGTTTGAGTTTTACGTCTCAACAACAGCTAAGGTCATACGGAGACGGGACCTCGGTTTACAGACTCATCCGAAAGTCTTGAGAAGCCCGGGATCGATCCTGCGATCCCAGGTTTACAAGGCGAGTAGCATAACGAGGCTTCTTTAAAGAGATTAGAAAGACACAATCAGTTTTGAGCAAACGAACAAATTTTATATTTTATGTTTGTGTGTTGAGGTTTACGTCCCACCAACAACTAAGGTCATACGGAGACGGGGCCTCGGTATAAAGACTCATCCGAAAGTCTGGAGAATCGAAAATCGGAATCGAACCCACGATAGGGCGAGTAGCTTAACCCATTTAGTACCAGAAACCCCAAAAGGGGTAGTTGGCAAACAGTGCAGACCGCGATCAGACGCCACAGAACGAGGCGTCTGATCAGGGCCTACACTGTTTGCAAAAAGTTCAGCCATTTTCCACATCAGTTTTGAAGAAAGCTTAACCTGACACCCCTAAATTTTGAAATGGACTCCTGCTTTATATAAAGAGGAAGATTCCATTTGGTTTTTGTTTGATTTGAGGTTTAACGTCCCCGTCAACACTGCAAAGGTCATTTTGGAGACGTTGCTGCCAATTTTGTGGGACTTTTACCCGACATTGAGATGAAATGACTTCTCAAGCCCTGTCGGTACAAAAAGGGTTAATAACCACTTCACCTCGAAGTCTTCTGTATGCTAATGTACATATTACTTTATCTTAATCAGTGAAATGCCGCTATTAAGACCACCTAAAATAAAGACTAGTTGTCCTTTAAAAAGAATATTTAAAAGGTTTCAGTCCTTCTATATAATTTCTGCACTCAGCATCTTCGTGAAAGAGAAAATGGGAATTTTACTGTATTATCTGGCACTATATACGACCCCCGCCCGTAGGGGCTTGAAGAAATATATGGGCTGCATGATGCAGAGCTGAATCCGGCCCGCACACTAGTACTGGTAAACCGCTTAAAGGATCTAAGCCTGTTCAGGAACCGCGGTGCGAGGCGGACCGTCCATGCTAATAAACCCTATCGGTTTCATTGGGCGGCAGGGCTTGAGTAGTCATTTAATGTCAATGTCGGGTAAAAGTCCCACAATATTGGAAGCAACGTCTCCAAAATGACCTTTACAGTGTTGACGGGGACGTTAAACCTCAAATCAAACAAAACAAACAAACTGACACTATATATAACGTGATCATTATTTTATTTCCAGAATCGAAAGCCGTGAGCGTGCGTGCTGGAAATATGACAGAACTAGAACAGTCTACACAATTTAAAGGTATGCATACATAAAGGATCGCACACTCATTTAAAACTTGTGAAACGAACCTGTGGCGAGTTTAAACTCATTTCATTTCATACGAAGAGGGTCTAATTTTGTCGGTTTCAAATGTAATGACCACGAGTGTGAGATTCAATTTCTCATATGCAGTTTTCTTTATTTCCTCTTAAATGCATTTATTCTTGTAACAGTAGAACACGATAACAAGTCCGTGAAACGAGTACCCCACTAAACCCCATTTTATAGTGAAAAGTGGGGTTTACGGGGGTATACATTACCCGCCTTATTCAGTTTTGCTCAAAATCATAGATTTTGGGTACTCGTTAGAGCAGCCTCATAGAGGCGGTTCTAACGAGCACCCATAATTTATGTTGAAAGCAGAAATTAGAACGATGTTATCATTTTTAGCTAAAATTTGTCACTTCTGACACCATGTCGGACGCCATTATTTCACACGGACGTGTTTTCCCAATGTCATAATAGTTTTATTGCCCCCCCCCCCCCCCCCCCCCCGTGATACATTGTCTATGGCAGCTCAAAGGCGGCCCCTTTTAGTAGCTCTTGTTCAGTTCTCTCATTGAGGCACTTAAGAGGAAAATAAAAAATATACATGAAAAGTCGATTCAAAATTTATGTCACCAAATAAAATAGTTATGTTTTGAAAAAAAGGGAATATAATGTATCAGAATATAATGTGACATCTCTTGTTGAACCAAATCATGTCCAATCGAGCTGAAACTTGATGGGAGGCATCGGGGTGATATTAAGATTCAGATTTGCTAAAATCGTTCCGTTCCGATATCATCATGTTGGCCATCTTGAAATTCTTCAACCGACATTTTCTCCCGAACCAAAAGTCGAATGCAGCTTAAACTTAATGTGAGGCATCGGGGTGATATGGAGATTCAGATTTGCAAAAATCATTTCATTCCGATGTCCAAGATGGCCGCCATGGTAGCCATCTTGAAATTTTTCAAACGACATCTCCTCCTGAACCAAAGGTCGAATTGAGATGAAACTTGATGGGGTGCATTGGAATGTAATGGGTATTCAGATTTGCTTAAATCGTCCTGCTTCGATATCCAAGATGGCCGCCATGGCCACCATCTTGAAATTCTACAAATGACATCTCCTTCCGCCCCCGCCCATAGGGGCTTGAAGAAATATATGGGCTGCATGATGCTTCCACGCAGAGCTGAATCCGGCACGCACACTAGTACTGGTAAACCGCTTAGAGGATCAAAGCCTGTCCAAGAACCGCGGTGCGAGGTGGAACGTCCATGCTAACAAACCCTATTGGTTTCATTGGGCGACAGGGCTTGAGATGTCTTTTCATCTCAATGTCGGGTAAAAGTCCCACAAAATTGGAAGCAACGTCTCCAAAATGACCTTTACAGTGTTGACGGGGACGTTAAACCTCAAATCAAACAAACAAACAAACAAACCTTCCGAACCAAAGGTCGAATTGAGCTGAAACTTGATGGGAAATATCGGGGTGACACGGAAATTCAGATTGCGAAAATCATTCCGATCGGATTTATGGCAGCCATCTTGAAATTCTTCAAACACCAACTCCTCCTGAACCACAGGTCGAATTGAGCTGAAACTTGATGAGGGGCATCCGGGAGATTCAGATTTGCTAAAATTGTTCCGTTCCGCTACCCAAGATGGCGACAATGGCGGCAATCTTGAAATTCTTCAAACGACATCTCCTCCCGAACCAAAGGTCGAATTGCGCTGAAACTTGATGGAAGGCATCGGGGTAAAATGGTTCATATCCGATATCTAAGACGGCCACGATGGTGGCCATCTTGAAATTCTTCCAAAGGTTGAACTGAGATGAAACATGATGGGGGCATCGGAGTGACACGGAGGTTCAAATTTGCTCAACTCCTTCTGTTCAGATATCCAGGATGGCTGCCATGGTGGCCACTTTGAATTTCTCCGAACGGCATCTCCTCCCCAACCAAAGGTCGAATTCAGCTGTAACTTGAAGGGAGGCATCGGGATGCTAAAATCGTTTCTTTGCGATATCCAAGCCGCCATCTTCTTGAAATTTTTAAAACGACATCTCCCAAACCAAAGGTCCAGTTGTGCTGAAAGTTGATGGGAGCCATCAGGATGACATGGGTATTCAGATTTGCTAAAATTGTTTTGTTCCGATATCCAAAATTACCGCCATCTTGAAATTCCTCAAATCACACCTCCTCCCAAACCAGAGGTCTGGTCAAATTAAGGCGTAACTATACCAAATTTAGTGACACAGAGGTCTTTCTGATATTTAATCTTCATCAAAGCCATGGAACCGAAACGGATGAAACTGAAACCGAAACTGAAACTTGATGGGAGGCTTCGGGGCGAATGGAGATTCAGATTTGCTCAAATCATTCCATTCCGATATCCCAGATGGCCGCCATGGTGTCCATCTTTAGGGGGCTGGATCAAGTTGAAACTTCATGGAAGGCATCGGGGCGAAATGGCGGTTCAGATTTACTAAAATTGTTCTGTTTCGATATCCAAGATGGCCACTATGACGGCCTTCTGGAAATTCTTCAAATGACATCTCTTCGAGAACCAAGGGTTGGATTGAGCTGAAACTTGATAGGAGACATCGGGGCGACATGGAGATTCAGATTTGCTAAAATTTATCTGTTCCGATATCCAAGATGGCTGCGCACGGAGGCCATCTTGAATTCTTCAAAAGCATCTCCTACCGAATCAGAGGCCAGATCAAGCTGAAACTTGGTCGACATGGAAATTCGGATTTGCTAAAACTGTTCCATTCCGATATACAAGAACATGATGGTCATCTTGAAATTCTTCAAACTACATCTACTCCTGAACCAAAGGTTAGATGGAGCTGAAACTTGATTGGAGGTTGCTGAAATTATTTTGTTTTGTTATTTAAGATGGCTTCCATGTTGGCCAGCTTGAAAATCTTCAAACCACACCAAGTTGAACTGATCCGAAACTTGATGGAAGGCATTGGGTGGACATTGAGATTCAGACATCTTTGTACCATTCTGTTCCGATATCCCAGATGGCTGCCATATTGGCCAACCCGAAAATCTTCAAACCACATATGCTACCGAATGGTCTGTTGCATTGAGTTGAAATTAGTGGGAGGCATTTGGGTGATATGGAGATTAAAAATTGCTAAAATTGTTGCATTATGATATCCCAGATGGCGGCCATCTTAAAATTTTTCAAAGCACCTGTATAGTAATTGCATATAAGATTTACAGGGAGGGGCAGCTCAGGTGTAGCCAGTATATGTCCAACTCGCAGAGTCCACAAAATGATTCGGTATTGTGGCGTTTTGCAAGCGACCCTATACACCATAGCTTTGTTTGTGTAACACTTTTATTCACATGCTTGGTTGACTGGGTTTACTTCTTTGATAACAGAACATGCCAAAGGCAGGTGCAAACGATAGTTCTGGCCTGCAAAACTACACACTTCCACTCTGCAGCAACATAATCTTTTCCTGAATCCTAATTCAGACTAAGCCATTAAGAGACTTAATCAGAAGCATCAATATAACATGCAGATTCATAATTACTAATGGTAATGTGTTCTGATAGACAAAATGGCCACCAAGGCACAAAGTAATATATGATCACCCTCATCCAGGTGAGCGATTCTGGCCCACTTGTACATCTAGTTCAAAATGGTAAATTGGAAACTAACACTAGCCTTGACTACCTTTCACTAGAAGACAAAATGCTGTCTTTACGAATTATCACAGTTGGTGACCATGTCTTTCCCGGTTGGGTCGGTATATATTCTTTTATCCCGGTCTGTCGATCCGTCTGCCTGTCTGTCAGTGCGTCACATTTTCGTGTTCACTCAGTAACTTAGAAACCATTTGAGATATTTTCAGTGCATGTACGTTTTGTGAGTACGTGTGTATTTTGGTGATTTCGGGGGTGAAGTGGGGCAATAGGGAGGGAGCAAGATAAATGTGAAATTTTTAGTAGTTGCGGAAAGAATGTGTGTCCAAAAGTTAAGTAACAATAGCGAATCCTTGACTTTCACCGGGATGGGGGATGGGGTGTGCATAGGATGGCACCTAACACAGATAATGGAAACCGTTTTCCGCAGAAAAAATATCATCTTTCATCCTTCGTATTGTTTGTATGGTCCCAGATCAGATGTCGCATTACGGCAGCTGATAAAGGTCTGTGCTGTTTGTGTTCTGAAGAATAAAAAGTGGCAGACGACTGATAATGAAGTGCTAAAATTGCATTAGAGATTCAGTTAAAAGAAACAAACTTTTTGTATATAATTCGCGTAATAAACAGTGTTTGGAAATAACTGATCCATTATTGGGGTCTAAAAAAACAATGTTCATTCGTTTCCTCAGTGTCTCTTTTGGGCTATAACTACCCTTACCTGTCATTCAAGATGACCACAGCTTATGGTCGTCTGCTTTACTTTTCTAGAAGATTATCATATTTATACCGTTTATCCGCTGGACAATAAAGCGTCGGATATGCACACGCCTGACCGACAAAGGTGTGAATGGATATTTCTGGGTTTATATGAGTCAGCGCCCGACACAACCTACAATAAGACATGTGCGCCCAACGAAGACTCAGATCAACTTGCGCATATTTTACTTTTGGTCCTTTGGGATCAGCGTGAATATTCTGAGAAATCGGAAATAAATTATTGGTTTAGACTCATATTCTAGACAGGTTTTTAATTATTTGGACCCCATTTTGATTTATATCAGTCTTTGAATCGACTGCCTATTCGAAATTCGCAAAATTGCAGTGTGTTTCCTCTGGCTTTCTTTGCCGGATCATTACAGGGTCACTGATGAGGCTTTATTAGCCGAAACTACGTAGTATGACCCATCTTCTTTCTTATGAATGTTTTCACTGCTCTTAAAGGAACTCATTTTTGATTTTTATTTGCCTTCACTGCAGCTGGTGTTGTGCCGTGTGGCGGCCGTAAAACGTCTCCCCGTACATCAACCATAGTGCAGTTTATATTTTACTTTTGGTCCTTTGGGATCAGCGTGAATATTCTGAGAAATCGGAAATAAATTATTGGTTTAGACTCATATTCTAGACAGGTTTTTAATTATTTGGACCCCATTTTGATTTATATCAGTCTTTGAATCGACTGCCTATTCGAAATTCGCAAAATTGCAGTGTGTTTCCTCTGGCTTTCTTTGCCGGATCATTACAGGGTCACTGATGAGGCTTTATTAGCCGAAACTACGTAGTATGACCCATCTTCTTTCTTATGAATGTTTTCACTGCTCTTAAAGGAACTCATTTTTGATTTTTATTTGCCTTCACTGCAGCTGGTGTTGTGCCGTGTGGCGGCCGTAAAACGTCTCCCCGTACATCAACCATAGTGCAGTTTATATTTTACTTTTGGTCCTTTGGGATCAGCGTGAATATTCTGAGAAATCGGAAATAAATTATTGGTTTAGACTCATATTCTAGACAGGTTTTTAATTATTTGGACCCCATTTTGATTTATATCAGTCTTTGAATCGACTGCCTATTCGAAATTCGCAAAATTGCAGTGTGTTTCCTCTGGCTTTCTTTGCCGGATCATTACAGGGTCACTGATGAGGCTTTATTAGCCGAAACTACGTAGTATGACCCATCTTCTTTCTTATGAATGTTTTCACTGCTCTTAAAGGAACTCATTTTTGATTTTTATTTTCATTGTGCGCTCTAAGGATAGCTAAGGGCCCAATGCAGCAAGAGAAGTCTCTGGTTAGACTATATGGGTGCGCATGCTGATCTGATTCTTCGCTGGGCGCACATTAAGTTGTAGGAAATGCTGTGCCCTCGCTCATATGAGTCTTAAATGCTGTCACTTATCAAAGTACTTGGTATGGCTCAATATTAGGCACTTCACTGTAACTGTGCGTGAAGAGGTAACGTCCACTATTTAAAATGGAGTTTGGCAGGGTTGTTAACCCTTATCCTACTGTTCACGCCAACCCCTATCTTTGCGAACAGTGTAGATCCAGATCAGATGGCCATCTGATCAGGATCTACACAGTTTGACATTCAATTTATGAATTTCTAGGAATAAATTACATTGAGTTATCTGATTGGTTCAAAGTCAGAAATGGGTGTGTCTAAACTCAATATTCAGCAAGAGAAGGGTAAATTAACTTGACAGAAATTGAGACTCTAGGAACCGCCTCGATTACTTCCACAGCCTATTTCTTACATGCTTTTCAATGAAATATAGAGATTTCTCAGTGAAATAAAAAAAAGATATTGCCACTCAAACAGTGGCTGATATCAATTTTATTTTTCACTGTTTGTGACTACTTTTTTCTTGAAATCTTATTCTGTGGTCAGTTTTATTTTCATTGTAAGATGATTGAAAATTAATGAACTGTATTAGAATTGACGCTAAGCCCGTTCACACGACCATAGGACGTTAATGACGTCATTTTCGACGCTGACGCCATGTATTTTGTCGCGCGAGGTTAGAGCTTTCCGCATCTCTTTAGGGAAAATCTCTCAATTATTTCAGTAACCATTCATAGAAATGCCATCCCAGGCTATTTCTCAGGTGCACCCAGTATTATACCCAGTAAATGCGTTGGACACCACTAACTTGACGCGAAGCGACCAGGAACAAAGTTAGTTTTCTCTGAGGGTGAGTGACGCGATTAGTGAAGTTAAATATTGCCGTTTTGAAGCATGTAAGAAACAGAAAATTTAATTTTTTCAGTGTAAGATCGAATTTTATTTCACTCATGAACACCAAAACTGGTTTTGTTTTGTTTGTTTGATTTGATGTTTAACGTCCCCGTCAACACTGTAAAGGTCATTTTGGAGACGTTGCTTCCAATTTTCCAAGCCCTGTCGCCCAATGAAACCAATAGGGTTTATTAGCATGGACAGTCCGCCTCGCACCGCGGTTCCTAGGCAAGCTTAGATCCTCTAAGCGGTTTACCAGTACTAGTGTGCGGGCCGGATTCAGCTCTGCGGGGAAGCATCATGCAGCCCATATATTTCTGCAAGCCCCTTTGGGTGGGGGCCGTCACCAAAACTGGTATTTTCACTCGTGGCTACGCCACTCGTAAAAATACTGGTTTTTGTGTTCATTCGGTGAAATTAAATTCGATCTTACACTGAAAAAAAAATCAAATATCCTCTATTTATTTTATATCCTATCGAAATCCTCACTGATAAATCCTTTTCTGAAAACGGTATAGCTCGTAATATGCTGGCCTGCCTCTGAGTCCATTTAGAAATTGAAATCATACAACACAAAGTAGCATATTGAAATGTTCAGCACGGTGAGGGTTAAATTTATTCTTGTAACAGTAGGTAACACCGTGTGTTCATAATTGTTTTATTGTCCCTTGTTATATTCGTACTGTCTTTAGAAGATCAAAGGCGGTCCTTATTAGGGTTATTAG
Source organism: Lucinisca nassula (assembly GCA_963580285.1). NCBI lineage: Eukaryota > Metazoa > Mollusca > Bivalvia > Lucinida > Lucinidae > Lucinisca > Lucinisca nassula. The sequence continues at coordinate 50,027,676 of OY757021.1, forward strand.
TAGCTCTTGTTGAATTCCTTGACTGGGGCACTTAAGGGGAAAATCAATAATGTACACTCAAGTCAACACTTAGTAAAATATATTGCGTTTCCCCAAAGAGGCCCCTTACCTGTTGAAGACAGAGGACTGCTGAGGGTTACATAATATTATGTAATGAAATGATAGTCCTTAATAATCAAGAATAAATGCAATTAAATGAGCTTTGGCCTCTAACAAGTTATCAGTTTGGGGTACACAAAACGGACCTTTATTTTATAGATAAAGGGTTTACCTTTTTGAGGTGGATACCAAAAATATTTCATCTCCTGTGCTGGAAACATCGAATATTTTCAAGCACATGAGATGAAACATTTTTGGTATCCGCCGAAAAAAGTAAATTTTCTTTTTATTTTATAGCAGAACGCAATATTTATAGCAGAACGTATACAAAATAGTAGTCCCGGCTCGCTACATTGAAACAATATAAATGGTACCATTTCACTAGTGTTTGATATCATTTGTATTTGTTTCAGATATGCGTTGATATCACTGCTGAGTATAAAATAAATACCTTAATTACTCCCGTTATATCCCTTTGGCTGGCGTTACGAATGAGTTGAATAACCTTAATGGCTCGAAGTACCCTTGTCTCGAACTTTGATGATCCAAATGGTGCCGAAGCATATTACGAAAGCACGCCTAAACAAATACATTGTAAGCTTTATCGCCGAAAAAATGAAAATTTTAAGACGAAAACTTGTGATATTTTTCTTATTTCTTTTCAAAATATAGATTGTGGGTTCTCGTTAGGACCGCCTCATGGAGGCGGTCCTATTGAGTACCTACAATCTATATTTTCGAGCAGAAATAAGAAAAATATGGTTTACCCCTGTAAACCCCAGTTTTACTATATAAAAGTGGGGTTCAAGGTGGGGTCAAAATAATATAGGCGTGTTCTCGTGATGAAATTGATGGTTGCCTATAACACATCAATTTAAGGTAATATTATTGTTCATGCCTCTGAAGTGGGGTTCTCTGTCCAGAATTTTGGATACTGTTTCTTACTTATAAGCCAAACATATATTTAGGGTGTTCGTTAGAACGTTAGCACCGCCTCATTGTGGATTAATTTTATTTGTCATGCCTCAAAAGTGCTTTGTCTTTCAAAACTTAATGATATTTTTCTTTCTTCCATATATGATCCAAACATAGCTTATGGATGCTCGTTCTTATCGCCTCAGTGAGGCGGCTCCAACAAGTACAAACAATCTAGGTCTTGAAAAAACGACGCCATGTTTTTCTATTTTAACTGTATAATGAAGTTCCGATATCAAGACTACCGATAATTAAGACAACTTTTTTCGTGTTTTCTGCATACAATTTCCTCTAGCCAGGGACCACATTTTGGGCTGTTCAAAAGTGGTTTCTAAGACCACTTTTGAGCAGTCCTAAAGCTGGTCTTAATATAGGAATTTTACTAAATTTATATTACGAACCTGCCAACGTGATAACTATTTCTCTAGATCAAGAAATCTACATCCATTACATAATCCAATACTAATTTTTTGAAATATTTTAAGCAATGTCATTTTCTTGAACTTCCATCAACTAGTAAAATACATCTATTTCTATTTCTATTTCTCTAGATCAAGAAATCTACATCCATTACATAATCCAATACTAATTTTTTGAAATATTTTAAGCAATGTCATTTTCTTGAACTTCCATCAACTAGTAAACTACATCTTTTTCTATTTCTCTAGATCAAGAAATCTACATCCATTACATAATCCAATACTAATTTTTTGAAATATTTTAAGCAATGTCATTTTCTTGAACTTCCATCAACTAGTAAAATACATCTATTTCTATTTCTATTTCTCTAGATCAAGAAATCTACATCCATTACATAATCCAATACTAATTTTTTGAAATATTTTAAGCAATTTCATTTTCTTGAACTTCCATCAACTAGTAAAATACATCTATTTCTATTTCTCTAGATCAAGAAATCTACATCCATTACATAATCCAATACTAATTTTTTGAAATATTTTAAGCAATGTCATTTTCTTGATCTTCCATCAACTAGTAAAATACATCTATTTCTATTTCTCTAGATCAAGAAATCTACATCCATTACATAATCCAATACTAATTTTTTGAAATATTTTAAGCAATGTCATTTTCTTGAACTTCCATCAACTAGTAAAATACATCTATTTCTATTTCTATTTCTCTAGATCAAGAAATCTACATCCATTACATAATCCAATACTAATTTTTTGAAATATTTTAAGCAATGTCATTTTCTTGAACTTCCATCAACTAGTAAAATACATCTATTTCTATTTCTCTAGATCAAGAAATCTACATCCATTACATAATCCAATACTAATTTTTTGAAATATTTTAAGCAATGTCATTTTCTTGAACTTCCATCAACTAGTAAAATACATCTATTTCTATTTCTATTTCTCTAGATCAAGAAATCTACATCCATTACATAATCCAATACTAATTTTTTGAAATATTTTAAGCAATGTCATTTTCTTGAACTTCCATCAACTAGTAAAATACAAGCATGGGCATATGTTTCCTTTTCTTGTTCTTGAATATTTCACTAGGAGGTGCGCCTTTTCATGGAAATTTCAATGAGTCATCGGATGTTTTCTTCCCCCTTAAGGGGAATGGGAACACCTGGCTGATTTTTCCGCCATTTTTCTAAGGGAGATAACTTTCGGGACTTCCTGTACGCTTTTCTATAAGCCCAGTCCCACTGAAAAAGGGGTCAACTCTTAATGGAAAGAATTTGCTCCTCTGGAGCAAATTCTTTCCTTTAAGAGTTGACCCCTATTGACATGGGAGACAAAAATACTTTTGCAGGAGTTACCTCCCCTGAAGGTGTTCCCATTCCCCTTAAATCCGTATTTTCCATCCTTGTTGGCTTATCGTTACATCACGCAAACATGCCTATATAATTTTGATCCCCTTGACCCCAGCTTTTACATATAGTAGAACTAGAGTTTACAGGGGTAAACCTTATTTTTTCTTATTTCTGCTCTAAAATATAGATTGTGGATACTCGTTAGAACCGCCATGTACCAACAATCTATATTTTGAGCAGAAATAAGAAAAATATCACAATCTTTCATCTTATGTTTTTGATTTTTACGGCGGTAAAATTTACAGTGTACAGTAGAACTTCGATGGCTCGAACACCGATGGCTCGTTTACCATGGATGTGTCGAACACATTCTTGAGCCCCTAGCGAAATCCTCTACATAAGAAATAGTGGGGGATAATTAAGGAGATTTTAGTCTTTTATCTTGCAAATGTATGCTGTCTGTACTCATTAGAATCGCCTCGATGAAGCGATTCTAATGAGTACACACAACATACATTTTCGTTATAGAACGCCGAAAAGATGTCTACAAGTATTTCGTTACGCCTCCTGGCAGTAACCATTAGTGGCTCCAACTACCCCTGTCTCGAACAGATTTTCGTGGTCCCAAAGGTGTTCGAGCCATTGAAGTTTGACTGTATTTGTATAGGTGTTTTCGTAAAGCAATTTGAGAGAACTGCGTCTACTTGACATGAAATTTATGCAACACTTATTTCACGTATTACACCCAGCTGATGACAATTGTTCTGATGCTGCTGGAACGTCGCATAGCTCCAGATAATTTTTTATCCCCACTTCGTATTTACTTACCAAAATTAAAACCTTTTCAGTAAACTGAAAAAATGGGTCAGTAAATATACTGATCAAATCGGGAGGTCGTTTCGTATTTTTATGAACCTGGTTAACTACCGATTCATTACAATTTAAGCTAGTTAATAGTTCACTGATACTGATTATAAAGACATATCAAGCCAGTAAACAGAATCACCCTTATGTTTCTGGACAGATGTTTTAGCAAACAGCACACACCCAGATCAGACTACACTTTCTGAACATATTATGCTCAGTGTTTGCGCTAGCCGGAAAGTGGGAGTGGGGCACTCGATATCAGTAGCGTAGACGTGAATAAAAATACCGTCTGTGTCGTAGGACGCTAAGAAACTTTTATGATGCACTGCCAGTTTTTCTGCGTTCATGTTCAAAGACGCCGACGAGACATCTAAGAAGCTTGATAGGACGATAATTCTATTTTCAAATTGAGATGAATAGTTGTAAATAAGCATGCACTTCGTGCTGGCCTGGCCACCTGCGATTCACAGATCGATATATGCATGAAAACCAAAGTATTACAAGTTGATCCTACTAATTGTATTTTGGTTAAATGTGGTATAGAACACGGCAGACAAAGAGATCAGTCTGTGCAGCGATAAAGAGTGAAAAAACGGTTCCGTTTGAACTAAAATGTAATAGCACACAACCATGCATTGATGACAATGTTGTGGGGAAAAAAGCGTCGGAATGATAAAAATATGAATATGGGTCACTGATGAGGCCTAATTGGCCTAAACTAGCTAGTCTGGCCATGAAAACATGTACACTCCATACGTTTCAGTTCTGTGGTATATTCTTTGCTTTCAAAGGATAACCCTTTTATAGTACATATTTATTTAATTGTTTCTTTTATCTTCAGAAAAAGATTTAATAAATTTTAACTGTTTCAATTATAACATACATTACATGCGCTGCATCAAATTATGAATAAATACTGGTAATCTCGTGCAAATCCGCTATTATAACCGAGATGTGCGATCATAGCATGCCGGAAAAACTTTATTAACATCTAATACGCCAGTCAATTTACCGGTTTGTGACAAAAATATATTTTTTTTAGTGAATAGATACTTGAACCATATCAGAAGTGATCATGATTCAATAATCAAAGGCATTGGAAAACGGCAAGAAACACGTTTTTAAGCGATATGAAACCTTGTGAACAGTGACTGCACATTCAAAGATTTTCAGGAAGACATTTCATGTGAGAGATGTTGAACAGTCTGATCCAAGTACCTATTCACTTACAACGTAATACAGGGTCCGAACTTAAGCATTTTTGTCACAAGCAAAATTTAGCTTGCTAAAAAAAGATCTACTAGGTAAAATGAAAATCAACTCGATTTTTTCAAAAAACCCTTTAATAAGAGCGGAAATTTTTCAAGAACAACTGCTACAGTAATGACTTGTATGGGTAGTATTAATGCAAATAAAAAAACTGATGACGTGTTAGTCTAGGGCTGGGTACCGCCTTTGGAAATTGTACCGTGGTAACCACATGTTTCAAACACCAGGTGTTTGTACATCGTAAAATAAAACAGACAAGTAAACAGAGACTCATTACGCGTTTTCTAGGTGTTTACGGTCGCGAAAAATGTGACATTGGCAATAATATTGTCTTTGCAGTTTATCTGGATGCGATCTTTACTGATTGCTATTAATCTGTCCATGACCTATCACTAATCTTAAGCCAATAAATTAGTTAATCCTGTTAACAAATAAGACATGATGTTTTTGTTTCAAATTGCTATGGGATAATGAGCGTAAAGTAAGCCAAGATTGCAAGTCATTCTTTTCATGTGTCACTTAATATCAATACCTGCTGGTTCAGGACATGACCACGCCTGATGTTCAACCCGCCGATATATAGCGGTTCTTTTGGTTCTTTTGATATTGCGTGAATGGCTTTAGTTGGCTAAGTATTGAGCATATTTTATAATTATTGACCACATTAATAGGATTAAAGACGTCGGGGTTTTTCAGAAGTCGCCACATGCTATCTACCTGCATTATCCATTTGAACTGTCTCTGGGCAATTTGTGATAAAATTATTTATTCACAGTTCGACACAGCGCTACACAGACTGATCAACATACATGCTGTCTTGCAATGTCATCTTTGTCAGTCGTGTTCCGACAAGCAGTGCATATATATGCTACAAAGTTTTCACGCAAGATTACTTTGAGCCCCAATTAGCAGGATTAAACTGTTAGGTTTTGATTAGAAATTTATTACCTATTTATCTGTGTTAATCCCAAGTGGCCGGCATGCGGAGCATGCTCTATTAGTTATTACCGCTATTCATCTCAAGTATCAGATAATTTTCGCGCCCTATCGGTCGCGTCGGCGTCTTTGAACTTAACAGTGCTCAGCATGACTAGCGGCGCATTATAAAAGATACTTTGCGTCCCTGCGAGGTTTTTTTTCGCAGCCGACGCTAGTGAAATCGTTTTGCAAACATATTTTTGTTCTTTCGCAAACATTGAATTAAATGATATAAAATTTCCGATAAAATCCGTCACTTGCCAAAAGTACTGATACGGCAAAGAAGAAAGAAAATACCGCGGTTTACCGGTGCACCGGCCTTACGTGCTACGCCTCCTGACCTCTGGAAAGTTTATAATCTAAATTTAGAACGTCGGAATTGCAGAAGCAGTCGCGGAAATGGCGAGTTATTATTGTCGTCTGTATTATTACTATTATTATTTTTTACCGACGATCGGACACTCGCGAAAATTTTCTAGTACAAATATTTTGGCCTCGCATTTTGAAATTCTCACTCGCATTTAGGGTAAATGCGAGCTTAATTTCGGACCCTGTAATAGTTTGCATTCAGGCGCATTCTGCGGTCGAAACAAACAAGGTTAATGAGTCTACGAACAGCCAAAAATTTGTTACTTTTTTACAAAAGACCAGATTAACTAGTGAGTCTAGACAACCCGCGTGCTGCTGTTTTAAAACACCAGAGGCATAAAAGGAGTGTACAGACAGACCAGACTGCACAGGCTTGTCTGTTTTCACCTATCCCACAGTCATATTTTCCGCTAAAGTATTAATGCAACAAACGTACATGCGGGAAATTATGTGCACGGAAAAAAAAAGCAAAACATTTGTGAGACCAGTGAAGTGACTAACTACAGCTGCAGGTGTGAAAACACGTTTCGGATTCTTCTTCTTATTTCTAATCACAGCGGATAGCCGTCGGGTAGAGGAAGGGTATTAATTACATACCCTTTCATTGTCTTTGAGCTGACAATTGTAGATGGTCATGTTACGAAACGTTATGCAAGGATTACTGCGTAAATACGCGCCATATCATTGTCTCCTTCGTAACCTAAGAAAGGTCTACCGTAAATGATACGATTTAAATTTTCAACCACTTCGTATTTTGCATTTTTTAATCCGTAATTTACGAAAATACGAAGCTTATCTGGCTCTCTGACGTCGCCAAAGACATTAAGGGGTGGGCGGTATAAGATGGGGCGTTATTCAATATTATAATGTTATTAATCAAGTAATTTCATATTGGCCTAGTTACAGGTCCGAGGTCTGCTGTATCGAGGCCAATACAGCAGACCGAGGACATGTAACTTGGCCAATACGAAATTACTTGATTAATGACAATTTTATTAATTGACGCAATTAAAATACATGGTTTATGATTTTTGACCCCTGGTTAATATTGGTTAATACAGAATAATCAATTTATAATAAGCTTTATTTGCGATTACAGTGAGCTCGCGTGAGCCTTATCTGATCGTTCTCGAAAACACAGATATTTGTATAATGCGCTCTCACGTGGTGAAGGAAACCGGAGTTTCCGGAGAAATACCCAACTTGGCGGTCGCCCACTACCCAACCACTTGCAAACCTGAAATCGAGCCACTGTCGCAGTGGTTTCAAGTAAGGGACATACCCCTGCCCTACGCAGCCGAAGAGACAGATACGTACAGTCTAAGCGGCGATTTCACAGTTCGTATCAACAGAAGTAAAGGCAATGGTCAGCAATCGATACAACTACCCAACGCCTCCAACAGACACGCCAAAGGGAACCCCATCGAGAACACATCACAAGCGGAAAGCCAAAAGGACAGCCACCATCCCACAATATGGCCAAACGGCTATCCCAAATAAAAAGGAATAAACAATACATACATGCAAAGACAAACCACAACAAAGATAATGTAAAAGCCTCCATGGTGTAGTGGTTATGCTACTCGCATTGTATACCAGGGGTCGCAGGATCGATCCGGGCTTCTCCAGACTTTCGGATGAGTCTTTAAACCGAGGATCCGTTTCCGTATGACCTTAGCTGTTGGTGAGACGTAAAACTCTAACACTCACTCACAACAAAGATAAACCGCGACAAAAACGGTCAGTTAATAGCACTGAGGGGGACTGTGTGTGTGTGTGTGGGGGGGGGGGGGGGGCTTAAATCTATTTTACGTGGCCACAATCCTCGCCCTCGGTTCTGCCGCGGTTTAGACAAATAATTGTTCAGTCCGAATGAAGGATTTCTATCTCTAACTTATCAGGGCTACATCTTCAAGAACATAATCAAAGGGCTGAATAGCCCTGAAAATGACAGATTCTTTCACAAGTGACAGTGAAGGCCAATTTTAATTTTGAACAGAAGTATGATTAGATTATTGTATTTTCTGCACATTGTCACTTAGAGGGGTTGAACAACATGTCCCATATGGCTTCCAACACAGATAGTCTGTCGAGAGCATTTTAAGGCACTTGGCCATCATTCGGACACCCAGCTGTTAGGTATACGGCTGTTTCGTCAGCAGATACACGAAATCTGGCAGGTAATTTATGCAGATGAGGAACAGGACCTGTCCCAGAATAAAGCCCTGAGGTACTCCTGTTGTAATTGGAACCGAGTCTGACTCCTAAGCTTCTAGAACTACTGATTGTGTCAGGCCACCCAAAACTCCGGACAAGTGCTTTACCTTCGGAGTTCCGTCCGAATTCCCGTATCTATCTATCTATCTATCTATCTATCTATCTATCTATCTATCTATCTATCTATCTATCTATCTATCTATCTTATCTATCTTATCTATCTATCTATCTATCTATCTATCTAGCTATCTATCTATCTATCGTGACATTGTCGTATCTATCTATCTATCTATCTATCTATCTATCTATCTATCTATCTATCTATCTATCTATCTATCTATCTATCTATCTATCTATCTATCTATCTATCGTGACATTGTCGTTAATAATATTCTAAGCCATTCACCATTAGCCTTTGTTAACGTATCGTCTTGTCATCTTATTAATTAAATGTCTTCTTTGTTGAGATAGAATTAGCATTCCCATTCACATTTTATCTAGGGGTACAAGTAACCCTTGGGTTTTACAGTTAGGGGTATATGTCATCTTTTAAGAGTACAGATATTTCGAGACAGTTAAACGCATTGTTTAGTACAGGAAAGACTGTGTGATCAGTTTCAGATGTTCCATTTCGATATGTAAAATAAAAGGAAACCTGTGCTTCCATTGATAAACAATATCTGCAGATACTATCAAACAGCAGAATTTATACAGTTCGTCGGCATCTATCTGGTTCACTAATCGTTTGTGAGTTCCTTTTGAAAGCGAAAGCTTATTGTGAAAGTTAATACTTGTTGCCATACACACAATAAACATATTTGAATATTCAATAGGATATTTTCAGATAAAAAAATAGCTCGCTCACGATACTATTTATAGAAAGCACGAATTAGCAGATAACCTGACTCGACCAGGACGTAGCAGTTTGTACGTGAAACAAATTTTCTATACGTTTTGTGCATGTGGGTGCAAACTATTATGTACGCTCATACAGATTCTAGAGCTGCGTGAATTACTGCAATATAATTTTGGACTAGAATCGGCAGCAGGGATGCGTTTTAGAATGTTTACATGACTCAGCTCTTCGCAATAATTGCGACATTTTTTTCAATAATTAAAATTTCATTTAACGCGTTCTAGGTCGCGGACAACATAATTAGCAAGAAAATTCATATATATTACAAAACTTTAATATATGTCGCTCTTCTTTAGTGCGGATGAATATAACGCAATGAAAGTCAGTTACCACAGACGTTTCTGGTAGCATAGAATGACAGTAGAGTCTGTCACGACTACAGAGGTAAAGCAACGATGAAAATTCGACAGCATGAAATAACTGAAATGCTGGAGTAAAAGAAAACCAACAGTTAGGCTACGGTCTATGACACTCAAAGAAGAGAGATACTCGAAGACTCGAGACAGAGCAAGTGAATATATGTAGGTAGGCTAAGCTACATGTAATTGTAGATTGCTGCTCAGTCTCATACACATAACACCACCGTACCCGATAGCTCAGTGGTAAAGCGTCCGCTTCGGGAATGGGAAGTCACGGGTTCGATCTCCGGCCGCGCCATACCAAAGGCGTGAAAAATGGTACTAGCCGCTACCTTGGCTGACGCTCGCATTATCAAGGTAGTCCTAGGAAGATAAATGAAGGCAGGTAAGAACTTTGTTTGTCGCAATAATAGCTCTACAGAGCTTTAATATGTTACAACCCAGGCTCTTTAATAGCAGCTGAAAACTCCAATCCAAAGTAAACAGAGACAGAAGAAAAAAGAAATAAAAGTTGGAGATTTATACCAGTCTAAACTACGTGTTGCGTCGTTGCACAAGACTTTGTCGGTTTCACCATGTCCTTGCTCATTTCGTTATTACATATAGACTAGAGTACGCATTTATTTTAGGATTCTACCTCTGACCATTCTTGACCGTATGCAAGTGTAAAGGGCGGACAGACAGGCCCAAACCAATATGCCGGCCCAACTTCTTCGAAGTTGGGGGCATACAAAATGTTTCATGGATGAAAGCATTGTCTCACATGGGTACGTTGTGCTAATGATGTTTTTTTCTTCTTCAGATATGGACCGTTTTGACCCAGTCTGGATCGATCCAATGGTGATTGGGCTAACAATTGGTGCGATTGTTCTGGTCGCTGTATTGTGTTTGATAATTTTCTTTTGCTGTTGCGACAAGTGCAGATGGCACATAGCTGGCAGTCATTGGGTCAAAGAAAGAAGCGATTCAACAGCGTATTTCACAGACCTTGAGATCACAGATGAAAATGCTTAGCTCCAAAACATCACAAAGCAAAAGATTTAAGCTGAAAACCCATCGTGTAAAATGAAAGTTTTGCGCCAAAATACATAAATATTCAGCATTGAAACTATTTACGTGTATTTTGTTGGCGTAATCCATATTTTTCAAAGTTTCTTCAAGGCACAAGAGCTATAGTTAATTTTCTTTGATAGTTTCGGTCATAAACTGGGAATTCCTGCAGAACTCCTCTTAGCCCCCGCTCATCGGGGCTTAAAGAAATAGGTTGGCTGCATGATGTTTCCACGTAGAGTTGAAACCGACCCGCACACAAGTACTAGTAAACCGCTTAGAGGATCTAAGCCTGCCCAGGAACCGCGGTGCGAGTCGTACCGTCCATGCGAATAAACCATATTGGTTTCATTGGGCGGCAGGGCTTGAGATGTCATTTTATCTCAAATGTCGGGTAAAAGTCCCACAAAATTGGAAGCAACGTCTCCAAAATGACCTTTACAATGTTGACGGGGACGTAAAACTTAAAATCAAACAAACAAACAGAACTCCTCTGCGAATGACATCTTCGGTCTTCCTCTGGAATTTCCGCAGCCCTCTACTATAGTGGCGGAGCCAAGAGATCTCCTCCCCATCCCCTCAGGGCCCACGACCGACATGCACATTCTTATGCGCATCGCTTCGGCCCCCTCTTTACACTCCATACACAAATCCTCCGAGTCCAGCACACAATACGACCGCCGAAGTATTGTATCGCAAGGTTTTCTAAAAGGTCAGAGTCGATGACCGATTCTGTTAAGGTAAATATATTTTTTTTCCGGTTGCGACTTGAAGACACTTGAAAATATAAAACTATTCGATTGATAACCTGACTAAAAGACATATACCGTCGAACTTCAATGGCTCGAACACCTTTGGGACCTCGAAAATCTGTTCGAGACAGGGGTAGTTCGAGTCACTGAGGTAACTGACAGGAGGCATAACGAGATACTTTTAGACATCTTTTCAGTGTTTTATATTGAAAATGTATGCTGTGTGTACTCATTAGAATCGCCTCATCGAGGCGATTCTAATGAGTACACACAGCATACATTGCAAGGTAAAAGACTAAAATCTCCTTTAATTATCCCCCACTATTTGTTATGCATAGGATTTCGCTAGGGGCTCAAGAATGGGTACGACACATCCATGGTGCACGAGCCATCGGTGTTCGAGCCATCGAAGTTCTACTGTACCGAGATTCACTGCGATAACTGCGAACAAATATAAAATAGACTGAATTTGAACAGGACTTTGGAATCTTTTTGATGTAATGTTGGGATATCAATTTTGTGTTTTGAACACCATAATATTCTATCATCCTTCAACATAATTTTATTGTATTCTTTTTCGCGCAGTGGGACAATCAAAAGAAAATACATTACAACATACGGTATGATATTCCAAGGCTTATTGAATTAAACAACTGTGAAACAAAACATTACATAATATGGTGTGATATGCCAATATTAATTGAGTATAACAACTATGAAACAAAACATTTCAACGCATGATGATATATTTTGTGTTATTGAATAAAACACATTACACCATATGGTGTTAAATGAGCCCCGCCAAGCGAATTTGTGTCTTCGAGCATTCCGTCATGACAAATTTTAACTGCGCATGCCAAGCCATTCAGAGGGGCCAGGGATAGGGCTTTCTGTCTGAAGGTTTCTCTTGATTCACTGCTCGCATAGACGATAAGTACCAAAATCGCTTGACGGGGCCGAAATTATAATGTTAATTGACTATTAAAATCATTAAGCAAAATATTACATAGTATGGTGTGATATGCGAATATTAATTGAATATAAGAATAACGAAACAAAAATTACATAATGCGGTGTGATATACCAATATCAACTGAATATAAGATGAACGAAAAAATAATAAAATAAAAACATTAAACCATATGATGTGATATACTGGTACAAGCAATATGAATTGAATATAAGAGACATGGAACAGAACATTGCAACATGCATATGCTGTGGTGTCCAAATACAAATATGAGACAATATGTTCTATTAAAGGGTTATCCTTTGGAAGCAAGGAATACGCCACAGAACTGAAAAAAAAATGGAGTGTACATGTTTTCTGGGCCAGACTAGCTAGTTTCGGCCAATTAGGCCTCATCAGTGACCCTCAGATATTTTCAAAATTCCACAATAGAATCAATGATCACAAAGGACAAGAAAATATAATCTACACTATGATGTAGGGCAGGGAGACGTTTTACCGCCACCACACATTCCGACACACCAGCTGTAGTGAAGTTCAATATGTTCTATAAAAGGGTTATCCTTTGGAAGCAAGGAATACACCACAGAACTGAAAAAATATGGAGTGTACATGTTTTCTGGACCAGACTAGCTAGTTTCGGCCAATTAGGCCTCATCAGTGATCCTAAGATATTTTTAAAATTCCACAATGGAATCAATGATCCCAAAGGACAAGAAAATATAATCTACACTATGATGTAGGACAGGGAGACGTTTTACCACCGCCACACGTTCCGACACACCAGCTGTAGTGAAGTTCAATATGTTCTATAAAAGGGTTATCCTTCGGAAGCAAGGAATACACCACAGAACTGAAAAAATATGGAGTGTACATGTTTTCTGGACCAGACTAGCTAGTTTCGGCCAATTAGGCCTCATCAGTGATCCTCAGATATTTTCAAAATTCCACAATGGAATCAATGATCCCAAAGGACAAGAAAATATAATCTACACTATGATGTAGGGCAGGGAGACGTTCTACAATATGTTCTAGAAAGGGTTATCCTTTGGAAGCAAGGAATACACCACAGAACTGGAAAATATGGAGTGTACATGTTTTCTGGGCCAGACTAGCTAGTTTCGGCCAATTAGGCCTCATCAGTTACCCTCAAAAGTTTTCAAAATTTCACAACGGAATCAATGATCCCAAAGGACAAGAAAATATAAACTACACTATGATGAGTCCATTAAATCCAATTTAAAGTGGCCATATGGTAAACAAAATCTTACATTCGTAGACATTTCATATGATATTTATGAAATGACCACTCGTGTAAGATCCTCTATTAAATTTTAATTAATTTTGTTTTGTGTTGAAGTTTTAAGTCCCCGTCAACACTAGCCACGTCATTTTTAAGACGCTGCTTCCGATTTTGTGGAACTTTTACCCGACATCGAGATGGAATGACATCTCAAGTCCTACCGCCCAAACAAACCGTTAGGGTTTAAGGAGCACCACCTTTCCTGGGCAGCCTTAGACAGTCTAAGCGGTTTTCCAGTACTCAAATTCGGTCGGTTTCATCTCTGCGTGGAAGCATCATGCAATTCAATCATCAAATTCATCATGCTCACTTTGAAGTTTTGATAATTTAAAAGGCAAACATGTTACTTTCTGTGCTGAAATATTATTATTAAATAGTGTAGTGCCTGACTTTTTGCCACCATATTGTAAAAGAAAAACACGACTTTCAGAACTTCCCGATTGTTTTTCCGTAAAGTGGTGCCCTCTGAAAAAAGGGTTCTACTCATAAAGAATTTACTTCCAAAGTTGTAGCGATACGTTATTTAACTGCACTGTTAATATTGAACAAATGGACACTAAACTTCATGTCGGCGTTATCATAGACTGGTGAACGTAGACCTGTGAGTAATTTATTTAACTAATACAGATTAAACGGATACAGTGAAATTCGGCTATTAAGTCCACCAAAAATAAAGACTTTAATCATATGACGTCGTTGATAAGCAGTGGATAACGTCGTGTAATAAAAATCGTATGACCACACGTGTAATAACACTTTAGCGGGATTAAGTAACGTCATGACGACGTCCATATCAACAATGCATTTTTGTGGGAAAAATGTCAAATTCAAAGGCGATAAAATCAAATTTAAAGTGGTCATATGATAAACAGAATCTTACACTCGTGATCATTTCATATGGAATTTATGAAACTCGCTGAAGGCTCGTTTCATAAATTTCATATGAAATGACAACTCGTGTAAGATCATCTATATTCTTGAACTGAAACATATTTAACATTCTTCGGCCCCCGCCCAAAGGGGCTTGAAGAAATATATGGGCTGCATGATGCTTCCACGCAGAGCTGAATCCGGCCTGCACACTAGTACTGGTAATCCGCTTAGAGGATCTAAGCCTATCCAGGAACCGCGGTGCGAGGCGGACCGCCCATGCTAATAAACCCTATTGGTTTCATTGGGCGACAGGGCTTGAGATGTCATTTCATCTCAATATCGGGTAAAAGTCCCACAAAATTGGAAGCGACGTCTCCAAAATGACCCTTACAGTGTTGATGGGGACGTTAAACTTAACATCAAACAATTAAACATTCTTGCTTTTTTCTACATTAAGTGTATATTAAGAGACAACCTGTGGGACTGTTCATAAGTGGTCCATTTTGTGGGAAAGTAACTTTCCTTTTGGCTTTCCATTGTTGTTATTTCCTTTGGGGTCTGGTTATTTCGTGTTTGTGTTTCTTCCCATTTGGTGTCTCTGATAGGAAGTGTGGATTAACTGTATCGATTCCTAATCATTGCCTTCGCTTCTATTTAAGAAATAGATCAGCTCTAACTGTGATTTGTTGAGTAATAAATCACAGTTTGGAGGTCAGTTGTAAAGTAGACAAATCACGAGCGCGTAGCGCGCGTGATTTGTCTACTTACAACTGACCGACAAACTGTGATTTATTACTCAACAAATCACAGACTAGAGCTGATCTATTTCGATTCTAACACGCTGAAAATCGGCAATAATGTTGTTGTTTTCTTCAAAATCTCACAACTTTTCGCCATTGTTAGAAGAAATCCCGCTAAAATTATCGACTGAAACACATGCATTTATATCCTTTTCTAACGTTTTTGATGCGAGAAAATGACGTTACACCGTCTAACGTCAAAGAAATCGACTAGTGACGTCATAAATTTTAATGACGTCACTCGCCAAGCTCTTCCTTGCCGTGATTTGTTGTAGAATAAAACACAGTTATTTCCCATTGACTATATAGGCGTGCTGTGTTAGAATTAAAAATAGAAGTGAAGGCAATGATCATGAAACGATATATATTTAAAAATAGAAGTAAATGCAAAGTCCAAGAATCGATACATTAAACCAACACCTCCCAGGGAAAACAACAGAAACATGAAATAACTAGACCCTTATTGAAACATCAATAGCGGAAAGCCAAAAGGACATTTATTTTCCCACAAAATGGCCAATTGTCTGTCCAAAACATATGGATATATACGATACACATGTTAAAAGACAACTAACTAACTTACTATAACAAAACTAAACCGCGTCAGAAGAACTGCCTTGGAACGGCCAACTGGTGGTGTTGGGAGGTGGATGCGTGGAGGGGGGCTTAAATCGATTTTTGGCGGCCGCATCCTCGCCCTTACTTTTGTCGCGACTTAGACAAATAATTTGTTGTCCGCATGAAGGCTTCCTAACTCATCAGTGCAACATCTCTTTTGAACAATCCAAAAGGTGGTCTTAATATAAGACTTTTACTTTGTACGAAGGAAGTTTGTTTTTCAAATTAGACTTTAGTAATTGTTCTGCTGACGTGTGAATAAATATGGTCAGTCTCTAAAGATTGCCACTTGAGCGCACGCATCAGTAGCCCACGTGAGCTTCTCTATGACGACCGTGAATAACAGACATATATTAGCAATACTACGTTTGTCATATTTAATACATTTTCATGGTATATTGAAAATATAACTTTAACTACTTGTTTCATGTACATATTAAATTTTGTTTATAATGTTTTGTCGAGACTTTTGCATATTCACGTTTATTGTATGTACATCACGGTTTTTGCGTCAATCAGTATCTATCTAGCATGCTTGCCTTCATTCCTTATTCCGTATGTAACGCAACGTCTGATTGGACGTCGAAAAAGTGCGACTGTATATTATGCGATATACTGTCGGAAACCCGACGTCATCGCGTAACGCCGCTTTTCTTTGGCGGGAATTTGGTTTTACGCAGCTCACAGCGCTTGCCCTTTTGTGGTAAATAGTACAGATTTTAACAAAATAATCGTATAAGTGCATTAGAATGGGGATAACTGTATTGCACAATTGTGATTTTGGGAGACAAATCGTCGGTTTTTACGGCCGCAAATTACGTTTTACAGCTCCGCTTACGCGTCGCCGTCAAACGAAATTTCCGACAGTAAAATCTTCGATTTATCTCCCCAAATCACAATTTTGAATACAGTTATCCCCTAAATATGTCTCCTGGCCTGCTGCTATAATTAACACTCAGTGGCTCGAACTTCCCCTTTCTCCAACAAAATGGCAATGGTTTTCGAGAAATTTATCCTGTTAATTCCGGTTATTTATATCAAATACACTATAGTCCCGTTCGATAAGTGTTGTTGTCTTCCCATGATTGTATTGCCTTTCGTGCATACTCTTCAATTCCGGAGAGTAAAAAAATTCCGATAGTCTACTTCCGGTTAGCAAAATGTCGAACGAGGAAACGCAGACAGTGAAATCAACAAACAAAATAAAATAAACGGAATTACTGTGCGGTATGCAGCACTTGCAGATGGCAAAACTATCAGTCTGCATAGATTCCCCGAAGAGACGGAATTGAGAAGAACCTGGCTCTGGCGAGTAAAAAAAAACGACATAAAATATATCTAGGTCAGTGTGACCTATATTTCATGGTTCATTGATTTTGCCAGACAACCCAACGACTTTTTGATGGAAAAATGTCATACCTGGGATATCACTTCCATGCAACCAGATGACTGACTTCTAAATATATCTAGGTCAGTTTGACGTATATTTCATGGTTTAGTGATTTTGCCTTATATCGTGTATACTATTTGATGGAGAAACTTCATACCTGGATTATCAATTCCATGTGACCCGATGAATGGCATATAAATATATCCAGGTCAGTGTGACCTATACTTTATGCTTCAGTGATTGTGTCATATGTTTTGAATCTATTTCATGGAGAAGCTTCATATCCGGATTATAGGTTCCATGTGACCAGATGATCAACTTAAAAATATATTTAAGTCAATGAGACCTTTTGTTTGTGGTTCAATGATTTTTGCCTTGTAACATAAACACTATTTCCTATAGAAATATCATACATTCCCAGAAATGGTCGCATATTTACCTAGGTTGTTGGTCGATATTCGGATAGGTAACGCGCTCAGTTTATAATGGGCTGGAATGGGACAATTTAATTTCCCATTTAACTTTGCCTATAAAACATCTAATTAGCAATTACTTCCTCATCATCCCTGAATCTTCATTCCCTATACTTTAAGAAAATGTATCTTTCATAAAAATCTGTTGAAGAAAAGTTAGGTCATTTTCATAGACAAACCACCTTCACCTCTTTCTGTTAGTTACTATTGGGAATTGCCTTAAAATTGTGAGAGTGGGTCTCAATAACTGCCATAGTGCAGTTTATATTTTACTTTTGGTCCTTTGAGATCAGCGTGAATATTCTGAGAAATCGGAAATAAATTATTGGTTTAGACTCATATTCTAGACAGGTTTTTAATTATTTGGACCCCATTTTGATTTATATCAGTCTTTGAATCGACTGCCTATTCGAAATTCGCAAAATTGCAGTATGTTTCCTCGGGCTTTCTTTGCCGGATCATTACAGGGTCACTGATGAGGCTTTATTAGCCGAAACTACGTAGTATGACTCATCTTCTTTCTTATGAATGTTTTCATTGCTCTTAAAGGAACCCATTTTTGATTTTTATTTGCCTTCACTGCAGCTGGTGTTGTGCCGTGTGGCGGCGGTAAAACGTCTCCCCGTACATCAACCATAGTGCAGTTTATATTTTACTTTTGGTCCTTTGAGATCAGCGTGAATATTCTGAGAAATCGGAAATAAATTATTGGTTTAGACTCATATTCTAGACAGGTTTTTAATTATTTGGACCCCATTTTGATTTATATCAGTCTTTGAATCGACTGCCTATTCGAAATTCGCAAAATTGCAGTATGTTTCCTCGGGCTTTCTTTGCCGGATCATTACAGGGTCACTGATGAGGCTTTATTAGCCGAAACTACGTAGTATGACCCATCTTCTTTCTTATGAATGTTTTCATTGCTCTTAAAGGAACCCATTTTTGATTTTTATTGTAAAAACAGCATCGTTTTTTATTTAAATGCACAGTTTCTCATCTATCCTTTAAAGTGAATAAAGTATCTTTCTAATGGTATAAAATTCTCATTTCTACTAGAAAAAAAAAGTTAGGTCATTTTTTAAAAATTGTCTAGAGACCGACCCAAAAAATCACTTCTTATCGGTTTACTGATGAAAATCGATTTTAACACCCGGTATAAATAGCTACTGTGGGATTAACTGTTTTGGATAGTTGCAAAAGTTTAATAATAATAATAATAATAATAATAATAATAATAATAATGCCTGATTTGGGTGTTTACAGGGGCATCAATATTAGCTTACCTGTCAGGTAGTGACAAGGTGAGCTTTTGTGGTCACTTTTTGTCCGTCGTCCGTCGTGCGTCCGTCCGTGCGTGCGTGCGTCCGTAAACAATTTCAAATAAGTATATCTCTAATACCCCACTGTCAATCTTGATCAAATTTCATGAGAAGCATCACCAGGCAGGGGGAAAGGCTGCATAAGGTTTTTGGGCCGATCAGATCGGAATTATGGTTGCTATGGCAACATACATAAAATATCTTCTTCTCTGATACCACAGGGCCCAGAGCTTAGATATTTAGCATGTAGCAACGGCCAGTGGTCACCTACATAATTCCTGCCAATCATGCTCCTGGGGTCCACATTGGCCACGCCCCAGGGCTCCTTCGCTCCCATAGACTCACAATGGAACAAAAAGCTTCAAAAATCTTCTTCTCGGAAACCACAGGACCCAGAGCTTAGATATTTAGCATATAGCAAGGGCAAGTGGTCACCTACATAATTCCTGCCAATCATGCCCCTGGGTTCCAAACGGGCCACGCCCCGGGGCCCTTTAGCTCCCATAGACTCATAATAGAAAAAAAGCTTACAAAATCTTCTTCTCTGAAACCACAGGGCCCAGAGCTTAGATATTTAGCATGTAGCAACGGCAAGTGGTCACCTACATAATTCCTGCCAATCACGCCCCTGGGGTCCAAATTGGCCACACCCCGGGGCCCCTTAGCTCCCATAGACTCATAATGGAAAAAAAAAGCTCAAAAAATCTTCTTCTCTGGAACCACAGGGCCCAGAGCTTAGATATTTAGCATGTAGCAACGGCCAGTGGCCACCTACATAATTCCTGCCAATCATGCCCCTGGGTTTCAAATGGGCGACGCCCTGGGGCCCCTTCTCTCCCATAGACTAATAATGGAACAAAAAGCTTCAAAAAATCTTCTTCTCAGAAACCACAGAGCCCAGAGCTAAGATATTTAGCATGTAGCAACGGCCAGTGGTCACATACATAATTCCTGCCAATCATGCCCCTGGGGTCCACATTGGCCACGCCCCAGGGCCCATTTGCTCCCATAGACTCACAATGGAACAAAAAGCTTCAAAAATCTTCTTCTTGGAAACCACAGGAACCAGAGCTTAGATATTTAGCATATAGCAAGGGCAAGTGGTCACCTACATAATTCCTGCCAATCATGCCCCTGGGTTCCAAACGGGCCACGCCCCGGGGCCCTTTAGCTCCTTTATACTCATAATGGAAAAAAAAGCTTCTAAAATCTTCTTCTCTGAAACCACAGGGCCCAGTGCTGCGATATTGGCATGTAGCAATGACAAGTGGTCACCTACATAATTCCTGCCAATCATGCCCCTGGGGTCCAAATTGGCCACACCCCGGGGCCCCTTAGCTCCCATAGACGCATAATGGAAAACAAGCTTTAAAAATCTTGTTCTCTGAAACCACAGGGCCCAGAGCTTAGATATTTAGCATGTAGCAACGGCCAGTGGCCACCTACATAATTCCTGCCAATCATGCCCCTGGGTTCCAAATGGGCGACGCCCTGGGCCCCTTCGCTCCCATAGACTCATA
This sequence comes from Lucinisca nassula, assembly GCA_963580285.1. Classification (NCBI taxonomy): domain Eukaryota; kingdom Metazoa; phylum Mollusca; class Bivalvia; order Lucinida; family Lucinidae; genus Lucinisca; species Lucinisca nassula. The sequence goes on from OY757021.1 coordinate 50,048,585, forward strand.
CTGGAACAAAAAGCTTCAAAAATCTTCTTCTCGGAAACCACAGGGCCGAGAGCTTAGATATTTAGCATGTAGCAACGGCAAGTGGTCACATACATAATTCCTGCCAATCATGCCCCTGGGGTCAAAACGGGCCACGCCCCGGTGCCCTTTAGCTCCTATAGACTCATAATGGAAAAAGCTTCAAAAATCTTCTTCTCTGAAACCAAAGGGCCCAGAGCTGACATATTTGGCATGTAGCAAGGGCAAGTGGTCACCTACATAAATCCTGCCAATCATGCCCCCAGGTTCCAAATGGGCAACGCCCCGGGGCCCCTTAGCTCCCATAGACTCATAGTGGTAATAAAAACTTCAAAAATCTTCTTCTCTGAAACTACAGGGCCCAGAGTTTAGATATTTAGCATGTAGGAACGCCAATTGGTCACCTTCATGATTCCTGCCAATCATGCCCCTGGGGTCCAAACGGACCACGCCCCGGGGCCCTTTAGCTCCTATAGACTCATAATGGAAAAAAGCTTCAAAAATCTTCTTCTCTGAAACCACAGGGCCCAGAGCTGAGATATTTGGCATGTAGCTAGGACAAGTGGTCACCTACATGAATCCTGCCAATCATGCCCCTAGGTTCCAAATGAGCCACGCCCCGAGCCCCTTAGCTCCCATAGACACATAGTGGTAAAAAAAGCTTCAAAAATCTATTTCTCTGAAACTAATGGGCCCAGAGTTTAGATATTTAGCATGTAGGAACGCCAATCGGTCACCTACATGATTCCTGCCAATCATATCCCTGGGTTCCAAATGGGCGACGCCCCGGGGCCCCTTCACTCCCATAGACTCATAATGGAAAAAAGCTTCAAAAATCTTCTTCTCTGTATCCACAGGGCCCAGAGCTTAGATATTTAGCACGTATCAACGGCAAGTGGTCACCTACATAATTCCTGGAAATCATGCCCCTGGGGTCCAAAAGGGCCACGCCCCTGGGCCAGTTAGCTCCTATAGACTCATAATGGAAAAAAGCTTCAAAAATCTTCTTCTCTGAAACCACAGAGCCCAGAGCTTAGATATTTAGCATGTAGCAACGGCAAGTGGTCACATACACAGTTCCTGCCAATCATGTCCCTGGGGTCCAAACGGGCCACGCCCCGGGGCCCTTTAGCTCCTAAAGACTCATAATGGAAAAAAGCTTCAAAAATCTTCTCTGAAACCACAGGGCCCAGAGCTTAGATATTTAGCATGTAGCAATGACAAGTGGTCACCTACATAAATCCTGCCAATCATGCCCCTGGGGTCCAAATGGGCCACACCCTGGGACCCCCATAGCGCCCATAGACGCATAATGAAAAAAAAACAAACTTCAAAAATCTTCTTCTCTGAAAACACAGAGCCCAGAGCTTAGATATTTAGCATGTAGCAACTGCAAGTGGTCTCCTACATATTTCCTGCTAATCATGCCCCTGGGGTCCAAATGGGCCATGCCCAGGGGCCCCTTAGCTCCCATAGACTCATAATGGAAAAAAGCTTCAAAAATCTTCTTCTCAGAAACTGTGAAGCACAGAACTTAGATATTTAGTGTCTAGCAACATAAAATAGCCAGCTACATAAATCCTGCTTACCCTGCCCTTGGGGTCAAAATTGGCCACGCCCGAGCTCATCACCTCCAACAGACTTATAATGGAAAAAAAACTTTAAAAATCTTCTTCTATGAAACCATAAGGCCCAGAGTGTTTTTAGTATGTAGCAACGTTGAGTGGCCACTTACATACGGGTGAATCACAATATTGTGGCTTTTTTAAATTTCAGCATGTTATATCAGCCTTACTGTCACAGATTTGACTTTAAATTTGAATTTATTCCATAGAAACTTAGCAAGGCATGTGGCTCAGATGTTCAAAATAAATGAATGGTCTAGCTACTTTTTCATATTGTAAGCAGCCATCAAAGACCCCCCAAAATGGCATATTTTCACCGTTATGGGTTGCACTTTAAAAAATACCATTTTACAAACAAATTTTAAATAATAATGCATGGCAAACAGGTTATTTTTTTTCAATTTCAGTAATATAGAAAATTGTCTGAAGAAAATTTTGATATATAATTTCTTGATATGCGCTGAAAACTTTTCAAGATATCACCATAATTATAGAGGCGGTACTTCGTTATACATTTCAAGACTTTGAACACAACCCTCTGGTTATGCACACCATACCCATAGGAGAGTGGTGTTTACTTTATTGAAATTCCTTAAAAATGATCTGTTAAGAATGCCATAGTGGTAGAAATCATATTGTTCTCCCCTGCTGATTATTAATAAATTTCAGGATCACTTATCAGGAAAACAACAGTCAAAAAAAAAGTGGTAGTGCCCGTAACCATGATACATTTTGTTACTGCCAGTAGCTTTGTTTGAATAAAAAATTCTGTTTTTAATATTTTGTGTATAATAACCTTTAATGAAACACAATTAGTATTTTTTCCAACAACTAATCATCCTCTGTGAACGATTTTGTGGTTACGGACACTACAAAAATGCTGTAGTGTCCGTAACCTGAAAACAAACGCCTTTTTACTGATATCGATATTAAAATCTGGGAAACATTACTTTAATAATACTTTTCAAAATGATATTATATGTCTTCAGACTAATCAATTATAACTCAATTGTTCCAAATGGATGACACAACAATGTACACTTTTTGATGCAAAATTGCGCAATAATTTTAAAAAATTGCATCTCCATGAAAAAAAAAAATAAAACTGGTGTGTCTACATGGTTGTTGACTGTCTTGTTTTGAAGTTTTATGACAGAGTAAGTATTCTCTATAATAATAAAGCAGAAGAATCTAATTAGCAAAGTCCCAAGGGTATCTGCAGAGGATAAGTAATCAGCTACTATGTTCTTGTAGTGTCCGTAACCATAAGCTATGGGGTCACACATCAGTAACATTTGTGAATAAATGTCTGATCATTGGCAGGTATAAGTTTTAATTTCATCTAGAAATAATGCACTGGATGCTAAAATAGCCACTGGAATTATTATTATTATTGTTTATTTAATTTTTTTTCATAATTTAATAGAAAATCATATAATTAGGGGGCCAGCAGAGCGAAACTGCATGAACGTTCTGGTTTTATTTTACAAACAAGGTAGGCTTGTGCAAAAATACTAGCAGTTCTTTAAATTAATACATTCCATAGGCGTTGAATATCTGAAGTTTTGATACATCTCTCAAGAACTAAATTGGTTACAGACACTACAAGAAATTTCAATATCTAGTTTAAGCATTATACTTATATTCCAGTTTCTTTGAAACACATATTCCTGTATCAATTTTAACTCTTAATTTATTGGTTTATCGTCGCTTTTTTTTTGGCGTGTTTTTTTTTTTCACATTACAATAACACACCCGTGTGACATAGTGCATTCTTTTCTATCTTTAAAATAGTTACTTTTTGATTTACGATATTTTACTGGTTTGAACTCCAAACATAGCCTGTTGGTGCTCATTAGAACTGCCTCGTTGTTTGTTTGATTTTAGGTTTAATGTCCCCGTCAACACTATATAGGTCATTTTGGAGACATTGCTTCCAATTTGTGAGACTTTTACCCGACACTGAGATGAAATGACATCCCAAGCTCTACCGCAATGTGAAACCAATAAGGTTTATAAGCATGGACTGTCTGACTTGCACACTGTTCCTAGGCAGGCTTGGACCCTCTAAGCAGTTGATTTGCCAGTATTCATGGGTGGTCGGCTTCAGCTCTGTGTGGAAGCATCATACACCCCAATCTATTTCACCACGCCCAAAGGGCAGGGACTGAGATTTAAAGGCCCCATCAACACTATATAGGTCATTTTAATTTTTTGAGACGTTGCCTCTAATTTTGTGGATTTTTTTACCCCGCGCTTAGATGAAATGACATCTCAAGGCCTGCCGCCCAATGAAACCAATAGGGTTTATATGCATGGGCAGTCTGACTCTCATCACTTTGCCTGGGCAGGTTTAAACCTAAGCCGTTTACCAGTACACATATTTTAGAAGGTCTAAGTCTGTCCAGGCAAAGTGATACTGTATGTAAGTCTCATGTGCGGTCGGATTCAACTCTGCATGGAAGCACCATGCAACGCAATCTATTTCTTTCAATCATGGAATGTTCAAATTTCTAGCTTTTAACTTGTAAATACATGTATGCTAAATTGTTAATTGTTGTTATGTTTATCAAATTCTAGTCTCCTTACCTAACATGAAATGTTCAAATTTCAAATTTTTAACCTTTAACTTGTTAATATATTGAATTATTAACTGTTATGTTTATCAAATTCTAGTCTTCCTCACAGGGCAATTGTAAAAGCTATACTGAAATCGTAAACCAAAATCATTTTGCATCATATACATCTTTTGTTTGATTTGAGGTTTAACGTCCCCGTTAACACTGTATAGGTCATTTTGGAGACGTTGCTTCCAATTTTGTGGGACTTTTACCCGACATTGAGATGAAATGACATCTCAAGCCCTGCTGCCCAATGAAACCAATAGGGTTTATAAGCATGGATGGGCCAACTCCCACTGCTTTGCCTGGGCAGGCTTAGATCCTCTAAGCGGTCTACCAGTACGCGTGTGTGGGTCGGTTTCAGCTCTGCGTGAAAGCATCATGCAGTCCATCTATTTCTTCAAGCCCCGATGGGCGGGGGGCCAATTATATACATCTACTTCTTTGTATCAAATATTTAACATGTCTGGCAATTTTATATAGCTATATATACAGTAAGTTTGTTTTTGTTTTTTTTTGTTTGATTTGAGGTTTAACGTCCCTGTCAACACTGTATAGGTCATTTTCGAGATGTTGCTTCCAATTTTGTGGGACTTTTACCCGATATTGAGATAAAATGACATCTCAAGCCCTGTTGCCCAATGAAACCAATAGGGTTTATAAGCACAGAAGGTCTGACTTGCACCATTATGACTGGGCAGGCTTAGATCCTCCAAGTGGTTTACCAGTATTTCTGTGCGGTTGGTATTAGCTAATCCTGGAGGCATCATGCAGCTCATCTATTTCTTCAAGCCTCGATGGGCAGGGGGCCTATGTAACAAAAAAAAAAATAATGTTTGCTTTTGGTGACAATTAATAGTTGAAAAATGTACATTCTTGGTGTTTTTTTTTTTTACTTATCATCTGATTTTGGAGACCATTTTAAATTAAATTTGCTTTATACAAAGACCTGATACATGAATGTACGATTTAGCTATTTGATTCGCCTAAAAATGCTGTAGTGTCCGTAACATTTTGCACCACTTAAGTTTCAAAATTTAAAAGTTGCTGGATATTTATCAAATTTTCATCCTATAGGTTGGCTTAAATTGTGTTATGAATTAATTTCTATTTGATTTGCTTAGCATATTAATTTTATATTCTTAAATCAGGGTTTCACTTTTTTGTACATTATGTGTTTCCGTTTATTGGGACCTTCTATGTTAAATTTCAAACATTCCAGCAAATATTTGCCTGTTTAATTTATTTTGTAATTTATTTTATATTTTTTCACTGCATATTTCTTTAAAAAAAGTAAACAGTTGATTGAAATTTGAAAAAAATGAAGCATTGTTAAATTTGTAGTGTCCGTAACCATTTTAGCTGTGATAAATCTTCTGATTTTTTTTCCATTCAACTTATGTCCAAAGAACTACATCTTGTTTTCAGTTTGTGCATATGACTTTGATGTCTAGTTTAAATAAGTTTTGTTTGGAATGATTGGCTTATCCAGATTATCATAACAAAGTTTTGGCTTATTATTTGTTTGTCTTAAACAGTGATGGCAACTTATGTGCATTATTTTTTCTTCAAGCTTTATTACTTTTGCAAAGACTGATTATTTTTACTTGTTAGTGTTCCTAGTCATGTTTAAAGCAAAGTTAATAAAGTTTAATATGGTTAATGTTGTTTAGCTATTGTGTTATGCACACCCTGTAGTGTCCGTAACCACTTTCCACCCACATACATGTGAAGCATAAAAAAAAAACACATTTGTACCACTCTCCGCCCGAAAAGCTGCAAATGCTATACATTTAGGATACTAACCCCTATGAAAAAAAATGTTTTTATAAGAATTGTGCAAAGTTGATTTTTTGCTACCAGGTGCAACCTAGGTGGCCACAATACTGTGATTTACCCGATAAATCCTGCCAGTTATGCCCCTGGGATCCAAATTGGCCACACCCCAGGGGTCTTTAGCTTCCATAGACTTACAATTGGAGAAACTTCAAAAACCTTCTCCTCTGAAACCACAGGGCCCTTATAATGAAAAAAAAAAAAAACAAAAAAAAACTTAAAATGGGGGAAAAATCTTCAAAAATATTCTTCTCTGAAACCATAAGTCCCAGAGCTTAGGTATTTAGCATGTAGCAATGTCGAGTGGTCGCCTACATGAATCCTGCCAATCATGCCCCTGGGGTCCAAATCCTGTGGCCCCTTAACTCCAACAAACTTATAATGGAAAAAAAGCTTCAAAATTCTTTGAAACCATGAAGTACAGACCTTACATATTTAGTATATAGCAACACAAAATGGTCGCCTACATAAATCCTGCCAACCGTGCCCTTTGGGTCAAAATTGGCCAAGTCCAGGGTTCATTAGCTCCTATAGACTTATACTGGAAAAAACTTAAAAAAAAAATCTTTTTCTCCAAAACCATAAAACACAGATTTTGTTTGATTTGAGGTTTTACATCCCCGTCAACACTGTATAGGCCATTTTGGAGATGCCTCTTCCAATTTTGTGGGACTTTTACCCGACATTGAGATGAAATTACATCTGAAACCATGTTGCCCAATGAAACCAGTAGGGTTTATAAGCATGGACACCGCTTTGCCTGAGCTTAGATATTTAGTATATAGCAATGTCAAGTGGTCTCCTACACTAATGATTTTCTGGTACACAGGTGAGCGATATAGGGCCATTGGGCCCTCTTGTGTTTTATATTAGGATCACTTTTTGTCTGTCATCTGTGCGTAAACAATTTCTTCAAACGACATCTCCTAAACCACTGATCGGATTTTGACCAAACTTCACAGGAATGATCCTTAGGTGGACCCCTTTCAAAGTTGTTCAAATGGTTCCGGTCTGTTGCACATATAGGTCACAGGAGCCAAAAATAGATTTTTTTCACCGAAAACCTTAAAAAAATCTTCTTCTCTGAAACCGCAAGGCCCAGGACTTTAATATATGGTATGAAGCTTCATCTAGTGGACCCCTACCAAGATTGTTCAAATTATAGTGCTGGGGACAAAAATGCCCCCCCCCCCCCCCCGCACTGGGGTCCTTTGGTTTTACATGGGCTTATATAGGGAAATTTTTTTAAAAATCTTCTTCTCTGAAACAGCAAGGCCCAGGTCTTTGATATTTGGTATGAAGCTTCATCTAGTGGACCCCTACCAAGATTGTTCAAATTATAGTGCTGGGGCCAAAAATGCCCCCGCCCCAGGGCCCTTTGGTTTAACATGGGCTTATATAGGGAATTTTTTTTAAAAATCATCTTCTCTGAAACCGCAAGGCCCAGGTCTTTGATATTTGGTATGGAGCTTCATCTAGTGGACCCCTACCAAGATTTTTCAAATTATAGTGCTGGGGCTAAAAATGCCCCCGCCCCAGGGCCCTTTGCTTTTACATAGGCTTATATAGGGAAAATCTTTAAAATCTTCTCTGAAACTGCAAGGCCCAGGTCTTTGATATTTGGTATGAAGCTTCATCCTGTGGACCTCTACCAAGATTGTTCAAATTATTAGATTAAACATATTTTATTGTATTCCTCTAAACAATGGGATTGGACACAAGTTATACAACATTAGATAGTCCTCTCCCTAAACATTTACAAAGTAGTTTTAAATGGTACAGTGGTAGATATGAAACAGTTTTAAGTAACATAACACGTTTTTTTTTTGCCATACAAAGGCCCAGGTCTTTGATATTTGGTATGAAGCTTCAAATTGTGGACCTCTACCAAGATTGATCAAATTATAGCCCTGGGGCCGAACATGCCCCCCCAACCCCCCTCCCCCGCCCCGACCCCCTCCGGGGCCCTTTGTATTTACATAGACTTATATTTAACTTCACAACAGCTGGTGTGTGGGAGTGTGTGGCGGCGGTAAAACGTCTCCCTGCCCTACATCATAGTGTAGATTATATTTTCTTGTCCTTTGGGATCATTGATTCCATTGTGGAATTTTGAAAATATCTTTAAATCTTTAAAAATCCTCTTCTCTGAAACTACAAGGCCCAGGTCTTTGATATTTGGTAAGAAACTTCATCTTTTGGACCTCAACCAAGATTGTTCAAATTATATCCCTTGGGCCAAAAATGCTCCCGCTCTGGGGCTCTTTGATTTTACCTAGACTTATATAGGGAAAATCTTGAAAAAATATTCTCTGAAACCACAAAGCTTAGGTCTTTGATATTTGTTATGAAGCTTCAGCTAGTGGCCCTCTACCAAGATTGTTCAAATTATAGCCCTGAGACCAAAAATGCCCCTGCCATGTGGCCCTTTGGTTTTACTTAGACTTATATAGGGAAAAATCTTTAAAAATCTTCTTCTCAGAAACCACAAGGCTTAGGTCTTTGATATTTGTTATGAAGCTTCAGCTAGTGGATCTCTACCAAGTTTGTTCAAATTATAGCCCTGGGGCCAAAAATGCCCCCGCTCCAGGGCCCTTTGGTTTTACATAGACTAATTTAGCGAAAATCTTGAAAAATCTTCTTCTCTGAAACCACAAGGCTTAGGTCTTTGCTATTTGGTATGAAGCTTCATCTAGTGGATCCCTACCAAGATTGTTCAAATTATAGTGCTGGGGCCAAAAAAGCCCCCACCCCTGGGCCCTTTGGTTTTACGTAGGCATATATAGGGAAAATCTTTAAAATCTTCTTCTCTGAAACCACAAGGCCTAGGTCTTTGATATTTGGTGTGAAATTTCATCTAGTGGACCGCTATCAAGATTGTTCAAATTAAAGTGCTGGGGCCAAAAATGCCCCCGCCCGAGACCCTTTGGTTTTACATAGACTTATATAGGGAAATCTTTAAAAATCTTCTCTGAAACTGCAATGCCATGGTCTTTGATATTTGGTATGGAGCTTCATCTAGTGGACCTCTACCAAGATTGTTCAAATTATAGCCCTCGGGCCACAAATACCCCCTGCCCCGGGGCCCTTTGGTTATACATAGACTTATATAGAGATAATCTTTGAAAATCTTCTTCTCTGAAACAGCAAGGCCCAGGTATTTGATATTTTGTGTGTAGCTTCATCTAGTAGACTTTTGCCAAGATTGTTCAAATTATAGCATTTGTTGATATTTGGTATGAAGCTTCACCTTTTAGACCTCCCTGAACATTATGCATATTATAACCCTTTGGGTCAATAATGGCCCTCCCCGGGGCCCAATTGTTACTCTATGGATAAGGTGAGCGATCCAGGATCATCATGGCCCTTCTGTGTTTTATATTAGGATATTTTGTCTGTCATCCGTGGGTAAACAAACAGGGAAAATCTTGAAAAATCTTCTTCTCTGAAACCACAAGGCCTAGGTCTTTGATATTTGGTATGAAGCTTCAGCTAGTGGACCTGTACCAAGATTGTTCAAATTATAGACCGAGGCCAAAAATGCTCCAGCCTCGGGGCCCTTTGGTTTGACATAGACTAATATAGTGAAAATCTTTTAAAAATTTTCTTCTGTGAAACCACAAGGCCTAGGTCTTTGATATTTGGTGTGAAATTTCATCTAGTGGACCTCTATCAAGATTGTTCAAATTATAGCTCTGGGGCCAAAAATGCCCCTGCCCCGAGACCCTTTGGTTTTACAAAGACTTATATAGGGAAATCTTTAAAAATCTTCTTCTCTGAAACTGTAAGGCCCATGTCTTTGATATTTGGTATGGAGCTTTATCTAGTGGACAATTATAGCCTTTGTTGATATTTGGTATGAAGCGTCACCTTTTTAGACCTCCCTCAACATTATGCACATTATAACCTTTGGGTCAATAATGGCCCTCCCCGGAGCCCACTTGTTACTCTGGATCAGGTGAGCGACCCAGGGCCATCATGGCCCTCTTGTGTTTTATATTAGGATCACTTTTTGTCTGTCATCAGTGCGTAAACAATTTCTTCAAACGACATCTCCTCCTAAACCACTGATCGGATTTTGACCAAACTTCAAAGGGAAGATCCTTAGGTGGCCCCCTTTCAAAGTTGTTAAAATGGTTCCGGTCCTTTGCACATATAGGTCACAAGAGCCAAAAATAGATTTTTTTCACCGAAAACTTAAAAAATCTTCTTCTCTGAAACCACAAGACCCAGGTCTTTGATATTTGGTATGAAGCTTCATCTAGTGGACCCCTACCAAGATTGTTCAAATAATAGTGCTGGGGCCAAAAATGACCCCTCCACGGGGCCCTTTGGTTTTACATGGGCTTATATAGGGAAAATCTTTAAAAATCTTCTCTGAAACCGCAAGGCCCAGGTCTTTGATATTTGGTATGAAGCTACATCTAGTGAAACCCTACAAAGATTGTTCAAACTATAGTGCTGGGGCCAAAAATGCCTCCGCCCCGGGGCCCTTTGGTATTTACATGGGTTTTTATAGGGAAACTCTTTAAAAATCTTCTTCCCTGAAACCGCAAGGCCCATGTCCTTGATATTTGGTATGGAGCTTCATCTAGTGGACCCCTACCAAGATTGTTCAAATTATAGTGCTGGGGCCAAAAATGTTCCCGCCCCGGGGCCCTTTGGTTTTTACATAGGCTTATATAGGGAAAATCTTCTTCTCTGAAACTGCAAGGCACAAATTCTTTGATGTGTGGTATGAAGGTTCAGCTAGTGAACCCCTACCAAGATTGTTCAAATTATAGTTCTGGGACCAAAAATGCCCCCGCCCCGGGGCCCTTGGGTTTTACATAGACTTATATAGGGAAAATCTTGAAAAATCTTCTTCTCTGAAACCACAAGGCTAGGTCTTTGATATTTGGTATGAAGCTTCAGCTAGTGGACCTCTACCAAGATTGTTCAAATTATAGCCCTGAGACCAAACATGCCCCCGCCTGGTGGCCCTTTGGTTTTGCATAGACTTATATAGGGAAAATCTTTAAGAATCTTCTTCTATGTAACCACAAGGCCTAGGTCTTTGATATTTGCTGTGAAATTTCATCTAGTGGATCTCTACCAAGATTGTTCAAATTATAGCCCTGGGGCCAAAAATTCCCCCCCGCCCGGGGACCCTTTGGTTTTACATAGACTTATATAGGGAAATCTTTAAAAATCTTCTTCTCTGAAACTGCAAGGCCATGTCTTTGATATTTGGTATGGAGCTTCATCTGGTGGACCTCTACCAAGATTGAACAAATTATAGCCCTCGGGCCACAAATACCCCCGCCCGGGGCTCTTTGGTTTTACATAGACTTATACAGAGATAATCTTTGAAAATCTTCTTCTCTGAAACAGCAAGGCCCAGGTCTTTGATATTTGATGCGAAGCTTCATCTAGTGGACCTTTATCAAGATTGTTTAAATTATAGCCCTGAGGCCAAAAATGCCCCCAACCCGGCCATTTGGTTTTGCATAGGCTTATATAGGGAATATCTTAAAAAAATTCTTCTTCTCTGAAACCGCAAGGCTCAGGTCTTTGAAATTTGGTGTGTAGCTTCATCTAGTGAACCTTTGCCAAGATTGATCAAATTATTGCCTTTGTTGATATTTTGTTTGAAGCTTCACCTTTTTAGACCTCCCTCAACATTATGCACATTATAACCCTAGGGTCAATAATGGTTCCCCCGGGGCCCACTTGTTACTCTATGGATCAGGTGAGCGATCCAGGGCCATCACGGCCCTCTTGTTTTCTTATTTCTGCTCAAAAACATAGATTGTGGACCCCGTACTTGTTAGAACAACATCGCCGAGGCGGCTCTAACGTACCCGAAGTTCGCGTCCCCATCCCAGTTTTCTCTGTATAGAGTTGGGTTTCGCATTATTTTCTTATTTCTGCTCACATTACGAAAACAAGCCTATTGAAATATACTGAAAATTTTACCTCCAAGAAAATTTTTGTTTTCATATATGCCTAAAACATATAGGACCCACAATCGATATTTTTGAGGGGAAAATATATTTTCAGAATGGATATACTCTGCTACATAAAAATCTCAATTTGTATTATTTAAAACTGATATAAGTCAATGTTTTATCTGGTAATATAAGGTTTGTGCAGTTTTATTGCCGTAATAGTTTAATCAGGACTTGTCACACAATACACTCGGGGATATAATCATCTTTTGTTTAATTGCTATACTAACGAGGGATTAATGAATAATCTTAAAGCGTTAATTGCGACAGTAGCAGCCGCAATTTTAATTCACTATCTAGCTTTCTGATTTTGTGGAGATTTAAATAAGCCATATAAAGGCATCTAATGGCATTTCATGTGAATTGTGTGCTCTCATAAGAAATGTTTAGCCTGATTTTCTCTCATAAATAATTAAATTTTGATGATCTGAGTCTTTGCTTTCTTCAGTCAGCACTGAGGATTACATAATATTATGAAATGAAATGATAGTCCTCAATAATCAAGAATAAATGTCTTTAATTTTGTTTATGATGTGTGCAGTTTTCTAATCAGCGTCGCTAGAAAACCTGTCTGCAGAAAGACTTACACCAACCTGCCTGCCTATATACAACTTCCATGTAATGAGCATGTTTTGTAACGAGTGCAGTCTTTCAAGCAGACAGCGAAGACTCTGACTAGGTTGTGCTAAAACTATCGATAATCTGAGTCTTCGCTGATATTGTTTTTCTGACGACGCCACTGAAATGTTGCTATGGATACGTTGTATATATATATATTGTTTTGAAAAAGTGCTTTCCGCAATAAATTTCAAACTGTAAGTCTTTTTTCATGTTATCCCTGTTCGAAAATGCCTCAAATATCATCATCAAAACATACCTATATAATTTTGACCCCCTTAAACCCCATGTTTATCTAGTAAAACTAGGGTTTACCGGGGCAAACATTATTTTTCTCATTTCCGCTCAAAAACGTTGATGGTGGGTATCGAGGCGGTCCTAACGAGTTCCCACAATCTATGTTTTGAGCAGAAATGTGACAAGTATCTGAAAGTTTCATTACGAGAACACGCCTATATAATTTTGACCCCCTCATACCCCACTTTTATATAGTAAAACTGGGGTTTAAGGGGTATACATTATTTTCCTTATTTCTTCTCAAAAACATAGATTGTGGGTACTCGATAGAACCGCCTCGTCGAGGCGGTTCTATCGAGTCTCCGCAATCTATGTTTTGAGCAGAAATAAGAAAAATATCACATTTCATCTTAAAATTTCTAACTTTTTGCCAAAAAATTAGCAATACATTTGTATAGGCGTATTTTCGTAATAGTTTCATCGGAGGAGTTATTTCTAGAACCATGAAAGACCACATCAAATTACATGAGTGTGAAATCTTAATTACCGGCAGAAATTTTATGATGATAGCATTGCAATTAGTTATTAATTAGATGGGTCTCTATTCCTAATCAGAATGTGTTAATTGTAATAAATCAAAATATTTTCACAATGTGTACATGCATGACTGAGCTAGTAAAATGTCTAATATCATTTCAACAAACAACAACTAGAGAAAGCGACCAGTGGGTCACGTATACCCCCGGCCAGCGCCAAACTCTGATATAGCTTTCAAGCTTCTATGTAATATGAATGAAGAAGCTATAAGAATCTATAAATGTGCTTTTAAAAGCTAAACTAAACATAAAATTTCTAAATGGACAAAGGGAGTGAGGGCATCAAAGTTACTGATGGAGTGGGGGTATCAATGTTACTGAAGCAGCAGGGTTGGTTATGCAACAATGAAATCTTTGGACTGGTACGCAGCATCGATGGAAGTATGAATTGAATTTGTCTTAGAGTTAAGAACATACAGGCATCTATAAACTTTGTCATAAAAATTTAACCAAATGCAAAATTTCTAAGTCCATGACCTTGAGGTCAAGGTCGCCGTGGGCGGGGGAAGGGACATACATGTATCACAAAATGTTGGAACTGGTACATTGATGCAAGTATCAACTGAATTTGTCTTAGAGTTTAGAACATATAGGCATCTATAAACTTTGTCAAAAAACTTTAACCAAATGTAAAATTTAAAAGTCTGTGCCCTTGACCTCAAGGTTACTGTTGGGGTGGGACATGCATCAATGAACTCTTAAGACCAGTATACACCTTCAGTGTAAGTATCAACTAAATCTGTCAAAGGGTTCAGAAGATACAATCTCTCAGAAACTTTGACGCAAAACTTTAACCAAATGTAAAATTTCTAAGTCTGTGACCTTGACACCAAGATCACTGTGGGGGCGGGACATGCATCAATGAAATCTTCAGTGTAAGTATCAACTAAATCTATCAAATGGTTCAGAAGATACAATCTCCTAGAAATTTTGACGCAAAACATTATTCAAAATGTTAACGGACGGACAGACGGAAAGATGGACACACGGAGAAACGGACGGACGATCGGCAGGACGAAAACTATATACCCCCACAGCATACTTCGTATGCCGGGGGTATAATTACATGTGGTTATTTATTAGACAGATTGGACAATTCCTTTTACTCAATCCTCTAATTGAATATGGGACGTTTTGTCCACCCTGTCAAAATCGTGTGGGACGTTTTGTCCAACCCGAAAAAACAATGTTGGACGTTTTGTCCACACTGAAAAATGATGTAGGACATTTTGTCCACCTGGTCAAAAATGGCATGGGACGTTTTGTCTATGGGACATTCCCACCGCAACTACCTAGCTATTTGAAAACAAAATTATTTCAAGTTCATGCAGGGCTTGAAAATTCTACTTGTCTGCTTGCAATGACCACAAAAATTGAAGGACAAGTAAAAAGTTTGTCTAGTCCTTACGATATTTACCAAAGTTTACATGCACTTAGTCATGTAGGACACATGAAATTTTGAAGAAGTTTCCAGCCCTTTTTATATTGAATAACTTGAAAGATCTATAGTCCATTGCCTTCATATATAAGGTATATAATTTCTTTTGAAACGGGATTCTAAAATATTAGTTTTTAACTTTCAGCTATTTCCCTTGACTTGTGAAAACATGTAATTTTAATACTTAGATGAGTATCTGTAGATAATTTAATAAACCTTTTATGCTTAAATTAACTGTGTTCTTTAAAAAAAAATAGAAGTAGAGGCAATGATCAGGAATCGATACAATTAACCCACAACTCCCATCAGAGACACCAAAGGGAAAGAAACACAAGCATGAAGCAACAGATCCCAACGGAAACACCAACAGCGGAAAGCCAAAATTACAGTTACTTTTCCACAAAATGGCCAAAAGGCTATCCAAAATAAAATAATATAAGCATATAAGCGACCCTAACACCCAAAGACAAACCATAACAAAAATAAACCGCGACAGAAGAACCACCTTGGAACGGTCAGCGAAAACGAATTCCACTGGGGGGCTTAAATAGATTTTACGTGGCCGCAATCCTCGTCCTTACTTGCGTTGCGATTAAGACAAATAATTTGTTCAGTCCGCATGAAGGCCTCCTAACTCATCAGTGCAACATCTCCGTTGAACACAAAAATCAAACAACCACAGAGATTAACCAACGGTGAGGACTCGACAACAAGAAACAACAGAAATGCTGGAGCAAAAGAAAACGAACAGTTAGACTCCAATGGGCCCGGCCAGAGACAGAGAAACCTGTCTCAAATAAACAATTAAATTATCACATCTTTTAGCATTAGGATTCTGATTACTTGACAAACTTGCAAACAAACCTTTTTTCTAGTGTAAACATCCTTAAAATTCAAACTTTCAGAGTTGTTGTAAATCTAAAAAAAAAAAAAAAATTGAACCGCGTAGTTTAGTGTTACACTAAAGCATACAGAATATATTAATATAGTTCGAATGGCAAACTCTCTCAAAGAAGCTTAGTGATTCTGCTCAGGCATGTCTGTCCCAAATTTTGGGATCATTATGGTATTTTATCTTCTTAAGCATATGAGTGATTTTAAATAAGTTTTGCTGAAATTTGCAGTTTTCCCAGGACGGTAATTACCAGTGGGAATTCCCGCCACCAGTATTTACCGACGAACCTTGGATGAGTGAGGAGGCCTTCATGCGAACTAAACAAATTATTTGTCTAAATCACGATGGAAGGACGAGGATTGTGGCCACGTAAAATCAATTTAAGCACCCCCCACCAGTGGAATTCGTTTCACTGACCGTTCCAAGGCGGTTCTTACGTTGTGGTTTATTTTTTCATTGCTTGTCTTTGAGTGTGTGTATCGCTTATATTATTTTGCTTTGGATAGCCAATTGGCCATTTTGTGGGAAAGTAACTGTCCTTTTGGCTTTCCACTAATGATGTTTCCATTAGGGTCTAGCTGTTTCATGTTTGTGTTTCTTTCCCGTGGTGTCTCTGATGGGAGCTGTGGGTTAATTGTATCAATTTCTCTTCTATTTTTATATGGAGAAATAAGAAAAACCATCTTTCAGTTGTTACAAAATACAAAACTTATCTGTTGCTATGTTAATGTTTGATTGAAATGAGGTTTTACGTCCCCAACAATACTATTTAGGTCGTTTTGGAGACATTACTTCCAATTTTGTGAGACTTATACCCGATAATGAGATGAAATGACATCTCAAGCCCTACAGCCCAAACAAACATATAGGGTTCATGTGCAGAGACGGTCCTACTCACACCACTTTGCCTGGCCAGGCTTAGATCTTCTAAGCAGTTTATCAGTACTTGTAATTATACGGTCGGTTTCAGCTCTGAGTAGAAGCACCATGCAGCCGAGTCTATCTCCACAAACCCCGATGGGTGGGACCCGGTTATTGATGTATATAATTTCTACAGTCTTGCTGTGTGAGCTAGCTCTTTAAGCACCATGGGTAGAGTGTTTAGCTTATTCAAGAAGAATGGAGAGCAAAGTAAGAACAATTAAATTCCACTATAAAGCCAACCTAAAATGAAGATTAATTCTGCATTCAAAAGCTTATTTAGTTCTTTCTTTGTATTTTCTGCATACAGTATCCTCTGGTCTGAAACCACCTTTATGACTGTTCAAAGGGGTCTTAAATACCACTTTTGAACAGTCACAAAGGTGGTCGTATTATAGGAATTTTACTGTACTGGATGGTTGACTGCATTAAAAGTGAGACTTCATGGATGATCTGACAAACCCAACCACTGAACACAGCTGTGGGATGGTAATAGTGCCGCTGGTTTTGTGCATAGACTCCGCCTAGTGAAGCATGTATTATACAAGAAGTGAGGGGGAGAAATGTAACAGTTATTGGTATGATATCTTATACGAGGACTGTTCAAATATGAATGCAACGAAGCACATAAAAATGATTCCGTGATAGATTTCGATGAAAAAATTATTTTGTCCCCTCAAAGTATTCCCCTTTAACAGATATACAAACTTTCAGTCTTCTGATCCAATCATTGAATGCATTTTGGTAGTCTTTTCGAGGTATACTATGAAGGCACTGGAATATTGCAGAACCGAGGTGTTTGCCCTGTACAAATTTTCGACCAGAAAGGTATTTTTTTTCAGCCGCGGGAACAAAAAAAGTCACACGGGGCAAGGTCAGGGGAATACGGGGGGTGAGGGAGTTCAACAACCTTTTCCTGCTTCAGATAGTCTTGCACAATGAACGCCTTGTGCGATGACGCATTGTCATGTAGTAATCTGACATTGGCCAAACCAGTTGCGAGTCTTCTTTCTTTGAAATATTTCTTAATTTTCGAAGAACTTTATTCTGGTAAAACTTCGCATTTACAGATTTGCCTTTAGGCATAGCAACCTGAATAGCAGGGCCCTGATTTGAATAGAATATGACATACATTACCGTCTTGACGCTCATGGTCCGCTTTGCAATGCATGGTCTTTTGCAATACTTTGTTGCCCATATTTTGTTTTGAATCTTTCGTTTTGGCTTAAAAAAGTGAACCCATGTCTCGTCACCTGTGACGACATTAGCGAAAGACCGTGCATTGTAATTTGTAAACTTTTTAAGCAAATTCTTGGCGCACTGAACGCGTGTCTTTTTCTGCTCATCTGTCAACAGATGGGGAATCCATCTAGCACAGATCTTTCTCATTTTCAAATCCCGTTTCAGAATTGTATGAGCTGATCCTAATGAGATGCCACCATACTAGCTATTTGCCTAGTGGTGTATCGTGCATCGGTAGCAACTATTTCTTTCACCCCAGCAACCATCTTGGCAGACGTTGCTCTTTTCGGCCGACGATCATGTGGTCCATCTTCTGTTGAGCCTAGCCCACAGCTGAATTTCTTACACCAACGAAAAACTGTCGGAAAAGACATTTCATTATGCCCATAAACCGAACATATTTCATCAAAAATGTCTTTGCACCGTATACCAAGAATACAACGATTCTTAATATAGGACCGTAATTCAACGGAGTACTCCGACCTTCTTCCAACCATGTTTTGTATAAGTATACAAGAGTAGACAGTGTTTATCGAACGATATACATGGCTAAAGAGCACGGATTTTAACAGGTTTGGCTTCAATGTATAGGTAAAATGTTTTTCTACGCTGTGATATTTGTTTCCAGGTGATTTTCGCATTAGTGCATGAGAAAACGTTCTACTTGCATTCATATTATATCATATTATTATTAGATATATTTGCTATACTGTTCACAAAAAGTTGGGGATATTTTACTTTCAGGCTGAATATAAAACGTTACCTTGCCAAGATGCATTTAATTCAAATGACTATCTAATATCCATTAAATGAACCACACATTAATTCCAATGATCACGGCATTATGTTGCGACACGGCGACCCATCTTCTAAGCGTCAACGTCATTTTTCATGTCCTCAATAACGTTTTGGACTGCCTCGATTGTCATGGCAGGCAAAGCATCATCGTCACATACTTCCAATAATTATTGGTCTACAAATCGTGAACTGAGGGATCCTTCGCTACTCTTCATGAAGTGTTGCACCAAGCTCACCCAGGGTCCTTGGAGTTGGATCCCAGCTAGGGACTCGTTTCCCGAGGATGTCGCATACTTGTTTGGTGGGAGGTAAGTCTGGACTCATCGCAGGCCATGGTATTGTCCGAATATTTTGCCGTTGAAGATACTCAGTGATGATGCGTGCCCGATGAGCCATAGCGTTATCGTCTCGAAAGATGAATCCACAACCATGGCATCAAGCAAACGTAACTCTGCCTTGGCACAAATGTAAGTCTGTTTTATCAGTCATGGTGATCCCACTCCATACCATAACAGACCCTGCTCCATATTGGTCAGAAGCAACTCTAGTCGGGTTTATAAAACGTTCACCAGCACGACGCCAAACTCTTCTACGATCACGAAAGTCCAAGTTAAACCGGTATTCGTCACTGAACACTAGAAGCCCCACTGGGCCAGATCGCTCACCTGGATGAGGCTGATGATATATCACATTGTGCCTTGGTGGCCATTTTGTCTCTCAGATCACATTGCCTTTAGCAATTATGAATCTGAATGCTATCTTGATGCTTCTGATTAAGTTTCTGGATTAGGATTCAGGAAGAGTTGATGTTGATGCAGAGTGGAAGTGTATAGTTTGGCAGGCTAGAGCTATCATTCGCAACTGCTTTTGGCATGTTCTGTTATCAAAGAAGAAAACCAAGTCAACCAATCTGTGAATACAAATGCTATGGTGTATACTTGCCACTTGCAAAAGGGCCACGATACCGAAACTTCTTGTGGACTAAGCGAGTTTGACATATACTCACCCGAGTCGCCTCTCCCTGCAAGTCTTATATGCAATTACTATACAGGTGCTTCATAAGACTTTCAAGATGGCCGGCATCTGGGATATCATAGTGCAACAATTTTAGCAAGTCTAAATCTCCATGTCACCCAATTGCCTCCCACCAATTTCAACTCAATGCAACATACCATCCGGTAGCAGATGTGGTTTGAAGAATCACACTATGGTCAACATGGCAGCCATCTGGGATATCAGAACAGAATGGTACTAGGAAGTCAATGCCTTCCATCATGTTTTGGCTCAATTAAACTTGATGTAGTTTGAAGATTTTTAGGCTGGTCAACATGGAAGCAATCTTAAATAACAGAACAAAATAATTTCAGCAATTCTGAATCTATGCCTAAAATCAAGTTTCAGCTCCATCGAACCCTTGGTTCAGGAGATGTAGTTTAAAGAATTTCAAGATGGCCGCATTGGCCATCTTGTATATCGGAATGGAACAATGATGGCAAATCCGAATTTCCATTTCGCGCCAATGCCTCCCATCAAGTTTTAACTTGATTTGACCTCTGACTCGGGAGATGTTTTTTGAAGAATTTCAAGATGGCCTCCGTGCGCAGCCATCTTGGATATCAGAACAGAACAATTTTAGCAAAGCTGAATCTCCATGTCCCCCAATGCCTCCCATCAAGTTTAAGCTCAGTCCAACTCTTGGTTCGGAAAGAGATGCCATTTGAAGAATATCAAGATGACCGCGATCTTGGATATCTGAACAGAACGATTTTAGCAAATCTGAATATCCATGTCAATCGGATGCCTCCCATCAAGTTTCATTTCAATTCGACCTTTGGTTCAGAGGAGATGTCGCTTGAAAAAATTCAAGATGGCCGCCATGGTGGCCATCTTGGAAATCGGTATGATACGATTTTAGCAAATGGGAATCTCCATGCCACCACGATGCCTCCCATTAAGTTTCAGCTCGATTCGACCTTTGGTTCGGGAGATGTTGTTTGAAAATTTCAAGATCGGAACGGACGATGTTAGCACATCTGAATCTCCATGTCACCCCGTCGCCTCTCATCATGTTTCAGCTCAATTCGACAGTTGGTTCAGGAGTTGATGTTGTTTGAGGAATTTCAAGATGGTTGCTATTGCGGCAATCTTGGAAATCCAAACGGAACAATTTTAGAAAATCTGAATCTCCATGTCACCCTGCTGCCTTCCATCAAGTTTCAGCTCAATTCGACCTTCGGTCCCTTTTGTCATTAGAAGAAATTTAAAGATGGCCACCATGGTGGCCATCTTGGATATCGGAACGTAACGGTTTTAGCATGTCATCCTGATGTCTCCCTTTAAGTTTCCTATCAATTCCACCTTTGGTTCAGGAGACGTTGTCTGACGAATTTTAAGATAGCCAACATCTTGGATATCGGAACGGAACGATTTTAGCAAATCTTGATCTCCATGTCACCATCATGCCTCTCATCAAGTTTTAGCTCAATTCAACCTTTGGTTCAGAAGACGTTTGAAGAATTTCAAGACGGCCGCCATCTTGAATAGCTAAACAGAACGATTTTACCAAATCTGAGTCTCATGTCACCCCAATGCCTCCTCAATTTGTCCTTTGGTTCGGTAGGAGAAGTCGTTTGAAGAATTTCAAGATCGCATCCCCATGCCTCCCATCAAATTTCAGCTCAGTTCAACCTTCGGTTCAGACGGTGTATGAAGAATTTCAAGATGGCCGCCATCTTGGATAGCTGAAAGGAACGATTTTATCAAATCTGAATCTCCATGTCAGCGAGTTTGACATATACTGACCTAAGCCGCCTCTCCCTGCAAGTCTTATAAGCAACTACTTTACAGGCGCTTTATAAGAATTTAAAGATGGCCGGCAACAATTTTAGCAATTCTGAATCGCCATGTCACCCAATTGCCTCCCACCAATTTCAACTCAATGCAACAAACCATCGGGTAGCAGATGTGGTTTGAAGAATCTCACTATGGCCAACATGACAGCCATCTGGGATATCAGAACAGAATGGTACTAGGAACTGTGAATCTCCGTGTCACCCCAATGCCTTCCATCAAGTTTTGGCTCAATTAAACTTGATGTGGTTTGAAGATTTTCAAGCCGCCAACATGAAAGCAATCTTATATATCAAAATAATTAAGTAATTCTGAATCTCCATGTTTCCCCAATGCCTCCAATCAAGTTTCAGCTCCATCAAACCTTTGGTTCAGATGTAGTTTAAAGAATTTCAAGATGGCCGCCGTGGCCATCTTTTATATCGGAATGGAACATTGTTGGCACATCCTAATTTCCATTTCACGCCAATGCCTCCCATCAAGTTTCAGCCTGATTTGACCTCTGACTCGGGAAGAGATGTCTTTTGAAGAATCTCAAGATGGCCTCCATGCGCAGCCATCTTGGATATCAGAAGAGAATAATTTTAGCAAATAAAAATCAAAAATGAGTTCAAAGCTGAATCTCCATGTCCCCCAAATGCCTCCCATCAAGTTTCAGCTCAGTCCAACCCTTGGTTCAGTAAGAGATGTCATATGAAGAATATCAAGATGGTCGACATCTTGGATATCAGAACAGAACGATTTAAGCAAATCTGAAAATCCATGTCAATCCGATGCTTCCCATCAAGTTTCATCTCACTTCGACCTTGGTTCAGAAGATGTCGCTTGAAGAATTTCAAGATGGAAATCGGTATGATACGAATTTAGCAAAGTAGAAGTAAAACAAAGATCAGGAATTGATACAATTAACTTACTCCACCCATAAAAAGACACCAAAGGAAAAGAAATACAAACATTAAGCGACCAGACCATAATGGAAACCTAAACAAAGGAAGGCCATAACAGACCATACTATAGCCCCAGAATTCCTCAGAATTCCTTATTCTGTGGATGACCTCTATGAAATTTAAGAAGTGATCATAACTGTAAAGAGATTTGCTGTAATTGTTTATTTCCCAGCCAAGAAAACCACTCCATTTATACTACACTGTATGACAGCCCCACAAATTAAGAGAAAATAACACAAAATGCAGACGATAAATTTATGGTTGCAAAAATTCGGAGAACAGACTTTTTTTTACTCGTATAATATAGTGAGTTACTAGTTCAAACAGTATCCATTATGAGCTATCTCGTCTGGATCTGGCGCAACAGTTACAATGATAAATACTGTGTAACAGAATCAACTCTGACATTCTATTTTTTGGGGTGTATTTTTAGCTCACCTGTCACGTAGTGACAAGGTGGGCTTTTGTGATCACTTTTCGTCCGTCGTCCGTCGTCAGTGCGTGCGTGTGTGCGTGCGTAAACTTTTTCTTCAAATGACATCTCCTCCTAAACCACTGATCAGATTTTGACCAAACTTCACAGCAATGATCCTTAGGTGGTCCCCTTTCAAAATTGTTCAAATGGTTCCGGTCCATTGCACATCTGGGTCACAGGAGCTAAAAATAGATTTTTTAAATGAAAACTTTAAAAATCTTCTTCTCTGAAACCGCAAGTCCCAGGTCTTTGATATTTGGTATGAAGCTTCATCTAGTGGACCTCTACCAAGATTGTTCAAATTAAAGCCCTGGGGGCCAAAATGCCCCCGCCCCGGGGGCCTTTGGTTTTACATAGGCTTATATAGGGAAAATCATTAAAAAATCTTCTTCTCTGAAACCACAAGGCCCAGGTCTTTAATATTTGGTGTGAAGCTTTACCTGGTGGACCTCCACTAAGATTGTTCAAATTATAGCCTTAGGGCCAAAAATGCCCCCGCCCCGGGGGCCTTTGGTTTTACATAGGCTTATACAGGGAAAATCTTTAAAAATCTTCTTCTCTGAAACCGCACGGCCCAGATCTTTGATATTTGGTGTGAAGCTTCATCTAGTGGACCTCTACCAAGATTGTTCAAATTATAGCCCTGGGGGCCAAAATGCCCCCGCCCCGGGGCCTATGGTTTTACATAGGCTTATATAGGGAAAATCATTAAAAAATCTTCTTCTCTGAAACCACAAGGCCCAGGTCTTTAATATTTGGTGTGAAGCTTTACCTAGTGGACCTCTACTAAGATTGTTCAAATTATAGCCTTAGGGCCAAAAATGCCCCCGCCCCGGGGGCCTTTGGTTTTACATAGGCTTATACAGGGAAAATCTTTAAAAATCTTCTTCTCTGAAACCGCACGGCCCAGATCTTTGATATTTGGTGTGAAGCTTCATCTAGTGGACCTCTACCAGGATTTTTCAAATTATAGCCCTGGGGGCCAAAATGCCCCCGCCACAGGGGCCTTTGGTTTTACATAGGCTTATATAGGGAAAATCATTAAAAAATCTTCTTCTCTGAAACCACAAGGCCCAGGTCTATAATATTTGGTGTGAAGCTTTACCTGATGGACCTCTACTAAGATTGTTCAAATTATTACCTAAGGGCCAAAACTGCCCCCGCTAGGGGGCCTTTGGTTTTACATAGGCTTATACAGGGAAAATCTTTAAAAATCTTCTTCTCTGAAACCGCACGGCCCAGATCTTTGATATTTGGTGTGAAGCTTCATCTAGTGGACCTTTACCAAGATTGTTCAAATTATAGCCCTGGGGGCCAAAATGCCCCCGCCCCGGGGCCTATGGTTTTACATAGGCTTATATAGGGAAAATCATTAAAAAATCTTTTTCTCTGAAACCAGCAGGCCCACGTCTTTAATATTTGGTGTGAAGCTTTACCTGGAGGACCTTTACTAAGATTGTTCAAATTATAGCCTTTGGGCCAAAAATGCCCCCGCTCCGGGGGCCTTTGTTTTTACATAGACTTATACAGGGAAAATCTTTAAAAATCTTCTCTGAAACCGCAAGGCCTAGATCTTTGATATTTGGTGTGAAGCTTCATCTAGTGGACCTCTACCAAGATTTTTCAAATTATAGCCCTGGGGGCCAAAATGCCCCCGCCCCAGGGGCCTATGGTTTTACATAGGCTTATATAGGGAAAATCATTAAAAAATCTTCTTCTCTGAAACCAGCAGGCCCACGTCTTTAATATTTGGTGTGAAGCTTTACCTGGAGGACCTTTACTAAGATTGTTCAAATTATAGCCTTTGGGCCAAAAATGGCCCCACCCTTGGACCCTTTGGTTTTTCATAGCCCTTTAAAGGGAAACCTTTAAAAATCTTCTTCTCTGAAACCACAAGGCCCAGGTCTTTGATATTTGGTATGAAGCTTCACCTAGTGGACCTCTACCAAGATTGTTCAAATTATAGCCCTGGAGCCAAAAATGCCCCCGCCCAGGGGGGCTTTGGTTTTACCTAAGCTTATGTAGGGGAAATCTTTAAAACTTTTCTTCTCTGGCACCGCAAGGCCCAGATCTTTGATATTTGGTGTGAAGCTTAATCTAATGGACCTCTACCAAGATTGTTCAAATTATAGCCCTGGGGCCAAAAATGCCCCCGTCCCGGGGGCCTTCGGTTTTACATAGGCTTATATAGGGAAAATCTTTAAAGAAACTTCTTCTCAGAAACTGCAAGGCCAAGGTCTTAGATATTTGGTGTGAAGCTTCATCTATTGGACCTCTATCAAGATTGTTCAAATTATAGCCCTAGGACCAAAAATGCCCCCACCCTGGGACCCTTTGGTTTTTCATAGTCTTATAGGGAAAATATTTAAATTCTTCTTCTCTGATACCACAAGGCCCTGCTCTATGCCATTTGATATGAAGCTTCATCTAGTAGACCTCTACCAAGATTGTTAAAATTATAGCCCTTGGGCCAAAAATGCCCCCACCCCTGGGGCCTTTGGTTTTACGCAGGCTTATACATGGAAAATCTTTATAAAACTTCTTCTCTGAATCCGCAAGGCCCAGATATTTGGTATTTGGTGTGGAGCTTCATCTAGTGGACCTTTTTCAAGATTGTTCAAATTATAGCCCTGGGGGCAAAAATACCCCCACTCTGGGACCCTTTGGTTTTTCATAGGCTTATATAGGGAAAACCTTTAAAAATCTTGTCTCAAACCAGAAGGCCCAGGTCTTTGATATTTGGAATGAAGCTTCATCTAGTGGACCATTACCAAGTTTGTTCAAATTATAGCCCTTGGGCCTAGAATGTACTGGAGACACTAACTCTCAGATGAGCCCTTTGGTTTTACATAGGCTTATATAGGAAAAATCTATAAAAATCTTCTTCTCTGAAACTGCAAGGCCCAGGTGTTTGATATTTGGTATGAAGCTTCATCTTGTGGACCTCTACCAAGTTTGTTCAAATTATAGCCCTGGGGCCAAAAATGTCGCTGCTCCGTAGCCCTTTGGTTTTAGATAGGCTTATATAGGGAAAATCTTGAATAATCTTCTCCTCTGAAACCACAAGGCCTGGGTCTGTGATATTTGGTATGAAGCTTCATCTAGTGGACCTCTACCAAGATTGTTCAAATTATAGTCCTGGGGCCCACAAATTTTACATGGACTTACATAGGGAAAACCTTTAAAAATCTTGCTGCCTGAAACAAGACGGCCCAGGTCTTTGATGTTTGGTATGAATAAAAAAAAAATGAGTTCCTTTAAGAGCAATGAAAATATTCATAAGAAAGAAGAAGCCTTATCTAGTGGACCTCTGGCAAGTTTTTTCAAAGACCAAAAATGGCCCCGCCGAGGGGGTCCACGGTTTTACATGGACTTACATAGGGAAAACATTTAAAAATCTTCATGTCTGTAGCCAGAAGGCCCAGGTCTTTGATATTCGGTATGAAGCTTCATCTAGTTGCTACAAGGATTGTTCAAATTATAGCCCTGGGGCCAAAAATGAACTCCTCCTAAAACCTTAGGCAAATTTGATTAAAACTTCACAGGAATGTTGCCTATGTTACTCCCTACCAAATAAGCTAAAATCACTCTGCTGATGGCCAAGATGGCCACCAGAGCTAAAAGTAGATTGTCCTCGAGGCAGTGACACTCAGGTGAGCGAACCAGGGCCCTCTGGGCCCTCTTGTTTTAAAAGATGTCACATAGTTCCTGAATTTAGCAATTCTTTTCAAAGTGACGTCTTTACATGTGCTAGAATCTAAAATCTCAAACATTCAAAGATACCGGGAAAACTTTTAGGATTAAGACACTGTAAACAAATTTCAAATTGGCCAAGCATCATGGCTAATATAGCGTAAAGTCATCATGAAAACTTGCTTGTATGAACGTCCAAAGCTGAATCATGTGATCAATAGTTCGAGAACCAGAATAAAAAAAGCCGCTGAAAAATTCGCATTTTCATCAATTTGACTTTTTTTCTAGGCATTAATTATTCAACATTTCTTTATTTGAGTAGTCACAGAATTAAGAGAACACTCGTACCGAAACCCCAAAATGTGTACTCTCGCAAACAGTGCAGGCCCGGATCAGACGCCGCAGAACGCGGCGTCTGATCAGGGCCTCCACCGTTTGCTAAATGTTCAGTCATTTTCCAAATTAATTTTGCTGAAAGCACAACCTGACACTCCTAAATTTTGAAATGGACTCCTGCTTTATATAAGGAAGATTCCATTTGGTACAAAAAAGGGTCAAAATGCCGATTACTGTATCTGGTATTATCTTAGACTCTTTCGGTAGGGGGTGTGTCAGGATGACATGGTCATAAAAATAGCTGTATATCACATATTTATTAAAGGAGATTGTGGACATTTCAATACGTACATAATTGTTTGTAAAAGATGTTGGTTATCATTACTTGCAAGTTTGTAGATTTTTTTTAGTCAAAGACTGAAAATAATACATATTTTCATTTAAAGGCTTAAATATGACTTCTTGTTCATTTGTTCTAAGGGATACTGTTGGTTCAGATGCTGCAGTTTGTCTACCTTTTTGGGGAAAACATTGAAAACCGGAGTACCCGGAGAACAACCTCCTGACCTTCAGTTGCAGAACTTAGCGCCTAGTCAGTCTCAAAACACTTCAGCGCTCTTATCCACCTTCAAGCCATTAATTTATAATCAGATGTGGTTGAAAACAAGATTACCCGGATCAATCGGTCAGAAAAAAGGAAATAAATGGCTTAAGTTTCGTACTTGTTTATAAATCTTGTATTATGGTTACTTGATAAAATAACCTCAATGAGGCCATTGCAACAAGTACATGTATCCAATACATAGGTTTCATATAAATAATGCGCTTATTACAAGTTTATACTGTTAAGAAATGTTGATAAGATGTGAAAATGGATTTTTTGAAAAAGGTTTTGGGTTTACGGTCCTTCTAAGCTCATTTCACCCATTTCGAGCCGATCATAATCAGGTGGGCGAAAACCGGAATACTCGGAGAAAAACTACTGACCTTCCCTTGCAGAACTTGGCATCCCACATTTCGCCTGAGTGAGTATTGAACCACTCTAATGATTAAGAGTCAGCGCTCTTACCCATTATGACACGTAGCCGTCAAAAATACATTGTAGATAAATAAATAAATAAATAAACAAATAAATAAATAAATAATAAAAAAATTAAAAATGATAAAAAAATATGTTTTTAAGTTTTTTAGCTCGGCTGTTTTCGAAGAAAACGACGTGGTATTGTTATAGCTCTGGCGTCGTCGTCTGCGGCGTCGTCGTCGTGCAAAAACTTGGACATTTTGTAATTTCTCTGTAATTACCGAAGATATTTACTTGAAACTCGGACTAGTTGTTCATTATGAAAAGGGGAACTCATACCAATAGGTGAGGTAACCCTCAAAATATTTTGGCACAGTTATGCCCCTTTTTCGACTTAGAATTTTTGCAAAAAATCTTGGACATTTTGCAATATCTCTGTCATTACAAAGCATATTTACTTGAAACTCGGACTAGTTGTTCATTATGAAAAAGGGGAACTCATACCAATAGATGAGGTAACCCTCAAAATATTTTTGGCACAGTTATGTCCCTTTTTCGACTTAGAATTTTTGCGTCGTTGTCGTGCAAAAACTTGGATATTTTTATAATATCTCTGTCATTACTGAACAAATTTACTTGAAACTCGGACTAGTTGTTCATTATGAAAAAGGGAGTTCATACCAATAGATGCGGTATAACCCTCAAATATTTTTGGCGCAGTTATGCCCCATTTCGACTTAGAATTTTTGCAAAAACTTGGACATTTTGTAATATCTCTGTCATTACTAAAGATATTTATTTGAAACTCGGACTGGTTGTTCATTATGAAAAGGGGAACTCATACCAATAGATGAGGTAACCCTTAAAATATTTTGGCACAGTTATGCCCCTTTTTCGACTTAGAATTTTTGTGTCGTTGTCGTGCAAAAACTTGGACGTTTTGTAATATCTCTGTCATTACTGAACATATTTACTTGAAACTTTGACTATTTGTTCATTATGAAAAGGGGAACTGATACCAATAGGTGAGGTAACCCTCAAAATATTTTTGGCACAGTTATGCCCCTTTTTCGACTTAGAATTTTTGTTTAACTAAACGTAACTGCAGCCGAGCGTTGGCACCCGCATGGGGTGCTCTTGTTTTATTTGCTGTAGATTGTTTCCCATAGACCAAAAAATAAAAAAGCGCAGTAGCTTCTTGTTTACTTAAGTCCATATGACTATAACTTAAGTACATCCAGTAAACAGTTATTAAAAGAATTAGCCGGGCTTTTCTTATTGCTGAATTGAGTGGTTTATCTATAGAATTTGGGCTAGAATCATGGACTTTTTCAATCAAAATGGTGTGCAAGTTCTTCTGTGGCCTAAGTTTTCGCCGGATTTAAACCAATTTAGCACATTGTGGACGAGCTCGGAAAATATATTGGTCTACTTTTTTCTCATGAGAAGTCCATATATGAAATTTTAAAACACTAGCATACATGGTTCTAAAGTTATGCGATGCACAAGAAAGGAACGCAATTAAATGGCAAGAAATTTCAAAGGACCATAATTCCATCAAAATTTCATCAAGCTTGAGATCTCGTCCTCAGTCCCAGTCAGTGTACCTAATATCAAGACTCTGACCCAAATGCTGTCAGTTTCTGGCGGAAGAATGTGCACTGTGCTGATTAACGGTTTACCTATAAGCCTGCCCAGGAAAAGTGGGAATCGGTAAACTGACCGGTTCAAAACTGACCTAAAATAGTGTTAAGCTCCAATACAAACTAATCTAGCTCAAATACTTATTCTGTTATCGTGCTAATCTCTATGTTAATTAATTAAAAGAGAAATAAATCGAATAGGGGAGATAATTTGGAAGAAAAAAAAAATGGGTCAACTTGGGAAATCCATATATGAAATTTCAAAACAATAACATATATGGTTATAAAGTTATAGTGTGATGTACAAACGAACGGACTAACGGACAAGTCAGAAGCAATATGCCCTCCAACATTTTAAAGTTTGGGGCATCATTATTGGAGCTAGTGCCTTGAAAGTGGGTGAAAGTGGATGAAAGTGGGTATTTGATTGGTGGTGATGAGTATATGACCTGATTAACTTTTGACTAAATTCCGAAAAATACTTTATGAGTTATGGCCCTTTGTCACTTTGGATATTGTACATTGCATGCTTTGTGATGCAGAGCATAACTTTAGAAGCGTGTATGCTGGGGTTTTGAAATTTCATTTATGAATTCCTCATGGAAAAAATAGCTGACGTTTATTTT
Source organism: Lucinisca nassula (assembly GCA_963580285.1). NCBI lineage: Eukaryota > Metazoa > Mollusca > Bivalvia > Lucinida > Lucinidae > Lucinisca > Lucinisca nassula. Next base: position 50,079,011 of record OY757021.1, read on the forward strand.
TTTTCTCATCCGGATTATTTTCCTTTCAAGAGTCATTTCCCTTTGAATTTTTTTTTATAAAATCTTGTCAGCAAAATGTCTCAATAATTATTGGAGCTAGAGCCTTGAAAGTTGGTGAATAGATTGGTGGTGATGAGTAGATGACCTGATTAACTTTTGACTGAATTCCGAAAAATACTTAATGAGTTATGGCCCTTCGTCACCTTGGGTAGTTGTACATTGTATGCTTTGTGATGCACAGCATAAGTTAAGAACCTTATATGCAAGAGTTTTGAAATTTCATATATGAATTCCTCATGGAAAAATAGTGTAACAGAGTCACAAAACTTGTAGTCGTGATCGTATAGTATTTTAACAGTGATAGAAACAACTAAGAGTCATTTCAGGTTTTTAACTTTATTGGGCAGGCACCTCAAAGAGTGCACAACTCCCAAGCAGACTTTACTGTATGCAATCAAAAAGACATCTGAAGACCTGGTCAGAAACCCCAGTATTTATAATCCTCACAAAAATCTGATGCAACCACTCTTTCACATTTCATCACGTTTGTTATCATCTCCGTTGCCAATTTCGCTTCTAACTATAAATTATATGTCACTATTTTGACGAATGCACCAATAACTTAACATTTAAAATGCAGTTTCATCCTGTTCTATCAGGTTCTGAAAGTACTTTCTAAAGTTCATGTAACATGTGATGTGCAGGTGTGCACTTAGAGAATTTATATTAAATATCAATATGGTTTTGCTACAGCGCCAACATAAACATGCATGTAAATTACATCTAAATTAAAGGTCATTGCAGTTTGATAGAGAAGTATTTTAACTTAAATAAAATGATGCTGTTTTATAGCTAGAACAATTACTTGTTACAATGAAACTCTTTTTCTCTCTCAATCTTCTGGCCCTCTCAACACCATTTCAGTAACATCAGACTTTACATACTAATAAACACTATTTCTGTCATATTGAGGTACTAATAACGTCACTACGTTACACACCTCCCTTTGTTTAAGTAAATCAATCAATTAAGACAAACTTAAACTTGATTAATTTACTCTATTAACATATATTCTGACCATGTCTTCTTCAATAATAAAGCATAAATATGCATCAGCATATTTAAACAGTAACATATCATTAAACAACAATGATTCATAATCAAAGTCAATTCATAATTGTGACCAGTATTAAAGTTAATTCTCAATTGTAACCAGGATCATGGCATAAGCTCAAGATACATATTAAATAGTTACATGACCAGGATACATGACCAGGATTAACCCATCATGTGACCAAGACATATAAACATACATGTGACTAGGATGTATATACTTTTTGAATACTTGTGACCGGGATCACTATTAGCAACATGTAACCAGGATTACTGATTAATAAAAACTAATCAAGGTAAATGATTAGGATTAATATTATAATTATGTTATCTTGAGATAGAACTCATTACCTAAGAAGTTTAAGATGTTATAAGAGTTAAATGAATATTGTATAAAGTTAAAATGTTTTAGTTAATGTCTTGTTACTCTGTATATTAGTGTCGCTAATAAAACACAAAATTAAAGTCTTTATTCTGTTTTCGGTTTCTCCCTGGGCGGTTGTAAATCCAATTGTAAGTCGATGACATCAGGCGATTGTGGAATAGACATCACCGGAGCTCTGTATTTAGCGTTTATAACATGTTGTTGGTCCTCCACTGGTGTAGGTGTATGGTACTGATTAACTACCATATACGTTGGGTATGGGGTATCGTTCTGTTTCTTGCAGTTCTCATAATGACATTTTAACACTTTAATGTCATCAGGCTGTAATAAAACAAAGTATATCTGTCACTCATGTATCTTCACCTAGGCATGACCTTAAGGGTTATACCAAGGGCTTTATAATCACTTATAATTAAAGTCACATATTTAATGTCACAATTAATCTTCGTCCAAGCATGATCTTCAGGACCATACAAGGCACAACATATATGATGATAGTATATACATAATGAACGTCGACATAATCTTCCATAATATAATGTCTCTTGACATAAAACTCAATGTCAATCTCCTACGATCACTATACTACTAGTAGAATTTTTTATTTCTGTGCCCATGCCGCATTAGCATCTGTCCGCTTGAAGGGATTGGGTAGACCTTCAACAGTGTTATGGACACTGTCCTCTTTCATGAGTGCAGACATCTCAATATCTTCACCGTTGGTCGGTGTCTGTTTTATATTTACCCTCTCAAGGTCACGCTCATTAGCCATTCGTTTACCAATTATCTGAGTCAAACGAATTTTACGTTTTCTAATAACTAACCAGACAATTATAATAATTACAAAAACAGATGCAATTGGAACCACTGTGACAATTGTCCAATTTGAATCACTACGTTTTTCATCTAAAACTACTGGTTTATATGCTCGCGTTTCACGAAGGAAACTTTGCATTGGGATTTCTTTTAAGTCTAACAAATGAGAAGGCAAACTTATTGGTTTAGATCTAACAAATTCAGTTTTGGAATCATTCCAGATTGAAAATTTCAAAATGTCATGTAGTTTCAGGAGTACATGTAGTGGATCTGACCTTTCAAAGTAGCTATGCTTGCCAAAGTATTCAGGCAACTGCATGTACTTATTAGATGCTTTACATGTATTGTTTAATCGTACGATACCAAATGGTGGTGTGATTTGAATGTCACCAACATTAGGTTCATATGACTGGCAGTTTAGCGTAAATGTCAAAGGTTTATTACTGATAACAATCCAAACCCCACCTGACAAATACTTCGTAGTTGGCAATATTTCATTTAATATGATTATTTGTTTACAGAACGCTTTAATGTCATGTACATTTTTCATGAACAAAGCAATAACACAGAACTTGTTAATGTTTGTCTGGTAGAATGCAGTCTCTGGACTGCAAAATTGAAAAAGGTTACTGTTACACATCTGAAACGTATTCTCAGACAGGAGTGTAAATTTTGATTTATCTTTTGAGATCATCAGTGTTTCAGTTTCTAGCCTATATTTAATTAATATGTTTGTTTGATTACTTGATGTTAAAGGTAATGGTAAGTTGTATATTTTATATATTTCATATTCTTCTTTTGTATTAATTAAAGGAATTTTAAGAACAATTCTGATTTCATTGTCCTCAAGATAAGTTATACACGTGAGTGTCTTATAAAAATACCATATGTTATTACGTGGATTTCTTACTAACTCGAAGTTATTGGGAAGTTTTGTTTCAACTTCAATTAAGAGTTTCTTAAGATCTTTAGGCGATATAGTATCTGTTGACAAATGATGCATTGATAACATATTAAGCTCAGATTTAAGACTTTCAAGATAAAATATAGCGTCTTGAGTTGTTAGTCTTATTTCATCAAGTATCATCTGGAACTGCAAATATGTATGGATGAACTGTTCTAATCTAATGAACTTTCGTTCAAAGGTTTGTTCTAGTTTTCTTATCTTGCTATTAAGTTTCTGAATAACTATGATTAAATCCATAATTGATCTCCTATTTTCAGTAACTTGCATTCTAGTCAAGTTTAATACAGATAAACTTACATCTAAGTCATGTATAATTTGTTCTTGGTTACTTGCCAAAGCCTTTATATTTCTATCGATGTTTATAAGGTCATTTTCCGATACAGTGCCAAATAAAGTACTCATTAACTGTCCTATCACAGGTAACAATGATCTTTTTATCTCATGATGACCTACCGAAAGTGATTGATATTCATCAAAGCTGTCATATACGGAATGGTATGTATCTGACAAAAGATCGATTTCAACATGTAGACTTTCAAATGTTTCTACGTAGCCTGTCAAGTTTGATCTTTTGTAAAAGTCAGTAATTGCTTTTACAATCTCATCTGTACGTATTAAATCTTGTTTAATTTGAGTGATCAATTTTTCGAATGGTCTTAGATCATGGACAAAAGTAACAGACCAGTGTGCATCATTAATGAAGACTTCTTTTGTCTTCTGAAAAACTACATTTTCGGATGTAAAGAGTCCGAACACATGGCTAACTGAGATAGACCCTAGGATAAATATAATGAACATCAGATTCATCTGAAATTAAAATAATAAATGGGCATCACTAATATGACTCCACACAACTATACACGAGGTATTATTATTTACATGTACCTCATTTTCAAGTACACGAGGTCATTTTATAACATAGACATTAACCTCACTAAATGTTTTAAGCTCTCAGCTTTATATTTAGACGACTTTCGTCTCTTTTGCTGTGGCAATGCTGTCTCACTGGCTTTACTTTTAGACAGTTGCCTGCGTGAATGGATTACATTCACATCCATTTCACAGTCAGAATCATTATTTGCAACAAAAGGCAAGGAATTAGAATTATCATTTGAGCTATCACTACATTCCATATCTTTGACTTCAGGGTCATCATTTTTATTTTTTCTTAACTTCCTATTTCTTAACCTTTTGCTTAGTTCCATTAAAGGAATGTCTTCTTCATCTTCAGAGGTTTCCCTCTCTTGTCTATACCTATCAACTAATTTTGCTAAAGGTATATTGCTTTCTGAATCAGAATCAGATTCTATTTCTGACTCAGAGGCTTCAGGTGGTATTACATATGCTGCATCTCTTAATTTTCTTGCATTCTCATCTTTGGAAATTTGCCAATTCTCTACATTTGCTACCATTAAGTCTCCAGCATAAACTCTACTTGTTGATCCATCTAACTGATTTTTAATTACATATGATACTGGGCCTGTCTTTTCAATAATCCTAAAGTATGGTTTCCATTTTTGACTTAATTTACCTTTTCTTTGTTTATTTTGATAATACACTGGATCACCTACTTTAAAGTCTATTGGTTTAGCACCCTTATCAGCATATTTAGCTTGTCTTTTCTTTGCTTTCTTAAGATGATTCCTTACATGTACAAAAGCTTTATGTTGCTCTTGTAGTACAATTTCATGATAATCTTCACCTACATACTTTCTTCTAGGTTTTAGGATGTTATCAACTGGTAAGACTACATCTCTATTATATAGCAAATAAAAAGGTGTAAACTGAGTGGATTCATTTACATTAAACCTTAATGCTGCTAAAGTTTGTCCTAAATGCAAATCCCAGCTCTGTTGATCATCTGCTACTTTTTTAGCCAAGATGTCATGTAATGTTCTATGAAATCGTTCTACTTTTGCATTACTCTGCGGATGATATATACTTGTTAAGATATGGTCAACCTTCAACCTTTCCAAAGTTTCCCTAACCATTTTGTTTACATTTTCTGTACCGTTATCTGTTACAATCTGAAGAGGGCAACCGTAACGAGGAAAGATCTCTTCAAGAATCAAGTAAGTTATTGTTTCAGCAGTTTTGTCTTTCACTGCGAAAGCTTCAGGCCAACCACTATACCAATCGACAAAAGCAACTATGTATTTGTTACCCGACATAGTTGTTGGATAAGGTCCAGAAAGATCAAGACTGAGTTTTGCCATAGGGTATGGTGGAATGTCAGTTTCTTGCAAAGGCTGTTTTGCTTTCTGCATAGAGCGTGTTCTACAACTAATACAATCTGATACATACTTGTGAATCTCCTTAAACAAATTTGGCCAATAATACTTTTGACGAATAGAATCAAAAGTTTTCTGAACACCCATATGTCCATTGTTATCATGGTACTGAGTTACAACAAATTGTCTGATATGTTTTGGAATGTATAATCTCATACATGGATCATCATTAATGTTTGACAAATAGTACACTAAACCATCTACTAACAGATAATGTTTTTGAACATCTTTACTCTCTTGACCATTTAAGATCATTGATCTAATAACTGAAATATCATCATCCCTAAGTTGTTCAACTTTCATGTCGAAACCTTCTTTTGTAAACACTGAAAGATCACATTTCTCAAAAGAAGTGTCATTTGGTAAGTCACAACTAGCAAAAGTCTTTGGGTCAAATTGATTTGAATCAATGACATTTACCTCATACAAGTTATCATTGACATCAAGCATTTTCTCATCTTCAATTTCATCACACAACTGATTATCCGAAGTTTTGTTTACATTGTCTGGATGTCTAGAAAGTAGGTCAGCGCATGTATTTGTACTACCAGCTATATATTCTATTGTACAGTTGTAACCTGACATACTTAAAGCCCATAATTGTATTTTCTTGTTTTGCATAGGGGACTCTAGTAAATATTTCAATGGTTTATGATCCGTTTTGACTATAAACTGTGCATTATGCAAGTAATAATCTAATTTCTGAAGTGCGTAGTGAATAGCAAAAGCTTCTTTTTCAACTACTGCCCATTTGCATTGAGATTTACTAAGCTTATGAGACAAGTAATAAATTGGTTTCTCGTCACCCTCACATTCCTGCGTAAGGCATGCACCAATACAAGAATCACTTGCGTCTGTATAAAGTATGTATGGTTTATTCGAATCGGGATAAACCAAAAGAGGAACGGCTGTTAAACTATCTTTCAGAAAATCAAAAGCTTTCTGATGTGTATCTGACCATTTAAAGTGAGCGTATTTTCTTGTCAAGGCAATGATTGGCTCAGCAATCTGTGAGAAGTTTGGAATGAACCTCCTATAATATGAACACATGCCAATAAATGATCGAATTTCTTTTACACAAGTTGGTTCAGGTAAAGATCTGATAGCAGTAACTTTCTTTTCATCAGGTTTAATACCTTCTTCACTAATTACAAACCCTAGATAATTTGTTTCTGATTTAAGAAAACCACATTTCTTAAGTTTCAACTTCAAATTATGAAGACGAAGTTTCTCAAAGATAAGACTAAGATGTTTCAAGTGTTCTTCTAAGGTTGAACTAAATATCAAGATGTCATCTAAGTAAGCTGTTGCAAAGTCATTACAACCTTGTAAGACAACAGACATCAGTTCTTGGAACACAGCAGGAGCATTCGAAAGGCCAAAGGGCATAACATTAAATTCAAATAACCCTTTGTGACAAGCAAAAGCTGTTTTCTCTTTATCTTTGTCATCCATGGCAACCTGCCAATATCCGCTTTTCAAATCTAAAGAAGTGAAGTATTTAGCTCTACCAAGCAAGGCTAAGATATCATCAATCAAAGGTAAAGGAAAAGAATTTTTCTTTGTAATCTTATTCAATTTCCTAAAGTCAACACAAAACCTCTTACTACCATCTTTTTTATCAACAATGACAACAGGAAACGACCATGGAGATCTTGACCTTTTAATGACGTCAGCATCTAACATTTCATTAATTGCTTTATCTATCACCTCCCTATTTTTGATTGGAGTTCTATAAGGTTTCATTTTGATTGGCTGATTTTCACCAACATCAATTTGCATCTTAACAGTGTCTGTTTTTCCTAATTCAGAATCTTTGTTCGCAAATAAGTCTTGATTTTTAAGAATCAATTTCTCAATTTTAGGTCTATATTTTTCAGGTACATCAAGGTCTTTTAAGTCTAATTTATTTTCACAGGTGTTATTTTGAATAACTGAATCTACATGTGTAATATTGTTTTGAATACCTGAGATTTTTGCTAACAAACCATGTCTATAAATTTTAATAAATTTGTTTGTATTGTTTACAATTAACAGTGGTAATGACCTATCTTTTGCCAAAGTCGAAACAGTGTTAATAATTTGTAAACCTGGTTGATTAACTAAGAAACCTTTATCAATTTGTGATACTTCATAAGATTCTCCTACAGGTAAGTCAGGATTTTCTCTAACCTTACCATAGCAAAGCATTGCTGTTTGAGGTTTAATTAAGCATGTCTTTTTCATCCTAACAGTTGAAGCTATGTGAATGTCTTCTTCTAAATTTACATAGTGTTTTCCATTGATTCTGATACATTTCAAATCGAAATAAATTCTAACATCATTTTGTTTAAGCCAGTCCAAACCAAGTATCAAGTTTCTATTTAAATCTCTAATCACATAGAAGTCTTGTGACATTTCGGTACCACCGATACAAATCTGTACAGTAATGCAACCGTCACATTTTAATTCGGAACCATTTGCTGATTGCAAGCAAACCTTTTTGTTAAGCAACTTCGGCTTATTCTTTAACTGGTCATAAATTCTACGGTGCATTAAAGAACATTCTGCTCCAGTGTCAACAAGAGTTCTAAACCTTTGTTTACCCATTTTTACCAAACAAGAATTTGGACTGCCTGAAACACTAATTTTGAAAGTTTGTTGAGGTTTATCTCTATGTATGTTGTTTGCTAAACTCTTTGCACAGACCTCTGTATGCAAAGAGCGACCTAGTTTTCCTGCTTATTGGTATTTTGTGATCTAGGCCTACCATGACCCATTGGTGGTCTACTAGGCTGTTCATTTTTACAGTCTCTACTGATGTGACCTTGCTGCCCGCAATTCCAGCATCTGATTGGTCTATCTGTGTGAGTACTGTTTACCCTACGTGTGAATCTACTTTTATTTTGATAATTAAACTTCTGACCTCTTGAGTGGTCAACTTCCATTGGTGTATCTTTTCTTTGATTACCCCCGTGTGACATTTGAACTCGAGATCTTAGATTATGCTCATTCGTAGCAATGGCAATGGCACCTTGCAACGAATCCGGCTGATCCCTAAGTATTTTCATTTTTAGATTATCTTGAGTTAAGCCATCTACAAATATATCTATCAATTGGCGTTCAATTGCATCGCCCCCTTGATTCTGATACGCCTCTTCTGCAAGAGACAATATCCTCTCTGCAAATAACTGAATATTCTCCCCTTGTTTTTGTTTTACTGACCTTAACATTGACAAGACCATTTGTCTGTCAGTTACGTCAGAAAACCTGACTGCTAACTGTTCTTTTAAATTTGCCCAAGTGTTTAATGGATTGGCTGCCATATATCTTTGAATAAAACCGCTAACAGCGCCTGAGCTAGACTGATATGCTATTAATTTCTTTCTTTCATCAGGAAGATCGGCCAAAATACAATATTTTTCAATTGACTTGATCCATTCCCTGTATAATTTTGCTTCTCCGTTAAACTTTAAAACGTTACCAGCAACACCTTGTGTTGTTAAAGCTTGTGAAACGTTTGCAATTTCCAAACGTAAATTATCAAAGGCCCGAACAGCAGGGTCTAAAGGCTGTTGAGGTATTTGTGGGTTTTGATCTTGATTTTGATCCATTTTAGTTAATTAATTTAATTAAAGAAATGTCTGGTTTTTTAAAACTTATTCATTGGTAAACAAGTGACCATTAAGCAAACCAAAATAAGGTAAAGAAAAACAACACCTACCTTGGTTTCTTCCTTCTTGTCCGCCATTTTGATTTGTCCTAAGGTTCCTTTTCTTTTAATCCGTCGACACGGCAACAAAAAACAAGTTATGTAACAGAGTCACAAAACTTGTAGTCGTGATCGTATAGTATTTTAACAGTGATAGAAACAACTAAGAGTCATTTCAGGTTTTTAACTTTATTGGGCAGGCACCTCAAAGAGTGCACAACTCCCAAGCAGACTTTACTGTATGCAATCAAAAAGACATCTGAAGACCTGGTCAGAAACCCCAGTATTTATAATCCTCACAAAAATCTGATGCAACCACTCTTTCACATTTCATCACGTTTGTTATCATCTCCGTTGCCAATTTCGCTTCTAACTATAAATTATATGTCACTATTTTGACGAATGCACCAATAACTTAACATTTAAAATGCAGTTTCATCCTGTTCTATCAGGTTCTGAAAGTACTTTCTAAAGTTCATGTAACATGTGATGTGCAGGTGTGCACTTAGAGAATTTATATTAAATATCAATATGGTTTTGCTACAGCGCCAACATAAACATGCATGTAAATTACATCTAAATTAAAGGTCATTGCAGTTTGATAGAGAAGTATTTTAACTTAAATAAAATGATGCTGTTTTATAGCTAGAACAATTACTTGTTACAATGAAACTCTTTTTCTCTCTCAATCTTCTGGCCCTCTCAACACCATTTCAGTAACATCAGACTTTACATACTAATAAACACTATTTCTGTCATATTGAGGTACTAATAACGTCACTACGTTACAATAGCTGACAGATATTTTTTTCTCATCTGGATCCGGAAAACGGCGCCTAATATTCGACTCTCGACAGACATCAGACGACGATGACAAAGGACAACTGTCTATCCTGTAAGCTCCCCCGGAGCTTTCGACTCTGGGGAGTTAAAAATCAGAATGTTCAACATATGAAAAACAAAGCCCTGACTCGGGTCACAGGTTGAGACACCCAAATTCTGCAACAGGAGGCCAGTTGGTTTTTCTCCGGCTACTCAGGTTTTCCCCACCTCAGATTAATGATCAGCTCAATAAGATTGAAATAATATTGAAAAGGCTGTAAAACCAAAAGCCAAAAAAAAAAAACAAAAAAAAAAAAAAAAAACAAATGTTAATATACCTACACAGCATAATTCAATTGTGACAGCGGACAACAATGCCTTGGTGACATGCAAATCAACAACGGAACAAATTGCAAGTGGAATAAGATGAATAATTCATTTGATATTCAAACCTGAGCAAAGCTAGCTTTTTATCATTTTAATGTTATTATTATCATTTTTTAGTCGCACTTGTCTACATTGTTTGCATTTTTAGAAGCCAGAATATTCCCAGCTGTGGCAACGTTGTATCAACGTCGTTGAAACGTCGTGACTTTGCATTGCGTTGATGCGATGTTGCGCAGACATCATTTGCCGGTTGGGTTGTTAACCCTTGTTGTACCAAATAGAATCTTCCTCCTTATATATGACAGGCATCCATTTTGAAATTTAGGGATGACAGGTTGTGTTTTCTTCAAAATCTGTATGGAAAATTGCTTAACTTTTTGCAAACAGTGTAGGTCCTGATCAGATGCCGCATTCTACGGCGTCTGATCTGGGTCTTCACTGTTTGCAAATTACCCGTTTTGGGGTTTCTGGTACTCAATGGGTTAAACTTACACCAAACAAGGTTGTTTCTGTATGATGTATGATCATCAAGGTCTAAAATACTGTATCTTAATTTTAAACATAGAGCAATTGGAACTGACATATAAAAAAATGATAATAATAAAGTGTTATATTAAGTAAAGTGGGTAAAAACCAAAAACTGCGAAGTGTTGGGAGATATATTTTTTATAAAGAAAATAAGAAAATACTTTCACTAAAATGAAAACACTGATTCTTTTAACCAACAAGAACACTCACATACAGATAACATAGTATAAACTGTAATGCTAGGCAATGTTTATTTTACTGGGGGAGTAAAGATATCTGATACATTAACAGCTCATTATAACTCTCTGGCATGTGGTAGAGTACCAAAGGTCACCTTGCAAATTCTGCAAGCTTTGCTGGGGCTGTAGTATGGTCTGATAAGGACAGTTACTTTCCCACAAAATGGCCATATGGCCATCCAAAATTAAAAGACACAAGTGATACACACAGCAAGTAACAAACAACAACATAAATAAATCGCCACAGAAGAGCCGCCTTGGAACGATCAGTGGAAGATTTCCACTGGGGGGCTTAAATTGATTTTACGTGGCCACAATCCTCGCCCTTACTTCCGTCGCCATTTAGACAAATAATTTGTTCAGTCCGCATGAAGGCCTCCTAACTCATCAGTGCAAATCTGAATCTCCATGTCACAAAGATGCCTTTGATTAAGTTTCAGCTCGATTCGACCTTTGGCTCGTGAGATGTTGTTTGAAGAATCTAAAAAAATCAACTATTTTGAACAATTTCATTTTGAAGAATGGCGGCCATCTTAGACAGCGGAACGGAGCAATGTTAGCACATCTGAATCTCCATGTAACCCCGATGCCTCTCATCAAGTTTCAGCTCAATTCGACCTTTGGGTCAGGAGTAGATGTTGCATGAGGAATTTCAAGGTGGTTGCCATTGCGGCGATCTTGGAAATCTGAACTGAACCATTTTAGAAAATCTCCATGTCACCCCGCTGCCTTCCATCAAGTTTCAGGCCAATTAGACCTTCGGTCCCTTTTGTCATTTGAAGAAATTTCAAGATATCTTGGATATCGGAACATAACGATTTTAGCTGAATCTCCATGTCATTCTGATGCCTCCCATCAAGTTTCATCTCAATTCTACCTTTAATTCAGATGTCTGAAGAATTTTGAGATGGCACCATGGCAGCCATCTTGGATATCGGAATGGAAAGGTTTTAGCAAATCTAGATCTCCATGTAACCCCCATGCCTCCCATCAAGTTTCAGCTCAATTCAATCTTTGGTTGAGATGTTTGAAGCATTTCAAGATGGACGCCATCTTTGATAGCTGAACAGAACGATTTTACCAAATCTGAATCTCCATGTCACCCCAATGCCTCCTATTAAGTTTCAGCTCAATTTGACCTTTGGTTCGGGAGATGTTGTTTGAAGAATTTAAAGATGGCTTCAATGATGGCCATCTTGGAAATCCAAACGAAACCATTTTAGCAAATCTGAATCTCCATGTCACCAGAATGCCTCCCACCAGTATCAAGTTAGTCTGACTTCTGGTTCAGATGTTGAAAATGTGAAAAGTTAACGATGGCCGACGACGGACAACATGCCACGGCATAATATACCTGGACCTTTTGTTTCACCATGCCGTTTGAGGAATTTCAAGATGGCCATCATGGTGACCATCTTGGATATCGGAACATAATGGTTTTAGCGAATCTGAATCTGCATGTCACCATCAAGTTTCATCTCAATTCCACCTTTGGTTCAGGAGATGTCATTTAAAGAATTGTAAGATGGCCGCCATGGCAGCCATCTTGGATATCGAAACGGAACCAATTTAGCAAATCTGAACTTCCACATCACCAGGATGCCTCCCACCAGGCATCAGGTTAATCTGACTTCTAGTTCAGGAGATGTCGAAAATGTGAAAAGTTAACAATGGCCAGACGGAGGAGGTATGGACGTCATGCCAGGGCGTAAGCTTTCCTGGAGCTTAGGTGAGCTAATAACGCGATACCATTGATTAATGTTCCAACGTCTGGGCTTTGTACACTACCCAAAATGTGCTCTATGGTGCCTAGCTTTTAATGGCAGTATAACTTGCTGACTTAAGGTCATCCGAGTGAAGGCGATCATCTGTCTAGAGAGACATAAATCCCTCTTACTGGGCGAAGGTATTGCTGAAGCGCTGTTGACGTTAGTCTCTAGTTGCGTAATGCTTCATTGACAACAAGGTGGGTATCGCATCAGTTAGTACTCTTCTGGCGTCCACTTCTCTGCTCCTGTCCTTAGATAGGATGCCCATAGTCGACTGACAACTGACTGTGATGTATTCATAACATTTGCCGTCTGCAACTGCCTACTTCCGGTCTGGAGCATGCCAAAGGCTCTATAACACTGAGCCTCCGTTACCCGAATCATCATTCTAATAACAAATATGTTTATAAAATTGTTTCATACACTTTAACAGTCGATACAGAGTTTTATTGAAATCTTGCATCAATAAACTGGTTTGTCGCTAATGTTAAAATTCACATGCTACCCCAAGTACAATTTATGCCTCCATGCTACGGTACTAGAGCATAAATATCATACTTTTCAATGACAGATTACACCCTCATGATAGTCAACTGACATGGTATACCTGATATTTGATTATTCCTAATGTTAAGGCTGATGGGCTCGAAGGAATCCAAATATCCCTACTTTTTGTGTACAGTATATAAAGCAACCACAACTACACATGGAAAAGTTATTGATATATATCACTTCTACAGCATTGTTGTAGAAGCCAGCCTTGCTGTAGAAGCCAGCGTTTTAGTGACACAGCTGGTGTGTTTGGCTTTTTCACAAAGTTAATCAACCGAGAGCACAAGTGTATAGGAATTAGTAACCACTTTGTTATCAAAGGTAGAAACAAGGAATATTGAAACATAACTATCCTTATTACATAACCTAATCTGGAGCTAATATTAACACTCAGATTCAGCAGGTGGAGAAGGTGCAGAGGACAGCTGCTCGATGGACCTGCCAACTATGGCACAATAGAAGTAGCGTCGGTGACATGCTTAACGAGCTAGAATGGCCTTCCCTAGAGGCCCGTCGTGAGCAGTCCTCTTTAACCTTCTTCTATAAGATACATTCAGGTACAGTGTTCGTCAATAAAGACAAATACTTGACCCCTGCAACAGTTTCAACCCGAACAAGGGCATCAAAAGTAAACAGCTCACAATATCATAGGTAATAGTCCTATAGTGATGCCCTGAAAATTTCCTTTTTTCCTAGGATTATTCCCCAGTGGAATAGTCTTCCCTCTTCTGTGGTGAATGGTAAGACTGCAGAGGAGTTCAAAGTCTGTACAGTGTAAGATTGAGATTCAGAGGTATGCGTTTTAGTATACCTCTGTTATTCAGATTGTAAATAGTTTTAAGGACTCATCCAGTGACTTCTCTTTTTTTCAGCTAAATTTCAAATTTAGCAGCTACGCACCCAACTGAGGTAATGACCAAATATGACCTACTCAGTATAAGAAGATAGATAGATAGATAGATAGATAGATAGATAGATAGATAGATAGATAGATAGATAGATAGATAGATAGAGATAATTTTGTGGGCCATGCAAAAATCAGGACTATGTCATATTACACTTGTTTAAAAAAACTTAATGCCATGAAAGTTCATAAGAGATCCTGCTAACTATCAACACATCAAATTCCTTAATTTCGTGTACATTATGAAACAAGATGTGTTTGTGAAACACTGATGCCCCCGGACAGCGCCAATGTTAATGTTTTTAAAAATTTTGAAAAAAATAGGTCAAAGGTCAAGTTCAAGGTCACGAGATCAAAAATTATGGTACCACTGGAAAGGTCTTGTGATAAGGTATACACATGTGAAATATGAATGCTCTATCTATTACCATTCAAAAGTTATGCCCAATGTTAAAGTTTTTGCAGACGGACAAACGGACAAACAGACAAACGGACGGACAGACCAAAAACTATATGCCCCCGAATCTCTTAGATTCCGGGGGCATAAAAACGCCCATACAAATACATTGTAAATTTTACCACCATAAAAACTAGAGAAAGCGACCAGTGAGTCGCGTATACCCCCCGGCCAGTGCCACCCTCTGATATAACTTTCGAGCTTGTATGTAACATGAATGAAGAAGTCAAGAAGCTATCAGAATCTATAATGTGCTTATAAAATCTAAACCAAACATAATCTTTCTAAATGGACCAAGGGAGTGTGAGCATCAATGTTACTAAAGCAGCAGGGTGGGGTATGCATCAATGAAATCGTTTAACTGGTATGCACCATTGATGCAAGTATCAATTAAATTTGTCTTAGAGTTTAGAACATTATGTAACAGGCATCTATAAACTTTGTCATAAAACTTAAACCAAATGTAAACTTTCTAAGTCCATGACCTTGAGGTCTAGGTCACTGTGGGTGGGGAAGGGACATGCATCTCGAAATCTTTGGACTGGTATGCAACATTGATGCAAGTATCAACTCAATTTGTCTTAAGAGTTTAGAACAAACACTAACAGGCATCTATAAACTTTGTCATAAAATTTTAACAAAACGTAAAATTTCTAAGTCTGTGACCTTGACCTCAAGGTCATTGTGGGGTTGGGACATGCATCAATGAAATCTTTAGGCCAGTATATAACTTCAGTGGAAGTAGGACGAACGGATGGACAGACGGAAGGACGGAAACACGGACGGAAGGACGAACGGCAGAACGAAAACTATATACCCCTATAGCATACTTCGTATACCGGGGGTATAATGAAAAATTTAAGATGAAAATAAAACTGCAAGCACTGCATGATGACCCGCCACTACAATTACACCAAAGTGCCATATCACAATGAAAAAGTAATTCAAAGTAAGGATGCATTACTATTTCACTTAATAAAGTTGACAGGAATACATGACTAAGATGACTATTTAATGTTCAAAGAGCCATGGCTTCAAAAGAAAGTAAACTAGAATTAAAATTCTCATTTTCCGGTTTATGGGGGCCGGTGCCCTTTAAACTAAAGTCAAAATCTAATCAAATCTATGGTCAATTGCAATTTTCGTACCATGTTGGACCACATTTCATTTATGTGTTCATGAGATTGGGTGCAGACAAGCCATCTTTGACAAAATGAGTTTTTGGGGGTCTGTGACCTTGAAAATTAAGTCAAGGTCACCAAAACCTAAATACTGTTTTACCCCATCCTAGTGATGTAACCATGCGAGTTTGGTCAGAATCAATTGTTAGATTCAGGAGATATAGTGCTTCAGACTACATGATAGAAATGGCTATGTTCAAGGGCCATAACTCCAAAAAGTAGGAAAAATCAGAGTTATGGTTCATATGTTCTGTAGAAGTCTCCGTGGTGCAATGGTTATGCTACTCGCCTTCTAAATCAGGGATCACAGGATCGATTCCGGGCTTCTCCAGACTTTCGGATGAGTCTTTAAACCGAGGTCCCGTCTCATTATGACCTTGGCTGTTGGTGAGACGTAAAACTCAAAAAATCACTCATATGTTCTGCATGTCATCTAAGGGTGCTCTACATATCTGTAAATTTCATGGAAATATCTCAAACGGCATCGAAGTTATGGAGTGGATACAAAACTATGACAGAAATGGCTATGTTCAATGTTCAAAGGGCAACAACTCCAAAAGTGGGAAAATCTGAGTTATGGTTCATACGTTCTGCACGTCATCTGTGAAGTTTAGTGAAAGCAGCTATATTCAAAGTTCAAAGAGCAATAACTTCAGAAGAAGGAAAATTAGAGTTACGGTTCATATGTTCTGCACGTCGTCTCATGGTGCTCTACATACCTGTGAAGTTTCATGGAAATTTTTTTTTTTTTTTGGTTTGGGTTTTACGGCCCTTTCAAGATTATTTCACTAAAGCCCCGGTCCCACAGACCTTGCGACTGCGATGCGACCCCTCTGCAACTGATTTCGTTGCAACTGGCCCGCGACCTTTGCAACTGCTGCAACTAAATTTGCTCCGTAAATGTGATCGCCGACCCGTCGCCGACCCGCCGCCGACTAGTCGCCGACCGGTCGCCGAACAATCGGCGATTAATGTTGCCCAAAGTCGGCGATTGATCAGCGACTTGTCGCCGAAGAATCGCCGTATGATCGGCGACTGACTTGCAACAAGTGAAACATGATCGGCGACTAGTCGGCGATCAATCGGCGACCCTTCAGGGACTGGATAAAACCGATCGGCGACTTGTCGGAGACTGTTTTGCGTTTTTTTTTTTTTTTTGACACAGACAAAAAAAAAAACTAAATTTTTCGAGAGAGATCAAATCATTTCTGAAAATTTTTCGAGAGAGATCAAATCATTTCTGTGGAAATTTTCATCATGGCAACACAGCAATTAATTCGCTTACAACAGATTAACCAGCAAGCAGCATTTATGGCTGTTGTGCTCTACAGACGTATAAGGCAGAGACGACGAAATGATGCTAGGATGTTAACAGTTTTTTATTGTAGTTGGCGCTATAATCGTTCGGTGGTTTTAACACCTTTTTACAGCTTGTCGGCGACCAGTTGCAGATCAATCGCAGATAAATCGCCGACTTATCAGTGATCAATCTCCGATCGATCGCCGACCCATCGCCGAACAGTTGCCGACCGATCGCCGATAGGTCGTTGATCGATCGCGGATCAATCGGCGATTAGTCGGCGATCGGTCTGCGACCAGTCTCCGACCAGTCTCCGATAAGTTGCAATAAGGTTGCTCGAATTTACAGCAAAATTTGCATAAATTCGGTCGGGGATCGATCGGTGACTGTTCGGCGATCGATCGGAGATTGGTCTGCGACGTCTAGAAAACCATTGCAACTAGTCTGCGATCAAAATCAGTCGCAGCCAGTCTTTTGTGCATGCACAAAAGACGATCGGCGACTAAATTTGATCGGGGACCTACCCGCGACCATGCTGCAACCTTTATAAAACCTCCGTGCGACTTCTGCAACCGCTCCGCGATTGCCATATTTTTTAGTCGCAGAAAGGTCGCATCGCGGTCGCAAGCTCTGTGGGACCGGGGTTTAATATCAAGCCGATTGTTAATCAGAGGTGGGCGAAAACCGGAGTACCCGGAGAAAAACCACCTGACCTTCCGTTGCAGAACTTGGCGTCTCACACCTTTCATGGAAATATCTCAAATGGTATTGACGTTAAGGACACGGAACTATGACCGAAATGGCTAGGTTCAATGTTTAAAGGGCAATAACTCCAAAAGTAGGAAAATCAGAGTTATAGTTCATATGTTCTGCACATCGTCTCATCATGCTTTACATATCTGTGAAGTTCCATGGAAATATCTCAGAAGGTATCGAAGTTATGGAGGGGACACAAAACTATGACAGAAATGGCTATGTTCAATGTTCAAAGCGAAACAACTCCAAAAGTAGGAAAATCAGAATTACAGTTCATATGTTCTGCACATCGCCTGATAGTGCTCTTCATAACTGTGAAGTTCAGTGAAAATATCTGAAACGGTATCAGAGTTATGGAGCAGACACAAAACTATGAGGCACTGACGGACTGACATACGGAGGGAAAGACCGTCAAAACTTTGGAGGGTATAACATAATACCCCTTCATTTTTTTAATTGCGGGGTATAAGTATGATATTTTTTCTTATTTCTGCTCATGATGAGGCAGTTCTAACAGGTTCCCGGAATCTATACTTTAGAGCAGAAATAAGAAAATAAGGTTTACCCCTGTAAACCCCAGTTTTAGTATATAAAAGTGGGGTTCAAGGGGTCAAAACCATATAGGCATGATTGTGTCATGATTTGTCCAGTTCACAAACTGCATTACAAACAGTGTAAATCCTGATCAGAAGCGATTTGATCTGGATTTTCACTGTTTGCAAAGGTTGGGGTTGTCATGAACAGCAGGATAAAGGTTAAACTTATACGCAGCACATAAATTACCTTTACAGTTTTGCTGGGGATGTTAAACCTGAATTCAAACAAACAAATACACAACAAATACTGAAAAATGTTTAATCTAACTCTCAGAGAAGAAAAATGCAAATAACATTTGAGCCAGGGCATGACAAAATCTACAAGAAGGCTTGAATGACCAGCAAAGACTCAGATCAGCCTGCACATTCGAGCACTCTGGTCAGAGTCTTTGCTGACCGCATGTACCTACTATAGGCTTATATCTAAGCTAGGATACATAAGCAAAAGGTCTTGTCATAGTGGATGGGTGTTCAGGCTGATTTGCGTCTGTGCTGGTTGCCCCAGTCTAATTGTAGGTTTTGACAAGCGCCGGCTTATTTAGCTGTCAATCATCATGAGAACATTGTTCTACGCAAGAAGTTTTCATGGTTTCTGTTTGGATATACAATATAACAGTTTTTAAGGGGAATGGGAACACCTGGCTGATTTTTCCTCCCTTTTTCAAAGCGAGACAACTTTCAGGATTTACTGTTCGCCTTTCTACAAGCCCTGTCCCATGGAGAAAGGGGTCTACTCTTAAAGGAAAGAATTTGCTCCTCAGGAGCAAATTCCTTCCTTTAAGAGTTGACCCCTATTGACATGAGAGAAAAAATACTTTTGCAGGAGTTGTCTCCCCTGAAGATGTACCCATTCCCCATAAACAAACATGATTTCTGCTTTTGGTCCCCAACAACACCATCATGTTAACAAGAAGTAAGTCTGTGTAATGAATACCCACTAAACCCCACTTTAAATTATATACAGAAAACTGGGGTTTAGTTTGCTATACACAACTGGGGTTGCTATACACAACTGCGGTTTACTTGGCTACACATTATTTTCCTTATTACTGCTCCAAGCCACAGGTTGTGGGTACTCATTTTTAACGAGTAACTACAACCTTTTAAAGAGTATAATTAAGAAAACTATCACAAGTTTACATCAGAAAAATAGCCATTTTGGAGATATGAAAGAATGCACTATGCCACACTTATTTTTTTTTTTTTTTGGGGGGGAGGGTGGTTTACACCCCCTTTCAAGAATATTTCACTCTTATCTAGCTGATCATTAATCAGAGGTAAGCAAAAACCGGAGTACCTGGAGAAAAACCACCAAACCTTCCATTGCAGAACTTGGCGTCACACATGTGACCCGAGCCAGGCTCTTACCCACTAGGCCACGGAGGCCCATTGCCACACGGTTGTGGTGTACTGTGTAATATGGATACTTGTACTAAATATGGTCCAGAAAACATTTGAACTGCTAGTCTCAACACAAATCCAGTCTGTACCAGTCCTGACCAAATAAAACTACACTGCCAAGGCGTTCTGAACTAGACCGGTACAAGCACCTCAAGTATGAATGCAAATCTGGGCCAAGCTATTAGAAACAGCTGAGAAAAACTACATCAGAAAATGTTGTTTATGTCGTCTGCTGAATTTTTTTTTGGCAAACTTTTTATAAATATTTTTGCATACGGGCAAACAGTGTGGGCCAAGATCAGACTGCTCCTATAGGAGCAGTCTGATCTGGGTTCACACTGTTTGCAAAAAAAAAAAATACTTTTAAGGTAACCGGAAGATGGCAAAGCAGACGATTTTGTTTTGTTTGATTCGAGGTTTAACGTCCCCGTCAACACTGTAAAGGTCATTTTGGAGACTTTGCTTCCAATTTTGTGGGACTTTTACCCGACATTGAGATGAAATGACATCTCAAGCCCACAAAGCAGACGACAATTGTTGTGATTGTCATTTTATGGGCTAACTGTCATTACTACAGTAAGTTTACTAATGCAAAGCTACTCATATTTTTCCAGCCAAAAATACATGTATCACTGCATTCATCATTAGGTATTAGGACATACAGGTCTGAGCAACCAGTGTAAACTCATCTAGATGAGATGCCACTTAAATATGTTGTCTCATCAAAATCTACACTGCTTGCCACTCATCCGGCTATTTTTAGACACAACGTCAGGTAATACATGTAATTGAACTATTTCAAGTTTTAGAACCAGTTTGCTAAGAATTTGAGGTGTCAGAATACTTTAGGTACTTACAAGACCATCATCCTGCTGAACAAATTTAGCCACACCCATTTCTGACTACCAACCAATCAAATTACTTGATATAATGATATAATAAATTCATTCAAATTTGCAAACTAAATGACGGTGCAATTCATGATCAAATGGCTTCTTCAGAAGCTATCTGATTTGGATGTACACTGTTTGCAAAGGTGGGGGTTTTCATTTTCATGTTAGAAGGGGTAGGGGTTAACATTTTGGCCATTAAAATGTCCATCAAGGAAACAATACTTTGAACAACTTGGGCCAGTTGATGAAAACTAACCACATTGTTAGTTAACGTATCATTAAAACTTTGTCATAAAATATGGCATACCCACAAATATTTTTGCTGAAAAAATGTGAGTAGCAGAAGCTGCTCACGTTTTCTGCAAAAATACCAGAGTATTAGATTCTAAGATATTGTACTTGCTAGAACAGTTAAATGTTTGACTACTAACGAGCTCATTAAGCTAACGATAATTTGAACATCTGGGCCAGGGTCAATATCACAGTAGAACTGATAAGCTTCTTGTGTGAATCTGTCTTATGTCCATATCAACCTGGTTCCAGTTGTTCAAAGCATCATTAGCTTAACAAGCTTGTTAGTGCTTATTCGTTTTGTTTGTTTGATTTGAGGTTTAACATCCCCGTCAACACTGTAAAGGTCATTTTGGAGACGTTGCTTCCAATTTTGTAGGACTTCTACCTGACATTTAGATGAAATGACATCTCAAGCCCTGTCGCCCAATGAAACCAATAGGGTTTATTAGCATGGGCGGTCCGCCTCGCATCGCGGTTCCTGGACAGGCATAGATCCTCTAAGGGGTTTACCAGTACTAGTGTGTGGGCCGGATTCAGCTCTGCATGGAAGCATCATGCAGCCCATATATTTCTTCAAGCCCCTATGGGTGGGGCCATTGTTAGTGGTTAAATTGTAAATGTTCTTGCAAGTACAATATTTGAATTTTTTTGAATTTTTGCTGTAAACATGTGAGCAGCTTTTGCAAATGCAACAGCTTCTCACATTTTTTCTGCAAAAATAGTATATTATCTATATTTACCCTACACGTTAACTAATGACACCGTTTGTTTTGAACAACTGGCCCCTGTTCTTTAGGAACTACAATATTTGAAATTTTTGTAATTTTGCTGAAAAATGCAATGCAAAAGCTGCTCACATTTTTTCAGCAAAAAATATTAGTATATTTGCCTACACAATAACTAACGACACTTTTTGTTTTGAACAACTAGCCCCTGATAAGTACCATATTTACCCTAAATATTCGGACATCTCAAACCCATACCATACTTGTTCTTATATTAGAACAATAAAATTTTACCATAGTTATCCTAAAAATTCGGACACCTTGGGAACTTGCTGTAATTCTCCGAAAATTTTAACAAATTTGTTTCATGATCAAGCAAGAAGTCCAAAAAGGGAAGATGGAGGGAGGAATGTTTGCGTTTTACGTCCCATCAACAGCTTAGGTCATACTGAGATGGGACCTTGGTTTAAAGACTCATCGGAAAGTCTGGAGAAGCCCGGGATCGATCCTGGGATCCCTAGTTAGTGCAGATGGAATGGCACACGACATAGACCCTTATCAGACTGCCAGGACTGCACTGTTTGCTTAGGCCTATCTGTCCCAATATTAAGGATCATTATGGTACTACCCCACAATGTGACTGTGATCCAACATAGGAACTGAGCACTATCCCTTTTTGTACCAAAGGGACTCTTCCTCCTTATATATGGCAGGAGTCCACTTCAGGTTGTTTTTTCATCAAAATTTATTTGGAAAATGACTGAACTTTCAGTGAACAGTGGAAGCCCTGATCAGATGCCACATTCTGTGGCATCTGATCTGTGTCTGCACTGTTTGCCAGGGTATCCAATCTGAGGTTTCTGGTACAAAATGGGTAAACAAACATTACAATAACACATCTGTATAATAAAGTGCTTTTTTTGTATCTCCAAAATTGTTAATTTTCTTGTGAAAGTTTGAGCAATTATTCTTATTTATAATATACTTAAAACATAGAGTGTAGGTGCTCGCTAGAACCGCCACAACCTGTCCTGAAGCAGAAATAAGAAAAATAATGTATACCCCTGGAAACCTCAGTTTTCTCTGTACAGTGGGTTAACCGGGGGTGTTCAATGTTATGCAAGAATACTTTTCAGTCAACTCATCACAGATGTTATTTTTATTCAAATGCAGTAAACCAGTCTTAGGTGAATAGGTATGATTATTTTCGGCAATCTTTGTTAGGGCGACAACGTTTATACATATACATGTATCTTCTTGTTTTTGCCTCAGTATGAAAACATGCCCATATAAATACATTGTAAACTTTACCGCCGAAAAAATGAACATTTTAAAATGAAAAATAGTGATATTTTTCTTATTTCTGCTCAAAATATAAATCATATCAATGTTAGAACCCCCTCATCCAGGCAGTCCTAACGAGCACCTTCAACTGGTTGCTAGTAGCAGAAATAACCACAACAATGTAAACTCCGGTAAACCTGTTTTCTCTATATATAGTGGGGTTTGGAGGATGTTCATTTCACCGACGTGTTACCATGATGAATTCTTAAAATAAAGAAGTTGGATACCGATAATCCACTATAGGATTAAATATGAAAATTAGTAAGATACCTCCGTACAATACATGTACAATGTCTTTGACGACGTCATGTTTACTAATGGTGGAATATTGACATTTTTTTTTTTTAAAAACAGTCGTGAATAAAATTCATTTTAAATGTCAAATGATAAAATGAATCTTGCATTCATGTTCATGCATTATTGAATTTATTGAACTCGTTGAGTAAAAGGGATAAAATGCTCGGTGAAGCCTTGCATTTTATCCTTTTCTCTCAACTCGTTAAACAAATTCATAATATGTGAACACTCGTGTAAGATCCTCTATATCTGAGTAACCCTGTACCAAGGTCAGTGAATGACCTTGTACCAAGGTCAGTGGATGACCTTAACCTTTGGTACTCATGCAGCTTCATGAACTCTTAGTCGATATATACCATCATTGAGTTTGGCATAAAATGGGCCAAGGTCAAGCAAGACTCATCATTCGATCAATTTATGATGGGCTTGAGTCCCCAAGGCTACATTCTAAGTTTCAAGGCTATTTGGTTCATGTGACCCCCATGGTGGGTGCTTAACATGAAATTTGACCACAATCAGCTCAGTGTTTAACTGATGTTTGAAAAATAATGACAGAAATAGCCTTACCATTATAAGCTCACCTATGAGCCTTTGGCTCAGGTGAGCTAAAAACACTCAATATGTGAACCGTACACCAAGGTTTTCAGAGTTTAGCCATTTTGCAATCATCTATTTCAACAGTCAGCGACTGTTGTCAATATTGGACCCGCCAACATAACTACATGTAGCTATGTCTGATTTCTGTGCAGTGTATATAAAGATGAAATTTTGCTTTGAATTTTCCTGTCTATCTCAGGATAAACTAAAACAGGTGGAATGAATGGCAATAAGCTTCAGTAGCATTATGGTATTGTTTTCAAATATTGTTCTGTTCATCTTCTGAGAAATTAGCCTTTCTCTAATGGAGCATAGTTGAGAAGCTTTTCAATCAAATCTACATGGGCTAGAAGCATTCTTCTGCAGCAGTATCGCTTTAATCCTAGAGCATCTAAAGCATCCCTGTAACATAGAGCAGAGAAAAAACAATCCCAGCATGCGAATGACATAATTCTAAGGTCAAATCAACGTCTTTAAAACGTCATAAAGCTTATGCAACGTCACAGCAACATCGGTGCAATGTCGTCATCAACGTTGATTTGACGTTGCCCTAGCGACATGTGCTTGTTTGGATATTACTCTTGTACACTAAAGATGACTGATACATGAGGCATATCTTTTTTTTATTATCACGTTCATAAGTCTTTTGGGGAATGGATACACTGGAGGATTTTTCCACCATTTTTCAAAGGGAGACAACTTCAAGGACTTCCTGTTCGTTTTTCTATAAACTCTGTCCCATGGGAAAAGGGTTCTACTCTTAAAGTACTCCCATACATGGGTGTTCGGGTAGTCTGACGTATATTTTTACTTGAATGTACTGATATTTTCATTTTTTTCTTTTCACTGACAATCCGAATATGGCCAACTGTCAAGAAAAATGAACATTTCCGATCTACACAAAAATGTAAATATGACCTATTATGTTCTATATACAGAACAACCCTAAAAGGAAAGAATTTGCATTCTTTGATTTACGAGTTGACTCCTGTTGCACAATGGAAGACAAATATACTTTTGCAGTCAATGTCCCATCTGAAGTGTAGTCATTGCCCTTAATCCGCTGATTATTTATATATGCCACACCCACTACTGATTATCAACTAATCAGATTATCAACTAATCAGTTTACTTGATGCAAATTATTGCAACAAATTCATGAGCTGAAGGACAAACAATGAAGATCCTGATCAGATGGCTTCTTCAGAAGCCATCTGATCAGGATCTTCATTGTTTGAAAGATAAGTCATATCCGGGCTCAGCAGGACAAGGGTTAAGAAAGAATATTTTCATGACTTGTTGTTTTAGTTGCATTCCTGAAGAATAAAACACCCTGAAAAGTCTACATGTACAACATAAATGTACTATGAAAGCGTGCATAGATGGTTGTTCACCAAATCATAATTGATAACTTAACTGCATGTCGGAGCCGTTGTCGGCAGGCCTCCGACTCTTTGACGTATCTGGCCAAAAACTTTCAAGTACATGTAAATAAATTGGTACAAGATGCTCTCCTCTGATCAACTGCTGGTATTCTTTTGCTTCAGAATTTCAGTTTTGTTTTTGTTTGTTTGATTTTAGGTTTTACATCCCCGTCAACACTGTAAAGGTAATTTTGGAATTTTACCCGACAATGAAATGACATCTCAAACCCTGCCGCCCAATGAAACCAATAGGTCCGACTCGTAACGCTTTGCCTGTGCAGGCTTTAATCCTCCAAGCGGTTTACCAGTTCTCGTGTGCATGTCAGTTTCAACTCTAAGTGGGAGCATCATGCAGCCCATCTATTTCTTCAAGCCCGGATGGGCGGGGGCCTAACAGAATTTCAGTTAGACTCAAGTTGTTATCATTGTCTGTATATTACAAGATGAAAACATGCCTATATAATTTTGACCCCTTGAACCCCATTTTTATATACGCATGTAGTAAAACTGGGGTTTACAGTTGTAAACCTTATTTTTCTTATTTCTTCTCTCTATATATTTTGAGCTGAAATAAGAAAAATGTTACAATTTTTCATCTTAAAATTTCGTTTTTTTTTTTGGCGGTAAAGATTACAATGTATTTGTATAGGCGTGTTTTCGTAATGAATTGATGCAGGTAAAAAGAAACAAACAAGAAGGAGAAACAGTTTTACCCTTCTGTGTATTCTACTTGAAGTAGGGCTAGATATGCCTCCCATTTATTTCCAATGACCTTGCCGCAGGTGAAGCATCGTACTGGTATGATCATCTTGATCTGAATATTAAAACAGAGTTGTGAACTTTTTTTAACCCTTCTCTTGCTGAATATTCATTTAAGCCACACCCATTTCTGTCTTTCAACCAATCAAATTACTTGATGTAATTTATTGCTACAAATTCATAAACTGAATGCCAAACAGTGTAGATCCTGATCAGATGGCTTCTTCAGAAGCCATCTGATCTGCATCTACACTGTTTGCAAAGATAGGGGATGTCATGAACAGCAGGATAAGAGTTAATTGAGTTTTACCTGTTGTATACTAGTGGACTCTTCCATTGCTAAATGCTGGAGAAGGCCATTTGTCATATAAGGGATATCAGGCCTATTTTTTTCGTTATACCCGCTTTTTCGAAGAAAAATAGGGTAAATTGTTTTCGTACCACACTTCACTCCGGCGTCAGTCCGTCTGTCTGTCCGTCTGTCCATCTGTCACGTTTCTTGTGATTGGGTCTCCTCTGTAACCACTGAAGTTACACTTTTGAAACTTTGCATGTGGATAGTACATGGAATGTAGATGGCAGTGGGCAACTTTTTGTGACCTTGACCTCAACATGACCCCAAGGTCAAAGGTCAAAAATCATGATTTGCCATACTCCTAAAGTATTGGAGTTACACTTCTGAAACTTTGCTTATTGGATGGTCCTTGGAATATAGAATATGTCAGGTTACTTTTGGTGTGACCTTGACCCCAAGGTCAAAGGTCAAAAAGTATGATTTTGCCATATCTTCTA
This sequence comes from Lucinisca nassula, assembly GCA_963580285.1. Taxonomy (NCBI): domain Eukaryota; kingdom Metazoa; phylum Mollusca; class Bivalvia; order Lucinida; family Lucinidae; genus Lucinisca; species Lucinisca nassula. The sequence goes on from OY757021.1 coordinate 50,106,291, forward strand.
AACTATTAGAGTTACACTTCTGAAACTTTGGTTATTGGATGGCCCTTGGAATATAGAATAAATTTGGATACTTTTGGTGTGACCTTGACCTCAACATGACCCTAAGGTCAAAGGTCAAAAATTACGATTTGTCATATCTCCAAAACTATTGGAATTACACTTCTGAAACTTTGCTTATTGGATGGCCCTTGGATTAATGGAATAAAGAACATGTTGGGCTACTTTTGGTGTGACCTCGACCCCAAGGTCAAAGGTCAAAAAGTATGACTTTGCCATATCTTCTAAACTATTTGAGTTACACTTCTGAAACTTGGTTATTGGATGGCTGTTGGAATATAGAATAAATTGGGATACTTTAGGTGGACCTCAACATAACCCCAAGGTCAAAGGTCAAAAAGTATGACTTTGCCATATCTTCTAAACTACAAGAGTTACACTTCTGAAACTTTGCTTATCAGTTAGAATGTTCTTTGCAACTTTTTTTTAACTTACATGTAGTTTTGGCTAGCTAATACATAGTCATTAGTGTTATTAATAGAAAAAGCGGGTATTTGGGATGGTATACCATCGACTGCAGATCTAGTTTTTATTCTATTTTTTAGGGCAAATTCTGTTAGCAAATAGTGCAGGCCCTGATCCGACACAGTGTTCTGCGTCGTCTGATCTGGGCCTGTACTGTTTGCAAAGACACACTTTGGGTGTTTCCCGCATACTAAGGGTTAATCCTTATCCCAATGAATACTTAATTTAGCCACACCCATTTCTGAATTCAAATCAATCAAATTACTTGATGTAATTTACATGTATTCCTGCAAGGTCACAAACTGAACGTCATACAGTGTAGCTCCTGAACAGCTGGCCTCTGATCTGGGTCTTTTTTGTTTGTATTCGGGTTTAATGGCCCACTCAACACTTCATGTATTTAGGTCATTTTTAGATGGTTAGTTAACTTATCCACACTTTTCCTGGGCAGGCTTATACGTAAGCGGTAAACAAGTAAAGTGCAAATTCTTTTGCCAGAAACTTACAACTGCTCCTTTTGAATTAGCGGGAGAGAATGACTGTAGAAATCTGATCTGGATCTACACTGTTTGCGAAAGTAGGGGTTGTCTTGAACAGCAGGATAAGGGTTAAGAAGCATTCTTTTTTATGAAAGCCACAACTTGTCTGTGTTACTCCCTTTCCTAATGAAAAGAATCCAAACTTTTATTCAAGCAATGAAAGGCACATTAACAAACGTGACAACATGCTTTTCATTATCAACATTGAACTAGAATTTGTTTTTCTACAATAACACACAAATGTCTCCCTGTTTTAGACCTCTAAGTACATGTATAACCTTGACATTGGAGGTATTGAGCTGGGTCTTGTGTGCAACACATCATCTAATGAAGATGAACATTTCTGCAAAGTAACTTTAAAAATGTTCATAGAAAAATAAAAAAGTTATTGGTGGTACACAAAAAAGCCCTTTTTTACCTTTGCCCTCTAAGTATGGCCTTGACCTTTATGGTACAACACATCGTCTCATGATGGTTAACAGTTCTGCCAAGTAATTTCATAATCCATCAAAGAATAAGGAAGTTATTGAATGTCCTTTTTTTTACCTTTGACCTCTAGGTATGACTTTGACATTGGAGGTATGGACCTTGGTCTTGCACATGACTCATGGTCTAATGACGGTGAACATTTCTGCATGGTTACTTTTTATATAAAGTCCATCCAGAAATAAAAAAGTTATTGACTGGACATAAAAAAAACAAAAAACTTTTTTTACCTCTGACCTCTTAGTATGACCTTGATCTTGGAGGTACCGACCTTGACCTAGAGTGCACCACATCGTCTCATGATGGTTAACATTTCTGCCAAGTAATTTCACAATCTATCCAGGAATAAGAAAGTTATTGACTGAACACTAAAAAAGGCCCCTTTTTATCCTTTGACCTCTTAGTACGAACTTGACATTTGATGTACCAACTTGGGTCATGCACGCAACACATCGTCTCATGGTGGTTAACATTTCTGCAAAGTAATTTCAAACTTCATCTAAAAACAAGACAGATATTGACAGAACACAAAAAAGGCGCCCATTTTTTACCTTTAACCTCTATGTATGACCTTGACCTTTCAGGTACCAAACTGGGCCATGCTTGCAACACATCATCTCATGGTCAGAGTTCTCACTAGGATTTTGAAAACAGGAGTTTAAGAATCCATCCATGAAAAATGGATTCAAATCTGAAAAGTAGGAGTCAAATTTCAAAAAGTTGGGAGTTTTACCCAAAAAACGTGTGTCAAATATGGCTTAATGCGTACTGCTGTAGAGTGTGTCTGTATGACTCCAAAAGGCTTTGGGGCTTAACATGATAAACTATTTTCTTGCAATGGAGATCCAGATCAGATGGCTTCCATCTAATCAGGATTTACACTGTCACTCAGATTGTGAATTTGAATGGATAAATTACATTAGGTTTTGAAAGTTAAGAGTGGACTGCAGCTAAATTAATTTATTCATCAGGATAATGGTTTAAGTTGAGTGTGAGCAGTTAACAGTGGTACAGGCTGTGATCAGGCTGCTCCAACAGGACATGTCTGTTCAGGTCATTCACAACATCCTAGTACATAAAATGGCATCTTAAACTTTTGGATTATTACAATATTTTGCATAATGATTAAAGACATAACACAGTTACACTAGCAAAAATTTCCAGTCAAGTCCACTTTGTTTCTTCAAAACAACCAGGATTTGAAGAAATAAGATGGAAAAAGAACATGACTCGAAAATTTTGACTTTCATTAAAAAAAACAACAACAACTTTTGTTGTTTTTATTTGATATCCAGTTTGTCACTTATATTCCCCCCCGACCCCACAAAAAAAAACAACAAAAAAACAACAACAAAAAAAAACACACCAACAGTGCAGGCCCAGATCAGATGCCACAGGTGTCTGTTCAGGAACACTATTAGAAGGCAGTTCAACATTTTTCTTAATGCTAATATTCCATGGTTTCTGATAATTAATTTCTTTATTCAATTAGGCCTATTCGATTCCAGGACATTTGCCCCCCAATGAATTAATCTAAAAATGGACATTTGCCCCCCAGTTGAAAATGCGACCCGGACATTTGCCCCCCAGAGCTTATTTTTGGTATGGACATCTGCCCCCCAGTGCTTATTTTACAGGTGGACATTTGCCCCCCACTGCTTATTTCAGAAAGGGACATTTGCCCCCCAGATAGACCAGGGCTAACACAAAGGAGGAAAATAATGTATTTATTGGTTTATTATCATCAGAAATACAAAATGTTAAGCAATAAATTACTCCATCTGTATAAATAATTACCTGCTGTAAACGGCAATCCCTACCTTTACAAGCAGTATAGATCCAGATCAAAACAAAATGTTAGGCAACAAATTACTCTATCTATATAAATATTAATCCCATAATAACCTGTTGTTAGGGACAACCCCTACCTTAGAAAGCAGTATAGATCCTGATCAGATGCCATCTGATGTGGATCTATACTGTTTGTCAGTTAACAAAAACATACATGTACCAAGAATGTGATGGTTAGTAGTTAACAATTGGAGATGCTTAATTTATTCAGCAGGATAAGGGTTAAGCAAGTCACATACAAAACCATATATTGAGTTTGTGCCTCACTGAGGGTCCAATGTCAGACGCCTATTTCTACCATGGAAACTCAAGTGGTTTTTACACTGGATACACTGATGGTTAATTCTTGAAGTAATTGAAATGATCTTGAATGGGCTGTAAAACCATAACCAAAATGTTATCATGTAAATTAAGCAGCTATATACAAGTCTGTATAATGAATAGCCTTGCAAGTTAATGGTAATGCGAGACTTATTTTTATTTATTTTATTTAGAGATAATACAAAAATATGGAATGGTAGATGTACCAGGCAGTGGGTTGGGAGGCAAATGTCCCTTTCTGAAATAAGCAGTGGGGGGCAAATGTCCACCTGTAAAATAAGCCATGGGGGGCAGATGTCCATATTAAAAATAAGCTCTGGGGGGCAAATGTCCGGGCCACATTTTCAACTGGGGGGCAAATGTCCATTTTTAGATTAAGCCATTGGGGGGCAACGTCCTGGGGGGCTAACGTCCGGAGACCGGCCTATTCGTAACTTCATAAAAAACTAGACAAAAGTGCCCAGTGGGGCACGTATACCCCCGGCCAGTGCCGAACTACAAAGGGAAATAACTCTAAAAGGCCTGGCCCCTTCGCCCTTATTTTCTTTCCCACAATACAAGTAGTCATACTGATCATGTGTACAAAATTTCAAGTTTCTATGAGAAGCAGTTCCTGAGATATCTTTGACACAAAATAATTGTTTACGGACAGACAGACAGACGGAAAAGACAAAAACTATATACCCCCATGGCATACGCCGGGGGTATAATAAAGACATTGTTTAATATAAAAGTGTGACAGACTCGAGTCATAATTTTCTTTAATCGCAATAAAAAAAGTACTGGTTACCACCCGTAATGCGGCAGTAATGTAGGAGAAAAAAAAAAGAGAAAAAGATTTATACACTAGATTATCGCATCCTTTGATAATGCCTTCGACATTTTTTTCAACAATCAAATTACCAATAATCCAACTGTGTTTACAAGTATCCGGAAACAAAACAATCAATTAATTTAATGTTAATCAGCCATGTGCTTGATTAAATCACACACACCTGCATCTCGCAAACCGCAAATCTGACCTGTCAATCTTCTGGCCTAGAGAGCAATACAGACGACTCTGAGCTAGGTAATGCTTGAACAAGCATGGCGTTGACGATTTAACGGTAAACTTTTGATCTGAAAGCGGTAGCTAAATTTGGAGATCAATTGGACACCAGCTGTCATCTTTTGATGTAATTGAGATCATTTTTACACACTATTATGGACGCGCCGGGCGAAAAAAATTGGCGTAATTAAGAATCCATGGCAGGAAATTTTAAGCGTAAGAAAGCAAAAACAGACGTAAAAATACGCCGGATTTGCGTTTCTGTGAACTCTGGAGTGTGTTCCGGTAATTACCAGTGTGTTCCGGTTTTATGGTGTTGTATTTCTACGAACCGAAATAACAAGGTACGAATTGACTTAGGTACGAATTGACATAAAAAAAAAAACAAGGCAACGCAAGCGTAGCATCCCCTCGCAACTGCATACCATTCATTAACATGAAAATCCATTGTGACCTTGACCTTTGACCCCTGACCTTGAAATTCAATAGGGTTCATCCTCTGTACATGGTGAACATTTGTGGAAGGTTTGATGCTTCTACGATGAATACTGTAACTGCATACCATTCATTAACATGAAAATCCATTGTGACCTTGACCTTTGACCCCTGACCTTGAAATTCAATAGGGTTCATCCTCTGTACATGGTGAACATTTGTTGAAGGTTTGATGCTTCTACGATGAATACTGTGTCTTCTATCCTGCTCACAAGGTTTTCAAGGTCAAGTCCATTGTGACCTTGACCTTTGACTCCTGACCTTGAAATTCAATAGGGTTCATCCTCTGTACATGGTGAACATTTGTGGAAGGTTTGATGTTTCTACGATGAATACTGTGTCGTCTATCCTGCTCACAAGGTTTTCAATGTCAAGTCCATTGTGACCTTGACCTTGACCCCTGACCTTGAAATTCAATAGGGTTCATCCTCTGTACATGGTGAACATTTGTGAAAGGTTTGATGCCTCTACGATGAATACTGTGTCGTCTATCCTGCTCACAAGGTTTTCATGGTCAAGTCCATTGTGACCTTGACCTTTGACCCCTGACCTTGAAATTCAATAGGGTTCATCCTCTGTACTTGGTGAACATTTGTGGAAGGTTTGATGCTTCTACGATGAATACTGTGTCGTCTATCCTGCTCACAAGGTTTTCAAGGTCAAGTCCATTGTGACGTTGACCTTTGACCCCTGACCTTGAAATTCAATAGGGTTCATCCTCTGTACTTAGTGAACATTTGTGGAAGGTTTGATGCTTCTACGATGAATACTGTGTCGTCTATCCTGCTCACAAGGTTTTCAAGGTCAAGTCCATTGTGACCTTGACCTTTGACCCCTAATCTTTAAATTCAATAGGGTTCATCCTCTGTACATGGTGAACATTTGTAGAAGGTTTGATTCTTCTACGATAAATACTGTGTCTTCTATCCTGCTCACAAGGTTTTCAAGGTCAAGTCCATTGTGACCTTGACCTTTGACCTTGAAATTCAATAGGGCTCATCCTCTGTACATGGTGAACATTTGTGGAAGGTTTGATGCTTCTACGATGAATACTGTGTCGTCTATCCTGCTCACAAGGTTTTCAAGGTCAAGTCCATTGTGACCTTGACCTTTGACCCCTGACCTTGAAATTCAATAGGGTTCATCCTCTGTACATGGTGAACATTTGTAGAAGGTTTGATTCTTCTACGATAAATACTGTGTCTTCTATCCTGCTCACAAGGTTTTCAAGGTCAAGTCCATTGTGACCTTGACCTTTGACCTTGAAATTCAATAGGGCTCATCCTCTGTACATGGTGAACATTTGTGGAAGGTTTGATGCTTCTACGATGAATACTGTGTCGTCTATCCTGCTCACAAGGTTTTCAAGGTCAAGTCCATTGTGACCTTGACCTTTGACCCCTGACCTTGAAATTCAATAGGGTTCATCCTCTGTACATGGTGAACATTTGTGGAAGGTTTGATGCTTCTACGATGAATACTGTGTCTTCTATCCTGCTCACAAGGTTTTCAAGTTCAAGTCTATTGTGACCTTGACCTTTGACCCCTGACCTTGAAATTCAATAGGGTTCATCCTCTGTACATGGTGAACATTTGTGGAAGGTTTGATGCTTCTACGATGAATACTGTGTCTTCTATCCTGCTCACAAGGTTCCGGACAGACACACACACAGAAACACGGACACACGGACACACAGACACACACACGGACGTACGGCACCGATGCTATATCCCCATTCGCAACTTTGTTGCGAGGGGATAAAAAAAAAAAAGGTACAAGTTGACCAGAAACCCAGCAAATAGTATGACTGATGACCTAGTTTTGGGATGTGTCTATAATCATACAGGTACAGAATTTACGAAGTTGAATACTAACGAGCACCTGTTCGAAAAATATTTCACTACAGAACGACTGGAGTTAATGAATACAGTTTATATTCTTAAACTGTCTTAACTTCTTGTTTTATAAGGCTGTTACAGATATGATCGCGAAAAGAAATATGGTTTGGTGTAAACTGGCTAAAATCGCCAAAATTTCCGCTTACAATTTGTTTCACGTTTTCCACTCTGCGTGTTGTTGACTATTGACATTGCAATCGTTTGATGCACACGGTGCACACTAATGTCCGGTTCCGGGTCGTTTCGCCCGTGGGTCGTTTCGCCCTGAGTCGTTTCGCCCTGATTTCGGGGGTGGGTCGTTTCGCCCTTACCTGGTGGGTCGTTTCGCCCGTGAGTCGTTTCGCCCGTGGGTCATTTCGCCGCAATTCTATTTTAAGGGAGTTACAGACGGAATGGATGAGTAATTGGGCAGATGGATGAATAAATAAATGAATAAATGGGTGAATGGAGTTGTGCGTTGGTAGATGGACGGACGTACGGAAGAACGGACGGCATTTTGAATGTACAGATATTGATAAGTTAATGTATGAATGAATGGAGAGTATTGTTAGATGAACAATCGGAAATGAATGAATGAAGATAGATAGATAGATAGAAGTGATGCATGTGTAGATGGACGGACGGACGAACGGATCTGAACTGTTCACGGTGACACGTCAAATGACACCTACGGATGGCTGATGTATGGACAGGCTCGTTTCAGAGTTCGGATAGAGAGACAAAATGTGGAAAAAAAACAATATAAACTGTGTATGTGATCTTCACAAATCCAAACAACAGTGTCAAAATGTGTTCAGTATGTGATATATGGGTACTCGTTAGAATCGCTTTGCCGAGGCGGTTCTAACGACCACCCACATTCCGTGCCAGGAGCAGAAATAGCAGGCTATGGGTACTACCCACAAAACACACAACGAACATGCAACACATTGTTTTTCATATTTCCTCCCCAAAAATACACAGACCGTTGGTGATCGTTTGAACCGCTTCGCCGAGGCGTTTCTAACGAGCACCCGAGCCGAAATGTGAAAAATATACGAATCTTTGATCAGAAACATTTTGATTTTTTTATTTGGTGGTACAATTTTCCAGTATTTGAATAAGCATGTTTTCGTAATGCAAACTTTTAAACAGACAGGTACCATAACTAGGCCATGCGACATAGTGCATGTTTTCACATCTCTAAAATGACTATTTTATTATGAAAATCTGTGGTATTTTTTCTTATCTATACTGCAAATATAGGTTGAGGCGGTTCTAACCAGCACCCACAACCTTTGTCTTGTAGCAGAAATAATAAAAATAATGTATACCCCAGTAAACCCCAGTTTTCTTCATATAAGGTGGGGCTTAGGGGAAGTTCAGTTGCTCAACCCTGACGTAGAAGCAGTCAGTAGGTCGTCTAGCTGCACCACGCGAGGGCAAAACCATGTTTTCCGGAACTCCCAATACCCCAATCAATCCCTTTACATACCAAAACAAACATAACCTCAATAAATAGGGCTGGAAAAAAAGGGCGAAACGACCCACCTAATCAGGGCGAAACGACCCACGGGCGAAACGACTCATGGGCGAAACGACTCACGGGCGAAACGACCCGAGGCCCTAATGTCCGGATATTGTCCGGAAAAAATCCGGAAAATGTCCGGAATGCGTGGGTAGCCTATCGGTAACAAGACGTTTCGCCCCCAAGACGTTTCCCCCTGATCGTTTCCCCCCTTGGTCGTTTCGCCTCCTTTTTTTGGACCCTTGTGGTTTCGCCCCCTAACCCTAGTCGTTTCGCCCCCCAAACCCTTGTGGTTTCGCCCCCATTTTTTGTTCGGACACCGAAATTTTATCGCCGTTGCCGGGGATCGAACCCGGGACCTCTAGCATCAGAGGCAAGTGCACTAACCACTGGGCTATCACGCTCCACTAGTGGTAGTGGTGCGTTATCCCTAATATCTCGACTTCTGGTTGTCAGAAATTAATAAAATTAGTATCAAATAAAATTTTAAGCTCCATTATAAAAGATTATTAAAAAGTATTTTTCATTTTTAACATTTTAGGGGTCAAGTTAAACTGTCCGGGAAATTCCCGGTTTGTGCCCTGGAAGTTTGGGGTAGTGGTGCGTTATCTCTAATATCTCGACATCGGGTGGTCAGAAATTAATGAAATTAGTATCAAATAAAATTTTAAGCTCAATTCTAAAAGATTATTATATTTATTTTTTCATTTCGGGAAATTCCCGGTTTGTGTCCTGAAAGTTTGGGTAGTTGTGCATTATAATAATATCTCGACTTGTGTTGATCACTAAATGATAACAATTGTATCAGATCAAATGTAAAGCACCACTACCCCCAACATCCAGGACACAATCCTGGAATTTCTCGGACAAATTAACTTTAAAAATGGACACTTAAAATTTTAAAAATGAAAAATATTTTAATAATCTTTTAGAATGGAGCTTAAAATACTTTTGGATACTAATTTTATTAATTTTTGACCACCCAAAGTGGAAATATCAGGGATAACGCATCACTACCCCCAACATCCAGGACACAAACCGGGAATTTCAGGACAAATTAACTTAAAAAAATAGACCCCTAGAATGTTAAAAATGGAAAATATATTTTAATAATCTTTTAGAATCGAGCTTAAAATTTTAATTAATACTAGTTTTATTAATTTCTGGCCACCCGATGTGGAAATATTAGGGATAACGCACCACTAACCCCAACATCCAGGACACAAACCGGGAATTTCCCGGACAAATTAACTTAAAAAATGGACCTCTAAAATAAAAAAAATATTTTTAATAATCTTTTAGAATGGACGTAAAATTGGATTTGATACTAATTTTATTAATTTTTGACAAACCAGAAGTCAAGATATTAGGGATAACGCGCCATGCATTTCCCGGATTTTTTTTCCGACAATTCCGGATAGTGTCCGCCCGTGCACACTAATGTCCGGAAAATATCCCGTATGTGTGAGGGGTCCCTTTTATTTGTTTTATTTGAGGTTTAACGTCCCCGTCAACACTGTAAAGGTCATTTTTGAGAAATTGCTTCCAATTTTGTGGGACTTTTACCCGACATTGAGATGAAATGACATCTCAAGCCCTGTCGCCCAATGACACCAATAGGGTTTATGGCCATGGACGGTCCGACACTCACATCGCTTTGCCTGGGCAGGCCTAGATCCTCTAAGCGGTTTACCAGTACTTGTGTGTGGGTCGGATTCAGCTCTGCTTGGAAGCATCGTGCAGCCCATATATTTCTTCAAGCCCCGATTGGCGGGGGCCGGTGAGGGGTCCTTATAACACAATCGCCCCATAGCAATTTTGATCCACAATTTTAATGACGGTATAATTACTATATTTTCATATAATTTGGTTTGCTTGCACAGCCAAATCAGTAGCATGCAAGTCGAAAAATGTGATAAAGTGAAAAGTATGTTCAGTTTGAGAAATTTATATTTTTTCCTCAAATGATAAGAAAATCACACCATGTTAACAAGTCCGAGAAAATAATACCACCCTAAACCCCACTTTATATAGGGAATTTTGGGTGTTATTATGCTTATTTCTGATCCAAGACATAGGTTGTGGGTACTCGTTAAAAACGCCACAATGAGAGCTCTCCCAGCATACACTGATCAGCTTGCTCAGCCGCATAGTATGGTCATGATCGCTGGGGCGTGATAAAGCTTGACTACTTCATGAGCCCAGCATACACTGATCAGTTTGCTCAACCGCATGGTATGGTCATGGTCGCTGGAGGCGGGAGGAAGCTTTGACGACTTCACGAGCCGAGCATACACAGATCATATTGCTCAAACACACCGTATGGTCATGATCGCTGGAGGCGTGAGGAGGCTTTGACTACTTCACGAGCCCATCATACACAGATCAGCTTGTTCAGTCGCACAGTGTGGTCATGATCGCTGGAGGCGTGAGGAAGCTTTGACTACTTCACGAGCCCATCATTCACATGTCAGATTGCTCAACCACACGGTATGGTCATGATCGCTGGAGGCGTGAGGAAGCTTTGACTACTTCACGAGCACAGCATACACAGATCAGCTTGCTCTGCCACACAGTATGGTCATGATCGCTGGAGGTGTGAGGAAGCTTTGACTATCTCAGGAGCCCAGCATATGTAGACCAGCATGCTCAACCACACAGTATGGTCATGATCGCTGGGGGCGTGAGGAAACTTTGACTATCTCACGAGCCCAGCATACATAGATCAGCTTGCTCTGCCGCACAGTATGGTCATGATCGCTGGAGGTGTGAGGAAGCTTTGACTATCTCACGAGCCCAGCATACACAGATCAGCTTGCTCTGCCACACAGTATGGTCATGATCGCTGGAGGTGTGAGGAAGCTTTGACTATCTCTAGAGCCCAGCATACACAGATCAGCTTGCTCTGCCACACATTATGGTCATGATCGCTGGAGGTGTGAGGAAACTTTGACTATCTCACGAGCCCAGCATACATAGATCAGCTTGCTCTGCCGCACAGTATGGTCATGATCGCTGGAGGTGTGAGGAAGCTTTGACTATCTCACGAGCCCAGCATACACAGATCAGCTTGCTCAACCACACATTATGGTCATGATCGCTGGAGGTGTGAGGAAACTTTGACTATCTCACGAGCCCAGCATACACAGATCAGCTTGCTCTGCCACACAGTATGGTCATGATCGCTGGGGGCGTGAGGAAACTTTGACTATCTCACGAGCCCAGCATACATAGATCAGCTTTCTCTGCCGCACAGTATGGTCATGATCGCTGGAGGTGTGAGGAAGCTTTGACTATCTCACGAGCCCAGCATACACAGATCAGCTTGCTCTGCCACACAGTATGGTCATGATCGCTGGAGGTGTGAGGAAGCTTTGACTATCTCACGAGCCCAGCATACACAGATCAGCTTGCTCTGCCACACAGTATGGTCATGATCGCTGGAGGTGTGAGGAAGCTTTGACTATCTCAAGAGCCCAGCATATGTAGACCAGCATGCTCAACCATACAGTATGGTCATGATCGCTGGGGGCGTGAGGAAGCTTTGGCTACTTCACAAGCCCAGCATACACAACTTGACTTGCTCAGTCGTATAGTATGGTCATGATCGCTGTAGGCAAGAGGAAGGTTTGGCTACTTTATGATTCTTAGTTACACACAAATCAGACTGTGTGGATGCACAGGCTGATTTGAGTCTTCGCTGGGCCACGGCGCTAGACCCACATATAGCTATCGATATGCCACTGCCCAACAACATTCACAAAAAGAAACAAAGAAAGAATTATAGAGGCATAAATTTATGAATGATGGCACGTGCCACAATAACGACTGAGGTTCGAGTAAAGTGATAATCGTTCTAATTGTTACTTTAAGGCACGTGTCGATAAAGGTAAAAAAGTAGAGTGATTATTGATCATTTTGCATACCGACATGTGCCAACAATATAAACAAAGACGCAAATATATTAATGATCCCAGAACTACAATTTCCAAGTTCATAAGTATACATTTTTTGTCTAAATAAACACACCCTCTTTTGTATTATTTTTCTATTTCATATCTATTCCATTACAAAGTTTGCAGTGCGAGAAGACTCACATCTGATGGAGCTAGGCAATTATTGAAAATAATGATACAAAACCGAGCAGTGAAAAGGGGTTTGTTTGTTTGATTTGAAGTTTAACGTCCCCGTCAACACTGTAAAGGTCATTTTGGAGGCGTTGCTTCCAATTTTGTGGGACTTTTACCTGACATTGAGATGAAATGACATCTCAAGCCCTGTCGCCCGATGAAACGAATAGGGTTTATAAACATGTATGACTCGCACCGCATTGCCCGGGCTTAGATCCTCTAATAAGCGGTTTACCATTACTCGTGTGCGTGTCGGTTTCAGTTCTGCGTGGAAGCATTATGCAGCCCATCTATTTCTTCAAGCCCCGATGGTGAAAAGGGGTAAAAATAAATTGTATATATAATATATATATATATATTTTATCATAAATTCACTAACTATTTCGTTCATTTTTTTTATATTTTTGGCCCTATAACAGCCAGGGCCTAAATTGCTCTTGGTCGATTTTGACATGGGCCGATTTTGTTATGGGCCGAAATGATCCCGGTAGTGGTGTGTTATCATCAATATCTCGCCTTCGCGTGGTCAGAATTTGATAACATTTGTATCTAAAGAAATGTTAAGCTCCATTCTAAAAGATTATAAAAAAAACTATTTTTTTTTTATTTTTACCTCTTAGGGGTCCATTTTTTAATTTAATTTGTCCGAGATGTTCCCGCATTGTGTGTGGGATAGTGGTGCGTTATCCTTAATATCACGATTTGTGGTGGTCACAAAATGATAAAATTTGTCTCAGATAAAATTTTAAGCTCTTAGTACTTTAAATGCCGGCTCTTGCATGGGTGTCTATGTAATCTTATGAATGTCACTGTTTAGATGTTTCTTGAGAGTGTTGAGAAAAAGATTTTAAATTCGAGGCTTTGTTGGTCATTTATACCCTTTCATCAATACAGTTAATAAATGGTATAATGCATGGGCACGAATGCAAGATTCTATTTATCATCTGACGTTTGGGAAGCATGAGTTTCATTTTTTTAACACAAAAATGTCAATATTTCGCTATAGATACAACAAGAAGTCGTAGGGGCGTATTGTGTGTAACGATATGATTGTACAGTAGAACTGCGATGGCTCGAACACCGCTGGCTCGTTTACCGTGGCTGAGTCGAACCCTTTCTTGAGTCCCTAGGGAATTTCGCTACATAAGAAATAGTAAGTGGCAAATTTATGCTATTTTCGTTCCTTATCTTGCAAATGTATGCTGTGTGTACTAATTAGAATCGCCTCAACGGGGCGATTCGAATGAGTACACACAGCATACATTTATATTATAGAACACCGAAAAGAAGTCCCAAACTATCCCCTTTACGCCTCCTGGCAGTAAACCTCAGTGGCCCGAACCCCTGTCTCGAACAGAATTTCGTGGTCCCAAAGGTGTTCGAGCCATCGAAGTTCGACTGTATATGATTTGTTTGCACACTTGCCCCATAGTAGAATACTGAGTTTAAAAATGACGTTACTACATGTATATTCTCAGGCTCAACGTCATATGACAAATGGTTATATTTATGATGTTACTTTACACTTAAATAGTTATGCATATGTTATTAAAATAAATATTTTAATATATTTTAGAGATATTTTTCTTATTTCTGCTCAAAATATAGATTATGGGTACACGTTAGAACCGCCTCAATGAGGCTGTCCTAACGTGTACCCTCAATCCATATTTTAGAGCAGAAATAAGAAAAATAAGGTTTACCCCTGCATGCGGTTGGTTTCAGCTCTGCGTTGACGCATCATGCAGCCCATCTATTTCTTCAAGCCCCAATGGGCGGGGGCGGAATTGCACACATATTTCTATGAACAGCAGAAGAGCTAATCTGTTGATGACAAAATGTTGCCATCGTCCAATCATATTGGAGAGAACCATGGTTTAGTTTTGACGTCACTGAATGGTCATGTGACACTGCAGAATGATCATGTGATGTTGCATGAGTCATTGTATTCATTAAAGTATGAAGAACATTGTGTCCCTGTAATGAACTGCTGGGGGGTTCTGTAAATGCTTTGTTTGTTTTGTTTGTTTGATTTTAGGTTTTACGTCCAGGTCAACACTGAATAGGTCATTTTGGAGACGTTGCTTCCAATTTTGTGAGACTTTTACCTGATATTGAGATGAAATGACATCTGAAGCCCTGTCTCCCAATGAAACATTTAGGGTTTATATGCAAGGACCGACTTCGGACCACTTTAGTCTTTAGCCTGGGTAGGCTTATAGTTTCTCTTAGCGGTTTACGTGTACCCTCAATCCATATTTTAGAGCAGAAATAAGAAAAATAAGGTTTACCCCTGCATACCCCAGTTTTACTATATAAAAGTTGGGTTCAAAGGGGTCAAAATTATATAGGCGTGTTTTCGTGATGGGCTGTCGCATGTAAACGATATCATAGTCATTGCGATAACACTTGGAATAGTATGATAAACGTGTGTCTTTAATACATGGAACCAGCTTTTTTTAGGTAAAAGGTTATCTAGTTATAAACACCTCAATGAGGTAGTTCTAATGAGTCCCCACAACATTTTTTTATAAAAAAATGTAGAAAAATATCATATATCAATGTAAAACCCGATTTTCTCTATTAAGAACTCAAAAATCATGTTTTTGAGCAAATATGAGAGAAATGATGCATACCCCTATAAAATAGAATTGGAGGCAATGATCAGGAATCGATACAATTAACCCACAGCTCCCATCAGAGACACCAAAGGAAAAGAAACACAAACATGAAAAAACAGATCCTAATGGAAACATCAATAGCGGTAAGCCAAAAGAACAGTTACTTTCCCACAAAATGGCCAATAGGCTATCCAAAATAGAATAATATAAGCAACACAAACACCCAAAAACAAACCATTACAAAAATAAATCGCGACAGAAGAACCGCCTTAATTTGGAATCTCACTTTTCTCTATATTAAATTGGGTTTCAATGACTTTCAAGTTTAACCAGATGCCACTCGTGTTGTGTTCACAAGGCGGACATCGCTGTTATGTTTTTAAAACATAAAGGAAAGAACAACTTGTCTGCTAAGAATATATTTTAATACTACACAGCAAGCTATCAGAGAGAAACAAAAAACATTATATTATCCAATTACTAAATAGATAGGAAACTCCCACATTGTAAGATAAAGGTGTATTCTGTTCTAAGGCAAATGTGCTCATTAAGCATTGAAGCATACACCACACTCCTCCCTGCTAAATTTATAGTCCTGATAAGAAGAAGTCTGCCCATAGTTTTTGATAACCAGCCATGTGAAAATTCTGGTTAATTAAGATAACTGTTTCAACATAATATCCTATAATTGTGATATCAGTTATTGTATTCCTAAAAATTCCTTTGATTGTGCAATACAAGAAGACGGGTATACTCCACAAGAAAAATAAGGCACTGTTGAAATTTTAAAGTTAAAAATCCTTATTTTGCATAAAAGGAAAGCACTGAAACTACACTCGCGCAAGTAATATTTACAGTTCCAAACGTTTTGGTGGTTTGCGTATCCTCAATGGATAACGTCTCTCTGTTTGTACTGGTTTCTCAGACCTTACATTTGCTCTGCCCTGTTGCGCGACATGAGGACTATTGGGTGTAGTCGCAATTACTGGAACCGCCTGCTCTACTGGTGATTCAGTCTCTGATTGCTCTACATCAGCCTGCTCTTTCGGCGCGAATGTTCGAGTTTCAACGATCTCGGGCTGATTTTCCGGTATCAAACTCAGATTACTGTCGCGTAGTTGATCTGCATGTCGACGCCAAAGTGATTTAGAGCCAATGTCTACTTTATACATTAAAGGTCCGGTACGATCTTGGATCACACCAGGGACCCATTTGTCCTTATTGCGATAATCTCTAGTAATCACTGATTGACCTATTTTGAACTCTCTGTCTCTTCCTTTTTCTGAAGAGAATGCCGTTTTCATCTGAGAATCTGTAACTGACTTTCTTATGTCAGGCTTCATGAAGTCTAGCCTTGTGCGCAAATTTCGAGCTAGGAATAATTTCGCGGGCGTTTCATTTGTCGTAGCATGGACAGTGTTACGGTAGCTCAACAAGAAGTTTGCTATTTTCTTATTGATGTCACTAGGTTCAGATTTCATTGCGCGCATGCTGTTTTTGAAAGTCTGTACAAATCGTTCTGCTTGGCCATTCGTCGCAGCGTGATACGCAGCTGATTTCAAATGAACAATACCATTGTTTTTCATGAAATTTGTGAAGGTATCACTTACGAATTGTGGCCCATTATCGCTAACTATCTGTGAACATAGGCCATTTCGGGCAAATGCAGACCTCATAATGCTCACTGTTTTCTCCGCAGTTGTCGATTTCATCATAAAAACCTCTGGCCATTTTGAATGTGCATCTATCATGACGAAAAACATTCTGTTCATAAATGGACCTAAGAAAATCTATGTGAACCCGTTCCCATGGAGAAGTTGGCCATTCCCATGGATGTAAGAATGCCTTTGTAGGTTCATTTTGTTGCTTTTGACAACCGCTGCATTGTTTTACCAGGTTTTCGATATCTTTATCGATCCCTGCCCAAAACACATAGCTTCGTGCAAGCGATTTCATTCTAACTATGCCTGGATGAGTTGAATGAAGCAACTTCAAAACTTTACTTTGAAGTTTACTAGGTATGACAACTCTTATGCCCCATAACAAACAACCTTGATGTATCGTAATTTCATTTCTACGACTGTAAAATGGTGCTAACAAACTGTCTTTACCTTGATATTGCCAACCATTTTGTACCTGTTCATATACCTGTGATAAGATTCTGTCACGTTTCGTTTCGCGACGAATAACGGTATGTGTCACAGGCAAATTTTCTATCTGCGATATGTGAAAAATATCTTCTGCACTCGTTTCATCAACATCATCATCATTTATTGATGATATTGGCAATCTGCTCAATCCATCTGCGTTTGTATGGCTCTTAGAACTCTTGTACTGTATGTCATAATTGAAACCTGAGAGAAATAATGCATATCTCTGTAATCTAGCAGCTGTTGTTACCGGTATGCTCTTACTTGGACTGAAAATGGATGTTAATGGCTGATGGTCCGTTAACAATGTGAATTTTCTGCCAAACAAATAAGCATGAAACTTTTTAACTGCCCAGAAAATTGCAACAGCCTCTCGATCAATTTGTGCATAATTTCTCTCAGCCTTCGTAAGCGATCTTGACGCGAACGCGATAGGTTTTTCTGAACCGTCTGGCAATACGTGAGATAAACTGCACCAAGTCCGTAGGGTGAGGCATCGCACGCAAGTCTCACTGGTGCATTCGGATCGTAATGCATGAGCACAGGCTCTGGTGTAATCAACTTTTTCACATTTTCAAACGCTTTCTGACACGAGTCAGACCAAAACCATTTTCTACTCTTTTCTAACAATTCATTTAATGGTTTGATTACGGTTGCGAGGTTCGGCAGATAGCGGTTGTAGTAATTAACTAAACCTAATAATGATCTCAGTTGCGCAACATTTTGTGGCACTGGAGCATTCAACACTGCATCGACCTTGTCTTTCATTTTCCAGAGCCCCCGCCCATAGGGGCTTGAAGAAATATATGGGCTGCATAATGCTTCCACGCAGAGCTGAATCCGGCCCGCACACTAGTACTGGTAAACCGCTTAGAGGATCTAAGCCTGTCCAGGAACCGCGGTGTGAGGCGGACCGTCCATGCTAATAAACCCTATTGGTTTCATTGGGCGACAGGGCTTGAGATGTCTTTTCATCTCAATGTCGGGTAAAAGTCCCACAAAATTGGAAGCAACGTCTCCAAAATGACCTTTACAGTGTTGACGGGGACGTTAAACCTCAAATCAAACAAACAAACTTTCATTTTCCATAAGCCTGTCTTATCAATTTCGTGACCACAGTAAGCGACACGTTCTTGCATAAAACTACATTTGTCAATGTTAACCCTCAGACCGTACTGCTCCAAACGTTGTAATACCTTATCAAGATTTTCAAGATGTTCAGTGTTATTTTTACCAGTTATGATCATGTCATCTAAAATGCACTGCACCCCTGGTAGCCCTTGAAGAATCGTATCAATTGTTCTCTGCCAAATCGATGGTGCTGGTGAAATACCGTATACCATCCTATTATAGCGGTATAAACCTTTGTGGGTATTTATGGTAAGCAAAGGCTTAGATTCATCATTTAGGTGAAGCTGTAAATAAGCTTGTCTAAGATCTAGTTTTGTAAATTTTTCCCCTCCTGCTAGGTTAGAGAAAATGTCCTCAGTTTTGGGTAGAGGATATTGATCAACCTGTAATGCTGGATTCAGTGTTATCTTGAAATCACCACAGATTCGAACTGAAGAATCTTTCTTCGGAATCGCCACTATCGGTGTTGCCCATTCACTAGTATCAACACGGTAAATAATGCCTTGTTTTTCAAGTTTATCAAGTTCTGCCTCAACTTTTGGTTTTAATGAATATGCCACAGGCCTTGGCTTCATGAATTTAGGTGTTACATCCGGCTTAAGGTGTAAAGAAGCTTTTATACCCTTAACACTTCCAATATCATCCTGAAAAACACTAGGGTAACGTTTTAAGATTTTATCCAAATTTTCACTGTTTGAATTACTTGATGAAATTTGGTGTAAAGATTTAATACTTTTCCAGTTCAACTGAATTTTCTGTAACCACTCAGGACCAAAAAGCGCTGGCCCTCCTTTCTCTACAACATATAGATTAAGCATAGCACTTTGACCTTCGTATTCCACTTTAACTTCAAAAACTCCTAATGGTACTACTTTTTCTCCAGAATATGTTTTCAATGTTACACTCGTACTGTTTAAAGCTATATTTCCAAAATGTGTTTTGTAGTCACTCTGGGAAATCACTGAAACAGCTGATCCTGTGTCAAGCTCCATTTTGAAAGTTTTCTCATTTACACGGGGTGTAACCCATATCATATCTAATATAGACTTTCTGTCCTTGACACTGTTACATTCTACAGAAAGAGTAGAAATAAATAAATCTTCATCACTGTCATCTCTGTCAACTGAGTGTACTTTCTTTTTCTTTTCAGTTTGTTTCTTTGACAAACAAGCACGTTTTATATGTCCCTTCTTTGAGCAAGCGTGACAGGTTTCATCTCTGAACTTGCATTTATCCGGTGTATGGTTTGTTCCATTGCATCTATAACATGGTTTCCTTGGCGACTTTTGTTTCAGGCGTAAATCTGACCTTCGCCCTTTTGAAACTTTGTGTACTGTAGCCTCGTGCTGTGTAGACTGGAGCTCTGTCGCATCTTTTGCTGCAGTTTCCATAGCTACTCCCATTTCAAGAGCTTTCCCCAATGTTAGGTCAGCCTCCGACAATAGTCGTTTTTGGATGTTCTCACCACGAAGTCCACACACGAATCGGTCCCGTAGACTATCATTCAAATTTGTCCCAAAATTGCAATATTCCGCTAACTTCCGCAATTCCGCAAGATATTGCGTCACTGTCTCTCCATCATGCTGATTTCGCTTATGAAAACGAAAACGCTCAGCAATAATTAACGGTTTTGGCGACAAATGATTCTTTAATAAAGCCGTTAAGTCATCATATGATTTTGTAGATGGCCTCTCTGGAGCCGTTAAGTTCCTTAGCAAACTATAAGTCTTTCCACCAAGGAGTGTTAGTAAAGCCGAGACTTTCTTTTCATTTGCTATTTCATTTACAGCAAAATATTCCTCAAGTCTCTCTTGGTAACTTGACCATTTTTCTATCCCCTCATCGAAAGGTTCTATTTTTCCAATATATCCTGCCATGGTTAATAACAACCAAGAAAATCTCACAGTTTATTCAATCATAAACGAAGACAGTCTTTGAATTGTTATCCATTCAAAATTGACAGAATAAAATAGAAAAGTTCCACTATCCCATCCTCGTCGCCAATTTGTTATGTTTTTAAAACATAAAGGAAAGAACAACTTGTCTGCTAAGAATATATTTTAATACTACACAGCAAGCTATCAGAGAGAAACAAAAAACATTATATTATCCAATTACTAAATAGATAGGAAACTCCCACATTGTAAGATAAAGGTGTATTCTGTTCTAAGGCAAATGTGCTCATTAAGCATTGAAGCATACACCACAATCGCCACTTATTTGCTGCTGAATAATAGCATGGAAAACCCCACTTTTCTCTTTTGAGAATTCACAATAAGAAAACTATAAATGCAAAAAATTATATATGAATATACATGTATATCCTTGTAACTTGCATTTTTCGAAATATTGTATGTGATTCACATGGGTATTTATTTCATGGGCATTTTTTCTTAATGTCACGAAATGCTTAATCGCGAATAATTATAATATTCATTTAAAATATCAATTGGACCCAACTTAATTTTACCCTTCAAAAGCTGTGGAAGTAACTTTCTAAATTTTCAATACAGGTATGCGACAATTAAGCGTCAACTTAATATGAGTTAAAGCAATTAAGCGTCAACTTAATATGAGTTAAAGCAATTAATTCAACACGTCGTTAAATCTTGTCAGAAGATTAATGACCCGTAAAATTAATGCGGTGTATTCGTTCAATTTGTATGACAAACAGTGTAGACCCTGATCGGATGGCTTCTTTGGATCTATAATGCTTGTAAAGACATTGGTGGTCAGGTGCTGAATATTATATGTATTGAATGTTATGTCAGTGTGTAAGAGGGCCACGTCTGTCATATACAACGTTGTTGCTTTCCCTGCACAGGGGGGGGGGGGGGGGGGGGGGGGGCTCCGGTGAACGTTCCGATCCGAAGGACGGCCCACTTTTAGACATTCATCCCTGCAAATGATGCCATTGGAGCGTGTTCGGACGCCGAAATTTTACCGCTAATGCCGAAGATCGAACACGGGACTTCTAGCATCAGAGGCATGTGCACTTATAACCACTGAGCTATAGCTATCAAAGTGCACTTATAAAACCACTGCGCTATCACGCTCCACATATTTCATTAATATTATTTGACAGGGAGAAGAAACGCAAAATATGTGTCATTAAGTATATAAAACAGATTTGATCTACATTTCAAGAGTGAACAGACAGACAGAGGACACTGGAGATCTCGAGCTAGCTATCCAAATGAACTCGTCGTAGTTTCAACTTTGATACGGGACCATCCCGGACAATTCAAAGTCCGAAATAGTCTTTAAAAAGTAAACACTGAAAAATATTTTTGCAAATCATTTATAATGGAACTTAATATTTTATCTCGTACAAATTTTATGAATTTTTGACAACCACGGGATAACGTCTACTACCTAACGGGGTTGCTGAAACAGACTCTGAAAGGGCAGAGGAACTAGTTGGTCAATTCAATGATGCATTTAATAAAACTGAGTTCACGGAGGTTCCATTGACTGGAAGATCGGCCCCTTTCATGAATAATATTGTTGTGACAGCTGCAGGAGTGATCAAATTACTTCAAGGCTTAAACCCCAGTAAGGCCTTAGGACCTGATGAGCTTCATCCCAGAGTCCTGAAGGAACTAGCAAATGAGTTGGGTCCAGTTTTCGCACACTTGTTTCAACAGTCTCTTGATACGGGTGAAATCCCCAAAGAATGGCTCTTAGCAAACATTTGTCCACTCTTCAAAAAAGGAGATAGGGCTCTTGCCCGTAATTATCGCCCTGTGTCTCTGACTTGTGTTCTGTGTAAATTGCTGGAACATATAGTCTGCTCAAACATCATGGCCCACTTGGACGAGCATAAACTTTTGTCAGACAGGCAACATGCATTTAGGAAAAGGCACAGTTGTGAAACTCAGCTAAGCACAGTTATTAATGACTGGGCAAAAATCTTGGACAAAGGGGGTCAGGTGGACACATTTATTCTTGACTTCGAGAAGGCCTTTGACACCCCTCCTCATGAACTACTTAAATCTAAGTTGTTTGGTTATGGAATTGGGGGAAAGACCCTCAAATGGATAGATTCCTTTCTTTGCTACAGAAAACAGCGGGTTGTTGTTAATGGTGAATCTTCGGAGTGGGCTCCAGTTTTGTCTGGAGTCCCGCAAGGGACCGTTCTTGGTCCACTTTTGTTCTCCCTGTACATCAATGATATTTCCACTGACATTGACTCAGAAATAAGACTGTTCGCAGATGACTGTGTTTGTTACCGGGAAATTAGAGATACAGATGACTCATTGAAACTTCAGGCTGACATAGATAGATTAGGATGTTGGGCACGTAAATGGGGCATGAGATTTCAGCCAGTTAAATGCAATATTATGCAGATAACTAGGAAGAGATCTAATAAAGTTGAGGCTTCTTACACCTTAGAGGGAACGGTCCTCGAGAATGTGGACTCCATTAAATACCTTGGAGTGACAATCTCACACAACTTGAGATGGAATACTCATATTAGCAACATGTGTACTAAGGCAAATAGAACGCTTGGTTTCCTGAGGCGAAATCTTCATCAGTGCCCTCAGGATGTAAAAGAAGCAGCATATAAAGGTCTTGTTCGCCCAATCTTGGAATATGGTAGTTGTATCTGGGACCCCAGTGGAGTGGTCCTTAACGATGAAATTGAGAAAGTTCAGAATAGAGCTGCTAGATTTGTAACAGGCAATTACTGCTTTGAAACTGGGAGCATGACTGGAATACTTGGAATATTAAAATGGGAGTCTCTCAAGAAAAGGAGAAAAGACAGTAGGCTAATCCTTTTATACAAAGGTCTAAAGGGTGCTGCCAGCATTCCAACAGATGACCTGGTTCCCCCAGTTAGACACTGTAGAAATCACCATTCGTTGGCGTTTCAGACCCTTAGCGCAAGAACTGACATTTATAAAGAGTCGTTCTTCCCCAGAACCATTAGAGATTGGAATGCCCTTCCCGATTCGATTATTTCAACAGCTGAAGGTGCTGATGATTGTGTAGCTAAATTTACCTCTTTGGTTAGAGCTAGGGACTAACTTCCCACATCACAGGTCCTGGTGTATGAATGTCATTTGACGTGTCACCAGTAACAATTCTGATTCTGATTCTGACACCCCGAACACAATCCGGGAACATTACGAACAAATCAAATTTAAAAAGGGACCCCTAAGAGGTAAAAAATGAAAAAAAATTTTTATACTAATCTTTTAGAATGGAGCTTTAAATTTTAGTTGATAAAAGTTTAATTAAATTCTAACCACCCGAAGGCGAGATATAACGCACCACTACCCCCACACGTTCCGGACATTAGTGTGCACCAGCGGGGAACCGTCCAATCACATGGCGGATTGTCAAGATTTGATGAAAACAAATGATATTTCAATGCAGAATTCCTCAATAGATAATGTCATGGCTATTTCATCATACCATAAGCTTCCCAATTTGAAAGACTTCAGCTCCACTCTCTTAAAACACCCACCACGTCTTCTGTATTTGTAGAAGACATGAGTCTAATCAGACAATGTAAATTATGAAAAACTGGTTTGGCAAGTTTTGATGGGGTGCTAAATTTAGACCAGCCTTCGGTTCATTCATAAACACCAGATTGTGTGGGCGAAGTCGAAGGATAGACAGAAGGTAGGAGTATGATAAAAGAATGATAAAGAGTGTGTAAATAAAGCATTTAGTGCCACTGAGAAGAATGAACAGCTATGACTGTTCAATTACAGATCATATACAATCAAATCTTACAGCTAATATATGATCCATGCAGTGGCTGTCCCATAGTTGCCTTGCTCAGACTCAGATAGTATGAGTGAAATTTCATGAAAACTTTAAAGTCGCATACGCAGATACGGTTCTGAACAATCAGAGCTGCAAAGAGACAGATTGGTGACTGACAAACTTATGCTTTACAAATCAGTTGACTTTCAACAATGCTTTCAATATCTATTTGCCAAAATGTAATTTCAGCAGATGACTGAAAGAGGGTCTTATAGGAGGTTTTAGGAATTCCGTTTATGACGTCATTCTTGCGCATGCGCAAAGTACTGGCCGTCAATTGAAACGGCCATCGCTATTCAAATGTATTGGGGGAAACTTAAAATGCTAACAATATTCAGACATTCTGAGAGAAAATATACCCGTTTTCATTGAAATAATGCCTCGAAAAGGAAAGAATGATATTTCGCTTTTATTACCGAAATTCATTTATCCTAAATCCGTTTTTAATTGACGAAAATCTTTTCGTGAATGACCATGTCAATTGCTTGACATACCGTTATTCATGAAAGCTTGCTTACAAAATAAGTTTTACGTAACTTTCGTTTTATTCGCTATCCAAATCTATCTATCTATCTATCTATCTATCTATCTATCTATCTATCTATCTACTATCTATCTATCTATCTATCTATCTATCTATCTGTCTGTCTGTCTACATGTGCAATTTAAATGTCTATACTGACAGTCGAAATAAACTAATGAGTGGACTGACGGAGGGGCGTTGAGTCAATGTTGGTGCGACGTCATGCCGTCGACACCCACTCCAACTCACTTCATTGTCACATGACCGTTGGCATGAGAGAAAGAGAGAGAGAGAGGTCGAAAAAAACAACAACCAATGAGTGGACTTACAGACGGGCGTCGAGTCAACGTTGGCTCGACGTGATGCTGTCGACAACCACTCCAACTCACTTCAAGGTCACGTGACCGTTGAGATGAGAGAGAGGTTTGACTGATCCCTGTATCCAAGAAGTACATAACCCTTTTTGTACCAAATGGAATCTTCCTCCTTATATATAGCAGGAGTCATTTTCAAAATTTAGGGGCGTCAGGTTTTGTTTTCTTCAAAATTTATTTGGAAAATGGCCGACCTTTTTGCAAACAGTGTACGCCCTGATCAGACCCCGCGATCTGGGCATGCACTGTTTGTCACTTACCCCTTTCGGGGTTTCCGGTACCAAATGGGTTAATGTAGACATGAGGGCAGGTTGAACCAATCTACAAATCTACCAGATTTGGGTCACCAGATTTTACTGTAAAATCTTGCACTTGCGAAGGAGTGTTTCATTCTTATGCACTGAAAGGGTGTTCTACGTTTGTTTTGAATTTAATGTTCCAATCCAACTGAGTCTTGATGGGTCCGAGCACTGGGCAAATGACATTTTATTAAGCAACGCCGTATTATCGCCAACGCAACGTTCTGACGTTTCATCGATGTTGCAATGTCAAATTCAATGCATCGCTTTGAAGTTGGTTTGATGTAGACACGACGTTGTTGACACGCTACATGTCGGTTGACGTGGCGTCATTCAACGACAAACTGAAGTTTACATTTGCCTGCGCTAGCTAATTGTTGGTGCACTAAGAGGGAGGGAGGGAGAGAGAGAGAGAGAGAGAAAGAGGACCCTGTTGGGTCGTATGTACAATATATCATTTTCGTAATGCGAAATTTCACATCTGGCAGCATATCGGTGTTTCTCCCTTTATCTTACAATATAATTCGCCAAAATTTAAAATAATTCCACTGTTTTTCGCTGTAATTAAGGACTATGAAAATGTCTTCCTGGCACGTGGGCTAAAATTCATGGGTGCTTAGCATGTTGAAATATTTCTAGAAAAACAACCAATGATGTTCCAAATTAAAAGAATAAATATAAAACATGCATATTAAAAAATGTATTTTTGTTGTTGGAAGAAAAAAATAAATAATCACTTTGTAAGAAAATTACATTTAAAAATGGTCCATTTTTGAACGTATGTTTCTCCATTGTCCTTCATTAGAAACATACCATTTTTACACCAAAATATACTTTAGTGTGTGTACTAGCAACGACGAGACGTGATTTTTCCAAAAACTGGCATTATAACATTATATCCATGCCGATAGAACCCCTATCAACATGTAGAGTTCACTATACATTGTCATCCATGTACACAGTATGACGCACGGATTAAATTTAGCACTGGGGTAAATAAGCGTAGCGATAATAAAAATTCTGTCAAATCGTTATTATGGCTTTTGGACAAATCAAACAATTTTCCCCTCTTGTATTTATTTAATGCATAATAATATTTACCAACTTAACGGAAGAATAAAGGAAATCATGATCTAGGCATAAAAATAGTTAGAATAAAATCCGTTGTGCAGGATATTTTTACCCACGATTAGCATGTTTATACCCCTGTTTTACCTGGAGAATTTACCAACCATGTATACAGTAATGGCTGTCAAAATGACCGTTCGATGGGTGTTTAAAAGAATGGATATATTGTTATTGTGGAAGTTTTTGGAAAAACTACTTCTCGTCCTTGCTAGGACATGGAATATATCATCATCATCATCAACGGATTTTTGATTAACGTGCAGGTACAGGGGCAACGTCCACATAAGTGGGCCCCCTTCCAGGTAGCTGGCTTGCTGCACGCATGGCAGATCTTACACCAGATCTCCAGGCTTGTCTATCATGAGGATCGATAGCAGAGAGCTTCCATTCTCTGCAATCTCTTTCTGTTAGCTGCTTCCAGGTCATCTTGGGCCTTCCTGGCCCCCGCTTTCCACTTACCTGTATGTCACAGGCAGTCTTGATTGCACCGTTGGAGCGTTCCACATGTCCATACCAGCGAAGTCTTCTCTCTTTCAGGATGAGGTCCAGGTCCTCAATGCCAAGACGCTCCAGTAACTCACTGGACCTGATGGTGACAGTGTCCTGTGGCTTGACATTGCAGATCTGTCTGATCATTGCCCTGTCATTTCGCTGCAGACGTTGGAGGTTTGGCTTTGTCAATGGCCATGTCTCACTGGCATGGAGCATTGCGCTCCGCACACAAGAGCTATACACACGGCCACGTGTCTTGAACGAGAGGTGGCGGGAAGAGAGAACTGGTAGCAACTCCTTGAATTTCTTCCAGGCTGTTTTCACACGTGATGTAGTTGAAAGGTCGCAACCACCCCCTGCAGAGAGCATATCACCTAGGTAGCAGAAGGAAGCTACAACCTCCAGCTTGTCTGATCCGACTTGAACTTCCCTCTGTGGTCTGCCATCTAAGGGGCGTGCAGTTCCTTGGCACCGTGTACACCTGTACTCAGGGTCCTCTATGGAATATACTTTAGGTTAATGTAAAAACTGAATGTTTCCCAGGAAGGACAATGGAGAAACCGATGTTCAAAAATTGACCACTTTGAAAGGTAATTTTCTAATAAAGTAATTTATTATTTTTTCTTCTAAAAACAGAAATACACTTTTTAATAAGCATATTTTATGATTATTCATATAATTTGGAACATTATGAGTTGCTTTTCTAGAAACTTGTCGACATTATAAACAACCGTAAATTTTAGCTCACGTGTCTGGTTGACATTTGCATATACCTTAACACTTTATTTGTCCCACTGCCTTTGAAGCAATACGACAGATGACGGCCAGGGCTTTTCCCGTTCTATTTTTAGAACCGGAAGTACGTCACGAAAAAAGCTCCTATTTAATGTTGTGAGTACTTAAATGATTATGATCATCCAACCCAATTTGCTTATTTCATTTTAATTGAATATGGCAATAACATCAAGTGAACAAGTCTGTGAAATGAACACCCCCCTTAACCCCAATTTACATAGAGAAAACTTGAGTTTACGGGGTTTGTATTATTTTACTTATTTCTTCTCCAAGACATAGAGTGTGGGTACTCGTGCGGTTAGTACGAACACCCATAAACCTATGTTTCCAAGACATAGGTTGTGGGTACTCGTTTGAACCGTCTCAACAAGGCGGTTCATACGAGCACACATAAACCTATGTTTGCAGTATAAATAAGGAAATATTATGGATTTTCAGCAGAAAAATAACCATTTTGGAGATGAGAAAAAAATTACACTATGTCGCACGGATGTGTTATCGTAATGAAATACATTGAAATTCAAAGTTATTGAGAACTTTAGTACATAATTACTTGTTTTTTGAATTGGCAGTACATATATGTACTTGGAAATGTTTGTTGTTTGTGTTCATATTTTATGTCCCTGTCAACACTATTTGGGTCATTTTGGAGATATTGGTTCTGATTTTGTGGGACTTTTACTGGACTGAGATGAAATGACATCTCGAATCCTGCCGTCCAAAGAAATACCTAGGGTGGCTTGCTCCACTTTTCCTGGGCAGACTAAAATTTTCAATTCATAAGCGGTTTAGGTGTATGCAAGTTCGGCCCATTCAGCTATGCAGAAGCACCATGCAGCCGAATCTATTACGATAACACATCCTTGCAACAAAGTGCATTTTTTCACACCTCCTACTTTTCTGATGAAAATCCGTGATATTTTTCTTATTTATAAAGGAAACATAGATTGTGGGTGCACATTAGAACCCCCTCAATGAGGCGGTTCTAACGAGTACCCACAATCTATGTTTTGGAGCGTAAATAAGAAAAATAATGTATACCCTTGTATACACCAGATTTCTCTCTATAAAGTGGGGTTTGGGTGGGTGTTCATTTCACCGACTTGTTCACGAGCTCTGATGGACATGGGCAGTACAATTTGGAAATGGTTTCTTATCAGGTTAACTAGTAGGAGAAATGACAACCCTTGTTAACATTATATCATGTAATCTGATAGGCTGATAGTCAGAAATGGATGTGGCTTATTCAAATATTCAGCAAGATAAGTGTTAAGGTTTAGACACAAGCCTATAGGTAGCTGCTAAGTAGCTGCATGAACTAATGAAGCTGATGTAGGAATTAGTTTCTACATTTCTTGAAAGAAATCAAGAAATTAATAATAATAGTAATATACCTTATTTATAGAGGGTAACACATTTAGTACTAGTACTAATCTTCGATGTGACCCTCTTTTCCTGGGTAGGAACCAGTACTAAGCAATTTGGATAAAGCCTCTTGCTCAAAGAAATAACAATTGGTGCTTGCGAGGATCGAACCGGCTACCTCTCGATCTCAAATCCGATGCTTTACCACTGCACCACAGCCCTCAACAATTTATTTTTGTTTGTTTCATTTGAGGTTTATTTTTGTGTTGAGGGGAATGTTAAACTTTAACACTATAGTATATAGGTCATGTTCCATTATGTTGGAGACATTGCTTCCAATTTCGTGGGACATTTACTCGACATTGAGATGAGATGACATCTCAAACCCTGCCGCCCAATGAAACCAATAGTTTTAATATGCAGGGATGGTCTGTTTTACAGCACTTTGCTGGGGGGGGGGAAGCTTAGACCCTCTAAGCTGTTACCAGTTTTCAAGTTCGGATGGTTTCAGCTCTGCGTGGAAGCACCTAATCCGAGCCTTCTCTGATGTTCTAAAAGCCTTTTTTATTTTTCTGATTTGGCGGCTTTAACACTACAGCCAGAGATCTCGGGTTAGGAAGCACCATGCAGCCCATTCTTTTTCTCCAAGCCCATCAGGATGGGGGCCAGATGTAATATTTAATCCATTGCATGCAAGAAACCCCTAAAGGGGTACCATGGCAAACAGTGCAGGCCCAAATCAGATGCAGCAGAATGCGGCGTCTGATCAGGGCCTGCACTATTTGCTAACAGAATTTTCCATCAAAAATAGAAAATAAATGAAAAGAAAGTAGGCCTGACACCCCTTTATGACAAATGGTCTTGTCCAACATATAGCAATGGAAGAGTCCACTAGCATACAATGGGTTAATGTTCATTGAAGTATGAATAACATGGGCCGAGTCATTCACCTTATTTGCATTATCTGCTGGTTCCTAGTCTGAAGTTTATCAGAGTTGGAAAAACAGGTAACCAGAGGTCATGGGGGTCAGGTTATCTGTTTTTCCAATATTGACAGTGTGCAGGCAGGGAGCCAGCAAATATGGTGAATAAGCAAAGTAAGTGAACCACAAAGTATGACTAAGATTGGGTCACTTGCAAAGTAAGCGAATACCAAAGGGGGTTCACTCAATATTTTCTCATGAATGAATGAAATTCATACTTCAATGAATGTTAGATAAGTTACTTATTTTTACATTATTTAACATCCATTATGTGACGAAAAATTCTTGTTTGAGGGCTAGAACAAAAACAAGAAAACAATTGCGGTCCAGTCAACACTATTTAGGTCATTTTTGAGCCAGTCAGTTTACCTGTCCACACATTTCCTGGGCAGGCTTATACGTAAGTGGTTAACCAGTATAGTGTACATTCTTCTGCCAGAAACTGACAACTGCCCTTCTTGAATCAGCGGAAGGGAGAGAATGACCGTAGAAAAGATTTCATGATCAATCTCCACAAGAGAAACTGTTGCCTACCTCGGCCGATATCGAACCCGCGTCCTCCTGATCGCCAGTAAGATGCGCATCCGACTGAGCTATCGAGGCTGGCGAAACCAATTGCACACATTTTTGTTTGTTTGATTTTGGGTTTAATGTCCCCGTCAACACTGTATAGGTCATTTTGGAGACGTTGCTTCCAATTTTGTGGGACTTTTACCCGACATTGAGATGAAATGACATCTCAAGACCTGTCGCCCAATGAAACCAATAGGGTTTATAAACATGGACCGGCCGACTGGCACTGCTTTGCCCGGGCAGGCTTAAATCCTCTAAGCGGTTTACCAGTACTCATGTGCGGTTGGTTTCAGCTCTGCGTTGACGCATCGTGCAGCCCATCTATTTCTTCAAGCCCCAATGGGAGGGGGCGGAATTGCACACATATTTCTATGAACAGCAGAAGAGCTAATCTGTTGAACCGAAATCAAGCTACCGAGCTATAAAATTTCCGAGCAGTAGAATCGAGCATTAGTCTTCGTCGGGCATTTCCGTATGTTTACGCCAGATCAAAACATACAAAAATAAAGAATAAAAATAAATATAAATAAATAAATGTAGGAAACAATCAAATACATTACATGTAGATTTGTGATGCTTACTTTTACAAGGTAAGGCCTTTGAAAATATAACGTTTATGTCTAAAATAGATCGATTTACAAACTTGCCAAGCATGCTATTTCGGAAATGACAGTTCGTCTGTAACATGATCTCGACATAACACGGCTGCACCTTCAGACAAGCCACAATTGATTTGTTTGTTTGATTTGATATTTAACGTCCCCGTCAGCACTGAAAAGGTCATTTTGGAGACGTTGCTTCCAATTTTGTGGGACTTGTACCCGACATTATCAATTAACAAGGATATGTACTTGACCCCTACAACAGTGTCGACCCGGACAAGGGCATCAAGAGCAAATAACTCACAGTATCAAAGGTGAGTGAGTGTAGAGTTTTACGTCCCACCAACAGCTAAAGTCATACGGAGACGGACCTCGGTTTAAAGACTCATTCGAAAGTCTGTAGAGTCCGGGATCGATCCTGCGACCCCTGGTTTACAAGGCGAGTAGCGTAACCACTGCACCACGGAGGCTTCTACAGTATTAAACGTACCAGTCCAAAAGTGATGCCCTGAAAAACTCTTTCTTTACTAGAACTATTCCTCAGTGGAATAGTCTTCCATCTTCTGCGAGGAATGCCAAGACCGCACAGTATAAGATTGAGACTCGGAGGTATGCGTTTTAGGATGCCTCTGTGTTCGGATTGTAAATAGTTTTAAGGGCTCATCCAGTGATGATTATTTTTTTATGCTAAATTCTAAATTTAGCCGCACACCTAACTGAGGTAATGGCCAAATATGACCGACTCAGTATGAGAAGTTAGATAGATAGATACACATTGAGATTTCGATGAAATGACATCTCAAGCCCTGTCGCACAAAGGAACCAATATGGTTTATAAGCACAGACAGGCTGCACACAAGCCACAAGGACTTATAAAAAATATCACATTTTAAATTAGGCTAGTCTTCACTTGATAATGGTATGTATAAATAACTTGACTGCACAAAACACAAAGTGTTTGCCTGCTTTTGAAAATACAGCAAGAATGCAACTTGGGCGTCCAATACCATAACTTTCAGAAGTTGTGACACAATCCCATATGCCTCATTGCAAACAGTATTGTAAAACCTACTCACACATGAAGTGTCATTGAAGTTTTCAGGTTGAAACAGCTTTGAATTTACAGTAATATAACATACAGTTTGTGCTTTTTATTGAAAAAAAAAAAAAAAGCAAGATTGCAACTTGGGCATCCCATACCATAACTTTCAGAAGTTGTGACACAATCCCATAAGCCTCATTGCCAACAATATTGTTAAGCCTATTCACACATGAAGTATCATCAAAGTTTTCAGGTTGTAACAGCTTTGAATTTACAGTAACATTACATACAGTATGTGCTTTCTATTGAAAATAAAGCAACATTGCAAATTGGGCGTCCCATACCATAACTTTCCGAAGCTGTGACACAATCCCATATGCCTCATTGTAAAAAGTATTGTAAAACCTATTGAGACGTGAAGTATTATTGAAGTCTTCAGGTTGTAACAGCTTTCAATTTACAGTAACATAACTCACAGTGTGTGCTTTCTATTGAAAATACATGTACTGCAACATTGCAAAATGGGCGTACCATACCATAACTTTCAGAAATTGTGACACACTCCAAAAGGCCTCATTGCAAACAGGATTGTAAAACCTATTCAAACATAAAGTATCACTGAAGTTTTCAGGTTGTAACAACTTTGAATTTACAGTATCATAACAAACTGCATGTGCTTTCTATTGAAAATACCGCAACATTGCTAATTGGGTGTCCCATACCATAACTTTCAGAAGTTGTGACACAATCCCATAGGCCTCATTGTAAACAATATTGTTAAACCTATTCACACATGAAGTATCATTGGAGTTTTCAAGTTGTAACAGCTTTGAATTTACAGTAACATAACTTACTGTATGTGGTTTCTATTGAAAATACCACAACATTGCAAATTGGGCGTCCCATACCATATCTTTCAGAAGTTGTGACACAATCCCATATGCCTCATTGTAAACATAATTGTAAAACCTATTTACAAATGAAGTATCATTGAAGTTTTTAGGTTGTAACAGCTTTGAATTTACAGTAACATTACATACAGTATGTGCTTTCTATTGAAAATACCGAAATATTGCAAATTGGGTGCCCCAAACCATCACTGTCAAAAGCTGTGCCATATGCCTCATTGCACACAGGATTGTAAAACCTATTCACCCATGAAGTATCATTGAAGTTTTCAGGTTGTAACAACTTTGAATTTACAGTAACATAACATACTGTATGTGCTTTCTATTTAAAATACGGCAACATTGCAAATTGGGCGTCC
The DNA here is from genome assembly GCA_963580285.1 of Lucinisca nassula. Taxonomy (NCBI): domain Eukaryota; kingdom Metazoa; phylum Mollusca; class Bivalvia; order Lucinida; family Lucinidae; genus Lucinisca; species Lucinisca nassula. Next base: position 50,140,212 of record OY757021.1, read on the forward strand.
CATACCATAATATACAGATGTTGTGACACAATCCCATGTGGCTCATTGCAAACAGTATTGTAAAACCTATTGACACATGAAGTATCATTGAAGTGTTCAGGTTGTAACAGCTTTGAATTTACAGTAACATAACATACAGTGTGTGCTTTCTATTGAAAATACTGTAAAATTCCAAATTTATCGTCCCATACCATAACTTTCAGAAACTGTGACACAATCCCATATGCCTCATTGCAAACAGTATTGTAAAACCTTTTCACAATTGAAGTACCATTGAAGTTTTCAGGTTGTAACAGCTTTGAATTTACAGTAACATTACATACAGTATATGCTTTCTATTGAAGGTAACGCAACATTGCAAATTTGGCGTCCCATACCATAACTTTCAGAAGATGTGACACAATCCCATAAGCCTCATTGCCAACAGTATTGTAAAACCTATTCACACATGAAGTATCATTGAAGTTTTCAGGTTGTAACAGCTATGAATTTACAGTAACATAACATACAGTGTGTGCTTTCTATTGAAAATACTGCAAAATTGCAAATTAGGCGTCCCATACCATAATTTTCAGAAGTTGTGACACAATCCCATAGGCCTCATTGGAAACAGTATTGAAAAGCCTTTTCACACATGAAATATCATTGAAGTTTAAGGTTGTAACAGCTTTGAATTAACAGTAACATTACATACAATATGTGTTTTCTAATAAAAGTAACGCAACATTGCAAATTTGGCGCCCCATACCATAATTTTCAAAAGCTGTAACACAATCCCAGATGCCTCATTGCAATTAGTATTGTATAACCTATTCACACATGAAGTATCATTGAAGTTTTCAGGTTGTAACAGCTCAGAATTTACAAGAACATTACATACAGTCTGTGGTTTCTATTGAAAATAACGCAACATTGCAACTTGGGCGTCCAATACCATAACTTTCAGAAGTTGTGACACAATCTCATATGCCTCATGGCAAACAGTATTGTAAAAACTATTGACACATAAAGTATCATTGAAGTTTTCAGGTTGTAACAGCTTTGAATTTACAGTAACATAACATACATTTTGTGCATTATATTGAAAATACTGCACCATTGCACATTGGGCGTCCCATACCATAACTTTCAGTAGTTGTAACACAATCCCATATGGCTCATTGCAAACAGTATTGGAAAAACTATTCACACATGCAGTATCATCAAAAATTTCAGGTTGTAACAGCTTTGAATTTACAGTAACATTACATACAGTATGTGCTTTCTATTTAAAATATCGCAACATTGCAAATTGGGCGTCCCATACCATTACTTTCAGAAGCTGTGACACAATCCCATATGCCTCATTGTAAAAAGTATTGTAAAACCTATTGAGACGTGAAGTATCATTGAAGTCTTCAGTTTGTAACAGTTTTCAATTTACAGTAACATAACTTACATTGTGTGTTTTCTATTGAAAATACTGCAACATTGCAAAATGGGCGTACCATACCATAACTTTCAGAAATCGTGACACAATCCCATAGGCCTCATTGGAAACAGTATTGTAAAACCTATTCACACATGAAGTATCATTGAAGTTTTCAGGTTGTAACAGCTTTGAATTTACGGTAACATAACATTCTGTATGTGCTTTCTATTGAAAATACCGAAATATTGCGAATTGGGTGTCCCATACCATCATTGTCAAAAGCTGTGACACAGTCCAATAGGCCTAAATGCAAACAGGATTGTAAAACCTATTCACACATGAAGTGTCATTGAAGTTTTCAGGTTGTAACAGCTTTGAATTTACAGTAACATAAGATACAGTATGTGCTTTCTATTGAAAGTAACGCAACTTTGCAAATTGGGCGTCCCATTCAATAATTTTCAGAAGTTGTGACACGATCCCATAGGCCTCATTGCAAACAGTATTGTAAAAACTATTGACACATTGAAGTTTTCAGGTTGTAACAGCTTTGAATTTACAGTAACATAACATACAGTGTGTGCTTTCTATTGAAAATACTGCAACATTGTAAACTGTACGTCCCATACCATAACTGTCAGAAGTTGTGACACAATCCAATATGCCTCTTTGCAAACAATATTGAAAAACCTATTCACACATGAAGTATTATTGAAGTTTTCAGGATGTAACATCTTTGAATTTACAGTAACATTACATACAGTATATGCTTTCTATTGAAAGAAACACAACATTGCAACTTGGGCGTCCCATACCATAACTTTCAGAAGTTGTGACACAATCTCATATGCCTCATGGCAAACAGTATTGTAAAAAATATTGACACATGTAGTATCATTGAAGTTTTCAGGTTGTAACAGCGTTGAATTTACAGTAACATAACATACAGTGTGTGCTGTATATTGAAAATACTGCACCATTGCACATTGGGCGTCCCATACCATAACTCTCAGTAGTTGTGACACAATCCCATACGGCTCATTGCAAACAGTATTGGAAAAATTATTCACACATGAAGTATCATTGAAGTTTTCAGGTTGTAACAGCTTTGAATGTACAGTAACATAACATACAGTGTGTGCTTTCTTTTGAAAATACTGCAACATTGCAAATTGGACGTCCCATGCCATAAATTTCAGAAGGTGTTACACAACCTCATAGGCCTTATCGCAAACTGTATTGCTAAACCTTTTCAAACATGACGTATAATTGAAATTTTCAGGTTGTAACAGCTTTGAATTTCCAGTCATAAAAAATTCTGTATGCGCTTTCTATCTATCTATCTATCTTCTGATACTGCGTCGGTCACATTTGACCATTACCGCAGGTTTATATTACATACACTCCAGTTTTGCAGGATGAAAGCCTACACAGTAATCATGTAATTACGGTAGGGATCTTTAACCTGCACAGGGGATGGTTCTCCCTGCACAGGGGGCCTCCAGTTAACGTCCCGATCCGAAGGACGGTGCACTTAATGACATTCATCCCTGCAAATGATTCCAATGGAGCGTGTTCGGACACCGAAATTTTATCGCCGAATTTATTTCTATTGAAAATACCGAAATTTTATTTCTATTGAAAATACCGAAATATTGCAAATTGGGTGACCCATACCACCATTGTCAAAAGCTGTGACACAGTCCAATAGGCCTCATTGCAAACAGGATTGTAAAACCTATTCAAACATAAAGTATCATTGAAGTTTTCAGGTTGTAACAACTTTGAATTTAAAGTAAAATAACATACTGCATGTGCTTTCTATTGAAAATACCGCAACATTGCCAATTGGGTGTCCCATACCATAACTTTCAGAAGTTGTGACACAATCCCATAGGCCTCATTGTAAACAATATTGTTAAACCTATTCACACATGAAGTATCATTGAAGTTTTCAAGTTGTAACAGCTTTGAATTTACAGTAACATAACTTTCTGTATGTGGTTTCTATTGAAAATACCGCAACATTGCAAATTGGGCGTCCCATACACTAACTTTCAGAAGCTGTGCCATAGGCCTCATTGCACACAGGATTGTAAAACCTATTCACCCATGAAGTATCATTGAAGTTTTCAGGTTGTAACAACTTTGAATTTACAGTAACATAACATACTGTATGTGCTTTCTATTTAAAATACGGCAACATTGCAAATTGGGCGTCCCATACCATAATATACAGATGTTGTGACACAATCCCATGTGGCTCATTGCAAACAGTATTGTAAAACCTATTGACACATGAAGTGTCATTGAAGTGTTCAGGTTGTAACAGCTTTGAATTTACAGTAACATAACATACAGTGTGTGCTTTATATTGAAAATACTGTAAAATTCCATATTTGTTGTCCCATACCATAACTTTCAGAAACTGTGACACAATCCCATATGCCTCATTGCAAACAGTATTGTAAAACCTTTTCACAATTGAAGTACCATTGAAGTTTTCAGGTTGTAACAGCTTTGAATTTACAGTAACATTACATACAGTATATGCTTTCAATTGAAGGTAACGCAACATTGCAAATTTGGCATCCCGTTCCATAACTTTCAGAAGTTGTGACACAATCCCATAAGCCTCATTGCCAACAGTATTGTAAAACCTATTCACACATGAAGTATCATTGAAGTTTTCAGGTTGTAACAGCTATGAATTTACAGTAACATAACATACAGTGTGTGCTTTCTATTGAAAATACTTCCCACTTCAGAAAAGCTCAACGACGTAAAAGTTTTTAGAGCTAAAGCTCGGCGAACAATCCGAGCTTCCAAACGAAAGTCATGGAGAGAATATGTCTCCAAATTGAACTATAAAACCCCCATTAAAAAGGTTTTGGATATGGTACGAAAAATTTCAGGAAAAACAAAGTCTTCTAGTTTTACACATTTAAATACTGAATTTGACACAATAGCTTCAACAAAAAAAGATATTTCAGATACTCTTGGGCACACATTCTTGAGAAATTCATCATCACGTAATTATTCTGACACTTTTAGAAATTTCAAAAAGGACCAAGAGAAAAGAAATCTAAACTTTAAATCCCTTAATCACGAAGAATACAACAAACCTTTTAACTTATCCGAACTCGTTGAAGCCATTGAAAAATCACATGATACGGCAACCGGCCCCGATGAAATTCATTATCAGATGCTTAAGCATCTGCCAAAAAGTTCTCTTACAACACTTTTAGATATCTTTAATAATATTTGGGAAACTGGGGTCTGTCCTGAGAGCTGGCGTGTAGCTACAGTTGTACCAATTCCGAAACCAGGGAAAGATCATGCAGAACCTACAAATTATCGTCCGATAGCTTTGACAAGTTGTTTGTGTAAAACATTGGAGAGAATGATAAACAAGAGATTAGTCTGGTACTTAGAGTCCAACAACCTCATTTCAGAATATCAATCGGGCTTTCGTTCGGAACGTAGTACCAATGACAATTTAATAAGACTAGAAACATTTATACGAGATGCTTTTATTAACAAAGAACACGTAGTAGCTGTCTTTTTCGACTTGGAGAAAGCATATGATACAACATGGCGTTATGGAATATTGAAAGATCTACATAACATTGGCTTAAGAGGAAAACTTCCCAGTTTTATTGAAAGCTTTTTAGGGGAGCGCATGTTTCAGGTGCGTGTGGGGTCTACCGTGTCAGATTTCTACGATCAAGAACAGGGTGTCCCACAGGGTAGTATTCTTTCAACTACGCTATTTAACATCAAAATAAACAATATTGTACAATGTTTGGACGACAAAACTGATTGTTCATTGTATGTTGATGATTTTTGTATATGTTACCGTTCAAAAAATATGAAAACAATTGAACGAAAGTTACAACAAAATTTAAAAAGAATAGAAGAATGGACTGATAAAAATGGTTTCAAGTTCTCCAAGTCGAAAACGCAGTGTGTTCATTTTTGTAAACTACGGAAGAAACACGAACATCCTTCCCTGTTTTTATACGGATCACAAATTCCTGTTGTTGAAGAAGCCAAATTTCTTGGGGTCATATTTGATCAAAAGTTATCTTTTATTCCCCATATTAAATATCTTAAAGCGAAATGCTTAAAAGCTTTGAATCTTTTGAAAGTTTTAGCTCATACAAGTTGGGGAGCAGATCGGTATACTTTATTACATCTTTACCGGTCTTTAATAAGATCTAAATTAGATTATGGGTCTGTTGTTTATGGTTCTGCCAGAAAGTCCTATTTAAAATCCTTGGATACTATCCATCACCAAGGCCTTCGTCTGGCCATGGGAGCCTTCCGTACTTCTCCCGTATTAAGCCTTTATGTAGAAGCAGGTGAACCATCTTTAACCTCGCGCAGAGAGAAACTTTCTCTTCAGTATGCTATTAGACTTGCTGCAAATCCATCTAACCCGGCATCCAAAATTTCATTTCCACCTCAATTTGTAGATAAGTATGAAACAAAACCCACAGCAATCAAACCTTTTGGATTACGTATTTTACCACTGCTAGAAAATTCAGGTATCGACCTTAAAAATATTCAAAAACATGAAACGGCCGAAGTTCCATCTTGGTGTATTAAAAAACCTTCTATTCTGTTCGACTTACATGATGGCAAAAAATCCGAATCAAATCCAATACTTCTCAAACAAAACTTTCAGGTACTGCAGTCACGTTACAATGATTACCAGCAAGTCTATACTGATGGTTCCAAAGAAGGAGATAAAGTTGGTTGTGCGTATGTTTCTAAAGATACGCACAAAACCATGCGCCTTCCAGATGGTTCATCTATTTTTACAGCTGAAGCCAAAGCAATAGACCTAGCTTTAGATTTTATCAGTTCTTCAACAATTCAAAAAGCAATTATATTTTCTGATTCACTTTCTGTGCTTAAGGCTTTAGACCATTCGTCATCTAAAAATCCTCAAATTCAAAAATTGATCGAAAGGCATCATGAAATTTCTAAAACACACCGAATCTTGTTTTGTTGGCTTCCGAGCCATATTGGCATTGTCGGCAATGAATGTGCTGACAAGAAAGCAAAGGAATCGCTCAATCTTGATCCATCTGTTTTTAAAATTCCTTTTAATAATTTTAAACCATTTATCAACAGATACATCTTGTCGGAATGGCAAGGCGAATGGGACCGTGCAATAAATAACAAACTCCAGGCCATTAAACCTGTCGTTAGTACAAAATGCTCTCCTCCACAGTTTTCCAGAAAAGAGGACGTAGTATTAACACGACTGCGCATAGGCCATACTAGAGCTACTCATTCTTATATTTTTAATGGTGATGATCAGCCTTCTTGTGTAGGTTGTGATCAGCCATTCACTGTGAAACATATCTTAATTGACTGTGTTGACTTTTCACCCTCACGTATTTTATATTTCAAAGCTGACACTTTGCAACAACTGTTTCGAGATGTACCTGTTGATAATATTATTTTATTCGTAAAAGAAATTGGACTTTTTCATAAGATTTAACTGTTTCAGATTTTTATATATTATCATTCTGACTTTTTACTTTTAATATCATCATAATTATTCTTGCCGTTTAACCATTAACCGTTTGACGCTTATGACCCACAAAGAGGGTTGACGCGTCGTTAAACACGAAATCATCATCATCATCATCTATTGAAAATACTGCAAAATTGCAAGTTAGGCGTCCCATACCATAATTTCCAGAAGTTATGACACAATCCCATAGGCCTCATTGGAAACAGTATTGAAAAGCCTTTTCACACGTGCAATATCATTGAAGTTTAAGGTTGTAACAGCTTTGAATTAACAGTAACATTACATACAATATGTGTTTTCTAATAAAAGTAACGCAACATTGCAAATTTTGCGTCCCATACCATAATTTTCAGAAGCTGTGACACAATCCCAGATGCCTCATTGCAATTAGTATTGTATAACCTATTCACACATGAAGTATCATTGAAGTTTTCAGGTTGTAACAGCTCAGAATTTACAAGAACATTACATACAGTCTGTGGTTTCTATTGAAAATAACGCAACATTGCAACTTTGGCGTCCCATAACAGAACTTTCAGAAGTTGTGACACAATCTCATATGCCTCATGGCAAACAGTATTGTAAAAACTATTGACACATGAAGTATCATTGCAGTTTTCAGGTTGTAACAGCTTTGAATTTACAGTAACATAACATACATTGTGTGCATTATATTGAAAATACTGCACCATTGCACATTGGGCGTCCAATACCATAACTTTCAGTAGTTGTGACACAATCCCATATGGCTCATTGCAAACAGTATTGGAAAAACTATTCACACATGAAGTATCATCAAAAATTTCAGGTTGTAACAGCTTTGAATTTACAGTAAGATTACATACAGTATGTGCTTTCTATTGAAAATAAAGCAACATTGCAAATTGGGCGTCCCATACCACTACTTTCAGAAGCTGTGACACAATCCCATATGCCTCATTGTAAAAAAGTATTGTAAAACCTATTGAGACGTGAAGTATCATTGAAGTCTTCAGGTTGTAACAGCTTTCAATTTACAGTAACATAACTTACAGTGTGTGCTTTCTATTGAAAATACTGCAACATTGCAAAATGGGCGTACCATACCATAACTTTCAGAAATTGTGACACAATCCCATAGGCCTCATTGGAAACAGTATTGTAAAACCTATTCACACATGCAGTATCATTGAAGTTTTCAGGTTGTAACAGCTTTGAATTTACGGTAACATAACATTCTGTATGTGCTTTCTATTGAAAATACCGAAATATTGCAAATTGGGTGTCCCATACCATCATTGTCAAAAGCTGTGACACAGTCCAATAGGCCTCAATGCAAAAAGGATTGCAAAACCTATTCACACATGAAGTGTCATTGAAGTTTTCAGGTTGTAACAGATTTGAATTTACAGTAACATAAGATACAGTATGTGCTTTCTATTGAAAGTAACACAACTTTGCAAATTAGGCGCCCATTCAATAATTTTCAGAAGTTGTGACACAATCCCATAGGCCTCATTGCAAACAGTATTGTAGAAACTATTGACACATGAAGTTTCATTGAAGTTTTCAGGTTGTAACAGCTTTGAATTTACAGTAACATAACATACAGTGTGTGCTTTCTAATGAAAATACTGCAACATTGCAAACTGACGCCCCATACCATAAATTTCAGAAGTTGTGACACAATCCCATATGCCTCTTTGCAAACAATATTAAAAAACCTATTCACACATGAAGTATAATTGAAGTTTTCAGGATGTAACAGCTGTGAATTTACAGTAATATTACATACAGTATGTGCTTTCTATTGAAAATAAAGCAACATTGCAAATTGGGCGTCCCATACCATTACTTACAGAGGCTGTGACACAATCCCATATGCCTCATTGTAAAAAGTATTGTAAAACCTATTGAGACGTGAAGTATCATTGAAGTCTTCAGGTTGTAACAGCTTTCAATTTACAGTAACATAACTTACAGTGTGTGCTTTCTATTGAAAATACTGCAACATTGCAAAATGGGCGTACCATACCATAACTTTCAGAAATTGTGACACAATCCCATAGGCCTCATTGGAAACAGTATTGTAAAACCTATTCACACGTGCAGTATCATTGAAGTTTTCAGGTTGTAACAGCTTTGAATTTACGGCAACATAACATTCTGTATGTGCTTTCTATTGAAAATACCGAAATATTGCGAATTGGGTGTCCCATACCATCATTGTCAAAAGCTGTGACACAGTCCAATAGGCCTCAATGCAAACAGGATTGTAAAACCTATTCACACATGAAGTGCCATTGAAGTTTTCAGGTTGTAACAGCTTTGAATTTACAGTAACATAAGATACAGTAATAACAGTATGTGCTTTTTATTGAAAGTAACGCAACTTTTCAAATTAGGCGTCCCATTCAATAATTTTCAAAAGTTGTGACCCGATCCCATAGGCCTCATTGCAAACAGTATTGTAAAAACTATTGACACATTGAAGTTTTCAGGTTGTAACAGCTTTGAATTTACAGTAACATAACATACAGTGTGTGCTTTCTATTGAAAATACTGCAACATTGTAAACTGGACGTCCCATACGATAACTTTCAGAAGTTGTGACACAATCCCATATGCCTCTTTGCAAACAATATTAAAAAACCTATTCACACATGAAGTATTATTGAAGTTTTCAGGATGTAACATCTTTGAATTTACAGTAACATTACATACAGTATGTGCTTTCTATTGAAAGAAACGCAACATTGCAACTTGGGCGTCCCATACCATAACTTTCAGAAGTTGTGACACAATCTCATATGCCTCATGGCAAACATGACTGTAAAAAATATTGAGACATGTAGTATCATTGAAGTTTTCAGGTTGTAACAGCGTTGAATTTACAGTAACATAACATACAGTGTGTGCTTTATATTGAAAATACTGCACCATTGCAAATCGGGCGTCCCATACCATAACTTTCAGTAGTTGTGACACAATCCCATACGGCTCATTGCAAACAGTATTGGAAAAATTATTCACACATGAAGTATCATTGAAGTTTTCAGGTTGTAACAGCTTTGAATTTACAGTAACATAACATACAGTGTGTGCTTTCTTTTGAAAATACTGCAACATTGCAAATTGGACGTCCCATGCCATAAATTTCAGAAGATGTTACACAATCTCATAGGCCATATTGCAAACAGTATTGCTAAACCTTTTCAAACATGACGTATAATTGAATTTTTCAGGTTGTAACAGCTTTGAATTTACAGTAACATAAAATTCTGTATGCGCTTTCTATTGAAAATACCGAAATATTGCAAATTGGGTGTCCCATACCATCATTGTCAAAAGCTGTGACACAGTCAAATAGGCCTCATTGCAAACAGGATTGTAAAACCTATTCAAACATAAAGTATCATTGAAGGTTTAAGGTTGTAACAACTTTGAATTTACAGTAACATAACATACTGCATGTGCTTTCTATTGAAAATACCGCAACATTGCCAATTGGGTGTCCCATACCATAACTTTCAGAAGTTGTGACACAATCCCATAGGCCTCATTGTAAACAATATTGTTAAACCTATTCACACATGAAGTATCATTAGAGTTTTCAAGTTGTAACAGCTTTGAATTTACAGTAACATAACTTTCTGTATGTGGTTTCTATTGAAAATACCGCAACATTGCAAATTGGGCGTCCCATACGCTAACTTTCAGAAGCTGTGCCATAGGCCTCATTGCACACAGGATTGTAAAACCTATTCACCCATGAAGTATCATTGAAGTTTTCAGGTTGTAACAACTTTGAATTTACAGTAACATAACATACTGTATGTGCTTTCTATTTAAAATACGGCAACATTGCAAATTTGGCGTCCCATACCATAATATACAGATGTTGTGACACAATCCCATGTGGCTCATTGCAAACAGTATTGTAAAACCTATTGACACATGAAGTATCATTGAAGTGTTCAGGTTGTAACAGCTTTGAATTTACAGTAACATAACATACAGTGTGTGCTTTATATTGAAAATACTGTAAAATTCCATATTTGTCGTCCCATACCATAACTTTCAGAAACTGTGACACAATCCCATATGCCTCATTGCAAACAGTATTGTAAAACCTTTTCACAATTGAAGTACCATTGAAGTTTTCAGGTTGTAACAGCTTTGAATTTACAGTAACATTACATACAGTATATGCTTTCAATTGAAGGTAACGCAACATTGCAAATTTGGCGTCCTGTACCATAACTTTCAGAAGTTGTGACACAATCCCATAAGCCTCATTGCCAACAGTATTGTAAAACCTTTTCACACATGAAGTATCATTGAAGTTTTCAGGTTGTAACAGCTATGAATTTACAGTAACATAACATACAGTGTGTGCTTTCTATTGAAAATACTGCAAAATTGCAAGTTAGGCGTCCCATACCATAATTTTCAGAAGTTGTGACACAATCCCATAGGCCTCATTGGAAACAGTATTGAAAAGCCTTTTCACACGTGCAATATCATTGAAGTTTAAGGTTGTAACAGCTTTGAATTAACAGTAACATTACATACAATATGTGTTTTCTAATAAAAGTAACGCAACATTGCAAATTTGGCGTCCCATACCATAATTTTCAGAAGCTGTGACACAATCCCAGATGCCTCATTGCAATTAGTATTGTATAACCTATTCACACATGAAGTATCATTGAAGTTTTCAGGTTGTAACAGCTCAGAATTTACAAGACATTACATACAGTATGTGCTTTCTATTGAAAATAACGCAACATTGCAACTTGGGCATCCCATACCATAACTTTCAGAAGTTGTGACACAATCTCATGTGCCTCATGGCAAACAGTATTGTAAAAACTATTGACACATGAAGTATCATTGAAGTTTTCAGGTTGTAACAGCTTTGAATTTACAGTAACATAACATACATTGTGTGCATTATATTAAAAATACTGCACCATTGCACATTGGGCGTCCCATACCATAAATTTCAGTAGTTGTGACACAATCCCATATGGCTCATTGCAAACAGTATTGGAAATACTATTCACACATGAAGTATCATCAAAAATGTCAGGTTGTAACAGCTTTGAATTTACAGTAACATTACATACAGTATGTGCTTTCTATTGAAAATAAAGCAACATTGCAAATTGGGCGTCCCATACCACTACTTTCAGAAGCTGTGACACAATCCCATATGCCTCATTGTAAAAAGTATTGTAAAACCTATAGAGACGTGAAGTATCATTGAAGTCTTCAGGTTGTAACAGCTTTCAATTTACAGTAACATATCTTACAGTGAAAATACTGCAACATTGCAAAATGGGCGTACCATACCATAACTTTCAGAAATTGTGACACAATCCCATAGGCCTCATTGGAAACAGTATTGTAAAACCTATTTACACATGCAGTATCATTGAAGTTTTCAGGTTGTAACAGCTTTGAATTTACGGTAACATAACATTCTGTATGTGCTTTCTATTGAAAATACCGAAATATTGCAAATTGGGTGTCCCATACCATCATTGTCAAAAGCTGTGACACAGTCCAATAGGCCTCAATGCAAACAGGATTGTAAAACCTATTCACACATGAAGTGTCATTGAAGTTTTCAGGTTGTAACAGATTTGAATTTACAGTAACATAAGATACAGTATGTGTTTTCTATTGAAAGTTACGCAACTTTGCAAATTGGGCGCCCATTCAATAGTTTTCAGAAGTTGTGACACAATCCCATAGGCCTCATTGCAAACAGTATTGTAAAAACTATTGACACATGAAGTTTCATTGAAGTTTTCAGGTTGTAACAGCTTTGAATTTACAGTAACATAACATACAGTGTGTGCTTTCTAATGAAAATACTGCAACATTGCAAACTGGACGGCCCATACCATAAATTTCAGAAGTTGTGACACAATCCCATATGCCTCTTTGCAAACAATATTAAAAAACCTATTCACACATGAAGTATAATTGAAGTTTGCAGGATGTAACAGCTTTGAATTTACAGTAACATTACATACAGTATGTGCTATCTATTGAAAGTAACGCAACATTGCAAATTGGACGTCCCATACCATATCTTTCAGAAGTTGTGAAACAATCCCATCAGCCTCATTTCAAACAATATTGTTAAACCTATTCACACATGAAGTATCATTGAAGTTATCAGGTTGTAACAGCTTTGAATTTACAGTAACATTACATACAGTATGTGTTTTCTATTGAAAGTAACGCAACATTGCAAATTGGACGTCCCATACCATAACCTTCAGAAGTTGTGACACAATCCCATGGGCCTCGCTGTAAATAATATTGCTTAACCTATTCACACATTAAGTATCATTGAAGTTTTCAGGTTGTAACAGCTTTGATATTATAGTAACATAAGATACAGTGTGTGCTTTCTATTGAAAATACCGCAACTTTGCAAATTGGGCGTCCCATTCAATAATTTTCAGAAGTTGTGACACAATCCCATAGGCTTCATTGCAAACAGTATTGTAAAAACTATTGACACATGAAGTTTCAATGAAGATTTCAGGTTGTAACAGCTTTGAGTTTACAGTAACATAACAAACAGTGTGTGCTTTCTATTGAAAATACTGCAACATTGCAAACTGGACGTCCCATACCATAACTTTCAGAAGTTGTGACACAATCCCATATGCCTCTTTGAAAAGTTATGGTATGGGACGCCCAAGTTGTAATCTTGCTGTTTTTTTAATAGAAAGCACATACTGTATGTTATGTTACTGTAAATTCAAAGCTGTTACAACCTGAATACTTCAAGGATACTTCATGTATGATGAGGTTTTACAAAACTGTTTGCAATGAGGCATATGAGATTGTGTCACAACTTCTAAAAGTTATGGTATTGGACGCCCAATTAGCAATCTTGCTGTTATTTCAATAGAAAACACGTATTGTATGCTATGTTACTGTAAATTCGATGCTGTTACAACCTGAAAACTTCAATGATACTTCATGTGTCAAAAGTTTCTACAATAATGTTTGCAATGAGGCCTATGAGATTGTGTCACAGCTTCGGAAAGTTATGGTATGGGACGCCCAAGTTGTAATCTTGCTGTTTTTTTAATAGAAAGCACATACTGTATGTTATGTTACTGTAAATTCAAAGCTGTTACAACCTGAATAATTTAATGATACTTCATGTGTGATGAGATGAAGCTTCATCTAGGGGACCCCTACCAAGATTGTTCAAATTATAGTGCTGGGGCCAAAAATGCCCCCGCCTTGGGACCCTTTGGTTTTACATAGGCTTATATAGGGAAAATCTTTAAAAATCTTTTTCTCTGAAACCGCAAGGCGCAGGTCTTTGATATTTGGTATGAGGCTTCATCTAGTGGAACTCTACCAAGGGTGTTTAAATTATAGCCCTGATGCCAAAAATGCCCCCGCCCTGGAGCCATTTGGTTTTACATAGGCTTATATAGGGAATATCTTTAAAAAAAATCTTCTTCTCTCAAACCGCAAGGCCCAGGTCTTTGATATTTGGTGTGTAGCTTTATCTAGTGGATCTTTGCCAAGATTGTTCAAATTATAGCCTTTGTTGATATTTGGTATGAAGCTTCACCTTTTTAGACGTCTCAACATTATGCACATTATAGCCCTAGGGTTAATAATTGCCCTCCCCGGGTCCCACTTGTTACTCTATGGTACACAGGTGAGCGATCCAGGGCCATCATGGCCCTCTTGTTTTAATAGAAAGCAAATACTGTATGTTATGTTATTGTAAATTCAAAGCTGTTACAACCTGAATAATTTAATAATACTTCATATGTGATGAGGTTTTACAATACATTTTGCAACGAGGCATATTTGATTGTGTCACAACTTCTAAAAGTTATGGAATGGGACCCCCAATTTGCAAAGTTGCAGTGTTTTCAACACAATGCATACACTGTATGTTATGTTACTGTAAATTCAAAGGTGTTACAACCTGAAAACTCCAATGATACTTCATATGTCAATAGTTTCTACGCCAAAAGTGCAATCTTGCTGTTATTTCAATGGAAAGCACGTACTGTATGCTATGTTACTGTAAATTCAAAGCTGTTACAACCTGAAAATTTCAATGATACTTCATGTGTCAAATGTTTCTGCAATAATGTTTGCAAGGAGGCATATGGGATTGTGTCACAACTTCTGAAAGTTATAGTATGGGACGCCCAAAGTGCAATCTTGTGGTTTTTTAATAGAACGCACATACTGAATATTATGTTACTGTAAATGCAAAGCTGTTACAACCTGAATAATTCAATGATAATTCATGTGTGATGAGGTTTTACAATACTGCTAGCAATGAGGCATATGAGATTGTGTCACAACTTCTAGAAGTTATGGTATGGGACGCCCAATTAGCAATCTTGCTGTTATTTCAATAGAAAACATGTACTGTATGCTATGTTACTGTAAATTGGAAGCTGTTACAACCTGAAAACTTCAATGATACTTCATGTGCCAATAGTTTCTACAATAATGTTTGCAATGAGGCCTATGAGATTGTGTCACAGCTTCGGAAGGTTATGGTATGGGACGCCCAAGTTGTAATCTTGCTGTTTTTTTTTTAATAGAAAGCACATGCTATATGTTATGTTACTGTAAATTCAAAGCTGTTACAACCTGAATAATTCAATGATACTTCATGTGTGATGAGTTGATACAATACTGTTTGCAATGAGAATTATGGGATTGTGACACAACTTCCAAAAGTAATGGTATGGAACGCCCAAGTTGCAAACTTGCTGTCTTTTCAATAAAAAGGACGTACAGTATGCTACGTTGCTGTAAATTCAAAGGTGTTACAACCTGAATAATTCAATGATAATTCGTGTGTGATGAGGTTTTACAATACTGCTTGCAATGAGGCATATGTGATTGTGTCACAACTTCTAAAAGTTATGGTATGGGACGCCCAATTAGCAATCTTGCAGTTATTTCAATAGAAAACACGTACTGTATGCTTTTTACTGTAAATTCAAAGGTGTTACAACCTGAAAACTTCAATGATACTTCATGTGTCAATAGTTTCTTTAATAATGTTTGCAATGAGGCTATTGAGATTGTGTCACAGCTTCTGAAAGTTGTGATATGGGACGCCCGAGTTGTAATTTTGCTGTTTTTTTTAATAGAAAGCACATACTTTATGTTATGTTACTGTAAATTCAAAGCTGTTACAACCTGAATAATTCAATGATACTTCATCTGTATTGAGTTGATACAACACTCTTTGCAATGAGGCATACTGGATTGTGTCACAACTTCTTAAAGTAATGGTATGGGACGCCCAAGTTGCAAACTTGCTGTCTTTTCAATAAAAAGCATGTACAGTATGCTAAATTCAAAGGTGTTACAACCTGAAAACTTCAATGATACTTCATGTGTCAATAGTTTCTCTAATAATGTTTCAAATGAGACTTTTCAATAAAGAGCACGTACAGTATGCTATGTTACTGTAAATTCAAAGGTGTTACAACCTGAAAACTTCAATGATACTTCATGTGTGATGAGTTGATACGATACGGTTTGCAATGAGGCATATCGGATTGTGTCACAACTTCTAAAAGTTATGGTATGGGAAGCCCAAGTTGCAAACTGTGTCTTTTCAATAAAAAGCACGTACAGTACGCTATACTACTGTAAATTCAAAGGTGTTACAACCTGAACACTTCAGTGATACTTCATGCGTCAATAGTTTCCACAATAATGGTTGCCATGAGGTCTATGATATTGTGTCACAATTTCTGAAAGTTATGGTATGGGACGCCCAATTTGCAATATTGCTGTTTGTTGTTTTTTTTTTCAATAGAAAGCACGTACAGTATGCTATGTTACTGTAAATTCAAAGGTGTTACATCCAGAAACCTCCAATGATACTTCATGTGTCAATAGTTTCTACAATAATGTTTGCAATGGGGCCTAAGAGATTGTGTCACATGTTCTGAAAGTTATGGTATGGGACGCCCAAGTTGCAATCTTGCTGTTTTTTTCAATAGACCGCACATATTGTATGTTATGTTACTGTAAATTCAAAGCTGTTACAACCTGAATAATTCAATGATACTTCATGTGAAATTAGGTTTCACAATACTGTTTGCAATGAGGCATATGGGATTGTGTCACAACTTTAAAAATATATGGCTGGGACGCCCAAGTTGCAATGTTGCAGTATTTTCAATAGAAAGCATATACTGCATGTTATGTTACTGTAAATTCATAGGTGTTGCAACCTGTAAACTTCAATGATGCCTCATATGTCAATATTTTCTACAATATTGTTTGCAATGAGGCCTATGGGGTTGTGTCACAACATCTGAAAGTTATGGAATAGGACGCCCAAGTTGCAATATTGTTACTGTACATTCAAAGCTGTTACAGCCTGAAAACTTCAATGATACTTCATGTGTCAATAGTTCCTACAATCATGTTTGCAATCAGGAATATGGGATTGTGTCACAACGTCTGAAAGTTATGGAATAGGACGCTCAATTTGCAATCTTGCTGTTATTTCAATGGAAAGCACGTACTGTATGCTATGTTACTGTACATTCAAAGCTGTTGCAACCTCAAAACTTCAATGATACTTCATGTGTCAAATGTTCATGCAATAATGTTTGCAAGGAGGCATATGGGATTGTGTCACAACTTCTGGAACCGGCCCCGATAGCTCAGTTGGTAGAGTGTCCGCTCCGGGGAAGGGAGGTCTCGGGTTCGATCCCGGGCCGCGACATACCAAAGCGTTAAAAATGGTACTAGCTGCTCCTCGTTTGGCACTCAGATTTACGGGGTAGAGCTAGGACTGGTCGATCCAGTGTCAGGACAATGTGACTGGGTGTGGTATCATGTAATGTGTCTGGGACATGATACTTCAGTGAGGCAGCACTATAAACATGAGCATTGAGCTCCCTGTCGCAACCAGACACCGTCGTGATATGACTGAAAAATTGTTGAAAGCGACGTTAAACCCGAATTCACACACACACACACACACACACACACACACAACTTCTGAAAGTTATGGTATGGGACGCCCTAAGTGCAATCTTGCTGTTTTTTTTTTAATAGAAAGCACATACTGAATGTTATGTTACTGTAAATGCAAAGCTGTTACAACCTGAATACTTCAAGGATACTTCATGTATGATGAGGTTTTACAAAACTGTTTGCAATCAGGCATATGAGATTGTGTCACAACTTCTAAAAGTTATGGTATGGGACGCCCAATTAGCAATCTTGCTGTTATTTCAATAGAAAACACGTATTGTATGCTATGTTACTGTAAATTCGATGCTGTTACAACCTGAAAACTTCAATGATACTTCATGTGTCAAAAGTTTCTACAATAATGTTTGCAATGAGGCCCATGAGATTGTGTCACAGCTTCGGAAAGTTATGGTATGGGACGCCCAAGTTGTAATCTTGCTGTTTTTTTAATAGAAAGCACATACTGTATGTTATGTTACTGTAAATTCAAAGCTGTTACAACCTGAATACTTCAAGGATACTTCATGTATGATGAGGTTTTACAAAACTGTTTGCAATGAGGCATATGAGATTGTGTCACAACTTCTAAAAGTTATGGTATTGGACGCCCAATTAGCAATCTTGCTGTTATTTCAATAGAAAACACGTATTGTATGCTATGTTACTGTAAATTCGATGCTGTTACAACCTGAAAACTTCAATGATACTTCATGTGTCAAAAGTTTCTACAATAATGTTTGCAATGAGGCCTATGAGATTGTGTCACAGCTTCGGAAAGTTATGGTATGGGACGCCCAAGTTGTAATCTTGCTGTTTTTTTAATAGAAAGCACATACTGTATGTTATGTTACTGTAAATTCAAAGCTGTTACAACCTGAATAATTTAATGATACTTCATGTGTGATGAGATGAAGCTTCATCTAGGGGACCCCTACCAAGATTGTTCAAATTATAGTGCTGGGGCCAAAAATGCCCCCGCCTTGGGACCCTTTGGTTTTACATAGGCTTATATAGGGAAAATCTTTAAAAATCTTTTTCTCTGAAACCGCAAGGCGCAGGTCTTTGATATTTGGTATGAGGCTTCATCTAGTGGAACTCTACCAAGGGTGTTTAAATTATAGCCCTGATGCCGAAAATGCCCCCGCCCTGGAGCCATTTGGTTTTACATAGGCTTATATAGGGAATATCTTTAAAAAAAATCTTCTTCTCTCAAACCGCAAGGCCCAGGTCTTTGATATTTGGTGTGTAGCTTTATCTAGTGGATCTTTGCCAAGATTGTTCAAATTATAGCCTTTGTTGATATTTGGTATGAAGCTTCACCTTTTTAGACGTCTCAACATTATGCACATTATAGCCCTAGGGTTAATAATTGCCCTCCCCGGGTCCCACTTGTTACTCTATGGTACACAGGTGAGCGATCCAGGGCCATCATGGCCCTCTTGTTTTAATAGAAAGCAAATACTGTATGTTATGTTATTGTAAATTCAAAGCTGTTACAACCTGAATAATTTAATAATACTTCATATGTGATGAGGTTTTACAATACATTTTGCAACGAGGCATATTTGATTGTGTCACAACTTCTAAAAGTTATGGAATGGGACCCCCAATTTGCAAAGTTGCAGTGTTTTCAACACAAAGCATACACTGTATGTTATGTTACTGTAAATTCAAAGGTGTTACAACCTGAAAACTCCAATGATACTTCATATGTCAATAGTTTCTACGCCAAAAGTGCAATCTTGCTGTTATTTCAATGGAAAGCACGTACTGTATGCTATGTTACTGTAAATTCAAAGCTGTTACAACCTGAAAATTTCAATGATACTTCATGTGTCAAATGTTTCTGCAATAATGTTTGCAAGGAGGCATATGGGATTGTGTCACAACTTCTGAAAGTTATAGTATGGGACGCCCAAAGTGCAATCTTGTGGTTTTTTAATAGAACGCACATACTGAATATTATGTTACTGTAAATGCAAAGCTGTTACAACCTGAATAATTCAATGATAATTCATGTGTGATGAGGTTTTACAATACTGCTAGCAATGAGGCATATGAGATTGTGTCACAACTTCTAGAAGTTATGGTATGGGACGCCCAATTAGCAATCTTGCTGTTATTTCAATAGAAAACATGTACTGTATGCTATGTTACTGTAAATTGGAAGCTGTTACAACCTGAAAACTTCAATGATACTTCATGTGTCAATAGTTTCTACAATAATGTTTGCAATGAGGCCTATGAGATTGTGTCACAGCTTCGGAAGGTTATGGTATGGGACGCCCAAGTTGTAATCTTGCTGTTTTTTTTTTAATAGAAAGCACATGCTATATGTTATGTTACTGTAAATTCAAAGCTGTTACAACCTGAATAATTCAATGATACTTCATGTGTGATGAGTTGATACAATACTGTTTGCAATGAGAATTATGGGATTGTGACACAACTTCCAAAAGTAATGGTATGGAACGCCCAAGTTGCAAACTTGCTGTCTTTTCAATAAAAAGGACGTACAGTATGCTACGTTGCTGTAAATTCAAAGGTGTTACAACCTGAATAATTCAATGATAATTCGTGTGTGATGAGGTTTTACAATACTGCTTGCAATGAGGCATATGTGATTGTGTCACAACTTCTAAAAGTTATGGTATGGGACGCCCAATTAGCAATCTTGCAGTTATTTCAATAGAAAACACGTACTGTATGCTTTTTACTGTAAATTCAAAGGTGTTACAACCTGAAAACTTCAATGATACTTCATGTGTCAATAGTTTCTTTAATAATGTTTGCAATGAGGCTATTGAGATTGTGTCACAGCTTCTGAAAGTTGTGATATGGGACGCCCGAGTTGTAATTTTGCTGTTTTTTTTAATAGAAAGCACATACTTTATGTTATGTTACTGTAAATTCAAAGCTGTTACAACCTGAATAATTCAATGATACTTCATCTGTATTGAGTTGATACAACACTCTTTGCAATGAGGCATACTGGATTGTGTCACAACTTCTTAAAGTAATGGTATGGGACGCCCAAGTTGCAAACTTGCTGTCTTTTCAATAAAAAGCATGTACAGTATGCTAAATTCAAAGGTGTTACAACCTGAAAACTTCAATGATACTTCATGTGTCAATAGTTTCTCTAATAATGTTTCAAATGAGACTTTTCAATAAAGAGCACGTACAGTATGCTATGTTACTGTAAATTCAAAGGTGTTACAACCTGAAAACTTCAATGATACTTCATGTGTCAATAGTTTCTCTAATAATGTTTGCAATGAGGCTATTGAGATTGTGTCACAGCTTCTGAAAGTTGTGATATGGGACGCCAAAGTTGCAATCTTGCTGTTTTAAATAGAAAGCACATACTGTATGTTATGTTACTGTAAATTCAAAGCTGTTACAACGTGAATAATTTAATGATACTTCATGTGTGATGAGGTTTTACAATACTTTTTGCGACAGGGCATATGGGATTGTGTCACAACTTCACAAAAGTATGGAATGGGGCGCCCAATTTGCAATGTTGCAGTATTTTCAACAGAAAGCATACACTGTATGTTATGTTACTGTAAATTCAAAGGTGTTACAACCTGAAAACTCCAATGATACTTCATATGTCAAAAGTTTCTACAATAATGTTTGCAATGAGGCCTATGAGATTGTGTCACAACTTCTGAAACTTGTGGTATGGGACGCCAAAAGTGCAATCATGCTGTTATTTCAATGGAAAGCACATACTGTATGTTATGTTACTGTAAATTCAAAGCTGTTACAACCCGAATAATTTAATGATACTTCATATGTGATGAGGTTTTACAATACTTTTTGCAACGAGGCATACGGGATTGTGTCACAACTTCTGAAAGTTATGGAATGGGACGCCCAATTTGCAATGTTGCAGTATTTTCAACAGAAAGCATACACTGTATGTTATGTTACTGTAAATTCAAAGGTGTTACAACCTGAAAATTCCAATGATACTTCATATGTCAATAGTTTCTACAATAATGTAAGCAATGATGCCTATGAGATTGTGTCACAACTTCTGAAAGTTGTGGTATGGGACGCCAAAAGTGCAATGTTGCTGTTATTTCAGTGGAAAGCACGTACTGTATGCTATGTTACTGTAAATTCAAAGGTGTTACAACCTGAAAATTTCAATGATACTTCATGTGTCAAATGTTTCTGCAATAATGTTTGCAAGGAGGCATATGGGATTGTGTCACAACTTCTGAAAGTTATAGTATGGGACGCCCAAAGTGCAATCTTTTTGTTTTTTAATAGAAAGCACATACTGAATGTTATGTTACTGTAAATGCAAAGCTGTTACAACCTGAATCATTCAATGATAATTCATGTGTGATGAGGTTTTACAATACTGCTTGCAATGAGGCATATGAGATTGTGTCACAACTTCTAAAAGTTATGGTATGGGACGCCCAATTAGCAATATTGCTGTTATTTCAATAGAAAACATGTATTGTATGCTATGTTACTGTAAATTGGAAGCTGTTACAACCTGAAAACTTCAATGATACTATATGTGTCAATAGTTTCTACAATAATGTTTGCAATGATGCCTATAAGATTGTGTCACAGCTTCGGAAGGTTATGGTATAGGACGCCCGAGTTGTAATCTTGCTGTTTTTTTTTAATAGAAAGCACATACTGTATGCTATGTTACTGTAAATTCAACGCTGTTACAACCTGAATAATTCAATGATACTTCATGTGTATTGAGTTGATACAATACTGTTTGCAATGAGGCATACCGGATTGTGTCACAACTTCTTAAAGTAATGGTATGGGACGCCCAAGTTGCAAACTTGCTGTCTTTTCAATAAAAAGCACGTACAGTATGCTATGTTACTGTAAATTCAAAGGTGTTACAACCTGAAAACTTCAATGATACTTCATGTGTCAATAGTTTCTCAAATAATGTTTGCAATGAGGCTATTGAGATTGTGTCACAGCTTCTGAAAGTTGTGATATGGGACGCCAAAGTTGCAATCTTGCTGTTTTAAATAGAACGCACATACTGTATGTTATGTTACTGTAAATACAAAGCTGTTACAACCTGAATAATTTAATGATACTTCATGTGTGATGAGGTTTTACAATACTTTTTGCGACGAGGCATATGGGATTGTGTCACAACTTCTAAAAAGTATGGAATGGGGCGCCCAATTTGCAATGTTGCAGTATTTTCAACAGAAAGCATACACTGTATGTTATGTTACTGTAAATTCAAAGGTGTTACAACCTGAAAACTCCAATGATACTTCATATGTCAAAAGTTTCTATAATAATGTTTGCAATGAGGCCTATGAGATTGTGTCACAACTTCTGAAAGTTGTGGTATGGGACGCCAAAAGTGCAATCTTGCTGTTATTTCAATGGAAAGCACGTACTGTATGCTATGTTACTGTAAATTCAAAGCTGTTACAACCTGAAAATTTCAATGATACTTCATGTGTCAAATGTTTCTTCAATAATGTTTGCAAGGAGGCATATGGGATTGTGTCACAGCTTCTGGAAGTTATGGTATGGGTCGCCCAAAGTGCAATCTTGTAGTTTTTTAATAGAAAGCACATACTGAATGTTATGTTACTGTAAATACAAAGCTGTTACAACCTGAAAAATTCAATGATAATTCATGTTTGATGAGGTTTTACAATACTGCTTGCAATGAGGTATATGAGATTGTGTCACAACTTCTAAAAGTTATGGTATGGGACACCCAATTAGCAATCTTGCTGTTATTTCAATAGAAAACATGTACTGTATGCTATGTTACTGTAAATTCAAAGCTGTTACAACCTGAATAATTAAATGATACTTCATGTGTCAATAGTTTCTACAATAATGTTTGCAATGAGGCCTATGAGATTGTGTCACAGCTTCGGAAAGTTATGGTATGGGACGCCCAAGTTGTAATCTTGCTGTTTTTTTAATAGAAAGCACATGCTGTATGTTATGTTACTGTAAATTCAAAGCTGTTACAACCTGAATAATTCAATGATACTTCATGTGTGATGAGTTGATACAATACTGTTTGCAATGAGGCATATCGGATTGTGTCACAACTTCTAAAAGTAATGGTATGGGACGCCCAAGTTGCAAACTTGCTGTCTTTTCAATAAAAAGCACGTACAGTATGCTATGTTGCTGTAAATTCAAAGGTGTTACAACCTGAAAACTTCAATGATACTTCATGTGTTAATGGTTTCTCTAATAATGTTTGCAATGAGGCCTATGAGATTGTGTCACAACTTCTGAAAGTTGTGGTATGGGACGCCCAAGTTGCAATCTTGCTGTTTTTAATAGAAAGCACATACTGTATGTTATGTTACTGTAAATTCAACGCTGTTACAACCTGAATAATTAAGTGATACTTCATGTGTGATGAGGTTTTACAATACTTTTTGCAACGAGGCATATGGGATTGTGTCACAACTTCTAAAAAATATGGAATGGGGCGCCCAATTTGCAATGTTGCAGTATTTTCAACAGAAAGTATACACTGTATGTTATGTTACTGTAAATTCAAAGGTGTTACAACCTGAAAACTCCAATGATACTTCATATGTCAATAGTTTCTACAATAATGTTTGCAATGAGGACTATGAGATTGTGTCGCAACTTCTGAAAGTTGTGGTATGGGACGCCAAAAGTGCAATCTTGCTGTTATTTCAATGGAAAGCACGTACAGTATGCTATGTTACTGTATATTCAAAGCTGTTACAACCTGAAAACTTCAATAATACTTCATGTGTCAAATGGTTCTACAATAATGTTTGCAAGGAGGCATATGGGATTGTGTCACAATTTCTGAAAGTTATGGTATGGGACGCCCGAAGTGCAATCTTGCTATTTTTAATAGAAAGCACATACTGAATGTTATGTTACTGTAAATGCAAAGCTGTTACAACTTGAATAATTCAATGATACTTCATGTGTGACGAGGTTTTACAATATTGCTTGCAATGAGGCATATGAGATTGTGTCACAACTTCTAGAAGTTATGGTATGGGACGCCCAATTAGAAATCTTGCTGTTATTTCAATAGAAAGCATGTACTGTGTGCTATGTTACTGTAAATTCGAAGCTGTTACAACCTGAAAACTTCAATGATACTTCATGTGTCAATAACTTCTTCAATAATGTTTTTAATGAGGCCTATGAGATTGTGTCACAGCTTCGGAAAGATATGGTATGGGACACCCAAGTTGTAATACTGCTGTTTTTTTTTTAACAGAAAGCACATACTGTATGTAATGTAACTATAAATTCAAAGCTGTTACAACCTGAATAATTCAATGATACTTCATGTGTGATGAGTTGATAAGATACTGTTTTGCAATGAGGCATATCAGATTGTGTCACAACTTCTAAAAGTTATGGTATGGGACGCCCAAGTTGCAAACTTTCTGTCGTTTCAATAAAAAGCACGTACAGTATGCTCTGTTACTGTAAATTCAAAAGTTTTACAACCTGAAAACTTCAATGATACTTCATGCGTCAATAGTTTCAACAATAATGTTTCCCATGAGGTCTAAGAGATTGAGTCACAATTTCTGAAAGTAATGGTATGGGACGCCCAATTTGCAATCTTGCTGTTTTTCAATAGAGAGCACATACAGTATGTTACGTTACTGTAAATTCAAAGCTGTTACAACCTGAATAATTCAATGATACTCAATGTGTGATTAGGTTTTACAGTACTGTTTGCAAAGAGGCATATTGGATTGTGTCACAACTTCTTAAAGTTATGATAAGGGACGCCCAATTTGCAATGTTACAGTATTTTCAACAGAGAGCATACACTGTATGTTATCTTACCGTAGAATCAAAGCTGTTACAACCCGAAAACTTCAATGATACTTCATGTGTCAATAGTTTCTACAATAATGTTTGCCATGAGGCCTATGGGATTGTGTCACAACTTCTGAAAGTTAGGGTATGGGACACCCAAGTTGCAATCTTGCTTTTTTCAATAGAGAACACATACCTTATCAAATGTTAATGTAAATTCAAAGCTGTTACAAAGAGGGAAATTGAAAATATTGTATAGTAGCAAAATTTGATGGCTCTGAATGACTGTTCTACTTCGAGGCAGTGACTAATTGTAGTTTAGTGATAAAATCACAGGCAAAATTATTCTCTTACTTACTTGTTTTCTTACTCAAGAAACTGCAACTGAATGGTCAAGAGAATCCCATCCGCTGATTCAAGAAGGGCAGTTGTCAGTTTATGGCAAAAGAAACTGCAATGTATTGTTAAACCAATTTCATATATATAACCATACCCAAGACAAGAGTGCAAAGGTCAACTGACCAGCTGGATATAACCCGAAAAATGTGAACTGGGTTGTGAAACTCCAACAAGACTGCCTATATGTGAAAAGTGTGGATAGCTTATCTGACAGCTCGATATGTTCTGAAAAGTGTTGACTGGACTGTTAAACTAAAAAGATACATCGGTGGAAAAAAATGGTATGGCTGAAGGTGAAAAGTGTGCATAGGTAAACTGACCTACTAGATATGACCTGAGTATTGTTGAACGGGTCATTAAACTCCAAAACTATCAATGAAAAAAACAATAACTGAATGTAGGCAAGGCGAAAAGTGTGCATAGGCATTATGAACTGAATAGTGTGGATTTGGCCTTTAGACCATAAAATTCTTAAAGAAAGCCAAGGACTGACTATAAGTAAAATTAAGTCTCTAAAGCCTATGCTTCATTCCAAAACTGCATCTCGATCTCGGATGCTTCTATAATATTTTGGGTAGCCTACATCCCATGACAAATGTATGCCGTCAAATGAAAAATTGTCGGACAGCCATAATCATCTATGGTGCCACAAGTAAATGCCTACATAGAGACCTCTCTGCATAAGATACTCTATATATTCATTCACTATAACAACCTTATTGTTGTAACCAGGGTATGGCTCTTTTGCCCTTTTTAGGATCTGTGTCACAGCTACCACTTTCACCTCAAAATCAGTCTGCAATGTTTCCACATATTTTAGCAGCTTATCAACAAAGGTCAAAACACCTATGGTTGGGTCGCAAAGGCAGTTGGAACCCAAATCTAGAATTAATATATCACTGCCTCGAAGCCTTCTCATCATACCTGTGCAAACGGTTGTCGGTAAAACGATTTAAACCCCCGATACCGTAAACACCTACTGCAAATTCGGATGGTGGCAAACCTAGATTTGGGCATGTTGGATTATCAGCAATGAAATAATTGAGCCTTTTCACGAAACTATGTCCAAACACTGAAACTTTCAGAGCGCCACTTGTAGCAATTGCAACGATATATTATGACCTATACAGTGTTGAAGAGGTTGATAATGAGCTAAATCCTTAAAAATAATAATCAGTGTATTTCGTTACGAAACAGCGGAGTCGGAATGAAAAACAATAACATAAGGATTTAATACACAATGAAAAGTTCGGTCATTTAGTACATTGTGTCGATAGCGGCGGATCTACTGCCATACTGTAGGGTAACATGCAATACGATCCGTCGTCGAAACATTCTCAACATGTTAAAATGCCCACATGCCCGTTGGCATCATAGTATTTATTTTAGCTGAGGTTACGGCCAAGTGTGACCGACTCAGTATATAGATTGAGACGCAAATTACGGTCATTTTTTTTTTTTTTTTTTGCGGGGGGGGGGGGGGGGGGGTGAGGTTTTGGGTAACGGTGGTATCGAAGTTAGTAAAACAAACTTGAGATTACATTGTAACAGGAAAGTAGGTGTGGGTTTAAATGGGAAACAACAGAGGGCAATGCATGTGTGTCAAAGCCACGATGGCCGGGGCTATATGTTTGTTTTTAGGTTTAACGTCCCTGTTTAGAAGCCTCCGCGGTGTAGTGGTTACGCTACTCGCCTTGTAAACCAGAGATCGCAGGATCGACCCCGGGCTTCTCCAGACTTTCGGATGAGTCTTTAGCTGTTGGTGAGACGTAAAACGCAAACACTCACTCACTCAACGTCCCTGTTAACGCTATATATTGGTCATTTTGGAGACATTGCTTCCAATTTTGTGTGTTAAATACCCAACATTGAGATGAAATGACATCTCATCCCCTGCCGACCAATGAAACCAACCACCTGTTGCAAAACCCCGGGACCGGCCCCGATAGCTCAGTTGGTAGAGTGTCCGCTCCGGGGAACGGGAGGTCTCGGGTTCGATCCCGGGCCGCGACATACCAAAGTCGTTAAAAATGGTACTAGCTGCTCCTCGTTTGGCACTCAGATTTACGGGGTAGAGTTAGGACTGGTCGATCCAGTGTCAGGATAATGTGACTGGGTGTGGTATCATGTAATGTGTCTGGGACATGATACTTCAGTGAGGCAGCACTATAAACGTGAGCATTGAGCTCCCTGTCGCAACCAGACACCGTCGTGATATGACTGAAAAATTGTTGAAAGCGACGTTAAACCCGAATTCACACACACACAAAACCCTGGAGGATATATTAGTAAGCAACATCAACAAGCCTTTAGCCTTTGAGAGCATTCTTGCTGACTGTCAACATGGTTTCCGAAGTCAAAGGTCTTGCGAAACGCAGCTTGTTCAATTTAACCGTGACATTGTGAGCAATCTGGATGGGGCCATAAACCGTGGCCACAAACAGACAGACTTGATCATCATGGACTTCGCTAATGCCTTTGGCACGGTACCTCACAGAAGGCTATTACATTAACTGGAGTACTATGGGATAAGAGGATCCACACATAGGTGGATTAGCTCATGGCTCTCTGGGCGCTCACAACAAGTTGTACTTGATGGCCAACCGTCTGATCCAGTCCCTGTTTTATCTGGAGTCCCCTAAGGTTCGGTCCTTGGACCGGTCCTTTTCTTGGTTTTCATTAATGATCTCCCCGATAATATCAGGTCATCGGTCCGTTTGTTTGCTGATGATTGTGTCCTGTATAGGAACATATATTCTTCTTCAGACTGTCTTATTTTAAAAGATGACCTGGATCAACTTGCACAGTAGGAGGCCGATTGGCAGATGAAGTTCAATGTCACTCAATGAGGGTGTCACGACACCCTCCGGACAAGCAAATTCAGTTTGACTATACACTTCACCAGCAAATTTTGGAGCATGTTCAATCCGCCAAATATCTTGGTATCACCATCACTTACGATCTTGATTGGGGTCAACATATCTCTGAGATTACATCTAGAGCAACTAGGACTTTAGAATTCCTAGGACGGAACTTGGCCTTTGCACCTAGGCAGACAAAGGATGTTGCATATGAAACATTGATTCGCCCTCAACTTGAATATGCATCACCCATTTGGCATCCCTATGTTAAAACTCAGACTCAGCAGGTGGAGAAGGTGCAGAGGACAGCTGCTCGATGGACCTGTAGGCGATGGCGAAATAGAAGTAGCGTCGGTGACATGCTTAATGAGCTAGTGTGGCCGTCCCTGGAAGCCCGTCGTGAGCAGTCCTCTTTAACCTTCTTCTACAAGATACACTCTGATTCAGTGTCTATTAATAAAGATAGGTACTTGACCCCTGTAACAGTGTCGACCCAAACAAGGGCATCAAAAGTAAACGACTCACAATATCGTAGATACCAGTCCTATAGTGATGCCCTGAAGAACTCATTCTTTCCTAGAACTATTCCCCCAATGGAATAGTATTCCCTCCTCTGCGGTGAATGCCAAGTCCGCAGAAGAGTTTAAAGCCCATACAGTGTAAGATTGAGACTCAGAGGTGGGCGTTTTAGGATACCTCTGTTATGCAGATTGTAAATAGTTTTAAGCACCCAGTGCCTCTCTCTTTTTTTTTATGCCCCCGCCATTCGAAGAATGGTGGAAAGGGCATATAGCGTTGCCCCTGTCCGTCCGTCCGTGCGTCCGTCCGTTCGTCCGTCCGTCCGTCCGTCCGAAACTTAAACGCAGTCAATAACTTCCTTATTTCTTGATGGATTTTAAAATTACTCGGCAGAAATGTTAACCATCATGAGACGACGTGTCACGTGCAAAACCCAGGTCCATACCACCAAGGTCAAGGTCATACTTAGAGGTCAAAGGTAAAAAAAAGGGGTCCGAAACTTAAACGCAGTCAATAACTTTCTTATTTCTGGATGGATTTTGAAATTATTTTGGAGAAATGTTAACCATCATGAGTCGATGTGTCACCTGCAAAACCCAGGTCCGTACCTCCAAGGTCAAGGTCATACTTGGCGGTCAAAGGTCAAAATAAGGGTCCGAAACTTAAACGCAGTCAATCACTTTCTTATTTCTGGATGGATTTTGAAATTACTTTGTAGAAATGTTAACCATCATCAGTCGATGTGTCACATGCAAAATCCAGGTCCGTACCTCCAAGGTCAAGGTCATACTTGGAGGTCAAAGGTCAAAAAATGGGTCCGAAACTTAAACGCAGCCAATAACTTACTTATTTTTGGATGGATTTTGAAATAATTTTGAAGAAATGTTAACCATCATGAGACAATGTGTCACGTGCAAACCCAGATCCGTACCTCCAAGGTCATACTAGGTCAACTGGCATAAAAAGGGTCCAAAACTTAAACACTGTCAATAACTTTCTATGGATGAATACGAACATAGACATATTTTCGGGCGGGGGCATCCGTGTCCTATGGACGCATTTCTAGTTTTTTTTTTTTTTTTTTCTTCTCTTTTTTTAGCTAAATTCTAAATTTAGCCACCCAATCAACTGAGGTAATGGCCAAGTATAACCGACTCAGTATAAGAAGATAGATAGACAGGGTTTTGCACGGACGGTCCGACTCGTACCACATTTGCTTGATAGGCGGCTTCGGTAGCTCTGTCGGATACGCGTCTGACTGGTGATCAGAAGAATGCATGTTCGATACCTGCGGTATCGGCTACATTCTTTCGTGGAGATTGATCATTAAATATCTTCTACGGTCATTCTCTCCCTTTCGCTGATTCAAGAAGGGAAGTTGTCAGTTTCTGACGAAAGAATGTGCTCTGTACTGGTCAACCGCTTACGTATAAGCCTGTTCAGGAGAAGAGTTGATAGGTAAACTGACCTACTCAAAAATGACCTAAAATAGTGTTGATTGGGCCGTTAAACTCGAATACAAACAAAACCACGCTTTCCTGCAGTCTATTTCTTTAAGCCACGATGGGCGGGGCCGACAGAAGGCAATGTAAATACGTTTTAATTAGTTAAAACAGGGTGAGTTCTTATAACTGATGTTAATTTTAATTAAGTGGTGTTACTTTTGATTTAGTCTATTATGCTAAATTCTATATTAGCGAACAACATAACAAAGGTAATGGTAAAATTAGATAGATAGATAGATAGATAGATAGATAGATAGATAGATAGATAGATAGATAGATAGATAGATAGATAGATAGATAGATAGATAGATAGATAGATAGATAGATAGATAGATAGATAGATAGATAGATAGATAGATAGATAGATAGATAGATAGATAGATAGATAGATAGATAGATAGATAGATAGATAGATAGATAGATAGATAGATAGATAGATAGATAGATAGATAGATAGATAGATAGATAGATAGATAGATAGATAGATAGATAGATAGATAGATAGATAGATAGATAGATAGATAGATAGATAGATACGTTTTCGGCGAGTATGTCGATTTCAAAAGTGCCATGTTCATTTAAAAAAAGTGCCATGTTCATTTATCGCTCAAATTATCCGCATAATTTCTAACAGGCAGTTTTTTTTTTGTTTTTGTTTTTTTTGCAGTCTTGAACGATGTATACCAAAGTTGCATCTGATACAATGTCCTTTCTTTCCATTACGATAACACACCCGTGCGACATAGTGCATGCTTCTCATCTCCAACATGTCTACGTACTTTTCTGATGAAAATCCCTGATATTTTTCTTATAAATACTGCAAACATAGGTTGTGGGTGCTCGTTAGAACCCGTCTCATTGAGGCGGTTCTAACGAGAGGACCCCAACCTATGTCTTGGAGCAGAAATAATGTATACCCGCTTAAACCCCAGTTTTCTCTATATAAAGTGGGGTTTAGTGTGGGGGGGGGGGGGGGGTGTCTTCATTTCACGGACTTGTTCACGTGATGCGTTCTTTCTTTCTTTCTTATATTACGATTGACATGGTGGATCATTATTCGCAAACACTCACGATTAACAGGAACAAAGCCTACACAGTAATTATGTAGTAACTGTAGGGATATTTACGGAACGCGAAGTGCACCTGCCTCTGATGCTAGTGGGGCCCCGGTTCGATCTCGGTAATACAATTTCGGTGTCCGAACACGCTCGACTGCCATCATTTGCATGAGTGGTTGTCATAAAGTACCGTCCTACAGATCGGGACATTAACTGGAGGACCCCCTGTGCAGGAAATGTCACCCCTTCTGCTGGTTAACGACCCTACCGCAAGGTAGGCTTTCATCATGCACATCTCTGCAGTGCATAAAATGTACACAGGCTTTGTCCACTCCAGGGATTAAGGCAAAGAGGTAGAAAGAAAACATTTAAGCTGCACATGCAATAACTAAACATGAACATACACGGTGTGACATTTATCTCGGTAAATGATGTCAGTGTTAGAATAACTCTATATAAGAAACCTATAAGCACAACTCTATAAGCGCCATAAGTACTGTCGTTGAAATACATATGAAATTTTATCGCCTGTGCCGTGGATCAAATCCACAACCTCTAGCATCATAGGCAAACCGTGCTATAAAAAATAATGCCCAAACAGTATTGTTACGATCCGCCAGGTCAAACTGGGTACACCGCAGCGTACTCGGACAACATCGGCACATTGTCGTAAATAGCCGAATTTTTATAGCTCGATAAAAATTATCGCTCGATGTTATAGCTCGCCTCCTTGATTTTAGCATCTGTTGATGACAAAATGTTGCCATCGTCCAATCATATTGGAGAGAACCATGGTTTAGTTTTGACGTCACTGAATGGTCATGTGACACTGCAGAATGATCATGTGATGTTGCATGAGTCATTGTATTCATTAAAGTATGAAGAACATTGTGTCCCTGTAATTAACTGCTGGGGGGTTCTGTAAATGCTTTGTTTGTTTTGTTTGTTTGATTTTAGGTTTTACGTCCAGGTCAACACTGAATAGGTCATTTTGGAGACGTTGCTTCCAATTTTGTGAGACTTTTACCTGATATTGAGATGAAATGACATCTGAAGCCCTGTCTCCCAATGAAACATTTAGGGTTTATATGCAAGGACCGACTTCGGACCACTTTAGTCTTTAGCCTGGGTAGGCTTATAGTTTCTCTTAGCGGTTTACCAGTACTTGGGTGCAGTCGGTTTCAGCTCTGCGTGGAAGCATCATGCAGCCCATTTATTTCTTCAAGCCCCGATGGGCGGGGTCCATTCTGTTAATGCACTGAGAATGTAAATTAACATTTTTTATGATATCCCCACACTTTTGGCAGAAAAAGTGGGGATATTGTAATGGTCTTCATCGTCCGTACATCCGTCCGTCCGTCTTACCGGATAACTTCTTCTCGACAGTTATAGATAGAAACTTGAAACTTTGGGAACTGATAGATCTTTGGTCTGGGGAGTGCATGACACTTTCGGAATTTTGATCTCACTCCTAGGAGTGGGGCCCCGCGGCGAAGTGTGGGGATTTGCGATGATGTGCAATCGACTGCGCGATTGCACGACCCGCAGAAAAAGCAACTGACTGAAGTCGGTTGATTTCTAAGAGTGCCCTAAAATCACCGTGTCATTCGGTCAATCTGTCAGTCCGTCCGTCCGTAACCCGTTTGTGAAAATTGGTGATAGTGACTTAACCGCTTGGAATATTTAAACAATTTTTGGCATACTGATAGACACCAATGAGATATAACCAATGAACTTGCGAAATATTACATTCCATTTAGTATAGCCTCGCCGAGGCGAAAAATGTGAAAATTTTCGAACTGCTTCTCCTCGGAAACCGTTGGGCCGATTGAAGTCAAATTTCATATGGAGCCTCTATTGGATGGGGGAAACCAAAATTTGCTCATGGGGTCCAGGTCCCATTACCAAAATGGCCGCCAAGCCATATATGGTCTGTCTGTCCGTCCCTAACCCGTTTGTGAAAATTGGTGATAGTGACTTAACCGCTTGGAATATTTAAACAATTTTTGGCATACTGAAAGATATCAATGAGATCTAACCAATGAACTTGCCAAATATTACATTCCATTTAGTATAGCCTCGCCGAGGCGAAAAATGTGAAAATTTTCGAACTGCTTCTCCTCGGAAACCGTTGGGCCGATCGAAGTCAAATTTCATATGGATCCTCTATGGGATAGGGAAACCAAAATTTGCTCATGGGGTCCAGGTTACATGACCAAAATGGCCACCAAGCCATATATGGTAAAAACCCTTCAAAATTAGTCTTCTCCAGAACCACTGGGCAGATTTCCACGAAACTTGATAAATAGCATCTGGGACGTAGGCCCATCATAAATTGCTAAAATGGTGACCCTGGGTTGACCTTGACCTTCTTTGTGCCTAGGTCAAACTTTGACACATATGCTTTTGTATTGGAAAAGTGAGAATGCATTTTATCCTGCAAACGATTCAGAATACAGTACTAAAGTATAAGATATATTTTTGCTCCTTACGATAAGGCACATTTATTGGGGGAACCGTTTTAGGTCCAGGTCACATGACCAAAATGGCTGCCATACCCATATAGCTAAAAGCCGGTCGTGCACTTCAGCTGAAGCACTGGTTCTAGTTATAACATGGTTAACCCATTGCATGCGTGAAACCCTGGCGAACAGTGCAGGCCCAGATCAGATGCCTGATCAGGGCCTGCACTATTTGCTTTCAGAATTTCTGTCAAAAATAGAAAATGAAAATAAAATAGGCCTGACACCCCTTATACGACAAATGGTCTTGCCCAACATAATAACAATGGAAGAGCTCACTAGTATACAATGGGTTAAAGACAGATCCCAAGAAGCTTTGATTACATGTACATGTACAGTTGAACTTCGATGGCTCGAACACCGATGGCTCGTTTACCATGGATGTGTCGAACACATTCTTGAGTCCCTAGCGAAATTCTCTACAAAAGAAATAGTGGGGGATAATTAAGGAGATTTTAGTCTTTTATCTTGCAAATGTATGCTGTGTGTACTCATTAGAATCGCCTCAATGAGGCGATTCTAATGAGTACACACAGCATACATTTTCATTATAGAACACCGAAAAGATGTCTAAAAGTATCTCGTTATGCCTCCTGACAGTAACCTCAGTGGCTCGAACTACCCCTGTCTCGAACAGATTTTCGAGGTCCCAAAGGTGTTCGAGCCATTGAAGTTCGACTGTATATAGAAAAATGACAATCAGTGGTCATGCCCCTATATACATGTAGATATAAACTATTGTTTGGATATAATAAAGTTTTTTAGCAAATACAGTTTCTGCTTTGGACCCAAAAAGGTATTTCAAGACATTGTGGCATACAGTCCAACCTGTATTAAGCAAACACCTAAGGGATAAACAAAATGTGCTTGTTCAAGACAGGTGCTTGCTCAAAAGAATACAAGTGCATTTTAATGCATTTTCCTTTTTCAGGAACAAATAGCATGCTTGCCTAAGACAGGTTGCTTACTTACTACAGATGGCCACTATGACAGGTTTTACTGTTATTGTAAATTTATTTATTTTCCAGAAGCCAGTTGCTAAGATGTCGGCTTCATCACTCAAGGGAGCAAAATGGCTGTTTGTGTTGTGCAATGTCCTATTCCTGGTAAGAGTTTTTCCTTCAATGTCATCATAAAACCCATATCAGTGTCATTATCTATTTTTTATGAGAAAACCCAAAAGGGCTCACTGGCAAACAGTGCAGGCCCAGGTCTGATGCTGCTGCTTGTAGAACACGGTGTCAGATCAGGACCTTCAGTTTACAAAATGTTAACCCTTGTCCGGCTGTTCACGACAACCCCTCCTTTTGAAAACGGTGTAGGTCCAGATCAGATGGCTGAAGCCATCTGATTATGATCTGCACTGTTTGACATTCAGTTTGTGAATTTGAAGGAATAATTCACATCAAGTAATCTGATTGGGTCAACATCAAAAATAGGTGTGGCTAAATTGATTTATGCAGTGGGATAAGGGTTAAGCAATTTTAACCCTTATCTTGCTGAATATTCATTAAAGCCACACCCATTTCTGTCTATCAACCAATCAAATTACTTGATGTGATTTATTGCTACAAATTCATAAACTGAATGCCAAACAGTGTAGATCCTGATCAGATGGCTTCTTCAGAAGCCATCTGATCTGGATCTACACTGTTTGCAAAGATAGGGGTTGTCGTGAACAGCAAGATAAGGGTTAACCCTTCTCTTGCTGAATATTCAGTTTTGCCACACCCATTTCTGACTTTGACCCAATCAGATTACAAATTCATAAATTGAATGTCTAACAGTGTAGATCCTGATCAGATGGCTTCTTCTGAAGCCATCTGATCTGGAGCTACACTGTTTCCAAAGATTGGAGGATTGTCGTGAATCAATTTCTAAAATCAGCTTATGTTGTCAACTAGGGGAAAGAAACAGGTCATACAAGTTACACTGTACCAATCAAAATGACTCACAAATTCTTAGTTTGATTTTATTGTTAGAATAATGTGTTAATTGTCATATGAGATACATGTGTTCAGGGAAGGAATGCTCAGACTTTCACACTTAACTTTTAATGTGACTTTAGCCAGCTGAAAGCCTGAAATACATACACCACAACCTCGTTATAACACAGTTCATTATAACAGGGTATTGGATATAACACGGATTCAAGATGGATCACAAAAATGTATAGATTATATAGAAAACTGACCATAAATGGTCATTTTTCTATAATCTAAAAATATTTGTTTGGATATAACACCGTTGTTTAACTAACACGGTTTCAGTTTTGGACCCCATTAACAGTGTTATAAAGAGGTTGTGGTGTAATGCAGTCTGTTTTATTGGGGGGTTTACAGTATTTTTCACAAAGATTACTTTAGCATGAGAATTTAGTCTGATATCCATGTAGCCACAATTCATATGTTCAGAATAACTGAGGCTATTTTGACAAATACTCACAACCTATGTTGTCAAGAAAGAATACATTAAGATAACTTATCCATGTGATGAATTGCATCTTTTTAAACCCCTAAACGGTCATTTTTTGGAGGAAAATTTGTGATGAATTTCTTATTTATATTCCAAACATAGGTTTTGGCTACACGGTAGAACCGTTTTCATTGGGCGACAGGGCTTGAGAAGTCATTTCATCTCAATGTCGGGTAAAAGTCCCATAAAATTGGAAGCAACGTCTCCAAAATGCCATATACAGTGTTGATGGGGACATTTAACCTCAAATCAAACAAACAATTGAGGGGGTTTTAACGAGTACCCACAACCTACGTCTTGGAGCAGAAATAAGGAAAATCATGTTTTTTCCTATAAACCCCAGTTTTCTCTATATAAAGTTGGGTTTAGAAGGGAGGGATGTTTATAACACAGAATTAACATTATGGCCACGGTTAGTTATCCCCCCTAATATCTGGAGCTCTAAATTATCAAATTATTTTTTATCTGTTTTGTTGAAAAAAAATATTATCATTTTAACGAGTCTGTAT
Source organism: Lucinisca nassula (assembly GCA_963580285.1). Taxonomy (NCBI): domain Eukaryota; kingdom Metazoa; phylum Mollusca; class Bivalvia; order Lucinida; family Lucinidae; genus Lucinisca; species Lucinisca nassula. The sequence continues at coordinate 50,177,850 of OY757021.1, forward strand.
AATGAACACCCCTGTAAACTTCACTTTATATAGAGAAATCCGGGGTTTACATGGGTATAAATAACTTTTCTCATTCCTGCTCCAAGTCATATGTGGTGGTGCTTGCTAATACTACCTCAATGAGGCAGTTCTAACAAGCACCCACAATCTATGCTTGGAGTATAAAAAAGGTATCACACATTTTCATCAGAAATTCACCTTTGAAAGAATGCACTATGTGATGATGTGTGACCAAACTGATAGCATTATGTTTCAGGTGATGGGCGTGGCCATGATAGTAATTGGAGCCTACCTTCAGATCTCTAATGCCAGTTACATGAAGTTGGTACCCAGTGATGACTTCTTTACAGCAACAGCTTTGATGATATCCTCAGGAACCATTGTGATTGTGGTGTGCTTGTTTGGTTTCGCTGGAGTTCTCATGGAAAGCCAGTGTTTTCTGGGCATTGTAAGACATTTGAAAAAATATAAAAGGTCATTTTGCAGTAGATAGTATGAATACACCTGGCAGATTTTCTGTCATTTCTCAAAGGGAGACAACTTTTGGGACTTCCTATTTGCTTTTCTATAAACTCTGTCCCACTCACAAATGGGTCTGCTCTTGAAGGAAAGAATTTGCTCCTGGGGAGCAAATTCTTTCCTTTAAGAGTTGACCCCTATTGACATGGGAGACATACTTTTGTAGGAGGGAAATTTCAAACATTTAAGTATGTACAACAACGGGCCTCCGTTGCCTAGTGGATAAGAGCGCTGACTCTTAAACATTAGGTCTCTCACCGCTGTGGGTTCGAGTCTCGCTCGGGGGTTCGAGCCTCGCTAGGGTCACGTGAGATGCCAAGTTCTGCAACGGAAGGTCAGGTGTTTTTTCTCTGGGTACTCCGGTTTTTGCCCACCCCTGATTAAAGATCAGCTCAATATGAGTGAAATATTCTTGAAAAGGCCATCAAACCAAAACAACAAAAAAAAAAAAGAATGAACAACATTGTGTTCAAGCAAAGTTAGTGTGCCCTGAATGTGTTCATGTAAACTTTGCTTGAACACAATGCACGTGATGTTGTTCATTCTTCTGATGTTATTCATATTTCATTGAGCATTAAATAAATAATATGTACATTTATTATTTAAACGGGCCGCCTTGGCCTGGTGGAAAAGAGCGCTGACTTAATCATTAGGTCTCTCACCGCTGTGCGCTGTGGGTTCTAGCCTCACTAGGGTCACATGTGAGACGCCAAGTTCTGCAAGGGAAGGTCAGGTGGTTTTTCTCCGGGTACTCCGGTTTTCGCCCACCTCTGATTAACGATAGGCTCGATATGAGTGAAATAATCTTGAGAGGGCCCTAACCCCCCCCCCCCCCCCCCAAAAAAAATGTACCTTTATTATTTAAAATACTTTCCATTCAGTATTCAATGTGAAAAAATTGAAACAAGAAGACAATTGCACACAGTTCTCCTATTAACATTGGAACAGCATTGCTCGTATCATAATGTGACCATTGTCGAATCATGTTGGTGAGAACCATGGCTTATTGTGATTTGTGTGTATGTGTCAATCATATATGCAGATAAGGCATTTTTTCATCGGTGAAAATGTTCATATTTTTCTTTTCTTATTTCTTTGTTTGATTTGAGGTTTAACATCCCTGTCAACACTGTAAAGGTCATTTTGGAGACGTTGCATCCAGTTTTGTGGGACTTTTACCCTGCATTGGGATGACATCTCAAGCCCTGTCACCCAATGAAACCAATTCAGATTATAAACATGGATGGTCCGACTCGCACCGCATTGCCTGGGCAGGCTTAGATCCTCTAAGCGCTTTACCAGTACTCATGTGCAGTCAGTTTCAGCTCTGCGTGGAAGCATCATGCAGCCCAGCTATTTCTTTTTGTTTGATTTGATATTTAAGGTCCCTGTCAACACTATATAGGTCATTTTGGAGACGTTGCTTCCAATTTTGTGGGACTTTTACCCGACACTGAGATGAAATAACATCTCAAGCCCTGTCGCCCTATGAAACCAATACGGTTTATCAACATGGATGGTCTAAGTCGCAACACTTTGCCTGGGCAGGCTTAGATCCTCTAACCTGTTTACCAGTACTCGTGTGCGGTCGGTTTCAGCTCTGCATGGAAGCATCATGCAGCGCATCCATTTCTTCAAGCCCCAATGGGCGGGGGCCACCCATCTATTTCTTCAAGCCCCGATGGGCGGGGCTATCTTTTCTTATTTCTGCAAGAAAACATATGTTGTGGGTACTAATTAGAAGTGCCTCAGTGACTCAATTTGATTGGTTAAAATAAAAGTTTTATACTTGGATAAATTCCATGAGCAAGCACCTCAGATCTGTTTTCACATAGTTACAGATTGTAATGTAACGTGACATCAAAGAGCATGTTCAGAATCCGTGTTTTACGTCATTGAATATAAACCTAGAAAATTACCATTTTGGTGGCATTTTCATACGAAAACACGCCTAAAGAAACACATTGTATATTTTACCACCGAAAAAGGAAAATTTTCAGATGAGATTTCGATATTTTTCTTATTTCTGCTCAAAACATAGATTGTGGGTACTCGTTAGAACCGCCTCCCTGAGGCGGTTCTAACGAGTACCCACAATCTATGTTTATGTAATGACTACCCCTGCAAACCCAAGTTTTACTTTACAAAAGTGGGGTTCAAGTGGGTCAAATTTATATAGGCGTGTTTTCGTGATGTTTGGTGTCTGTGATGGGAGCTGTGGATTAATTGTATTGATTCCTGATCATTGCCTTCACTTCTGTTTAATATTTTGATGACAAAGTTGGAATTATAAGGAATGTGTGGATTTTATCAATGTATATTTCCAATTCTCCATCATTATGTACATTTTGAGCGATTTGATTGGTTGAAATGGAAGTTTTATTCTTCATTCAGCAGTTGTCTGTGTGGACTCTGGTGGAGAATATATTTATAACAAAATGTGTGATGCTTCTTTTCCAGTATTTCCTGTGTGTTCTAGTAATCTTTGCATTGGAAATCGCTGCTGGAGTTATTGGATATATTTATTATAATGAGGTAAGATTATTGAAGTGTCACTGAATACTTACAAACTTACATTTAACCCTTATCCTACCCCTATGCAAACGATCAGATGGCATAAGATCGTGAAGAAGACTTCTGTTTAGAATCTACACTGTTTTCTATTCAGTTAATTTGTGAATTTGAATGAATAAATTACATCAAGTAATTTGATTGGTTTGAAAATTTCAAATGTAAAATGGTGTGGCTAAATTAATTTATGCAGCGTGATAAGCTTTAACCCATCAAATGCTAATCATGACATATGTTGTCTGCCAGTTACTTTAAAAGTTATTTTTACAAACAGTGTGGACCCAGATCAGACTGCTCCTCTAGGAGCAGTCTGCTCTGGATCCACACTGTTTGCTAGAGAAGCTGTCTGATCTGGATCCACACTGTTTGCCTGTATGCAAAAATATTTTTAAAACGTTTGCAAAAAGATTCAGAAGCCGGCATAAGCAGACATTTTCAGATGTAGTTTTTTTTTCCACGTCTTTATTGTGTTAAATTTTTGGATACATCACATTAACAAGTCAGTGCAAAGAATACTTTTCATTAACCCCGCTTAACCCTTTTTGTACAAAATGGAATCTTCCTCATTATATATAGCAGGAATCCATTTCAAAATTTAGGGGTGACAGGTTGTGTTTTTCTTCAAATTTTATTTGGAAAAGTGCTGAAATTTTTGCAAACAGTGTGGGTCCTGATCAGAAGCCACATTCTACATCTGATCTGGGCCTGCGCTGTTTGCCAAATACCCATTTTGGGGTTCCGGGTACAGCTTGGCCATGGGTTAATATCATTTAGAAAAAAGTAAGTTTAACAAGGGTATACATCAGTACGTTAACACGACATAATGCAGTTTTCCACATCTCCAAAATGGCTTCAGTGCTGATGAAAATCCGTGATATTTGTTTTATTTATACTACAAATATAGGTTTTGGGTGCTCGTTAGAACCGCCTCATTGATTGAGGCGGTTCTAACGAGTACCCACAACCTATGACTTGGGGCAGAAATAAGAAAAATAATGTATACCCCCGTAAACCCCAGGTTTCTCTATATAAAGTGGGGTTTAGGGGGTTGTATAGTTCACGGACCTGTTCATGTGATTATTTTTTGCTCAAAAACACAGATTGATTGTTGGTATAAAAAAATTCTAATGACCACTTAGTGAAGCAGTTCTAACCAACACCACAGTCTATGTTTGAACAATCATAGCCCCAGATCAGATTGATATCCACATATTATTTTTTTTATTTCTGTACGCAAACAAACGTTGTGGGTACTCATATGGGTACTCATTAGAAATGCCTTACCGAGGCACTTCTAATGAGTACCCACAACATAAGTTTTCATGCAGAAATAAGAAAAAGTATCAGTGCACCACAACGTCTTTATAACATGGCTCTATATAACAGGGTTTTGGCTATAACACAGTTCCAAAATGGATCTCAAATTGTACAGATTATATAGGAATGGTCATTGATCTATATAATCTATAGTATAGATTCTATACATTTTTGTTTGGACATTACACGGTTGTTTAACTAACATGGTAAATAACAGGGTTTTGGCTATAACACAGTTTCAAGATGGATCTCAAATTGTATAGATTATATTGAAATAGTCATTTTTCTATATAACCTATATATTTTTGTTTGGAAATTACACGGTTGTTTAACTAACATGGTGTCTGCTTTGGACCCCATTAATAGTGTTATAAAGAGGTTGCTGTGTATAGTAGTCGCAGATAAAATTGACCAGGCAGAGCTATCCAGGTGTTGTCAATATATGTCAAATTCGCTGAGTCCACCAGAAGATTCGGTAGAGTGCCTTTCACATGCTTTCTGCAAACGGACCAATGGCCATATATACGCCACAGCTTTGTTTGTGTTACAGTTGAATTCAGACAAACGGTAGACTTGGTTTACCTCTTCATTAATAGAACATTCAAAAGGCAGGTGCAAACGATAGCCCCCGCCTAGTCAATCTTACAAGCGACTACTGTACTTTTTGGATAAAAAATGTGTCTTATCTGGAGCTATGAACAAGTCATACAGGCCTCATATTTTTCAGGCATATGCAGGATTTCAGGCTTTTAGAGCTTGATTTTTTCTTGATTTTTCTAGATTTCAGTCTTTTTGACTTCCAATTGTTTTATTTTTCCTCCTATATTCTGTATAAATTTATCGTGCTAAATAAAATTATTTAGCTACACACATTTCTGACTATTCACCAATCAAATTACTTTATATAAAGTATTTGTTCAATTCACAAACTGCATTACAAACAGTGTAAATCCTGATCAGATGGCTTCTTCAGAAGCCATCTGATCTGGATCTACACTGTTTGCAAAGGGTTAAGGATGTAAAATCGGGCCTTTCAGGCACGGAAAACCTTGGTCAGTATGAGGCCTGGTCATAAGACAAATATTAGAAAAAACAAGATGTGTTTGTGAAACACTGATGCCCCCGGACAGCGCATGTTATGTTTTTAAAAATTTTGAAAAAAATAGGTCAAAGGTCAAGTTCAAGGTCACGAGATCAAAAATTATGGTACCACTGGAAAGGTCTTGTGATAAGGTATACACATGTGAAATATGAAAGCTCTATCTATTACCATTCAAAAGTTATGCCCAATGTTAAGGTTTTTGTAGACAGACAAACAGACAAACGGACAAACAGACAGACAGACCAAAAACTATATGCCCCCGGAATCTCTTAGATTCCGGGGGCATAAAAATCTAAGTTTCAGAGCTATGAATGATTTGTCCTTGTGTATAGTAGTTGCAGATAAGACTGACAGGGTGGAGCTATCGTTTGAAATTGCCTTTGGAATATTCTGCTAACAAAAAGGTTAACCAAGTCACCAGATTATGTGAATTCAACTGCAACACAAACAAAACTTTGATGTAAATGGCCATTTGGTCTGTTTGCAAAAATCCTGCCAAAGGTATTCTATCAAATCTTCTTGTGGACTTTGGCAAATTTAGCAACACCTCAACTGCCCAGCCTGTCAGTATTATCTGCGACTTCTATACCATGGTTGAAAGGAGAACCACAATTCTGATCATAGCAACAGATAAGTTTTTTTGTGATAACTGAAGTTTATTCAACATTACGAAAACAGGTATATACAAATACATTGTAAACTTTACCGCCGGAAAAAAGAAAATTTTAAGATGAAAAATTGTGATATTTTTCTCATTTCTGCTCAAAATATAGATTTTGGGTACTTGTTAGAACCAGTTTTACTATATAAAATTGGGGTTCAAAGGGGTCAAAATTATATAGGCGCGTTTTTGTTTGTTTGATTTGGGGTTTAATGTCCCCGCCAACACTGTAAAGGTCATTTTTGAGACGTTGCTTCCAATTTTGTGGGACTTTTACCCGACATTGAGATGCAATGATGTCTCAAGTCCTGTCACCCAATGAAACCAATATGGTTTATCAGCATGGACGGTCCGCCTCGCACCGCGGTTCCTGGACAGGCTTAGATCCTCTAAGCGGTTTACCAGTACTAGTGTGCGGGCCGGATTCAGCTCTGCGTGGAAGCATCATGCAGCCCATATATTTTTTCAAGCCCCTATGGGCGGGGGTGCATTTTCGTGATGAAGCACCAGGGCAGAATGACTGTAATGCATATCTTTTTAGTTCACCGTCACGTTGTGACGAGGTGAGCTTTCGGGATCACTTTTTGTCCGTCGTCCGTCGTGCGTCCGTCCGTCCGTCCGTCCGTCCGTAAACAATTTCTTTAAACGACATCTCCTCCTAAACCACTGATCGGATTTTGACCAAACTTCACAGGAATGATCCTTAGGTGGTCCCCTTTCAAAGTTGTTCAAATGGTTCCGGTCCGTTGCACATCTAGGTCACAGGAGCCAAAAATAGATTTTTTTCACCAAAAACTTAAAAAATCATCTTCTCTGAAACCACAAGGCCAAGGTCTTTGATATTTGGTATGAAGCTTCATCTAGTGGACCCCTACCAAGATTGTTCAAATTATAGTGCTGGGGCCAAAAATGCCCCCGTCCCGGGGCCCTTTGGTTTTACATAGGCTTATATAGGGAAAATCTTTAAAAATCTTCTTCTCCGAAACCACATGGCCCAGGACTTTGATATTTGGTATGAAGCTTCATCTAGTGGACCCCTACCAAGATTGTTCAAATTATAGTGCTGGGACAAAAAATGCCCCCGCCACAGGGCCCTTTGGTTTTACATAAGCTTATATAGGGAAAATCTTTAAAAATCTTCTTCTCTGAAACCACAAGGCCCAGGTCTTTGATATTTGGTATGAAGCTTCATCTAGTGGACCCCTACCAAGATTGTTCAAATTATAGTGCTGGGGCCAAAAATGCCCCCGCCCCGGGGCCCTTTGGTTTTATATAGGCTTATATAGCTTTAAAAATCTTCTTCTTTGAAACCACAAGGCCCAGGACTTTGATATTTGGTATGAAGCTTCATCTAGTGGACCCCTACCAAGATTGTTCAGATTATAGTGCTGGGGCCAAAAATGCCCCCACCCCGGGGCCCTTTGGTTTTACATAGGCTTATATAGGGAACATCTTTAAAAATCTTCTTCTCTGAAACCACAAGGCCCAGGACTTTGATATTTGGTATGAAGCTTCATCTAGTGGCCCCCTACCAAGATTGTTCAAATTATAGTGCTGGGGCCAAAAATGCCCCCCGCCCCGGGGCCCTTTGGTTTTACATAGGCTTATATAGGGAAAATCTTTAAAAATCTTCTTCTCTGAAACCACAAGGCCCAGGACTTTGATATTTGGTATGAAGCTTCATCTAGTGGACCCCTACCAAGATTGTTCAAATTAGTGCTGGAACAAAAAATGCCCCCGCCACGGGGCCCTTTGGTTTTACATAGGCTTATATAGGGAAAATCTTTAAAAATCTTCTTCTCTGAAACCACAAGGCCCAGGACTTTGATATTTTGTATGAAGCTTCATCTAGTGGACCCCTACCAAGATTGTTCAAATTATAGTGCTGGGGCAAAAAATGCCCCGTCCCGGGGCCCTTTGGTTTTACATAGGGTTATATAGACAGAATCTTTAAAAATCTTCTTCTCTGAAACCACAAGGCCCAGGACTTTGATATTAGAATGAAGCTTCATCTAATGGACCTCTACCAAGATTGTTCAAATTATAGCCCTTGGGCCAAAAATGCCCCCGCCCCGTGGCCCTTTGGTTTTACGTAGACTTATATAGGGAAAATCTTTAAAAATCTTCTTCTCTGAAACCACAAGGCCTTGGTCTTTTATATTTGGTATGAAGCTTCATCTAAAGGACCCCTAACAAGATTATTCAAATTATAGTGCTGAGGCCAAATATGTCCCTGCCCCGGGGCCCTTTGGTTTTACATAGGCTTATATAGGGAAAATCTTTAAAAATCTTCTTCTCTGAAACCGCAAGGCCCAGGACTTTGATATTTGGTATGAAGCTTCATCTAGTGGACCCCTACCAAGATTGTTCAAATTATAGTGCTGGGGCAAAAAATGTCCCCGCCCCGGGGCCCTTTGGTTTTAAATAGGCTTATATAGGGAAAATCTTAAAAAATCTTCTTCTCTGAAACCGCAAGGCCCAGGACTTTGATATTTGGTATGAAGCTTCATCTAGTGGACCCCTACCAAGATTGTTCAAATTATCAAATTATAGCCCTTGGGCCAAAACTGCCCCTGCTCTGGGGCTTTTGGTTTTACGTAGACTTATATAGGGAAAATCTTTAAAAATCTTCTTCTCTGAAACCACAAGTCCTAGGTCTTTTATATTTGGTATGAAGCTTCTTCTAAAGGACCCCTACCAACATGATTCAAATTATAGTGCTGGGGCCAAAAGTGGCCCGCCCCGGGGCCCTTTGGTTTTACATAGGCTTATATAGGGATAATCTTTAAAAATCTTCTTCTCTGAAACCACAAGGCCCAGGACTTTGAAATTTGGTATGAAGCTTCATCTGATGGACCTCCACCAAGATTGTTCAATTATAGCCCTGGGGCCACAAATCCCCGCACCCCGGGGCCCTTTGGTTTTACATAGATTTATATAGCCCCGGGGCCATTTGGTTTGGCATAGGCTTATGTAGGGAATATCTTTAAAAAAAATCTTCTTCTCTCAAACCGCAAGGCCCAGGTCTTTGATATTTGATGTGTAGCTTCATCTTGTGGACCTTTGCCAAGATTGTTCAAATTATAGCCTTTGTTGATGTTTGGTATGAAGCTTCACCTTTAAGACCTCCCTCAACATTATGCACATTGAAGCCCTGGGGCCAATAATGGCCCTCTCTGGGGCCCACTTGTTACACTATGGATCAGGTGAGCGACCCAGGGCCATCATGGCCTTCTTGTTTATGTTCTATACATCAAGTTAACATGTCCATGCAATTAACACCCTCTAAACCCCACTTAATATAGCGGATACTTGGGTTTACAGGGGTATACATATTTTTTATTATTTATCAGTTACCCCCTGTATATATTGCATTGTAACGCATTGACCTGATAAAGATATGCTATCTCAGGGCAAGTGAGCTTTATCATGTCAACGTGACATTGCACTTTTATGAATGAACCGGACTACTGGAAAATAGCAAAAAATGTTATTGTAACTGGGAAAAATGGCAATATTACTTGAAAAAAAAAATATCATAGGAAAAACATGGCCAGCTGATACTAAATATATTGACCAACAGAATGCTTGGGCGCACTGAGGACCATCAATAACTCGGCAAGCCTCGCGATTCTACAAGCGTTCTCAAAGCCTTGCCTGATAAACTTGATATCAAAAGACACCAACCTGGTATTCTCTATTTCTACTCCCAAGATATAGGTATGGGATACTTAATGAGGCGGTTCTAACGAGACCCCACAATCTATGTTTTGAGTATCCATTAACTGTAATTATTAAGGTCTTTGAAGGTGTCATGATTCATCACTCAACGCTATCATTTAATTGGCTTGTTGTCATTAGGTTTAACTTTTAAACAAAACATCTGTTTAAAATTACATATGGTGGGTTTAAAATAAAAACAAACGCCTTATAGGGAAGGCTGTGTCAAAAATTGTTAATTGACTATCGTGTATTAACATCAGAACAACCAATATTAACCGGAGATCAAGTGGTATTAGGCTGAGGTCTAAAAGCAGTAATGTTTTTTTAATTCTGTCAATTAATAGAAATGTCCTTAATCAAGTAATATCGTATTGGTCCAGTTACAGGTCCTTGGACAGAAGCCTCTGTGGTGTAGTGGTTATGCTACTCCCCTTGTAAACCAGGGATCACAGGATCAATCCTGGGCTTCTCCAGACTTTCAGATGAGTCTTTAAATCAAGGTCCCGTCTCAGTATGACGTTAGCTGTTGGTGAGAAGTTAAACTCACTCACTCACTCACTCACAGGTCCTTGGACAGCTGTATTGGCCCTCTGCCTTAGGCCTCGGGCCAATACAGCAGACCTCGGACCTATAACTGGTCCAATACCAAACTACTTGGTTAATATCATCATAGTATATATTACACGAGTTCATGCAGAAATAAAAAATGAGCTCGCACATGAGAAAATCTACAAGACGCCTTGAGCGATCAGCAAAAACTCAGATCAGCCTGTGCATCTGCACTGTCTGATCAGAGTCTTTGCTGATCGCATGCACCAACTATGGGCTAATAGCTATGCAAAGAGACATAAGCAGAAGGTCTTGTCATAGTAGATGGGTGCCCAAGTTGATTTGAGTCTCTGCTGGTCACACCGGTCTTATTGTAGGTTTTGTCATGGGCTGGCTCAAATGATAATTCTAACCAGTTCCTTCCTTACCTATTACAGGCAGATGACAAATTAAAGAGCAGATTATTAGATGGCCTCAGAGATCCGGAGAAGAGACAATACTGGGATGATGTACAGTCGAAGGTAACATGCAGGATCAATTACAAGGAGCATTCATAGACACTTGAAGTAGGGCCCATAATTACATTATAGCCGCCTATAGGGGCTTGAAGAAACTGATTTGGCTGCATGATACTTCCATGCAGAGCTGAAACTGATAGCATATGAGTACTGGTAAACCACTTAGAGGCTTTAAGCCTGTCCAGCAAAAGTGGTGCAAGTCGGACGACCCATGCTTATAAACCCTATTGGTTTCATTGGGCAGCAGGGCTTGAGTTGTCATTTCATCTCAATGTAGGGTAAAAGTCCCACAAAATTGGAAGCAACGTCACCAAAATGACCTATACAGTGTTGAGAGGGACATTAAACCTCAAATAAAACAAACAAGTTATTACATATCATATTTTAGGGCAATCATCACATGAACAAGTCCGTGAAATGAACACCCCCTTAAATCCCACTTTATATAGAGAAAACGAGGGTATACATTATTTTTTATGCCTCCTTTATGGAAAGGGCATATAGCGTTGCCCCTGTCCGTCCATCCGTCCGTTCGTCCATCCGTGCGTCAGAAACTTAAACGCAGTCAATAACTTCCTTATTTCTTGATCGATTTTAAAATTACCCGGCAGAAATGTTAACCATCATGAGACGACGTGTCACGTGCAAAACACAGGTCCGTACCTCCAAGGTCAAGGTCATACTTAGAGGTCAAATGTCAAAAATAGGGTCCGAAACTTAAACGCAGTCAATAACTTCCTTATTTCTGGATGGATTTTGAAATTACTTTATAGAAATGTTAAACATCTTGAGACGATGTGTCATGTGCAAACCCAGATCCGTACCTCCAAGGTCAAGGTCATACTTAGAAGCCAAAGGTGAAAAAAATGGTCCGAAACTTAAAACGCAGTCAATAACTTTCTTATCTCGGGATGGATTTCGAAATTATTTGGCAGAAATGTTGGCCATCATGAGACAATCTGCCTCACACAAAACCAAGGTCCTTACCTACAAGGTCAAGGTCATACTTAGAGGTCAAACGTGAAAAAAGGGTCCGAAACTTAAACACGGTCAGTAACTTTCTATGGATGAATACGAACATAGACATATTTTCAGGCGGGGGCATCCGTGTCCTATGGACGCATTTCTAGTCTTATTTCTGCTCCAAGACATAGGTTGTGGGTACTCATTAGAACCGCCTCAAAGAGGTGGTTCAATCGAGCACCCACAATCTATGTTCGAAGTAAAAATAACAAAAAATATGACCGATTTTCATCCGAAAAATAGCCATTTTTGAGATGTGAAAAATGCACTATGTCGCACGGAAGCTTTATTGGAATGGCTGGAAAGAGGATAAAGTTCAACAACAACAACATTCAACACATACCGGCCATCAAATCTTTATTTGGTTAAATCTTTAAAAATAAATGCTTAACCCTTACTGTCTGTGAGTGACCTCTCCCTCTGCCTTCTAGGCTAATTCTGAAACTGACCCTTTTATATTGTTATAACCAAGCAGAAATGCATAGATTACAGTGAAACTTCGATAATTCGAACATGAATAGTTCCTATACTATGGCTAATTCAAACATGTTCTAGAGTCCCAATAGAATTCTTCAAATACCTTGAAACATTCATATGTTTGGATATTTTAGGGAGGTTTTCCAGATTTGTTGTAAAAGGTATGTTGTGTGTACTCATTAGAATAGCCTTAATGAGGCGATTCTAATGAGTACACACAACATACCTTTACTTTACAGAATTAACCTTCATGACCTGAAACTATGATTAACCCTCAGTAGTTTGAACTACTCCTATCTCAAACAAATTTTCATGGTCCCAAATGTATTTGAGTTATCAACATTCAACTATATACAGTAGAATCTCGGTGATTCGAACGCCGATTTTTCGAAACTACCTGATTTTTCGAAAGTGTGTCAGTCCCGATCCTTTTGTGTTTAGTGCAGAAATATTAAAAGATCAGAATTTTTATTTTGTGGTGATTAAATTTTCAATGTATTCGAATGGGCATAATGTAAATATTTATCATATGAAATGACAGAAGTTTTAACCCAAAAGTGCCATTAAAAATTCTGGAGCAGATAACATTTTTAAAGGACCGGGGAAGCTTATAGTATAGGCTGTGGCCTGTCATCTGCATCGTCGTCAACATTTTTAAACAACATCTCCTCTGAAACCAAATTATAAAATTATATAGGTGTGTTATAGTCATGCCAGTTGTTCAAAACTATTGCCGTTGTTAGTTGCTAAAACTTGAATCATTTAATATGGCAAATATGCTAATATTTTTTCTGAAAAAAAAATGTGAGCAGCTTCCATTTTTTCAGCAAAAATAAGACCATATTACATATTTTACTTCTTAGATCAGTTAACAATTTTACCACTAATGATGCTTTGAACAACTTGCTATTGGATGCCAGTTAACCTCTGATTTTGTATTATATTAGGAACGATGTTGCGGAGTCACTAACTACACAGACTGGTATACTATAGCTGATGCAGATTACCCCTATGCTGTCCCCGACTCCTGCTGTGATGGACCCATCTGTGGATTACAGGGCTATAAAGTGGCTTATGAAGAGGTACATTTCTTTACAGGCAGCAATATGAAAACACACCTACACAAATACATTGTAAACTTAACTGCCCCCCCCCCCCCCCAAAAAAAACCCCTAAATTTTAAGTTGAAAAAATGTAATATTTTTCTTATTTCTGCTAAAAATATAGACTGTAGGTACTCATTAGAACCGCCTCATGGAGGCGGTTCAAACGAGTACCCACACTATATATTTTAGAGCAGAAATAAGAAAAATAAGGTTTACCCCTGTATACCCCAGTTTTACTATATAAATGTGGGGTTCAAGGGGGGTCAGAATTATATAGGCGTGTTTTCTTGATGGACTGGCTCCTGTTTAGCTGACAATTTAGTCATTATAAGATGATATAAAACAATTTTATTGGAAGGGAGTTTCTTATTGATGTAGATGGTCAGGTATGAGTTTGCCAGCTGAGTGAGATACATGTATGCATAGCAAAATAGCCAAAAAGAAGTAAGTAGAACTTTGATGGCTCGAACACTGATGGCTTGTTTACCATGGCTGAGTCGAACCCGTTCTTGTGTCCCGAGGGAGTTTCTCCACATAAGAAAAAGTGAGGGTAATTAAGGAAATGTTCTCCTATTCTCTTGTAAATGTATGCTGTGTGCACTCATAAGAATCGCCTCTATGAGGCGATTCCAATGAGTACACACAACATACATTTTTATTATAGAACACTGAAAAGATGTCTCAAAATTAACCCTGTTACGCCTCCTGGCAGTTACCCTCAGAGGCTCGAACTACCCCTGTCTCTAACAGATTTTCGTGGTCCCAAAGGTGCTCTAGCCATTGAAGTCCGACTGTACCTAGAAACCTAGAACTCATAGCTGGGTAAAAGTTGGGTATGTAAATTTGATATTATTAGGGCCCCGCACTGAAAGTGTGGGTGCCCTATAGTAATCACTCTGTCCGTCCGTCTGTCTGTCTGTCCGTCCGTCTGTCCGTCTGTCCGTCCACAAATTTTTTTATCCTCCATAACTTTTTATTATTCCTGGATGGATTTAAATATTACTTGGCATCATTCTGTCCGTCCGTCTGTCTGTCTGTCTGTCTGTCCGTCTGTCCGTCTGTCCGTCCACAAATTTTTTTATCCTCCATAACTTTCTTATTCCTGGATGGATTTAAATATTACTTGGCATAAATGTTAACCATAATGTGATGGAGTGTTGCGCGCAAGACTCAGGTCCGTACCTCAAAGGTCAAGGTCATACTTAGAGGTTAAAGGTCAAAAAAGGGTCTTTCCTGTGTCCAATTAATAACTTTGTTATTATTCCTGGATGGATTTAAATATTGCTTGGCAGAAATGTTAACCATAATGTGACGAAGTGTCACACGCAAGACCCACAGCCGTACCTCAAAGGTCAAGGTCATACTTAGAGATAAAAGGTCAAAAAAGCGTATTTTTTATTGTGTCCAATCTATAACTTTCTTATACCTGGATGGATTTAAATATTACTTAGCAGAAATATTAACCATAATGTGACAGTGTGTCACGCGCAAGACCCAGGTCCGTACCTCAAAGGTCAAGGTCATACTTAGAGGTGAAAGGAAAAAAAAAAACGTCTTTTTTAACATCAACATTTTCCTACTCCTCTGATAGCGCTGCCGGGGCCCTAGTCAGTTTCACTGACAGCTCTAGTTCTTTTAATATTTATTCATGGGTGCTGTTGACTTGAATGACTTGTAATCCAAAATTTTGCTAATAAAGCAATACATGTATTATAAAGACTAAAACTAGTGAAGGAATTAATCTTCTATTTTAAATGGAATTACTAATTGACTGTCCTGTGTTACACCAGGTCAGCTAATATTAACTGGAGGTAAAAAATCGTAATCATTTATTTTTAATTGCGTCAATTAATAAAAATGTCATTACGAGGTTAATACAGCTGACGGACGACCTGTAACTTGGCCAATACGAAATTACTTGATTAATAACATTGTAATACTGATCAGTTAGCATTGGTTAAAGCATTTTTAGCTTAACAAGCACGTACCAGTAAGTGGTTAATATGTTACATCACGAAAATACACCTATATAATTTTGACCCCCACTTTTATATACCGGTAGTAAAAGTGGGGTTTCTGGGGGTATACCTTATTTTTCTTATTTCTGCTCTAAAATATAGATTGTGGGTACTCGTTAGAACCGCCTCGATGAAGCGGTTCTAATGAGTGCCCACAATCTATATATTGAGCAGAAATAAGAAAAAAATCACAATTTTTCATCTGAAAATTTTCGTTTTTTCGGCGATAAATGTGTCAATGTATTTGTATAGGCTTGTTTTCGTAATGATTTTTAGCTTAACAAGCACGTAAGCCGTTAAAATGTTAATTATTCTAACAAGTACCATATGTAATACTCTAGCATTTGTGCTAGAAAAATTATCAGTAGCTTAAATTTGCAAAGCAAAAGCTACTATTTTTTTCAGCAAAAATATTAGCATATTTGGTTTATTAACCCTTATCCTGCTAAACATGGTAACCTCTATGTTTGCAAACAGTGTAGATCCAGATCAGATGGCTTCTCCAGAAGCCATCTGATCTGGATCTACACTATTTGTCATTCAGTTTATGAATTTGAATGAATCATTATATCAGGTAATCTGACTGGTTCGTAGTGGGTGTGGCAAAATTAATTTATTCAGCAGGATAAGGGCTAAATAATCAAAGTTTTAACTATACATTGACCAGCAACATTTTAATGAGCAACTGGACCCTGATCTACATGCAGGTAAAAATATGCTGTCATTCCTACGCTGCTCATGCATGTCACAGTTCACGTTTAAGCCGGCGCATGATGAAACCAATAATAAGACCTGGTGGGACCAGTGCAGACTCTGATCAGCCTGCATGTTAGCGTGGTCTGAACAGTCTTTGCTGTTTGCATGAGCCTTGTATACCGGTAGTCACTGAATTATCCAAACATCAAAAAGGCGCTGGGCCAGGTTGTAAAAGCATCGTTAGCTAAACGAGCTCTTTAGTGGTCGAATTGTTAACTGTTCTAGTAAGTATCTAATACAGTGGTTTTTTAGCATATTTGCCATATTAAATGATCAAAATTTTAATGATATGTTAACTAATGATGTCGTTAGTTTTGAACAACTGGTCCCTGGTCAGACTGTCTTAACCCATTCCCACATGGGGACTTTGTGAATTTTGCTGATTTTCTCACTGTTGCCTAGGACAGCAAATCCATATAGCCATTATTTCATAATGAATGGTCCGTTTTACATCAAACTCGGCATGAATGTTCACTGGGCAGTAGCCTTTCAAATGGAACCTTTTTAGGCTAAATCATTGTTGCCATGGTAACAAGGGGGCATCTCAAAGTTGTCAAAAAGTGTGAATTCACATGTATTTTGACCGAATCTTATCTTCACACTACTGTCAAGGCAACAATTAAGGGGTTTGGCACTGGTGATTTTCACTGTCTGCAGCATGATTTGCCAGCGTCAATTTCGAGGTATTTTTGATCCCAGACACCCTCAGATTTCATTTCAGCCGCTGGCTGGGCCATACCCTTTTTTTGGCCGTGAGGGGGGCTGCCGCCAACCTTCAAACCCTTCAAACTTGGTGGGGAGCCGTGCAAAAAAAAAAAAAGGTCATTTTTGCAGACAACTTATCATAACCCAAACATAACTATCCAGGGGTGGGGAATACAGCTTTTAGGTGGTTCTGGGGCTCCAAAAACAGGGGGGTGGGGTTCTGACAAAAAATGCATATCTGAGTGGGAAAAGGTTAAAGCACAGGCTAGTCCGAGTCTTAGTGTTATTTTTGCTGAAAAAATGTGAGCAGCTTTTGCATCTGCAAAAGCTGCTTACATTTTTTTTCAGCAAAAATATTAGCATACTTGTCATATTAAATGATCAAAATTTTAAAGATATGTTAACTACCGATGTCGTTAGTTTTGAACAACTGGTCCCTGGTCAGACTGTCTTAAAGCACAGGCTAGTCCAAGTCTTTGCGGGTCACATAGGTATTCTTGGAGGTTTTCTCATGCTCTGACACATTTTGTTTTTACAGGGGTGCTTTACTAAAGGAAAGGATTGGCTAAGAGACAAATTCTTGCTTCTAGGACTTTCTGCTATTATATTGGGTGTGTTGCAGGTAAGTTCGTAGCTCCAGATGTTATGGAGGTGTAAGGTGGATAATTTAGGGAACATTTTCATTATTTCTCATTAGAAATACAGGTATATGTTGTGGGTACTTGTTAGAATCGCCTCAAGGAGGCGATTCTAACAAGTACCCACAACATGTTTTAATGGCGAAAAATGAAAAATTGTCTCAAAATCATCAGCATTACTCCTATGGTCCTCCAGCCTCCTTGGTGAAGTGATTAAACACTCTTATTAGAAATATATGTTGAGTTGCTTTATTGAGGCGATTCTAACAACTACCCACATCATATATGTCAGTTGTAAAATGAGAAAAAAATGACCCAAAATTATCAGTATTACTCCTGTGGTCCTCCAGCCTCTGTATGTAGTGGTTAAGCTACTCACGTCATTAACCAGGGGTCGTTGATTCCATTTCAGGCTTCACCACACTTTCAGGTGAAAATCTGTGTAGTGAAATTTCCCTCTCAACTCCACTTTTTACAGAGAAAAGTGGAATTTTCTGGGATTTCATTATTTTCCTTATTTTTGCTCAAAAACATAGATTGTGGTTACACATAAGAACCACCTCATTGAGGTTGTTGTAGCAAGCCCCACTATCTATATTTTGACAAGAAATATATCAAACCTTGCCATGCTAAATGCTAAAAAATGCTACTTCTAAAGATAAGAAAGACACTGTTTAGCGCTCATGTGTGTTAGAGTAATGATATGGCCACAATACACTAACTTCTGCTCCACTTAGAAAGTGTTTATAAGCCAGTTGAGCTTTCTTTATAGTTAAAAGAAAATTAATATGTTTAAACTTAATTGAAAATAGCATTTATTTTTAACTCTAGTCTGCTGAATGAATTAATTTATCCATAGCCATTTCTCCCTATCAGCCGATCAAATTCCTGAAAAAGATATGATTTGTCATGGTTCAGCAGCACAAGTGTTAATTATGAATACCACTATTATTGTCCAGTCTTGATCAATACAAATTGCATGTTCATTTAGGGTGAGTTTTGTAACCTAGGGACCTGGTGTACAAAATGCAGTAAAATTCCTATATAAAGACTTTGGGACGGTTCAAAAGTGGTCTTGAAGAACGTTTTTGAACAGTCAGAAATGTGGTCCTTAACTAGAGGACCCTGCATGTAGCAAACACAGAAAAGGAACGGTTGAAACCTTTTCTATATGGTTTTTAGTAGAATAGGTAGACCTTCCATAAAAGTTTTCTGTCTCCCATGCCAATAGGGGTCAACTGTTAAAGTAAAGAATTTGCTCCTGAGGAGCAAATTCTTTCCTTTAACAGTAGACCCCTTTTTCGGTGGGATAGGGCTTATAGAAAAATGAAAAGGAAGTCCTGAATGTTGTCTCCCTTAGAGAAATGGCGGAAAAATCTACCAGGTGCTCCCATTCCCATTAAATAGAGAAATTGTCTTAATACTGGCTGGTCTCAATAGCAGAATTTCACTGTACAGTCTAACTTCAATGGCTCGAACCACTTTGGGACCATGAAAATTTGTTCGAGACAGTGGTAGTTCGAGCCACAGAGGGATACTATTAGTGCCATACCAGGAGGCATAATGGAGATAATTGTGGATATCTTTTCGGTGCTCTATATTATAAATGTACGTTGTGTGTACTCATTATAATCGCCTCATCGAGGCGATTCTAATGAGTACACACAGCATACATTTGCAAGATAAATGAAGAAAATCTTCCTAAATTACCCCTATATCGTATTTGGAGGAACACCCTGCGGGCTCAAGAACGGGTTCGACTCATCCATGGTAAACAAGCCATCAGAGTTCGAGCCATCAAAGTTTTACTGTATGTGTATTACTGTTGAGCGGCAGACATTGTAGAGGAGCAGTTTCATGCAACTGTTATAGTCCCTGATGCCGGCCTCAGTAGCTTTGCCAGAAGTGCATTAATCTCTTGATTTAGAGGATGCAGGTTTGAGCCCCGGCAGGTTAGCAACATTCTTTTGTGGAGATTGATCATGAAATATTCCACTGATCTAAGAAGGGCAGTTATCAGTTTCTGGTCAAAGAATGTGCACTGTACTGGTTAACGCATTATGTTTAAGCCTGTCCAGGAAAAGTGTAGTTAGGAAAACTTCAGCACACAATGACCTTAAAACTTTCAGTCTGTTGTGAGCCACATCATGAAAAAACTTGCACCACATCCACAGTGGGCATTACGAAAACATGCCTATTCAAATATGTTGAAAATTTTGCCAATTAAAAAAGTCTGATATTCTCCATATTTCTGCTCAAAACAGACATTGTGAGTGCTTGTTAGAGCTGCCTCAATGAGGCAGTTCTAATGAGTACCCACAATCTATAATGCTTTTGAGCAGAAATAAGAAAAATAATTTCTACCCATGTTAACCCGTTTTACAATGCAAAAGTGGGGTTTTAGGGGGTCAAAATTATATAGGTGTGTTTTCAGATGGATCAACACTTTTGTGTTTCCTATTGATCATTACATCTAGTTTCAACATATAAAGTTTCAAGATTCTTGCTAGATTGTATAGCTGAACAGCCGGTTGATTCTTACTTGGTTGTACGCCCTCAAAATAGGTTTTTTTTGACAGGGTTCTTAAGGTACAGTAAAATTCCTACATTGAGAGCACCTTTGGGACTTTTCAAAAGTGGTCTTTAATACTACTTTTGAACAGTCCCAAACGTGGTCTCTTATTAGGAGACACTGGGTGTATCAAAACACAAAGAAAGAATAACTGAATCCTCCAGTTTCTATACCTAAAGTTTCAAGATCCTTGCTAGATTGTATAGCTGAACAGCCGGTTGGTTCTTACTTGGTTGTACACCCTCAAAACAGGTTTTTTTTGACAGGGTTTTTAAGGAACAGTAAAATTCCTATATTAAGACCACCTTTGGGACTGTTCAAAAGTGGTTTTATGACCACTTTTGAACAGTCCCAAATGTGGTCTCTTATAAGGAGACACTGTGTTTAGATAGCCCCGCCCATGGGGGCTTGAAGAAATAGATGGGCTGCATGATGCTTCCAGGCAGAGCTGAAACCGACCCGCACACGAGTACTGGTAAACCGCTTAGAGGATCTAAGCCTGCCCAGGCAATGCAGTGCGAGTCATAAGAACCACAAGTCGGCAGTACGAGTCAGCACGTCCATGCTTATAAACCCTATTGGCTTCATTGGGTGGCAGGGCTTGAGATGTCATTTCATCTCAGTGTCGGGTAAAAGTCCCACAAAATTGGAAGCAACATCTCCAAAATGACCTTTACAGTGTTGACGGGGACATTAAACCTCAAATCAAACAAAGCAATTTAGTTGTAACTGATGTGTTTTATTCTGCTTTCAGATAATCTGTGTTGCAGGAGCCATCATCTTGATATTTTTCCTGAGGAGAGAAAGCCTGTATAAATAAAGCTTGAAAATACCAGACAATTTAAATGGCCATAATTTCGCATGACCTGTTCAGAACTGTGCAATGACGACTGGAAAATACTCTTGTCTGCAGTTTTGCCCATGCAAAGACATCGCGAAAACATGCCTATATAATTTGACCCCAATAAACCCCACTTTTATATAGTAAAACTGGGGTTTGCAGTGGTAAACCTTATTTTTTTTTATTTTTGCTCTAAAATATAGATTGTGGGTACTCGTTAGAACCGCCTCATCCTGCCTCGATGAGGCGGTTCTAACGAGTACCCACAATCTATATTTTGAGCAGAAATAAGAAAAATATCAACATTTTTTGTGTTAAAATTTTCTTTTTTTCCGCGATAAAGGTTACAATGTATTTGCATAGGCGTGTTTTCCTAATGATGTTAAATTTTTGCAGTTGAATGTCATACGGTTTAACAAAAAGACAAAGTGCCACATATTGCCAGCAAGAAGTATAACCCTGTATCTAGAAGAAATGTGCTTAAAGATACATGTATATATGTAATTTCACCAGTTGGCACACCAACACTCAGTTAATACAAAAAATGGGGAAACTGTTTATTGAAACATGAATTGTTGGGTTTACAGGCCTTAAGACAATTGTCAAATGATACAAAGCAAACTGCTAAAATTTATTCTTGTCCTGCAGAATAAATTAATATAGCCACACCCATTTCTGACTTTCATCCTATCAGATTACCTGATGAAATTTATTCTTACAAAGTCACAATTTCACTGTCTAACAGTATAGATCCTGATCAGGTGGTTTCTTGAAAAGTCATCTGATCTGTTTCTATATTGTTTGCAAAGAAAAAGTTTCTAGAGATCAAATCATTACGATAACACACCCCTGCGACATAGTGCATTTTTTCACATCTCCAAAATGGCCATTTTTCTGATGAAAATTTGTGATATTTTTACCTTATACCTTATAAATATTGCAAACATAGGTTGTGGGTGCTCGCCCGCCTCATTGAGGTGGTTCTGACGAGTACCCACAACCTTTGTCTTGGAGCAAAAATAAGAAAAATAATGTATACCCCCGTAAACCCCAGTTTTTTCTGTATAAAGCGGGGTTTTAAGGGGCTGTTCATTTCACGGACTTGTTCACATGATGATCATTTAGTTATGCTAAAAGGAGACTGTTGTGAAAGGAAGATGTGAGGTAAAATTTCAGAGATCAAATTTCTATAGTGACATTCCGAATGAAAGCGTGCTTGTGCACTCAGTATCTATTTTATAATGTGCATAACTATTTTATACTTTGCTTTAGTTCTTTAATATTGATGTTTATACTTTATATTTTATTAGAAAACAGTTTATATTTGAGAGTAGGAATATTAAACTCTTGAATACAATTTTTCGTTCTGTCTTCAATTTTTAGCCTTTCCAAAACAAATAGAGTACAAGTTTAGATGTACCGTAAAAATCCTAAATATTCGGACTTTCAGTAACTCACCTAACAATTTAATAAATTTGTTTTATGATCAAGCAAGGAGTGTAAAGAGCAGAAAGAATGGCAATGTAGACGTAGACATTTTGGAAAATTAAAACCTTGGGAGTAGTGATTAACCGATATATGCCTCGCGGCCCTTTTCTGGGACATTGGCAAACAGTGCAGACACAGATCAGACGCCGCAAAACGCGGCGTCTGATCTGTGTCTTCACTATTTGCTTAAAGAACACTCATTTTTGTAAAATTTCCTACAAGCAATAACAAACCTGACACCCCTTTAATTGGGAATGGTCCACTCCAAACTTACTGGATGGAATATTCCATTGTCATATATGGGTTAACTAGGTCGAGATAAGCAGTAGTAAAAACAGTGAAAAATTATCTAGGGACTGAAAATAATGGGGGGATAGCCAAAATGTCCACTAAAAAGCAGTTTGACATATGGAATGTTGATATACAATAAATACAACTGTATATAGGGGAAATATTTGGGACTTAGAAATGGCTTTGATATAAGTGATAGGATCGACATAGATGAGGTTGATATGAGGAGAGTCATCTAGGGATGGCATTGTCAATGCAAGCATCAATATTTGACTTTGACCTACATTTCATGGTTCACTGACTTTGTGCCCCCACAGGTGCGACAAAGCTTTTGATGGAATTCTTGTTATAGCCTACAGGCTATTCAAAATTCCACAAGCAAAGACAACAGCCAGACTGGCTTGATGTACATTTTGATCAGAATCTGCACTGATGGCAGGTATTTAAGAAATGAATTTATCATATGACGTCGGGTCTGAGAGTGTAATAACGCCATGTAATATTTTGGATATTCCACTGGTGGATTAAATATGCAAATAAGGTAGATACGTCCCCTAACGTTACATGTACGACATCCTTAATGATGTCGCGTTTACTAATGGCGGAATATTGATATTTTTGTAAACAATCGTGAATAAAATGCGTTTTAAATGTCACCATAAATAGAGGATCTTGCATTCGTGCTCGTGTATTATTAGGGCCCCTCACTGAAAGTGTGGGTGCCCTATAGAAATCACTCTGTCCGTCCATCTGTCTGTCTGTCTGTCCGCCCGTCTGTCCGTCCACAAATTTCTGATAGCGCTGCCGGGGCCCTAGTCAGTTTCACTGACAGCTCTAGTTGAATTTATTAAACTCGTAGAGGAAAAGGGATAAAATGCTCGGCAAAGCCTCACTTTTTATCCCTTTTCCTAAACTCATTTAATAAATTCAATAATACATGAGCACTCATGTAAGATCCTCTATTTATCTAACGTTGGTCGAAGTATGAAAAGCATTGGGTCATGACAAAATAAATGAACCTAAAAGGGGTTCAGTTCAACTCTGATTGTGACCCAATGTTCTTAAAAATTCGATGAACGCTAAATAAATTACCTTTCTTTCTGATATTTACATTATTTCTCATCCATCATATGATGAAAAAATCTTGTTTAAGGGCTTAAATAAAAGAAGAAAACTGGCAATTCATCATGTTAACAAGTTTGTGTAATGAATATCCCTCTAAACCCCATTTTATATAGAGAAAAGTGGGGTTTAAGGAGGTATACATTAGTTTTCTTATTTCTGCTTCAAGACATAGGTTGTGGTATTCATCAGAACCACCTCAATGAGCACCCACAACCTATGTTTGGAGTCTAAATAAGGAAAATATCACAAAAAGTCATCAGAAAAGTAACCATTTTGGAGATATGAAAAAGTGTACCGTCCCGCACGGGCGTGTTATCGTAATGTGACAGCGCTACTGCACCCTTGGCACCATAATGTCGCCATCCTCCAAGCTTATTGAAGAGAGTCATCGTTTATCTCGACGCCATTAACGTCACTTGAGTTTATGTATTCATTGAAGTATGAACAGCATTGCTTCCATGTACTTATCGGTTACGTTTTCTTTAAATGCACGGAGAATGCAAATATTGTATTGCATGTATTGTGTGTTTTATCCTATTCTGGTTAACACAGTTTGTACTGGAAACCCCAAAATGGGTAAATGGCAAACGTTGCAGGCCCAGATCAGACGCTGCAGAATACAGCGTCTGATCAGGGCCTACACTGTTTGCCAAAAGATCAGCCATTTTCGGAATAAATTTTGAAGAAAACACAACCTGTTACCCCCGTCATTTTAAAATTGACTCCTGCTATATAAAAATATATAAGGAGGAAGATTTCACTTGGTAGAAAAAAGGGTTAACATATTTAATGTAGTATGGTATTCACCATAATACATTGTATGAGCAGAGTGCACATTTTTATCAGAGGCCCATTGACCCCTATTCTGCCAAATAAATTTATTTAGCCACACCAATGGCTGACTATCAGCCAATCAAGTTACTGGATGTCATGTATGACATAAGACTGACCTTTATGGAAAGAATAGATTAGTATTATTGCCTAAAAGGTATGTTTTCATAAACTTCTTGAGATTTTTAGCTCATCTGAGCCGAAGGCTCGGGGGAGCTGTTGTGATCGCTCGCCGTCCATCGTCTTCATCGTCCATCTGTCCGTCCATTATTCCTTAAAACGACATCTCCTCATAAACCACTGTACAGATTTTGACCAGACTTGGCAGAAATGATCTTTGGGTGGTCCCCTCTCAAAGTTGTTCAAAGAATTTAATTCCATGCAGAACTCGGGTTGCCATGGCAACGAAAAGGAGAAAATAAGAATCAACCTTTAAAAATCTTCTTGTCAAACCAGAAGGCCCAGGTCTTGGATATTTGGTATGAAGCTTCATCTGGTGGACCTCTACCAAGATTGTTCAAATTATAGCCCTGGGGCCAAAAATGCCCCCGCGCCGGGGCCAACTGGTTTTACATAGGCTTATATAGGGGAAAAACCTTTAAAAATCTTCTTGTCTGAAACTGCAAGGTCCAGGTCTTTGATATTTAGTATGACGATTCATCTAGTGGACCGCCACCAAGATTGTTCAAATTATAGCCCTGGGGTCAAAAATGCCCCCGCGCCAGGGCCCACTGGTTTAACATAGGCTGACATAGGGAAAACTTTTAAAAATCTTCTTGTCTGAAACCAGAAGGCCCAGGTCTTTGATATTTGGTACGAACCTTCATCTAGTGCACTGCTACCAAGATTGTTCAAATTATAGCCCTGGGACCAAAAATGCCCCCACGCCCGGTCCCACTGGTTTAACATAGGCTGATATAGAGAAAACCTGTAAAAATCTTCTTGTGTGAAACCAGAAGGCCCAGGTCTTTGATATTTGGTATGAAGCTTCATCTAGTGGACCTCTACCAAGATTGTTCAAATTATAGCCCAGGGGCAAAAAATGCCCCCGCGCCAGGGCCCACTGATTTTAAATAGGCTTATATGGGGAAATCCTTTAAAAATCTTCTTGTCTGAAACCAGAAGGCACAGGTCTTTGATATTTGGTATGAAGCTTCATCAAGTTGATCTTTACCAAGAGTGTTCAAATTATAGCCCTGGGCTAAAAATGCCCCTGCGCCATGGCCCACGGGTTTTACATAAGCTTATATTGGAAAACCTTTTAAAAATCTTTTTGTCTGAAACCCGATGGTCCAAGTCTTTGATATTTGGTATGATGCTTTATCTAGTGGACCTACCAAGGCTGTTCAAACAAGAATTCTGCAGAAGGCAGCGTCATACCTGCTAGGGGCAAAAGTCACAGGAGCCTTAATCAGAACATTGTTATTAAATAAGTAAATTTCATTCTTAGCAGTTGGTAGTTGATGTAAAATGTGTCAAAGTCACTGGACCAAAAATATAGGCCATAGTCACCAGGTCAAGGTATGTGCCAAATCAGTACATCGAGGAGAAGCACTATGCAAGGCTTGGTGACTGTAGGCCATTTATTTAAGGACATATAGAACATTGACGTAAAATGTGTTAAAGTCACTAGAGTGCATAATATGGGTCAAGTATACCAAGTCAAAGTACTCACAGAGTCAGTAAATGTAAGAGAAGCACCATGCAAGGTTTGGTGGTTGTTGGCCTTATAAACTCACCGGAAATAGAAACTATACACTCATTTTTAAGTTGTCACTGGCGAAACATTTTAATGAAATTTGAATTCCAATTATATAAATTATCATCAGTGGCATATCTGATTTATCGAATAAAATGTTTAATGATAGCTACGATTTAACAGGTAGAGCCACAGGCTCAACGCATGGGTCAAAATTATGCTGTTCAAGTTTCCATTGGGTCAAACTTTTTGTGTCGCGAATGTGATTCCCATTTTTGCCAGTTATTACGCATCATCTAACGTGTGGAATATTGTTTACAAAATGAAAATTTTCACAATGGTTGAAATGTAATCGACGTTTAAATATTGGACCAAACCACCGGAAGTGAGCGAAAAGTATGGCATTTCTGATTGCGGTTTTTGTTTTTTATCAATATTTAAGACACAGCTGAGAATGCTAAAACGACTGAAGGCACTTTCGGGTCGATTTTTGGGTTGAAACATTATTTTGAAAATTTCGCTAAAAAAAGCAGTTTTTGAGATTTCAATACAATGTTTGGTTCTCCATAATTTTTAGATGTTATGTTATTTTTTTATTCCTTGCTTTTTACTTGTTACCTATACGCAAAAAATGTTGAAGTCAAAATTCGATTACTAACAGATTTTGTGAAAAATGCACTTTTTTACATTTTTCCTAAAAACTTTTATTTTGAACACCAGATTTTCTTTAAATTGTTACAGGATTCATGTCGATAGTTAGTAAAGTCCTTAATCAGTAATTTTTAACTGAATTATCCACTTGTTTTGTCAGGCGAGACAATTTAAAAGTGTATAGTTTCTATTTCCGGTCAGTATAGTTAAGAAGATATGGCATGTCAACCTAAAATGTGTAAAGTCAATGGAGTACGATAAATAGGTCAAGGTCACCAAGTCACGGTTCATGCACAGTCAGTACATCTAGAAGCAGCATTATGCAAGATTTGATGGTTGTAGGCCTATTATTTGCAGAGATCTGGAACTTCGACATAAAATGTGCCAAAGTCGCTGGAGCGTAAAATATAGGCCATGGTCACCAGGTCAAGGTACCTGCAGAGTCAGTACATCTAGGAGAAGCATTATACAAGATTTGATGGTTGTGAGCCTTTTATTTGAGGAGATCTGGAACTTCGACATAAAATGTGTCAAAGTCTGTGCAGAGTAGAATATAGGTCAAGGTCACCATGTCAATGTATCTGCAGAGTCAGTACATCTAGGAGAAGCACTATGCAAGAGTTTATGGTTGTAGGCATTTTATTTGACAAGATCTGGAACATCAACTTAATTTGTGTCAAAGTCACTGGAGCGTAAAATATAGGTCAAGGTCACTGGGTCAAGGTGCTTGCCTAGTCAGGAGCTTAGGATGAAGTTTCATGAAAGGTTTGATGATTCTTTAGTCGTAAAGTTGATTACAATACAAACTTCGACGTAATGTCTAACTTCGACGTTATGGTCAAAGTCGCTGGAGCGCAAAAATAGGTCAAAGTCACCAGGTCAAAGTGCCTACAAAGTAGAAGTAAAACAAAGATCAGGAATCGATACAATTAACTTACACCACCCATCAAAGACACCAAAGGTATAGAAAGACAAACATGAAGTGACCAGACCATAATGGAAACCTAAACAAAGGATGACCATAAGGACAGTTACTTTCCCACAAAATGGCCAAATGGCCATCCGAAATAAAAAGACACAAGTGATACACACAGTAAGTAGTAACAAACAACAACATAAATAAACCGCCATAGAAGAACTGCCTTGGAACGGTCAGTGGAAAGAATTCCACTGGGGGGCTTAAATCGATTTTACATGGCCATAATCCTCGCCCTTACCTCTGTCGCGGTATACACTAATTTTGTTTAGTCCGCATGAAGGCTTCCTAACTCATCAGTGTAACATCTCCGAGAACATACAAATAAAAAAAACTACAGAGATGAAACAAGGTTGAGGACTCGACAGCATACAACAACAGAATTGCTGGAGCAAAAGAAAACCAACAGTTAGACTCCGAGGGGCCCGACCAAAGACGGAGCATCAGGCGCCAACCAAC
This sequence comes from Lucinisca nassula, assembly GCA_963580285.1. Taxonomy (NCBI): domain Eukaryota; kingdom Metazoa; phylum Mollusca; class Bivalvia; order Lucinida; family Lucinidae; genus Lucinisca; species Lucinisca nassula. Next base: position 50,206,466 of record OY757021.1, read on the forward strand.
ATAAAGAATACTAAAATAAAATAAAATTCCATGTTTTTATGTTTTTACGCTGGAACCGTCATATAATCTTAAGCCCGACCCACCGGTGTGCAATCAAAGTGGGAAGCAAAGTTGCCAACCGTGATTGGGTCAGCCACCATGCATGCAGTCTGTTTTATAATATTGATGTTGTACCCAATCTTTATATATCGACGAACGATTTTACGAAAGTGGGTACTAAAGTCATTACAGGCATGTATTTTTCTAAATTTTTATACTAAGTCACCATAGAATTCGGGTTCCGATAGGGCTTGTAGCAGAAGTGTTTTAAGGACATTCAACATGGCCGCCTGGACAAATGAGCAAAAATGACAGTTGCTCTGAATATGCAAGAAATTGAATGCAACCCTTTTGTTTTAGCCAACTAATATAATTTGAACATAAACTTGATTTCTTAAAGTTATTTAAATACCTGTTAGAAAAGTAAAATATTGTTTTTTCTTCACTCACCTGAAAAATGCCAAACTTTGTGTATCAAAACTGGAAAATTCCCACAAGTACCAATGACAAAAAGAAATCACTGAGTAGTTACATGTTTCCTTAAGGTGCACCAGGAATCTAAATTTTGATTAGCTGCACTAAATTCAAATAAAGTGTTTTCAACCAAGGCACGTTTTGTGGTCAGGAAAAAAATCTTGTCTTTTTATTTTACACATTTCTTGACACAATAAAAGAAGTCCTTTTTGTGTATGGAGAGATAAACTTGCATTCATTGGAATAAATATGCAGATAAGTTTATTTTTGTGGCTGACTGAACACACCTGTGTAATGTTTACAGGTAGAAAAAAAGAAAGGGAACAAATTAAGACCAATCTTCAACACTAGCTACTGTGATTTTAAAGTTGTTATGACATTTTCTTTCGCCTAAAATCTCCATTAACTTTATTTAATTTTTTCAAACATATCATTTATATCTAAAAAATGCAATATAATCATGTTTAATGCTGTGTCACTATTTTGTAAAACTAGGTGGTGGAGTATACTTCTCACACGTGTCTAATGTTTACATTTGTAACCAACGACTTGCACGAGGATTCTCATAAAATACTGACGGATCGATATGCAGTATATTGACCAGGGGGTGTAAAATAACTTACTTAATATGTAAAGGCGAAAGATACGAAAAATGGTTGTGGTTTAAAGAGAAATATTTATAAAAAACAATTGAAACTCGTCGCTGCGACCATTATTTTCCTCCATGAAAAACTGACAGTTTGTGACATCAATCTGGTTACCGGCTTCATATCTGGTTCAAGATTCTTTGGCTACGTCTTTGGGCGTTTACAACATCACTCTTCTCTAACGACCGGTCTGTGCCGTTTATAAGTGTGCGTGAGCAGTGCTGAGCTGGTCTGGACATACATTTAGCTTGAAAATGCTGCCAAAGTAAATGAAGGCTACACTGAACCACTTTTCCTCGATACATTTATCTCGTTTTTAGCGATGACAAAATTCTTGTAAAAGCCAAACTTGTTTAAAAATTAAAGTACTCGGCTCTATCCGGAAACCAGCATTTCTATAACAGTGCTCTCCCTTCAGACAAATCGCGGATGAAAAGTAGTTTCAAAAGTATTTATTGAATAAATGTGTATAATCTTTCTTTGTCGGTGACATCCCCTGGAATCCTAAAATAAGATTTCATAACGTACATAAATTCATTACAATAATGAAAATATGACGAAAAATAACTCGATCTTTCGCTGATAAAAAAGTGCCTTGGCGTATTAATCTAATGTTTTAGCCTGGATGTTGTTCGGCTCCTTGCCGAAAAACTTTACACAGAGTAACACAACAAATGTATTGTCGAAATGTTAGTATTTGATAATTCCTATGTGAAAATCGAATGGTGCGGTTTTAAAGGTGTATGTTTGGGGTTTCAGATTATATCAAGTACCTTGGCGATCCCGTCATGGTTACGTCAATACGAACGCGTGAACTTGCGTGTAAACACATCCCCAGATGTTCGGCCATGATGAATTTTGTTTCGAAATTTTCTACACACCACGTGAACGAAAATTAATTATTCGCTTTTGGAGCTGTTTTATGAAAAAATATGTCCCGGTGCACCTTCCCTGTGCAATTACTCATACACAAGTGGCAATATATTTTTTATTTATTCATAAACATTTTGGTTCTAAGTCTAAAACAAACGAGCATTTATTGCAATATTAATTTTACATTTCTCTCGTTATAGTAATTCAGATATTTAAGTGGTTTTGTCTTGAGTAAACTTTGCCCTGTTATCTTTTACACTAATAACAAAAAAAATTCTGAGACCTTTGCTTAAAGCTCAAATTCATAATTTCTTTTTTCAAGTGCATATTGTGCTATTTCAGCCATGTTGGTCGCAGAATATCCTTAAGGCCAACATTGAATTTTGAAACCAAATCAGAATGACGTCTATAAAACTTAGAAAAGGCTTTACGTAGTTTATGATACCGATACCCCTGGTTAAGAAGTTTAGCGGTTAATAATTTATTACGAGTGTTGAAGTCGGATACATGACTAGACACTCTAGCGAATCGAATTAACTGCGAAATATTAACCCCATACGATGTCGCACGAGGAACATCACCGTCCAAAAAAGGAAAATTTACAATTTCTAAATCAAAATCTTCACGTTTATCATAAATTTTGGAAGAAACAAATCCATCTACAATAGATAAATGTATATCCGAACTGGGGGCCTCGGTATCAGAGGAATTTGCCTTGGTCAGAAGGTCAGGGAGATGCTTCATGTAAGGTTTGATGGTAGCTGAAGCTTGTAGTTGACTTAAATAACATTTCTGACGTAAATGTCGAACTTCGACGTAGATGTTAACAGACGGACGGACGAACGGACGCAAAATATAGGTCAAAGTCACCAGGTCAAGTTGCTTACAAAGTGAGGAGATCAGGGTGATGTTTCCTGTAAGGTTTGATGGTAGCTGAGGTTTGTTGTTCACTTAGACAAAAACTTTGACGTAAATGTCGAACTTCGACGTAATGGTCAAAGTCACTGGAGCGCAAAATATAGGTCAAAGTCACCAGGTCAAGGTGCTTGCATAGTGAGAAGGTCTATGGGATGTTTCATGTAAGGTTTGATGGTAGCTGAGGTTTGTAAAAATAAAAACTTTGACGTAAATGTTGAACTTCGACGTAAATGTTGAACTTCGACGCAATTGTCAAAGTCACTGGAGCGCAAAATATAGGTCAAAGTCACCAGGTCAAGGTGCTTACAAAGTGAGAAGGTCTATGAGATATTTCATGTAAGGTTTGATGGTAGCTGGGGTTTGTAAAATAAAAACTTTGACGTAAATGTCGAACTTCGACATGAATGTTAACAGACGGACGGACGGAAAATCAGACGCCTATGTCGCACCCTGCTACAAGCAGGTGCGACAATTATAGCCCCTGGGCTCAAAATGCCACGGCGCCAGGGCTCACTAGTCTTACATAGGCTTAGTAACCAGGTCATAAAAGACCTTACAAAGCACGGTTTATTGCAAATTCTAGCTCTTGCACTACCACTGAACTTTCTAAATTATTAACTTCGTGTCTTACTGCTATTAAAACGCATGTAATTAAATATTGTGATAAAGTCTTTGAAAGATCAGGAAGAAATCTGTTTTGGTCTATAAAAAATTCGAATGAGGTTTTAAATAAATTGAAATCCAGATATTTTCATGCTTCTAGTTTGTCTACTTACGATTTTTCCACTCTTTACACTACACTTCCTCATAATCTTATAAAAGAAAAGCTTAATGATTTAATTGAATGGGCTTTTCACAGAGAAGATTCTCTCTATCTTGCATGTAATGTCAGAAATGCATTTTTCACTTCTAAAGAGCATAAGAATTATACACTTTGGTCATGTCAGAAAGTGTGTGATGCCCTCACCTTTCTACTTGACAATATTTATATTAGATTCGGTACTAAGTTATTTAGACAAATTGTGGGTATTCCGATGGGTACGAATTGCGCACCTCTTGTGGCTGATCTGTTCTTGTATTGTTATGAAAGAGACTTCATGTTGTCGCTTTCCATTGATAACCAATCTGAAATTATTGAAGCTTTTAGCTCCACTTCTAGATATTTAGATGATTTATTAAATATTGATAATACCTATTTCGATGGTTTGATCAGTCAGATTTACCCCCAGAACTTCAATTAAATAAAGCAAATTCTTCTGATACCGAGGCCCCGTTTTTGGATTTACATCTATCTATTGTAGATGGATTTGTTTCGTGCAAAATTTATGATAAACGCGATGACTTTGATTTTGAGATTGTAAATTTTCCTTTATTGGATGGTGATGTTCCTCGTGCGCCAATCTATGGCGTTTATATTTCGCAATTAATTCGTTTTGCTAGAGTGTGTAGTCATGTAACTGACTTCAACACTCGTAATAAATTATTAACGGCTAAACTCCTTAATCAGGGTTATCGGTACCATAAACTACGCAAAGCCTTTTCAAAATTTTATAGACGCCATTCTGATTTAATTTCAAAATTCAATATTGGACTTAAATCTCTTCTGCAACAAGGTCTATCGGAACCCGAATTTTATGGTGACTTAGTATATAAATTCATTCCACTGACCGTTCCAAGGCGGTTCTTCTGTGGCTGTTTATTTATGGTGTTGTTTGTTACTAACTGTGTGTATCACTTGTGTCTTTTTATTTTGGATGGCCATATGGCCATTTTGTGGGAAAGTAACTGTCCTTATGGCCTTCCTTTGTTTAGGTTTCCATTATGGTCTGGTCGCTTAATGTTTGTGTTTCTTTCCCATTGGTGTCTTTGATGGGTGGAGTAAGTTAATTGTATCGATTCCTAATCTTTGTTTTACTTCTACTTTTTATACTGGGAAAATTTTGAGAACCTTCTTGTATGAAATCAGAAGGTCCAGGTCTTTGATATTTGGTATGAACCTTTATCAAATGGATCTCTTCCCTTCTTGTCAAAACTGGCCACTCCCCGGGCCCCTTAGCCCACATAGACCCCCCCCCATCGGAGTCTAACTGTTGGTTTTCTTTTGCTCCAGCATTTCAGTGGTTTCTTGCTGTCGATTCCTCAGCGTTGTTTCACCTCTGTGGTTTGATTATTTGTGTTCACGGAGATGTTGCACTGATGAGTTAGGAGGCATTCATGCGGACTGAACAAATTATTTGTCTAAATCACGACGGAAGTAAGGGCGAGGATTGTGGCCCAGTAAAATCGATTTAAGCCCCCCAGTGGAATTCGTTTCCCCTGACCGTTCCAAGGCGGTTATTCTGTCGCGGTTTATTTCTTTTATGACTTGTCTTTGGGTGTTTGTGTCGTTTATATTGTTTTATTTTGGATAGCCTATTGGCCATTTTGTGGGAAAGTAACTGTCCTTTTGGCTTTCCGATATTGGTGTTTCTATTGTTTCATGTTTGTGTTTCTTTCCCTGTGGTGTCTCTGATGGGAGCTGTGGGTTGATTGTATCGATTCCTGCTCATTGCCTTTACTTCTACTTTTTATAATGGAAAAAAGCTTAAAGATTCTTCTTCTCTGAAACCACTAGGCCAAGAGCATATGTATTAAGCATGTAGCAATGTCGAGTGGTCCCCTACATAAATTGTGCCAATCATGCCCTAGGGTCTAAACTGGCCACGTCCCGGGGTCCGTTAGCCCCCATTGACTTACAATGAAAAAAAAAAAAAAAACTTAAAAAATCTTCTTCTCTGAAACCACTAGGCCCAGAGCTTGTAGCAATGTCAAGTGGTCCCCCACATAAATTGGGCCAATCATGCCCCTGGGGTCTAAACTGGCCACACCCCGGGGCCCCTTAGCCATCATAGACTTATAATGGAAAGAAAAGTTTAAAAAATCTTCTTCTCTGAACCGCTAGTATTATTAGCTCACCTGAGCCGAAGGCTCATGTGAGGTATTAGTAAGCCAATGGTCCGGTGTCCGGCGTCCGTTCACATTTTTCAAATAAGTATAGATTTAAAGCCACTTGGCCTGTCATGATTAAATTTCATCAGAAAAGATGAAAAGATGGAGCATGTTTTGGGGCAATTCAGTTTGAAACATATTGCTCCATAGACTTGCTATGGAAAAAACTTAAAAATTCTTCTTCTCTGAAGCCACTAGGCCCAGAGCTTACATATTAAGCATGTAGCAATGTCAAGTGGTCCCCTACATAAATTGTGCCAAATATGCCCCTGGCGTCTAAACTGGCCACGCCCCGGGGCCCCTAAGCCCCAGTAGAATTATAATGGACAAAAAATAACTTCAAAAATCTGCTTCTCTGAAACCACTAGGCCCAGAGCTTACATATTAAGCATGTAGCAATGTCAAGTGGTCCCCTACTTTAATTGTGCCTAGCATGCCCCTGGGATCTAAACTGGCCACGCCGTGGGGCCCCTTAGCCCCAATAGACTTATAATGGAAAAAAAGCTTAAAAATCTTCTTCTCTGAAACAGCTAGGCACAGAGCTTACATATTAAGCATGTAGCAATATCTAGTGGTCCCTACATGAATTTTGCCAATCATGCCCCTTGGGTCTTAACTGGCCACACCCCGGGGCCCCTTAGCTCCCATTGACTTGGAATGGAAAAAAAAACTCTAAAAAATCTTCCTATTTGAAACCAGTGGGCCCAAAGATTACATATTAATCATGTAGCAATGTCAAGTGGTCCCCTACATAACTGTGCCAATCATGCCCCTAGGGTTTAAACTGGACACACCCCGGGACCCCTTAGCCCCCATAGACTTATAAAGAAAAAAAAAACAAACTTAAAAAGTCTTCTTCTCTGAAACCACTAGGCCCAGAGCTTACATATTAAACATATAGCAATGTCAAGTGGTCCCCTACATAAATTGTGCCAATCGCGTCCCTGGGGTCTAAACTGGCCATGCCCCGGGTCCCTTTTTCCCCATTGACTTAGAATTGAAAAAAAAAACTAAAAAAATCTTGTTCTCTGAAACCACTAGGACCAGAGCTTACATATTAAGCATGTAGGACTGTCAAGTGCCAATCATGCCCCTGGGATCTAAACTGGCCACGCCCTGGGGCCCCTTAGCCCCATAGACTTATAATGGATAAAAAGCTTAAAAAAACTTCTTCTCTGAAACCGCTAGGCATAGAGCTTACATATTAAGCATGTAGCAATGTCAAGTGGTCCCCTTCATAAATTGTGCTAATCATGCCCCTGGGGTCTAGACTGGCCACACACCGGGGTCCCTTAGCCCCCATAGTCTTATAATGGAGAAAAAAGCTTCAAAAATCTTCATCTCTGAATCTGTGAAGCACAAAGCTAAGATATGTAGTATGTAGCAACTTTAAATGGTCACCTACATAAGTCCTGCCAACCACGCCCCTGTGGTCAAAATTGGCCATGCACCCTAGACTTATAATGGAAAAAAAGCTTAAAACAATTTATCAGTCCGGTGCTCATTCTCTCACCAGAAACTGACACCTGCCCCTCTTGAATCAGCCAAAGGGAAAGAATGATCATAGAAAAGATTTCATAATCAAACTGCAAGAAAAAATGTAGCAGGTATTGAACCCATGTCTTCCTGATCACCAGTTAGACGCACATCTTGCTGAGCTATAGAGGCTGGCTTTCCTTCTCTGAAATCAAAGGTACAAAGCTTAAATATTTAGTATGTTGCACAATTAACTGGTCACCTACATTAATCCTACCAAACATGCCCCTAGGGTCCAAACTGACAATGCCGTGTCCCATTAGGAAGAACGCCAAAAAAAATATGCCCAAAGACCATGAGACAAACAGCTAACTAAAATGTTCCTCAGGTGAGCGGTTAGGCTCATTGAGCCTCTTGTATAGGGAAAACCTTTAAAAATATTCTTGTCTGAAACCAGAAGGCCCAGGTCTTTGATATTTAGTATGAATCTTCTTGTTGTGGACCTCTACCAAGATTGTTCAACTTTTGGCCCTGGGGCCAAAAATGGTGCTGCCCTGGGTCTTACATAGGCTAATATAAGGAATACCTTTAAAATATTCTTGTCAGAAACTAAAAGGCCTAGATCTTTGATATTTTGTATGAATCTTCATTTAGCGGACCTCTTCCAAGATTGTTCAAATTATAGCCTAGGGGCCCAAATTGCCCCGCCACGGGGCCAACGTGTTTTGCATAGGCTGATATATAGAAAACCTTTAAGTATCGTTTTATCTGAATCCTGAAGGCCCAGGCCTTTGATATTTAGTATTAACCCATTGCATGCGGGGAAACCCCTAAAGGGGTACCTTGGTAAACAGTGCAGGCCCAGATCAGACGCAGCAGAAGGCTGACCCCTTATATGACAAATGTACTTGTTCAACATATAGCCATGGAAGAGTCCACTAGCATACAATGGGTTAAAGGCGTTTATTCTTGATTATTGAGGATCATCACTGAAATTACATAATATTATGTAGCCCTCAGTGCTGACTGAAGAGAAGTCCTCTGTCTTCAACAGGTAAGGGCCTCCTTGGGGAAGAATCATTAGTTTACTAACTGTTGACTAGAGTGTACCTTATTGATTTCCCCTTAAGTGCCACAGTCAGGGGATTCAACAAGACATAATAATCACCCTTTTAGAGGCTGCATTGGATCTGCTACAGAAAGTATATCACAGGGGCAATAAAATAATTATGAGCACACGGAGTGCCCTACTGTAATAGAATAAATGCCTTAAAGCGTCATTTAGGGAACCTCTACCGAGATTGTTCAAATTATAGATCGAAGGTCAAAAATTCCCCCGGGGACCCACATGTATATCTCTTAGCTCAGGTGCGCGATATAGGACCATCATGGTCCTCTTGTTTTGGCATCATGTGAATGGCGATCTAGTTACAGACCCCAGGTATTGAATAACAATACCAACCTCTTCAGGAAACGGCAAAGATAAATATATGCATTCAGTCGGGTGTGAAATCAAATTGCGTTCGCCATATTTGTTCAATTCATAAACTTCATGGCAAACAGTATAGATCCTGTTTGCACAGGTAGAAGTTGTCGTGTTCATTAGGATATGGGTTTGACACATTTTCAGGGTCAGTTGCTACCCTACGCTCGGACACATTTGTCCATTGGCATAAGCAGCATACGAGGGGAGATAAAAAAGTTCACAAACTAATGCTGCTACAGGAAACTTTATGATTCAACCAATTGTCCATTGGCATAAGCAGCATACGAGGGATGATCAAAAAGCTGCTTAAGGAAACCGTATCATCTCCTTTTAAATGTAACCCCCTGCATTCAATGCACTTATCCAACTGACTTGTTTGATTTGAGGTTTATTGATCCCATCAACACATTTTAGATCATTTTGGACACATGATGTGGATTCCAATTTTGTGGGACTTTTACCCAACATTGAGATGAAATGACATCTCAAGCATTGCCGAACAATGAAAGTAGTAAGTTTCTATGCATGGACTTTTCCAGGGCAGGCTTAGAAACTCTTAAATAGTTTACCAGTATTCATGTGCGGTCGGTTTCAGCTCTTCGTGGAAGCATCATTCAGCCCAATCTATTTCTCCATGCCCCGACTGACCCACACAGCAAACACATGCTGCATCCTGTAACGTGTAAGTGTTTCGAACGTACAGGTAATCACATGCAGTAGCTCACGTCTTTCCTCAGAGCGGGTTCCTCACAGGTTATATTTCAAAGTTGGAAATAACCAGAAATCACAGCCCCCCCCCCCCTCTCCCCACGAAGTCTGGACTATACAGTGGGTGAAGTAAAGGTTCTGTTCCCAGGTCTTCCATAGTGGCTAAGTACATCTATACAATTTTGAACCCCTTGAACCCCACTTTTATATATAGTAAAACTGGTATTTACATCACGAAAACACGCCTATATACTTTTGACCCTCTTGAACCCCACTTTTATATAGTAAAACTGGGGTTTCCGGGGTTATACCTTATTTTTCTTATATCTGCTCTAAAATATAGATTGTGGGTACTCGATGAGGCGGTTCTAACGAGTGCCCACAATCTAAATTTGGAGCAGAAATAAGAAAAATATCGCAATTTTTCAGCATAAAATGTTCATTTTTTTCGACGATAAAGGTGACAATGTATTTGTATAGGCGTGTTTGCGTAATGATAAGGCAAGTAGTTGCCACTAAAGGAGAAAATACAGAACAAAAGGTAGTTTCTAAAGGACCTGATGTCCATTGGTCCACACTACGGGAACAGATTACCAGTACATAAATACTATCTTAACCCTTATTCTGCTGTTCACGACAACCCCTACCTTTGCAAACAGCGTAGATCATGATCAGATGGTCTTAAGAGTTTATAAAGTAGAGAACTTCGAATATAAAAATGATCTTAAAATATTTCTGCTCAAAGTACATATACATGTATAACGTCACTTCAACATCACTTCTTAAGTAAACTTTTCATAGCATCAGTTTCTGCACATTCTAAATATGAGAGACCATCAGGGGACTTTCCATCTTTTTTGGCACCCTGAAAATACAAGAATATAACAGGAACAGTCCGAGAAATAAAGCTAGACTGGGCTGTATTGTGCTTCTGTGCAGAGCTGAAACAGACTGAACTCGAAAGCTGGTAAACTTCTTCGAATGTATAATAGAAGTAGAGGCAATGATCAGGAATCGATACAATCGATACAATCAACCCATAGCTCCCATCAGAGACACCAAAGGGAAGGAAACACTAACATGCAACAACAGACCTAATGGAATCACCAACAGCGGAAAGCCAAAAGGACAGTTACTTTCCCACAAAATGGCCAATAGGCTATCCAAAATAAAATAACACAAGCGACACAAACACCTAAAGACAAACCAAAACAAAAAAAAAATCACGACAGAAGCCTGCCCAGGAAAAGTGGTGCGGGTCGGACAGCTACTTAAATCCTTGCAGTTTCTCTGGGCGGTAGGGCTGGAGATGTCATTTCAACTCAATGTCGGGTAAAAGCCCCACAAAATTAGGGACGGATATTGTCAAATTTTCGTACCACGATATATTGCGATAAGAGTTACTGCATATCACGATACACATCACAATATACATGTATTATGTGGCAATCTGAAACACACTGGTAATTGGTAAACCATATTAAATCATGGGAAAAAGTAAGGTATCTATCATTTTACCTATTTCTGCTCAAAGCACACATTGTGTGTACTTATTAGAATTCTCCTAATGCTTTTAAGATTTCTCTCAATTAAGCTTAATTGTAAATACTGGACAGCATACATTAAAACAGTGTATACAACAACAAAAGCCGCGCGATTCACCGAAATCCTCACTCAGCCTATGCTGTGAACCACTTACACTGTTTTAACAATCGGTTACCAAACCTTAATTAGCGCAAGGTAAGTCGGAATAATGGAGATATTCAAGAATATAGAGGATCTTACACAAGTGGTCATTTCATATGAGCCCCGCCAAGCGAATTTGTGTCTTCGAGCATTCCGTCATGACAAATTTTAACTGCGCATGTCCAGCCATTCAGAGGGGCCAGGGATATGGCTTTCTGTCTGAAGGTTCCTCTTGATTCACTGCTTGTATGAGCGAGCAGCGAAGGTTCTGGCGAGACTGCGCGGATGCGCAGGCTCGCCTGAACCTTCGCTGCTCGCATAGACGATAAGTACCAAAATCGATTGACGGGGCCCATATGATATTTGTGAAATGAGGCTTTGGCGAATTTCATAGATTTCATATGAAATGACCACGAGCGTAAGATTCTGTTTATCATACGACCACTTTAAATTTGTTTTTATCGCTTTGAATTTGACAACTTTTTCCACAAAAAAAATGCCTTGTTGACATGATGTGACTTAATCCCGCCAAAGTGTTATTACACGTGCGGAAATACGATTTTTATTACATAGAGGATCTTACACGAGTGGTCATTTCATATGAAATTTATGAACACGAGTGTAAGATTCTGTTTATCATATGACCGCTTAAAACTGGATTGCATCGCCTTTAGATTTGACAAATTTTCCACAGAAAATGCACTGTTGACATGGACGTCGTCATGACGTTACTTATTCCCGCCAAAGTGTTATTATACGTGTGGTCATACGATTTTTAGCACACGACGTTATCCACTGCTTATCAACGACGTCATATGATAAATGACATTATCACATATTCAGTACTATATTTAACACGATAACCCATGTTTTGCATGTGTGATAATGCTTGTTTCCATTTCTGATAACCGGAAACAGTGTATTTTGAACGGACAGCAGTTATCAGCCCACTCATGACGTTATTGTGACGTTGCCAATTACATGACGTAACGCGAATAGTTAGGCATGACGTTACGCGCTTTTTTTGCTAGAATCACGCTTTTTGTCACATTTTTTTTTTTCAATTTATGAATGTCAAACACAGTAAGAATAGGATCTGAATATGTGATAAACAAATTATAAAATGGGGTTTTGGTTATCGTCCTCTGTATCAACCCTCGACCATTATCTGCCCTCAGGCTAAAGCCTTCGGGCAGATAATGGGGTCTCGGGTTGATACATCGGGCGATAACCAAACTCCCATGTGATAATCTCTAATTATCCACTGCTTATCAACGACGTCATATGAAAAATATGTAATAATTTAACACTCAAGAAACAAATGCTGTGGAATGTTAGAATGAGGAGATTCCAACAAAAATCCACAGCATTGGTTTCTTGGGGCAATTAAGGCAAAAAAAAGTCCTTTCTCACCTATTATTGTTTGTTTGAAATGCGGTTTTATGTCCCCGTCAACAATATTTAGGTCATATATCACCTATTACACCTACAAACTACTCATCTGGATTCTTTATAGCGGCAAATTCATTATAGCGGCAAATTACTGTTGTTATAACAAGGGTGCTCTAGAATCTAATGTAAAATATTCTTTAACCCATATAGTACCAGAAAGCCAAAAACCGGTAGTTGACAAACAGCGCAGGCCCAGATCAGACGCCGCAGGACGCAACGTCTGATAAGGGCCTCCACTGTTTGCTAAAAGTTCGGTCATTTTTACTAATGAATTTTGAAGAAAACACAACCTGACACCCCTAAATTTTGAAATGGACTCATGCTATATATAAGGAGGAAGATTCCATTTAGTACAAAAAGGGTTAATAGTCCAAAAATTTGACAATAAATTATATGTACATGTACTTACTTTGTCTAATAATAATTTGACTACATCTAAATGATTTTCATATATGGCTGTTAATAACGGCGATATGCCATGTTTGGCTAGTAGCTGAAAGAAAGTCAATATACATGTGTGTGTGTGTGTGTGTGAATTCGGGTTTAACGTCGCTTTCAACAATTTTTCAGTCATATCACGACGGTGTCTGGTTGCGACAGGGAGCTCAATGCTCACGTTTATAGTGCTGCCTCACTGAAGTATCATGTCCCAGACACATTACATGATACCACACCCAGTCACATTATCCTGACACTGGATCGACCAGTCCTAGCTCTACCCCGTAAATCTGAGTGCCAAGCGAGGAGCAGCTAGTACCATTTTAAACGACTTTGGTATGTCGCGGCCCGGGATCGAACCCGAGACCTCCCGTTCCCCGGAGCGGACACTCTACCAACAGAGCTATCGGGGCCGGTCAATATACATGTAGTTAGACACCGAAAAATCCTAAAAATTCCAACACCTTGAAGACTTGCCGGAATTCTCCTAAGATTTTAACAAGACGGAATCTCAAACAGTGCAGACCCTGATCAGACTGCGTCCGAAGGGACAGTTTGAGCTGGGTCCGCATAATTTGTTTTTATCATATGACGTCGCGTCTGAGAGTGTAATAACGCCATGTAATATTTTCGATAATCCACTAGTGGATTAAATATGCAAATTAGCTAGATACGCCCCGTAACGTTACATGTACGGCGTCCTTAACGACGTCGCGTTTACTAACGGCGGAATATTGACATTGTCGTAAAAATTCGTGAATAAAATGCGTTTTAAATGTCATATGATAAATAGAATCTTGCATTCGTGCTCATGTATTATTGAATTTATTAAACTCGTCGAGGAAAAGGGATAAAATGCTCGGCAGAGCCTCGCATTTTATCCCTTTTCCTCAACTCGTTTAATAAATTCAATAATACATGAACACTCATGTAAGATCCTCTATATATCTGTCTGTCTCGGTAAACATTATGATAACAAACCCGTGTAACATAGTGCATTCTTTCAGAACTCCAAAATGGCTACTTTTCCAATGAAAATTTGCGATATTTTCCTTATATATACTCCAAACATAGGTTGTGGGTGCTCCTTAGAACTGCCTCATTGAGGCAGTTCTAACGAGTTCCCACAACCAAGTCTTGGAGCAAAACTTAATTGTTCGTTTGATTTCAGGTTAAATGCCCTTATCAGCACTATTTAGGTCATTTTGGAGACGTTGCTTCCAATTTTGTGGGATTTTTACCCGAAATTGAGATGAAATGACATTCTCAATCCGTGCCGCCCAATGAAACCAATTGGGTTCATAAACATGGACGGGCCAACTCGCATCAATTTTCCTTGGCAGGCTTAGACGTTCTAAGCGGATTACCAGTACTCAGGTATCAGCTAAGCGTGGAAGCATCGCGCAGCCAAATCTATTTCTCCAAGGCCCGGTGGGTAGGGAAGCAAATTAATGTATACCCCTGTAAACCCCAGTTTTCTCTATGTAAAGTGGGGTTTAGTGGGTTTGTACATTTCACAGACTTGTTAACGTGATGATATCATTACCGTAACACTGATCAGTCCATTTTGATCTTTTCAATGTACAGTAGAACTTCGATGGCTCGAACGCCGATGGCTCGTTTACCATGGATGAGTCGAACCCATTCTTGAGCCCCTAGCGAAATCATCTACATAAGAAAAAGTGGGGGATAATTAAGGAGATTTTAGTCTTTTATCTTGCAAATGTATGCTGTGTGTACTCATTAGAATCGCCTCGATGAGGCGATTCTAATGAGTACACACAGCATACATATTCATTATGGAACATCGAAAAGATGTCTAAAAGTATCTCATGCCACCTGACAGTAACCTCAGTGGCTCGAACTACCCCTGTCTCGAACAGATTTTCGAAGTCCCAAAGGTGTTCGAGCCATTGAAGTTCGACTGTATCTACACCAGAACCTCTTTATAACACCATTAATAGGGTCAAAAACAGAAACCATGTAATATCCAAACAAAACTGTATAGATCCTTTAGAAAAAGGACCATTTTGGGACTTTTACCCGACACCGAGATGAAATGACATCTCAAGCCCTGCCACCCAATGAAACCAATAGGGTTTATAAGCATGGACGGGCCGACTCGCACCGCTTTGCCTGGGCAGGCTTAGATCCTCTAAGCGGTTTACCAGTACTGGTGTGCGGGTCGGTTTCAGCTCTGCGTGGAAACATCATGCAGCCCAAATATTTATTCAAGCCCATTACGGTGTTATTTAACAAATTTTACCCAAGCTGATTTGAGTTTTCCATCTGTGAAATGAACGCCCCTAGAAACCCTGCTTCATGAAGAAAAGCCGAGTTTATGGGTATAAATGTATAATACATTATTTTTTCTATCGTTGCTCCAAAACGTTTATTGAGGGTACTCACTCATTACAACCTACATGAACTCAACGAGGAAGTTCTAATGAGCACACACAAACTACATTTGGAACCACATGTAACGAAAACACACAAAATCATCTAAAATGACGTTACTACAGTAATGAAAGACACAATTACTTACATACAGTATTAACCAGAC
Source organism: Lucinisca nassula (assembly GCA_963580285.1). Classification (NCBI taxonomy): domain Eukaryota; kingdom Metazoa; phylum Mollusca; class Bivalvia; order Lucinida; family Lucinidae; genus Lucinisca; species Lucinisca nassula. The sequence continues at coordinate 50,222,214 of OY757021.1, forward strand.
AGACAGACAGGCCTGAGCAAACAGTGTAGGCCCAGAAAAAATGCCACACATGGCAGCGTCTCGTCAGGCTCTACACTGTTTGCCACTCATCGAGCTATTTTTCAGACACATCATTGTACTTGTTCAAATTTAGAACAAGGATGATAAGGAGTTGGGGTGTCTGAAAATTTAGGGTACATGTAAATACAGTACTCAGTACGTGGTCCCATGACACATTTACAGTTGTTGTGTTCATAGGCCCAGATAAGGCATTTCTTATTTCTGCATGAAAACATGCTGTGGCTACTCATTAGAAGCGCCTCGACGAGGAGGCGCTGGCTACTCATTAGAAGCGCCTCGACGAGGCGCTTCTAATGAGTACCCACAGCATATGTTTTCGTGCAGAAATAAGAAAGATAACATGTGGATACCTCTCTTATCTGGTGCTATGTACAGTAAAACTTCGATGGCTCGAACATCGATGGCTCGTTTACCGTGGCTGAGTCGAACCCATTTTTGAGTCCCTGGAGAATTCCTCATCATTAGAAGTAGTGTGGGATAATTAAGGACTTTTCGACTTGTATCTTGCAAATGTATGCTGTGTGTGCTCATTAGAATCGCCTCGTCGAGGCGATTCTAATGAGTACACACAGCATACATTTTTACTATGGAACACCGAAAAGATGTCTAAAATTAACCCCGTTATGCCTCCTGGAAGTAACCCTCAGTGGCTCGAATTACCCCTGTCTCGAACAGATTTTCATTGTCCTAAAGTTGTTCGAGCCATTGAAGTTCGACTGTACGTACATTAACATCTGCTCCATGCTCTATGAGGCACTTTATAACTTCTGTCTGACCATAGTCTGCTGCGATATGTAAGGCACATCTCCCGTCACATATCTCGTTGTTTATGTTTCCATACTGAAAATATGACAAAGAACAGTCAGGAGAAAACAAACAATGGTATAATTTGCTAAACTTAAGAAATAGATCAGCTCTAACTGTGATTTGTTGAGTAATAAATCACAGTTTGGAGGTCAGTTGTAAAGTAGACAAATCACGAGCGCGTAGCAAATGGTCTCATGATGGTTAACATTTTGCCAAGTAATTTCCAAATCCATCCAGGAACAACACGGATATTGAACGAGCACAAGAAAAAAAGTCTTTACCTCTGACCTCCAAGTATGACCTTGACCTTGGACGTACCAACCTGGGTCTCCGCATGACACATCGACTCCTGACGGTTAACGTTTCTACCAATTAATTTCCAAATCCATTCAGAATAATGCTATGTTCCCACTATCACGATTCGCGCCACGATTGCAATCGTGTTCTTAATCGTGGATTAATCGTGGTGATCCTATCAGATCTTATCAGATCTTGAGGTCAGTCGTGGCAATCGTGTTAATCGTAGGAAATTTTTGAACGGTTCAAAAATTTTCCACGATCAACACGATCGCTTGTCAAATCGGGATCATCGTATCACACCATGTTGCATCGTAACAAAGCGCGACGGATCGCATCTAATCGTGCTTCCAAATCGCGGTGATCGGGGCCAATCTTGGACAAAACAAACCCGCGTTCTGTTGAGATGGGTTGCGATCTCACAAGATCTGTTACGATTTGTTACGCACTGTCGGGTGCGATTGCTCAAGACCAGTCACGAATGACTCGTGATCAGATACGAGATGATACGAGGAAATGCGATTAGATACGAGTAGGCTACGTTTTTATACGAACGTTCACAATCTATTACGAGTTCTCAAGATTGAATGTGAGTCATTCAGCGATCTGCTCATGAGTTTGTGAGTGAGTGTATTTCAGTTTTACGTCCCAACAATAACTAAGGTCATACGGAGACGGAACCTCGGTTTATAGATTCATCTGAAAGTTTCGAGAAGCCCGTGAACGGTCCTGCAATCCCTGGTTTATACAGGCATTTGCTAGTATTTTTAAAGCCTTTGAAAGATGCCACCCAAGGGTAATGGAAACTAAGAATGGAAAAGGCAAGCCTGAACCATTCCAGCCAGAGACATTGCCACATTGCCATCATCCGCAACTCCTACCATCATCAATGGCTGAGGCGCAGTGTTCATGCTGTAAAAGTTCAAGAAACAATTAAGTCCATGGTCAGTCCGGCTGTATATATACCAGTCGGGGTCAAGTCGTAGCTCAAATCGTGATCGTATGCTATCGTAACAGAGCGCATCTGCTCGTGATGAGCGTATAAGAACGTATCTGCACGTATCAGATTGTTCCAATTCGGGGTACTCGATCGTGATGATCGTTTCAGATCGAGACTAAGTCGTAGACTCGATCGCAACAATCCTATCGGAACGCATTTGATCGTATTTGAACGTGGGAGCAGACCGTGGCTGATCGTGATGCCAGTATTTGACAAATCGTGATTGGATTGCATCCGAGCGCGACGAATCGCACCAGAATGTATCGACTCTCATCGTCTCGTAGCCAAACCTGAACTTTAAGAGAATATTCCACGACCAGCTACGAATGGCCAATCGTGGGGTTCGTAACGGATCGCACGACAGTGGGAACCTAGCATAACCGGGCACAAGAAAAAGACATTTTGATTACCTTTGATTTTTAAGTATGACCTTGACATTGGAAGTAACAACCTGGGTTTTGGGCACAACACATCATCTCGTGATGGTTAACATTTCTGCCAAGTGATTTCTAAATCCATCCAGAAATAAAAAAGTTATTGACTGTGTTGAAGATTCAGACTCTTTCTTTAACCTTGACCTTGGAGGTATGGACCTGGATTTTGTGTGAGACAGATCGTCTCATGATGGCTAACATTTCTGCCAAGTAATTCAAAATTCCATCCACAAATAAGAAAGGTATTGACCTTGTTTTAGTTTTGGACACTTTTTCTTACCTTTGACCTCGGAGGTACGGCTCGGGGTTTGCGCGCTACACATCGTCTCATCATGGTCAACATTTCTGCCAAGTAATTTCAAACTAGATATGTTTATGAAACGTTTCTCGTGTTAAATGATAAACTTTTATTCTTGTCTTATTTATTTTACCAACAGGCGTAATGCCACAGCACCAGGTCCACCAGCCACGTCTTTGCAGGATGTGGTCGCTGCCGCCACAGTATGCAGACATGAAAAGGCTACCCCCCATAACAACCTTTGCTGCAAGGAAAGGGGTAAGGATCACGGGCTCTAACAAGTTAACTCCATAAGGAGATCTCCAGCAAGAGAGTCACTTGTATGCGAAATCGAAAAGATAATGGTCTGAAAGGAAAATGGTTTGGGCTGGTGGGGGTGGGGTAGGGTAATGAAGATATGTGAGTCCTTGTTATGGACCCGAATGTTTCTTTTCAAGAAGCCAAGTGTCTGATTTGCCTTTTTGGCTATGTTGTCTTTATGGGAACTCCAATTTAGGTCATCAGAAATTGTGACCCAAGATATTGAGCTGTTGTAACACTCTCCAGCTGAGTACTATGCAAAGATACTTGGTTTGAATAGGGTTTTTGAGGACAGTAACATGGACCCGGCATTTAGAGAGATCAAAACTCATATCCCAAAACTTTTCCCACTGTTATAGTTGGCGCAAGTCTTCTTGGAGCATTTGGCTGTGAGACTGTGAGCTGATGGCGAGATACATGACTGCATCATCCGCAAACAAACGAACTCATGTTTTGTCCTGCCCAGGCAGGACATTAATGTAGGCCAAGAAGAGGATTGGTCCGAGAACAGGGCCCTGTGGAACGCCAGAGGAGACTGAGATGCTTTCTGGGCGTTTCCCATTTAATAAGTACCACTGCTTGTTTCCGATTGTCTTAAAATATATACTGCAATATCCCCTCAAAAGAATTACGTGCAGGTGTCCATTACATACACTCCAGGATTGCAGAATGAAAGCCTACACAGTAGTCATGTAATAATGGTAGGGACCTTCTATCTGCACATGGGATGGTTTTCCCTGCACAAGGGGCCTCCAGTTAACATCCCGATCCGAAGGACGGTGCACTTTGTGGCATTCATCCCTGCAAATGGTGACAGAGGGGTATGTTCGGACACCGCAATTTTATTACCGCTGCCGGGAATCGAACCGGGGGCCTCCATCATGATAGGCAAGTGCACTAACCTACCATGCTTTTTAACCCATTTTAGGGTGTCTCCTCTTATGCCATAGCCTTTTAGTTTCATAGGGCGGCAGGGCTTGAGATGTCATTTTATCTCAATGCTGTGTACATACATCATTCATATCTACCTACTAATTAATGATTAGCATCTCAAAAGAAAGTAAGTACATACATGTTTTTCAGTTACATACATACATACATGCATGGTTTCTACGAGACTTCATCCATTGGTGGAGCCCAATGCTCCTATCCGTCTGTACATATTAATTTTACCTGTTCTATGCACGATATGTATAGGGAGTCGGAAGCGGAGGAGGCGCCGACAAAAAAAAAAAAAACTCAATGCTGTGTAAAAGCCTAAAGTAACTTTGGGGTGACATACCTGCATTCCCAGTTACCGGTTAGTTCTTTTCCGCAATACTCTTCCATCAAGAGCCCACGAGTCGTCTGTCCACGCTGGCGCAAGTCTTCTCCATGAGCTTCCCCTGCTCGGCGCGCTTGTTCGTCTGGTACCCGGCTCCGCCCTTTTCAACCACTGGCGTACGCCAGTGGCTATCTTGCAGCCGACCAGTACCGACTTCCACTACACTTCTCCCCACTTTATTTAATAGGAGTGCAGCTTGTCGTCTGTTGCGTTGACTCATCGTTGACTCTTCTGGATCATTTGGCTTGCCACCAAAATCTTTGAAAAAATATCCCAATGCCGGGATATCTCGCCATTGCTCGCCCTCCACCCCACTGCTGGAAAAGAGGATGTTTCTTAGTCCTAAACCGGAACAAGCCTCATCTTGCATGAGCCCTTGTTTCTTTTCTCACCTGTCTTGTGCAGCATTTTTCTTCTGCAGTTTTACGTCTAACAGACTTCCAATGGCAAACAGATCAACCACCTGCTTTTCAGTGATCAGGTCATTGTCTTCCTATGATTGTCATGTTCATCGGTTGTGACATACCCAATCCTCCATAGATACTCCACGAATTGAATTTTATTCTCCCCTCAATCGCCTGTTGCGATTGCCGATATTCTTGACGGTACCAGTCCCGCTACCTTTTCTGATGTCCTCAGATCCAAGCACTGGCCAGGTGTCAAATATGAATCCTTCACCTCATTTTCAACGCCAGTGGTAATGTGCGTCAAACTTATCTGCATACAGCGATAGCACACAGACCATAGGGTCTTTACAGGCCCTAAACAGCACACAGCCCATAGGATCTTTTCAGGCCCTAAACATGCCTAGCAAAATCCTCAAAGCGGACCCGCCCATCGGGGCTAGAAGAAATATATGGGCTGCACGATGCTTCCACGCAGAGCTGAATCCTACCCGCACACGATTACTGGTAAACTGCTTAGAGGATCTAAGCCTGCCCTGTCAAAAGGGGTGCGCATGAATTGGACCGTCCATGCTTTTAAACCCTATTGGTTTCATTGGACGACAGGGCTTGAGATGTCATTTCATCTCAATGTCGGGTAAAAGTCCCACAAAATTGGAAGCAACGTCTCCAAAATGACCTATAGTGTTGATGGGGACGTTAAACCTCATATCAAACAAAACAAAATCCCCAAAGATCCTGTAGCACCAGTTAGATTGAGAAGTCACCCGCTCACTGCATATTAAAGCTGCAAACTGTTTTTACACAACATGCATATCCTCGAAACTCAGCCCAGCAGGCACACGTCGCTAGGGCAACGTCAAATCAACGTCGGTGCAACGTCGTGACGTTGCACCGACGTTGATGTGACGTTGCATAAAAGTCATGACGTTGCACCGACGTTGATATGACGTCACAAATCTCAGATCAGGTACTCCGGAACCCCAAGATCACTCTCCAGCACCAGGAATCGCACTTCTCACCGTTGATAACCAGCTACCTTAGAATACATGAGAGATCAGGTCCTTGTAAAATACACAATGCCCCAGCACGTTGACAGAATCAATCTAATCACGTGTGAACATGATCATGCAGCCGAAGCTGATCTCCATATTTGCTTCCTTGTAGCTCCCCAAGACAGCCATAGCAACACCTCAGTTGATACCCATTGCCAACATCCATATACTGGTTCAGTCCTGGACTCTAAAACTTCCATTAGAGCTGAACTGCTTCGACTCTAATTCTGTCCTAATCAGTTACTGTAAAGCTACCATTAGGTCTCTCACTGCTGTGGGTTTGAGCCTCAGGTCACATGTGAGACGCCAATTTCTGCAACGGACGGTCAGGTGGTTTTTCTCCGAGTACTCCAGTTTTTACCCACCTCTGATTAAAGATCGGCTCGATATGAGTGAAATAATCTTGAAAGGGCCGTAAAACCAAAAAACCCAGTACCGACTTCCACTACAAGTCTCAATAAAAGCACCGCAGACACTGCATAATACCCCGCCACTGCTAAGCAATGCAACTTATTTGAAAATATATCAAGGCTAAATAACTAGAAAGGGGATAGCAGAGATATGATCCGCAAGTGTAATGTCTTAATTTGAGTGGATGAAGTTGTTAGAAGATGTAGGAAGTATATGTAAAAATCCATTTTTCAGACATTTGATGGGAAGGCAACTCAATAAGTTGACATTATTAGAAAATTATGGAGGCAAGTATTTACCTTAAATGACTGGAACATGTATCTTTATGTGGTACATGTAAAAATTTCATGTTTTTCGATGTTCTGCCTGTCTGACTATATTCTTTCGTGAAGACTGATCATGAAGTAATTTCTACGGTCATTGTGCTCCTTCCGCTGATTCAAGAAGGGCAGGCATGAAGTATGTGCACTATATATATATATATAGTTCTATTTTCATTCTACTTTCTAAATATATGGTATCTGTAAAATCATATTTGCCGCATGGTTTGAGGGTGCCATATATTCATCTAATGCACAAGTAACATATATTATCACCTGTTTATCTGCTTCACATAACTGTAGACCCTATCTTCTCTATTTGCTGTACATGTAGGCAAAATTCGATCAGCTTCAGCGAAGAATGTTCAAACATCTCACGTACAAGTAATATATATTATCACTTGTTTATTCTCTTCACATAACTGTAGTCACATCCACAAATTTCTTCTCTCTTAGATAAATATGTACGCGAAATTCGATCAGCTTCAGCAAAGAATGTTCAAATTATTGACTGGAAATAAAACACAGATGGCTGGATGGATTTCCATTAAGTATGCACTGACCAACAGACACAAATTCCGTTTTGTATGCACTGACCAACAGACACAAATTCCATTTTTCAGACTTATCAAGGGCAGGGACAGCCAGAGTCATGTACCTTTGCCACAATATGTAATATTTAGTCTGCTGTACATCTATGAAATTTCAGCAAGATATTGCAAATAATAAAGGAACTAGAGTCTAAAATCGATTTTTAATACATCAAGGGCAAATAACTAAAGAACTGGAACAGCCAGAGAAGTGGTCCTTGGCCACAATATGTACCCTTTACTCCTCTATATGGTCCTTGGTCACAATATGTACCCTTTAGTCCTCTATATATCTGTAAAGTTTAATCCAAATATTTCATATAGTAAGGGAACTAGAGGCCAAAAACTATTTTTCAGATACTGAAAAGGGACAGACAGACAGATGGACAGACATACAAATGGATGGACAGACAGACAGACAGACAGCAGAGGGTGTAGAAGTTTTATCCATATATTTCAAATAATAAATGAACTATAGGCCAAAATCCCTTTTTTTATATATTTCAAGGGCAGATAACTCAATTGCTGGGAAAGCCAGAGTCATGTTCCTTTGCCACAGTATGTAACATTTAATCTACTACATATCTATGAAGTTTCAGCAAGATATTGTAAATAATAAAGGAACTACAGTCTAAAATGCATTTTAAATACTTCAAGGGCAGATAACTCAAGAACTGGTATAGCCAGAGTAGCGGTCCTTGGCCACGATATGAACCATTAAGTCCTCTATATATCTGTGAAGTTTCATCGAGATATTCCATATAGTAAGGGAACTAGAGGCCAAAAACCATTTTTCAGATATTTCAAAGGCAGATAACTCAATCGATGGGAAAGCCAGAGTCATGTTCCTTTGCCACAGTATATAACAATTCATCTACTACATATCTATGAAGTTTCAGTAAATGATAAACGAACTACAGTCTAAAATGCATTTTTAAATACGTCAAGGGCAGATAACTCAAGAACTGGAACAGCCAGAGTAGCAGTCCTTGGTCACAATATGAACCGTTTAGTCCTCTATTTATCTGTGAAGTTTCATCCAGATATTCCATATAGTAAGGAAATTAGAGGCCCAAAACCATTTTTCAGATACTGAAAAGGGCAATAACTCTGCTAAAAATTAACGGATTTTGCCCATTAACAATCCCAAACCACTCATCCCAGATACCAATATGTATGCAAAATTTGAACAAAATCCGTGAAAAAATACTCAAGTTATCGATCGGAAACAAAGTGCGGATTGACCGACGGACGTTCGTACAGATGGACATTTGTTGGTTACTACAGTGTTAATTTTTCACCTATAAGTACCCAACAATCAGCTAAAATTTGCACAAGTACCCAACATGTCCCATCAAATTTGTTGGCTACTTTTTCGGACACTAACGGAATAAACAGCAAGTACCCAACTTATGTCTACCCAACATATGCCCGTGGATGCGCTCGGACAGACATACGGACGGATGGACGGACATCGGAGGGTATAACATAATACCCCGCCACTATCGTGTGGCGGGGTATAAAAATCGGAAGCAACATGTTCAAAATATTTATTGTTGCCGTAATTGTACATTACTCCGTCCTGCAAAGAGACAAATTTTTTTTAAAAGTTATGGGGCTGCTCATGTAATCATATCACATTTCCAGCTTCTTTTGACTCCGCTGCATCTGCACCTCTCCTGGGCTTCATAAGTAATCATCCCGGCACCAGGCACCACTGCAATCTGAGGAGAAAAATTTGTAAAGAAAAATCCAGTCACGTGCCCTGACCGGGGACTGAGCCCACGAACCTGGGATTAAAAATCTAGTGAGTCAAGCACCAGGCCAAAAGGTTCTGGCCAGCCAGCACTCAAAATACGACTATTTATTACGGCGCACCACTTAATTCCTCCATCCTATAAATCTGTGGTTTCCCCACCCACTCAAAATACACGGTGGAAAACTGCATGACATCATTTATCTCCTTTCTGGACAAAGACATGCTTGCTGTGAAAAAGTATGGCATACCTTTCTGATTTCCTGCTTAACTACATCAACATCACCATTTATAACGGCCGACAATAGTTGTTCTGACATTTTGCAGAGCTCTTTATCTTGTATTATTGTTTGACTCAAAGTTGCCCAGTATACTAAAATAAAGGTCTCCCTGCTGGGGGCCATCATCAGGAAATAAAATGATAAAGAGAAGAATGTGGCTTATTTGCTTTCTTACATATAACTTTTTATTTGTTGTAATCAACTCCTGTGATTCATGTAAACAGATATAAAAATCATTGACAACAATACATATCAAGAGAACTCCAATCATACAATAACTATCAATCATATACTGAACTTTACCCTTAACCCTTTTTGTACCAAATGGAATCTTCCTCCTTACATATAGAACATGTCCATTTCAAAATTTAGGGGTGTCAGTTTCTTCAAAATTGATTTGGAAAAAGGCGTAACTTTTTGCAGTGTATGCCCTGATCAGACGCCGCATTCTGCGGCATCTGATCTGGGCCTGCATCGGTTGCCTGGGTATCTGTTTTGGGGTTTCCTGTACAAAATGGGTTAAGACGCCGAGAAAAACTACATCTGAAAATGTTGTCTGCTGATATTTTTTGCAAACTTGTTTAAAAATATTTTGCATGCAGGCAAACAGTGTGGTCCCAGATCAGACTGCTCCTACAGGGGCATTCTGATCTGGGCCTGCACCGTTTGCAAAAAGTTACTTTTAAGATAACCAGCAGACGGCAAAGCAGACAAAAATTGTCGAGATTTGGCATGCTAAGGCAAGTAATGGGTTAACTCTTATCATGCTGTTCATTATAACCCGTATCTTTGGAAACAGTGTAGAGCCAGATCAGATGGCTTCTGATAGCTCAGTGGTAGAGTGTCGGCTTCGGGAATGGGAGGTCGCGGGTTCAATCCCTGGCCCCGCCATAACAAAGGCGTGAAAAATGGTACTAGGCTCTCCCTTGGCTGACGCTCGCATTATCAGGGGTAGTCCTAGGAAGATTAATGAAGGCAGGTAAGTATTTGTTACAGGATACTTTGTTTGTCGCAATAAAAGCTCTACAGAGCTTATGTTATTTGTTTCGGATATGCGACGTTAAATAAAGCTTCTTTATCTTTATCTTTTATCTTTATCTACACTGTTAGACATTCAATTTATGAATTTGTAGGAATAAATTACATCAAGTAATCTGATTGGTTCAAAGTCAGAAATGGGTGTGGCTAATCTGAATATTCAGCAAGAGAAGGGACTGGATATACATGGACCCAGTTATTAAGACTCATCAAGAGGATCAGAAATTGTATTTGCTATCATTAAACAATTTGACCTTTAACAAGATCATTAGCCCATTTTGTACTGGAAAACCCTAAACGGAATACTTGCAAACAATGCAGGCCCAGATCAGACGCTGCATTCTGTGGTGGCCAATCAGCCCTTACACTGTTCCATTTTCTAAATAAATCTTTAAGATAACACAATCTGTCACCCCTAAATTATGAAATGGACTCTTATGAAGGAGGAAGATTCCGCTTGGTACAAAATTGGTTAAGCTAAAAAAGCTTTCAAAAACTGGGCCCTGGTATATTTTCTGCCATTTTCATAAATCTTTCATGACTTCTGATTTGCTTGCCTCTCTTCCAAAACCATTTTGAGATTTGTGTTGAGATTTTTGTGCCCAATCAAAACTACATGTATTTAGGTCATTTCGAAATGTTGCCTCCAACTTAGTGGGATTTTTACCCGACACCTAGATGAAATGACATCTTGAGCCCTTCCGCCCAAAGAAACCACAAGGGTTTAAAGAATGGGCAGGCTTAGACCTTCAAAGGGGTTTACAAGAACTCAAGTTCAGTGGGTTTCAGTGCTGTGTGGAAGCACCATGCAACTAAATCTATTTCTACAAGCCCCGATGGGAGGGGGCAGGGTTGGAAACCCTTCCCAGATAAGTGTCAATTCTTAAAGGATAGGAGCAAATTCTTTCCTTTAAGAGTAGACCCCTTTTGATAAGGGAAACAAAAATATTTCAGAAAGACTCGTCTCAAATGAAAGTGTGCCCATTCTTCTTAAGGTGAAGAAACAGCTTTAAGGGAAGCTACCTTCACATAAAGTTAATTAATCTCCCTCCTCAAAGGGCTGTACTCCTAAATGAAGCAAAGTGTTTCCTTCCAAAGAAAGAGATTCAGTAACCAAGAAAATCCCTTCTTATTTCCAAAGTTTGCTTCCCTTTAAATTATGACAGTACATGTTAAGGCTGCCACCATTAATAGGATAATCGATTAATTGATCGATAAATTCCAGAAATATGATTATCGATACTGATTTTTCGTAATCGATTATTTTCTTAGTAGAATTTACTAGCCAAAGATATTTCTTAAATAGCCGGATGAGTGGCAAATAGTGCAGACCCTGATGAGACGCCGCGTTCTGCGGCGTCTCATCTGGGTCTACACTGTTTGCTCCGGCCTGTCTGTGCAAAACCCTAGAGTGAAGTACAGCATATGGTAAGAGTCCTATTCAAACAGAAAGCCAGACAGGTAAAATTATGACCAAATCTCCAGTGATTACTAATCGATTATTTATCGATATGGCAAGCCTGATAATCGATTATCATTTAAGCATCGATTAGCCAGCCTTAGTACATGTACATATTACCAGGCATGTCTATTCAACTTAAATACTGAAAAAAGCACATTTTACAGCTTGTCAAATATCAATGGTTGAATGACACAGTGAAGACCCGGATCAGAATGATCATCTACATACCATCAGATAAGGCTGCCACGATTAATCGTATAATCGATCGATAAATTCCACAAAAATGATTATCATTTCTGATTTGCTTTTAATCGATTACTTGATAGGTACAATTTACTACCCAAAGTTATGCCTAAAATAGCTGGATGAATGGCAAACAGTGCATACCCTGATGAGACGCCCCATTATGCGGCGTCTCAAATGGGTCTACACTGTTTTCTCAGGCCTGTCTGTTCAAATATACATATGGTAAAGTGCAACATATGGTAAGAGTCATGCTCTGACAGAAAGTCAGACAAGTAAAATAATGACTAAAACCTTAGCGATTACTAATCGATTATCGATCGCAATGACAGGACTGATAATCGATTAACTTTTCACCTCCGATTAGCCAGCCATACCATCAGATACGGAAGAGTACCAAAGATAATTAGGTGACAATTTTCCTCGAGTCTCTCCAGAAAATCTATGTTGCGACAACTGCAGGCCTCATACTGACCACGGTTTTCAATGCCTGAAAGGCCTGTTTTTGCAGCTTCAACCCTTATCCTGCTGAACAAGACACAACTATTACCTTTGCAAACAGTGTAAATCCAGATCAGATGGCTTCTGAAGAAGCCATCTGATCAGGATCTACACTGTTTGTAATGCAGTTTGTGAACTGAACAAATACATTTAATGTTGAATAATCAGATATGGGTGCAGCTAAATAATTGTAATCATCAGGATAAGCGTTAAATAGTGATTTTAAACAGAACAAGAGGGCCCAATGGCCCTATATCGCTCACCTGTGTACCAGAAAATCATTAGTGTAGGAGACCACTTGACATTGCTACATACTAAATATCTAAGCTCAGGCAAAGCGGTGTCCATGCGTATAAACCCTATTGGTTTCATTGGGCGACAGGGCTTGAGATGTAATTTCATCTCAATGTCGGGTAAAAAGTCCCACAAAATTGGAAGAGACATCTCCAAAATGACCTATACAGTGTTGACAGGGATGTAAAGCCTAAAATCAAACAAAATCTGTGCCTTATGGTTTCGGAAAAGAAGATTTTTTTTTATGTTTTTTTTTTTCCAGTATAAGTTTATAGAAGCTAATGAGCCCTGGGGCTTGGCTAATTTTGACCCAAAGGGCATGGTTGGCAGGATTTATGTAGGTGACCATTTTGTGTTGCTATATACTAAATATCTAAGGTCTGTATTTCATGGTTTCAAAGAAGATGTTTGGAGTTTTTTTCCATTATAAGTTTGTTGGAGTTAAGGGGCCACAGGATTTGGCCAATTTGGACTAAATATCTAAGTTCTGTGCTTCACAGTTTCTGAGAAGAAGATTTTTTAAGTTTTCTTCCATTTAGAGTCTATGGAAGCTAAGGGGCACCGGGGCGTGGCCCATTTGGACCCCAGGGGCATGATTAGCAGGAAATATGTAGGTGATCACTTGCCGTTGCTACATGCTAAATATCTAAGCTCTGGGCCCTATGGTTTCAGAGAAGAAGATTTTTGAGGCTTTTCTCCATTTTGAGTCTATGGGAGCTAAGGGGGTCCCAGAGTGTGGCCCATTTGGACCCCAGGGGCATGATTGGCAAGATTTATGCAGGTGACCACTTGTCATTGCCACATGCTAAATATCTAAGCTCTGGGCCCTGTGGTTTCAGAGAAGAAGATTTTTGAACCTTTTTTCCATTATGAGTCTAGGGGAGCTAAGGGGCCCCGGGGCGTGGCCCATTTGGACCCCAGGGGCATGATTGGCAGGATTTATGTAGGTGACCACTTGCCATTGCCACATGCTAATTATCTAAGCTCTGGGCCCTGTGTTTTCAGAGAAAAAGATTTTTGAAGCATTTTTCCATTATGAGTCTATAGGAGCTAAGGGGCCCCGGGGCGTGGCTCGTTTTGACCACAGGGGCATGATTGGCAGGAATTATGTAGGTAATCACTTCCTGTTGCTACATGCTAAATATCTAAGCTCTGGGCCCTGTGGTTTCAGAGAAGAAGATTTTTGAAACTTTTTTCTATTATGAATTATGGGAGCTAAGGGCCCGCAGGCGTGGCCAATTTGGACCCCAGGAGCATGATTGGCAGGAATTATGTAGGTGACCACTTGCCATTGCTACGTGCTAAATATCTATGCTCTGGGCGCTGTGGTTTTAGAGAAGAAGATTTTTGAAGCTTTTTTCCATTATGAGTCTATAGGAGCTAAGGGGCCCCTGAGCGTGGCCTGTTTGGACCCCAGGAGCATGATTGGCAGGAATTATGTAGGTGACCACTTGCTGTTGCTGCATGCTAAATTTCTAAGCTCTGGGCTCTGTGGTTTCAGAGAAAAAGATTTTTGAAGCTTTTTTTTTCATTATGAATCTATAGGAGCTAAGGGGCCCCGGGGCGTGGCCCATTTGGAACCCAGGGGCATGATTGGCAGGAATTATGTTGGTGACCACTTGCCGTTGCTACATGCTAAATATCTAAGCTCTGGGCCCTGTGGTTTCAGAGAAGAAGATTTTTTAACCTTTTTTTCCATTATGAGTATATAGGAGCTAAGGGGCCCAGGGGTGTGGCCAATTTCGACCCCAGGGACATGATTGGCAGGAATTATATAGGTTACCACTTGCCATTGCTACATGCTAAATATCTAAGCTCTGGGTCCTGTGGTTTCAGAGAAGAAGGTTTTTGAAGCTTTTTTCCATTATGAGTCTATGGGAGCGAAGGGGCCCCGAGGCGTGGACCATTTGGAACCCAGGGGCATGATTGGCAGGAATTATGTAGGTGACCACTTGCTGTTACTACATGCTAAATATATAAGCTCTGGGCCCTATGGTTTCAGAGAAGAAGATTTTTGAAGCTTTTTTTCCATTATGAGTCTATAGGAGCTAATGGGCCCCGGGGCATGGTCCGTTTGGACACCAGGGGCATGATTGGCAGGAATTATGTAGGTGACCACTTGCTGTTGCTGCATGCTAAATTTCGAAGCTCTGGGCTCTGTGGTTTCAGAGAAAAAGATTTTTGAAGCTTTTTTTTTCATTATGAACCTATAGGAGCGAAGGGGCCCCGGGGCGTGGCCCATTTGGAACCCAGGGGCATGATTGGCAGGAATAATGTAGGTGACCACCTGCCATTGCTACATGCTAAATATATAAGCTCTGGGCCCTGTGGTTTCAGAGAAGAAGATTTTTGAAGCTTTTTTTTCCATTATGAGTCTATGGGAGCGAAGGGGCCCCGGGTCGTGGCCCTTTTTGAACCCAGGGGCATGATTGGCAGGAATTATGTAGGTGACCACCTGCCATTGCTACATGCTAAATATATAAGCTCTGGGCCCTGTGGTTTTAGAGAAGAAGATTTTTTAAGCTTTTTTTCCATTATGAGTCTATGGGAGCGAAGGGGCCCCGGGGCGTGGCCCTTTTTGAACCCAGGGGCATGATTGGCAGGAATTATGTAGGTGACCACTTTCTGTTGCTACATGCTAAATACCTAAGCTCTGGGCCCTGTGGTTTCAGAGAAGAAGATTTTTGAAGCTTTTTTTCCATTATTAGTCTATGGGAGCGAAGGGGCCCTAGGGCGTGGCCCATTTGGCACCGAGGGGCATGATTGGCAGGAATTATGTAGTTGACCACTTGCCCTTGCTACATGCTTAATATCTAAGCTCTGGGCCCTGTGGTTTCAGAGAAGAAGATTTTTTAAATGTTTTCCCATTATAAGTCTATGGGAGCTATATGTTGCCATGGCAACCAGAATTCCAATCCGATCAGCCCAAAAACCGTATGCAGCCTTTCCCCCTACCTGATGATGATTCACATGAAATTTGATCAAGATTGGCCATGGGGTATTGGAGATATACTTATTTGAAATTGTTTACGGACGGACGCACGGACGGAAGCACGGACGCACGCAGGACGGACGACGGACAAAAAGTGATCCCAAAAGCTCACCGCGTCACTACGTGACAGGTGAGCTAAAAATAGGAGGAAAAATCAAATTCTGAAAAGCCTGAAATCAAGATAAAAGTCAAGCTCTAAAAGCCTGAAATCCTGCAAATGCCTGAAAAATATGAGGCCTGCATCTGTTGATTTGGAAGTGCTAAAATTTGGGCAACTGAGATCCATAACTTGCAAGCTGCATCTCTCATTCTTCTGGTTACAGAACACATAAATATATATATGTAAGGGGAATGGGTACACCTTCAGGGGAGACAACTTCTGCAAAAGTATTTTTTTCTCCCATGTCAACAGGGGTCAACTCTTAAAGGAAAGAATTTGCTCCCAAGGAGGAAATTCTTTCCTTTAAGAGTAGAGCCCTTTTTCAGAGGGACAGAGTTTATAGAAAAGTGAATAGGAGTCCCAGAAATTGTTTCCCTTTAAAAAATGGCAGAAAAATCTGCCCGTATAACCATGGCCATGGATACTCCTTCAAGAGAGGAAACTCCTGCAAAATTTTTTACCTCCCATGTCAATAGGATGTCCGATGTACATGCAGTGATGTCAAAATGACGGCGTATGTGATGCCCAATTCAATCAGTGCAAATCAAAAACGTGAAAGTTCTAAATTGAGTACGATTACCTGGGTAGGATACGAACATTTATCCCAGGGTCAAGTCCAGGACTTCCTTATCTGGTGTGCAAGGAAATTCTTTCCTTTAAGAGCAGACCCCTTTTTCAGAAGGACTGAGTTCATAGAAAAGAGAACAGGAAGTCCTGAAAGTTGTCTCCCTTTAAAAATAGTGAAAAAAAAATCTGCCAGGTATATCAAGGTCCACAGCATATGTGTTCTGCCATTTTTGCGAGGGAGCCAATGGGACTTCATATTAGGTTTCCTGTGATCCGCGACCAACTAAAAGGGGTCTACTCTTAGGGGCACATTCTTTTCTTCAAAGTTGGTAGTGGCGACCAAACTAGTTTCAAATGGCTGTTTGCGAGTTGTACCTATTCCCTTTAGGACGAATATAGTGAAATTCCGCTATTAAGACCACCTAAAATTATGACTAATTCTGCTTTAAAAAGCTTATTCAGGAGGGTGCAGTTTTTCTTTCTTCGGGTTTTCAGCATATAGTGTCCTCTGGTCAGAGACCACCTTTGGGACTGTTCAAAAGTGGTCTTAAAGACCACTTTTGAACAGTCCCAAAAGTGGTCTTAATAGACCACCTTTGGGACTGTTCAAAAGTGGTCTTAAAGACCACTTTTGAACAGTCCCAAAAGTGGTCTTAATAGAGGAATTTTACTGTATACCATAAAAATCCTAAAAGTTGATGAACTTGCTGTAATACTTCAAAAATTTCAACAAATTTGTTTCATGATCCAGCGAGGAGGCCAATGGGGCAGAGGGAATGGCAAACAGTGTAGACCCTGATCAGACTGCTCCTTTAGGAGCAGTCTGATCTGAGTCTGCACAGTTTGCGTAGGCCTATCTGTCCCGATACTCCAAACATACTCCAGCCAGAAGTCCAATGGTGCAGAGCGGCAGTGTAGACCCGATCAGACAGCTCCTTTAGGATCCGTCTGATCTGGGTCTGCACAGTTTGCTTTGGCCTATCTGTCCCAATACTTAGGATCATTATGGTAGTTTTGATTGTTTAAGTTTGGGGAACAAGTGATACAATACCACATCAAGATGATACCACTACTATTATGTAAAGTTTGGAGTGAGTGTTCATCAACAGCTAAGGTCATGCAGAAACGGGACCTCGGTTTAACGACTCATCCGAAGTCTGGGGAAGCCCGGAATCGATCCTGCGACCCCTGGTTCACAAGGGGAGTAGCGTAACCACTACACCACGGAGGCTCCTATGTAAAGTTTTGAAAGTTCAAAGATGATGGTGGGTCCGGTTGTTCTAGTAAGTACAATACTGAACAGTCTGGAAATGTGAGTGGTTTTTGCAGTTGCAAAAGCTACTCTCGTTTTGTTTGACAGCAAACATATAAGTGTATATACCATCCTTAACAATCAAAGTTTTAACAACAATTGACAAACAACATCATTAGTCTAGAACAACTAGACCGTGGCAAATACTGAAGCCTAATTACACATGTAACACAATTTTGACTATAACACTCATGCAAGCATGCCAATTTTTTTTTGGGGGGGGGGGGGGGTTACGGACCTTTCAAGATTATTTCACTCATATCGAGCCGATCGTTAATCAGAGGTGGACAAAAACCAGACTATCCTGAGAAAAACCACCTGACCTTCCGTTGCAGAACTTGGTGTCTCACATGTGACCCGAGCAAGGCTCGAGGCCACAACAGTGAGACACCTAATGTTTAAGAATCAGCGCTCTTATCCATTAGGCCACGGAGGCCCGTAAAGCATGCCAAATATATGCTTTACTGAAAATTCTATTGTGAATATTAGTCTGTTTAAAACAAAGTACAGCAATGATCCTAAGTATTGGGACAGACAGGCCAAAGCAAACAGTGCAGACCCAGATCTGATCAGGATCTACACTGTTTGCCATTCAGTCTGCACCTTTTGGACTCCTTGCTGAAACAAATTTGTTGAAATTTTAGGAGAATTACAACAAGTTCTCAAGGTGTCCAAATTTTTAGAATTTCATCACAAAAACATGCCTATATAATTTTGCTCTCGATTGAACCCCACTTTTATATAGTAAAACTGGGGTTTACTGGGGTAAAGCATATTTTTCTTATTTCTGCTCTAACATACAGATTGAGGGTACTCGATAGAACCGCCTCATCGAGGCGGTTCTAACAAGTACCCACAATCTTTATTTTGAGCAGAAATCAGAAAAATATCTCATTTTTTCATCTTAAAATTTTCATTTTTCGGCGATAAAGGTTACAATGTAATTGTATAGGCGTGTTTTTGTAATGTTATACATGACTCCCAATCATGCCATTATAAAGGAACTATAAAGTACATGTACATGAATACCGTCGTGATATGACTGAAAAATTGTTGAAAGCGACGTTAAACCCGAATTCACACACACACACATGTACATGAACAGATATTGGGAAAAAGTTTTGACAGTGTCATTGACATTATCTTTTACAATTTCTCTGAATACTAACTAGTGCAATAATAAAATTTGCAAGGCAAGGTATTCTAACACAAATGACTAAACTCCCTTTTCCTCGTGGGTAATAATCATCGAGAATTCATGAAACTGTTTGCACTGTTTCTATGTGCCTCACATGCAGTTACGGAGTAAAGAAATATATGGGCTGCATGATGCTTCCACCGAAGCTGTAATCCAACACATACGATTACTGGTAAACTGCATACAGGATCTAAGCCTGCCCAGGCAAAGCGGTGCGAGTTGGACCGTCCATGCTTATAAACCCTATTGGTTTCATTGGGTGACAGGGCTTGAGATGTCATTTTCATCTCAATGTCGGGTAAAAGTCCCACAAAATTGGAAGCAACGTCTCCAAAATGACCTTTACAGTGTTGATGGGGGCGTGTAACCTTAAATCAAATAAACAAACAACCAAACAGAGATTTGCTTTACAAAACCACATTCAAAAACATTGTGAAAAAGCACCATAGAAAAGTTCATGAACTCTCAAAAGGAATGGACAGCCTTCAGGGGAGGCAACTTAGACTGGGAAGATGGAAATCATCAGGGGCCAGTTGTTCAAAGCATCATTAGCTTAACGAGCTCGTTAGTGGTTATATTGTTAACTGTTCTAGCCAGTACTGATACTTAGAACAATATCTAAAATTTTGGCATTTTTTGCTGGAAAAAGTGAGCAGCTTTTGCATTTGCAAAAGCTGCTCACATTTTTTTCAGCAAAAAAACTAGCATATTTGCGAAATTAAATGATCAAAGTTTCATCAATATGTTAACTAAAGACGTCGTTAGTTTTGAACAACTGAACCCAGGTTTACAAGTCGGTGTAATGAACATTCTTCTAAACCCCACGACATACAGATAAAATTGGGGTTTAAGGGGGTAGTCAATATATTCCTTATTTATGCTTAAAAACATAGATTCTGGGTACTCGTTAGAATGGCCTCAGGCCATTCTAACGAGTACCCACAATCTATGTTTGGACTAAAAATAAGAAATATATCAAACAATTTTTTATCTGCTAAAAGCTAGATCTAAAGATAAGTCACCATTTAAGCACATAATAATAATAAATAATAATAATCGACCTTATTTATAGAGGGTAACACATTTAGTATTACATGTAGTACTAATCTTCCATGTGGCCCTCTTTTTCTGGGTTGGAACCAGTACTGAGCAATGTTGATAAAGTCTCTTGCTCAAGGAAATAACACTTGGCGCTTGCGAGGATTGAACCGGCTACCTCTCGATCTCAAATCCGATGCTTTACCACTGCACCACAGTGCTCCACACAGCACTAAAGTAGGTAATGCAGTTTTGAAACTTAAGACTGACATCTCGTTTCTATTTGCCGTTAACATGTTCTGGGATACATTTGACACAAAATTTGGTAACTAGATTATTAATTACTTGATGAGAAACTGGAGCAATTTTCTCTAAAAATTCAGATCCTGTGAATACCTGTTCGAAGGGCTTTATTCTAACAAGTATTCTCAACATACACATAGCAACAAGTAAGATAACTGAAGGATAGTTTTTGTCAAATTCTCTATAAAAACCTATGTTGTGGGTATTAGAACCAAAACCTATGTTGTGGGCATTAGAACCGCCTCACCTAGGTGGTAATAATGAGTGCCCACAACATAGGTTTATATGGAGAAATAAGGAAAATAATCCCATCACGAAAAACATGCCTTTATAATTCTGACCCCCTTGAACCCCACTTTTATATAGTAAAACTGGGGTTTACAGGCAAACCTTATTTTTCTTATTTCTGCTCTAAAATATAGATTGTGGGTACTCGTTAGAACCGCCTCATTGAGGCGGTTCTAACGAGTACCCACAATCTATATTTTGAGCAGAAATAAGAAAAATTATTACAATTTTTCATCTGAAAATTTTCGTGTTTTTTTTCGGCGGTTAAATTTACAATGTATTAGTATAGGCGTGTTTTCGTAATGCTTCAATTATCACAAAATACTTTAAATACCTTATCTGTTGTTATGCATACAGCTTTTGACGAGTTATTGGCAAAATCACATGGGTTCCTGAAACATCCCTTTAATGTTTCCTGTTTCCTGATACAAACTAATGAATGGAAAAGAAAACTAACGCCCCTTGGCATAAATGCCAGGGTATAATGAACCTCTTATAGATTTTGGGAAATGGAGAAAACATGACATTGTACACTGCATGCTTTTCACTTCTGTGGTGTATTCCTTGCTACCAAAGGATAACCCTTTTATAGAACATATTTAACTTCACTACAGCTGGTGTGTGGGAATGTGTGGCGGCGGTAAAACGTCTCTCTGCCCTACATCATAGTGTAGATTATATTTTCTTGTCCTTTGGGTTCATTGATTCCATTGTGGAATTTTGAAAATATCTGAGGGTCACTGATGAGGACTAATTGGCCAAAACTAGCTAGTCTGGCCCAGAAAACATGTACACCCCATATTTTTCACTTCTGTGGTGTATTCCTTGCTTCCAAAGGATAACCCTTTTATAGAACATATTGAACACTAGGCTAAAAGCGAAGGTTGACACAGTAATTCACAAAGTCAGTGAACCACGAACATTTGGGAGAAAGTAAGGGTGCTAGCAATTGTTTGTGGCTTGACCCATGGATTAACCAATGGGCAGTAAACCAGGCACCAGTTGTTCAAAAACTAACAATGTCGTTAATTAACATATGGTCAAAACTTCAATCATTTAATATGGCAAATATGCTAATATTTTGGCTGAAAAAAGGTGAGCAGCTGCTCACATTTTTTTCAGTAGAAATCCCAAAATTTTAGATACTGTACTTGCTAGCCCACTAACGCGCTTAAGCTAATGATGCTTTGAACAACTGGTCCTAGATTCCTATATCATGCCAAAAAGTAGGCGCAAAAAAAATAATGAAACCGACATCAACCAATGTCAAAAAAGTTAACTTCGTGTTAAATTTATAAACAATAAAATATTAACTGACAAATCTTGGAAAACAAAAAGTGGTAGGTATTTCACAGCCACCCATTAATAGAAGCCTCCGTGGTGCAGTGGTTACGCTACTCGCCTTGTAAACCAGGGATCGCAGGATCGATCCCGGGCTTCTCCAGACTTTCGGATGAGTCTTTAAACCGAGGTCCCGTCTCCGCATGACCTTAGCTGTTGGTGAGACGTAAAACTAAAACTCACTCACTCACGCCACCCATTAACCCATAAAATGCCAATCACGACAACCGACGTCTGCTTTACCATCTGCCGGTTACCGCAAAAGTAATTTTTTGCAAACAGTGTGGACCCAGATCAGACTGCTCCTGTAGGAGCAGTCTGATCTGGCCCACAATGTTTGCCTGTATGCAAAAATATTTTTTCAAAAGTTTGAAAAAAAAAAATATATATATATATCAGCAGACGACATTTTCAGACGTAGGTTTTTCTCTGCGTCTAAAGGGTTAACAATGATTTTCACCAAATGATCCTCAATTTTATCTTAGCAAACTTACTGATTAAGAAATGGGAACTGCTTACACTTTCAGCAGAGGAGAAAACATAGAAATAGGGGTCTGCACTTGAAGGAAAGGATTTGCTCCTCAGGAGAAAATTCTCTCCTTTCAGAGAACCCTTTTTGAGGAGGGTATCGGCAGACGGCAAAATCAAACACGAAAACACAAAAATCACCGCCCTTGCAAACCTGGCAGAAACTATTGTAAAAATCTGAAAAATGTGGACACCTTGAGGATTTGATGTAATTGTCCTAAAATTTAAACAAATTTGTTTCATGATCCAGAAATGAGTCCGAGAAGTGCAGATGGAATGACAAACAGTATAGACCCTGATCAGACTGCTCCTTCAGGAGCAGTCTGATCTGGGTCTGCACTGTTTGCTTTAGGTATGTCTGTCGAAATACTTAAGATCATTACGGTATGTCAGCCATTTCACCCTGAACACCATGTACCTAGCAAAAGCTGTTGTAGCAAAAGCTGTGCTTAAATAGCCAACACAATTGTGGAAAAACAAAAACACCCAAAAAATTCTAAGCCTTACTTACAGTCCACATTTTATTGTGGTCTCTAAAATACACACCAGCTACTTTATGACAATGTTCATTATAACATGATTTAGGATATATCAGTAACATGGTTTAAATATAGAGCCCAAAGATGTATAGATTTTATGAAAAATAACGATAAATGGTCATACCATTTTACGACATACTCCATACATTTTATTTAATTTGGATATAACACAGTTGTTTATCTAACACAAATCCTGCTATGGACACCAGCAACAATGTTATAAAGATGTTGTGTTGCACTTATAACAACTGGATGCATTTGAAAATAATGACCTTCCTATCTAAGGGAGGTAAATAAAGTAGGCAATATATGCAACCTGCTTTCCTGTTGGCTGATCGGAAATACACATACAGTCGAACTTCAATGGCTCGAACACCTTTGGGACCTCGAAAATCTGTTCGAGACAGGGGTAGTTCGAGCCACTGAGGTTACTGTCAGGAGGCATAACGAGATACTTTTAGACATCTTTTCGGTGTTCTATAATTAATATGTATGCTGTGTATACCCATTAGAATCGCCTCAACGAGGCAATTCTAATGAGTACACACAGCATACATTTGCAAGATAAAAGACTAAAATTACCTTAATCATCCCCACTTTTCTTATGTAGAGGATTTCGCTAGGGGCTCAAGAATGTGTTCGACTCAGCCATGGCAAACGAGCCATCGGTGTTCGAGCCATCGAAGTTCTAACATATATGCTTATAAGGCAAGAAGTTGCCACTAAAGGAGAAAATACAGAACAAAAGAAAGTTTCGTAAGGACCTAATGTTCACTGGTCCACAAGAACAGCTTACCAGTACATTAACACTGTCTTAACCCGTATCCTGCTGTTCATGGCAACCCCTACCTTAGACCCTGATCAGATGGCCTTAAGGGTTTATAAAGTAGAGAACTTTGATTATAAAAATGATCTTAAAATAGAAGCATGTACATGTATTATAACGTCACTTCAACATCACTTCTTAAGTAAACTTTTCATATCATCAGTTTCTGCGCATTCTAGATATGAGAGACCATCAGGGGACTTTCCATCTTTTTTGGCACCCTGAAAATACAAGAAACATTACCAAAACACGCCTATACAAGTACATTGTAACTTAATCATCGAAAAATGAAAATTTTAAGATGAAAAATTGAGATATTTTTCTTATTTCTTCTCTAAAATATAGATTGTGGGTACTCATAAGAACCACCTCATCGAGGCGTTTTCTTATTTCTTCTCAAAATAAAGATTGTGGGTACTCATTAGAACCGCCTCGATATTTTTCTTATTTCTTCTCTAAAATATAGATTGTGGGTACTCATTAGAACTACCTCCATTTTCTTATTTCTTCTCAAAATAAAGATTGTGGGTACTCATTAGAACCGCCTAATTGAGGCGGTTCTAATGAGTACCCACAACCTATATTTTAGAGAAGAAATAAGAAAAATAAGGTTTACCCCTGTAAACCCCAGTTCAGACTTGCCTACCCCTAGAGACAGAAAATAGTAAGATCCCATGAAAAAAATTGTAAGATTTCAATTTTATTCGTAATGGTTTCAAGGTATTCAATACGTGGTCAAAATAAGTTGACATACAATTACGTTTATTGCAATACTTCAAATCCATGCAGCTTTTCTTCTTCCCATGTGTTTTTCCTTCGCAGCGGCATCAATCTTGCCGCTGATACCAAAAATTATTTGTTAAACAAGCCGTGATTGGATGCCTTTCCTATTGTTATCCAATGAAATTTACCTTTTTTCTCGCCACGAGAGTAAGCCAAGTACGGTAACTCTTATCTTGCTCCGGTATAAGAGCCTGCATTACCGAGATATGAGCTATCAAAAAGGTTTAACGCAAAACTTTGACGTAAAGGTTGATGAACGGCGGAACAGACAGAAGTAGGAACGAACGAACTAACTAATTAACGAACAAACCAACCAAAGAACAGATGGAAAGACGAAAACTGTATACCCCCAGACATACTTCATATGCTGGGGGTATAATTAGAGCAAGGTAAGTCGGAATAATGGAGATATTCAAGAATATAGAGGATCTTATACACAAGTGATCATTTCATATGATATTTGTGAAATGAGCTTTTGGCGAGTTTCATAAATTTCATAGGAAATGACCACGACTGTAAGATTCTGTTTATCATATCTTTTATGACCACTTTAAATTTGATTTTATCCCATTGAATTTGACAATTTTTCCACAAACTAGAAATGTGTCAATACGACACAGATGCCCCCGCCCAGGGTCCACCTGTCCCAAAAAAAATCATGTTGCAACCACAGCTGTCATTGGACTGAGGACAGCATAACTCACCTGGAACAGTGTCCTTGAGGTCAATGGCATAGGTAGGGGTATTGCCGATTCAGCCTTTGAAAAAAATAACTATTTTCATATCACATATGAACCCTATCCATCAATTTTGGAAAATATGAGCTCTTAAAACTTTAACATTAAAAACTTCTAGGTCCGTGACCTTGACCTTGAGGTCCTGGGCAAGGGAAGAATAAAAGTTGAATGAAACTTTTTACCTTTATCTATCATCCTTCCAAATATGAAGCAAATCCATTATATGGTTTGGAAAATATGAGCTCTTAACATACTTTAAAATTAAAAATTTCTATGGCTGTGACCTTGGCCTTACCTTGACATTGAGGTCACATGCATAGCTGTATGTCTTGTTGGACCTGTATTTATAATCATACCAAATATAAACCCAATCCCATCATATAGTTTTCAAAATATGAACACTTAAAGAAATAATGTTTAAAAATTTCTAACTCTGTGACCTTGACCTTGAAGTCATAGGCATAGGTAGGCATATGAAAAATGGAACTTTGGACCTGTATGTATCATCAAACCAAATATGAACCAAATGAATTATAAAAGGTTGCACCTGGTACAAATACCTTAACCTGAGTCTTAAACATTAGAACTTTCTAAGTATTTGACCTTGACCTTGAGGTCATGGGTATGGGTGGGGGCATTGCTGAATAAAACTTTGAACCTATATCTAACATTATACCAAACATGGACCAAATTCATTACATGGTTTGGAAAATATGAGCTCAATTTCTACCTGGTACAAATACGCTAACCTGGTTCTTAAACAATAGAAATTTCTAAGTATGTGACCTTGACCTTGGGGTCATAGGTATGGGTGGGGGTATTGCTGAATAAAATTTTGAACCTATATCTATCATCATACCAAATATTGAACCAAATTCATTACATGGTTTAGAATTCTACCTGGTACAATTACCTTAACCTGGGTCTTAAACATTAAAAATTTCTATGTCCATGACCTTGACCTAGAGACCATGGGTAGGTGTGGGAGTATTGCTGGATAAAACTTTGGACCCATATCTATCATCATACTAAATATAAAGCAGATCCATTGCATGGTTTGAAAAATATGAGCTCAAGTTCTACCGGGACCAAAAACCTTAACCCGAGTCTTAAACATTAAAAATTTCTAAGTCCGTGACCTTGACCTTGAGACCATGGGTACCGGTAGGTATGGGGGGTATTGCTGGATAAAACTTTGGACCCATATCTATCATCATACTAAATATAAACCACATCCATTGCATGGTTTGAAAAATATGAGCTCAAGTTCTACCCTTACCAAAAACCTTAACCTGAGTCTTAAACATTAAAAATTTCTAAGTCCGTGACCTTGACCTTGAGACCATGGGTAGGTGTGGGGGTATTGCTGGATAAAACTTTGGACCCATATCTATCATAATACTAAACAAGAGGGCCCAATGGCCCTATATCGCTCACCTGTGTACCAGAAAATCATTAGTGCAGGAGACCACTTGACATTGCTACATACTAAATATCTAAGCTCAGGCAAAGCGGTGTCCATGCTTATAAACCCTACTGGTTTCATTGGGCCACAGGGCTTGAGATGTAATTTCATCTCAATGTCGGGTAAAAGTCCCACAAAATTGGAAGAGACATCTCCAAAATGACCTATACAGTGTTGACGGGGATGTAAAACCACAAATCAAACAAAATCTAATCCTTATGGTTTTGGAGAAAAATGATATTTTTATGTTTTTTCAAGTATAAGTCTATAGGAGCTAATGAGCCCTGGGGCTTGACCAATTTTGACCCAAAGGGCATGGTTGGCAGGATTTATGTAGGCGACCATTTTGTGTTGCTATATCTAAGGTCTGTACTTCATGGTTTCAAAGAAGATGTTTGAAGCTTTTTCCCATTATAAGTTTGTTGGAGTTTAGGGGCCACAGGATTTGGACCCCAGGGGCATGATTGGCAGGATACATGTAGGCGACCACTCAACATTGCTATATGCTAAATACCTAAGCTCTGGGACTTATGGTTTCAGAGAAGAAGATTTTGGAAAGATTTTTTTCCCCATTTGAAGTTGTTGTTTTTTTTTCATTATAAGGGCCCTGTGGTGTCAGAGAAGAAGATTTTTGAAGTTTCTCCAATTGTAAGTCTATGGAAGCTAAAGAGCCCTGGGGTGGAGCCAATTTGGATCCAAGGGGCATAACTGGCAGGATTTATGTAGGTGGCCACTTGATGTTGCTACATACTAAAAATCTAAGCTCTGGGCCTTATGGTTTCAAAGGAGAAGATTTTTAAGTTTTTTTCCATTACACGTCTATTGGAGGTGATGAGCTGGGGTGAGGCCAATTTTGACCCCAGGGGCAGGGTTAGCAGGATTTATGTACCTGGCTATTTTATGTTGCTAGATACTAAATATCTAAGTTCTGTGCTTCACAGTTTCTGAGAAGAACATTTTTGAGGCTTTTTTCCATTATGAGTCTATGGGAGCTAAGGGGCCCCGGGGCGTGGCCCATTTGGACCCCAGGGGCATGATTAGCAGGAAATATGAAGTCAACCACTTGCCATTGCTACATGCTAAATATCTAAGCTCTGGGCGCTGTGGTTTCAGAGAAGAAGATTTTTGAAGTTTTTTTTTTCCATTATGAGTCTATGGGAGCTAAGGGGGTCCCAGGGTGTGGCCCATTTGGACCCCAGGGGCATGATTGGCAGGAATTATGTAGGTGACCACTTGTCATTGCTACATGCTAAATATCTAAGCTCTGGGACCTGTGGTTTCAGAGAAGAAGATTTTTTAAGCTTTTTTCCATTATGAGTCTATGGGAGCTAAGGGGCCCCGGTGTGTGGCCAATTTGGACCCCACGGGCATGATTGGCATGATTTATGTAGGTGACCACTTGCCATTGCTACATGCTAAATATCTAAGCTCTGGGCACTGTGGTTTAAGAGAAGAAGGTTTTTTAAGCTTTTTTTCCATTATGAGTCTATAGGAGCTAAGGGGCCCCGGGGTGTGGCCCATTTGGATCCCAGGGGCATGATTGGCAGGAACTATGTAGGTGACCACTTGCCGTTGCTATGTGCGTAATATCTAAGCTCTGGGCGCAGTGGTTTCAGAGAAGAAGATTTTTTTAAGCTTTTTTCCATTATGAGTCTATGGGAGCAAAGGGGCCTGGGCGCGTGGCCAATTTGGAACCCAGGGACATGATTGGCAGGAATTATGTAGGTGACCAATTACCCTTGCTACATGCTAAATATCTAAACTCTGGGCCCTGTGGTTTCAGAGAAGAAGATTTTTGATTTTTTTTTTCCATTATGAGTCTATGCGAGCTATGGGGCCCCGGGGTGTGGCCAATTTGGACCCAAGGGACATGAATGACAGGATTTATGTAGGTGATCACTTGCCATTGCTACATGGCAAATACCTCAGCTCTGGGCCCTGTGGTTTCAGAGAAGAAGATTTTTGAAGCTTTTTTCCATTATAATGTCTATAGGAGCCAAAGGGCCCCGGGGCGTGGCCTGTTTGGACACCAGGCGCATGATTGGCAGGAATTATGTAGGTGACCACTTGCCGTTGCTACATTCTAAATATCTAAGCTCTGGGCCCTGTGGTTTCCGAGAAGAAGATTTTTGAAGCTTTTTTCCATTATAAGTCTATAGGAGCCAAAGGGCCCCGGGGCGTGGCCCGTTTGGACACCAGGCGCATGATTGGCAGGAATTATGTAGGTGACCACTTGCCGTTGCTACATTCTAAATATCTAAGCTCTGGGCCCTGTGGTTTCCGAGAAGAAGATTTTTGAAGCTTTTTGTTCCATTATGAGTCTGTGGGAGCAAACGGGCCCCGGGGCGTCGCTCATTTGGACCCCAGGGGCATGATTGGCAGGAATTATGTAGGTGACCACCGGCGGCTGCTACATGCTAAATATCTAAGCTCTGGGACCTGTGGTTTCAGAGAAGAAGGTTTTTGAAGCTTTTTCTCCATTATGAGTCTATGGGAGCTAAGGGGCCCCGGGGTGTGGCCAATTTGGACCCCAGGAGCATGATTGGCTGAAATTATGTAGGTTACCACTTGCCGTAGCTACATGCCAAATATCTCAGCTTAGGGCCCTGTGGTTTCCGAGAAGAAGATTTTTGAAGCTTTTTTTCCATTATGAGTCTATAGGAGCTAAAGGGCCCCGGGGCGTGGCCCGTTTTTACACCAGGTGCATGATTGGCAGGAATTATGTAGGTGACCACTTGCCGTTGCTACATGCTAAATATCTAAGCTCTGGGCCTTGTGGTTTCCGAGAAGAAGATTTTTGAAGCTTTTTGTTCCATTATGAGTCTATGGGAGCGAAGGGGCCCCGGAGCATCCCCCATTTGGAACCCAGGGGCATGATTGGCAGGAATTATGAAGGTGACCACAAGCCATTGCTACATGCTAAATATCTAAGCTCTGGACCCCGTGGTTTCAGAGAAGAAGATTTTTGAAGCTTTTTTTCCATTATGAGTCTATGGGAGCTAAGGGGCCCCGGGGTGTGGCCAATTTGGGCCCCAGGAGCATGACTGGCAGGAATTATGTAGGTGACCACTTGCCGTTGCTACATGCCAAATATCTCAGCTCTGGGCCCTGTGGTTTCAGAGAAGAAGATTTTTGAAGCTTTTTTCCGTTATGAGTCTTTAGGAGCTAAAGGGCCCCGGGGCGTGGCCGGTTTGGACCCCAGGGGCATGATTGGCAGGAATTATGTAGGTGACCACTTGCCATTGCTACATGCTAAATATCTAAGCTCTGGGCCCTGTGGTTTCCTAGAAGAAAATTTTTGAAGCTTTTTGTTCCATTATGAGTCTATGGGAGCGAAGGGGCCCCGGGGCGTGGCCAATTTGGACCCCAGGGGCATGATTGGCAGGAATTATGCAGGTGACCACTGGCCATTGCTTCATGCTAAATATCTAAGCTCTGGACCCTGTGGTTTCAGAGAAGAAGATTTTTGAAGCTTTTTTCCATTATGAGTCTATGGAAGCTAAGGGGCCCCGGGGTGTGGCCAATTTGGGCCCCAGGGGCATGATTGGCAGGAATTATGTAGGTGACCACTTGCCATTGCTACATGCTAAATATCTAAGCTCTGGGCCCTGTGGTTTCCGAGAAGAAGATTTTTGAAGCTTTTTGTTCCATTATGAGTCTATGGGAGCGAAGGGGCTCCGGGGCGTGGCCAATTTGGACCCCAGGTGCATGATTGGCAGGAATTATGTAGGTGACCACTGGCCATTGCTACATGCTAAATATCTTAGCTCTGGACCCTGTGGTTTCAGAGAAGAAGATTTTTGAAGCTTTTTTCCATTATGAGTCTATGGAAGCTAAGGGGCCCCGGGGTGTGGCTAATTTGGGCCCCAGGGGCATGATTGGCAGGAATTATGTAGGTGACCACTTGCCATTGCTACATGCTAAATATCTTAGCTCTGGGCCCTGTGGTTTCTGAGAAGAAGATTTTTTAAGCTTTTTGTTCCATTATGAGTTTATGGGAGCGAAGGGGCCCCGGGGCGTGGCCAATTTGGACCCCAGGAGCATGATTGGCAGGAATTATGTTGGTTACCACTGGCCGTTAATACATGCTAAATATCTAAGCTCTGGGCCCTGTGGTTTCAGAGAAGAAGATATTTTATTTTTTTCCCATTGTAAGTCTATGGGAGCTATATGTTGCCATGGCAACCACAATTCCCATCTGATCAGCCCAAAAACCTTATGCAGCCTTTCCCCCTACCTGATGATGCTTCTGATGAAATTTGATAAAGACTGACCATGGGATATTAGAGATATACTTATTTGAAATTGTTTACTGATGCACGGACGCACGCACAACGGACGACAGACAAAAAGTGATCACAAAAGCTCACCTTGTCACTATGTGACAGGTGAGCTAATAAAAACCATATCCATTGCATGGTTTGAAAAATATGAGCTCAAGTTCTACCCTGACTAAAAACCTTAACCTGAGTCTAACAGGATTACGTACGCACACACTTTCGTACATTCAGACGCACGTACCCACGGACGCACGTACAGAAAACCGGAAAACTATATGCCCCCGGCATCATATGATGCGGAGGCATAAAAACGCATTGTTGAGGACATGGACATCGTCATGATGTGACTTAATCCTGCCAAAGTGTTAGTACATGTGTGATCATACGATTCATATTACATGACGTTATCCACTGCTTATCAACGATGTCATATGATAAATTGTAATTATTTAATCCTCCAAGAAAGCCCCCGCCCATAGGGGCTTGAAGAAATATATGGGCTGCATGATGCTTCCACGCAGAGCTGAATCCGGCCCGCACACTAGTACTGGTAAACCGCTTAGAGGATCTAAGCCTGTCCAGGAACCACGGTGCCAGGTGGACCGTCCATGCTAATAAATCCTATTGGTTTCATTGGGCGACAGGGCTTGAGATGTCATTTCATCTCAATGTCGGGTAAAAGTCCCACAAAATTGGAAGCAACGTCTCTAAAATGACCTTTACAGTGTTGACAGGGACGTTAAACCTCAAATCAAACAAACAAAATAATCCTCCAAGAAACCAATGCTGTGGATATTTGGTAGAATAAGGCGATTCCAACAAATATCCACAACATTGGTTTCTTGGAATAATTAAGGCAAAAAAAGTCCTTTATCACCTACTATTGTTTGTTTGAAATGAGGTTGTACATCCCAATCAACACTAATAAGGTTATATATCACCTATTATATACATACTACTCGTTATCTGGATTCTTTCCAGTAGCAAACTCATTTTAGCGGCAAATTACTGTTGTTACATGTATAACGACGGTGCTCTGTAGAATCTAATGCAAAATATTCTTTATTCATTTAGTACCAGAAACCCCAAAACGGGTAGTTGACAAACAGCGCAGGCCCAGATCAGACGCCGCGTCTGATCAGGGCCGCCACTGTTTGCTAAAAGTTCAGACATTTTCCAAATGAATTTTGAAGATAACACAACCTGACGCCCCTAAATACTGAAATGGACTCCTGCTATATAAGATAAGATTCCATTTGTAATAGTACAAAAATTTGACAATAAATTACTTACTTTCTCTAATAATAATTTGACTGCATCTAAATGATTTTCATATATGGCTGCTAATAACGGTGATATCCTATGTTTGTCTTGTAGCTGTAAGAAAGCCAATATACGTGTAGTTAGACAACGAAAAAATCCTAACGATCCCGACATCCAGAAGACTTGCAGCAATTCTCCTAAGATTTTAACATGACAGAATGACAAACAGTGCAGACCCTGATCAGACTCCTCCTTTAGCAGGCCTCATACTGACCACGATTTGCCATGCCTGAAATTCCCGATTTTGCAGCTTCAACCCTTATCCTGCTGAATAAGACACAACTATAACCTTTGCAAACAGTGTAGATCCAGATCAGATGGCTTCTGAAGAAGCCATCTGATCAGGATCTACACTGTTTGCAATGCAGTTTGTGAAAATATCAAGTAATTTGGTTCACTTATAGTTGGAAATGGGTGTGGGTTAATAAATCTATTCAGCAGGATAAGGGTTAAATAGTTTTTTAAACAGACTAAAGGAACAAAAAGCCTGAAATCAAGAAAAATATCAAGCTCTAAAAGCCTGAAATCCTGCAAATGCCTGAAAAATATGAGGCCTGTTTAGGAGCAGTCTAGTCTGGGTCCACACAATTTGCTTAGATCTGTCTGTCCCAGTAAACATTACGATAACACATCTGTGTGCATTCTTTCATATCTCCAAAATGGCTACTTTTCCGATGAAAATTTGTGATATTTACCTTATATATACTCCAAACATAGGTTGTGGGTGCTCATTAGAACTGCCGCATTGAGGTGGTTCTAACAAGTACACACAACCTTTGTCTTGGATAACAAATAAGCAAATTAATGTACATGTATACCCCTGTAAACCCCAGTTTTACTACAGTAGAACTTCGATGGCTCGAACACCGACGGCTCGTTTACCATGGATGAGACGAACACATTCTTGAGTCCCTAGCAAAATCCTCTACATAAGAAATAATGGGGGACAATTCAGAAGATTTTAGTCTTTTATCTTGCAAATGTATGCTGTGTGTACTCATTAGAATCGCCTCAATGAGGCGATTCTATTGAGTACACACCGCATACATATTCATTATAGAACACCGAAAAGATATCAAAAAGTATCTCGTTATGCCTCCTGACAGTAACCTCAGTGGCTCGAACTACCTCTGTATCGAACAGATTTTCGAGGTCCCAAAGGTGTTCGAGCCATTGAAGTTCGACTGTATATAAAAGTGGGTTTCAAGGGGGTCAAAAATATATAGGCGTGTTTTCGTGATGATGAAAACATATGTTGTGGGTACCCACACTGTTAACGTGATGATAAATGATCAGTCAATTTTGATCTTTTCAATGTAACTTCACCAAGTCCTGTGGGGTTTCAAGATTATCACAATTATATCAATCAACTGTTTTCAAGAGGTCAGTGATGAGGTCAGTGACAATCAGAGTAGCCAAAGAAAACTACCTGTGGCCAGTTGTTCAAAACTAACGACGTCGTTATTTAAAGTATCGTTAAAACTTTGATCATTTAATATGTCAAATATGCTAATACTTTTGCTGAAAAAATGTGAGCAGCTTTTGCATTTGCAAAAGCTGCTCTCAATTTTTTCAGCAAAAATCACACTATACATGTATAAGACATTGTACTTGCTAGAACAGTTAACAATATGACCACTAATGAGCTCGTTAAGCTAACAATGCTTTGAACAACTGACCCCTAACCTTCAGACTGCAGAACTTCGTGTCACTCACATCACCTGTGCAAGGCTCAAGATCCCAACTGTAGTGAGGGAGCTGTTGTTAAAGAGACAACACTCTAAAACACCAGGCCAAAAAAAGGCCTGTTTTAACCCATTGTATGCTAGTAGACTCTTCCATTGCTGTATGTTGGACAAGTCCATTTGTCATATTAGGGGTGTTTTGCCTATTTTTTTCATTTTATTCTATTTTTGAAGGAAAATTCGGGTAGCAAATAGTGCGTTCTGCGGCGTCTGATCTGGGACGGCACTATTTGCCAAGGTACCCCTTCAGAGGTTTCCCGCATACAATGGATTAAAACACTGGTTTCAGTGTCTTACAGACAACCCTCTTTACGCCACATTCAGTATATTGAAAAACTAGAAATGCGTCCATAGGACACGGATGCTCCCGCCTAAAAATATGCCTATGTTTGTATTCATCCATAGAAAGCTATTGACCGTGTTTAAGTTTTGGACCCTTTTTTCACATTTGACCTCTCAGTATGACCTTGTCCTTGGAGGTAAGGACCTAGGTTTTGTGTGAGGCAGATTGTCTTATGATTGCCAACATGTCTGCCAAGTAAATTCAAAATCCATCCAGAGGAAAGAAAGTAATTGACTGTGTTTAAGTTTCGGACCATTTCTTTGACATTTGACCTCTAAGTATGACCTTGACCTTGGAGGTACGGATCTGAGTTTGCACGTGACACATCATCTCATGATGGTTACCATTTCTTCAAAGTAATTTCAAAATCCATCTAGAAATAAGTAAGTTATTAACTGCATTTAAGTTTCGGACCCTTTTTTAGTCCTTTGACCTCTAAGTATGACCTTGACCTTGGATGTACGGACCTGGGTTTTGCATGTGACACATTGTCTCATGATGGTTAACATTTCTACAAAGTAATTTCAAAATCCATCCAGAATTAAGAAAGTTATTGACTGCATTTAAGTTTCGGACCCTTTTGTTGACCTTTGACCTCTAAGTATGACCTTGACCTTGGAGGTATGGACCAGGGTTTTGCGCGTGACACGTCGTCTCATGATGGTTAACATTTCTGCCGAGTAATTTTAAAATCCATCGAGAAATAAGGAAGTTATTGTCCGCGTTTAAGTTTCGGAAGCACAGACAGACGGGGGCAACGCTATATTCCCTTTCCACCATTCTTCGAATGGCGGGGGCATAAACATTGTTATAATAGCAATTTCAACAGAACGAATCCAAAGTTTAAGCTGAGATGAGATGTATGAAGAATAGAAACATACTAGAAATGCGTCCATAGGACATGAATGCTCCTGCCTGAAAATATGTCTATGTTCGTATTCATCCATAGAAAGTTATTGACCGTGTTTACCTTTTGGACCCTTTTTTCACATTTGACCTCTAAGTATGACCTTGACCTTATAGGTAAGGACCTTGGTTTTGTGTGAGGCAGATTGTCTCATGATGGCCAACATTTCTGCCACTTAATTTCAAAATCCATCCAGAGTTAAGAAAGTTATTGACTGCGTTTAAGTTTCGGACCACTTTTTTACTTTTGACCTCTAAGTATGACCTTGACCTTGAGGTACGGATCTGGATTTGCATGTGACACATCGTCTCATGATGGTTAATATTTCTTCAAGTAATTTTAAAATCCATCCAGAAATAAGTAAGTTATTGACTGCGTTTAAGTTTCGGACCCTTTTTTGACCTTTGACCGCTAAGTATGACCTTGACCATGGAGGTACGGATCTGGATTTGCATGTGACACATCGTCTCATTATGGTTAACATTTCTTCAAAGTAATTTCAAAATCCATCCAGAAATAAGAAAGTTATTGACTGCGTTTAAGTTTTGGACCCTTTTTTCGACCTTTGACCTCTAAGTATGACCTTGACCTTGGAGGTACGGACCTGGGTTTTGCACATGACACATCGTCTCATGATGGTTAACATTTCCAGAAAGTAATTTCAAAATCCATCCAGAAATAAGAAAGTGATTGACTGCGTTTAAGTTTCGGACCCTTTTTTTGACCTTTGACCTCTTAGTATGACCTTGACATTGGAGGTACGGACCTGGGTTTTGCACGTGACACGTTGTCTCATTATGGTTAACATTTCTGCCGAGTAATATTAAAATCCATCAAGAAATAAGGAAGTTATTGACTGCGTTTAAGTTTCGGACGCATGACGCACGAACAGGGACAACGCTATATGCCCTTTCCACCATTCTTCGAATGGCGGGGGCATAAAAAGGTGGGCATCTTGTGATAAATGATGAATTATTTTGTTTGATTTGAGGTTCAACGTCCCCGTCAACAGACATAAAAACATCTAAAAATGATGTTACTACAGTACTGAAGACACAATTACATACATACAGTATTCACCATGTGTATTCAGACAGACAGGCCTGAGCAAACAAGACACATTTTCCGTTGTTGTGATCATAGGTCCAGATAAGGCGTTTCTTATTTCTGCATCATTACGAAAACACGCCTATACAAATGCATTGTAAAATTAACCACCGAAAAAAAAATATGAAAATTATCAGATGACAAAATTGTGTTAGTTTCTTATTTCTGCTCAAAATCTACATTGTTGGTACCCCTTAGAACCGCTTCATTGAGGTGGTTCTAACGAGTACCCACAATCTATATTTTAGAGCAGAAATAAGAAAATTAATGTTAACTCCTGTAAACCCCAGTTTTTCTATATAAAAGTGGGGTTCAAGGGGGTCAAAAATATATAGGCGTGTTTTCATGATGATGAAAACATATGTTGTGGGTACCCACACTGTCCCACAGCATATGTTTTCGTGCAGAAATAAGAAAGATAACATGTGGATATCCCCTCTTATCTGTGGCTATGTAATGTGATTCAAATGAACATACATTAACATCTGCTCCATGCTCTATGAGGCACTGTATAACTTCTGTCTGACCATAGTCTGCTGCAAAATGTAAGGCATTTCTCCCGCCACATATCTCGTTGTTTATGTTTCCACACTGAAAATTTGACAAAGAACAGTAAGGGGTGTCAGGTTGTGTTTTCATCAAAATTTATTTGGGAAATGACTGGACTTTTAGCAAACAGTGTAGGCCCTGATCAGACGCTGCATTCTGTGGCGTCTGATCTGGGGCTGCACTGTTTGCCCATTTTGGGGTTCCTGGTAATGTAAGGGCTGGGCAGGTTGATCTACCTGATTTTACTGTAAAAGTTAATCAGGTCATCTACACCTTAGACCCAAATAGTCTACTAAATATCATTCTGCGGCATCTGATCTGGGCATGCAATGCTTGCCACGGTACCCGTTTTGGGGTTTCTGCTACTAAATGCCAGTAAATGGGTTATTGAAGAAAAGAAAAGAAATAAGTAATCAACAAACCTTCAAGTCCACTTGAAAACAGCTATCTTCAAAATGTTTAGCACAAACAATGTTATGCTTTGCATAAACAAATGTCTTGATGTTGAGATTCTCTGTTCCAAGATTATTAATCCATTTTTCACATAACTCTCTATTTTTCTTAGGGTCAGGGATAGCAAAACAGCTAATTCCTTGTCCTCTTATCACTGTGCAGTATTTGGCCTTACAAGAAGGCATTTTTATTTTAATGTTCACTTTCTTCTCTAAAATCTGACGTCATTTACCGATCGCGTGCAGAAAATGGTAGCGGTAAATTGCAGACGTTGACTTTTTTGGCGATGTGGGTGATGAAAAACTTTAACACACTTTTGATCTTTTGAGTATACTGACCGCATCTCATTTTTACAACAACCGTATTACCGCAGTTCAAAGTTGGAGGAAAATTACATTGTATAGCTTGAAACTAGATAGAAACCTGGGATAATATTCATAAATGTTGGTTTGGGAGAATCTGGGGTCCAAAGCAGAACCGTGCTGTATCCAAATTCATGCTGTAATGAATCATGCTATAAGAAGGCCTGGGTGTACCTGCAAATATGCCTAGTAAAAGAGAGTGATGAAAATGATGTGTCAACTTGTCATCGAATAGTCCCCAGGAAGGAGAACCCGATTTCCAGGAAATAAAAACCAAATCTCCAGCATGGTCATCAAAAGGTTATCACATGATATATGGTCTTGGCGTGTCTTGTGGCTGTCAGACCGACCCGGCTGTAGACACTATATCATATCACAAAAAGACAAAAAAGTGTAAATAACTCCGTTTTACAATTAAATGTTATTAAAACATGTTTTTGTCATCCAATGATTGTTTATTATAGGTAAAAAAAACTTCCTTTCACGTAAGGAACCTTCCTTTCGCTATTTGGACCAACCGCCAGTTAACGTCTGGATCCGAAGGACAGTGCACTTTGTGACATTCATCCCTGCAAATGATGCTAGTGGAGTATGTTCGACATGTGATTTTATTACCGCTGTCAGGAATCGAGCCGGGGGCCTCTATCATGATTGGCAAGCAGGGATTTTGTTTGGGGCCGGACATCGGCCATTGCCGCTAAAAATTTATGATTGTCCGAAAGAGTTCAGGCCAGTCAGGACAAAATGTTCTGAAGTAATTTTGGACTCTTTTTTAATGTTCTTGTCAGGATCAATATTGCTAAATCAGTTGTAATTTTGACTATTTTAGTAAAAAGAAAATTTCATCTTTTCAAACTTGTCCAAATGAAATTCTGTATGTTCGATAAATGATGGAGCTGTCCGGACAATTTGTCTGAACTGCATTTTGAGCCAGCAGAATCCATGGGCAAGTGCACTAACCACTGAGCTACCAAGCTTCTTAGGGTGTCTCCTCTTTTTGGTTTCACAGACATAGGGTAGAAATGAAAATCACTACCTTAACTTCCCTACTGTCGGTGCAATTTATTGGGGAACCATTTGCGTAACGACATTGTTTCTAAGACATTGGACAGCAGGGCTTGAGAAGTCATTTCACCTCAATGCTGTGTAAAAGTCTCACAGGGTTAGGGTTAGGGTTAGGGTTAGGGTTAGGGTTAGGGTTAGGGGTCGGCAACATTATTTCGTGGAGATTGATCATGAAATCTTTTCTACGGTCATTCTCTCCCTTCCGCTGATTCAAGAAGGGCAGTTGTCAGTTTCTGGCGAAAGAATGTGCACTGTACTGGTTAACCGCTTACGTATAAGCCTGCCCAGGAAAGTGTGGATAGGTAAACTGACCGGCTCAAAAATGACCTAAATAGTGTTGACTGGGCCGTTAAACTCCAAGCCAAACAAACAAAAGTCTCACAAAATTGGAAGGCTTCCTGCTTCAAGCAACATGTTCAAAACGACCTTAATAGGAGGTTTTAGGGATTCCATTTATGACGTCATTCTTGCGCATGCGCAAAGCACTGGCCGTCAATTGAAACGGCCGTCGCTATTCTAATGCATTGGCGGAACTTAAAATGCTAACAATATTCCGACATTTTGAGAGAAAATATACCCGTTTACATTGAAATAATGCCTGGAGAAGGAAAGCATGATATTTTGCTTTTATTACTGAAACTCATTTATCCTGGATCCGCTTTTAATTGACGAAAATCCGTCTGCGTGAATGACCCATTTGAGATACCGTTATTCACGAAAGCTTACTTACAAAATAAGTTTTTATGTAACGTTTCGTTTTATTCGCTTTCCAAGTATAGCTATCACATATGGACAGAATTTAAATCAAAGATTGACGACAGACAGACAGACTGAATGACTGACTAACAGTTAGACAGAAAAATAAACATACTGACAGTCGAAAAAAAAAAACAACAACAACTAATGAGTAGACAGACAGACAGGCATCAAGTAAACGTTGGCTCGACTTCATGCCGTCGACACCCGCTCAAACTCACTTCAATGTCACGTGACCGTTGAGATGAGAAAGGTTTGACTGATCCCTGAATCTAAGAAGATATTGTAGAGCTAAGCTAATAAGACATTAATCCTTTTTATACCAAATGGAATCTTCAGCAGGAGTCCATTTCAAAATTTAGGGGTGTCAGGTTGTGTTTCTTCAAAGTTTATTTGGAAAATGGCTAAACTTCTTGCAAATAGCGTAGGCCCTGATCAGATGCCGCGTTCTGTGGCATCTGATCTGGGCCTGCACTGTTTGCCAGGGTACCCGTTTTGGGGTTTCTGGTTTTTGTTTGATTTGAGGTTTAACGTCCCCGGCAACACTGTAAATGTCATTTTGAAGACGTTGCTTCCAATTTTGTTGGACTTTTACCCGACATTGAAACGAAATGACATCTCAAGCCCTACTGCCCAATGAAACCAATAGGGTTTATAAGCATGGACGGGCCGACACGCACCGCTTTGTCTGGGCAGGCTTAGACCCTCTAAGCGGTTTACCAGTACTCTTGTGCGGGTCGGTTTAGCACTGCGTGGAAGCATCATGCAGCCCATATATTTCTTCAAGCCCCGATGGGCAGGGCCGTTGGGGTTTCTGGTACCAAATGAATTAATGTAAGGGCTGGGAAGGTTGAACAAATCTACAAACCTACCAGATTTTACTGC
Organism: Lucinisca nassula; assembly: GCA_963580285.1. NCBI lineage: Eukaryota > Metazoa > Mollusca > Bivalvia > Lucinida > Lucinidae > Lucinisca > Lucinisca nassula. The sequence continues at coordinate 50,262,941 of OY757021.1, forward strand.
AAAAGCTTGCACTTGCTAAGGAGTGTTTCATTCTCATGCACTGAAAGGGTGTTCTATGTTTGTTTTGAATTTAATGATCCAATCCCACTGAGTCTTGATGGGTCCAAGCACTGGGCAAATGACATCTTATTAAGCAATGCCGTATTATAGCCAACGGAAGTTCTGACGTTACATCGACGTTGCAAAGTCAAATTCAGTGCATCGCTTTGATGTGGATTTGATGTAGACACGACGTTGTTGACACGTTACATGTCGGCTGACGTGGATTTATTTGACAGCATTTCCTATAATTTACACATGCGCCCTGCGCAAGGTTGGCAAAAAAGCGGGAAATACTCATATTTCCCTGGACGGCGGGAAATACAGGGAATTCCCGAGAAATACAGGGAATTCCTGGGAAATATATATTTACATAGATGGTACCCATTGAGACTGCTTAATATACCCAACTACCTAGCTCATTGAAAGCAAAACTATTTCAAATTCATGCAGGGCTTGAAAATTCCACTTGCCTGCTTGCAATGACAAAACAAAAATTGAGGACAAGTAAAAAGTTTGTCTAGTCCTTACAACATTTACCAAAGTTTACATGCACTTAGTCATGTAGGACAAGTGAAATTTTGAAGAATTTTCAAGCCTTTTTATATTGAATAACTTGAAAGATATACATGTATAGTCCCTTGCCTTCATATAGAATGTTTCTAATTTCTTTTCAAACATGATTCTAAAATATTAGTTTTTAACTTTCAGCTCTTTCCTTGACTTGTAAATACATGTAATTTTAATACTTAGTTGAGTATCTGTAGATAATTTAAGAAACTTTTTATGCTTAAATTAACTGTGTTCTTTTAATACCTGTCTCAAACAAACAATTAAATTATCACACCTTAGTGTAGGTGTATTACTTGACAAACTTGACAAACTTGCAAACAAACCTTTTCTAACTAGTGTAAACATCCTTAAAATTCAAACATCCAAAGAGTTGTTGTAAATCTCAAAAGAATTGAACCGTGTGGTTTAGTGTTACACTATAGCATACAAAACATGTAGTTCCAATGGCAAACTCTTTTAAAGAAGCTAAGTGCTTCTGATCTGGATCTGCACTGTTTGCTCAGGCATGTCTGTCCCAAACATTGGGATCATGCATTATAGTATTTTATCTTCTTAAGCATAGGAGTGATTTTAAATAATTCTCTGCACCAACAACAGATCACTTTATATTTATGCTTATGTTTGGTTGAGTAAAAGCAGATTTATGGCATACATATCGGGAGGCATATTGCAAATAGCTAACTTCATTATTTCAATTAAAATACACAAATATTAATAGTGTTTTTCTATGAAATAACTTGTAACAAAAATCATATTTCCCACTAATTCCCACTTTTGCTGAAATTTGGAGTATTTCCCAGGACGGTAATTACCGGTAAATACCAGTGGGAATTCCCGCCACCGGTATTTACCGACCAACCTTGGCCCTGCGCATCTATATAGTATACGTCTGACCAGAGACTTCTGCATGAAGGAGCATTTTGGCCCTTAGCTACCCAAGCTGAGCGTGCACAACGAAGACTGATCAGACTGTGCACATGCGCAGGGTTTTCTGAGTTTTCGCTGGGCGCACATGTAAATGATAAGAAATGCTGTGCCCCAGCTCATTTTTTTATTCGTAAATGGCCATTATATATTAGAGGGTTATTGGTTTCTTTTAATAACATGAACCTTTTATTTTGAACTTTGATAGTCAGATGTTCATTTTGGGTTGTAGATAATGTATCTATAATGCACATAAACTGATATTTCTAGTGCGTTCTGGTAATTGTTTTTTGTCGAGTTGCGTTCTCTTACTTGAATGGTGTAAAGATGTCAGTGGAATAGCATCTGTATTTACCAAAAGGCACTGCCAATATTGGGATTTGATGTGCATTGGTAAGCTTACCTTTTATCTTGAACTTTAATATTCAGGTGCTCCTTATGGGCTGTAGATATCCCAGCCAGCAAAGCATGTCAAGCCAATGTCGGGCCGATAGTGTCGTATCGCTGTCTGCCCGACATTTTGTGCTAGCTGGGATAATGTATCTATAATGCACATCACTGTTTTGGCCGAGTTGTGTTCCGTTTAGCGCAATGTAACTAAGCAACATTGGGCCTTCATTTTGTTTGTATTGGACTTTAACGGCCCAGACAACACTATTTATACCCCCGGCATACGAAGTATGTCAGGGGGTATATAGTTTTCGTCTTTCCGTCCGTTCGTTCGTATGTTCGTTCGTTCGTCAACCTTTACGTCAAAGTTTTGCGTTAAACTTTTTGATTGCTCATATCTCTGTAACCACAGGTTGAATTCTCTTCATATTTGGTACAGGATACCTCTATAGCATTACCGTTCATATGGAATATCTAAGCCCCTTGGTGGGTTGTCTGTCTGTCCGTCTGTCTGTTCATCTACTTTTACGTCCAAGTTTTGTGTTAAACCTTTTTCATTGCTGATATCTCTGTAACCACATGTTAGATTCTCTTCATGTTTGGTAAAGGATATCTCTATAGCATTACCTTTCATATGGAATATCTAAGCCCCTGGGTCAAGCCCCTGGGTGGGCTGTCTGTCTGTCTGTTCATCTAATTTTACGTCAAAGTTTTGTGTTAAACCTTTTTCATTGCTGATATCTCTGTATCCACATGTTAGATTCTCTTCATGCTTGGTAAAGGATATCTCTATAGCATTACCTTTCATATGGAATATCTAAGTCTCTGGGTCAAGCCTCTGGGTCAAGCCCCTGGGTGGGCTGTCTGTCTGTCTGTTCATCTACTTTTACGTCAAAGTTTTGTGTTAAACCTTTTTCATGGTTGATATCTCTGTAACCACATGTTGGATTCTCTTCATGTTTGATAAATGATTTCCTGACGCCTGTCCCTTCCCCCACCCATGGTGACCTTGACCTCGAGGGCACAGACTTAGAAATTTTACATTTGGTTAAAGTTTTATGTCGAACTTTATAGATGCCTGTATGTTCTATTTGATGCCCTCACTCCCTTAGTCCATTTAGAAATTTTATGTTTGGTTTAGCTTTTACAAGCACATTTATAGATTCTTATAGCTTCTTGACTTCATTCATATTACATACAAGCTCGAAAGATATATCAGAGGGTGATGCTGGCCGGGGGTATACGTGACCCACTGGTCACTTTCTCTAGTTTAAGTCATTGTTGAGCCGGTCAGTTTACATAGCCACGCTTTTACTCGCCAGATCGTCCTCCTGATTATCAGTCAGGTGCGCATCAGAATGAGCCTTGAATTTTTGGACATGTTTTTTTTCTTATTTATTCTCCAAATATATATTGTGGGTGTTCCTTAAAACCGTTGAGTTGATTCTAACGTGTACCCACAACCTGAGTCTTGGAGCATGGAAATAAGAAAAATACCCCTGTAAACTGCAGTTATCAGCATACATGTATAACGTGGTGTTTAGAGGGGTGCTTATTACACAGACTTGTCAACATGATGGATCAGACTGCATTCCTGGGACTATGACCCTGATCTTGTACACTTGTCGGGGCCCACTGAGACCAATAAAAACTGCGGCATTCCGAAATACTTTTTCCGCATCAGAGTGGAGTTCTTAGAAAAATCCAATATTGACAGTGCATTTGGGTAGCGTTTTGGTGGGAACTGCTGAGCCCTGGCTCATGTATAATATGTATAAACGCCTATATTCATTTATATTCTAAATACGGGGTAAGCTTACTAACCGGAAAGGGCCCAATAACCGGAACAGACCTGGAATAACCGGAACAGACCTTTATTTTAGTCATAAGTTAGAGAATTATATGTCTTTGGTCATATGTATTCTGCTATTAAGTGTAGGTTAACTTTAGAAGTATGCTGGCCGCTTTAGGAAATACTGGATTTTACCCTGGAATAGTCTTGGTCCGGTGATCCTACCAGATAAAAATTGAGTAATCTTACATGCCTACAATCTAAATGACCTTACTACCAAAATCTCGGAGAGGGTATGCAAGAAAAAGATTCTTTCATTGTTAGGGGACTAGACAGAAAAAAAACATGTCAAACAAATCTAACGAGTACCCACAATCTATGGTTTTGTGTAAGAATAAAGTCCCATGAGAATCAGAATCAGAATTGTTACTGGTGACATGTCAAATGACATTCATACACCAGGACCCGTGATGTGGGAAGTTAGTCCCTAGCTCTAACCATGCTAACCAAAGAGGTAAATTTAGCTACACAATCATCAGCACCTTCAGCTGTCGAAATAATCAAATCAGGAAGGGCATTCAAATCTCTAATGGTTCTGGTGAAGAACGACTCTTTATAAATGTCAATTCTTGCAGTAAGGGTCTGAAACGCCAACGAATGGTGATTTCTACAGTGTCTAGCTGGGGGAACAAGGTCATCTGTTGGAATGCTGGCAGCATCCTTTAGACCTTTGTATAAAAGGATTAGCCTACTGTCTTTTCCCCTTTTCTTCAGAGACTCCCATTTTAATTTTCCAAGTATTCCAGTAATGCTCCCAGTTTCAAAGCAGTAATTGCCTGTTACAAATCTAGCAGCTCTATTCGGAACTTTCTCCATTTCATCGTTAAGGACCACTCCACTGGGGTCCCAGATACAACTACCATATTCCCAGATTGGGCGAACATGACCTTTATATGCTGCCTCTTTTACATCCTGAGGGCACTGATGAAGATTTCGCCTCAGGAAACCAAGCGTTCTATTTGCCTTAGTACACATGTTGCTAATATGAGTATTCCATCTCAAGTTGTGTGAGATTGTCACTCCAAGGTATTTAATGAAGTCCACATACATGTACTCTAGGACAGTTCCCTCTAAGGTGTAAGGTCTAAGGTTTTAGATCTCTTCCTAGTTATCTGCATAATATTGCATTTAACTGGCTGAAATCTCATGCCCCACTTTCGGGCCCAACATCCTAATCTATCTATGTCAACCTGAAGTTTCACTGAGTCATCTGTATCTCTAATTTCCTGATAACAAACACAGTCATCTGTGAACAGTCTTATTTCTGAGTCAATGTCAGTGGAAATATCATTGATGTACAGGGAGAACAAAAGTGGACCAAGAACGGTCCCTTGCGGGACTCCAGACAAAACTGGAGCCCACTCCGAAGATTCACCATTAACAACAACCCGCTGTTTTCTGTAGCAAAGAAAGAAATCTATCCATTTGAGGGTCTTTCCCCCAATTCCATAACCAAATAACTTAGATTTAAGTAGTACATGAGGAGGGATGTCAAAAGCCTTCTCGAAGTCCAGAATAAATGTGTCAACCTGTCCCCCTTTGTCCAAGATTTTTGCCCAATCATTAATAACTGTGCTTAGCTGAGTTTCACAACTGGGCCTTTTCCTAAATGCATGTTGTTTGTCTGACAAAAGTTTATGTTCGTCCAAGTGGGCCATGATGTTTGAGCAGACTATATGTTCCAGCAATTTACACAGAACACAAGTCAGAGACACAGGGCGATAATTACGGGCAAGAGCCCTTTCTCTTTTTTTGAAGAGTGTACAGATGTTTGCTAAGAGCCATTCTTTGGGGATTTCACCCGTATCAAGAGACTGTTGAAACAAGTGTGCAAAAACTGGACCCAACTCATTTGCTAGTTCCTTCAGGACTCTAGGATGAAGCTCATCAGGTCTGAAGGCCTTACTGGGGTTTAAGCCTTGAAGTAACTTGATAACTCCTGCAGCTGTCATAACAATATTATTCATGAATGGGGCCGATCTTCCAGTCAATCGAACCTCTGTGAACTCAGTTTTATTAAACGCATTATTGCATTGACCAACTAGTTCCTCTGCCCTTTCAGTCTGATTCAGCAACCCTGTTCCCTCCTCTTTAATAAGGGGCGGGATACCTTGCCTGTCTTTTTTCTGGCTATTGATATATCTGTAGAAGTCTCTGGGATTTGCCTTTACATCACCTACCAAGTTATTCACATACATTTCCACTTTCGGGACATGGCATGTGATACTTGTTCACCATAGTGCGTGTAATTGCTTGCAAGTACTCACTAATTAAGACCAAATGTTTGCTCCTGAGCGCTGACCAGTGCTATCTTTAAATCTATAAAAATTAAATAGGCTGCATGGTGCTATTTACAAAAGGTTATACTAAATACTGCAAAGACATCAAAAGACACCAAAAGTCATCAAAAGACACCAAAAGTCTTCAAAAGACACCAAAAGACATCAAAAGTCCCCAAAAGGTAGTAGCCTCGATTATCCCAAGGGGTATCGATTTTTTTTAATTCACAGGACTTTTATCAAACAAAAATGCGTTACTTTCCACAATATGTTCTAGAAAGGGTTATCCTTTAGAATCAAGGAATACATCACAGAACCGGAAAATATGGAGTGTACATGTTTTCTGGGCCAGTCTAGCTAGTTTCGGCCATTAAGGCCTCATCAGTGACCATCAAATATTTTTTAAAAATTCCACAATGGAGCCAATGACCCCAAAGAACAAGAAAATATAAACTTCCCTTTAGAAGCAAGGAAATTAGGAATACATCACAGAGCCGGAAAATATGGAGTGCATATGTTTTCTGCAAAGGACAAGAAAATATAAACTACACTATGATGTGGGGCAGGGAGACTTTTTACGGCCACCACACATCCCAGACACCAGTTGTAGTGACGTTAAATATGTTCTAGAAAGGGTTATCCTTAAGAAGCAAGGAATACATCACAGAAACGCAAAAATATGGAGTGTACGTGTTTTCTGGGCCAGACTAGGGCTGGCTAATCGGAGCTGTGAAGATAATCGATTATCAGTCATGCCATTGCGATCGATAATCGATTAGTAATCGCTAAGGTTTTTGTCATAATTTTACCTGTCTGGCTTTCTGTCTGAGCATGACTCTTACCATATGCTTCCCATTACCATATGTCTATTTGAACAGACAGGCCTGAGCAAACAGTGTAGACCCAGATGAGACGCCGCAGAATGCGGTGTCTCATCAGGGTCTGCACTGTTTGCCACTCATCCCTCTTTTATAGGCATAACTTTGGGTAGTAAATTTTACCTATGAAGTAATCGATTAAAAGCAAATCAGAAATGATAATCCTTTTTGTGGAATTTATCGATTGATTAATCGATTATAGGGCTGACTATCGAGGCCATTTTTGACTATCGTGATAGTATTGCTATCGTGGAAACTACTATCACGATACTATCACTATCGCGGCATACTATCACGATACTATCGTGATACTATCGGGTACTGTTATAAATGATTCATAGATGTTATATCACTCACATAAAATGGCTATGAGTGACAGAACGAGTTAGGAAAATTGCAATGGCCTGAAATTGTATGTTTATTGTGTTTCAATATCAGCATTCATTCCCTCGGGGCTATTCCAGAAAAAAACATAACAGGGAGCCGGCTCTTTACACATCCCCAAGACCTGCAGAAGGACCCACCGCCTAAAACTAGCTTGCTGCTTCCAGTATATATGCTTGTAAGTGATGGTTATCATAGCTTTAATACCTTTGCAGTGTTTGAGATGTTCTGCTTGCGGAAACTGACACATGCTGATCGGTCTTCGATTGTTTGATGTTTGCCGCCTATGGTAAATTAATCTGTGTATTCAGTTAATTAGGTAACCCGATTAATTATTACATAGTATTACGTAATCACAGCACGACATTTTAGCACCTGTTTAAGGGCGACATGAATCTAACAAACTGCATTAAAACTTGAATTTACATATTTTTTATTTGAAGTTAGCATCAAAAGCTAGAAGTAAAGCAATGATCAAGTCGGTGTTTTCATTTAGCAATATGTACAGGGATCAACCTGGGCTCGTGTGTGTGTGTGAATTCGGGTTTAACGTCGCTTTCAACAATTTTTCAGTCATATCACGACGGTGTCTGGTTGCGACAGGGAGCTCAATGCTCACGTTTATAGTGCTGCCTCACTGAAGTATCATGGCCCAGACACATTACATGATACCACACCCAGTCACATTATCCTGACACTGGATCGACCAGTCCTAGCTCTACCCCGTAAATCTGAGTGCCAAGCGAGGAGCAGCTAGTACCATTTTTAACGACTTTGGTATGTCGCGGCCCGGGATCGAACCCGAGACCTCCCGTTCCCCGGAGCGGACACTCTACCAACTGAGCTATCGGGGCCGGTAACCTGGGCTCGTAATACAAAGACAACCAAAAATAAAATAAGAAAGACACACGAAAAATATAAACGTCAATTTGTCCCAGGTTGTCCAGTGTCCACCATCAAAACGTCCAGAATCACCTTAAGAAAGTACTTGATAGACGGAGACCTAAGGCCTCGTGCTGCACTTTTTTTTTCATACAGAATGACAGGAAAATAAAACTTTGTCAGCTTAAATATTCCCCCAAGAATCCAATCCCAATCGGTCCGGCCAGCCGCCTGATGACATCATCATTGATGCATTTGTGCATACTTATCGACTAATCTGAGTCTATCATGTACTCGCATGCACATTCTGTGCATTTCTCGAGAAACATTTCTAATGAGACAACAAAAGGGCGGTTTAACAGTCTGGTCCTAATACTCATTAGCTATCGTGTTTGTCGGACACAAAAAGAGTCACATTATGCAACAAGTACAACTGCATTATACCGTCGTTTATTATACATTTATCTATGTGAATGAGTCAGCACACAGCGAAAACAAACATTTCTTCATACATAAGATCGGCTTGTGCGTCTTGCAAATGTCTTCAAAACTGAACAGGGAAATGGCGTTTGTCCCAGAAGTCATACTACGCAAGGCTAATACAAACAACAAACATTTATATATGCCTGCACAGGCTGATCTGAGCCTTCACATGTCGCACAGGTTTCACTGTCATGTTTTCAAAAAGTTGCATGCAACAAACGCGTGAGCAAGCTATCGTTGACGTTTTGTTATTGAAAAACGCGGGAAAATTTCTGACTGCCTCAACTGCACGTGCAAAAATGACAGCAGGAAATTCATCGCCGCGAGAAATTCACCACACGGCAAAAAACTATGATACACATGTGCGACCAGCGAAGACTCTGATCATCATGCACATATGTGACGGCTTATCAGTCTGTCCTGATTACAGCTGAATGGATATCCTAAGCTAAAATACTTGCGTTATTACACAACAGTACAGGTATATTTTCAAAGTCTATTCAAGAAAAAACAACAACAATCGAAACTATCGATAGTTGAATGAACTATCGGCGATAGTTATCGATAGTCCAAAGTACTATCGATGCATTGCTATCGAGGCAGTCCCTATCGCGATGCATTGAACTATCGATGCATCGTTACACCCCTAATCGATTATACAATTAATCGTGTCAGCCTTAGGCCAGACTAGCTAGTTTCTGCCATTTAGGCCTCATCAGTGACCCTCAAATATTTTTAAAAATTCCACGATGGAGCCAATGATCCCAAAGGACAAGAAAATATAAACTACACCACAGCCATTCAGAATTAAAGCTGAGTCTGATTTTAGTCTTCACTGCACGCATTTCTTCCACTGTTCTAGATGACTCATTACAAAAACACGCCCATATAATTATACCCCAGCATACGAAGTATGTCAGAGGGTATATAGTTTTCGTCTTTCCGTTAGTTCGTTCGTTACTTCGTTCGTACTTCCGTTCGTCACCCTTTACGTCAAAGTTTTGCGTTAAACCTTTTTGATTGCTCATATCTCCTTTACCACATGTTAGATTCTCTTCATATTTGGTAATGCATAACTCTATAGCATTACCTTTCGTATGGAATATCTAAGCCCCTGGGTGCGGTGTCCGTCCGTTTGTCAACTTTTATGTCTAAGTTTTGTGTTAAACTGTTTGATTGCTCATATCTCTGTAACCACATGTTGGATTCTCTAATATTTGGTACAGGATATTTCAATAGCATTACCTTTTAATTGGAACATCTAAGCTCCTAGGTCAAGCCCCTGGGTGGGCTGTCTATCCGTCCGTCTGTTCATCAACATATATGTCAGAGTTTTGTGTTCAACCTTTTTGATAGCTCATATCTCTGTAACACCATGTTACATTCTCTTCATATTTGATAAAGGATATCTCTATAACGTTATCATTCATTTGGATTATCTAAGCTTTTGGTGGGCTGTCCATCCTTTCTTCGACTTTTATGTCAAAGTTTTGTGTTAAACCTTTTTCATTATTATACCCCCGGCATACGAAGTATGTCAGGGGGTATATAGTTTTCGTCTTTCCGTCCGTTCGTTCGTTTGTTCGTCCATACTTCCGTCTGTCCCGCCGTTTGTCAACCTTTACGTCAAAGTTTTGTGTTAAACCTTTTGACGGCTCATATCTCTTTAACCACATGTTAAATGCTCTTCATATTTGGTAAAGGATATCTCTATACCATTACCTTTCATATGGAATATCTAAGCTCCTGGGTCAAGCCCTTCTGTCAAGTCTGTCTGTTTGTCATTTTTTACGTCAAAGTTTTGTGTTAAACCTTTTTGATTCCTCATATCTCTGCTCTTCATATTTGGTAAAGGATATCTCTATACCATTACCTTTCATATGGAATATCTAAGCTCCTGGGTGGGCTGTCAGTCTGTCTGCTCATCTACTTTTACGTCAAAGTTCTGTGTTAAACCTTTTTTATTGCTGATATCTCTGTAATCACATGTTAGATTCTCTTCATGTTTGGTAAAGGATATCTCTATAGCATTACCTTTCATGTGGAAAATCTAAACCCCTGGGTCAAGCCCCTAGGTTGGCTGTCCGTCCATCCGTTTGTCAACTTTTACGTCAAAGTTTTGTGTTAAACCTTTTTGATTGCTCATATCTCTAACACCACGTGTTTGATTCTCTTCATATTTGTTAAAGGATATCTCTATAGCATTACCTTTCATTTGGAATATCTAAGCTCAGAGTTCAAGCCCCTAGGTGGGCTGTCCATCCGTCAGTCTGTCCGTCCCTTCATCAACATTTACATCAGTGTTTTGTGGTAAACCTTTTGGATTGCTCATATCTCTATAACAACATGTTAGATTCTCTTAATATCTCTAAAGCATTACCTTTCATATAGAATATCCAAGCCCCTGAGTCAATCCCCTGGGTGAGCTGTCCTCCCATTTGTAAACTTTGACACCAAAAGTTTTGTGTTAACCCTTTACCACTCAGGGAATTTGTGAATTTCGCCGATTTTCACAGTGTTGCACCCGACAGCAACTTCAACTAGCCATTGTTTCATAATGGATGGTCTGTTATACACCAAACTCGGTATGAATGATCACTGGGCAGTAGCCTTTCAAATGCAACCTTTCATGACTTGATCATTGTTGTCATGGTAAAGAGGGGGCACCTCAAAGTTGGCAAAAAGTGTGTTTTCACATGAATTTTTCACCACATTTTAATCTTCACACAGCTGTCAAGGCAACATTTAAGATGTTTGGCACTGGCCATTTTCACTGTTTGCAGCATGTTTTATCAGCATCAATTTTCAGGCATTTTTGACCCCAGACACCCTCCGATACAAATTTTAGCGACCGGTTGTTTTAGTGGGGAGGCGCGCGAAAAAACAGGTCATTTTTTTGCCCAACAAATCCTAAAGCAAACATAACTATCCAGGGGTAGAAATGCAGATTTTAGGTGCTTCTGGGGCTTAAAATGGGGGGGGGGGGGGAAGACACGTAAAAACACGTATCTGAGTGGTAAAGGGTTAACTGAAATTTTGGAACATACTGAATTTTGGTCTAAAATGCATTAATTATATCTGAAATATTGTCTCTTGCAATAAAATGATGAAAAAACATTATTTTGGTCAGTTGGGATTTTCTTCATTAACCCTTTACCACTCAGGGAATTTGTGAATTTCGCCGATTTTCACAGTGTTGCACCTGACAGCAACTTCAACTAGCCATTGTTTCATAATGGATGGTCTGTTATACACCAAACTCGGTATGAATGATCATTGGGCAGTAGCCTTTCAAATGCAACCTTTCATGACTTGATCATTGTTGTCATGGTAAAGAGGGGGCATCTCAAAGTTGGCAAAAAGTGTGTTTTCACATGAATTTTTCACCACATTTTAATCTTCACACAGCTGTCAAGGCAACATTTAAGATGTTTGGCACTGGCCATTTGCGGCATGTTTTATCAGCATCAATTTTCAGGCATTTTTGACCCCAGACACCCTCCGATACAAATTTTAGCGACCGGTTGGGCCATGCACCCAAAATTTTTCGGGATGTGAGGGGGGCGCTGCCCACCTTCAATCCCCCCCAAAATAGTTTTAGTGGGGAGGCGCGCGAAAAAACAGGTCATTTTTTTGCCCGACAAATCCTAAAGCAAACAGAACTATCCAGGGGTAGAAATGCAGATTTTAGGTGCTTCTGGGGCTTAAAAGGGGGGGGGGGGGGGGTGCAGACACGTAAAAACATGTATCTGAGTGGTAAAGGGTTAAACCTTTTTGATTGCTTATATCTCTGTAACCACATGTTAGATTCTCTTCATATTTGGTATAAGATACCTCTATAGCATTACCTTTCATATGGAATATCTAAGCTCCTGGGTCAAGACCCCGGGTGGGCTGTCTGTCCGTTTGTCATTTTTTACGTCAAAGTTTTGTGTTAAAACTTTTTGATTGCTCATATCTCTGTAACCACATGTTAGATTCTCTTCAAACACTGTACAGAATATAGCTGTAGTATTAACCTTCATATGAAATATCTAAGCTCCTGGGTCATTCCCCAAGGTGGGGCTAGGGGTCAATAATTAAGACTTAGGCATTTTGATTACGTCCAAGTATTGTGTTAACTGCTTTCATTGTACTCCTTGTTGTTGAAATGTAATAGTTATTCTCAGTGGACTAAATGGTTATATGGAAAGGTTCAATATTACAGACAAATTGTCATTTCCACTAAAAGGGGATGGCACTGGCCGGGGCCTTTTCGCTTTGTTGATTCTTTGTTTGATTTAGTTTTTTATGGCCATTTCAACACATTAGGATTATACCAAACGCAGTACGTGAACCTAACCACACTATTCCAAGGCAGGCTAAGTGTTAGCCTACTAAGGTTTAGATCACATTGGAAGATATGTGACTTAAATATGTGTTGAAACTTGTCAATCTTCCAGTAATAATCATGTATTATTTGATCATAGATGGGGCTCGGATCCTCCTCTTCTGTAACAGCAATCCAAAAATATATACCCGCCTCAACCTCCACCAGAACACCACTTGGATAATAAAATTTTGACGTCTTTTGATGTCTTTTTGGTAACTTTTGGTGTCTTTTGATGACTTTTGGTGTCTTTTGATGACTTTTGGTGTCTTTTGATGTCTTTGCAGTATTTAGTTGGACCCATTTACAAACGCCTGGTTTAATCTAGGCTTAATTTTTTAAGGCCTTTGAGTGGGTAAAATACAGAATCTTTCATCCAAAATTGCCTCCTCTCACTCTTAATTTCTCTACTACCTCATATATTCAGTATATTCATTAGATAATTGGATAAAATAATGATTTTAAAGGTCCATTCCGGTTATTCCAGGTCAGTTCCAGTTATTGAGTCCATTCCGGTTTGTAAACGTACCGCTAAATACGGAATTAGATATATATATATTTGTTTCTAAGTGTTTAATCCTCAAATTCACTCTACCCTACATAGAAAAATCCAATATTGGCAGTGGGTTTTGGTAAATACAGGCGCGTTTTGGTATTTCTATGGACCCTGCTGTAATTAACACTTATCTGTCCCGCTGCCTTTAAGCTATATGGCCGTTGACGGCCAGGGCTTCCCCGTTCTATTTTTAGAACCGGAAGTATGTCACGGAAAAAAGCTCCTATAGTGTTGACGGAGACAATGAACCTCAATTCAAACCAAAAGAACAAACTTTGTAAATCTGACCCTTCCCCACCCACTCAAAATACACTGCAATAAACTGCATGACATCATTTATCTCCTTTCTGGACAGAGGCGCGCTTGCTGTGAAAAAGTATGGTATACCTTGCTGATTTCCTGCTTAACCACTTTAACGTCACCATTTTTAACGCTCCACAATAGTTGTTCTGACATTTTTTTCTGATTATTTCCGCTTTCTGCCGGGTGTAACACAACGTCAATGTAAAACCCTTCGCGATTGGATAAACGAGTTCTATTATCCAATGACCTACCCTCTTTTAAGATCGTTATTAAGACTATCCGAATCGGACGTAAAATGACCGGCATACACTAAAATTGTTTAATATTTATTTGGTAATTGTTTGAATTGAGGTTTTACGTCACCGTCAGCACTATTTAGGTCATTTTGGAGACGTTACTTTCACTTTTGTGGGACTTTTACCCACCACTGAGATGAATTGACATCTGAAGCCCTGTCGAGCCCTGAGGAGCGTGATAGCTCAGTGGTTAATGCACTCTATCTATCCTATCTTCTTATACTGAGTCGGTCATATCTGGCCATTACCTTAGTTGATTGGGTGGCTAAATTTAGAATTTAGCTGGAAAAAAAAGAGAGAGGCACTGGATGCGTCCTTAAAACTATTTACAATCTGCATAACAGAGGTATCCTAAAACGCATACCTCTGAGTCCCAATCTTACACTGTGCGGACTTTGAACTCTTCTGCGGACTTGGCATTCACCGCAGAGGAGGGAAGACTATTCCATTGGGGAATAGTTCTAGGAAAGAACGAGTTCTTCGGGGCATCACTATAGGACTGGTATCTACGATATTGTGAGTCGTTTACTTTTGATGCCCTTGTTTGGGTCGACACTGTCACAGGGGTCAAGTACCTATCTTTATCAATAGACACTGAATCAGAGTGTATCTTGTAGAAGAAGGTTAAAGAGGACTGCTCACGACGGGCCTCCAGGGACGGCCACTCTAGCTCATTAAGCATGTCACCGACGCTACTTCTATTTCGCCATCGCCTACAGGTCCATCGAGCAGCTGTCCTCTGCACCTTCCCCACCTGCTGAGTCTGAGTTTTAACATAGGGATGCCAAATGGGTGATGCATATTCAAGATGAGGGCGAACCAATGTTTTATATGCAACATCCTTTGTCTGCCTAGGTGCAAAAGCCAAGTTCCGTCTAAGAAATCCTAAAGTCCTAGTTGCTTTAGATGTATTCTCTGAGATATGCTGACCCTAATCAAGATCGTCAGTGATGGTGATACCAAGATATTTGGCGGATTGAACATGCTCCAAAATTTGCTGGTGAAGAGTATAGTCAAACTTAATTTGCTTGTCCGGAGGGTGTCATGACACCCTCATTAAGTGACATTTGGCGGTAACAAGATGTTTCGCCCCCCAAGACGTTTCCCCTGGTCGTTTCCCCCCTAGTCGTTTCGCCTCCTTTTTTGGCCCCTAGTCGTTTCGCCCCCTAACCCTAGTCGTTTCGCCCCCAAACATTTTACTATATTTTATATATGTAAGAGAGAGAGAGAGAGAGAGAGAGAGAGAGAGAGAGAGAGAGAGAGGAACATGTTCTTTGAATGAAAATGTTAATTAGGAATTATGATAAGTATTACCTGTTTTGATCAATTCCGTTAATCACATTGTTTGTTTGATTTGACAAATTAATCACGCAATTAATGCCCTTAATGAAAAGGTGTGAAAACATGCGCTCTTTGCAAAATTAAACATCTTTAATTATCGCTAGAGCACCTTTACCAGTTTTGTTTTAAATTGGTCGGTTGGTTCGTTAACAGAGTAGGCCAGTAAATCTTGTTGAATATCGCCGCAAATGCCGTCTACGCAACATCGTGTCAACGCCGATGCAACGTAATAAAGTTGCAGCGGCGTTGATACGACGTTGCATACACATTATGTGCCCACTAGGTAAAACATGGTTGAGTATTGCCGCAAATGTCGTCTACGCAACGACGCGTCAACGCCGATGCAACGTAATAAATATAAATGGAAGCAATGATCAAGTCGATTCCTTTCATCAATGTTCTGTCAGCAATTTGTGTATATTCTGATCAGATTTGCGGCGTCCGACCCAGTAATTCCTGAACTGTAAGCAAATAGTGCAGACCCTGATCAGGCAACGCGGTTAGCTTGATAAATTCAAGTACAGTTCTTCCCTAGGACTATACCCGATTTGAATTCTTTACCAGCATCTGTTTCTGAGGCCCCTGACTTGGTATCCTTCAAGCAGGGACCGTCTACTCTCTCGTTTTAACAGCTAGGTAGGGGCCGGTCTGTAAGTAAAGTCTGAGGGATTTTTGAACCTGTGCCGGTTGGGCGACGCTTCTGTAGCCGGAGAGGTCTGGTTTCCAATTATGATTTGAAAAATCAGGCATGAATCTTTCCTTTCTTTTCTTTCTTGTCTATCCACTATTTCTCTTTCTTTCCAATATTTCCCACTTTCTCTTTTTCACGCGCCATCAGAGACATACTGTTCTTGAAAGTATGAATGAAGTCCCTTAACGAACAGATACAGATACCTAGGCTGACGTGACAGGGCGATGATGCTACTTAAATATTTGCCTCTTCTCACCTCTAATAAAAGTTCAACATTGAAAATTAGCGTTAGAGTGAAACGTGGGCGAAACGACTAGGGGGGCGAAACGACTAGGGGGACGAATCGACAAGGGGGCGAAACGACTAGGGGGAAACGACCAGGGAGGAAACATCTTGGGGGCGAAACGACTACGGGAGGAAACGGTTTGGGGGCGAAACGTCCCGGATTCACATTTGGCCACAGTGAACTTCATTTGCCAATCGGCCTCCCACTGTGCAAGTTGATCCAGGTCATCTTGTAAAATAAGACAGTCAGAAGGAGAATATACTCGCCTCTGATGCTTGAGGTCCCGGGTTCGATCCCCGGCAGCGGCGATAAAATTTCGGTATCCGAACACGCTCCATTGGCATCATTTGCAGGGATGAATGTCATAAAGTGCACCGTCCTTCGGATCGGGACGTTAACTGGAGGCCCCCTGTGCAGGGAGAACCATCCCCTGTGCAGGTTAAAGATCCCTACCGTAATTACATGATTACTGTGTAGGCTTTCATCCTGCAAAACCTGGAGTATATGTCATATACACCTGCGGTAATGGTCAAATGTGACCGACGCAGTATCAGAAGATAGATAGATAGATATAGGCCAGTACATTTAGCCGGAAATGACCCTTGACCCACAACTAATTCCTTGAGAAATGTTATCAGCAGTTTTAGTATCAGGAAGGTGTCCTGATTTATAGAAAAAAAGTCCTCAAAAAAAATCTGAGGGGAAAGGGTATTTTTGGGGGGTGAAAAAAATACGAAAAATGAAGAAAAATCACAAAAACCAGGCTTATGTTAAACGATAAATACTTGACTTCATTAAATCATCCAAAATGAATATTTCTATCTGGGGAAAAATACTACAAATTCTGAAGATAAAAATTTTCTTTTAATTTTTTTTTGTATATTTTTTGTGTGAAATTTCGAAAAACAAGTATTAGCTTTTATAAAAAGCTTGAGTCTATGCTAAGCACACATTAATTTGTGTAGAACTAAAATGTGCCAGTTACCACAAAGTGTAAAAAAGTCACAGATATCAAATGAGGATTTCCAAATCTTATCACCAATGTCACATAAAACAAAATTTCCGTTTTTGTTTGGCTATCAATTACAACTAATTGAACTACATGCCTACATTTACGGTTTCTTCATTTCGCATTCTAGTTTAAACTTTCATTTTACATTCTAGGTTAACGTCATGAAAAAACAATCTGCCAAGATTGCCGTCTAGAAATGAAAACATTAAGAATTGGATGTGGGAAGAACTAGATAAGGGCAAATATATGTTAATTTTGCAAGTGTGAGAGCAATCGTGCATATCCATGTGATAAGCTTTAGGCAGCTTTCAGGTAATTGCTGGGTTTCAATATGCAAGTGGGCGTTCCAGTATGACCAGAGTAACCAAATGGAAAATGAAAGTAGAACCAGTCAACAGAATACCAGTCATAACCTTTCGTTAAATGCTTCCGGAGCAAAAGCTATCATTAAGGTTGTCTACATCCGTGGGCGTAGACAATAAAGGAAAGTCGCTTAAAACAAGAAAAAATTAATATCACTGACGTATATCTTTAAGTAAATTCATATTGGTACTTAACTTCACGAAATCATTAAAAATGATATTTTCTGTGCAAAAGATATATATATATATATATATTTTTTTTTGGGGGGGGGGGGGGGTGTAATCAAAAGCAAACACATCACGAAAACATGCCTATATAATTTTGACCCCCCACTAACCCACTTTAATCTATAAACTTGAAAAACATGGGGTTTAGTGGTTATATTTTCTTTTTCTGCTCAAAAACATAGCTTCTGAGTTTGTTGATACTCAATAGAACTGCCTCATCTATGTGGTAGAAATAAGTGAGTGAGTGTATTTGAGGTTTACATCCCGTCAACAGCAAATGTCATATGCAGTGGTTTCAAAAACATTTTGGCATCCAGATTTCAAGGAAAGATTGGAGTGTGATTTTCATTGTTATCTGAATAAAGCCCTTACAAATTTATCAAGCATAGCAGGGGAATAATGTCTATGTAAACGGGAAAATCCCCACTACCCGTCTATTGATGAAACCCCTGCATACGGAGACCGAACCTCGGTTTAAAGACTCATCTGAGAGTCTGGCGAAGCCCTTGGATCGAACCCACGACTCCTGATTTATGAGGCTAGTAGCTTATCCACTACAACATGGAGGCTTCTTTTACATGTACACCCCCTAAAACCCACCCAGGTGTTAATGGGTAGCAGTGGTGTAAAAGTCAACTGCCTCTCCCTCGTGCGCGTGAAAACATCCGAAATGAGTGTTCGAGAGCGATTAATTAAGCTTGAGGCTTTCATCGCAATCGAACTAAAATAAATTAGTATAAACTAAAACTCAAGTAGGAGGGGTTTTCTGTCGAGTACCCACAATCTATGCTTTTGAGCAGACATTACGAAACACGCCTAAACAAAAACATTGCCAATTGTTCAGCCCAAAAATGGAATTTTAAAATAAAAAAAAAAATGATGTTTTCCTTATTTCTGATCAAAACATAAGTTGCGGAGCTCGACAGAACCGCCTGAACTTGGCGGTTCTACCGAGTACCCACAATCTATGTTTTTGAGCTGATATAAGAAATTTAATATTTATCCCTGTACTATATAACAGTGGGGCTCGAGGGGTCAAAATTATATAGGCATGTTTTTTGACCCCACCCATCTGGGCTTGGAGTAATAGATTGGGCTGCTAATGCTTCCGCTCAGAACTGATACCGACCGCATATGAGTACTGCTAAACCGCTGAGAATATCCAGAAAAGTTGCTGCGAGTCAGCCTGTCCATGCATGTAAACCCTTTTGGATTCATTGGGCGGCAGGGATTCAGAGATGTCATTTCATCTCAATGTCAGGTAAAAGTCCCACAAACTTGGAAGCAATGTCTCGTTTTCGTGATGAATAAGAAAAACCTCAGAATTTTTCTCTGGATTTTTTGGGGGTGATCAAATCTTCCAATAGATTTGAATATGCGTGTTTTTGTTATGTTTTTATGACCCCAACTTTAAAAAAGTTGGAGGGTATATTGCTTCTGGTTCGTCCATTCGACTTTCCGTTACGCTTTGATGCATAGCATAACGCAAGAAACGTGCATGCTAGGGTTTTGAAATTTCATATATCGATTCTTCATGGAAAATTAGCTAACGCGTACTTTTTTCTTATCCGGATTGTGCCCCTTTCAAAAGTTATTGCCCTTTGAATTTTTTTTTATACAATCTTGTCAGCAAAATATCTCAAAATCTATTGGAGCTAGAGCCTTGTAAGTTGGTGACGAGTAGATGTCCTGATAAACTTTTGACTAAATTCCGAAAAATACTTTGTGGCTAATGGCCCTTTGTCACTTTGGGTACATTGTAGGCCCATGCTTTGTGATGCATAGCAAAACTTTAGAGCCTTGTATGCCAGGGTTTTGAAATTTCATATATGTATTCCTCATGGCAAATTAGCTGAAAGATATTTTTCTCATCCGGATTTTGCCCCATTTAAGGTTGTTTGAGTCAACCTTTGTGTTCAGTCAGCTCAAAACAGTTATTGTGCGCAATGTTGAGAGACAAAATTTGTAAATCAGTTTCAAGGGGGTACACCCCTATTATTTTTTCTGCCTGTTAAAAAGTCAGCGGCCAATTTCTATTGCAGTTAGTAGATAGGACAGTGTTGCATTGTTCTGATTGTGATTTTTGAGTGGTTGCTTCCACAAAGTCACACATAGCTATCAAAATCTTACGTGCGCCATGTTACCGGAATACACCGTATGCACATATTAACGATATTAATTCATTTGATTCTGATGGCACAAATGTGCTTCCATACATTAAAATTTTGTCATGAGACATTGACAAATGTATTTTCCGACCAAAAAAAAAAAAAGTTTATTCTTACAACTTTAACATAGTTCTTGTTTATCAATAGCATATAAGGAAAATATAAATGGCATGTATTAAAAAAAATAGAATGTAGAAAGACTGCACTTTATCAATTTCTGACGTAAGTTTTGTTTTCGATGACGTCATTTGTTTGCGCGTGAGGAGTCTTACAGCCGGTAAAACAGTGTATGGTGCCGTTATCTTGCCATTACTTATTTAATGCTTTTTCTGCGGATTAAATCCTAATTTTCTCAGAACTGGCACGGATTTTTTTTTTTTTTTTTTTGAGGATTTTTTTTTGGTAATTAATATAACATAGCCCTGTGTTTTGGTGTTAAAAGAAATTCTCAAGGAATTAGTTTGACCATAAAAATTAAAGTACCTCGCCTAATAGTCGAAGTGTTTATGTAGATACGTGCCGGCCTCAGTGGCTCAGTCGGATGCGCGTCTGACTGGTGATCAGGAGGACGCGGGTTCGACTCCCGCCGGGGTCGGCAACATTCTTTCGTGGAGATTGATCATGAAATCTTTTCTACGGTCATTCTCTCCCTTCCACTGATTCAAGAAGAGCAGTTGTCAGTTTCTGGCGAAAGAATGTGCACTGTACTGGTTAACCGCTTACGTATAAGCCTGCCCAGGAAAGTGTTGATAGGTAAACTGACCGGCTCAAAAATGACCTAAATAGTGTTGACTGGGCCGTTAAACCCCAATACAAACAAACAAACAAAATTATGTAGATACGCCCACGGGCCGTTTCGCCCGTGAGTCGTTTCGTCCTAGGTAGTTTCGCCCTGTTTTTGGTTGGTCGTTTCGCCCAGCTCTATGGATTAATGTTTTTTTTTTTGGTTTTGGTTTTACGGCCCTTTCAAGATTATTTCACTTATATCGAGCCGATCGTTAATCAGAGGTGGGCGAAAACCGGAGTACCCGGAGAAAAACCACCTGACCTTCCGTTGCAGAACTTGGCGTCTCACATGTGACCCGAGCGAGGCTCGAACCCACAGCGGAGAGAGATCATGATTAAGAGTCAGCGCTCTTATCCACTAGGCCACGGAGGCCCGTCATTAAGGTTAGATAATTTTGGTACATAAAGGGGTTTATGGGGGTATGGGGAGTCCCGCAAAGTATTGTTATATCCTCTTTGATACAAGAACTGACATTTATAAAGAATCATTCTTCCCCCGAACCATTAGAGATTGGAATCTATCTAACTATCTGCCAATACTTCTTAACCTCCGAGGAGGATTTTAAGAAGGAGTTCCAGTATACCAAGTAGTGAAGGGGGTTAACTGAAATTAAAGATAAGTATAGCAGGTGAAATGAGTTTGTACAGTGCGAGGAGAGTGTTAGTATAGTTAAAAGTAAAAACAGAAGCCAGTGACTAGGGCGACAGATGCACCACCCGGCACACAGCATCACTAAACTGTGTCAGGGTGGGGAACATGGAGACGGTTCTAACCAGTACACACAATCTATATTTTGAACAGAAATAAGAAAAATATCACGACTTTTCATCTTAAAACATTCGATTTTATCAGGATCTACACTGTTTGACATTCAATTTATGTATTTGTAGGAATATATTACATCAAGTAACCTGATTGGTTCAAAGTCAGAAATGGGTGTGGCTAAACTGAATATTCAGGAGGAGAAGGGTTAACACCAGCTGCAGTAAAGATAAATATGTTGTATTTTTTTGTTGGTTTTGGTTTTACGACCCGTTCAAACTTATTTCACTCATATCGAGCCGATCGTTAATCAAAGGTGGGCGAAAACCGTAGTACCCGGAGAAAAACCACCTGACCTTCCGTTGCAGAACTTGGCGTCTCACATATGACCCGAGCGAGGCTCGAACCACAACAGTGAGAGACCTAATGATCAAGAGTCAAATATGTTGTATAAAAAGACTACCCTTTGCATCAAAGATGCATGACGCAGTTCCATGGCGCACTGAAATGGTCCACATTACATTTGTAAAGACTGGTCTCGGTGAGCTAGCTGGCTGAACTGTCACGGGTGATCAGAGGGTCACGGGTTCCATTTCTGCGCTCGGCACCCGGCCGTCAGTATTATTACGCGGAAATATTTTCTACGCTGATTCAAGAAGGGGAGTTGTCAGTTTCTGGCGATAGAATATGCAATGTGCTGATTAACCGCTTGCAAATATGCCTGCTTAGAAAAACTTGAATAAAGCAATGCAATTAAATTGTTCCATTAATTTAATTCTCTTTATATGCATAATTTCACAGCCATGTAAGCAAACGGAATATTAGATCCACAATCAATTGGTATTAGCTCATCAAATTCAGCAGACGACACGTTGTTGATATGTTTCCAATCTTTCCCCAGAAAACAGGACTTGACATCTCATGCAAATTGTCTCTGTAGGAGACAATTTGCATGAGATGTCAAATCCATTTTACTGGAACAAAATAGAAACATATTTCATAATGTCGTCTGCTCCGAAAAATACCCAGCATGCAGAGTGTTCAGCATCTATTTCCTATGACAAAAGAAAAGACAACAAACCGACAAAACACTAATTTTCTAGAATAAACATAATCAAAACATAAACATCACTGTTGGGTCGATTGGCCCTGAATTTAAGGGGAATGGGGACACCTGGCAGATTTTCCCCCCATTTTTCAAAGGGAGACAACTTTCGGAACTTCCCGTTCGGTTTCCCGCAGAAAAAGGGATCAAATCTTAAAGGAAAGTCCTTTAAGAGTTGACCCCTATTGTCAGGGGAGACAAAATACTTTTGCAGGAGTTGCCTCCCCTGAAGGTGTTGCCATTCCCCTTAAGCAGACAAAACAAGCAATATATTGCTTCCACGCAGAGCTGAATCCGGCCCGCACACTAGTACTGGTAAACCGCTTAGAGGATCTAAGCCTGTCCAGGAACCGCGGTGCGAGGCGGACCGTCCATGCTAATAAACCCTATTGGTTTCATTGGGCGACAGGGCTTGAGATGTCATTTCATCTCAATGTCGGGTAAAAATCCCACAAAATTGGAAGCAATGTCTCCAAAATGACCTTTACAGTGTTGACGGGGACGTTAAACCTCAAATCAAACAAACAAACAAACAAATATATTGGTCACAAATAGCAACAGATAAGGTGAGTATTTTCTGGTAATTGAAGGATAGTTTTCCTTATTCTTCCATATAAACTTATGTTGTGGGTACTCATTAGAACCGCCTCATCGAGGCGGTTCTAATGAATGCCCACAACATAGGTCTTTATGGATAACTGACAAAAACAATCCTTCAATTATCACAAAATATGCTATGTTACAGCAGTCAAACCATTAAGCTTGACTTTTCCAGCCAGCAAATAACGTTGAATGTTGAACCAGTATTGATTCCACGTTTCTAGGTTCTAGTGGTCAACGTATAAAAGCAGTTAAAACATGTATGACTGTTATCGTCAGGTGAACAAGTCCGTGTGTTGAACAGTCCACTAAAGCCCATTTTGTATAAAGAAATGTGGTGGTTACGGGGGTTTTCATTATTTTCCTTTTTTTTCTGCTGAAAATATAGATTGTGTGTACTCGTTAGAACCGCATGAATGAGGTTCTTTTGACGAGCACTCACAATTTAAATTTGGACCCTGAATTAGGAAAATATCAAACATTTTCATTTGAAGCTTTTTTTTTTTATCTCAATGCAGTAATAAACTAATATATATGAAAAATATATATATATTTTTTGTCATAGCCTGTACACCGTGCAGCCTGCCGTTTAATGGACAGACTACTACCTCGGAGACAGATCACAGTAAAGGTGACGAAGAAAAGATAGGCGGAGATTTTACAAATCGAGAAGGCAATCTGTTGACCTTTGCTGCTAATGGAGAAGCAACTAAATGCTTGGAGATACCGCAATGTTGTGTTCAACATTCTGATTATATTTCAAAACCAGATGAGGTTTTTCCAGTTCGTTGAATAATATGTTTTAACGGAAATCGCATTAAATTTGTTTTCGACGTCAAGTGTACGTCTACGGAACAAAATATATTATATTTATTTGCTCACACTAAAACTTCATTTATTCAGCAGCATTTTTGCCAAATTATAACGCATTACTCGGTTAAATAAACACACTACGCTCCCCTAAAGAGACCAGGTGTAAAAAAAAATGCTGTCTGTAACTACAGATTATTTTCTTTTAGGCTGTCAAAAAACACAGATCAGAGATTTCGAAGGCTAACATTCATGACAGATCAGAAATTCGGTTACATCTTCAAGAAAGACGCATTCCGTGCTGGTATATAAGATTGCATTTTCTGCTGTTTTGATATCTGGGAAATGCTTTCTTCTTACATTCGTTTTACTGAGGCTACCGGGTCGTTTCGCCAGTTGGATCGATTCGCCCGTGAGTCGTTTCGCCCTAATTTGGTGGGTCGTTTCGCCAATATGTTTATTCAGGTCTATATATAGAATGAGGTAGTGTATGTTTTGGTAATTAAAGGGTCGAGGTGGAATGGGTGTGCGTTTGGTTAAAGCTCTGGCTTGTCTGTTCTTTTTCTATTGCTTATGCAGCTTGAAGACCAACTGACGACTTCTACTTTAGGTATGGGCAACTGAGCTACCACCTTTTTGAGAAAGAGAGAGGAACAAACGGCATGCTCTTCACAGCAAGGTAGCTTCAAGAGAAATGCGAAAAGCAGGAACAGAACATGGACTATACATGACCTTTGTCGACCTTACCACAACATTTGACGCAGTCAGTCGTGAGGGTCTTTGGAAAATCATGGTGAAGTTTTGATGTCCAACCAAGTTCATAGCCATTGTGGGGCAGTTCCATGATGGGATGCTTGCACGGTTCAAAATGATGGTTTCGGATTAACGGAGCATGGTGTTCTCTGCCATGCTTTCCAGGATGGTGACAATGGTATACTCATTAGGTATCGCTTTAAGGAAACTTTACAATATCAGAAGGTCGCAAGCCAAATCCAAGGTGCAGATAGAGGTGCTAGATGAGTTCCTTTCTGCTGATGACATGGCAAAAGGTGCTCCAACAGAAGAGAAGATGCAAAAAGGTATATATCAAGTATCTGACTCCTGTGATATCAAGACCTCACAATCCGCATAAAAAGACTGAGGTAGTCTATCAACCAGCACCTGGCAAACCTTAAAAGCCCACCATTACAGTGAAAGGTCAAAGATTGCAACTGGTAGACAAGTTAACCTACCTTGGGAGCACACTGTCAATAGTCGTTCACATTGATGATGGAGTCGATGCAAGGATTGCCAAAGCTAATGCAGCATTTGGCCGGCTACGAGGTCGGGTTTTGGACCGATGTGGAACCAGGCTTGACACAAAACTGAAAGTCTACAGAGCTGTGGTACTGACAACACTAGTGTATGCATGTCAAACATAGACAGTTTACCAACGGCACGCCAAAAGACCGAGTCACTTCCATGCAAGCTGTCTCAGAAAACTGTTAAGGATTAAGTGTCAAGACAGGATTACAGACACGGGAGTCTTTAAAAGGGCAGAAATGCAAAGTGTACATACATTCATGACAGATCAGAAATTCGGTTACATCTTCAAGAAAGACGCATTCCGTGCTGGTATATAAGAGTGCATTTTCTGCTGTTTTGATATCTGGGAAATGCTTTCTTCTTACATTCGTTTTACTGAGGCTACCGGGTCGTTTCGCCAGTTGGGTCGATTCGCCCGTGAGTCGTTTCGCCCTAATTTGGTGGGTCGTTTCGCCAATATGTTTATTCAGGTCTATATATAGAATGAGGTAGTGTATGTTTTGGTAATTAAAGGGTCGAGGTGGAATGGGTGTGCGTTTGGTTAAAGCTCTGGCTTGTCTGTTCTTTTTCTATTGCTTATGCAGCTTGAAGACCAACTGACGACTTCTACTTTAGGTATGGGCAACTGAGCTACCACCTTTTTGAGAAAGAGAGAGGAACAAACGGCATGCTCTTCACAGCAAGGTAGCTTCAAGAGAAATGCGAAAAGCAGGAACAGAACATGGACTATACATGACCTTTGTCGACCTTACCACAACATTTGACGCAGTCAGTCGTGAGGGTCTTTGGAAAATCATGGTGAAGTTTTGATGTCCAACCAAGTTCATAGCCATTGTGGGGCAGTTCCATGATGGGATGCTTGCACGGTTCAAAATGATGGTTTCGGATTAACGGAGCATGATGTTCTCTGCCATGCTTTCCAGGATGGTGACAATGGTATACTCATTAGGTATCGCTTTAAGGAAACTTTACAATATCAGAAGGTCGCAAGCCAAATCCAAGGTGCAGATAGAGGTGCTAAATGAGTTCCTTTCTGCTGATGACATGGCAAAAGGTGCTCCAACAGAAGAGAAGATGCAAAAAGGTATAGATCAAGTATCTGACTCCTGTGATATCTATGACCTCACAATCCGCATAAAATGACTGAGGTAGTCTATCAACCAGCACCTGGCAAACCTTAAAAGCCCACCATTACAGTGAAAGGTCAAAGATTGCAACTGGTAGACAAGTTAACCTACCTTGGGAGCACACTGTCAATAGTCGTTCACATTGATGATGGAGTCGATGCAAGGATTGCCAAAGCTAATGCAGCATTTGGCCGGCTACGAGGTAGGGTTTTGGACCGATGTGGAACCAGGCTTGACACAAAACTGAAAGTCTACAGAGCTGTGGTACTGACAACACTAGTGTATGCATGTCAAACATAGACAGTTTACCAACGGCACGCCAAAAGACCGAGTCACTTCCATGCAAGCTGTCTCAGAAAACTGTTAAGGATTAAGTGTCAAGACAGGATTACAGACACGGGAGTCTTTGAAAGGGCAGAAATGCAAAGTGTACATACATTCATGACAGATCAGAAATTCGGTTACATCTTCAAGAAAGACGCATTCCGTGCTGGTATATAAGAGTGCATTTTCTGCTGTTTTGATATCTGGGACATGCTTTCTTCTTACATTCGTTTTACTGAGGCTACCGGGTCGTTTCGCCAGTTGGGTCGATTCGCCCGTGAGTCGTTTCGCCCTAATTTGGTGGGTCGTTTCGCCAATATGTTTATTCAGGTCTATATATAGAATGAGGTAGTGTATGTTTTGGTAATTAAAGGGTCGAGGTGGAATGGGTGTGCGTTTGGTTAAAGCTCTGGCTTGTCTGTTCTTTTTCTATTGCTTATGCAGCTTGAAGACCAACTGACGACTTCTACTTTAGGTATGGGCAACTGAGCTACCACCTTTTTGAGAAAGAGAGAGGAACAAACGGCATGCTCTTCACAGCAAGGTAGCTTCAAGAGAAATGCGAAAAGCAGGAACAGAACATGGACTATACATGACCTTTGTCGACCTTACCACAACATTTGACGCAGTCAGTCGTGAGGGTCTTTGGAAAATCATGGTGAAGTTTTGATGTCCAACCAAGTTCATAGCCATTGTGGGGCAGTTCCATGATGGGATGCTTGCACGGTTCAAAATGATGGTTTCGGATTAACGGAGCATGATGTTCTCTGCCATGCTTTCCAGGATGGTGACAATGGTATACTCATTAGGTATCGCTATCAGGAAACTTTACAATATCAGAAGGTCGCAAGCCAAATCCAAGGTGCAGATAGAGGTGCTAGATGAGTTCCTTTCTGCTGATGACATGGCAAAAGGTGCTCCAACAGAAGAGAAGATGCAAAAAGGTATAGATCAAGTATCTGACTCCTGTGATATCTTTGACCTCACAATCCACATAAAAAGACTGAGGTAGTCTATCAACCAGCACCTGGCAAACCTTAAAAGCCCACCATTACAGTGAAAGGTCAAAGATTGCAACTGGTAGACAAGTTAACCTACCTTGGGAGCACACTGTCAATAGTCGTTCACATTGATGATGGAGTCGATGCAAGGATTGCCAAAGCTAATGCAGCATTTGGCCGGCTACGAGGTAGGGTTTTGGACCGATGTGGAACCAGGCTTGACACAAAACTGAAAGTCTACAGAGCTGTGGTACTGACAACACTAGTGTATGCATGTCAAACATAGACAGTTTACCAACGGCACGCCAAAAGACCGAGTCACTTCCATGCAAGCTGTCTCAGAAAACTGTTAAGGATTAAGTGTCAAGACAGGATTACAGACACGGGAGTCTTTAAAAGGGCAGAAATGCAAAGTGTACATACATTCATGACAGATCAGAAATTCGGTTACATCTTCAAGAAAGACGCATTCCGTGCTGGTATATAAGAGTGCATTTTCTGCTGTTTTGATATCTGGGACATGCTTTCTTCTTACATTCGTTTTACTGAGGCTACCGGGTCGTTTCGCCAGTTGGGTCGATTCGCCCGTGAGTCGTTTCGCCCTAATTTGGTGGGTCGTTTCGCCAATATGTTTATTCAGGTCTATATATAGAATGAGGTAGTGTATGTTTTGGTAATTAAAGGGTCGAGGTGGAATGGGTGTGCGTTTGGTTAAAGCTCTGGCTTGTCTGTTCTTTTTCTATTGCTTATGCAGCTTGAAGACCAACTGACGACTTCTACTTTAGGTATGGGCAACTGAGCTACCACCTTTTTGAGAAAGAGAGAGGAACAAACGGCATGCTCTTCACAGCAAGGTAGCTTCAAGAGAAATGCGAAAAGCAGGAACAGAACATGGACTATACATGACCTTTGTCGACCTTACCACAACATTTGACGCAGTCAGTCGTGAGGGTCTTTGGAAAATCATGGTGAAGTTTTGATGTCCAACCAAGTTCATAGCCATTGTGGGGCAGTTCCATGATGGGATGCTTGCACGGTTCAAAATGATGGTTTCGGATTAACGGAGCATGATGTTCTCTGCCATGCTTTCCAGGATGGTGACAATGGTATACTCATTAGGTATCGCTTTAAGGAAACTTTACAATATCAGAAGGTCGCAAGCCAAATCCAAGGTGCAGATAGAGGTGCTAGATGAGTTCCTTTCTGCTGATGACATGGCAAAAGGTGCTCCAACAGAAGAGAAGATGCAAAAATGTATAGATCAAGTATCTGACTCCTGTGATATCTATGACCTCACAATCCGCATAAAAAGACTGAGGTAGTCTATCAACCAGCACCTGGCAAACCTTAAAAGCCCACCATTACAGTGAAAGGTCAAAGATTGCAACTGGTAGACAAGTTAACCTACCTTGGGAGCACACTGTCAATAGTCGTTCACATTGATGATGGAGTCGATGCAAGGATTGCCAAAGCTAATGCAGCATTTGGCCGGCTACGAGGTAGGGTTTTGGACCGATGTGGAACCAGGCTTGACACAAAACTGAAAGTCTACAGAGCTGTGGTACTGACAACACTAGTGTATGCATGTCAACTTTATCAGAATAGAAATGTGTTTCATGACTGATATGAGCAACTTTGGTTTGCAAGACAAACAGAATGTAACAGATAACTATTCATTTTTGTCAAATTATGTAAAAATTATCATCATGTTAATATCAATGGAATTCCACCATCTTTGTTGTCATTAAAAAGTTTGGAGTAAAATTCGAGCCCCCAATACCAGGTGTTCCCTATGCAGGAGGTAACTTAAAAAAGTAAAAGAAGAGAAGAAAGTACATACTTTGACACATATTTATTATTTTGGCCAAATGTGGAAAGGTACAATTAAGAACAAATAATTAAATACACTCCTACATTCAAAACTCTTGTGAAAATTTACAGTGTTCCATTAAACATCGATAAGAACCCCCAAATAGTTGAATCATTAATTTCCCCTTTGAGAGCCCCAATACTAAAATCAGTTCCATACTAGAAATGTCAAAATGTAAACAGACACCGGCGATTGTTTTGGCAGCTTACAAATCCCGTGAGAAATAAAATGAAAATGTGAGATACGAAATGGCATAGCAAAATGGCGGGAAATACAATGCTACAGGTAGGAAATTATGTATTACCTCTCGGATTGGCATTTCTTCTCAGTTTGACATAAGTGACAGATAGCGGTAAATTTGACCTTAGGATTCCCTGAGTTGGTAATGTCCTGTGACGTCAAGCACACGAAAATACCGATCTTATGTACAATTGGCGAAATTCGATTATTGGCGAAATTCGCTTACGCTTCTATACTTGTATGCGGTCGATTTCAGCTCTGAGTGGAAGCATCATCCAGCCCATCTATTTCTTCAAGCCCCAATGGGCGGTTGCGTGCATCGGGCAGAGGAAAGTGAGCAAAGTGGCGAACCCTCATCAGAAGGGATGATAGTGAAAATGAGGCAAAGAGAATATAAGAATCTTATATGGGTGTGAGGGGGGGATTGAAAAATCCGTCGTCCCGAGGGACACTGTCCGGCATCACGAGGCTTGCCGAGTGATGCCGGACAGTGATCCCGAGGGACGGATTTTTCTATCCACCCCTCACACCCATATTGGATTCTTTTTCTTGCATACCTTCCATTTCTATTGCGTATTTTAATGCTGCTGTCACTTCGATTACCGACGTCCGCCATTTTGTGATGACACAACAGGAATGTTTAGTGACGTCACGCATGACGACGCTGCACATGAGGTTATAATCAACCAGTGCATTTATCAAACACGCGATTATATTCGATTTTGGGTCGGAACACCAGGGTCAGAACATAAATTTCTATCCCAGGGTAAAATCACGGATTTCCTTGTCTGGTGTGCAAGAATCAGCGAAGCTGAGCAGAAACGCGCACAGCGCAAAGCCAGAGCTAATACATCACCAACAGAGCTATCTTCCTCCAACCTCTGTTGCTTTAACCACAATATGCAGTTCAGAGCTAGAATTGGTCTCATCAGTCATCTTAGAAGACACAAACATTAACATTTCTCAAAGGTGATTAAGAATGGTCATTGACAGTAATGACAGACGAACTATTATTATAATTACCATTATTGTTATCATTATCAGCATTAGAAGTTGGAGTAAATTATCAGGCTTGTACTAATTATTAACATTTTCAACGTACTTACTGGCTGAATCATTGCTATCGTTATTTTATCTTGTTTTATCATAGTAAAGAAGTTTGTCCATTCAAACACGAACCAACTTTTAGAATTTACTATTGAATTTTCGGTGAAGCGTAAAACAAAAGTCAAAATGCCAAATATAGAGGAATATCAGAACCCTAGTTAATGAGCGAGAGGACCTTATATTATTGAATTCAGGCACACCAACAGATGAAACATATGGAGCATTGCACATGCCACGTGCTAAACTGAACTGTAAAGTTACCCAAAACACAGCCGTGTGATAAAGTACAATTTAAACGGCTATGTTCTGGTGAAAAGTGTGATATTGTTTTCTTATCTATACTCCAAAAATATGTTGAGGGTCCTCGTAGGAACAGCTTTATTGAGGCGGTTATGACGAGAACCCACAACTTATGTCTTTAAACAGAAATAAGAAAATAATGTATACCCCTGTAAACCCCAGTTTTTTCTATATTAGTGAGTCGTAGAGGGGTGTTCATCACACGGACTACATAGATAAACATGTTTGTCTTTCAGCCACCAAGTTTGCTGTGTGTGTTAACGAAGGCCAAGACAAGCTTCCTACGCTGTACTGGTTATCAAAACTTCATAAAAAACCTTACAAAGCACGGTTTATTGCAAATTCTAGCTCTTGCACTACCACTGAACTTTCTAATTTGTTAACTTCCTGTCTTACTGCTATTAAAACGCATGTAATTAAATATTGTGATAAAGTCTTTGAAAGGTCAGGAAGAAATCTGTTTTGGTCTATAAAAAATTCGAATGAGGTTTTACATAAATTGAAATCTAGACATTTTCGTGCTTCTAGTCTGTCTACCTACGATTTTTCCACTCTTTACACTACACTTCCTCATAATCTTATAAAAGAAAAGCTTAATGATTTAATTGAATGGGCTTTTCACAGAGAAGATTCTCTCTATCTTGCATGTAATGTCAGAAATGCATTTTTCACTTCTAAAGAGCATAAGAATTATACACTTTGGCCATGTCAGAAAGTGTGTGATGCCCTCACCCTTCTACTTGACAATATTTATAATAGATTCGGTACTAAGTTATTTAGACAAATTGTGGGTATTCCGATGGGTACTAATTGCGCACCTCTTGTGGCTGATCTGTTCTTGTATTGTTATGAAAGAGACTTCATTTTGTCGCTATCCTTTGATAACCAATGTGAAATTATTGAAGCTTTTAGCTCTACTTCTAGATATTTAGATGATTTATTAAATATTGATAATACCTATTTTGATGGTTTGATCAGTCAGATTTACCCCCAAGAACTTCAGTTAAATAAAGCAAATTCTTCTGATACCGAGGCCCCGTTTTTGGATTTACATCTATCTATTGTAGATGGATTTGTTTCGTGCAAAATTTATGATAAACGCGATGACTTTGATTTTGAGTTTGTAAATTTTCCTTTTGTGGATGGTGATGTTCCTCGTGCGCCATCCTATGGCGTTTATATTTCGCAATTAATTCGGTTTGCTAGAGTATGTAGTCATGTAACTGACTTCAACACTCGTAATAAATTATTAACGGCTAAACTCCTTAATCAGGGTTATCGGTACCATAAACTACGCAAAGCCTTTTCAAAATTTTATAGACGCCATTCTGATTTAATTTCAAAATTCAATATTGGACTTAAATCTCTTCTGCAACAAGGTCTATCGGAACCCGAATTTTATGGTGACTTAGTATATAAATTCAGAAAAATATATAACCGCAATGACTTCAGCACCCAATTTCGTAAAATCATTCTTCGATATAAAAAGATTGGGTACAACGTGGATATTATACGACAGACTGCATGCATGGTAGTTAACCCAATCACGGTTGGCAACTTTGCTTCCCTCTTTAATTGCACGCCGGTGGGTCAGGCCTCAGATTCTATGACGGCTCCAACGTAAAGGCTTATTGAAAATTAGAGAGATAATGTTGGTTGGTGCCTGATGCTCTGTCTCTGGTCGGGCTCATCGGAGTCTAACTGTTGGTTTTCTTTTGCTCCAGCATTTCAGTGGTTTCTTGCTGTCGAATCCTCACCGTTGTCTCACCTCTGTGGTTCTTTGATTTTTGTGTTCACGGAGATGTTGCACTGATGAGTTAGGAGGCCTTCATGCGGACTGAAAAATTATTTGTCTAAATCGCGACGGAAGTAAGGGCGAGGATTGTGGCCACGTAAAGTCGATTTAAGCCCCCCAGTGGAAATCTTTTACTGACCGTTCCAAGGCGGCTCTTCTGTGGCGATTTATTTATGTTGTTGTTAGTTACTTACTGTGTGTATCACTTGTGTCTTTTAATTTCGGATGGCCATATGGCCATTTTGTGGGAAAGTAACTGTCCTTATGGCCTTCCTTTGTTTAGGTTTCCATTATGGTCTGGTCGCTTAATGTTTGTATTTCTTTCCCTTTGGTGTCTTTTATGGGTGGAGTTAGTTAATTGTATCAATTCCTGATCTTTGTTTTACTTCTACTTTGTTAACGTGATGAGAACCACAGCCTCAGTGTTACATAGACGGTGGTTCTTGTATCTGTACGGGAAGGAAACCCACGAGCGGCACCGAGTGGGTTAACGTCCATACAGACGCACGGACCATACTCTGAGCAGCTTATTGTACATGGTCGCCTCTGCCTCGTTTGCATCACGAGCTATTGGCATTATGAAGCTTGGGTTGTGCAATAAAAATTGATAGAAAAAAAAAACATACATGGCGTTTGGTGTTAAAAACATTATAGGCACAACCAGATATTCGCACGAACTTCAGATGTTTTCTTTCACTATCAAATTTATATTAACTTATTACAACACAGAAATCGCTGTTAGAGTATATCATAGCCCCTCCAGCTAAGTCGTTTTTGACATCTAGGAAAGAAAACGTACAAGCAGAAAAACAAAATAAAATTTAAACAAATAACGCCTCAGAGGCTTACTGACTGCACAATTTGTGTGTTGACGGGAAATGTGAATGAATATGGAACAGTCACTATGTTACTGTATGGCAGCAGTATTACAAGTAATGCCGTGGAGCTAACATTAAATAGTTTCCACCGAAGTTGCCGGTGTATTGGCATCCAGAATACGTCTTTCTTGAAGATGTAATCGAAATTCTGATCTGTCATGAATGTTAGCCTTCAAAATCTCTGATCTGTGTTTGTGGACAGTCGTAAAGAAAATAACCTGTAGTTAGAGACAGCACTTTTCTTGACACCTTGTCTCTTTAGGGGATCGTAGTTTGTTTATATTGTCGAATTATGCGGTCCAATTTGGTAGCATTGCTGCTGAATAATTGTAGTTTTAGTGTTAACAAATGAATGTGACATGTTTTGTTCCGTAGATATACACTTGACGCCGAAAGCAAATTTTGATGCGATTTTCTTTAAAAACAATTTTCAACGAACTGGAAAAGCCTTATCTTGTTGTGTAGAAAGCCTAGCTAGAAAGCCTCCATGTGGATGAGTATGTTTGATACTGTACTGGAACTGAGGGTGAGGGTTGAAATTTCATAAACTCCGGATTTGAAGCCCTTCTCGATTTATACAAGTAGTTTAGGTCGTAGTACCAAAGCGTTAATCCAAAATCGTTAATCCATAGACAAAATGGCAAATATCAATGTTCGGATCAACAGACATTGACTCCAGAAGAGTGTAATCAGGCGTCCGCGGATATTAAGCACTACTTGGTAAGCAAGCTTCGCCCACCATGCACATCGACCCGAACGAAGAAAAGGTGTAAATGCCGGGAAGGGTATGTCCGAGATTTTGGAAGTCTTCCTAAGGCTTTCCATTTGCAAACATATCAGAAATAATTCTGGAAATGGCCACATTGTACGGATCCACAAGATCATGGCGCCTCCCATAAAACTTCTTTAGTGTTGATACCAGTTTGGTTTTTTGATACCCCTGGCATAACAACCTGGTAGTGAGCACCTTCCCACGTTCCATAAAGTCCTGGTACTTTGAACAGGCTCTAGCATAACGGATTAACTATGAAACGTAAACACCATATGCTGGTGCAGACGGGATATTACTGCTCAGGAAGGGAAAGTTAACGATGGGAAAATTGAAGTCATCTCGTTTATCGTACAGCCTAGTAGTAAGCTTCCGGTTGTCAATATAGAGATAACAATCCAAGTATGAGGAGGAGGTTGCAGTCTCTGTTGTTTCCTTAATTTCAAGTTCACGTGGATAGATGAATTCCAAGTACTTGGCAAATTTAGCAACAAAAAAAAAACTTCATCTACCCTTTCATCGTAACCTTTACCGTGATCCGTCTTCAAGTCAGATATGTCTTGCCGATGTAAATATGTCTGCTGATTCCATTTATTTTACTTTGAGCAAAACTCTTGTACTTTACAGAAATTGTAGATTCCGATCAGATACGCGTTCTGCTTACCAATGTCCTGTGCTATGTTTAAGCTGGGTGTGCATCTCAATTATCCTGTACAATTTCATGGGAGTTTTATACTTGCAAAACCATTACCTAAAGACAACATGCAACATTAAAAAAGACATTTTCACAAAGAGAATATTTATCGCCTTCAATTTCAAAATATTTGGTCAAACATGGCGGCACCCAAGATTGGTTGTGTCCGGCTTTCAGTCATTGTAAAGTTCGAAGATTTGAGCCGACGTAAATTGGTCACCTGAGCATCCGTAAAGAAGTTGCGCTTCGGTGAGATTGACTTACATCTCAGGAAAGTTTTCAGTATAATTAAGTCTCACGACAGGCTTAACTGTAAACGAGTCTGAGATTTCCTTGTCGAGGTCTGAACCCCATCATTCATTATTTCCCCATCATTCATTATTTTTTTGAACCACCTACTTCAAAGAGTTAAACTAAAGATATTGCCAACAGACTGACCAAGAATACAGAAAATCATTTTTGTAAAATGTTCCCTTCAAACATAACGTAGAAAAAGAAGGTACAGCCTTTATTATTCTTATCCTGCAATAAAAGCCATTGAAGCAGTTTAAAAAAACAAGCTTCTTAGACCTTTTTTAAGTTGAATAAAAGCGTCGCTAACGCTGCATGATACCCCACCACTGCAGGCCAATATATGGTTAAATCCATGACGACAAATATGTTTTCTGAAGTGTTCTATATCTATATATGTAAAATTTTATCAACGTATTCAATATAGGGTAGCAGCTATGGGCCAAATTCATTTCTTACATAGAAAATAAATACAAAAACTATTTCATGGAAATTGTTAAAAAACGTAACTCTGCCAAATGTTAACTCATTTTGCCCACTAACCAGCCCTACCATGCTTCTATAAATGGTCTATATAGCTATGAATTTTTATCCAAATATTCAATTAAGTAAAGTAATAAAACACAAGGGGCCCATGGGCCACTACGCCCACCAAAGGTCATGTGGTTTACACCATATACAGGCAAGGTACCCATCTTGGTCATGAGACAACAATACCACGAATAATGTTTAATAGCCATATTTTAATGTTTGATTTACCATATATGGGCATGGCGGCCATATTGGTCCTGTGACCCAGTCCTTACGAACAAACTTTCGGTCCCTCATTCCATAGAGGCTCCACATGGAATTTGGTTTCAATTGGCCAAGTAGTTTAAGTGAAAAAGATAAAAATACTGAATCTGAGGCATCCTCGACAAAGGTCGGTAAATGACCTCGACCTTTGGAACAGATAAACTTCCATTCAGCTGATTATAAATACCATTTCTGATGACACTAGCTAATATACAATCAGAAAATTCACTGTTTTGACATTTTTCCATACAAATGTCTAAGTGACCAAATTTGACCTTGACGTAAAACAGGTCACGGTCAACCAAAGGTCATCATTTGAACAAATTTGGAAGGGCCAGAGTCCCTGATGCTGCATACCAAGTTTCAAGATCATCGGCCGTTCGGTTCTTGAAAAGAATATTTTTAAAGTTTTTACCATATATGGGCATGGCCGCCATTTGGTCATGTGACCTAGTCCTCACGAATAACTTTTCGTTCCCTCATTCCATAGAGGATTCACATGTAATTTGGTTTCAATTGGCCATAAGTGAAGAAGATAAAAATACTGAACCTGAGGCATCCTGGACAAAGGTCGGTAAATGACCTTGACCTTTGGAACTGATAAACTTCCATTCAGTTGTTTGTAAATACCATTTCTGATGCCACTAGCTTATATACAATCAGAAAAAAATCCACTGTTTTGCCATTTTTCCATACAAACGCCTAAGTGACCAAATTTGACCTTGACGTAAAACAGGTCAAGGTCAACCAAACATCAACATTTGAACAAACTTGGTAGGGCTAAGTACGTGTATGCCTGATGTTGCATATCAAGTTTCAAGATCAATGGCCATTCGGTTTTTACCATATATGGGCATGGCGGCCATCTTGGTCATATGACCAAGTCCTCACGAACAAATTTTCGTTCCCGCATTCCATAAAGGCTCCACATATAATTTGATTTCAATTTACCAAGTAGTTTAAGTGAAGAAGAAGATAAAATACTGAATCTGAGCCGTCCTGGACAAAGGTCGGTAAATGACCATGACCTTTGAAACTGACACACTTCCATTCATCTGATTGCAAATACCATTTCTGATGCCACGTGCTAATATACAATCAGAAAAGTCCACTGTTTTGCCATTTTTCATACAAATGTCTAAGTGACCTTGACGTAAAACAGGTAAATGTCAACCAAAGGTCATCATTTGAACAAACTTGGTAAGGCCCGAGTCCCCGATGCTGCAACCCAAGTTTCAAGATCATCGGCTATTCGGTTCTTGAGAAAAAGATTTTTAAAGGTTTTTACCATATATGGGCATGGCGGCCATATTGGTCATGTGACCCAGTCCTCCCGAACAAACTTTTGTTTCCCCTTCCCATAGAGGCTCCACATTTAATTTAGTTTCAATTGGCCGAGTAGTTTTAGAGGAGATGATGTTTGAAAAGTTGACGACGCAGACGACGACGACGGACGAATGCCTGTACTATAAGCTCCCCCGAGGCTTTTGGCTCTGGTGAGCTAACCCCTTCCCCGGCCAAAAAAAAAAACAACAAAAAAAAAAAACACACACACACACACACAATTTGATGAGAATTGTTAACGACCATAACTCTGACAAAGATGTTAAGGTATTTGCCAATTAATAATTCCAAACATGCTTCCTTTAATAGTACATATGTGTGAAGTTCATCCA
The DNA here is from genome assembly GCA_963580285.1 of Lucinisca nassula. NCBI lineage: Eukaryota > Metazoa > Mollusca > Bivalvia > Lucinida > Lucinidae > Lucinisca > Lucinisca nassula. The sequence goes on from OY757021.1 coordinate 50,301,473, forward strand.
TATATTCCATTAAGTTAAGGAATAAGAACCCCAAAATCATTTAATGGGACTTGTACACGGCCATAACCATCTAATATGTTAACGTATTTTGCCAATTAACAATTCTAAACATTCCTCCTATAGTGGTCTATATATCTGTGAAGTTTCATCCATATATTCCATTTCGCAATGGAATAAGTGATCAAAACCGTTTAATCGAAATTGTTAACGACAATTTCTGTATCAAATGTTAACGTATTTATGCCATGAGCAATTCCCAAACCACACATTCCCAATACCAATATATGAACAAAATTCCATCCAATTTGTTCTTAAAGTCCAAAAACTATTAAATTGAAATTGTTAACGGCAATAACTCTGTCAAATATTAACGCATTTTGCCTATAAACAATCCAAAACCTGCTTCTTATGGTGGTCTATATATCAGTGACGATTGCACGACCCGCAGAAAAAGCAACCGACTGAAGTCGGTTGATTTCTAAGAGTGTCCTAAAATCACCGTGTCATTCTGTCATTCGGTCATTCTGTCAGTCTGTCAGTCTGTCCGTCCGTAACCCGTTTGTGAAAATTGGTGATAGTGACTTAACCGCTTGGAATTCAAACAATTTTTGGCATACTGATAGATATCAATGAGATCTAACCAATGAACTTGCGAAATATTACATTCCATTTAGTATACCCTCGCCGAGGCGAAAAATGTGAAAATTTTCGAACTGCTTTTCCTCGGAAACCGTTGGGCCGATTGAAGTCAAATTTCATATGGAGCCTCTATGGGATTGGGGAAACCAAAATTTGCTCATGGGTCCAGGTCACATGACCAAAATGGCCGCAAAGCCATATATGGTCTGTCTGTCTGTCCGTCCGTAACCCGTTTGTGAAAATTGGTGATAGTGACTTAACCGCTTGGAATATTTAAACAATTTTTGGCATACTGATAGATATCAATGAGATCTAACCAATGAACTTGCGAAATATTACATTCCTTTTATTATAGCCTCGCCGATGCGAAAATGTGAAAATTTTCGAACTGCTTCTCCTCGGAAACCGTTGGGCCGATTGAAGTCAAATTTCATATGGAGCCTCTATGGGATAGGGAAACCAAAATTTGCTCATGGAGTCCAGGTCACATGACCAAAATGGCCGCCAAGCCATATATGGTAAAAACCCTTCAAAAATAGTCTTCTCCAGAACCACTGGGCAGATTTCCACGAAACTTAATAAATAGCATCTGGGACGTAGGCCCATTATAAATTGCAAAAATGGTGACCCTGAGTTGACCTTGACCTTCTTTTGGTCCGTCCGTAACCCGTTTGTGAAAATTGTTGATAGTGACTTAACCGCTTGGAATATTTAAACAATTTTTGGCATGCTGATAGATATCAATGAGATCTAACCAATGAACTTGCGAAATATTACATTCCATTTAGTATAGCCTCGCCGAGGCGAAAAATGTGAAAATTTTCGAACTGCTCCTTCTCGGAAACCGTTGGGCCGATTGAAGTCAAATTTCATATGGAGCCGCTATGGGATGGGAGAAACCAAAATTTTCTCATGGGGTCCAGGTCACATGACCAAAATGGCCGCCAAGCCATATATGATAAAAACCCTTTAAAAATAGTCTTCTCCAGAACCACTGGGCAGATTTCCACGAAACTTGATAAATAGCATCTGGGACGTATGCCCATCATAAATTGCTAAAATGGTGACCCTGGGTTGACCTTAACCTTCTTTGTGCCTAGGTCAAACTTTGACACATATGCTTTTGTATTGGAAAAGTGAGAATGCATTTTATCCTGCAAACGATTCAGAATACAGTACTAAAGTATAAGATATATTTTTGCTCCTTTCGATAAGGCGCATTTATTAGGGGAACCGTTTTAGGTCCAGGTCACATGACCAAAATGGCCGCCATACCCATATATGGTAACACTCATAAAGCTAAAAGCATCCGGCGGGTCGTGCACTTCAGCTGAAGCACTGGTTCATACATATATTCCATTTAGTAAAGGAATAAGTGCCCAAAACCTATTTAATGGGAATTGTCAACGGCCATAACTCCGTTAAATGTTAACGTATTTTGCCCATGAACAATCCAAAACCACTTATACCCAATACCAATGTTTATACAAAATTAGAAGAAAAACCCTTATTTTGAACTAAAAAGGGCAGTAACTCTGTCAATTGTTAACGGATTTTGCTCGTTAATAATCCCATACCACTCATCCCCGGTATAAACATGTATGAAAAATTTGAACAAACAAATCCGTGAAAAATTACTCAAGTTATCGATCGGAAAGGGTGCGGACAGACGGACGGACGGACAGACACTCGACGGTATATCATAATACCCAACGACTATCGTGTGGTGGGGTATAAAAGCTACATTGCCTGTGCAACAAATAGTTCCACTGTAATGTAAATGTTTTTCCCAAATTAAAGAATGATGGACAGATTGAGACGGGTGAGACAGTAGCATTGGTCTAATAGAATCTACGATGGAATTGAGACTTTCCACGTGTTTTCAGTTTATTCAAGTCTCATATAAGCCTACGCTGAGCCTCGGCGACAGGGCTTGAGATGTCGCTTCATCTCAATGTCGGGTAAAAGTCCCACAAAATTGGAAGCAACGTCTCCAAAATGACATTTACAGTGTTGACGGGGACGTTAAACCTCAATTCAAACAAACAAACAAAGCCTCCTAGTTTGTTTAAGTCTCTTGTGAACCTACGCTGAACATGAGACTTTGAATTCTGCGTCCGTTCCATATCTTCTTTATCCTTCAAAGGATTCTCATTAAACCTTGGTCAAATATCCCTCTCGGTGAGCTGATATGCATAACCCATTAATGAACCATGCTGACTCTAGGTCAAGGTCACATTTGAAGGTCACAAGTTTGAATTTTGTGTCCGTTCCATTTTCTTTTACCCCTTGAAGGATTTTCATTGAACTTCGGTCAAATATGCCCCTCGGTGAACTGATGTGCAGAACCCACAATTCTAACACAGCGCGCCTATAAAGGCAATGGAAAACAACTGTGTTTTATTCTGCAACAAATCACAGCTCGGAACGTGACGAGTGACGTCATTAAAACTGCAAAGTTATGACGTCACTAGTCGATTTCCTTAACGTTGGACGGTGAAGCGTCATTTTCTCGCATCGACAACGTTAGAAAAGGATGTAAATGCATGTGTTTCAGTCGATACTTTTAGCGGGATTTCTTCTAACAATGGCGGAAAGTTGTGAGAATTTGGAGGAAACAACAGCATTATTGCCGAGTTTCAGCGTGTTATAAATCGAAATAGATCAGCTCTAGCTTAATAAATCACAGTTTGTCGGTCAGTTGTAAGTAGACAAATCACGCGCGCTACGCGCTCGTGATTTGTCTACTTTACAACTGACCTCCAAACTGTGATTTATTACTCAACAAATCACAGCTAGAGCTGATCTATTTCTTAAATAAACAGTGCAGATTCAATGTCAATGTCACAGGTGAAGGTAACTAGCTAAGGTAACGATTTTTAGCTCACCTGTCACGTAGTGACAAGGTGAGCTTTTGTAATCACATTTTGTCCGTCGTCCGTCGTGCGTGCGTGCAAATAAGTATATATCTCTAATACCCCTCGGCCAATCTTGATCAAATTTCATGAGAAGCATCGTCGGGCAGGGGGAAAGGCTGCATAAAGTTTTTGGGCTGATCAGATTGGAATTCTGGTTGCCATGACAACATATAGCTCCCATAGACTTACAATGGGAAAAAATAAAAAAAATCTTTGATACCATTGGGCCCAGAGCTTAGATATTAAGCTTGTAACAATGTCAGGTGGTCACCTACATAAATTCTGCCAATCATGCCTCTGGGGTCTAAATTGGCCACACCCCGGGGCCTTTTAGCTATAGACTTATAATGGATAAAAAGCTTCAAAAATCTTCTTCTCTGAAACCACAGGGTCCAGAGCATAGATGTTTAGGATACAGCAACGGCAAGTGGTCACCTACATAAAACCTGCCAATCATGCCCTTGGGGTCCAAAAGGGCCACGCCCCGGGGCCCCTTAGCTCCCAAAGACTCATAATGGAATAAAGGTTAAAAAATCTTCTTCTCTAAAACCACAGGGTCCAGAGCTTAGATATTTAGTATGTAGCAACGGCAAGTGGTCATCTACATTAATCCTGCCAATCATGCCCCTGGGTTCCAAATGGGCCAAGCCCCGGGACCCCTTAGCTCCCATAGACTCATAATGGGAAAAAGCTTCAAAAATCTTCTTCTCTGAAACCGCAGGTCCCAGAGCTTAGATATTAAGCTTGTAGCAACGGCAAGTGGTCACCTACATAAATCCTGCCAATCATGCCCCTGGGGTCCAAATGGGCCACGCCCCGGTGCCCCTTAGCTCCCATAGACTCAATATGGAAAAAAGATTCAAGACTTTTCTTCTCTGAAACCACAGGGCCAAGAGCTTAGATATTTAGCATGCAGCAACGGCAAGTGGTCACCTACATAAATCCTACCAATCATGCGCCTGGGGTCCAAATGGGCCATGCCCCGGGGTCCCTTAGCTCCTATAGACTCATAATGGAAAAAAGTTTAAAAATCTTCTTCTATTAAACCAGACGGCCTAGAGCTTAGATATTTAGCATGTAGCAACGGCAAGTGGACACCTACATTAATCCTGCCATTCATGCCCCTGGGGTCCAAATGGGCAAAGCCCCGGGGCCCCTTAGCTCCCATAGATTCATAATGGAAAAAAAGCTTCAAAAATCTTCTTCTCTGAAACCGCAGGACCCAGAGCTTAGATGTTAAGCACGTAGCAACGGCAAGTGATCACCTACATAAATCCTGCCAATCATGCCCCTGGGGTCCAAATGGGCCACGCCCAGGGGCCCCTTAGCTCCCATAGATTCAATACGGAAAAGAGATTCAAAGTAGAAGTAAAACAAAGATCAGGAATCGATACAATTAACTTACTCCACCCATCAAAGACACCAAAGGGAAAGAAACACAACCTTTAAGCGACCAGACCATAATGGAAACCTAAACAAAGGAAGGCCATAAGGACAGTTACTTTCCCACAAAATGGCCATATGGCCATCCAAAATAAAAAGACACAAGTGATACACACAGTAAGTAACAAACAACAACATAAATAAATCGCCACAGAAGAACCGCCTTGGAACGGTCAGTGGAAAGATTTCCACTGGGGGGGGGGGGGGGGGGGGGGGCTAAATCGATTTTACGTGGCCACAATCCTCGTCTTGCTGGAGCAAAAGAAAACCAACAGTTAGACTCCGATGGGCCCAACCAGAGACAGAGCATCAGGCACCAACCAACATCTCTAATTCTCAATAAGCCTTTACGTTGGAACCGTCATAGAATCTGAGGCCTGTCCCACCGACGTGCAATTAAAGAGGGAAGCAAAGTTGCCAACCGTGATTGGGTTAATTACCATGCATGCAGTCTGTCGTAAAATATCCATGTTGTACCCAATCTTTTTATATCGAAGAATGATTTTATGAAATTGGGTGCTAAAGTCATTACGGTTATATACTTTTCTGAATTTATATACTGAGTCACCATAAAATTCGGGTTCCGATAGACCTTGTTGCAGAAGATATTTAAGTCCAATATTGAATTTTGAGATTAAATCAGAATGGCGTCTATAAAATTTTGAATAGGCTTTGCGTAGTTTATGGTACCGATAACCCTGATTAAGAAGTTTAGCCGTTAATAATTCATTACGAATGTTGAAGTCAGTTACATGGCTACACACTCTAGCAAATCGAATTAATTGCGAAATATAAACGCCATAGGATGGCGCACGAGGAACATCACCATCCAAAAAAAAAAAAAAGGAAAATTTACAATCTCAAAATCAAAGTCATCGCGTTTATCATAAATTTTGCACGAAACAAACCCATCTACAATAGATAGATGTAAATCCAAAAACTTTAAAACTGTTCTTCTCTGAAACCACAGGGCCCAGAGCTTAGATGTTTAGCATTAAGCAACGGCAAGTGGTCACCTTGTGGTATGGACTTATAATGAAAAGGAAAAGCTTCACAAATCTTCTTCTCTGAAATCACAGGGCCAAGAGCTTAGATATTTAGCACTCAGCAACGGCAAGTGGTCACCGACATAATTCCTGTCAATCATGCCCCTGTGGTCCAAATGGGCCACACCCCGGGGCCCCTTAGCTCCCATAGACTCATAATGGAAAAAAGCTTCAAAAATCTTCTTCTCTGAAACCACAAGGCCCAGAGCTTAGATATTTAGCATGTAGCAACGGAAAGTGGTCATCTACATAAATCCTGCCAATCATGCCCCTGGGGTCCAAATGGGCCATGCCCCGGAGTCCCTTAGCTCCCATAGACTCATAATGGAAAAAAAAAGCTTAAAAATCTTCTTCTTTAAAGCCCAAGGGCCCAGGGCTTAGATATTTAGCCTATAACAATGGCAAGTGGTCACCTTGTGGTATAGACTTATAATGGAAAAGAAGCTTCAAAAATCTTCTTCTCTGAAACCACAGGGCCCAGAACTTAGATATTTAGCACTTGGCAACGGCAAGTGGTCACCTACATAAATCCTGCCAATTATGCCCATGGGGTCCAAATGGGCTACGCTCCGGGGCCCCTTAGCTCCCATAGACTCATAATGGAAAAAAAAAACACTTCAAAAATCTTCTTCTCTGAATCCACAAGGCCCAGAGCTTAGATATTTAGCATGTAGCAACGGCAAGTGGTCACCTTTTGGTATAGACTTCCAATGAACAACAACAAAAAAAAAAGCTTCAAAAATCTTCTTCTCTGAAACCGCAGGGCCCAGAGCTTAGATATTAAGCATGTAGCAACGGCAAGTGGTCACCTACATAAATCCTGCCAATCATGCCCCTGGGGTCAAAATTGGCCCCACCCCGGGGTCTCTTAGCTCCCATACTCACAATAGAAAAAGCTTAAAAAATCGTCTTCTGTGAAACAACAAGGCCCAGAGCTTAGATATTTAGCATTTAGCAACGGCAAGGGGTCACCTACATAAATCCTGCCAATCATGCCCCTGGGGTCAAAACTGGCTAAATCCTGTGGCCCCTTAGCTCCAATAAACTTATAATGAAAAAGAAAAGCTTCAAAAAACTTCTTGCCGGCGTCGGTAGCTAAGTCGGTCGCGCGTCTTGACTGGTGTTCAGGAAGCCGCGGGTTAGATACCTGCCGGGGTAGGCAACGTTCTTTCATGGAGATTGATCATGAAATCTTATCTACGGTCATTCTCTCCCTGCCGCTGATTCAAGAAGGGCAGGTGTCAGTTTCTGGCAAAAGAATGTGCATGGTACTGGTTAACCGCTTACGTATAAGCTTGCCCAGGAAAAGTGTGGATAGGTAAACTGACCGGCTCAAAAATGGCCTAAAATAGTGTGGATTGGGCCGCTAAGCGCCAATAAGGCCCCGAGCTTAGGTATTTAGTATGTAGTAATGTCAAGTGGTCTCCTACACTAATGATTTTTTGGTACATAGGGGAGCGACATAGGGCCATCGGGCCCTCTTGTTTGAGGAAGAATGGTCGTTCCTGGTAACGCTTTTTTCCTTAAAGGCGCGTGTGCCAATTAAACCGTATGAACTGTCTGATGTGAGGCTTAAAATTGATGAAGTTTCGATCTTTGCATTCTGAGAAGACATGTCTTTGTTGTACTTTAAAATGATGATTTTTTTTGTGTAAAGCTATGTGCACTGCGACAAGTAAGAACGTAACTTTACCCTTAAGACGCCGAGAAAAACTACATCTGAAAATGTCGTCTGCTTATGTCGTCTGCTGATTTTTTTTTCAAACTTTTTAAAAATATTTGCATACAGGCAAACAGTGTGGGCCCAGATCAGACTGCTCCTGTAGGAGCAGTCTGATCTGGGCCCACACTGTTTGCAAAATACTTTTAATGTAACCGGCAGACGGCAAAACAGACGACAAGTTTCGTGATTGGCATTTTATGGGTTAATACGCATGCACACATCAAAGACTCGGATCAGCCTGCGCCGCTCAGTCTGATCAGAATCTTCGCTAATCTTCATGATGCACTGTCTACACTGTTTACATTATTGCAGGACTTCTTATGCGCAACAACAATGTGAATATCATAATGCATGCGCGTCACACATCAAAGAGCTGATCAGGCACATGACGTAATTGTCACATCAGATCAACGTCGATACAACGTCATGCCGTTTTTGCAACGTCACATCTATCTCGGTGCAACGTCATGACGTTGCACCGACGTTGCTTTCACGTTGCCCTAGTGACGTGTGCCCGCTGGGGATGATGCATATGCAGGGAAATGATCAAATTCTTGTTATATTAACCAATTCTTAGGAGAGACATGGACAAAGAGTGCAGACCAAGATTCAGAGCCGTAAACGGGATCTACACTGTTTCCGTTCAATTAAAACAAAACGCAAACACAGACCTGACACCCCTTAAATGACAAATGGGTTTTCCAAACAAATAACAATGGAAGATGGCTTAAGTGACAAACACTGTTCAAAACGTCATTTCATTGCTGTGACAGTGAGTCGAATCATACGAAATTATGTTGTTGCCATTTGCGCACCAATAGGATCAGACTTCGCAATCCATCTTGGTATTCACAATACATGCTTAACCCTTAAGATGCCCAGAAAAAAACTACTTCTGAAAATGTCGTCTGCTTATGTCGTCTGTTGAATCCTCTTGCGAACTTTTCTAAAAAAAAAAAAAAAAAATCATATAGGCAATCACGAGGCTTGCCGAGTGCTGCCGGACAGTGATCCTGAAGGACGGATTTTTCTATCCACCCCTCACACCCATGTAAGATTCATTTTCTTGCATACCTTCCATTTCTGAGCGTGGGTTTTAATACTGCAGTCACTTCGGTTGCCGACGTCCGCCATATTGTAATGATACTACAGTGATGTTTAGTGACGTCACGTAACGTGCTGTGACGTCAACCTTAACGACGGCGCATATGAGGTCGTATTCAACCAGTGCATTTATCAAACAAGCGAGAATAGTCGGTTATGGGTAAGAACTCCAGGGTTGGAACAGAATTTCTATCCCCTAGCTAAAACTATTGATTTCCTTATCTGGTGTGCAAGAATATAAGATTCTTACATTGCTGCGAGCGTTGGATAGAAAAATCCGTCCCTAGGGTGACTGTCCGGCATCATGAGGGTTACCATACGCCTGAGAGTGATTCTAAGGGACGGAGTTTTCTATCCGTAGCTCTCATACCCATGTAAGATTCTTTTTCTTGCATACCTTTCATTTCTGAGATGATCTAATATATACTGTTCACTAAAAGTAGGGGATATTCGGGTTCCTTCGAGCCCATCAGCCTAAACATTAGGAATAATCAGTTTATCAACGACCTTTGAGAGTTCAACGTTCAAGCGTGGCAAGACTATTCCATGTTTTAGGGGAAGAAGGTTTCGGATTTCTTTTTTCACCGGATTTTAAAATTATAAATATTTTTTTTTTTTTGAAAACGCCATTATGTAGAAGTCGTGGCCAAGTGGTTAGTACGATGCAGTACGAATCTCAGTAAAACTTTATCTCCCAAGTAAAAGCCCAACTGAAGGCGACTTACCTAAAACACGGACTAATCCAAATTTCAAAGTGCACTCACGTCTCACTGCGTATGATATGTATGCACGAGTGACGTAGCACAGGGGCATAAATTGTACATGGGGTAGCACGTGAATTTTAACATTAGTGACAAACCGGTTTATTGATGCGAGATTTCGATAAAATGTTGAAGTATTGTAGGAAACGATTTCGTAAACAAATTCGTTATTAGAACCATGATTCGGCTAACTGAGGCTCGATGTTTGAGAACCTTTGGTATGCTCCAGACCGGAAGTACACAGTTGCAGACGGCAAATGTTAGGAATACGTCACAGTCAGTTGTCAGTCGACAATAGGTACGCTATCACAGGACAGGAGCAGTAGCGGATTCGCAGAGAAGTGGACGCCAGAAGAGTACTAACGGACACGACGACCGCGTTGTTGTCAATCCAACGTTACGCAACCGGAGACAAACGTCAACAGGTCTTCATCAATGCCTGCGCCGAGGAAGAGAGGTTAATATCTCTAGAAAGACGATCCGAAATCGCCTTCACTCGAGTGACCTTACGGCACGGCGTCCGCAAGTTGTACTGCCGTTGAAAGCTAGGCACCGTAGAGCGCGGTTTGCGTGGTGTACACAGGAACAGTAATCAGTGGTCTCACGTTATTTTCAGTGACGAATCCCGGCTTATTTTGGACTTTCATGATGGTCGTAGAAGAGTCTGGCATCGTACTAGTGAACGTTTTACAGACCCGACAAGAGCTGCTCATGACCGATATGGAGCAGGGTCTGTTATGGCATTGGGCGGGATCACCATGATTGGAAAAACAGACTTACATGTGTGCCAAGGCAGAGTTACAGGACCGTACTATTGTGATAACGTGTTGGCTCCTCACGTGATACCGTTGCTCGACGCCACGGTCCTGGATTCATCTTTCAGGGCAATAAAGCTAAGGCTCATCGGGCACGCGTCGACACTGAGTTCCTTCAACTGCAAAATTTTCGGACAATACCATAGCGTGCGATGCGTCCAGACGTATCGCCCATCGAATACGTACGAGACGTCCTCGGGAAATGAGTCCGAAGCCGCGATCCGCCTCCAAAGACCCTGTGTGAGCTTGGTGCAGGACTTCAAGAAGAGTGGCGAAGGATCCCTCAGTTCACGATTCGTAGACACATTGGACGTATGCGACGACGATTCAATGCCAGCTGTGACAATCGAGGCGGTCCAACACGTTATTGAGGGCTTGTGAAAAATGACGTTGACGCTTAGAAGATTGGTCGCCGTGTCGCTACATAATGACGTGATCATTGGAATTAATGTGTGGTTCAATTTATGGATATTTGATATTCCTTTGAATTAAATACATCTTGGCCAGGTAACGTTTTATTTATTTCCCAATATTCAGCCTGAAAGTAAAATATCCCCTACTTTTTGTGAACAGTATAGTTACTTCGATTGTCGACGGCCGCCATATTCTGATGACAAGTATGCGTCGTGTTAGCGTCACTGTACATACAGTGACGTCAAACATAACCACGACCTACGTAACTTCTTATTCAATCAGCGCACATCAAACAGGTAAATTTCTCGATTTTATCCCAACCCTGGACAGGATAACTTGGCAGCCTGATAAGAATTGCTATCCCAGAGTTAAGACCAGGATTTCATCACCTTGTCTGCAAGAAATAAACTTCCTATATTCAGACCACATTTGTGAATCTTCAGAAGTCGTCTTTAAAACTACTTCTGACCAATTCAATTGATGGAATGTTGCCAGGGGATATTGGGTATATAGAATACAAAGAAAGAATAATTCACGACTCTTACGGGGAATGGGAACACCTTCAGGGGAGGCAACTCCTGCAAAAGTATTTTTGTATCCCATGTCAATAGGGGTCAACTTTTAAAGGAAAGAATTTGCTCCTTAGGAGAAAATTCTTTCCTTTAAGAGTAGACCCCTTTTCCGCCGGACCGGGCTTATAGAAAAGCGATCAGGAAGTTCCAAAAGTTGTCTCCCTTTGAAAAATGGCGGAAAAATCCGCCAGGTGTTCCCATTCCTCTTAAATATGGTATGTTTTACAAGAAGAATTGGACTTAATTTCAGATGACTCTAAACGCAGAATTTCACTGCACTCAGATAAGCCTGCATATCCACCCGGTAAAACAAATTAAAAGGGCTTTCCTTTACCCCCATTTGAACAGCCTGCATGGAGATTTGGCTTTCTATTTTCCACTGATGATATTTGTTCACAACTGCCTTTAGTACCGTTGTGCCATGTTGCGGAATTTATTGAAATTGTGAATTTCAATAATTACTGCGAATTGCAATTGTACATTTCTCTCATATTATTGAATTTCGATGAATGATGAATAAATAGATCCAAAGGCTTTTGAAATTCAGCATAGTTTCACTAAAATATTCAAAACGATGAATTATATTAGTGACTTTTCCGAGGTTTGCATACGCAATCTTAATATTATGGATATCTTTTGGGATGAATTACCCATGTCTTAACTGGCTCCTAAAATCTTTTGAAACTTTGTGATATTTCTCTTGTTTAACACCATAGTGTGGGTGTTTGTGGAAACAACATCAATAAGACGGTTCTGACGAGTACCCACAAATTGTAGTTTAGAGCAGAAATAAAAAAGAAATGTACACCCTTGTAAACCCAACATTTTTAATATAGATTGAGGTTTGCAAATCTGACCATCACATGGGCCTGTAACAGGATCTCGGTTATTTAAAGGGAATAATGTATATAAATGAACTTCTCATTCTTGCTACACTGATTTGCTGTTTGAGAGGTAGTATAATAAAGTTTAAAAGGGAAGTAAAACAGATAGAAACAGATTATCTTGCCAATATGACGTCAACAGACGTCAGGAAAATGACGTCAAGAAGTCTTCTCGAGTGTGCCAATCTGTGTATGCTGGCAGACAGATGTTCATCTGTGTTTTACAAGAACGAAAATTGTTGGCTAGTAACAGGTGCTGTCCTTTACTCAACAAGTTCGTGTTTTCAGTTGAAAAGTGATTCAACAACAGCTTTTGTTGCTCTTCATAAAGTAAGTACATCTTTACCCTTATCCTGCTGAATAAGTTTATAAGTCACATCCATTACTGACTATCAGTCAATCGGATTGCATGCTTTGATGTTTTCGTTCAAATTCACAAACTGAATGACAGTGTAGATCCTGATCAGATGGCTTCCATCTGATCTGGATTTAAACGGTTTGCAGAGGTAGGGGGTTGTCGTGAACAGCAGGATTTCTGTATGCTTATTTCGGCATTAGAATAACTCGACCACATGAACCCCTGTTTTTATATCATGAAATATAATAAACTATTTATTAGACAAACATTTTCATATGTTCTGTTATTTCTGCGTCATGCGTGGATTGTTGGTGCTCCTTGAAGCCGCCTCACTGAGGCGCTTCTAAAGAGTAACCGCAATGTATGTCTTGGAAAATAGAAGGGAAATAGTGTGAACCCTTGTATCCTCAATGACTTTTATTTAACTATATCCATGCCAAAGCTGGATATATTCTTCGTTGAAAACCCTATAGATCCAGACCAGCTGGCTTCTTACCAGGTAGAAAATCTTAAACTACCCCTTTCTTAACTGGCATTTTTGCGGATTGTCTTATAATTGCTTGCCTGTGGACAGGTGGCACTTTTCAAACACACGTAGCTTTCAACAAGATCTGACCAATGAGCTGCCTGCAATATGTAATGTGCCGTTTCCGAGAGGTTTAGCTGAGGTACATGTTTGGAGACATGTTCATGACCATAAGTTAGCAAAACTGACAATAATCTTCAACCATTCAGAAAAAAAATGCTGATATTGTTTTATCAACAGATAGGTTTTAGCAACTTTTGAGCCATTTAGCCCGTGGACACAATGTTTGTTGATAGTTTCTGAGGTTAATCCGAGGCAAAGATATGCATAGATTACATAAAACTAATAACAAGTTTTTAACTTTGTGGAAATCCGAATACAGTTTACCTCTGTGGAATATGTAAATATGCAATGCAATTGACAAGTTCTAGCTTTCTGGAACATGAAATTGTCACCTGACATACTACGAAGCTAAGGCAAGGCAAAATACACTGTAACGTAAGTTACGAAAACACGCCTATTCAAATACATTGTAAATTTTACCGCCGAAAAAAAAAAAAAAAAAACACTTAAAATTTAAGATGAAAAATGGCGATATTTTCTTTATTTCTGCTCTAAAATATAGAGTGTTGGTACTCGTTAGAACTGCCTCGAATGGCTTGGCGTGCCCGCCCATCGGGGCCTGGAGAAATAGATTGGGCTGCACAGTGCTTCCGCGCAGAGCTGAAACCGACCGAACTTGAGTACCGGTAAACAGCTTAGGTCTAAGCCTGCCCAGGAAAAGTGATGGGAGTCGGACCGCTCCTTAAACCCTAGCGGTTTCTACGTATGGGTGGTTGGGCTTGAGATGTCATTTCATCTCAATGTCGGGTAAAAGTCCCACAAAATCGGAAGCAACGTGTCCAAAATGACCTTAATAGTGTTGACGGAGTCGTAAAACCTAAACTCAAACAAACAAAAGACTGAATGGCTAGAAGTCTTGAACGAAAAAAAAAAAAAAAAAAAAAAAAAAAAAAAACAAGAGGGCCATGATGGCTCTGGATCGCTCACCTGATCCATAGTGTAATAGTGGGCCCAAGAGAGGGCCATTATTGGCCCCAGGGCTTTAATGTGCATAATGTTGAGGGAGGTCTTAAAGGTGAAGCTTCATACCAAACATAAACAAAGGATATAATTTGAACAATCTTGGCAAAGGTCCACTAGATGAAGCTACACATCAAATATCAAAGACTTGGGCCTAGCGGTTTCAGAGAAGAAGATTTTTAAAGATTTTGCCTATATAAGCCTATGTCAAACCAAAGGGCTCCGGGACGGGGGCATTTTTTGCCCCAGCACTATAATTTGAACAATCTTGGTAGGGGTCCACTAGATGAAGCTTCATACCAAATATCAAAGTCCTGGGCCATGTGGTTTCAGAGAAGAAGATTTTTAAAGATTTTCCCTATATAAGCCTATGTAAAACCAAAGGGCCCCGGGGCGAGGCATTTTTGGCCCCAGCACTATAATTTGAACAATCTTGGTAGGGGTACACTAGATGAAGCTTCATACCAAATATCAAAGACCTGGGCCTTGTGATTTCAGAAAAGAAAATTTTTAAAGATTTTCCCTATATAAGCGAATGTAAAACCAAAGGGCCCCGAGGCGGGGGCATTTTTTGTCCAAGCACTATAATTTGAATAATCTTGGTAGGGGTCCACTAGATGAAGCTTCATACCAAATATCAAAGTCTTGGGCCTTTTGGTTTCAGAGAAGAAGATTTTTAAAGATTTTCCCCTATATAAGCCTATGTAAAACCAAAGGGCCCCGGGGCGGGGGCATTTTTGGCCCCAGCACTATAATTTGAACAATCTTGGTAGGGGTCCACTAGAAGAAGCTTCATACCAAATATCAAAGACCTGGGCCTTGTGGTTTCAGAGAAGAAGATTTTTAAAGATTTTCCCTATATAAGCCTATGTAAAACCAAAGGGCCCCGGGGCGGGGGCATTTTTTGTCCCAGCACTGTAATTTGAACAATCTTGGTAGGGGTCCACTAGATGAAGCTTCATACCAAATATCAAAGTCCTGGGCCTTGTGGTTTCAAAGAAGAAGATTTTTAAAGATTTTCCCTATATAAGCCTATGTAAAACCAAAGGGCCCCGGGGCGGGGCATTTTTGGCCCCAGCACTATAATTTGAACAATCTTGGAAGGGGTACACTAGATGAAGCTTCATACCAAATAGCAAAGACCTGGGCCTTGGGATTTTAGAGAAGAAGATTTTTAAAGATTTTCCCTATATAATCCTATGTAAAACCAAAGGGCCTTGGGGCGGGGGCATTTTGGTCCCCAGCACTATAATTTGAACAATCTTGGTAGGGGTCCACTAGCTGAAGCTTCATACCAAATATCAAAGACCTGGGCCTTGTGGTTTCAGAGAAGAAGATTTTTTAAGTTTTCGGTGAAAAAAATCTATTTTTTGCTCCTGTGACCTAGATGTGCAGCAGACCAGAACCGTTTGAACAACTTTGAATGGGGATCAACTAAGGATCATTCCTGTGAAGTTTGGTCAAAATCCGATCAGTGGTTTAGGAGGAGATGTCGTTTGAAGAAATTGTTTACGCACGGATGACACACAAAAAGTGATCCTAATATAAAACACAAGAGGGCCATGATGGCCCTGGATCGCTCACCTGATCCATAGAGTAACAAGTGGGCCCAGGAAAGGGCCATTATTGACCCCAGGGTTATAATGTGCATAATGTTGAGGGAGGTCTAAAAAGGTGAAGCTTCATACCAAATATCAACAAAGGCTATAAATTGAACAATCTTGGCAAAAGTCCAGTAATATCTAAGACCTGGTCCTTGCAGTTTCAGAGAAGAAGATTTTTTAAAGATATTCCCTGCATAAGCCTATGTAAAACCAAATTGCCCCGGGGCTAGGTCCACTAGATGAAGCTTCACACCAAATAGACATGGGCCTTGCTGTATCAGAGAAAAAGATTTTCAAAGATTATCTCTATATATTGTAAGCCTATGTAAAACCAAAGGGCCCGGGTAGAGGTCCACTAGATGAAGCTACATACCAAATATCAAAAGCATGGGCCTTGCAGTTTCAGAGAAGCAGATTTTCAAAGACTATCTCTGTATAAGTCTTATGTAAAACCAATGGGTCTCGGACAGGGGCATTTTGGCCCAAGGGCTATAATGTGAACAATCTTGATAGAGGTCCACTAAATGACATTTCACACCAAATATCAAAGACCTAGGCGTTGTGGTTTCACAGAAGAAGATGTTTAAAGATTTTGACTATATAAGCCTATGTAACACCAAAGGGCCCAAAGGCAGGGGCATTTTGGCCCTATGACTATAATTTGAACAATCTTGGTAGAGGTCCACTAGATGAAGCTTCATACCAAATATCAAAGACCTAGGCCTTATGGTTTCAGAGAAGAAGATTTTTCAAGATTTTCCCTATATAAGTCTATATAAAACCAAAGGGCCCCGGAGCGGGGGCATTTTTGGCCTCAGGACTATAATCTGAACAATCTTGTTAGAGATCCACAAGATGAAGCTTCATACCAAATATCAAAGACCTGGGCCTTGCGGTTTCAGAGAAGAAGATTTTTAAAGATTTTCCCTATATAAGCCCATGTAAAACCAAAGGGCCCCGGGGCGGGGGCATTTTTGGCCCCAGCACTATAATTTGAAGGGTCCACTAAATGAAGCTTCATACCAAATAACAAAGACCTGGGCCTTGCGGTTTCAGAGAAAAAGATTTTTAAAGATTTTTCCGATATAAGCCCATGTAAAACTAAAGGGCCCCGGGGCGGGGGCATTTTTGGCCCCAGCACTATTATTTGAACAATCTTGGTAGGGGTCCACAAGATGAAGCCTCATACCAAATATCAAAGACCTGGGCCTTGCGGTTTCAGAGAAGAAGATTTTTAAAGATTTTCCCTATATAAGCCCATGTAAAACCAAAAGGCCCAGGGCTCGGGGGGGGGGGAGACCTGGGCCTTTTGGGGTGAAGCTTCATACCAAATATCAAAGACATGGGCCTTATGGTTTCAGAGAAGAAATTTTTTAAAGATTTTTCCTATATAAGCCCATGTTAAACCAAAGGGTCCCAGAGTGGGGGCATATTTGACCCCAGCACTATAATTTGAACAATCTTGGTAGGGGTCCACTAGATGAAGCTTCATACCAAATATCAAAGACCTAGGCCTTGCGGTTTCAGAGAAGAAGATTTTTAAAGATTTTCCCTATATAAGCCCATGTAAAACCAAAGGGCCCCGGGGCGGGGTCACTTTTGGCCCCAGCACTATAATTTGAACAATCTTGGTAGGGGTCCACTAGATGAAGATTCATACCAAATATCAAAGACCTGGACCTTGCGGTTTCAGAGAAGAAGATTTTTAAAGATTTTCCCTATATAAGCCCATGTAAAACCAAAGGGCCCCGGAGCGGGGGCATATTTGACCCCAGCACTATAATTTGAACAATCTTGGTAAGGGTCCACTAGATGAAGCTTCATACCAAATATCAAAGACCTAGGCCTTGCGGTTTCAGAGAAAAAGATTTTTAAAGATTTTCCCCGATATAAGCCCATGTAAAACCAAAGGGCCACGGGGCGGGGGCATTTTTTTTGGCCCCAGCCCTATAATTTGAACAATCTTGGTAGGGGTCCCCTAGATGAAGCTTCATACCAAAAATCAAAGACATGGGCCATACGGTTTCAGAGAAGAAGATTTTTAAAGCTCTCCCCTATATAAGCCCCTGTAAAACCAAAGGGCCCTGGAGTGGGGGCATTTTTTGCCCCAGCGCTATAATTTGAACAATCTTGGTAGGGGTCCACTAGATGAAGCTTCATACCAAATATCAAAGACCTGGGCCTTGCAGTTTCAGAGAAGAAGATTTTTAAAGATTTTCCCTATCTAAGCCCATGTAAAACCAAAGGGCCCCAGAGCGGGGGCATTTTTGGACCCAGCACTATAATTTGAACAATCTTGGTAGGGGTCCACTAGATGAAGCTTCATACCAAATATCAAAGACCTGGGCCTTACGGTTTCAGAGAAGAAGATTTTTAAAGATTTTCCCTATATAAGCCCATGTAAAACCAAAGGGCCCTGGAGCGGGGGCATTTTTGGCCCGAGCACTATAATTTGAACAATCTTGGTAGAGGTCCACTAGATGAAACTTCATACCAATTATCACAGACCTGGGCCTTGTGGTTTCAGAGAAGAAGATTTTTTAAGTTTTTGGTGAAAAAAATCTATTTTTGGCTCCTATGACCTAGATGTGCAACGGACCGGAACCATTTGAACAACTTTGAAAGGGGACCACCTAAGGATCATTCCTGTGAAGTTTGGTCAAAATCCGATCAGTGGTTTAGGAGGAGATGTTGTTTAAAGAATTGTTTACGGACGGACGCACGGATGCACGGACGCACGGACGGACGGACGGACCCAAAAGCTCACCTCGTCACTACGTGACGGTGAGCTAAAATAAACAACAACAACAACAACAACAAAAAAAAAAAAAACACGTGTCTTGGACTGTATCAAGTAATTTACATATTTATATTGACCAGGTCCCGAGGTTATACAACTTTGTCATGCTCAACTCAGCTGAGCACGAAATTTGTGATGCTCAAAATATATTAAAATACAAATGAAAAAGGCAATTTTTATTCTCAGTTCAGCACAGAACGGTATTTGTCCTGCTCATAAATTTGAAAATACCAACATTTGTGGTATTTTCAAATTTATAAGCAGGACAAATTACATGCGCAGTTCAGTTGAGCACGAAAAAGTTTTATAACCTCGGGGCCAGATATAGACTTGATCTTGCTAAATTCTATATACATCACGAAAACACTCCTATATAATTTTTACCCCCTTGAACCCCACTTTTATATTGTAAATCTGGGGTTCAGGGGGGAAAACCTTATTTTTCTTATTTCAGCTCTAAAATATAGATTGTGGGTACTCGTCAGAACCGCCTCATCAAGGTATACCCCAAAAAACCCTAGTCTTACTATATATATAAATGTGGGGTTGAAGGGGGTCAAAATTACATAGGCGTGTTTTCATGATGATTTGAGAACATGACTGAAATGCTAGAAGTCTTGAACGGAAGAAAATTAAATGATAATAATAATAATAATAATAATAATAATAATAATAATAATAATAATAATAATAATAAAAATAAAACACGTGTCTTGGACTGTATCAAGTAATTTACACTTTTATATTGACCAGATATACGTAGACTTGACCTTGCTAAATTCCATATAAATCACGAAAACACGCCTATATAATTTTGGTGTATGAATGTCATTTGACGTGTCACCAGTAACAATAACAATTCTGACCCCCTTGAACCCCACTTTTATAAAGTAAAACTGGGGTTTACAGGGGTAAATCTTATTGTTCTTATTTCTGCTCTAAAACATAGATTGTGGGTACTCGTTAGAACCGCCTCGTCGAGGCGGTTCTAACGAGTATCCACAATCTATATTTTGAGCAGAACTAAGAAAAGTATCACACTTTTTCATCTCAACAATTTCGATTTTTCGATGGCAAAGTTTACTGTGTATTTATATAGGCGTGTTTTCGTAATGACGTTTTCTGAGGTTAAGCCGACACCCGTGATGTATCACACTTTTTCATCTCAACAATTTCGATTTTTCGATGGCAAAGTTTACTGTGTATTTATATAGGCGTGTTTTCGTAATGACGGTTTCTGAGGTTAAGCCGAGGAAATCAGTTAGGATTTAGGTTAGAACTGTTTGTTCTGGCGAATATGCGGTCTCACAGGATTGAGTGTTATAGTCTCGAACATGACATGCGAGACATCACGGGTGGTAATCAGGGGAACAAGCTCGAAAATGAGTCAATGGAAATTTGTACCCTCGACACATCCGGAAACTCTCGAGCTAGCTCCATCACCAGAAAACTTGTAAACAAAGGTAGGTCTCGAAGAGTTTTATCACCATTTTTCTTTGTAAGCTGTTTATAAAAAAAAAAAAATCCGGCAATGCAGTGCCACATAGAAATGATTTAACTTTGTACCCCGCTAGAATTTGCCATTGGAATTTGCAGCGCTGGAGTGTAAATGAAAGGAAACTTTTTATCACGGACCTGAAAAATTGTCAATTTATGTCAACACGGAGATTTTGGTTGACGATTTTTCATTTTCCGTCAAAAGTACGCCCTTCACGGCCACAGAAGCAACATCCCTAGTGAAATGAAACATGGAAAGTTTGAAATAAGCAAAAAAAAAAAAAAAAAAAAAAAAAATTGGCCGTGATTACGTAACTTGCGACTTATAACGAAATTACTGTCCGAGCTAGTCTTCTCGACAAGGAGCTAGTTCCATCACGAAAACACGCCTATATAATTTGACCCCCTTGAACCCCACTTTTATATTATAAAACTGGGGTTTACATGGGTAAACCTTATTTTCCTTATTTCTGCTCTAATATATAGATTGTGGGTACTCCTTAGAACCGCCATTGAGGCGGTTATAACGAGTACCCACAATCTATTTTGGGCCGTAACTTAGGGGAGGGCCGTAACTAATGTTGGCAGAACTTGTGGCCCGACCCTGTTGCTTGATTTATGATGCAATAAAATATGTTTATACTATCTATTTTGAGCAGAAATAAGAAAAATGTCACAAATTTTTTTCATCTTAAAATTTTCGTTTTTTTTTTCGGTGGTAAAGTTTACAATGTATTTGTGCAGGTGAGTTTTCGTAATATCTTGACCTAGGCCTTTGTTGTTCGCGGATATGTTTGTTTGATGCCTGTCAACACTACTTAAGTTATTTTGGATACGGTGCTTCCAGTTTTGTGGGACTTTTACCCGTATTGAGATGAAATGAAATCTCAATCCCTGCCGCCCAATGAAACCAATAGGGTTTATATGCATGGGCGTGCCAACTCGCACCACTTTACTGACCTTCTAAGCGGTTTACCAGTCAGTACTCGTGTGCGGTCGGTTTCAGCTCTGCGTGGAAGCACCATGCATCTCCAAGCCCCGATTGGCGGGGGCCATGTATGGCTGACCATAACCTACACATACCTAGCGGTTGTTTTCTGGGACATTGGTAAACAGTGCATAACCATATCAGACGACACAGAAAGCCACGTCTATAATCGGTTTCTACACGTTTGCTTAAAGAACATTTTTTTGTGTAAAATTTGCCAATAACACAAACACACCTGACGCCCCTATAATTGGAAATGGATCACTCCAAATTTACTAGGTGGAAGATCACATTGTCTTTTATTGGTTGAGGTGGCGTCAAGCAAACTCACTATTGCTGCGCACGCGCATTTGACGACTAAAACCGGAAAATGTGAAGGGCCTTTTCTTATGTGTTAGCACTTTTATTTTTCATTTTAGGCCGGTTTGCAAATGCAGCCAACTACGACAGCATGCAATGTGCAGATTGGTGAGTATCCTAGATAAGATAGTTTTGAAATCACAACACACAGCTTATTCATTAAAATTAAATGTAGGAGCTCGGTCCCCGCCCATTCGGGCTTATAGAAATAAATGGGCTGCATGATGCTTCCACGCAGAGCTGTAACCTACCACATACATGTACTGGTAAACCACTCAGACGATCTAAGCCTGTCCAAGTAAAGCGGTGCGAGTTGGACTGTCCATGCCTATAAACCCTATTGGTTACATTGGGCGACAGGGCTTGAGATGTCATTTCATCTCAATGTCGGGTAAAAGCCCTACAAAATTGGAAGCAACGTCTCCAAAATGACATAGACAGTGTTGACGGTGACGTTAAACCTCAAACCAAACAAACATAAATGTTGGAGCTAAATTTATAGTATTAGTCAGCTGATATTAACCCTTGTTCTGCTGAGCCCGAATATGCCTTATCTTTGAAACAATGTAGATCCAGATCAGATGGCTTCTGAAGAAGCCATCTGATCAGGATCTTCATCATTGTTTGTCATCCAGTTTGAGAATTTGTTGCAATAATTTGCATCAAGTAATCTGATTGGCTGATAATCAGTAGTGGGTGTGACATATTTAAATATTCAGCAGGACAAGGGTTAAGAGGAGTGGAAAAACCGCCATATTTAAACCTAAGGTGTATTTATTCTTCTGCCCCCAAATAGGAGGCTGTGCTTGAAGAATTGAAAACAGAAGCTAGTTGTTAAAAAACTACATGTAACGATGTCGTTAGTTAACGTATCGATGAAACGCTGATCATCTAATGTGGCAAATATGGCAAGTGTGCTGATATTCTTTGCTGAAAACATATGAGCAGCAATGCAAAAGCTGCTCTCAATTGTTTCAGCAAAATTAACACTATATTATTGTATTTGCTAGAATAGGCTACAATTTGACCACTAACGCGCTCGTTAAGTTAACGATGCTTAGAAAAATTAGCCTCAGGCCTTTATCCTGCCGTCTACATAAGTCTGTCTGGAAGAAAGTGCACGAATTTGTATGTTGGATCAGCAAAAAACGTAAGCGTACGAATATGCGCGGTCTGAGATGGCTCGAGTAATCTGCTGATCTTTGCTTATCCAATCAGCGAAACATTAAAACCCTTGTTCTGCTGAATATTTAAATATGCCACACTCACTGCTGATTATCAACCAATCAGATTACTTGATGCAAATTATTGCAACAATTTTATAAACTGAATGGCAAACAATGAAGATCCTGATCAGATGGCTTCTTCAGAAGCCATCTGATCTGGATCTACATTGTTTGAAAGATAAGACATATCTGGGCTCAGCAGGACAAGGATTAAAGTGTTGATGTGGCTTGAAGAGTGCACGAGCTCATTTCACAAACTGGTACGAATTGCGCACCGCTTGTGGCTGAATTATTCTTGTTCTCTTATTATGAAAGAGACTTTTCGATGCCCCTTTCTGTTGAGAAGCAACCCGGTGTTCTCCTGAAGCTTTCAGCTTGACGTCTATATATTTGGATGATTTATTAAAATAATCACATTATCGACTGCGGCGGTGATCAGTCAAATTTTTACCCTTCAGAACTTCAATTGAATAAAGTATTTTTTTCTGATTCCGAATCTCCGTTTTTGGATTTGTATATACATGCATTTATTTATGATGGGATTGTTTCATGCAAAATGTATGATAAACAAGATGCTTTTGATGATGAGATTGGTAAATTTCCCTCCTTGGATGGTGATGTTCGTCTTGCTGCATCCTACTGTGCATAAATATTCGCAGTCAATTCGGTTCGCCTTCAGTTTGGTGTGACCTCAACCCCCGTAATACATTATTTACTGATAAACTTCTTAATAAGGGTATTCGGCAGAGCCTTTTCTAAGTTTTATAGACGTCGATTTAGTTTCAAAATTCAATGTTGGACTTAAATCTTTTCTGCAACCAGGCCTATCGGAACCTGAATTTTATGGTGATTTAGTATACAAATTCAGAAAAAATATATGCTTGCGATCACATCTTTGTGTTGTGCCCTAGAATACTATAGAATCTCTGGTATAAGTGAGCAGACCGGGCTTAACTACGTCTGAATATTTTTTACAAATTCTGGACATTCTGTGTGCCATTACTCCATACCGTGAAGACTAGATTAGAGAAAGCAAGTACATGTGTTATCTACTTGTGTCACAAGAGTTTTGACATGTGTGTTACAAACTGCCAGAGATACACATCTTCATTCACGATTTGTTATACAGTAAAATTCTATATTAAAACCACCTTTGGGACTGTTCAAAAGTGGTCTTTAAGACCACTTTTGAACAGACCCAAAGTTGGTCCCTGACCAGAGGACATTGAGTGCACCCTTCTAAATAAGCTTTCTATAGCAAAATTAGTCTTAATTTTAGGTGGTCTTAATAGCGGAATTTTACTATATTTTTCGATGGTGCTCTTGACACTAAATAGTAGACTAATAGTGTTACAAGTCCCTGTGCTTGCGATGATTTTAGTGTCCAATTTCGTAAAATAATTTTTCGATATAAAAAGTGTGTGAACGACATAAATGTTATACGACAGACTGCATGCATGGTACATGCCTCGCCATGTCCGATGCTATAAGGCGCTTCACTTATAACGCGGCCGCCCCCGCCCATAGGGGCTTGAAGAAATATATGGGCTGCACGATGCTTCCACGCAGAGCTGAATCCGGCCCGCACACTAGTACTGGTAAACCGCTTAGAGGATCTAAGCCTGTCCAGGAACCGCGGTGCGAGGCGGACCGTCCATGCTTATAAACCCTATTGGTTTCATTGGGCGACAGGGCTTGAGATGTCATTTCATCTCAATGTCGGGTAAAAGTCCCACAAAATTGGAAGCAACGTCTCCAAAATGACCTTTACAGTGTTGACGGGGACGGTAAACCTCAAATCAAACAAACAAAACTTATAACGCGGATCCGATATGTGCACCCCGACAGGGTGTTGTAACGAGACTGCACTATAGTCAACTCAATCACGGTTGATAACTTTGCTTCCCTCTTTAATTGCACGCCTACGGGTCGGATCTGAGACTCTATGAAGGCTCCCGCCTAAAAGACTTAACTAAACTTTTTTTAAGTAATGTCGGTTGGTGCATGATGTTCTTTCTCTGGTCGAGTCAACTATTCTCTTTCTTTTCCTCCAGTATTTCAGTTATTTCATGCTGTCGAGTCTTCATCGTTGTTTCATCTCGTTTGATTTTTTATGTGCTCGGAGATGTTGCAGTCATGAGCTAGAAATGCTTTATGCGAATTGACCAAATTATTTGTCTAAACCACCGCAGAACCAAGGACGAAGATTGTATTCACAGAAAATAGATTTAAGTCCCACAGACCCCTCCCCCCCCACACACACACTCCCTATGAAAATAATACTGACCGTTCCAAGACGGTGCTTCTGCTGTGGTTTACTATTGTTATAGTTCGTCTTTGCATGTTTGTATTGCTAATATTTTTTGTTTTGTTTTGTATAGCCGTTTGGCCATTTTGTGGGAATGTAAATGTCCGCTTCTGACGGTTTCATTGTGGTGAAGTTGTTTAAGGTTTGTGATTCTTTCCCTTACGTGTCTTGGATGGGGTGTGTGAGGTAATTTTATCGATTCCTGAGCATTCCCGCATTACGTAATTCTCCTTTCTAATCTTTTTGAAATTTTGTGTTTGGCTTTGCTGTGCATAGGCTTTAGAGAATATTCATATACAGGATCTTACATGAGTTTTCATGTATTATTGAATTTTATTAAACGAGTTGAGGAAATTGGATAAAATGCGAGGCTTTGTCGAATATTTGTATGCATTTGCCTCAACGAGTTTAATAACTGATTGATTTGGGGACCTTTCAAGAGTGTTCATATATTACTGAACGATTTGAGGAAAAGGGGAAAAGTTCGAGCCTTTGCCAAGCATTCTATCCCTTTTCCCGAACGAGTTAAATTAATTTAATAGTATATGTGCATGAATGCAAGATTCTATTTATCATATGGCATTTAAAAGGCATTTTAGATGATACTATGTAACCTGTGTGCTCAACTCTTCTTAAAAAATGCTCAACCAATCGTTTAGAAACTTTTAAGGGCTTTTAATTTTATTTTGTTAGCTGGCTAACTTGAAAACTGTGCTTAAAATTCTTTCTACAAAAATACAGCCAACCTTTTATGACTCGAACAGATATGAGATTATAAAATTTGTTCGAGATTCTTCTTCACATTTCTGGTTATCCATTGCCTTTAACCAGACGGCATAATTAATTCTTTGCTTTTCGCCAGGATTTCAACCGCCTCCTAGCTAATCATAATTTTACCTGACAGCTTAATGACAGCGTTGCCCATGTCCGTTCGTTCGTCTGTCCTTTCGTTCGTTCGTCCGTCCGTCCGTCCGCTTCTGGAAAAAGCCGTGACCGTTCAATGTGTTCATTCAGTCGGTTAAGTAGGAGTCTTGAAAGGACCTTCACAGCGACTGCCAATAAAGAGACGCCACAGTGACTGTCGCAGACCTGAGGGTTCCCTTTCCGTTTGAATAGGTGGATAATTGATGCAACCTTGAATGCTTGAGGGATGCCTTCTTTTCTAAACATAATGTGAAAGAACTACAGTAGAACTTCGATGGCTCGAACACTGATGGCTCGTGCACCATGGATGAGTCGAACCCATTCTTGAGCCCCTAGCGAAATCCTCTACATAAGAAATAGTGCGGGATAATTAAGGAGATATTTGTCTTATATCTTGTAAATGTATGCTGTGTGTACTCATTAGAATCGCCTCGATGAGGCGATTCTAATGAGTACACACAGCATACATATTCATTATAGAACACCGAAAAGATGTCTAAAAGTACCTCGCTATGCCTCCTGACAGTAACCTCAATGGCTCGAACTACCGCTGTCTCGAACACATTTTCATGGCCCCAAAGGGGTTCGAGCCATTGAAGTTCGACTGTATGTCATTTTCTTTGCAACTTGGGTGCCTCTTGCTTTGTAGATCTCAGCAGGTATTGCATCTGATCCTGGAGCCAAGCCAGGTGACAGACGTTTTATTGGTTTCATAGTTTCAGAAACGGTTGGGAGCTCTGCCAGCAGCAGATTATATTCCACCTGAGGTAGTCTTTTGAAAGCGTCATCATTGATAGATGTTTGTTTGATTTGAGGGTTAACGTCCCCGTCACCACTGTAAAGTTCATTTTGGAAACGTTGCTTCCAATTTTGTGGGACTTTTACCCGACCTTGAGATGAAATGACCTCTCAAGCCCTTCCGCCCAAAGAAACCAATAGGGTTTATAATCATAGATGGGCCGACTCGCACCGCTTTGCCTGGGCAGGCTTAGATCCTCTAAGCGGTTTACTAGTACCTGTGTGCAGGTAAGTTTCGGCTCTTCGTGGAAACATCATGCAGCCCATATATTTTATTCAAGCCCCGATGGGCGGGGACGCCATAATTGATAGACGATGGCCGATTGAGAACACTACCAAAGTGCTCAGCCCATCTTTTCAAGATAACCTCTTTGTTAGTTAGAAGACTAATTAAATCCGCATTTAGAAGAGGGGTTGTTCCTGGGCTCTGAGGAACAAAAACTGACTTTCCGCTTCATATCCCTTTTGTCAGCAAAGGTCTGGATTTCATCAGCCTTACTACTAAGCAAGGGGTCTTGTATATCTCTGAGTCAAGTCTGACATCTCTTGAGATTGTAAATCTTCTTTTCTTGGATGATGTTCTCTTGAGATTGTAAATCTTCTTTTCTTGGATGATGTTCCTCGTGCGGCATCCTGTAGCGATTTTATTTCGCAATTAATTCGATTTGCCAGAATGTCTAGTCATGTAACTGACTTCAATACTCGTAATAAATTGTTAACGGCTAAACTTCTTAATCAGGGTTATCGGTATCATAAAGGATGCACAGCTTTTTTTTTTAATTTTATAGACGTCATTCCTATTTAATTTCAAAATTCAATGTTGGACTTAAATCTCTTCTGCAACAAGGTCTATCTTAACCCGAGCTTTAATCGCAATGACTTCAGCACCCAATTTCGTAAAAGCATTCTTCGATGTAAAAAGATTTGGTACAACATAAATGTTATACGACAGACACCATGCGTGGTAATTAACTTATTCACAGTTGACAACGTTGCTTCGCTCCTTAATTGCACGCCGGTGCGTCAGGCCTCAGATTCTATGACGGTTCAAGCGTAAAGGCTTACTAAGAATTAGAGAGAATTTAATTTTATGTAATGTTTGTTGGTGCCTGATGCTCCAATCGGAGTTAGTTTTCTTTTGCTCCAGAATTTCAGTGGTTTCTTGCTGTCGAGTCTTCACCGTTGTTTCATCTGTGTGGTTGTTTGATTTTTGTGTTCTCGGCGATGTTGCATTAATGAGTTCGGAGGCCTGTTTGCGGACTGAACAATCATTTGTCTAAATCGCGACGGAAAGAAAGGCGAGAACTGCGGCCGCGTAAAATCGATTGAAGCGTCCCCCTCCCCAGTGGAAGTCGTTTCACTGACCATTCCAAGGTGGTTCTTCTGTCGCGTTTTTCGTTATGATTTGTCTTTGAATGTCTATGTCGCTTAACTTTGTTTTTGTTTTGGATGGCAGTTGGGCCATTTTGTGGGAAAGTAACCTTCCTTTTGGCTTTCCGCTTTTGATGTGTACATTTGTGTCTGGTTATTTCATGTTTGTGTTTCTTTACCTTTGGTGTCTCTGGTGGGAGCTGTTGATAATTGTATCGACTCATGAGCATTGCCTCACTTCTTTTTTGATGTCAACGAGATGTTTTGCCTAGCGGATCCATTGCTGTGGAGTGAACCGTGTCTCTGAAGAATGTCGAGTTCCTTTGTGAATCGTCTGAGCTGAGTTCCATTGCATCTGCTGCGTATGTCATGGATGACGGTTTGCCACTAGCTTAGAGACAACCTCTCTTTTGGGCACTTCCTTTCCGTGTGGCCGCCGTGCAGGCTGAATACGCAGGTTTAGTTTTCTAACCTTTCCAGCAGTCTGAGCCACACATAGTTTTTATCAGTCTGACATCCTGTCTGTACTTCAGTGGGATTATGACATAGTCAATGAGAGCGAGGGTGCATCCATGATGTTATGTTGCGAGTCGGAAGACGGAAGACTGTGTTAGTGATCAGCAGTTGATGTTCTGCACATTTCCTCAAAAGGAAGAGGCAGTTGCTATTGCACTTTCCTACACTTTCAGTTCCAATCACTCCTTCCAAGGTATGGTGGTATGAGCCCACTCTAGTATTGAAGTCTCCAAGGGGGTTTAGTTTGTCGGTACGGAGTGTAGCAGAAACCACAGACTCCAGATTATGATAGAACTTGTCTTTGACCACCTCAGGGTTGGTCATGGTGGGTGCATAGGCACTTACAAAAGTTGCATGTTTCTTACCAGATAAGGGAAGTCTCGACGTTATCAGGTGGTCATTTATGCCATTTAGAAGATCTGTAAACTAGGTTTGATTTGATGGCTAAACCTACTCCCGTTTCACGTCGCTCTTCTTTCTTGCGTCCACTCCAGAGGAAAGCGTATCCGGTGCCAACTTCTTTAATTGCTCTTCCTCTACAAGGCGAGTCTCACCCAGTGCTGCAATCACGACTTTGTAGCGCCGAAGCTCTCTACCAACTAGTGTTGTTCTCTGTCGTTCTGATCTGTCTCGACCAGCACTGTCCCATAGGGTAGACAAACGAAACGCCTTTAATTAGTTGGTTTCAACCAATTTTACGTGACCACAATCCTAGCTCTTGTTTCTGTTGTGGCTTAGACAAACAATTTTTTTCCGCCGCATGGAATTCTGCATGAAACGGGACTTCGGTATCTGAAGAATTTGCTTTATTCAATTGTAGTTCTGAAGGGTTAATTTGACTGATTAAACCATCGAAGTGGGTATTGTCAATATTCGACAAATCTTCCAAGTGGGCCCCGCCAAGCGATTTTGGTACTTATAGTCTATGCGAGCAGCGAAGGTTCAGGCGAGCCTGCGCATGCGCGCAGTCTCGCCAGAACCTTCGCTGCTCGCTCATACAAACAGTGAATCAAAAGGAACCTTCAGACAGAAAGCCAAATCCCTAGCCCGTCTGAATGGCCGGGCATGCGCAGTTAAAATTTGTCATGACGGAATGCTCGAAGACCCAAATTCGCTTGGCGGGGCTCAAATGTCAAGACGTCGAGCCAAAAGCCCCAACACTTTGCTTTTCAACAGAAAGGGACAAGAACAATCAGTCACTAGAGGTACGCAATTCGAACCCATCGGAATTCACACAATTTGTTTAAATATAGAGGATCTTACATGAGTGTTCATGTATTATTGAATTTATTAAACGAGTTGAGGAAAAGGGATTGAATGCGAAGCTTTACCGAGCATTTTATCCCTGTTCCTCAACGAGTTTAATAAATTCAATAATGCATGAGCACGAATGCAAGATTCTATTTATCATATGACACTTATAACGCATTTTATTCACATTTGTTTTCAAAAATATCAATATTCCGCCATTAGTAAACACGACGTTTTTAAGGACGTCGTACATGTAACGTTACGGGACGTATCTACCTAATTTGCATATTGGATCCACTAGTGGATTATCGAAAATATTACATGGCGTTATTACACTCGCAGACGCGACATCATATGATAAAACTTAGTACCAAATCTTATATAAATATTGTCAAGTAGAAAGGTGTGATTGTCACACGCTTTTCTTACATGACCATAATGTGTAATATGTATGCTCTTTGGAAGACTACAAAAAAATTCTTACATTACATTCTCTATAGAATATCTATTAATTAAATCATTTTTTTTTTCTTAATAAGATTAAGAGGTAGTGTAATGTAAAGTGAAAGAAAAGCAATATACGTTTATCGACTAAAGGAAAACGTTTGAATTTTAGTTTATTTAAGGTGGTCTTAATGTAGGAGTTTTACTGTATGTGAAATTTACTGTCCATGTAGAGTAAATACCGTAAAACACAAGACTGTCTGTTTCTATTTTAGACCTGTGTCCTGCCAGTACGTCCATGGAGTGTCAAAGCAGTGGATATCAGAGAAACACATGTACGGGGTCAGACGTGAGTTATATCATCAGCGTGGATATAGAACGACAGAAGTCAAGGTCGCCATGCGTATTGCATAGAAGTTTCGGATACTTTGATAAGGAAATATGGGTGGACAATGGATGTCGCGCAGAATTTCTTGTTTGCTTTATGTCAATTTCTTGAAGGCAGTTTGTGTATTGAGACTTAATGAAGAGGAGTGCGTGCACAAGCTAGGTGTACCAACTATACCTGATGTGCATGGAACGTCAAAACCATATCGCAACAACGTATTTTGCTAGCTTTGATTCGCCAGAAAAAAGTTTCATTAAAATTCTCTTAAGGTCGCTGTGCCATTTGCTTCATACGATGACGAGATCAGCATACGTTTCAGTTTATAGAAACGTCAGAATTTTGCATGTCAAAGAAATCCTTAGTTTCAGCTTGGGGTAGAAATTCTGTTCTAACCCTGTTATTCTTACCCAAAATCGAATATTCTCGCGTGTTTCATTACTTGAATACGACCTCATATGCACCGTCGTTAAAGTTGACGTCACAGCACGTTATGTGACGTCACTAAATTTTCCTGTAGTGTCATCACAATATGGCGGACGTTGGTAACCGTAGCGACTGCAGCATTAAAAACCCGCGCTTAGAAATGGCAGGTATGCAAGAAAAAGAATCCTACATGGGTGTGAGGGTGGATAGAAAAATCCGTCCCTCGGGATCACTGTCCGGCATCACGAGGCTTGCCCTCGGGACAGATTTTTCCATCCACCTCTCACACCCAAATAAGATTCTTATAGGACCGATATAAATGGAATATCGTACATCCCGGACTCATGACCACTACGTAACCGTGAATCACAGCTCACGATTTGGAAGGGGTTGGTACAGTACGGTAAATGACACTGGAATACGAGTATACACTGGATATTAACTTTTTTGAGGTGGATACAAAAAATATTTCATCCAAACTTTCACGAGTGCGAAGCACGAGTGAAAATTCGTATGAAATCAACAGACGAGATGAAATATTTTTTTTTGGTATCCGCCAAAAAAAGTAAATTTTCTTTTTATTTTATAGTTTTATGTGGATATTTACGGTAATTGATCAATCGTATATATCGTACATCACAATTTTGTCCTGGCTATGACGTCACAACTGTCAGTAAAGCATAAACAGATCAACATATTGAAACAGCATTTTTACAGTTCAAAGAATGCTTTTCAAGGTATTTGACAGACTTATTTTATCGATAACATGTGAATTTTGGCAAAAGAAAAAATAGTCCGGGTCGCCACTGTGAAAATAACAAGGTGAACATATCATATAGATTATTTTCACAGCGTGAAAATATCATTTTATTTGCAGAGTATAAAATAAATGGTTGCATCTTTATACAGGAGTTAGATAAACCAAATCATTTTGAGACGATGCATACAAAAATCCTAATGCTGTTGAGAATGTAATGAGGCGCCCTGTTGGATAATACCGAAGGTCTGCGACAGTACATTCTACGATAAACTTTCGGAAACCCGACGTCATCATAGGGACAAGGTTCGTATTGATTTTGCTCTTCTAGAATGAAATATAAGCGTACTAGTACAATAAGTGTATGTATAAAGTGGCCAGTTTCTAGAACGAAATATAAGCGTACTAGTATATGCAGTGTATAGTAGTCGCAGATAAGATTGACTGGACGGAACTAGTCAGGTGTTGTCAATATATGTCAAATTCACTGAGTCCACCAGAAGATTCGGTAGAGTGCCTTTCGCACGCTTTCTACAAGCGGACGAAATGGTCATATACGCCACAGTTATGCTTGTTTTACAGCTGAATTCACACAATCAGGTGACTTGGTTTACCTTTTTTGTTAATGGAATATTCCTAAGGCAGGTACAAACGATAGCTCCGCCTAGTCAATCTTATCTGCGACTACTATA
Organism: Lucinisca nassula; assembly: GCA_963580285.1. Taxonomy (NCBI): domain Eukaryota; kingdom Metazoa; phylum Mollusca; class Bivalvia; order Lucinida; family Lucinidae; genus Lucinisca; species Lucinisca nassula. Next base: position 50,334,106 of record OY757021.1, read on the forward strand.
CATGTATATATAAAGCCACCACTGGTGACTTTATATATACTCTGTATATACTAGTACGCTTATATGTCATTCTCAGTGGTGACTTTATATATACACTGTATATACTAGTACGCTTATATTTCATTCTAGAAGAGCAAAATAAATATGAACCGTATCCCTGTGGACGTCATCATATGACGTTTCCCATAGGCTGACATTTGGATTTACACAGCTTGTCGCGCTTGCATGTTGTGCAAAAAAAAACTAAACTAGAAATCTTGTAAATATGTAGATTAGAATGAGGATTACTGTCTTAATGTTCATTTGTGGAATTTTACGAACGCAATTCCGTTTTTAGCTCACCAGAGCGTCGTCGTATGGGTCTGTGTCTGTGTAGTCAACATTTTCAAACATTAAAAACTGCTAGGCCAATTAAAACCAAATTACACGTGGGGCCTCTATGGGTTGGGGGAAAAGGAAGTTTGTTCATGGGATCTTTGTCACTTGACAAATTTTGACGCCATGCCAATATATAGTAAAATCCTTTAAAAATCTTCTTCTCAGGAACAAAAACCGGCCTCGATAATTCAGTTGGTAGAGTGTCCGCTCCGGGGAACGGGAGGTCACGGGTTCGATCCCGGGCCGCGACATACCAAAGTCGTTAAAATGGTACTAGCTGCGCCTCGCTTGGCACTCAGATTTACGTGGTAGAGCTAGGACTGGTCGACCCAGTGTCAGGATAATGTGACTGGGTGTGGTATCATGTAATGTGTCTGGGGCATGATACTTCAGTGAGGCAGCACAATAAAAGTGAGCACTGAGCTCCCTGTCGCAACCAGACACCGTCGTGATATGACTGAAAAATTGTTGAAAGCGACGTTAAACCCGAATTCACACACACACACACACACACACACTCAGGAACTAAATGGCCAACGGGCTTTTGAACTTAGCATGCAGCATCGGGGACGCGGTCCCTACCAAGATGGTAAATGGTTCCCTTCTGTCGACCTTGGCCTATTTTACGTCAAGGTCAGATTTGGTCACTAAGACATGTAAATGGAAAAAGGCAAAACAGTGGATGTTTCTGTTGTAAATGATGGCATTTACTCCCCATTATCCTGGATGGCTTAGTTTCAGTACTTTCTTTATCTTCTTCTTCACTTAAACTGAGGGGCTTATTGAAACCAAATTATATGTGGAGCCTCTATGGGATTAAACAAATTGAATGCAAATTTATTCTTGGGATTGGAATCACATAACCAAGATGGCCGCCATATCCATATATGCTATGAACCGTTTCGAAATCATCTTCTCAGGACCAAATGGTCGATGGCCTTGAAACGTGGTATGCAGCGTTTGGGGACTGGGGTGCTGCCAAACAGATTTAAATGGTGACCCTCAGTTGACCTATACCTATTTTACGTCAAGGTCAATTTTGGTCACTTGAACCTTTTGTATAGTAAAAAGGCAAAACTGGATTTTTTTTCTGATTTTATTTAGCAAGTGGCACCCGAAGTGATATTAAGGATAGACGACACATTGGGATAGTGATCATCTTTAAATGATTCTTTCCCAACCTTAACAAGGCACAATCCTATCACATCTATGTTATACATCAAATTAAAGTTAAAAATTTGAAGCTATTTTTATATTGTAAAATAATGTTGTATTGATGTTATAAACTGAAAAGTAAAAAAAAAAAAAAAATGATTTTTTACATTTTTGGATCTTTTTAACAATTTTCTTAAACAAAAAAAAAACAAAATAAATAAATAAATAAATAAATAAATAAATAAATAAAAAAGAGTCATTTTCCTTGGATAGGCATCATAAGTAAATGCTATACAATAATGTATCACAGATTATTTTCTAAGTCTAAGCTTGTTCAAAAGAAAGTCTTTGAATGAAATGTTTATTTTCTAGAACGAAATTAATAGGTCATTCTGAACAAAAGTTAAATTTTATTCCAAATGGAATGAGATATCAAAATTCTGTCAAGTTGTGACTTCAAAGCACATTTGCGCTAAATATTATTCAATTTGGGCGCTAATTTAAGAAACTGATTCAATTTCAAGACAGGCACCCACCGAGAATTTTCATTTTTCAGGAAAGCTAAAAACGTCTGCTGTCCATTAAAACTATTTTAAAAAGATTGACTGGGCTGATATAGCAGCCCCTTGTCCAATTTACCAGTGTTCACAAAAAACATCGATACTATTCTTGGTGTGTTTTATTTCTTTAAATATGTACAGTGTAACCTCCATTAAACAGCCGTACTGAGGAAACTCAAAAACTGGCTGTTTAAGGGAGGTGGTTGTTCAATAAAAGGAAATGTCTGAGATGATGTATGGCTTTTTATCGAAAGACAAAAATAGTGATTATTGAAGACAGCTCAATATGGATGTACTAAAAGAAAAATAAATGATGGAGAGGAGTCATCTGACATCTCTCAATCATTTATGTTTCTTTTTACATGCTTATATTGTATTTATGGAAATATCACAATGGTAGTTTTGAAATAAATAAATTTTGAAATAAATGAATACACCAGAAGAGAAATTCCTATTTTTACATCCGATTGTTTGCTATTGAGTTAACTCTGGTTGTTTAATGGATGGAATTTAGATTTGTAAAGTGGCTGCTGGCTGGAGGAGTGAGGTGGCTGCTGAGCAGAGGTTAAATATATAGTAAATGCTATCGGAGGAATTATTGTGGCTGCTGAAGAGAGATGGCTGCTAAACAGAGGTGACCATTAGTGAAAGTTTAACTGTATTTTTCACAAAATTTTCATTTTCTACTCATAGACATTTATCAGCTGCCGACAGGTAAATAATTGGCCATGATGCTAAATGAGTGCACAATCGCTTCACACCTTGTAACCGACTTATTAAATTTATTGAAGATAAACGAATGGAGTCTTACGGCAATTAACCAAGGCCGAGTCTAGCCTTTGATGTACTATATGCTCCAAGAGTTAAATGGCCTAAGTATGCCGATTTGAAACAAAAACAAGACTGTCAGTTTGCAGTGTGCCCCTGAGCTCTGGTGAGCATAGTGGCCCATGGGCCTCTTGGTTGTTCAAAAGAAACTATATGTTCATTTTATTCCAAATGTTTTTGAGATTAAGTTAATTTTAGATTTCTTAAAATTGAAAGCTTGTTAAAAAGACGGAAAGTCAGGCTTTTGACATGAGATGTGAAATATAAAAAGGATTGAGAAAAATGTAAATTGTGAACAATGCAGAAAATCATGGTTTAGTCTATCATTAACAATCAGCTGAATGAAAGTTTATCAATTCCAGAGGTTGAGGTCATTTGCTTGCCTTTGTCCTGGATGGCTCAGATTCTCCTCTAAAACTGCTAGGCTGATTGAAACCAAATTACCCGTGGAGCCTCTATGGGATTGATTAATGGGATTGGAATCACATAACCAAAATGGCCACCATGCGCAGATATGGTAAAACCCTTTGGATATCTTCTTCTCAGGAACCAACTTGCCCATGGCCTTGACGCTTGGTATGCAGCATTGGAGACTGCCAGGGGCCCTACCATGTTCATTCAAATGTGACCTTGGTTGACCTTGACCTATCTTATGTCAAGGTCAACTTTGATCACTTACTCTTTTGTATGGGTTAAAGGCAAACAGTGGCTTTTTCTTATACTGTCGTTGACCGGCCCCGATAGCTCAGTTGGTAGAGTGTCCGCTCCGGGGAACGGGAGGTCACGCGTTCGATCCCGGGCCGCGACATACCAAAGTCGTTAAAAAATGGTACTAGCTGCTCCTCGCTTGGCACTCAGATTTACGGGGTAGAGCTAGGACTGGTCGACCCAGTGTCAGGATAATGTGACTGGGTGTGGTATCATGTAATGTGTCTGGGACATGATACTTCAGTGAGGCAGCACTATAAAAGTGAGCATTGAGCTCCCTGTCGCAACCAGACACCGTCGTGATATGACTGAAAAATTGTTGAAAGCGACGTTAAACCCGAATTCACACACACACACACACACACACACACACACACACACACACACACACACACACACACACACACACACACACACACACACACACACACACACACACACACACACACACACACACACACACACACAACACACACACACACACACTGCCGTAGACGGTGGAATTAAAAGCAAATTTATTCAAATGGTGACCTTTGGTTGACCTTGACCTGTTCTACGTCAACGTTGATTTTGGTCACATGGGAAAAATGCAAGACAGTTGATTTTTCTGATTCGCTTGTAGCCTAGGTGTCAGAATTGATATTTGCAGTTAGCTAAATGGTCGTTGATAATTATTTGTTTTTTTGGTTTGGGTTTTACGGCCCTTTCAAGATTATTTCACTCATATCGAGCCGATCGTTAATCAGAGGTGGGCGAAAACCGGAGTACCCAGAGAAAAACCACCTGACCTTCCGTTGCAGAATTTGGCGACTCACACGTGGCCCGAGCGAGGCTCGAACCTACAGCCGTGAGAGACCTAATGACTATGAGTCAGCGCTCTTATCCACTAGGCCACGGAGGCTCGTCGTTGATAATTATGACCAATGTGCTACACTGACCATAAATGGAAAAATGAACTTTAAACTCTTCACTTCTGGAACTGAAAGGCCTATGCCAAAGAAACTTATAGAAACTTACAGAAATAAATTATTGGTTTAGACTCATATTCTAGACAGGTTTTTAATTATTTGGATCCCATTTTGTTTTATATCAGTCTTTGAATCGACTGCCTATTCGAAATTCGCAAAATTGCAAGTATGTTTCCTCTGGCTTTCGTTGTCGGATCATTACAGGGACACTGATGAGGCTTTATTAGCCGAAACTACGTAGCATGACCCAGCTTCATTCTTATGAATGTTTTCATTGCTCTTAAAGGAACTTAGAAGCCTCCGTGGTACAGTGGTTACGCTACTCGCCTTGTAAACCAGGGATCGCAGGAACGATCCCGGGCTTCTCCAGACTTTCGGATGAGTCTTTAAACCGAGGTCCCGTCTCCGTATGACCTTAGCTGTTGGTAGGACGTAAAACTAAAACTCACTCACTCACTCTTAAAGGAAATCATTTTTGATTTTTATTTGCCTTCACTGCAGCAGGTGTTGTGCCGTGTGGCGGCCGTAAAGCGTCTCCCCGTAGATCAACCATATTGCAGTTTATATTTTACTTTTGGTCCTTTGAGATCAGCGTGAATATTCTGAGAAATCAGAAATAAATTATTGGTTTAGACTCTTATTCTAGACAGGTTTTTAATTATTTCGATCCCATTTTGTTTAATATCAGTCTTTGAATCGACTGCCTATTCGAAATTCGCAAGATTGCAGTATGTTTCCTCTGGTTTTCGTTGTCGGATCATTACAGGGTCACTGATGAGGCTTTATTAGCCGAAACTACGTAGTATGACCCATCTTCATTCTTATGAATGTTTTCATTGCTCTTAAAGGAACTCATTTTTTATTTTATTAGTATGCAGCATTTGGACCTAAGGCATCAGATTTCAAAATGATGTGGCATCAGTGATCCCTATGTGGAGTTTTCAAGTCGCAATGGTTTGTTGAAAAGCGCACCTGCAAGGGGCCAGGGCCAGTTTCTTCCAGCTCTGTTGATTATAATCTCAAAAATATTTTTACATTGGTACATTATTTCTTATCCTGCTGTTCACGACAACCCCTATCTTTGCAAACAGTATAGATCAAGATCAGATGGCTTCTGAAGAAGCCATCTGATCAGGATCTACACTGTTTGACATTCAATTTATGAATTTGAAGGAAAAATTACATCCAGTAATCTGATTGGTTCAAAGTCAGAAATGGGTGTGGCTAAACTGAATATTCAGCAAGAGAAGGGTTAACTTTGGCGTAAAAGTAAAACTGTGATTAAGCACCCCATTACAAGTTAGAAGTTATCCTCTAAATAAAGTGCAGATGAATTAAACTAATATTAAAATTGTATCATACATGCTTTACAACATGCCTTGAAACATATTTGGAGCTTATCAAAAATAAGCAAACAGAAAGAAATATTATTTATTTTGATTGTTGACTATTGTCACAATTATCACGTCTTACACAACAAACTTTTAACCCATTTGGTACCAGAAACCCCAAAACGGGTACCCTGACAAACAGTGCAGGCCCAGGTCCGACGCCGCAATTTATAAATAAAGTTTGAAGAAACACAACCTAACACCCCAACTTTTGAAGTGGGCTCCTGCTCTATTTAAAGAGGAAGATTCCATCTGGTACAGAAAGAGTTAGATATTAAAAAAAAAAAAAAAAAATAAAACATTACGAAATATAGGCACTATATTAATGGACAAGAGAACCAATGTTCTTGAACCGCTCACCTGAGTGCTGATTTTGTGTTGAGTCATTTGGTTTCAACGGAAGTTTTTTTTTTCCAAGACAACCATCCTAAAGGTGCATTATTGGGCTACCGGGTCTCAATTTTTTTCCGGTTTTTATCTTCAATTCATACTCCTTTGTCATGTGTTCACTTTTTGAGCCAAATACAGCTTCAGAACTTTGTGAAAATGGTCGTTTTCATTCGTGTTTACCCTTCGCTCTGAACATGTGTTCGGAATTTCTGTTCTAAAAATAAATCTGTCACTTTACACATACATGGCGACAGTATCGTCTCTGAGTATCGTTACTTATGGCATGGTATTCAGTGTCTATTTTTTCCGATTCAGGCATGGCCTAAGCAAACAAGGCCAAAAATGAACGTCGCCTAACGTCATATATGGGGATTCTATTTTTGTCACGAACTAAAAATAGATCTAAACCTAGTTAGGGGATCCCTCTCAAACTCGTTTACCTGTCATCATAAATGTTCACATTTTTGCATAAAATGCATTCATTTGTATTGTTTTAAAGAAAAATACCGGCTATATGTATTTTATTTTTGGAAGCATTTTTTACCAATAGCTCAATAAAGCACCTTTAAAGTCGATTTTTATGCCCCCAACTTCTAAGAAGTTATGAGGTCATATTGCTTTTGCCATGCTCGTCCGTCCATCCGTCCTTCCTTTCGTTCTTCCGTCCTTCCGTCCCCGATTTTTATTGCATAGCATAACGTTTTGAACCGTGCATGCTAGGTTTTTGAAATTTCATATATGGATTCCTTATGAAAAATAATTGACCTTTGTTTTTACTCGTATGTCCTTTTTTGGAGTTACAGCCCTTTGTGTAAAAATGCTTTGAAGTCTTGTAAGCAAGATATCTAAAAAACCATTAGAGCTATTGCGCTGAAACTTTACATACTGATTGGGGATGAGAAGATGAAATGATTAACTTTGGAAAAAATTCTGTTTTTTTTTTTTACTTCAGTCATGGCCCTTTGAAACTTTGGGCGTTTTAAGCTTGTAAGCAAGATATCTCAAAAACGATTTGAGCTATTGCCCTTAAACTTTACAGACTGATTCGGGATGATGAGTAGATAAACTGATTAACTTTTGAAAAAAAAATCCGATTTTATCTTGAGTTATGGCCCATTGCAACTTGGGCGTTTTAAATTTGTAAGCAAGGCATCTAAAAAACCATTAATGCTATTGTCCTGAAACTTTACAGACTGATTGGGGGCGATGAGAAGATGAACTAATTAACTTTAAAAAAAAACGGATTTTTTGTTTTACTTGAGTAATGGCCCTATGAAACTTTGGTTGTTTTAAGATTGTGATCAAGATATCTCCAAAACGATTTGAGCTATATCCCTGAAACTTTACAGACTGATTCGGGATGATGATGATGAGTAGATGAAATGATCAACTTTTAGAAAACAAAATCCGATTTTTTTTCTTGAGTTATGGCCCTTTGCAACTTTGGGCATTTTAAGTTTGTAGGCAAGATATCTCAAAAACCATTACCGTTATGGCCCTGAAACTTAACAGACTGATTAGGGACGATGAGAAGATGAAATGATTAACTTTTGAAAAAGTCTGATTTTTTTACTTTAGTTATGGCCCTTTGAAACTTTGGGCGTTTTAAGCTTGTAAGCAAGATATCTCACGAACAATTAGAGCTATTGCGCTGAAACTTTACAGACTGAATCGGGATGATTAGTAGATGGACTGATTGACTTTTAAAAAAATCTGAGTTATGGCCCTTTGAAACTTTGGGCGTTTTAAGCTTGTAAGCAGATATCTCAAAAACGATTTGAGTTATTGCCCTGAAACTTTACAGACTGATTCGAGATGATAAGTAGATGAACTATTAACTTTGGGAAAAAATCCGATTTTTTTCTTCAATTATGGCCTTTTGCAACTTTGGGCGTTTTAAGTTTGTAAGCAAGATATCTCGAAAACCATTACAGCTATTGCCCTGAAACTTAACGGATGATTGGGGACGATGAGAAGATGTACCGATTAACTTTTGAAAAAAGTCTGAATTGTTTTACTTGAGTTATGGTCTTTGGAACTTTGGCTTTAAGCTTGAAAGCGAGATATCTAATCTTGTAAGCAGGACATTTCAAGAACAATTATAGTTATTGCGCTGAAACATTACAGACTGATTCAGGATGATGAGAAGATGTACTGATTCACTTTTTAAAAAAAATCTGATTTTTTTTACTTGAGTTATGGCCCTCAGAAGTTGAAACTTTGGGCGTTTTAAGCTTGTAAGCAAGATATCTCAAAACGATTTGAGCTACTGCCCTGAAACTTTACAGACAGATTCAAGATGATGAGTAGATGAACTGATTAACTTTTGGAAAAAATTCGATTTTTATGCCCCCAACTTCGAAGAAGTTGTGGGGGCATATTGGTTTTGCCCTGTTCGTCCGTCCGTCCTTCCGTCCTTCCGTCCTTCCGTCCTTACGTCCGTCCCACTTTTTACTGCATAGCATAACTTTAGAACCATGGGTGCTAGGTTTTTGAAATTTCATATATGGATTCCTCATGAAAAAATAATTGACCCGTGTTTTTTTTCTCGTCAGGATTATGCCCCTTTTTTGAGTTATGCCCCTTTGCAAAAAATACTATGAAATCTTGTAAGCAAGATATCTCAAAAACTGTTTGAGCTATTGCCCTGAAACTTTACATGCTGGTTGGGGATGATGAGTAGATGAACTGATTAACTTTTGAAAAAAATCCGAAATTTTTTTCTTGAGTTATGGCCCTTTGAAATTTTTCGCGTTTTAAGTTTGTAAGCAAGATATCTAAAAAAACTATTTGAGGTTTTTCCCCGAAACTTCACAGACTTGTCGGGGATGATGAGTAGATGAACTGATCAACTTTTGAAAAAAATCCGATTTTTTTTTCTTGAGTTATGGCCCTTAGATTTTTTTCGTGTTTTCAGCTTGTAAGCAAGATATCTCAATAATTGTTTGAGCGATTGCCCTGCAACTTTACAAGCTGGTTTGGGATGATGTGTAGATGAACTGATTAACTGTTGAAAAAAAATCCTATATTTTTTTCTTGAGTTATGGCCCTTTGAAATTTTTCGCGTTTTAAGTTTGTAAGCAAGATATCTCAAAAACTATATGAGGTTTTTCCCCAAAACTTCACAGACTGGTTGGGTATGATGAGTAGATGAACTGATTAACTTTTGAAAAAAATCCAATTTTTTTTTCTTGAGTTATGGCCCTTTGATTTTTTTCGTGTTTTCAGCTTGTAAGCAAGATATCTCAAAAATTGTTTGAGCTATTGCCCTGAAACTTTACAGGCTGGTTGGGGATGATGAGTAGATGAACTGATTGACTTTTGAAAAAAATCCGAAATTTTTTTCTTGAGTTATGGCCCTTTGAAATTTTTCGCGTTTTGGCGTCCTTCCGTCCTTACGTCCGTCCCACTTTTTACTGCATAGCATAACTTTAGAACCATGGGTGCTAGGTTTTTGAAATTTCATATATGGATTCCTCATGAAAACATAATTGACCCGTGTTTTTTTTCTCGTCAGGATTATGCCCCTTTTTGAAGTTATGCCCCTTTGCAAAAAATACTATGAAATCTTGTAAGCAAGATATCTCAAAAACTGTTTGAGCTATTGCCCTGAAACTTTACATGCTGGTTGGGGATGATGAGTAGATGAACTGATTAACTTTTGAAAAAAATCCGAAATTTTTTTCTTGAGTTATGGCCCTTTGAAATTTTTCGCGTTTTAAGTTTGTAAGCAAGATATCTAAAAAAACTATTTGAGGTTTTTCCCCGAAACTTCACAGACTTGTCGGGGATGATGAGTAGATGAACTGATCAACTTTTGAAAAAAATCCGATTTTTTTTTCTTGAGTTATGGCCCTTAGATTTTTTTCGTGTTTTCAGCTTGTAAGCAAGATATCTCAATAATTGTTTGAGCGATTGCCCTGCAACTTTACAAGCTGGTTTGGGATGATGTGTAGATGAACTGATTAACTGTTGAAAAAAAATCCTATATTTTTTTCTTGAGTTATGGCCCTTTGAAATTTTTCGCGTTTTAAGTTTGTAAGCAAGATATCTCAAAAACTATATGAGGTTTTTCCCCAAAACTTCACAGACTGGTTGGGTATGATGAGTAGATGAACTGATTAACTTTTGAAAAAAATCCAATTTTTTTTTCTTGAGTTATGGCCCTTTGATTTTTTTCGTGTTTTCAGCTTGTAAGCAAGATATCTCAAAAATTGTTTGAGCTATTGCCCTGAAACTTTACAGGCTGGTTGGGGATGATGAGTAGATGAACTGATTAACTTTTGAAAAAAATCCGAAATTTTTTTCTTGAGTTATGGCCCTTTGAAATTTTTCGCGTTTTGGCATATTGGTTTTGCCCTGTTCGTCCGTCCGTCCTTCCGTCCTTACGTCCGTCCCACTTTTTACTGCATAGCATAACTTTAGAACCATGGGTGCTAGGTTTTTGAAATTTCATATATGGATTCCTCATGAAAAAATAATTGACCCGTGTTTTTTTTCTCGTCAGGATTATGCCCCTTTTTTGAGTTATGCCCCTTTGCAAAAAATACTATGAAATCTTGTAAGCAAGATATCTCAAAAACTGTTTGAGCTATTGCCCTGAAACTTTACATGCTGGTTGGGGATGATGAGTAGATGAACTGATTAACTTTTGAAAAAAATCCGAAATTTTTTTCTTGCGTTATGGCCCTTTGAAATTTTTCGCGTTTTAAGTTTGTAAGCAAGATATCTAAAAAACTATTTGAGGTTTTTCCCCGAAACTTCACAGACTTGTCGGGGATGATGAGTAGATGAACTGATCAACTTTTGAAAAAAATCCGATTTTTTTTCTTGAGTTATGGCCCTTAGATTTTTTTCGTGTTTTCAGCTTGTAAGCAAGATATCTCAATAATTGTTTGAGCGATTGCCCTGCAACTTTACAAGCTGGTTTGGGATGATGTGTAGATGAACTGATTAACTGTTGAAAAAAAATCCTATATTTTTTTCTTGAGTTATGGCCCTTTGAAATTTTTCGCGTTTTAAGTTTGTAAGCAAGATATCTCAAAAACTATATGAGGTTTTTCCCCAAAACTTCACAGACTGGTTGGGTATGATGAGTAGATGAACTGATTAACTTTTGAAAAAAATCCAATTTTTTTTTCTTGAGTTATGGCCCTTTGATTTTTTTCGTGTTTTCAGCTTGTAAGCAAGATATCTCAAAAATTGTTTGAGCTATTGCCCTGAAACTTTACAGGCTGGTTGGGGATGATGAGTAGATGAACTGATTAACTTTTGAAAAAAATCCGAAATTTTTTTCTTGAGTTATGGCCCTTTGAAATTTTTCGCGTTTTAAGTTTGTAAGCAAGATATCTAAAAAACTATTTTAGGTTTTTCCCCGAAACTTCACAGACTGGTCAGGGATGATGAGTAGATGATTAACTACAGCTTTTCTTGTGTAATTTCAGCATTACAGCCACATAAAAACAAGATATCTCAATTACTGTTAGGGACAAGCAGTGTTAGGGTCAAGCAGTTGGGGGCATTGTGTTTCATAAACACTGGCTCTAGTTTCTTCAGTTATGGCCCTTTGCAACGCTGTTGGGTTTTAAGCTTGTAACCAAGTTTTCTCAAAACTCATTACAGCTATTGCCCTGGAACTTTACAGACTGACTGGGGACGATGAGAAGATGAACTGATTAACTTTTGAAAAAAACTCTGATTTTTTTTTACTTGTGGTCCTTTGAAACTTTGTGAGGCTTTATTAGCCGAAACCACGTAGTATGACCCATCTTCTTTCTTATGAATGTTTTCATTGCTCTTAAAGGAACTCATTTTTGATTTTTATTTGTGCCTTTTAAGCTTGTAAGAACGATATCTAATCTTGTAAGCAAGATATCTCAAAAACTATTAAATATGTTCTAGAAAGGGTTATCCTTTGGAAGCACGGAATGCACCATAGAACTGGAAAATATGGAGTGTACATGTTTTCTGGGCCAGACTAGTTACATGTAGTTTCGGCCATTTAGGCCTCATCAGTGGCCCTAACTAAATTTTTTCAAAATTCCACAATGGAATCAATGATTCCAAAGGACAAGAAAATCTAAACTACACTATGATGTAGGGCAGGGAGACTTTTTACGGCCGCCACACATTCCCAGACAACAGCTGTAGTGACGTTAAATATATTCTAGAAAGGGTTATCCTTTGGAAGCAAGGAATACACCATAGAACTGGAAAATATGGAGTGTACATGTTTTCTGGGTCAGACTAGCTATTGTGCTAATTGGGGATGATGAGAAGATGAACTGATTCACTTTTGAAAAAAAAATCTGAAATTTTTACTTGAATTATGGCCCTATGAAACTTTGGGCATTTTAAGCTTTTGTGCACATATCTCAAAAACGATTTGAGCTATTGCCCTGGAACTTTACAGGCTGATTCGGGATGATGAGTAGATGAGCTGATTAACTTTTGGAAAAATCCGAAATGTTTTCTTGAGTTATGGCCCTTTGGAACTTTGGGCATTTTAAGCTTGTAAGCAAGATATCTCAGAAGCCATTACAGCTATTGCCCTGAAACTTTACAGACTGTTTGGGGACGATGAGAAGATGAACTGATTAACTTTTGAAAAAATCTGATTATTTACTTGATTTATGGCCCTTTGAAACTTTGGGTGCTTTAAGCTTGTAAGCCAGATATCTCAAAAATGATTTGAGCTTTTGCCCTGAAACTTTACAGACTGATTCGGGATGATAAGTAGATGCTCTGATTAACTTTTGGAGAAAAAAAATCCAAAACAATTTTCTTGAGTTATGGTCCTTTGGAACTTTGGGCATTTTAAGCTTGTAAGCAAGATATCTCAGAAACCATAACAGCTACTGCCCTGAAACTTTTCAGACTGGAAGATGAACTGATTAAGTTATCTGATTTTTTTTTTACTTGAATCAAGCACTGAACAGGAGATAAATCGTCAAACCACACAGTCAAGGCGGGACTAAAGGAAACAGAAAATTTAACATAAGCTTGAAATTTCAGAAATCTTCATCTGTTCATTTATCATATGACGTCGCGTCTGAGAGTGTAATAACGCCATGTAATATTTTCGATAATCCACTAGTGGATTAAATATGCAAATTAGCTAGATACGTCCCGTAACCTTACATGTACGGCGTCCTTAACGACGTAGCGTTTACCAATGGCGGAATATTGATATTTTTGTAAACAATCGAATATATAATGCGTTTTGAATGTCATATGATAAAGAATCTTGCATTCCTGCTCATGTTTTATTGAATTTATTAAACTCGTGGGGGAAAAGGGATAAAATGCTCGCCAAAGCCTCGCATTTTATCGCTTTTCCTCAACTCGTTTAATAAATTCAATAATACATGAACACTCATGTAAGATCCTCTATGTCGACAATTTATTAAACTCGTTGAAGAAAAGGGATAAAATGCTCGGCAAAGCCTTGCATTTTATCCCTTTTCCTCAACTCATTTAATAAATTCAATAATACATGAACACTCATGTAAGATCCTCTATGTCGACAATTTATTAAACTCGTTGAAGAAAAGGGATAAAATGCTCGGCAAAGCCTCGCATTTTATCCCTTTGCCTCAACTCGTTTAATCAATTCAATAATACACGAACACTCATGTAAGATCCTCTATGTCGACAATTTATTAAACTCGTTGAAGAAAAGGGATAAAATGCTCGGCAAAGCCTCGCATTTTATCCCTTTTCCTCAACTCGTTTAATCAATTCAATAATACACGAACACTCATGTAAGATCCTCTATGTCGACAATTTATTAAACTCGTTGATGAAAAGGGATAAAATGCTCGGCACAGCCTCGCATTTTATCCCTTTTCCTCAACTCGTTTAATAAATTCAATAATACATGAACACTCATGTAAGATCCTCTATATAAGTTAGTGGCATGAAACCTTTCTGAGAAGTTGGCGGAGCTTCTGCTCTACAGCTTTCTCGCTGGATGTGTTGATTTTGTTTAGTTGTGTTGGAGTTTAACGGCCCAGACAACACCATTTAAGTCTTTTTTTATCCGGTCAGTTTACCTATCCACACTTTTCCTGGGTATGCTTCTATGCAGAGCTGGAACCGGCCGCACATGAGTACTGATAAACCGCTATGGTCTAAGCCTGCCCAGGTAAAGTTATGAGATTCGAACCTTCAATGCAAATTGACCTTTTTGGTTTCATTGGGCCACAGGGCTTGAGATGTTATTTCATCTCAATGTCGGTTAAAAAGCTCACAAAACTGGAGGCAACGTAAACAATCGAATATATAATGCGTTTTAAATGTCATATGATAAAAAGAATCTTGCATTCGTGCTCATGTATTATTGAATTTATTAAACTCGTTGAGGAAAAGGGATAAAATGCTCGGCAAAGCCTCGCATTTTATCCCTTTTCCGCAACTCGTTTAATAAATTCAATAATACATGAACACTCATGTAAGATCCTCTAACTCGTTGAAGAAAAGGGATAAAATGCTCGCCAAAGCCTCGCATTTTATCCCTTTTCCTCAACTCGTTTAATAAATTCAATAATACATGAACACTCATGTAAGATCCTCTATGTCGACAATTTATTAAACTCGTTGAAGAAAAGGGATAAAATGCTCGCCAAAGCCTCGCATTTTATCCCTTTTCCTCAACTCGTTTAATCAATTCAATAATACATGAACACTCATGTAAGATCCTCTATGTCGACAATTTATTAAACTCGTTGATGAAAAGGGATAAAATGCTCGGCAAAGCCTCGCATTTTATCCCTTTTCCTCAACTCGTTTGATAAATTCAATAATACATGAACACTCATGTAAGATCCTCTATATAAGTTAATGGCATGAAACCTTTCTGAGAAGTTGGCGGAGCTTCTGCTCTACAGCTTTCTCGCTGGATGTGTTGATTTTGTTTGTTTGTATTGGAGTTTAACGGCCCAGACAACACCATTTAAGTCATTTTTATCCGGTTAGTTTACCTATCCACACTTTTCCTGGGTATGCTTCTATGCAGAGCTGGAACCGACCGCACATGAGTACTGATAAACCGCTATGGTCTAAGCCTGCCCAGGTAAAGTTATGAGATTCGAACCTTCAATGCAAATTGACCCTATTGGTTTCACTGGGCGACAGGGCTTGAGATGTTATTTCATCTCAATGTCGGTTAAAAGGCTCACAAAACTGGAGGCAGCGTAAACAATCGAATATATAATGCGTTTTAAATGTCATATGATAAAAAGAATCTTGCATTCGTGCTCATGTATTATTGAATTTATTAAACTCGTTGAGGAAAAGGGATAAAATGCTCGGCAAAGCCTCGCATTCTATCACTTTTCCGCAACTCGTTTAATAAATTCAATAATACATGAACACTCATGTAAGATCCTCTATGTCGACAATTTATTAAACTCGTTGAAGAAAAGGGATAAAATGCTCGCCAAAGCCTCGCATTTTATCCCTTTTCCTCAACTCGTTTAATAAATTCAATAATACATGAACCCTTAAAAACTAGAGGCAAACATTCCCGATCGATCACATATATTACGAAAACACGCAAATTCAAAAATATTATAAATTTTACCGGAGAAAGAACGAACATTTTCAGACAAAACATTTGATATTTTTTTTCATTTATGTTCAAAATATAGATTGTGGCTACACGTTAGAACTGTGTCGAGGAAGCGGTTCTAACTTTTAGCCACACTTAATAAGGAAATAAGAAAGATATGTAAACCCCACTATTTCAAAATAAAATTGGTGTTCAAGGGGCCGAGTTTTCGTGATGTCATATAAACAAATCAGTTGAATGAATACCTTTATAGGATCCACTTTATTCTTGGGTTTACAAAGGCACTCATGATTTTTATTCAAGAACATAGCTGTGTATATTCGTAAGAAATGCTTCAATGAGGCGGTTTTAACGAGCAGCCGCAAATGAAGTTTGCAGTAGCAGTATAAATATCACGAAAACACGCCTATATAATTTACATCACCTTAATCCCCATTTTATATAGTAAAACTGGGGTTTACAGAGGACACTATTTTTTTTTGTATTCATGTGGGACAATTGTTATCGACTAAATTACCTGTGTGTGTCCGATTAAAGTTACGCGACAAAATATATTGAAGTTAATAGGGAACATTTTTCTCTGACATAAATTATAGCATTACTACGCTAGATAGCGAAAATGTGGTTTAGGATTATAAAAATTCAATATCTTACCTTTAATTTGAATATAATTTTTAATATATTTCATCAAATTAAGATTGGTCAATTTTAGAATAAAAATAGGACCCTATGTCTAATTACTTCAATGTAGTAAATTAGCAAAAAACACGCGACAGTATCTGATTTTAAACTACAGTAATTAAAACATTCATTATGCAATGAAACATGTGGCTGAAAATTTAAGTAGAAAAATGATTTTTCTTTCCTCCAATGTTAAAACCGCCCCCGCCCATCGGGGCTTGAAGAAATAGATGGGCTGCATGATGTTTCCACGCAGAGCTGAAACCGTCCATACACTAAGCCTGTCCAGGAACCGCGGTGCGAGTCGGACCGTCCATGCTTATAAACCCTATCGGTTTCATTGGGCGACAGGGCTTGAGATGTCATTTCATCTCAATAATCGGGTAAAAGTCTCACAAAATTTGCAGCAACGTCTCCAAAATGATCTATACTGTGTTGACGGGGACGGTAAACCTCAACTCAAACAAACAAACCAATGTTAAATTTGAGAATATCAAATTAAAACAAATTGGGTCATTTTGAGGTTGTTTTAATTTTTTCGGGATTTTCGGAGCTGGAAAAACTGCCAGTACAGGTAAGGTCCCTTGATTTGACATGAGACAAGGTGATCCCAATTGTCCCGTATGTCTGCTCAAAAACATAGATTGTGGGTACGTTAGAACCGCCTTGATGGTGGTTTTAACGAATACCAACAGTCTTTGCTTTGTGCAGAAATATATTTGGGCCCGCGAAGCGATTTTGGTACTTATCATCTATGCGAGCAGCGAAGGTTCAGACGAGCCTGCGCATCCGCGCAGTCTCGCCAGAACCTTCGCTGCTCGCTCATACAAGCAGTGAATCAAGAGGAACCTTCAGACAGAAAGCCATATCCCTGGCCCCTCTGAATGGCTGGGCATGCGCAGTTAAAATTTGTCATGACGGAATGCTCGAAGACACAAATTCGCTTGGCGGGGCTCATATAAAAAATATCTGAAATGTTCGTGTTTTGGTAGTTAAATTTTACTTATATTTATATAGGCGAGTTTCTGTAATGTGAGTAACACACAGACTCATCAGAAAGTACTGGTGGGTTTATTGTCTCTGAGTGTAGGTAAGGAAAACTGTCATTTTTGCAGGGGGGGGGGGGGGGGGTTACGTCCCTTTCAAGATTGTTTCATTCATTACGGACTGTAATATCTAGAGATAAACCGTCTTACCATCCTGTGCAGAAATTGGCGTCTCGCATGTGACCAGAGCCAGGCTCGAACCACAGCGGTGAGAGACCTAATGATTAAGAGTCGGCGCTCTTATCTACTATATAGGCCATGGGGTTCCGTTATGGAAAACAGTCCTGAAATGTTCGTTTAACCCTTTAACTCATGCATTTTATGCAAGTAGTGTGGACCTGATCAGACATCGCGTTATTGGGCGTCTAATTAGGTATCCACTGTTTGCACAAGCTCAGTTCAGAGTTTACTTTTAAATGGTAGGCGACTGTAGATGCTTTAAACATCCGGTACCTTGATTTTGTACAGGGCCAGCGACTGTCAGGTGGACAACAGCAGGCGGGAAGCTTCTGTACTTAGTTACTTTGTGTCGATTGACAAATCGATACCCCATACACGAGCCCGGTTCAGATTGGGTCGATCGATAATCCTGTACCCCGTACACGAGCCCAGACCAGATTTTCTTTGGGTCGATTGATAAGCCTATGCCCCGTGCACGAGCCAGGACCAGAGTTTACTTTCTACACAGCGCTCTGACGCCACAGGGAGAAGACTAGCACTGCTATAAATAACCGTTACCCGGGTTTTGTACATAGTCACGTGGACAATAGCATGCGGGAAGAACAGTGCTTTATAATGTAAACTGGGTTCTCGTTGGATAGCCGTTTGGCCATTTTGTGGGAAATTGGCTGTACATCTGGCTTTCCATTTTTGACGTTTTCATTTGTTTATGTTTTTGTTTCTTTCCCTTGGAGGTGTGGGGTAATTGTGTCGATTCCTGACTATTGCGTTTACTTCTTTTTCCTAAACCAAACATGGCGAAATAGAGCCGACTGCTGAGTACATGGTGGCACATGGCGTGAATGCGACGTCTGATGCAACTTAATGACATTGCACAGACAGTTATATGACGACCTTGCGACGTGTGCCTGTTGGGCGGACCCAATTAAATGTGGAACTGAGGGTAATGTGAAAATAAGTTGGCTGCTTTTAAAAAGCATCCAATAGGTTTGATCTCGTTGGTCTGAGTTATGTTGTGAACCATCATCTCAAACTTTATCCACTAAATGTTTTTTTTTTTTTTAGATCTTAAAACTTTATTAAAAGGATAACTTTGATGCACAAACACTTTTATTACATTTATTTTTCGCATTCATTCTCACCATCGACGTTTCGGCTTTTGACAGCCTTTATCACGGAATTGTTCTTTCACCTATCACATATTTTTCAATTTCTTCTTTCTACCATATTGAATATTTTTGTTATAACAAAAACATTCAATATGGTAGAAAGAAGATAACAAAAACATTCAATATGGTATTGTGTGTGAATTCGGGTTTAACGTCGCTTTCAACAATTTTTCAGTCATATCACGACGGTGTCTGGTTGCGACAGGGAGCTCAATGCTCACTTTTATAGTGCTGCCTCACTGAAGTATCATGTCCCAGACACATTACATGATACCACACCCAGTCACATTATCCTGACACTGGGTCGACCAGTCCTAGCTCTACCCCGTAAATCTGAGTGCCAAGCGAGGAGCAGCTAGTACCATTGTTAACGACTTTGGTATGTCGCGGCCCGGGATCGAACCCGTGACCTCCCGTTCCCCGGAGCGGACACTCTACCAACTGAGCTATCGGGGCCGGTCTCAATATGGTATGAAGAAGATAACAAAACATTCAATATGGTAGAAAGAAGATAACAAAAACATTCAATATGGTATGAAGAAGATAACAAAACATTCAATATGGTAGAAAGAAGATAACAAAAACATTCAATATGGTAGTAAGAAGAAATTGAAAAATATGTGATAGCTGAAAGAGCAATTCCGTGATAAAGGCTGTCAAAAGCCGAAACGTCGGAGATGGTGGAGAATGAATGCGAAAAAATAAATGTAAAAAAGTGTTTGTGATAACAAAAACATTCAATATGGTAGAAAGAAAATATTGAAAAATATGTGATAGCTGAAAGAACAATTCCGTGATAAAAGCTGTCAAATAAAATAAAAAATGAGTTCCTTTAAGAGCAATGAAAACATTTATAAGAAAGAAGCCGAAACGTCGGAGATGGTGGAGAATTAATGCGAAAAATAAATGTAATAAAAGTGTTTGTGATAACAAAAACATTCAATATGGTAGAAAGAAGGCTAACATCCACTAAACCATACAACAGCTTATTTGAATACAAGTTGGCTGCTTTTAAAAAGCATCCAATAGGTTTGGTCTCGTCGGTCTGAGTTATGTTGTGAACCATCATCTCAAACTTTATCCACTAAATGTTGTTGTTTTTTAAAGATCCTATAACTTGACGAAAAATAAAAATCATTTGTAAACCATTTGGTTTAGACATTATAACCCTGAGCAGACGCCGCGTTTAGCGAACTTCGACTGACTGATTCGTCTTACCAAAGTCGAATTAAAATACGTTTATTCCAAGTCCTAAAATATTAACCCATAAATGCCAATTGTTCCAATACTTGGACATTCGGAAACAGTTAACACATATTGAAAGTCAACAGAATGTAGCGTCTGATCGCTGTCTTCACGTTTTTTGGTAAAAGTACAGAACCTGATGTAAAACTCAGCTTACAACACATATTTTGTTATCAGAGCAATGGAAAGCAGGTGAATAACTGTGTTTGATGTCGGTCAGTTGTATAACAGTCTGTATAATCACAGAGAAGCGAACTAACCCGTTTAACCCTGTAGACCGTTGCAGACCCCGAGGTCGAAATACATTGTATCTTTGCAAACCTTGTAGATCCTGATTAGACGGCACGAATCGAGCAGTCTCGCCAGAATCTACACTGACATGTACATTGTTTGCCATCATGTCAATGAACTAATCACAAATCCCTTTCTTTCATTTAAAGCTAGAAGAGTCTTGTTCAGAAACTCGGGGATGAAAGCGTAAAATTTCAAACAAGTTATCAGGGGCCAGTTGTTCAAAACTAACGACGTCGTTAGTTAACGTATTGTTAAAACTTTGATCATTAAATATAGCAAATATGCTGAAATTTTCGATGAAAAAATGTGAGCAGCTTTTGCATCCGCAAAAGCTGCTCACATTTTTGCAGCAAAAATAACAAAATTTTAGGTATAAAACTTGCTAGAATAGATAACAATTTGACCACTAACGAGCTCGTTTAGCTAACGATGCTTTGAACAACTGGCCCCTGAATGAGCCGGGGCACAACATTTCCCACAATTTACATGTGCCTCCAGCGAAGACTTAAGATCATCCTGCGTATCCACGCAGTCTGATCAGAATCTTCGTATAGCTAAGGGCTCAATGCTCCTTCATGCAGCAAGAGAAGTCTCAGGTCAGACTGTAGGAATGCACAAGCTGATCTGGTTCTTGACTGGGTGTACGTTCAAATTGTAGGAAATGCTGTGTCCAGGCTCAAATATCATCGGAAAGCGTGAAGGAAAATAGTCCCGGGGTTCTGTTTTCTTTTCAGAACTCGTCTTTCTGTGCCAGTTTATTTGTAAAAGATAATTAGCATGTTAAGTATTTAGAACTTTTCTGAAGTTCCATCCTCATCCTAATACTGTCACGTTTGGTCTTAAGGACTATTTTTATTAAGTGTATGTTCGAAGAAGCGGAAGCGCTGTAGTTAGGTCCAGTACCGGAAGTAGATTTGCGTTGACATATAAACTTGATATAAGTATCAACTTTTCGAAAATATCACAAATTTTCGTAAGAAAAGTAACCATTTTGGAGACATGAAAGAATGCGCTGTATCACACGGATATGGTTTCCTAATTTGACTATTGGAGCCAAGCAGCGCCAACGCTGTTCAACATGGTGTTTTCTGTCATGTTCACAGATTGTTACAATAGTTTACCTATAAGGTGCGCTTTGATAGGCAGCTGTTCAACCTAAAAATCCAAGGTGCAGGCAGAGGTTTTAGACGAGTTCCCTTTTCCTGATGGAAAGGCAAAGGGTGTTCCAACTGAAAAGATGCAAAGAAGTACCTAATTGAGTGACAGCTATGATCTCACAGTCAGCATAAAAAGTCTAAGGTCAAATATCAGCCAGCACCTGGATAGCCTTACGAGGAGACTACCATCACAGTGAAAGGTCAACAAGTTGTAGCCAAGTTCACGTACATTGGGAACACATTGGCAAAGAGTTGTGCACATTGATGGTGAAGTCAATGCCATGACTGCGAAAGCTAGCGCAGTATGTGGCCGACTAATCCTCTGTGGAGAACTACACGTGCAAAAACGCTCCCTTGATAGTCAGAAGAAGCGATAGATAGAAGAACCACCCCAAAGACAACCTTCAAGGAATTCAGCATACCAACTTAGTCGAAGGAACAAACTGCACAGGACCGAACAAAGTGGCAATGCCTAATAAAAAAGGGTTTTGGTGAGCAAAAGGAAAACGAATCAGTGGTGCCGAACAGAAATGCGCTCAGCGGAAAGCTAAGGCATCAGCAACCATGATCTATCAGCACTGCGACATTCAGATTGCTCTTATCAGCCATCACAGAACACATCAACAGTAGAACATTACGAAATCATGCCTATACAAATGCATTGTAAACTTTACCGCCGGAAGAACGAACATTTTATGATAAATATGGTGATATGTTTCTTATTTCTGCTCAAAATATAGAGTGTGGGTACTCGTTAGAAACAACCCATCGAGGCGGTTCTAACGAGTATTCACAACCTATGTATTGGAGCAGAAATAAGAAAAGTAGTGTATACCCGGGTAAAGCCCAGCTTTACTATATAAAAGTAGGTTCAAGGTGGTCAAAATTATATAGGCGTGTTTCCGTGATGATTTCACAAAATCATATGCCAACTTATATGTTGTTACACGTGATGTTATGTTTTTGTGCATGTCTAAATGTCGCTAGCTATTTCTTTTCTTTTGGTCTAGTTGTTGTGTACATGTTTTTTTTTCGGTTTGTGTGTTTATATTTATGCCACAATGTCTTTCGTTTGTTTCCATGGCTAAGGATGGCTGGTTGTTCACACAAACAGCATGTGTTTACAAGCCTCCCTGGTGTGGTGGTTATGATACTCGCCATGCTAACCAGGGGTCGAAGGATCGATTCCAGGCTTCTCCGGACTTTCGGATGAGTCTTGAAACCGAGGCCTCCGTATGATCTTAGCTGTTGGTGAGACGTAAAACTCAAACATTCATTCACTCACTCACAGACAGCATGTGACAACTGTGGAAACAGATTGTTCATTTATTCATGCTTTTATGCATAATTGTACCTTTAATAATTGGCCTACCGTCTGACGCAGATCGAGTTCATGTCGATTTTAAGTAATATTCCCTTCTAAGCCGACAGTGGTAATTTTTGTTTCCAGCTGATAATTTTTAATGATCAGGTTTCTTTAAAATTATATGGCTCTTCAAATACATGTTGACAAACAAAAACATGCTGAAGTCGAAAAGTAATAGGAGAGCTTTACCACTGTTTTTAAAATTGTCGTAGCTTCTGGTAGACACGCAAATCAGACCAACTTGGGTTTCCAATGTATAAATTAATCCTTATCTTGCTGTTCACGTCAACCCCTATCTTTGCAATCAGTGTAGATCCAGATTAGATGGCTTCTGTCTGAAGAAGCCATCTGATCAGGATCTACAATGTTTGGCATTTAGTTTATGATTTGCAATAAATATCATCAAGTAATTTGATTGGTTGAAAGACAGAAATGGGTGTGGCTTAAGTGAATATTCAGCAAGATAAGGGTTAAGTTTGAGTAGAATCACGCTAACAAGTACGTGAAATGAACACCACTGTATACGCAACTTTATATGCAGAAAGTGGGGTTTACAGCTACAGTATAAATCCTATAGGGACTGTTCAAAAGTGGTAGGTTGTTATGTCAGGGGTATCAAAAAACCAAACTGGTATCAACACTAAAGAAGTTCTATTGGAGGCACCATGATCTTGTTGATCCGTACAATGTGGCCATTTCCAGAATTTTGTCTGATATGTTTGCCAATGGAAAGCCATAGAAAGACTTCCAAAATCTCGGACATACCCTTCTCGGCATTTACTCCTTTTCTTCGTTCGGTCGATGGGCATGATGGGTGAAGCTTGCTTACCAAGTATTGCTTACTACCGGTGGACGCCTGATTAACTCTTCTGGAGTCCATGTCTGTTGATCTGAACATTGATATTTGCCATTTTATCTATGAGTTAATGAATTTGGATTAACGCTTTGGTACTACGACCTCAGCTACTCTTTATTGTAGGTGGTCTTAATAGCGGAATTTCACTGTATATACACAGTTTTCCTTAATTTTGCTCAGAAACAGAGACTGTGGGTACTCGTTTAAACCGCGTTTGTGGTAAAGAAATAAGGAAAAATATCAAACACTTTGGTGAGAAATGTCAGACCTCGTCATTTATGTCTAATTTGAGGAGTTAGACCGTTTGAACTCGGCACTGAGGGTAAGCAGTCTCTTACGATAGAAATTTCTGTTGGAAAAACATTATTGTCGCAGAAGCTGAAAAACATAGACTTAGCAGAATTTTCAAAACAACTTAGAGCCTGTATAAATAGAATAAAATTCCAATCTGATAAATTAGAAGAAACACATGAACAACTGTCTCTTGCGGTAGAGCCTGACAATGAAATAGGCATTCTTGAACAAATTGAAATCGATTACAATATTTTTGATTTAGCTTTCGATATTCGAATTGAATTGAAATACGTAGAAAAGGAAATCACGGCTATGATCAAAACAGAAAAGGCATCTTCAGTATCATAAAAATTCAACAACATAATTGTAAAAATGCAAGAAAACTTGCAGATTCTGAAATGCAATCACATGCGCATAATGGAAATGAACGATGTAGATACTGGTAACCCAATGCAAGAATCTTGTACCTATACTACTAAGCAGTGTCAGCATTCAAAACGTCAAGACAAAAATAACACAGAGAACACAGGTGTAGCAGCTCATTATTCAAGTAGTGGGGAAGGAGACCATAAAAACACAACCTGCAAGTCTTGGGCAGAGGACAAGGGTATGTGTGAAGCTGTGGCGGATACAGTCTATTCAGAGGAGACATTGAATCATCGGAAATTGAAGAAAGCAAGAAAACAAAAGCAAAGGAAAAGAGAAAGAAAAAAAATCATTGGCTGTTTCTCACAGGTCTAGACAAATACGGAAACCAAGGGGGAAACAGAAAGGGGTAACAAGAAGGAACCCAAGGGTCATTTTCTTTTAGTTCAAAGGGAACATTGAAAAAGTTGTTCGGAGAAAGGCTCCGGGTGGTAAAACAAAATGTTCAAAGAAAAGGAAACAAATCAGGGGATATCTTCAAAAGGGAAGAAAACCAAAGAGAGGGAAGACTGAATGAACTTAATTTAACTAATGACTTAATTTAACTAATGAAAAAGGAAAAGGCCCATTCAAGTCTAGAACCCAGGATGGAGCAAATGCAATAAGGCTTCTTGTGTATATGAAGCTATGCTGTCATTGCAACAGGGTCAGACCGGACAACTGGGAACCATCACGAAAACACGCCTATATACTTTTGACCCCCTTGAACCCCACTTTTATACAGTAAAACTGGGGTTTTCTTATTTCTGCTTATTTCTGTCGGGCCCATCGGAGTCTAACTGTTGGTTTTCTTTTGCTCCAGCATTTCAGAGGTTTCTTGCTGTCGAGTCCTCACCGTTGTCTCACCTCTGTGGTTCTTTGATTTTTTGTGTTCACGGAGATGTTGCACTGATGAGTTAGGAGGCCTTCATGCGGACTGAACAAATTATTTGTCTAAATCGCGACGGAAGTAAGGGCGACGGTTGTGGCCACGTAAAATCGATTTAAGCCCCCCAGTGGAAATCTTTCCGCTGACCGTTCCAAGGCGGTTCTTCTGTGGCGATTTATTTATGTTGTTGTATGTTACTTACTGTGTGTATCACTTGTGTCTTTTAATTTTGGATGGCCATATGGCCATTTTGTTGGAAAGTAACTGTCCTTATGGCCTTCTTTTGTTTAGGTTTCCATTATGGTCTGGTCGCTTAATGTTTGTATTTCTTTCCCTTTGGTGTCTTTGGTGGGTGGAGTAAATTAATTGTATCGATTCCTGATCTTTGTTTTACTTCTACTTTAAAATGTAGATTGTGGGTACCCGTTAGAACCGCCTCGATGAGGCAGTATACAGAAATAAGAAAACCCCAGTTTTACTGTATAACGGGTGCCCACAATCTATATTTGGAGCAGAAATAAGAAAAATATCACAATTTTTCAGCATAAAATGTTTATTTTTTTCGGCGATAAAGGTTGCAATGTATTTGTATAGGCGTGTTTGCGTAATGAAAGGAAAACAAAATATGCCAAAGGTGATAATGATTATGATGATGATGATGATGATGATGATGACGATGATGCAACTTGAAACGATGTATTATTTCAATCAAAACCATGGCTGCAAGTGTAAATGTAACTAAGGACAAATGTTTGTTGCGGGAGTGTCACGAATTACTTCGTGATTACTCAATGATGGACTGAATTTCATTTAGGACTAATGTCATTCTTTATCATCCATACATTTTACATTAGGATTTCGATTTTGACGTCATCTGACGTCGCTTGACAACGTCGTTCACGTTGGCAACTAAGATCAGGAAGGAAAGAGACTGGAGGTACTAACCATGACAACAGCAACAATATGATATAAGAACAATTGTTGGAACCTAGGAGCTGAGGGAAAATCGACAAAACATAGACTAAATTCACAAATGGACATAGTGGATAAACGGTGATCCAGATAAGATTTATGTTTTCAGAGTAATTTATGTGTCAAACTCTCAGTAACATGTCTGTGGCGAATTTGTCGAAATTAAAATGATTTCTGAATTAAAGTTGTTTTGGTCTTCGCCACACTGTAGTCGATGTTTTAAGATGATGTAAATTGAGAAAATTCTCAGTTTTACAGTGATTCTTGAAAAAGTGACCAAATTATGAAACCAAAAAGTAAGAAAAATCAAAGCACTGTGAGTACCGGTGGGTCGATTGTCTCTGGGTGTAGTTAGGAAAAATGGGCCTGAGCGTGGACTGTTTCGTTTAACCCTTAAACTCCTTTATTGAAAGCAAACCGTGTAGACCCTGATCAGACACTGCGTTTTTCGGTGCCTGATCCTTAAATCCCTATACTCTAAGCAAGCAGTGAAGACCCTGATCAGACGCCGCGTTCTGCGGCGTCTGATCTGGGTCTACACTGTTTGCCTAGCCCAACCCATGATTCCAGCCCATATTTTACAGTTAACCTTTTAAGTAAACACGCTGACCTCACTGCGATAAAATTCTATAAATAATCTGCGTGGATTCCTACAAATCAGTGATGAGAGCCTTTTCGCGCGCTTTTGATTGACTGGTCAATAATGGTCATGTGGTTATCTCCGCGTTGGTCACGTGGACATTTGCAAGAATCGACTTTCTACCGTATGGTACATTTGGGTCGATTGATAAACAATCGACCCAATGAACCTTATGGAATATCGACTGATATGTTTTCTTTTGGTTTATTTCCACATTTTAACATTTGACCCAAACTTTTACCCACACCATTTCAATAGTTTTTGAGTCTTTGACAGTAAAACCTGCTCTTTACGGAGGAGAGTTTATATTTGTAAGCCCATGTGCCTGTTTCATCCAACAGTCTATGCTAACCCAATGCGTATATTTATGAAGTTAAACTCATAGTTTTTGCCAACAAACAAAACTTCGTTGAGCTACTGATTGTCTGAATAAGTAACGCTCACTTCTAAAATTGCTCGCCTCCGTAACATTTTAACTAACCTACGTAACATCTCTTCCGTAACGATAGATTTCTCCCCACAGTCTGTAGCTAGACCAAATTCCAGTGTTTAGCTTTAGTGATTTGATATTACTAGCACAAACAGCACTCGATGCACACAAAGATGTTCCGATACCTATATCGGCTTAGGTTTTTACGTTACGGAGGAAAGAAGTTACGGAGGTGGAGGACAGTTTGTTTTTTTTAATCAACAAAACCGTTGTTGTTGGACCAATGGTCAATATTATGTTTTATATCAGTACAATCTTATGCAAAATATACGGCAATTAGCTTAAAGTGTTCCTTTCCATCCATTGACCTTTTAAAAGCACCGTTACGGAGGCGAGGCTCTGAAAAGTGACAAATTAATTATCCACTTTCAGATTTCATATTATGTTTATTTCGAAAGAAGATCAAACACGTAATGGTTTATTTATCAGAACTTTCCTGTGGTTGAATATATGACATAGTTATAAGCAGAGAATTATTCTTGTCTGCACACTGTGACCAGATATAGATCCGTTACGGTAGGTGAGTGATGTTTTAGCGACACCCTATTTTTACGGCATTGTGTCCAGACACTGAATGCAATAAGTCTTTAAATTCTGCTTATTGTTTCCTAAGCATCGTATCGTTGAACCGAAATTGCAATCCCATTCCAACTAAACAATTAAAGGTTAGATATTTGCACTTCAGTATGTAACCATGCCTTGTGACATGGCAAAAACGCATACCCCACTGGTATATTAATGGTGCTAACTCAGTAATCGCACTAGAAGGCATTGGTTTTAGAATTGGAAGTAAGTTCCTGAATATGCCTTTTGGCTTATATGGCTTATTTACACCAATAGACTGCGTTGTTAAGCCACCATGAAGGGACAAACATTAGCGACAGGGTATTTTCAAAATTGGGCCATTTTTTCAAGAATAACTGTATATCGCAATAAAATCATTGTTTAATAGTTCTTTAAATTGCAATTTTCTCCAACTTAACAATCGAAATTCTCTTCGACATGGAACCAAAATCTAAAACAAATGCTTAAAAATGCAGGAGGAATTAGTGTTACAACTTAATTTCACTGAGTACACCTGCACACTGATTCACGAGATATTGCGAGATTTTAGCTAAGCTGCCTATCCTGGTATTTTATAAGTCCTTATAGAAAATAGCTACGATATTCTTATCGTTGTGAGATTTGTCGCTGTGAGGCCAGAGTGTTGCGTTTTCTGTGATATACGGTTAGGTTCGGCAAAGATCAGGTCTACACGGTTTGCTTTAAATACTTGAATTTAAGGGGAATAGGAACACCTTTCAGGGGAGGCGACTCCTACAAAAATATTTTTGTCTCCCATGTCAATAGGGGTCAACTCTTACAGGAAAGAATTGACCCCTATTACAGTCGGACAGTGCTTATAGAAAAGCGAACAGAAAGTTCCGAATGTTGCCTCCCTTTGAAAAATGGCGGAAAAATCTGCCAGGTGTTTCCCTTTGAAAAACGGTGGTTGTCTCATACCGCTTAAGTGTTAAATAAAACAGTCTAAATCTCAGTTCAGGACTATTTTTCCCAGCCTACTCACAGAGACAATCGACCCACCAGAGCTGTCAGTGCTTTGATTTCTACACTACGAAGACACGCCTATACAAATACATTGTAAACTTTACCTCCGAAAAATCGAAATGTTTAGATGAAAGATTGTGATATATTTCTTATTTTTGCTCAAAATATAGATTGTGGGTACTCGTCGAAACCGCCTCATCGAGCCGGTTCTAACGAATACCAACAATCTATATTTTAGAGCAGAAATAAGAAAAATATGGTTTACCCCTGTAAACCCCAGTTTTACGATATAAAAACTACTCTTTGAGTGTGTGTATCGCTTATATTATTTTGCTTTGGATAGCCAATTGGCCATTTTGTGGGAAAGTAACATTCCTTTTGGCTTTCCGCTGGTGATGTTTCCATTAGGGTCTAGTTGTTTCATGTTTGTGTTTCTTTCCCTTGGTGTCTCTGATGGGTGTTGTGGGTTAATTATATTGATGCCTGATTATTGCCTTCACTTCTATTTTTCAAGGGGGTCAAAATTATATAGGCGTGTTTTCGTGATGTATAGGGAAACCTTTCAACGATAAGTTGGAGTGAAGAACAAAGCAATGAAAATTAAAGTACCTTTGGATATAGTAATGTGATCTAGGATTTCTTGGAGGTGACATAGTTAGATTTGACTGCTCGATGATGCTCTTTAAGAGTAATAACTATATTTCACGGAATTGCTCGGAATGTAACAGCATAGCTAATAAATACATGTATTATTTCACAGGAACCAAAATAGATCATTATTAGAAATCGCTTAATCTGTTCCAATGTTTAAGATGTAAAACTTGCGGAAACGACTTTTAGGTCTAGAAGTTTACAATATGATATTTCCACAAACTGAATGTTTTTACCATATAGAAACCCTTTTTATTTCGGTAATTGTTTGTTTGAATTGAGGTTTAACGTCCCCGTCAAAACTATTTAGGTCATTTTGGAGACGTTGCGTCCAATTTTGTTGGGACTTTTTGCCCGACATTGAGATGAAATGACTTCTCAAGTCCTGTCGCCCAATGACACCAAAAGGCTTATATGCAATGGATGGTCTGACTCACTCCTCTTTTCCTGTGGAGGCTTAGTATTCGGTAATTACAGGAACCACTTTTTCGATATTTAGGTACACTGTTTTCGGTAATTGCTTGAGCCACGGCTCGGAATAACTTGATTGGTTTATCAGGTCACGTGCCCCTCTATGGAACAATTAAAATCTGGTCATTAGACCCGGTTTGCTAACCTCATGGCAACCAAACAAAAATTATTTATAAGCCAAGTTATGAGAAAAACCTGTTATATTTTTTATTTATTTTATTTTATTTACTTATTCAGTCATATGTATCATTTTTCTTGTTTATGCGCCAAGACAAAGGTTGTGGGTACTCGTTAGAACCGCCTCGATGAGGCGGTTCTAACGAGCACCAACAACCTATGTTTTCCGTATATATAAGAATAATATTATATTGTTTTTTGTTTGGAATTAACCGTTTTGGAGACATGAAAGCCTCACACATTTTCAGCAGTAAGACTCGAAAGACTGTACAATGTCGCACAGTATGTATTACTCACTGCTTGGATAGTTTCTTTATCTTGAAAGCATTTATTCTTCATTATTTAGGCCCATCATTTCATTATATAATATAATGTAGCCCTCAGTGCTGACTGAAGAGAAGTCCTCTGACTTGAACAGGTAAGGGTCCTCCTTGGGGAAAATCAATGGTTTACTAACTGTTGACTAGAGTGAGCATTATTGATTTTTCCCTAAAGTGCCCCAGTCCTCAGTCAAGGGACTAATCACCATATTAAGGCCCACCTTTGATCTGCTATAGCCAGTATATCACAAGGGGCAATAAAACAATTATGAACACACGGTGTGTCCTACTGTTACAAGAACAAATGCCTTTAAATTAAGCTGACTAGTATGTGCAGCTGGACAGACTGGTTTATGTCTTATCTGGTCGCAGGTACCTCACCCTTGCGACACAGTGCATTCTTTCATATCCCCAAAACGGTTAAATGTCTGAAGAAAATTTGTGATTTTATTCTTATTGATACTCAAAACATAGGTTGTATGTGCTAGTTAGAACCTCCTCATTGAAGCGCTTCTAACGAGTACCAACAACCTATGTACTGAAACAGAAATAAAGAAAATAATGAAACGCCCCGTAAACCCCAATTTTCTCTATATAAAGTGGGGTTTAGAGGGGTGCTCATTTCACTTCCAAATCTCAAAAACGGTTAATTTTCTAAAGAAAGTTTGTTATATTTTTCTTATTTATACTCAAAACATAGGTTGTAAGTGCTCGTTAGGACCACCTTATTGAGGCGGTTCTAACGAATACCATCAACCTATATATTGGAACAGAAATAAAGAAAATAACGAAAATACCCGTATCCCCCAATTTTCTCTATATAAAGTGGAGTTTAGAGGGGTGCTCATTTCACTTTCAAATCTCAAAAACGGTTAATGTGTGATATTATTCTTACTTATACTCAAAACATAGGTAGTATGTGTTTGTTAGAACCTTCTCATTTTGGCGGTTCTAACAAGTACCCACAACCTATGTATTGGAATAGGAATAGGGAAAATAACCAGTGCTTCAGCTGAAGTGCACGACCTGCCGGATGCTTATAGCTTTATGAGTGTTACCATATATGGGTATGGCGGCCTATTTTGGTCATGTGACCTGGACCTAAAACAATTCCCCCAATAAATGCGCCTTATCGTAAGGAGTACTGTAGTACTGTATTC
The DNA here is from genome assembly GCA_963580285.1 of Lucinisca nassula. Taxonomy (NCBI): domain Eukaryota; kingdom Metazoa; phylum Mollusca; class Bivalvia; order Lucinida; family Lucinidae; genus Lucinisca; species Lucinisca nassula. The sequence goes on from OY757021.1 coordinate 50,366,066, forward strand.
TGAATCGTTTGCAGGATAAAATGCCTTCTCACATTTTCCAATACAAAAACATATGTGTCAAAGTTTGACCTAGGCACAAAGAAGGTCAAGGTCAACCCAGGGTCACCATTTAAGCAATTTATGATGGGCCTATGTCCCAGATGCCATTTATCAAGTTTCGTGGAAATCTGCCCAATGGTTCTGGCAAAGATTATTTTTGAAGATTTTTTACCATATATGGCTTGGCGGCCATTTTGGTCATGTGACCTGGACCCCATGAGCAAATTTTGGCTTCCCCCATCCCAAAGAAGCTCCATATGAAATTTGACTTCAATCAGCCCAACGGGTCCGAGGAGAAGCAGTTCGAAAATTTTCACATTTTTCGCCTCTGCGAGGCTATACTAAATGGAATGTAATATTTCGCAAGTTCATTGGTTAGATCTCATTGATATCTACCAGTATGCCAAAAATTGTTTAAAAATTCTAAGCGGTTAAGTCACTACCACCAATTTTCACAAACGGGTTACGGCCGGACAGACAGACAGACCATATATGGTTTGGCGGCCATTTTGGTCATGTGACCTGGACCCCATGAGCAAATTTTGGTTAGCCCCATCCCATAGAGGCTCCATATGAAATTTGACTTCAATCGGCCCAACGGTTTCCGAGGAGAAGCAGTTCGAAGTTTTCAAATTTTTCGCCTCGGCGAGGCTATACTAAATGGAATGTAATATTTCGCAAGTTCATTGGTTAGATCTCATTAATATCTATCAGTATACCAAAAATTGTTTAAATATTCCAAGCGGTTAAGTCACTATTACCAACTTTCACAAACGGGTTACGGATGTTTCGCCTCGGCAAGGCTATACTACATGGAATGTAATATTTCGCAAATCCATTGGTTAGATCTCATTGATATCTATCAGTATGCCAAAAATTGTTTAAATATTCCAAGCGGTTAAGTCACAATCACCAATTTTCATAAACGGGTTACGGACGGACAGACAAACAGACCATATATGGCTTTGCGGCCATTTTGGTCATGTGACCTGGACCCCATGAGCAAATTTTGGTTTCCCCTATCCCATATAGGCTCCATATGAAATTTGACTTCAATCGGCCCAACGGTTTCCGAGGAGAAGCAGTTCGAAAATTTTCACATTTTTCGCCTCGGCGAGGCTATACTAAATGGAATGTAATATTTCCAAATTCATTGGTTAGATCTCATTGATATCTATCATTATTCCAAAAATTGTTTAAATATTCCAAGCGGTTAAGTCACTATCACCAATTTTCACAAATGGGTTACGGATGTTTCGCCTCGGCAAGGCTATACTACATGGAATGTAATATTTCGCAAATCCATTGGTTAGATCTCATTGATATCTATCAGTATGCCAAAAATTGTTTAAATATTCCAAGCGGTTAAGTCACAATCACCAATTTTCACAAACGGGTTACGGACGGACAGACAAACAGACCATATATGGCTTTGCGGCCATTTTGGTCATGTGACCTGGACCCCATGAGCAAATTTTGGTTTCCCCTATCCCATAGAGGCTCCATATGAAATTTGACTTCAATCGGCCCAACGGTTTCCGAGGAGAAGCAGTTCGAAAATTTTCACATTTTTCGCCTCGGCGAGGCTATACTAAATGGAATGTAATATTTCGCAAATTCATTGTTTAGATCTCATTGATATCTATGATTATTCCAAAAATTGTTTAAATATTCCAAGCGGTTAAGTCACTATCACCAATTTTCACAAATGGGTTACGGACGGACAGACAGACAGACCATATATGGCTTGGCGGCCATTTTTGTCATGTGACCTGGACCCCATGAGCAAATTTTGGTTTTCCCCATCCCATAGAGGCTCCATATGAAATTTGACTTCAATCGGCCCAACGGTTTCCGAGGAAAAGCAGTTTGAAAATTTTCACATTTTTCGCCTCGGCGAGGCTATACTAAATGGAATGAAATATTTCTCAAGTTCATTGGTTAGATCTCATTGAAATCTATCAGTATGCCAAAAATTGTTTAAATATTCCAAGCGGTTAATTCACTATCACCAATTTTCCCAAACGGGTTACGTATTTTTTGCCTCGGCGAGGCTATACTAAATGGAATGTAATATTTCGCAAGTTCATTGGTTAGATCTCATTGATATCTATCAGTATGCCAAAAATTGTTTAAATATTCCAAGCGGTTAAGTCACTATCACCAATTTTCACAAACGGGTTATGGACGGACAGACAGACAGACCATATATGGCTTGGCCGCCATTTTGGTCATGTGACAAGGACCAAATGAGCAAATTTTGGTTTCCCCCGTCTTATGAAATTTGACTTCAATCGGCCCAACTGTTTCCGAGGAGAAGCAGTTCGAAAATTTTCAGATTTTTCGCCTCTGAGAGGCTATACTAAATGGAATGTAATATTTCGCAAGTTCATTGGTTAGATCTCATTGATATCTATCAGTATGCCAAAAATTGTTTAAATATTCCAAGCGGTTAAGTCACTTCCACCAAATTTTACAAACGGGTTACGGACGGACAGACAGACAGACAGACAGACCATATATGGCTTGGCGGCCATTTTGGTCATGTGACCTGGACCAAATGAGCAAATTTTGGTTTCCCCCATCCCATAGAGGCTCCATATGAAATTTGACTTCAGTCGGCCCAACGGTTTCCGAGGAGAAGCAGTTCGAAAATGTTCACATTTTTCGGCTCGGCGAGGCTATACTAAACGGAATGTAATATTTCGCAAGTTCATTGGTTAGATCTCATTGATATCTATCAGTATGCCAAAAATTGTTTAAATATTCCAAGCGGTTAAGTCACTATCACCAATTTTCAGAAACGGGTTACGGACGGACAGACTGACAGATTGACAGATTGACAGAATGACCGATTGACCGAATGACCGAATGATAGAATGACACGGTGATTTTAGGGCACTCTTAGAAAATCAACCGACTTAAGTCGGTCGCTTTTTCTGCGGGTCGTGCAATGTATCCCCCGTAAACATATAAAGTGGTGATTACGAGGGTGCTCATTTCACGGACTTGTTAACGGGATCTTGAATACAGATTTTTTTTTCACAAGGCTCATAAAAAGCAAATGAGGTAAATTTAAAAAATAGAAACGAAAGACATGTATTCGGGTTCGGACTAGCTTTAGAACGAGAAAAGTGTTCTATTTGAAATTTTTTTCAATACATGCAATATGCATAACATGACAATTTAAGAAAAATGGATACATCTTTGTGGCGACATCTCTTCAAAAGTTGTTATCTCCCCTATTGACAGGAGTAAACTCGAAGAAAATGCGCTCCGAAGTGGCGAAATTATTTCTTTTAAAGAAAAATCCCCATTTTTATTAGGCTTTGTGAACAGTTTGCAAAAGAGAAAGTCACGAAAGCCACCCCCCCCCCCACACACACACACACCCCACCTCCAAAAATACTGGAGTACATGTTCGATGCATCAATTCTCCATAATACTACAGTGAAATATACATAACATGATTGAACATTCCTTGATAATCTTATGATTTGGAATATGTTTGATCGTGTTTGAACATTCCTTGATAATCTTATGATTTGTGATATGTTTGAACATGTTTGAACATTTCTTGATAATCTGATGATTTGTGATATGTTTGAACAAGTTTGAGCATTCCTTGATTGTCTTATGATTTGTGATATGTTCAGCTGAAAGATCTTATGATGAGCTATGCATTACGATAACATATCCATGTTTTAAATGGCGCCTTTCTTATCTTTAAAAGTGGCGTTTTTTTTAGATGAAAAATATCTAATATTCAATTTTAATATTTTGCTTATAGCTTTCCAAATATAGATTGCGGATGTTCGTTAGAACCGCCTCAATGAGGCGGTTCTAACGAGTACCCACAATGTGTCTTGAAGCAGAAATAAGAGAAATGACGTATACCCCTGTAGACCCCAGTTTTCTCTATATAAAGTGGAGTTTGGAGGGGTGTTAATTGCACGGACTTGTTCACATGATGAACATCTTGTGGTTTGCATTCATACGGAAAGAGTTTACGTTCAGCTATGGATATCTTATGAGAGTGATAATATTGAAAGATTTCTTATATCACATATCATAAGGGCCCCGTCAAGCGATTTTGGTACTTATCGACTATGCGAGCAGCGAAGGTTCAGGCGAGCCTGCGCATCCGCGCAGTCTCGCCAGAACCTTCGCTGCTCGCTCATACAAGCAGTGAATCAAGAGGAACCTTCAGACAGAAAGCCATATCCCTGGCCCCTCTGAATGGCTGGGCATGCGCAGTTAAAATTTGTCATGACGGAATGCTCGAAGACCCAAATTCGCTTGGCGGGGCTCATAATATGTTCAAACAAGTATATTCTTAAAATGTCTTTGGCATTTTCTGGTTCACTTCATTTGCTTACTATCCTGATTCTTCACATTTGATTTATTGTGACCACTTAATGTTCACTTTGCGGATCCTTGGAATGTTTTATTCTTTATATAAATTTCTTTGAACTGTCTTGCTGAAATCACTTTTACATGTAAAACTATTGAATACCTCATATCATTACAATAACATATCTGTGTGATATAGTGCCCTTTTTCATACCTTAAAAAAGTTTATTTTTTTCTGATGAAAATTTGTGGAATATTCCAAACATAGGTTATGACTCCTCATTAGAACCGCCTCATTGAGACGGTTCTAACGAATACCCACAACTTACGTCCTGGGGTAGAAATAAGGAAAAAAAAACGTATACCACTAAAACCCCAGTTTTTTCTATATAAAGTGGGGTTGAGGTGGGGGTCATTTCACGGACTTGTTAACGTGGTGTAAATATATAAATTGGCTTATTTGCAGATGATGTATTTGTGAGAATGGTCATAAAAGTTGGACCATCTTCGGCGGAGTGATCTGGCGTAGATTGGTATAGGACATGTCCTCGGTGATTGGTTAAATTTCTCATCAATGTCATTTTGTCCGGGGACAAACCAGTCGGACCAAGCACCGCTGGACCACTGGATTTTGTAGGCGACGATTGTTCCACCTAAAATAGCTTCGTCGACGCGTCGGTTCAAGTTGGCAGTCCAGCGACCATCCTTTGTTCGTGTGCTCGACACTTCTGTGCATCCCGCAAAATTGGCTCTGTAGATTATGCAGTCGGACCCAGAACAAGGAGTGAATCCTGTGTAGACACCGGCTACAACAGTTATGAAACACGTGACCACCAAGAGTTGTAGTTTTATGTCTGCCATAATCTTGAGCTGCAAAGTTTAGAAGAAAATATCAGTAGCAATATAAACATTTTTATGACTGAACCATTTTCAGTTAAATCTTATTGAAGACTGCAATAAAAACATTTTTACGACTGAACCTTTTTCAGTTAAATATTATTAACGGTTGCAATATAAACATTATTACGACTGAACCATTTTCAGTAAAATCTTATTGACAACTGCAATAAAAACATGTTTTTTTACGACTGAACCATTTTCAGTTAAATCTTATTGACGGATGCGAGTTTACGACTGAACCATTTTCAGTTAGATCTTATTGACGAATGCAATAAAAACATTATTACGACTGAACCATTTTCAGTTAGATCTTACTGACGACTGATTTTGAGTTGATTGCATGTCAGTCGGCCCAAAGTATCACGAAAACATGTCTATATAATATGACACCATTTAATCCCATTTTTATATAGTAAAACTGGAGTATTCATGGGTGATACTTCATTTTGCTTATTTCTGCTCCAAAACATAAGTTGTGGGTACTCGTTTGAACTTCCTCAATTCTAACGAGCAGCCACAACCTATGTTTCGGAGTATAAATAAGAAACATATCATAATTTTTCATCGGAAAAGTACATGTATAACCATTTTTGGAGAAATGAAAGAATGCCCTATGTCACACGGGTGTGTTATCATTATGATTAACTATTTTGGCTCATTTGTTGTTGTTTTAAGTTGAAATCTTGGACAATGAAAATGAAGGTATATTATGGATACAGTTATTATCACATAAGAAAGAAAACAGTTTTAACTGTTGTGTCTGCTATGTGTCCCCATCAGACTCTACCCGATCTGTGGATTTAATTGAATTATACGACACTTTAATGTACCAAGTACACGTGTATTGCAAGGATAAACAATTCTTCATATGCGGAGATTTTAACAATAGGGTGGGTGACTTAGAAAAGTTCATCCCAGGGGTTGACACTCTTCCAGAAAGGAATGTTTTCACATAAGCAAAGAGGGGGAGCAATTGTGTGACTTCCTAATTAATACGGACTGCTGTATTTTAAAGGGCAGAAATAGTATAAAGAATGATTATACATTCGTTGGACCTCAGGGGAGCTCGGTTGTTGATTATTGCATCATACCCTATGAGTCACTGGATAATGTTGTCGACTTCAAAGTTACACTTGAAAAAGACCTTTTCAATAGATGCAATTTACTTGGTGCCATAGATCCAGGAACATCGCATCCAGATCATTCATTGCTGACATGGAAATTCTCATGCAAGGGAGGCGAGCAGAAGCGAAGCACATATTATGCTTGTCTTTTACCAGGTTTGACAGAAATATGCCAAATGATTTTCTCCAGACCAAAGAATGTGAAATTCGCAGATACATAAACAGGATAGAAATTGATATATCATCACAGGAATATTTAGACAAGGCATGCACGGACTTGGTGACCTTAATAAAAGACGAAATCATACATAAATTGAACCATAGAAATATAAAAACAATTATAGGTCATTGTAACAAAAAACGGAGAATAAAGAAACCGTGGTGGTCCGAGTATCTGACAGACATATGGAATAGAACATGTAAAGCGGAAAAGGATATGTTGAAAAGCAAAAATATTTTGAAACAACGCCTACTAGCGGTTTATGCAAGCACTCGGAAAACATTCAATAGGGAGTGTCAAAAGGCTAAACCGGCTTATCAAAGAAAATTTCAGAACGAGATTGATAACAGAGAATCTGGAAATAATCCAGAATTCTGGAAAAAGATAGGAAAAATCGGTGTAGGCAAAGAACAAAACAATCAAATACCCATGGAAGTTGTCATGCCATGTGGTACAGTGAGTTCTGAAATAAATACGGTGTTAGAAGTATGGAGAAATAACTTCAAAGACCTGCTAAACTCAGCTCCAAATAATACAATACCTCCGAATCAGTCAGATGTAACTCGGAACAGCACAAAATCAGATTATTTAAATGCCTATATTACACAGCAAGATATCAAATCAGCCTTATGTCAGTTAAATAATAAGAAAGCGGAAGGAATAGATGAAATTCCGGCCGAGATATTGAAAAACCAGAATCTACTATTAGTTATAGAAACGCTTTTTAATCAGTGCTTCAGACTAGGTAAAATTCCAGAACTATGGAAAAGTGGAATAATTGCACCTGTTGTGAAATCTTCTACAGCGGACAAACGGAACCAAGCTAATTATCGAGGCAGCACTTTCACACCAGCTGTATATAAATTATACTGCAATGTTTTAAACAACAGATTAATAGTGTGGGAATCTGAAAACAGCATTACATGTATTTGCGAAGCGCAAAATGGTTTCAGAAAAGGGCGAAGAACTGTGGATCATATCGTGTCATTGACTTCAATAATCGAAACCCGAAAACTTAAACGGCAATCTACATTCACTGCCTTTATTGACTTCACCAAGGCTTATGACTCAATAAATAGAGACCTTCTATTCCATAAACTTGCGGATTTGGGGTTAAGTGGTCGAATACATCAGGCAATAAGATCATTATATGATAATGTTAAGTGTTGTGTTCGGATAAATGGCATGAAGACGGAATTTTTCGATGTGACATGTGGTTTAAAACAGGGATGTACGCTGTCTAAGCTTTTATTTAATCTATATGTGAATGATTTAGTCATCAAAATTAACAGTTTAGACATCGGAATTGAGATAGATGGAGAAAAGGTCGCTATCTTGTTGTACGCAGATGATTTGGTCCTGATATCTGCAACCGAAGAAGATCTTCAAACTCTACTCAACGAACTTACTGAACAAATTATTTGTCTAAATCGCGACGGAAGTAAGGGCGAGGATTGTGGCCACGTAAAATCGATTTAAGCCCCCCAGTGGAAATCTTCCACTGACCGTTCCAAGGCGGCTCTTCTGTGGCGATTTATTTATGTTGTTGTTTGTTACTTACTGTGTGTATCACTTGTGTCTTTTGGTTTTGGATGGCCATATGGCCATTTTGTGGGAAAGTAACTGTCCTTATGACCTTCCTTTGATTAGGTTTTCATTATGGTCTGGTCGCTTAATGTTTGTATTTCTTTCCCTTTGGTGTCTTTTATGGGTGGAGTAAGTTAATTGTATCAATTCCTGATCTTTGTTTAACTTCTACTTTACAACTTGGTGTCGGGCTAACGGTTTAAATATCAATCAAAAGAAGTCAAATGTAGTCCATTTCCGCCCATCTAGTGTTAGTCAAACAAGTTATAATTTCAAAATCGGTGAAGTATGCATAGAACCAGTTTCACAATACATGTACTTAGGAATACTACTAACTGAGCACCTGGATTACAATAAGGTGGCAAAACATGTAGCTAAAGCCGCAAACGAGCCCTAGGGTTGGTCATCGCCAAAAGCAAATTGATGGGTGGTCTACCGTTTGGGTCATTTACAAGGTTATTTGATTCTATGGTATGGAGTGTTGTCAGCTATGGAGCCGCAGTGTGGGGTAGTAAACAGTTCGCATGTATTAACTCAATTCTCCTACGCGCAGCACGTTATTACATGGGAGTTGGGAAATACACACCTAACTCAGCAGTATATGGGGACACAGGATGGAAACCTACCGTGATTCGACAATGACACACAGTACTGAATCATTGGTTAAGGCTGAAAAGAATGGACGCTTATAGATTGAATAAGAAAATTTTCGAATGGGCTGACTGAGTAAATGCGAACGGACGATGTCAAAACTACAATTACAGGATAAATAAAATGTTGGAGGAAGCTAATTTACAATTTCAAACCGGGACTACGAACCCATTCACATTTAAGGCAAATCTATCAGAATACCTCACAAATAAATTTCTGAATTAATGGACTGACGATATTAATCGGAATGATGCCCGGCGTGGAAGTGGGCAGAATAAGCTACGAACTTATAAGTTATTTAAACGTTCTTATATAACCGAAAACTACTTAAATTGCATCACGTCTCATAGGTATAGAAGTGCCTACGCGAGGTTCCGATGTGGAGTCGCACCTCTTCGCTTGGAAACTGGAAGATACGAATGATTGCCTGAAGACCAGCGGTTGTGTTTCAGCTGCCCGGATTCAATTGAAAATGAAGAACACGTACTGCTTAAGTGCCCAGTACATTATAACTTGAGGGAAAATATGTTCACAGGGCTAAAGTAGAAGTAAAACAAAGATCAGGAATCGATACAATTAACTAACTCCACCCACCAAAGACACCAAAGGGAAAGAAATACAAACATTAAGCGACCAGACCATAATGGAAACCTAAACAAAGGAAGGCCATAAGGACAGTTACTTTCCCACAAAATGGCCATATGGGCATCCAAAATTAAAAGACACAAGTGATACACACAGTAAGTAACAAACAACAACATAAATAAATCGCCACAGAAGAACCGCCTTGGAACGGTCAGTGGAAAGATTTCCACTGGGGGGGCTTAAATCGATTTTACGTGGCCACAATCCTCGCCCTTACTTCCGTCGCGATTTAGACAAATAATTTGTTAAAAAGCTGAATTCCCAAATATTGAACATCTGTCAGATCAGGATAAACTGAGAGCGATTCTAAGCTGTGGGCTTAATAAAAGCATACGGACATGAGCCAAAACCTGCTTCGAAATTTTACGTAAGCGACGGGACATACTTTATAAATAACTGTGCCAATCTAATTCTTAACCATAATGGAAACATAATTCGTTTTTATTTAGTCGGCAGGTATCTTTTAAGGTTTTTTTTTATCATGTTTATATATATGTACATATAGTCTATATATATGTACATATAGTCTCTCGTAGCTCTTAAGTAGAGCCTCTCACGTATGAAAGTTTTAATGTGCTGTTATTCTTTCTTATGAGGTGAGACGTTAATAAAATATTTGTATTGTATTGTATTGTCTCCGTGATTGTCACGGATCAATAAAGTTCAATCGCGCGCAAATTAAAGGTTAAGTGTACTGTTTGATAAACATAGCACAGTGAATAGTAAATGCCTGCGAGTACAGGAAAGTTTTTTTTTTTTTTTCAATATTGAATTGGGAAAAACAAGTAAGTCTAGGGTTCCAAAAAGGTGACACTGGCAGTGTAAATCCTGATCAGTCGCCGCTCAACACTGTGTCTGATCAGGTTTATACATGTATGTAAGCGGTAAAGCAGTAAAATGCACATTTTTCGCAAGAAACTGACAACTGCCCTCCCTGAATCAGCGGAAGGGAGAGAATGGTCGTAGAAAAGATTTCATGATACATCTCCACAAAAGAATGTAGTCGATCCCGACAGGTATCGAGCCTCCGACCAGTCAGAGTGCATCCGACTTACTTTCATGTTTACGCTGGAATGTGATGCATTTTAACTTTATTTTTTCGAAACTACTAAGGATAATGACATCACCGCCTCTTTATAGCAATAACAGTGTCATTATAACACAATTTCTGATTTAAAACGGGGGAGGGGAGGTTGGGGGGGGGGCATTACGATAAGCAACCCGTGCGACATAGTGTATTTTTTCACATCTCCAAAATGGCTACTTTATTGATGAAAATCCATGATATTTTTCTTAATTAAGCTGCTAAAAATAGGTTATGGGTGCTCGTTAGAACCGCCTCATTGAGGCGGTTTTAACGAGTACCCACAACCTATCTGCAAAAATAGGTTATGTGTGCTCGTTAGAACAGCGTAATTGGGGCGGTTTAACGAGTACCCACAACCTATGTCTTGCAGCAGAAATAATAAAAATATGTTAACCCCAGTTTTCTCTGTATCAAGTGGGGTTTAGGGACTTGTTCACGTGAGTGTATCCCAAAATGTTAAATGCTCATAAATTGATATTTGTATACAACCTATACATTTTGTTTGGATATAAGGGGATTGTTCAACTAACAAATAACTAAAAATATAAACAGAAACGGTGCATGAACAACAACAAGCAAGTGGTGCGAATCGGACCGTTAATGCAGATAAACCCCTTTTGGTTTCATTGGACGGCAGGGTTTGAGATGTCATTTCATCTGAATGTCGGGTAAAAGTCCCATAAAATTGAAAGTAACGTCTCCACAATCTGTGTTTTGAGCACGAAAAAGGAAAATAATGAATACCCCCACAAACTCCACTTTTCTCTAAAAACGTGGGGTATAGTGGGGGCTGGGGTGGTCTTAATTTTACGGACTTGTTAACCTGATGATCTATATAGAGGATCTTACATGAGTGTTCAGGAATTATTGAATTTATTAAACGAGTTGAGGAAAAGGGATAAAATGCGAGGCTTTGCCGAGCATTTTATCCCTTTTCCTCAACGAGTTTAATAAATTCAATAATACATGAGCACGAATGCAAGATTCTATTTATCATATGACATTTAAAACGCATTTTATTCACGATTGTTTACCAAAATGTCAATATTCCGCCATTAGTAAACGAGACGTCGTTAAGGACGTCGCACATGTAACTTTACGGGACGTATCTAGCTAATTTGCATATTTAATCCACAAGTGGATTATCGAAAATAATACATGGCGTTATTACACTCTCAGACGCGACGTCATATGATAAAATTTTAATAAAGTTTGTTTGTTTGATTTGAGGTACATAGAAATTATGAAGTCTAACACCTATTCTATGCAGACGCCATTGATTGTACCTGTGAGAGTTACCCCGATGAAAGGGGTATGACGTCCCGCCATCTTTTTTGATAAGCGCCATTGTTCTCAACTAGATATGTTCCCAAACTAGATGATTTCCTTCAAACATGCATTGACCGTAAAACTTAAGCACCAAAAAGGGCTGCGTTCAAAAAACGAAAGAAGTTGATGATAACGCGAAAATTACATGCACATCTACAGACCATGATCGGCAAAATAATTTCACATTATGAAAACACACCTATACACATATATTGTAAATTTTACCGCCGAAAAAACGAAACTTTTAAGATGAAAAATTGTGATTGTTTTCTTATTTGTGCTCAAAATATAGATTGTTGGTACTCGTTAGAACCGCCTCATCGAGGCGGTTCTATCGAGTACCCACAATATATATTTAGAGCAGAAATGCGAAAAATAGGGTTTACCCCTGTTAACCCCTGTTTGAATATATAAAAATGGGATTCAAGAGGGAGTCAAAATTATATAGGCGTTTTTTCACGATGAATGGATCAGTATAAAATACTGTATGAGTAGTTGCGCAAACAAAGTATACGCCGTCTGTCATCAAATGCCCAAGTCGAAAAAAGGGGTAAAAAAGGGAATAACTGCGTTAGATGAAGCCCGACAGCAAACGAAAAATAACTGTTTCGCTGCTGATGCTAAATATGAAATTCCCAAGACTCTAGCTCTAACAATGTAGTACCCAATATAATGCACTTAGTATTTGAGGTCAGAAATCGAAAAAAGTGATATAAATTAAATTGACGATAAAGCCAAATCTAGAGGCCATGACAAAAAATAAAGCCGAAATCACATGCACATCTAGGTATCATGAAAAAGAGGGTGCGATTTTCTATCGGTATGAGTTGCAAGTATACGCCATATTGAAAAATGTTTTGAGGCAGAAAAAAGAAAAATAATATATACCCCTGTAACCCCAGTTTTACATTTAAGGGGATAAAAACTATATAGGCATGTTTTCTTGATGGATTTTAGCCGCAACCGCAATGAAAATGGCCCTTCGAGTGTATGCTTTCAGCAAACATCACTGACTGTGAAGCAATGGTCATCCTTATACAGCGAAGACTCTGATCAGACTGCGCAGATTCAAAGGCTAATATGTGTCTTCGCTTGGTGTAAATGTTCGAAGACTCCTGATATCTTTCCGCGGTTCATTTAACATAAAGGCGGAGAGAGAGAATTAATGATCTCTTACCTTATACTTCCAGTTGATTTTATTTGTAGACTTTGTCGAATCTTGTACAGACCTCATACGGTTCTACTTTTATAGGGATTCATACCTACAGCTCTATTCTTTCAACAGCCAATCAATTTTCAGATCAAATGATGTTTGCGTTATTACAGCAAATCCTGCGGTCGATTCCAGCTGTAGACGCCATTTGTGAAAGATCGCTGCAATTAATCCTGTACGTATTTATTCTCTTTAGGTCATCAGACTCACGGAGAAAGGTACCAGATACCTGCAACAAGTTCACACAAGTCTCAGGAAAGTTATAAAGTAAGAAATTACTGTTAAATTCCTGCACTATTGTTAATCTCGTGTTTTTCCAATATATTCCTCTGTCTCTTTGTTTAACCCACATTACTTCACCCACCAACACAATGACAAGCAAAGTGTCTTGTTCTACACAGACTGACATGTTGGATGTAAGCACCAACACTGATTTACACGATCTGTCCAGCACCAGATCGACAGGGAACAAAATTACAGCGGATTATTCTCCTCGTTTGACATATTGTATAATTTGCTACCGACAGGAAGTAAAGAAGCACGAAGACTGAGAGAGGTGATTGTTTAGGTTTACTCAGTAGGGAATCTCAACTTCTAATTCATTATGAAATATATATGACGTACTCAATATTCCATAATTATGATCATTTACATTTCACAATATGCTTGATATCATCATATTTCATATAATATGAAATGCTACAGATCAAGAATCATTAATTACATATTAATATTCCATAACTTCCCCATTTGCTTGTTAAGAACAAACAAATATGAAATATTTGTAAAGACAATGTACACTCTTACACCAATTGAAAGTTATGAAAATATGATGTTTAGGACTAACTAACTTAATGAAATGATGATTAGGTTGCTATGGGTGAGTGGGAGGGTAATTTTCGACACAGAAATTTTGACTGTGATGCTTCTTCCCTACTGTCGAATCGAACTGTGAATTTTCAGCGCGAATTTACTGCTACGTCAGTTAATTTAATCCAATGTAAAGCCAGTATTCTGGTAAGCTGTTAATTTTGATTAGTTGAAAAGGTATATCTAAAAGCGGTAAATAAGTAACCAACAGAGGTTTATCTAAAAGACTGAGGCACGCAATCAGATCGTCAAATAATTAAATTTTATAAAACTTTATAAATATCGAATTATTCTCCTCGTTTGTCATGCTGTATAATTTGCTACCAACAGGAAGTAAAGAAGCACGAAGACTTATAGAGGTGATTGTTTAGGTTTACTCAGTAGGGAATCTCAACTTCTAATTCATTATGAAATGTATATGACATACTCAATATTCCATAATTATGATCATTTACATTTCACAATATGATTGATATTTTCATATTTCATATAATATGAAATGCTACAGATCAAGAATCATTAATTACATATTAATATTCCATAACTTCCCCAACCAAAGGGCCAAAGCATGGCGTATAAGACCTAAGGGGAAAGAAATACCAGAATTTACATTAAAACCATTCGGTGTGCTAGCTTTAACTAGAGCGTCATAAAAGTTTATATAATTGCTTAAGAATTAAATGATTGTACTAACTAATCTTACCGTTTATTGGTGATATTCTTTGAATTGAGAATATTTACGAATTCGATCTAGTGACACAGGAAACAGCGGCTCTAAATGAAATGGAAAAATGGTATACAAGAAATAATGGATAATGAATTGTAAAACATGATATAATGTACAACAAACAAAATGTGAATGAAAAGATAATGATGAAACATGGAGTGGAGTACAGTGAAATTCTGCTATTAAGACCACCCAAAACTAAGACCAACTCCACTTTTAAAGCTTATTTAGTAGGTTGCAGTTTTTTTTGTGTGTGTTTTCCGCATACAGAGTCCTCTGGTCAGAAACCACCTTTGGGACTGTTCAAAAGTGGTCTTTAATGGTCTTTAAAGACCACTTTTGAACAGTCCCAAAGGTGGTCTTAATATAAGAATTTCACTGTGTATGTTATTTATCAATGAGTGATATAGCGAATCTAAATTGACATGATATATTTAACTGGAAATATTTGAATGTCTTTGCATAATCTCCATAAATATAACTTGTACTTGATAAATTTCCGTTTCCTTACGAAAACACGCCTATACAAATACATTGCCACTTTTATCGCCGAAAAAAATAAATTTTAAGATGAAAAATTGTGATAGTTTTCTAATTTCGGCTCAAAATATTGATTGCGGGCACTCGAGGTGGTTCTAACGAGTACCCACAATCTATATTTTAGAGCAGAAATAAGAAAAATAAGATATACCCCCGAAAACCCCAGTTTTACTATATAAAAGTGGGGTTCAAGGGGGGTCAAAGTTATATAGGCGTGTTTTCGTGATGGAACACAGTCATAACATTCAAGGAGAATCCAGACGGAGTAAATTTAAATTATTGAATTGTTTTACAGACATGAATCAGACACCTGCTCTGATATTAATTTATGCCAAATTTCCTTGTGCAGAGAAATTTATAGCATAATCAAACCTTATTCAGGTAATAGATATCCGAAGGCGACTGAATTCGTAACTGTAAAGGGCACTAAATGAAAACCCCGACTAGGCCGCGCAATAGCACGGTCAGATCCGGATCTGCATTTATTGCATGAAGCATTTATTACATAAAGCACCAAATGTAATGTGGTAGCCATGCCGTGTCAAGGCCTATTTTCTAACATACATGTAACAATGTGTCAAGCTATATTTACACATTCAATCTACAGAGTTTACATTGAAGAAATTGATCTCAAAAAATAGTATCTTAATCTTTCAGAACCCTGAGTATTTAAATGGAGACCACCGTCTTTCTTAGCAAAGAGTTCTCTTCTCACTTTGCCACAATAAACAAATGGCCTGTAACTTTTAATAAATTTGAATTTGTATGGCTTGCTCGTATTATTAAGCAAAGAAGAGTTTATCTTTCGAGTAAAGATATCTGTTTGATCGTAATCTTTAGGGCGTGGCAAAATAGAGGAAATGATTGTATTGATTTTGGGTTTCTTTTTCCTGATAATACCGATAAGGTTACCAAAATCAGATAGGATAGCATCATATGCTTCTTGCTCAGTCCTCATTCTTTTAAAATTTAATTCTACATCATCTGTCCCTACATGTTTAACTACACAGTCAAAGTTATCCAATTTGGCGATATCGCAGTAGATTCTGTTGGCTAATCTTGCAATGGTGTCTCCAGGGAAGGCTTGGAGAACCACGCCCTCTGTATAGTCCACATTCTTTGCAATAGAATCACTCATGATTGTGACCTTTTTGAATTCTGAAATTCAATAAAAAGGAAAAAGAGATATTTAAATGCCAGTGGCTCAGATTTAAGTAACATACCTTGTAGGTAAGTTTTGTAGTCCATTGGAACCTATCAGACCCAATGATGACTAAGTCGATTTTATCATCTTAATAATATGATCTGTAAAAGAAAAGGAAATATGAGTAAGCTTATCATAACTAACAAATCAATAACAGTTCCCGTACTTTGAAGTTAGAATTATGCTAAATTTCAGTGTGCACAGAAATTTATAGCAAAATCATCCCTTCTCGGGTAATGACCACCAAAAGCAAGGAAATTGGTAATACCGTAATTACAGTAAAGCTCTGCTAATAAGACCACTTGAAATTAAGGCATATTTAATTAAAAGGCTTATTTAGAATAGAAGTGGAGGCAATGAAGAATGCAGTTATTCATTCTTCATGTTTTCTGCATACAATGTCCTCTGGACAGGGACCACCTTTGAGACAGTTCTTCTTCAAGACCACTTTTGAACTGACCCCGAGTCCTCCAGCATCTTTACAGATATGAAATTGTCAAACTTCCAGGCGCATGGAAATTTAAAATAATTACTATCCTTCTGCAGGTAATAGTTATCTGAAAAGCTGCTGGAGAACACAGTCATTAAGTTATCATGCCATTTACATGTTGGAGATTATCCCATAGTACACTGAGTAGCTTATTCATTTGGTTACACACCTTAGCAAAACAGATAGAAACAGACTAAAGAATCCATAATAAAATGAATATGGAAATTATACAATTAAATTGAGTCATCCAGCCCTTTAACAGATATAAAATTGTCAAATTTCCAAGTGCATGGAAATCTAAAACAATCAATATCCTTCTACAGGTAATAGCTAACTGAAAAAAGGCTGTGTTTTCAGTTATAATGCTAATGGAATTTTCGACACAGAAATATTGACTGTGATGCTTCTTCCCTACTGTCGAATCGAACTTTGAATTTTCAGCGCGAATTTACAGCTACGTCAGTTAATTTAAACCAATGAAAAGCCAGTATTCTGGTGAGCTGTTAATTTTGATTAGTTGAAAAGGTATATCTAAAAGCGGTAAATAAGTAACCAACAGAGGTTTATCCAAGACTGAGGCACGCAATCAGATCGTCAAATAATTAAATTTTATAAAACTTTATAAATATCCGATCCCCCCACCCCCGCTAAGGAAGCAAATCAGTTGACACAAGATCCAATCTCGGATTCATATCCTACACCTGGACAAGGCCGCAGTCCCATCAACACGTCTGTTAGTCATACCCTTAAGTATATTAACCAACATTCGGATGACATTATCTCCGATTCTTATCCCATCCCTGGGCAAGGCCATGGTTCTAAGGATCTGGTCAGTGAACACATCCCTGACACAAGCCCAAATTAGGAGTTGGACTTAACATTTTTCTGTATTCTAGACTCTCCGGGAAAGGAACCCAGCGAATCCATAAACCTAAACTACTACGTGGACACATGGCTCCCCGAACCCGAGAGCCCGGAGTGCCCGGTCATAAAAAAAACCGGGACCGTACCGGACCTCTCAAAAATCGCCGGTACCCCAACTAAAGCAAACCCTACATCCGTTGACGCCTCACCAGCCCCATCAGTAGTCGACCTAACATTCGACAGCCCGGACAATCCAAACATGATAAAACCCGGGACAGTACCGGACCTATCAAAAATCGCCGGCACGCCAATTAATGCTGTGCCCACACCCGTTGATGCCTCACCAGCTCCATCGAGAGTCGTCCTAACACCAGCCCGGCTCCACTTGCAGCAAGGTACTCCGTTAAAGCTGGACACCTCTCAACGATATCACGCCACCCCAAAAAAGACCTAAGGCTAGTAAAAACTAAAGCAGAACAGAACTTTTCAAAACAACAAGCACAAACAACCATGACAATACGAATGGAGACACGGACACGGACATGGACTGGGACAACGTTGCTGCAGCTAAAAGGAAAAGAAATCTAAATGACTCAAATTCGCCGAAAGCATCGACCCCTGCTAAAAGGACCAAAACAAACCGTCGAGTCCAATATCCCCCCTTGAAAATGAAGTATCAAATGAGAATTAAAGGTCATTTGTAGAACTAATACAGACCTACATAGAGGATCATAACTCCAGGACTTAAAAGATACGCCCACCACCAGCCCTACTTTGAACCAGGAGCAATTATACTTTACTATATCGCTAGAAGAAAAAAGACCGCTAACATTAAAGGAGGCCGAGACTATAACAAAGGCCTTCACAAAACATACGGGACCAGATATAAAAGCAACTCAGCCTAAAGTGGGATTCTTGGGCCCCACTTTCGCAATTCTGAAACATAGTCTGTCAAAAGCTAGGAACTTCAACCATGTACCAAACAACCCTAATCTCCACACCATTGGCATGGAATCAGCCATGAAACCAATATCGGGTCATGACCACCACCCCAAGTTCACAGAGACCCCTACCCAGCAAACACCCCTCATAACAAGACCAATGCAACTAGCACGGGGCTAATCAAAAACATCCCCTTCAATACTAACCTGGCCGAATTTCAACGGGCATTCAATCAAAGTGACAACTAATCAAGGACCTCTATAGAATCTCTAATAAACACAAACAACCAACAGATATGGTTAAAATCACTTTCAATGTACAGGAAGCCCCTACATTACTTCTGACCAGGACAAAATCATACCCTGTCTACCCTTGTGAAATCCCATACATTAGATGTAACATCAGGAGCATGGCCATAGCACGAACTCCTGTCCTGGTAACCCCGTTAGGTGTCCATGGTGCTCTGGAAACCATAACTACAGCCAGTGCACACACAAAACTGACTCTCGAACAAGAAAATGCAGCAATTGTAATGGCCAGCATGGCGCGGCAGCCCAGTGTTGCCTTTTCTTCCTTGAGCACACATATGCTATTGATAAGATAAACAATAAAACTTAATAGAATGGGCAAAAAGAAGGAAAGATCCAACCATGCACAGGACCGATAAAATACTAACCCCCTTATCATGGTCAAACCCCCTTCACTATTCAATTTAGAAACGGACTTTCCAAAGATAAATTAAACAAAAACTGCCGAACAACCAGCAACTAGACCAGACATGACAAAACAATCACACTGCTACAACTGAAACACACACTAACAGACAGTCTACGCAAAATATGAGTAAAAGACAGAAAGAAGGTGTAGTAATAAACATTATAGAGAAACATGTGGAGATAACACCCCCCTCACCCAGACCCACAACATGCCCTCAGTTCCCGTCAAACCAAATGTTCCGAGGTATGCTCCGCAAAATACAAGAAATACCTCATCCAATCAAATCAGAAGAACCGATCCTATAAAAACAAATGCCGATACAACGGTTGCCCAGCTAAAAACCAGACGATGCAATAACTCTCTCCCTAAGGCAACGTATCAAAGTAACACTATTTACACGTTACTTCCACAAGAGACCTCCGGCAGACACTAAACACCCCCCCCCCCCATGGCCACACGACTATAGCAACGGCTTCACACACGCGGCTGTAACGACGACTTCTGACCTCGAATTAATACAATGGAACATCCGCAACATGGGCAATATCTCAGAACTTAGGTCATATTTGGAAGATAAAAAACCTAAGCCTCACCTACTATGCCTACAAGAAACTTGAAAGATAAAATACCCATATACCCAATTACAAAGTCGCCTCAATCAAACACAGAATAAATAGAGGAGGCGGAGTCCTAGCATATATATGGAATGATTTCCCTTTTACAAACTTAGACCAAAAATTGAACAACCCAATCTTGAATACTGTGCAACCACCACCTACTTTAAACAAGAGGCCCATGGGCCACTATGCTCACCAGAGCTCAGGTGGGCACTGCCAAATTGCAGCCATGTATTTTAACATGATATCATTTTAATCTGCCAAATAAACCCCCATATCCAAATGAGCATCCATGTGGACTCAGTATATGAAACATTAGGCCTTTTATGAAGTAGAGGGGGTGGGGCATGGACACAATGGAGCCCTGGTTGGTATCACTAAATGGGTCTTATCACAAGAACAAGAATATATATGGTTTAGCAGTGGGGATCTGCATGGCTGGAGATATAAGTGGAGGGGTTGGAGCATGCCCTGTCGTTCCCAGGAAAGCCCAAGATTGTTGTCCCTAAATGTGTCTCATCATAAGGACCAAGTATATATATGGTTTAGGGGTGGGAATCTGAACGGTTTCCAAGATATCCTTTCATGAAGTGGAAAGGAGAGGACTGGCCCCTGCGGACACCCCTACAGTAGGTGTGCTAATAATAAGGAACAAGAACATATATGAATATGGAGTGGGGATTTGAATTGTTTCTGAAGTATATGGCCTTTTATGAAGTGGAAGGGCGGGGCACATTGCCTCAGCACAAAGAGACCCCCAAGTTGGTGTGACTGAATGAGTCTTATCATGAGGAACAAGAATATATATGGTTTAGGGGTGGGGATCTGAACTATTTCTGAGATATGTGGCTTTTAATGAAGCCAAGCGGTGGAGCAAGGCCCGGGCATGCCCCGGGGGACTCACAAGCTGGTGTCAATGAATGTGCCTTATCATAAGGAAGATGAATATATATGGTTTAGGGGTGGGGCTCTGAACAGTTTCTGAGATATAAGGCCTTTTGTGAAGTGGAGGGGTGGGACAAGGCCCAGGGAGACCCCCAGGTTGGTGTCAATGAAAGTGTCTTATCATAAGGTACAAGAATATATATTGTTAAGGGACGGGATCTGTAAGGTTTCCGAGATATTGTGATATTATGAAATGGAGGGGGTGGGGCATGGCCCCAGCACATCCCTGGGGACCCCCAGGTTGGTGTCACTGAATGTGTCTCATCATAATGAACAAGAACATATATGGTTTAGGGGTGGGGATCTGAACAGTTTCTGAGATATATGGCCTTTTGTGAAGTGAAGGGGTGGGGCATGGCTCCGGCGCACCCCGGAAGACCCAAATTTGGAGTCAATGAATGTGTCTTATCATAAGGAGCAAGAATATATATGGTTTAGGGGTGGGGATCTGTAAGGTTTCCGAGATATTGGGCCTTTTATGAAATGGAGGGGCGGGACATGGCCCCGGCGCATCCCGGGGGAACCCCAGTTTGATGTCACTGAATGCGTCTTATCATAAGGAACAAGAGTATAAAGGGTTCAGGGGTGGGGATCTGAATGGTTTCCGAGATATTGGGCCTTTTATGAAGTGGAGGGGGTGGGGCATGGCCTCGGCACATCCCGGAGGACCTCCAGGTTGGTGTCACTGAATGCGTCTTATCAATAGGAACAAGAATATATATGGTTAAGGGGTGGGGATCTGTAAGGTTTCTGAGATATAAGGCATTTTATGAAGTACTGGGGGCGGGGCATGGTCCCGGCACAACCTACTGGACCCCCAGGTTGACATAAAAGCATATGGCTGAGAGAAGTTTACTAAAGGAACATTTCTATGAAAGTTTTGTCAAAATATCTGCAAAGGCTTTGTAGTAAATGCCATTTTTCAATTTTCCCCATTATAAGTCTATGGAAAATCTAAGTTGCCATAGCAACCAAACTAAAGAGCCGAATTTCATAAAAAAAACAGAAAACCTGTAAAGGCAAATATGGTGAATATTTCCATAAACTCTCAGCCTCATAGAGCATACGGTTTCTGAGTAGATGATTTTTTAAGTATTTTTTTTTTCTATTTTTTTCATTTTGGTTTCCATGGCAACCAATACAAATGAGCAGTAGGCCTAAAATCATATGGCAGATAGTAGATTGCCTAAGGAATATTTCTATGAAAGTTTTGTCAAAATATCTGCAGCAGCTTGGCAGTAAATGCCCTTTTTCAATTTTCCCCATTATAAGTCTATGGAAACTCTAAGTTGCCATAGCAACCAAACTAATGAGCCGAATTTCATAAAAAACACAAACTTTCAATCCCCCAACCCAAGGATGCTACAGATGAAATTTGGGCTGAATCGGCCCAGTGGCTTCAGAGGAGATGTCGTTTGAAAATGTTGACGAAGACGCAGACGCAGACGCAGACGCAGACGACGCAGACGCAGACGACGACGACGACGGACAACTGCCTATCCTATACGCTCCCCCGGAGCCTTCGGCTCTGGTGAGCTAAAAAAAAAGATAAAATAACTATTCTTAATTGCTATGACCCTCCTCATAGCAAATCCACAGCTGATGAATATCAAAAAGTTCTTGAACTTATCCCTACCAAAAACTTCTTTCTTGTAGGCGACCTAAATGCCCATAATTCTTTATGGAGCTCTAAATCAGACACAAAGGGAAAAACTTTACTTGATTTCGTCATTAAGAATTGCCTTATCATACTTAATGAGAATGACGATGCTACGATGGCTGAACATCCTACGTCGCCTGACTTGTCAATAGCCACTCCAGCCCTGGGTGTAGGAACAATCTGGGAAACCCTGGGCAACACATGTGGAAGCGATCACCTCCCAATATACCTCCGATTTCTTTCAAAATTCAATGCACTGGGGACAGCCAATAATCCAAAATGGAACTTACAAAAAGCTGATTGAGAAAAATTCAAGACCCTTTGCTCAGAAACATTAAAAATAAACGAAAACAATCCAACACAGGAAATAGCATCAGACTTTGTAGAATCCCTCCAACAAATCTGCCAGGAAACCATTCCTAAAATAAAACCAAAAGTAAAATCGCCCCGACCACCCTGGTGGGATCAGGAAATCACCATAGCTATCAAGAAACGTGAACAAGCTAGAAATAAATACCTTAAAAATAAAACTCCAGAACTAAAAAGAAACTATAACAGGTTAAAAAATGAAGCTAGAGACATCAAAAGGGACAAACAGATTAATTCATGGCGTGACTTTGTCTCTAAACTAGATCATAAAGCAAACTCCAAGACTGTATGGAATATGATTAACCGTTTTAGGGGCAAAGTAGAAGTAAAACAAAGATCAGGAATTGATACAATTAACTTACTCCATCCATAAAAGACACCAAAGGGAAAGAAATACAAACATTAAGCGACCAGACCATAATGGAAACCTAAACAAAGGAAGGCCATATGGACAGTTACTTTCCCACAAAATGGCCATATGGCCATCCAAAAATAAAAAGACACAAGTGATACACACCTACTGACCATATAACCTACCTAGAGGTAAACAAAACTATAATTACCGGCGAAAAAGAAAAAGCTAATTCTCCAGCACAACATTATGACAATATGTCGAAACCGTCAAATCATATGCCAAAATTTCAAGCCGTCAAAATAATTATGGAAGATAAGGGATTTGGCCACACCCCGGAACCCCAGGCAACAGAAAATAACTCAGACTTAAACCGACCCTTTACACTTTTTGAACTGGGAAATGCATTTTCATCCAAAAAGGAATCAACACCAGGAGCAGATACAATTCACTATGAAATGCTTAAACAACTACCAGATAACTCCAAAATAGAACTATTGAAACTTTTGAATATCTCCAATGAAAGAGGAGAACTCCCACCTGAATGGAAACTTGCCACCATTATACCCATTAAGAAACAAAAAAAAAAAAAAAACAAAAAAAAAAAAAAAAAAAAAAAAAAAACTGGACCCAGAGTCATACAGACCTACATCACTTACATCTTGTATCTGCAAAACAATGGAAACCATGATTGCTAAACAACTGACGGATAATTTAGAAAACAAAGGGCACCTGGCTGATACTGAATCAGGATTTAGACTTAATAGATCTACCACTGATCAACTAACCAGACTAGACGCTGAGATTAATATGGCCTTCATGGAAAATAAGAAAGTAGCTGCCGTCTTTCTAGACCTAGGAAAAGCCTTTGACCTCATGTGGTCAACAGGAACCATCTGTAAATTAAAACAATTTGACATAAATGGAAACATGCTTAAATGGATCCATAATATTCTCCACAATCGAAAAATTAAGTAAGGGTGGGACAAGAAACATCAAATCAGCTATCCCCAGGGCAGTGTTATCAGCCCATTCTTTTCAATATAATTATGGTCACACTAAAAGAAAATTTAGAGCCTGAAGAAAGACTGCAGCTGTCACAATTTGCAGACGATAGCGCAATATGGAGAAAACATTATTCGCCCAGTTGCGCCGTAGATGCCCTTCAAAAAGCACTCAAAATTGAATTTTGGGCCGGGGCATGGGGGTTTAAGGTGTCCAACACTAAAACTAAAGCCATACTTTTTAGACGTAAAAGAAATATCGACACCTCGATATTCGATCTCAAACTGTTTGGCAAAAAACTTGAATTTGTGGACAACGTAAACTTTCTAGGGATGATCCTTAATAAAGCACTCAGATGGGATGAGCACATAAAACAGCTCATCCTGTAATGTAAGAAAGACCTAAACATTCTTCGTTTGGTTACTGGCACAACTTTCGGTGCGGACAAACATACCCTCATCAATTTATACAAAGCCCTCGTCTTAAGTAAACTAGATTATGGCGCACAAGCCTACAGCTCCGCTTCACAAGCCTTACTAAAAAGCTCGACACAGTACAAAACCAAGCCTTTCGCATTGCAACAAGGGCATTTATATCCACCCCGATTAATGCACTCGAAGTAGAATGTGGCATAAAACCACTGCATTTAAGAAGAGAGGAACTAATCCTAAAATATTGGGCACGCACCTCGCCACTGGGCAAAACCCTCCCCATAAATGACCTTATAGGGGAGCATGGGTGCCAAACCATTAAAAAAGCACACCAATACCGACCCTACTCTGTCACAGTTCAGAAGCTCATAGCTGAGCTGAACATCCCAAAGGATATTGAACCACCCCATTATAGAAACAAGTGCGACCTGAAGCACAACCCATCCTCCTGTGCAATCGAGGACATCATTGGAAACAAAGGTGAAAACGACATAAAAATTATGAAACAAAGTAGCCTAAACTATATAGAAAAAATCATAGGGGTAGATTACAGATATATACGGATGGCAGCATAGATATTGAAAAGCAAACAGCAGGAGCAGCAGTTTCGGTCCCTGATGAAAACTTGAACATCGAACTCAAAACCAATCCGAGCCTGTCGATATTTACTATCGACTTGATAGCAATTGAACATGCCATTAAATGGATCATTGATGACAACATCCCTGAGGCAGTCATACTAACAGACACCCTCAGCTCAGTACAAGCCCTACAATCTGGCCAATCAAAACAAGAACAGATAAAATAAACAAAATGTTACTACTTCTAGACTCAGCCATAGACAAAGGTAACAATATCTACCTGGAATGGATCCCATCCTATGTAGATGTCCCAGGTAATGAAATGGCAGACTCAAGTGCCAAATCAGCAATGACAAACGGTAAAAACGATGCAAAAATTATGGGACAACCCACAAAGCAAAGGCCGTTCCTACCATAGACTGGAACCAAAGTTTAAAAATGTTATCACCCATTACAGTGGTAACCGTAAACATGACGCAGTTTACACACGTTTGCGTCTAAACCACAGTAAACTAGGAACCCATTGTGTATTCAATCAAAGCCACATCAAATGTTAAAGCGTAAAGTCACGTGATAATGGCGAAAGACGTTATTTTTATGTGTCTCTTGTAAAACCAGAATATGTAGTGTTTTCTTTCGGTGGAGGAATTACTTTTGGATTCACATTATGTATTAGTGATGTAGTTATCGGAACAGTTAGCAATTCTACAAATGGAGATCAAATTTATGCCGAATTCTGGTATTTCTGTTTTCTTATAAAATCGATCGAGACCGCCATTTAACGCCGTGTTATTTACATTATGAACTCTAACTGTTAATCCTTTTGTCAATGAAATAGTACTTGGTGGGCAACTTACGCTGAATGGATACTCAAGTATACTCACAAAGTTAAATAAGAGTCCATCGGGTTATCGTTTCGTCGCATAATGAGTGGAGAACCATACACGCCAATACTATCTAAGGAGAGTAAGAAACGAGAACTGTCTTCTCCTGAATTTGATACTGATATTAAGAAAAATCGCATTCTATCAGACTTTCTAGCTGAATCAGACATTTCTGACATTTCGGGTGTAGAAATTGACACAATGGCTTCAAACAAGGAAACAACAGGAGCTGATAGCAGTAGCTCAACAGGCAGCAACCCACCTTCTAAATTCACTTTTAGAGATGAGGACCTACAGAAAATTGCAAGCTTCATGAAGGAATCCTTCCAAACCCAAGTAGCAGAGATCGCTCATGCATCTATTCAACAGTCTGTGACCGAGCTGGTAAACTCTATTGTCTCTGGAGTCTTATCAGGGCTAAACTCTAGAATCGCATCACTAGAAAATGAAAACAGACAGCTACATCAGAGAATACAACAGATGGAATCTGCGGTAGACAATACGGAACAATACAGTAGGAGAAATTGCCTCCGTATTTCTGGTGTCCAAGAATCAGAATCTGAAAACACGGATGATATCGTTATCAATTTGGCCCGTACTATGGATGTGGAGCTTTCCATATCAGACATCGATAGGTCACATAGACTTGGTAGACCGAGGCTAGATGGTGGATATACTTCTAGACCACGTGATATCGTTGTCAAATTCGTCAGCTACAGATCCCGGGCGAAATTCTATAAAGCGCGAGTTCTGACCAAGTCCCGTGGTCACAGAGGAGTCTTCTTTAATGAGCATTTGACTAAGATCCGCGGAAAGCTGTTATATCAAGCAAGGCGATTAGTCAAATCGAGACAGTTTAAAAGCGCTTGGACATCAGATGGAGTTGTACTTGTCAAGCATCTTGATGATACTGTCCGTCGAATTACCAGAGAGACTGAACTACCTGAATATGTACCTAGCTAATTCTTAATGGTGTCGAAAGAACTTAACCTTTTCAGTGTAGTATATATATCTTTTGTTTACCCGTAGTAAACCCCAATTCATGACTATATTACGATACCACGTGATTGTTTGATATTTTTTACTGGATACTATACCATATATTTGCCAACTTCTTGCTTACTTGCAGCTGATACGGAATGCTTCTTCTGCTACCAAACTCTGTGCTAAACTGTTCAAACAGCACATCGGCTTTCCTCGAAATGTGTAGTATGATCTTTCGTCTCATGGTCTTCCGTCTGGTCATTCGCTGGGACATACGCGTGACCAACATGATGTTGTAGTTGTTGTTGTTGTCCCTTTAAAACATGTCTGCACCCTAATCTATTTCCGTCTGATATTCTGGAAAAGGTGCCTTGTAACGGGCACCCTCGAAATTTCATCCTTGGTGATTACAGCTGTACACTCTTATGTATATGGATTGTGGGCTCTCGCCATACCGCACTCACTGAGCCGACTATGGCAGGAGCCTTGAATCTATGCCTGTTTAATGACGATGTTGATAAGCTGTGGATAACGTCGTGTAATAAAAATCGTGTATGACCACACGTATAACACACTTTTGCCGGATTAAGTAACGTCACGACGACGTCCATGTCAACTATGTATTTTGCCGTGGAATGAAGTGACAAATTTTAAGGCGTTAACGTCGTGTAATAAAAATCGCACGTGTAATAACACGTTGGCGGGATTACGTAACGTCAAGACGACGTTCATGTCAACTGTGTACCTTTTTGTGGAACAAACTGTCAAATTCAAAGGCGGTAAAATCAAATTTAAAGTGGTCATATGACAAAAAGGATCTTACACTAGTGGTCATTTCATGTGAAATTTGTAGAACTTGCCAAAGGCTCGTTCATGGGTATCATATGGGATGGCCACTCCCGTGTGATCCTCTACACGTATGTGATCCTCTATACGGTTTTCTTACTATATACCAGACTACAGTACAACATGCATACTGTAGCAACACGAGCAATATCTTGTGGGAGTTCTTACAACTGAAAGTGGGCGATGTCTAGTCCATTGATAAAACTTTCCTTGTCTCTCATTGGAGTTATTAACAATTTGTAAATATATATATTTAAGTTTTTAAATACTTAAATAAACAAAAAGTACTACCGAACAACTACTTGAGAGATTGAGGGATCTACAACTCTTATTCAGTATTTTCAGAGTCCTGTAAACTTATCACGTCAAAGGGTCTGTGTGGCGAGCGCCTCTCTATGCCCCACTTTATACAGAGAAAACTCGGATCTACAGGGGGCATAAATTCTTGTTACTATTTTGATACATGGGTTGTGGGTGCTCGTTAGAACAGTCATATAGAGGCGACGGTTCTGGGGGCGCCCGCGAGCTGTGTTTTATGGTATTAATAAATAAAATAAAAGAACTCACACATTTTCATCGGAATCGTAACCAGTTGGATAAAAGAAGGAATGCACTTTGTCACAGGGGTGTCTTGACGTGATTACGAACCAAGGGAGACAGCTACGAGACTACTCCTTAGAAGCCTCCGTGGTGCAGTGGTTACGCTACTCGCCTTGTAAACCAGGGGTCGCAGGATCGATCCCGGGCTTCTCCAGACTTTCGGATGAGTCTTTACTAATTGCGCACCTCTTGTGGCTGATCTGTTCTTGTATTGTTATGAAAGAGACTTCATTTTGTCGCTTTCCATTGATAACCAATCTGAAATTATTGAAGCTTTTAGCTCTACTTCTAGATATATAGATGATTTATTAAATATTGATAATACCTATTTTGATGGTTTGATCAGTCAGATTTACCCCCTAGAACTTCAGTTAAATAAAGCAAATTCTTCTGATACCGAGGCCCCGTTTTTGGATTTACATCTATCTATTGTAGATGGATTTGTTTCGTGCAAAGTTTATGATAAACGCGATGACTTTGATTTTGAGATTGTAAATTTTGCTTTTTTGGATGGTGATGTTCCTCGTGCGCCATCCTATGGCGTTTATATTTCGCAATTAATTCGATTTGCTAGAGTGTGTAGTCATGTAACTGACTTCAACACTCGTAATAAATTATTAACGGCTAAACTCCTTAATCAGGGTTATCGGTACCATAAACTACGCAAAGCCTTTTCAAAATTTTATAGACGCCATTCTGATTTAATTTCAAAATTCAATATTGGACTTAAATCTCTTCTGCAACAAGGTCTATCGGAACCCGAATTTTATGGTGACTTAGTATATAAATTCAGAAAAATATATAACCGCAATGACTTCACCCAATTTCGTAAAATCATTCTTCGATATAAAAAGATTGGGTACAACACGGATATTATACGACAGACTGCATGCATGGTAGTTAACCCAATCACGGTTGGCAACTTTGCTTCCCTCTTTAATTGCACGCCGGTGGGTCAGGCCTCAGATTCTATGACGGCTCCAACGTAAAGGCTTATTGAAAATTAAAGAGATAATGTTGGTTGGTGCCTGATGCTCTGTCTCTGGTCGGGCTCATCGGAGTCTAACTGTTGGTTTTCTTTTGCTCCAGCATTTCAGTGGTTTCTTGCTGTCGAGTCCTCACCGTTGTCTCACCTCTGTGGTTCTTTGATTTCTGTGTTCACGGAGATGTTGCACTGATGAGTTAGGAGGCCTTCATGCGGACTGAACAAATTATTTGTCTAAATCGCGACGGAAGTAAGGGCGAGGATTGTGGCCACGTAAAATCGATTTAAGCCCCCCAGTGGTAATCTTCCACTGACCGTTCCAAGGCGGCTCTTCTGTGGCGATTTATTTATGTTGTTGTTTGTTACTTACTGTGTGTATCACTTGTGTCTTTTTATTTTGGATGGCCATATGGCCATTTTGTGGGAAAGTAACTGTCCATATGGCCTTCCTTTGTTTAGGTTTCCATTATGGTCTGGTCGCTTAATGTTTGTATTTCTTTCCCTTTGGTGTCTTTTATGGATGGAGTAAGTTAATTGTATCAATTCCTGATCTTTGTTTTACTTCTACTTTAAACCGAGGTCCCGTCTCCATATGACCTTAGCTGTTGGTGGGACGTAAAACTCAAACACTCACTCACTCACGAGACTACTCCGAAAAAGTCCCATCAGTCTTCCCAAAAGAAAAGTTCTTAGTTCATGAGATGTTATTTTGAGGTTATACTTATATGTGAACTAATACGTGCATGGACCGGCATGTTGGTGCGTGGTGCGCGCTAGCATGCGTCCATGCATGCGTGTGTGCGCACGTGAGTATGCGGGTACATACGTGCGTGCCTGCGTGCGTGTTCGCGCATATATTCCATGCATATAATCGGTCAGTTGAATTATCATTCCGATTTCTGCTGCCCATAACTTCCTAGGCCGTGTAGTCTATAGGCTCCAAGGCCATTTTATTCATTCAGCATATTATTTACTTGTCATTATTACATTTTTAAATGTATATATCGTTAGGTTATTATACGACAAACAGCCTAATAATTCATCTTCAAGTCAGCCATGTTTGTCTAATAATCTCGGCGGTAGTCAGGATTCGTTGTTTCAGTCATTCCACTCATTATATTGCTAAATTGTGCTCAGCAAGGCAATCACTTAAACTGCCAGAATTCACCATTAGCGCCTACCAGGTCTCTTTTGGTGTCATCATAGGTCAGTTAGTGACAAGGTATTCGCTTTTAATAGAGTATTAAACATTTAGCTGTCTCCAAATCGCCCATTCTTGCGGGTTCATGAAGCGCTGCCAGTCAGTCGGTCTGTCAGTCAGTCAGGGCAGTCAGACAATCAGCCAGTCAGTTAGTCAGCCAGTCCGTCATTTCTCCTTTGAGTCAGATATGTTGCAACCGACTTAAAGTATTTCCGATGAGCTATTCGTCTGGGAGTGTGCCATGCACCGGTCACCCTGTATATCGTTAATACAACGACAGCCTTGTCTCACTGATATTCCGGATGGGCTCACTTGCCTAGAAACTGTTAAGTTAAGAAATCTGTGTCATTAGTGTATATCTATTACCTTACATTTTGTCTGCTCCTCCAGAATTGTATTTATTTTTTTTTATGAATGTTTTTCAAATTATTATATAGTTGGTCCAAACCGGGGGCGGGGTCACGCTTGGCACTCTGCATTGCAAAACTTGGCACTAAGAGAGATGGCTTGATGGCAATAGATCTATTTCTTCTCCTCTTAACGACTATCACATGATACATGTAGTAAGCAGAAATAAGCTAGCCATCATGCCGACTTACAATCGCATACTTAGGTTTAATCTCTTTATACACCTTTTGATATTTATACCCCTTTCTCAGAATGATACCAATAGCTTCTCAGTTCTCATATCCGTCCGGCAAACTGATTACTTACATTCTAATGTAATCTCACGCACTAACGGTAAGGTGCTATCCCAGGGAAAGTCCGGAAAAGCCAATACGAATTTCACCTTCTGGGTTATTTTCTGCGAACTATATATTGTAACTTGTACATGGTTCGTCTTCCTTTTACTACTTGCTGGTGATATACATTTAAACCCGGGCCCGTCAACATCATCTTCTGTAAGCAGTGTCTCCAGTTCATCAACAAGCATGTCACATGACCTATTTAGCTCCATTAATCTATCTCACAACTTATCGTTTGTTCATTACAACGTTCAAAGCATACTATTGAAACTTGATATTTTGCATGCTGAGCTAAATGAGTTTGACATCCTAGCTTTCACTGAAACTTGGCTTAACCCTACCATAAACTCAACTGACCTTCTTCTCGAATCATTTTGTGAACCTGAACGGAAGGACCGACCAAGGAACTCTCACGGCGGTATTATGGTATACATCAAAGAAGGGATCCGCTACAAACGTCGTGAATATCTCGAACTACGTAATGTCGAGTGCATTTGGCTTGAATTGGTTAACTGCACCAGACGGCTATTATCTGGCCTGTTCTATCGACCGCCAAGTTCTGACTTAGAATATTTTACAAATATTGAAAATTCAATAGCACTTGCAGTCGAAACGGGTATATAAGATATAATTATTACTGGGGATTTTAATTTTGATGTATTAAACGAACGCACTGCAAGAAAAATTGAAACATTATGTACTCAGTATAGTTTTTTCCAGGCCATAAGTCAACCCACTAATTTTACTGAACACTCAGCTACACTAATAGATATATTGTTAGTAAACAACAAAAATAACTTAATTCTCAGTGGAGTTGGTGATCCCTTTCTTAACCAAGAACTTAGATATCATTGCCCAATATATGGAATTTTTAAATTTTCCAAAACCAAAATCCACTCCTTTACCAGAAAAATTTGGAAGTACGACCAAGGTCAATATGAAAGTCTCCGAGAAAAAGCCACCGCTATCGATTGGGATGCCCTGCGTGATAACGATATTAATATATATGCCGCGAATCTACACTCCACTATTGCAAACTTGGCTTCAGAGTGTATACCTAATAAAATAGTAAAAATCAAACCAGCTGAGCCGTCTTGGATCAATGCAAAAATAAAACAATACATACGCAAACGTAAAAGAGCTTATCGAAAAGCTAAGCGAACTAACTCAGAATTACATTGGACAAAATTTAAAACTTTAAGGAATAAAACTGTTGCACTTATTCGTGATGCCAAAAAGACTTTCCATGACAAAATAGCTTCTAAACTAACAAGTGGAGAACTTTCATCTAAGGACTGGTGGACTGTTTTAAAAACATTCATATCCCCACAGTCCAAAACATTTTTAACACCTCTTGAAAATAATGATTCCATAAGTACTGACGATAACGACAAAGCAAATATCTTAAATAATTTCTTCCAAAGCCAGAGCTGTTTAAATACCAATCACCAAGTCCTCCCCAACATATTACCCACTCCTGTCACAGCTGAACTAGATACTATTGCATTTTCCCGCTTTGAAGTTGAGTCTATACTCAAAGCTCTTCCTACTGGCAAAGCCTCCGGCCCTAAAAACCTGAGTAATCGTATTCTTCGAGAGCTTGCTCAGGAAGTTTCTGCTCCTTTTTGTAATTTGTTTAACCAGTCTATAAACGTGGGTCTCGTTCCGTCTTCTTATAAAGAAGCAAATATCTGCCCAATGCATAAAGCAGGTGATAGATCTATACCTTCTAACTATCGACCTATATCACTACTTAACTCAGAAAGTAAACTATTCGAAAGACTCGTATTCAAATATCTATATAATCATTTGCGTGGCAACAATTTGCTATCTTCTCTACAGTCTGGATTTATACCAGGAGATTCGACAGTGAACCAATTAACATACCTTTACGATACTTTTTGTCAGGCCCTGGATTCCGGTAAAGAAGTTAGAGCTGTTTTTGTGACGTCAGCAAAGCCTTTGACCGAGTTTGGCATGATGGACTGGTACTTAAACTTAGGGCAGCTGGCGTCGCTGGGAATGTGCTCGCTTGGTTTAACAGTTATTTGTCTAATAGGAAACAAAGAGTCATACTTCCGGGTGTTACTTCAGAGTTGGCATACATTCGAGCTGGTGTTCCCCAGGGGTCAATTTTAGGACCACTCTTATTCTTAGTATTCATAAATGACATAGTAACTGACATCCAAACAAATATACGACTTTTTGCGGACGACACTGGTCTCTACATTATCGTTGATAACCCTGTCACCGCTGCTAATTCTCTCAATGTAGATCTTGAAACAATCTCAAAGTGGGCTGAAACTTGGCTAGTATCATTCAATCCGACCAAAACTGAAAGTATTCTCATTTCCCGCAAATTAAACAAACTTAATCATCCACCTATCATAATGCAAAATCTTCAAATAACCGAAGTAGAGTTCCACAAACATCTCGGGATCTTTTTTTCAAACGATTGTAAATGGCACCATCATATAAAATATATTTCAGAAAAAGCTTGGGGTAGAGTCAATGTAATGAGAAGGCTTAAATTCAAATTAGACCGTAAGTCCTTAGAAACTATTTATACTGCTTTTATTCGACCTTTATTGGAATATGGGGATGTAATATGGGACAATTGTTCTCAAAACGAAAAACAAGAGTTAGAAAAGATCCAACATGAAGCAGCCCATATTGCTACTGGTGCAACTAAGCTTATATCTATTACTGCCCTGTACAAGGAAGTTGGATGGGAGTCACTTGAACAAAGACGACAAACACACAAACTGACTCTATTTTATAAAATGTTCTCGCATCTAACTACCCTGTACTTAACTTCTCTTATTCCCCCATCCGTCAGCGACATATCACGATATAATCTCCGCAACTCAGATGACTTACAGACTATTGATTCACGAACTAATCTATACTATAATTCTTTTCTGCCCTCAACTGTAAGGACCTGGAATAACCTACCCACCGAAGTGAAACACTCCCAAACAACAAATTCTTTTAAATACTATTTTAAGAAAGATAAAACAGAAGTCCCTAAATATAATTATTCCAAAAATAGAAAAGCCCAAATTCTCCATACTCGATTACCGACGAACTGTAGCTCACTGAACCTGGATCTGTTTTAAAAGGAATTTCTGACTCACCCATGTGTATATGTGGTAGCATAGAGAACTCACAACACTTCTTTTTCCACTGTCCCCTCTACCAGCAGCATCGGAATTTACTCCTAAATCTGATTTCCACTTATCATAATCCTACTCTTGGTCTTCTTTTATATGGAGATTCCTCTCTGTCATATGAGACAAACGCGCTAATTTTCGAAAACATCCATCGGTTCATTTTAAACACCAAACGCTTTGCATGAGATGTTATAACTACCGTTAGGGTCATGCGATTGTTCTATTTCAATTATTCGGTTGCCAAATGATTCTGTATTCCATGTCGAGTGCCTGGCCCCGACCTCCGTCCCCACCCAGCCCCAAACCCCCGCCCCAAACCCCCTATCCGTTGTCCTTTGATTATTTTTTCTTATCCCCCTTTTTTTCAAATCCCCACACCCTTTCACATAACCGCTATATACAAAATTAATCTTATTTAGTATCATAACTTATACCAATATCCCCCCCCTTTTTGTTTGTTTTTTCTTCACCCAATCATGATTATCCTTTTCTCATTATGTTGTTAATATCACTACATGATATCACTTGTTTCAACATACTTCGTTTGTAAATCGTCATTATGTTTACATGTCAGTTGTTACTGGGAGAAGAACTATATAAGTACTTGTGCTTTCGTTCTAATCCCAAATTGTATAATAACTTGTCACATATTGTAATGATGTTATTGCTATAGTAATAAATATGTTTAAACCAAATGTTACAGATGTGATAGAGATGAACAAAATGTCATCAAACATATTCTTTTTTTCACTGTAAAGGAAATGTAGAACCCAGACAGGAATTAAAAGCTGCACTGTTAATATTGGGATACAATACATTTGATGAACGAGACCTACTTAACCCCCAACGAAACATTAGGCCTCAGATAGTTGAGGCAATCATTACATTTCTGAAAGAAACTGAGTTAATTGGTAAAATATAGACGGCCGCAGTATAAGAGAAACATGCAATACTAACCTCAGTTTATTTCTTTTCCAGCTCTGGAATCCTTTCATGCAGCGATCATTAATACCGCATGTTTCTCTCTTTTTCAGATACAGCTTCCAATAATCACCCTGCCATAGTCCGTACCATATATCCGTGCCCCCGGGGGCTCGGGCGAGGGTGTCCGGAGACATGATTCCCCCACTTTGGGCGGACTGGCCGTCTCCGGGGCGTCGCTCGGTGTCCTCGGGTGTACGGCATGACCCCATGGCGGTCACTAGTCACACCCATCCCTATATTTGCCAATATGATTCTCCCTGTGGGTCCCCGTACTTGTGCTCTAGGGAACTAAACTTTTGATAGATGATTGGCGCGTGAACACACCTCCTAGTGCACGGAAATGACCCGTACGTCACACGCTCCCCTATGGCCCCGGTGCGGGGGCTTGACCCACCCACCGGCCCCTCACTAGCCGTGAGCGCTCAATCGTCGTTGCTGGGCGCGTGATATTTGGACATTGGTTTCCGCCACATGCTCCTGGCTCCAGGAGTGACAGGCGTGTCGCGGTGCGCGCCGGGTACGGATAAATATAATTTTCTCTCTAAATAAATTTTTCAAATCAAAATTTCGCCTGGTCGTGATTTCGTGCTTGCTGGGGCATGGGTTGGTTACAATCTAGGTGAGGAACCTGCCCCAATCAGTCCGTGACCGTTTCGTGCTTCTGGCCTGCGCTCTCGCGAACATGTGAATCATTTTTTTTTACTAAGAATCTAATAGTTCTGCTTATGCCACCCAACCCATACATGTAGGCACCATCCTCATACTTCTGCCCCTCCGTGTACCTTGGGGCTTCGGGCTGGTGCGCCTGGGGACATGATTCCTCCCACCTTGGGCGGACTGGCCGTTTCCAGGGCGGCGGCCCGGAGTCCTTGGTTGCATTGGGGCAGGGGGAGACACAAAACCCACACATGCTTATATAGTGGTTACATGAGCACGGCTCACACCACTGATAAACCCTACCTACATGACTTGGACTAGAGGCGGTTGTGCCGAAGCGGGGCGCTGTGGTTGCGGCTCATTTGCTTTGCACTTATGAGTGCTCCGCCGATGTAACACATCGGCGAGAGACAAGTCTAAACCTAGGCTTATGTAACCCTAACCCTATCCCTTGCCCTAACCCTAACCCTAGCTCCAATATATATTAATCATAACTTCTCTTGCAGGCACACGGGGATCCGTGACGGGGAACCCCACCATACCTCGTTTAGGACATCTACCGAGAAGTCATCAGCCGGGTGCCCAGGAGGGTGCCTCGTAGAGGCCCCCTTAGGGCACCCTCCTGATGAAATCCGGAAGTATGCAAAGCGAAGGCAACATAGCTGCCAGAACGGAGCATACATATCTGAAATAGGTCACGTACAGAACAATCCATTAGGCGGGACAATGTTAATGACCAAATTTGATAGGGATTTGGACACAGGAAGACCCTTAAAAATCCTTTTAGACCGACCGTTCAAAATGAAATAAAAGCAAAATTGCACAATGGCTGGTTAGCTTCATACTCGCCTCTGCACACAACTTTTCACCACTAAGAAGATCACACGCCTATGCATAAACATTATAAGCCTGACCACATTGAACCTGAACATAAGAGGGCCACAACACTACCAAGCACAATCAGAAATAATTCATACTGTATTACAACCTATACATCCCTACTATGATATCTTCCTTCACGTGGGGGTTGATAATGATATGCAAACATGGTGGTCCGGTCCCAATTGACCCACTTAAGATTTGATAAGAACACGACATCCTACGTCGATGAAAGCATCACCTTTTTACAAACTAAAAAAGCTAAGAAGTAAAAGAGGATTGACTTTCTTTGGCATCCTCCGCGATAGAAGTCACTCACTGCACACTGATTGGCTGAATTAACTACAAACTAAGAGAAAAAAAACAACAAACAAAACACCATAACATGACATCCCAACACAACGCAGCTAGGGGTCAGTAGTATACGATACTACCAAGAATATCTCGTAGAGACTTGGGGAGGGGGGGGGGGGGGTCGGAGACAAAACATAGGCGTGTTTTCAGGGTGGTAGAGCACGGGTACTAGGGCACTTTGCAATAGCCGAAATTGGCTGGTCTAATAGTAACCCTTCCTAGCTCACTTTTGGCCGCCGTTAAAAATTCAAAAATACATGCATTATCACCCTTTGACAAGCACCGTGCCCGTAGGCATTTTCTCTACCATGACGGGGTGGGCGTAGAGTCTAATGGAAACCAAACCCCGATAATGAAGAACAGAAGAACATTTTCTTTATTACTCTCAAGGTCAAAACAATTGACATATGAGGTACATGCACAATACAAACAAACTAGCGGTGGGTTACAATGTAATATTCCTGACAAGAATTGGCTATATAATGGAAGAAGAAAACAAAAATCAGGGACATACATAGCTTAAAAAAGCGGAGCTCCAGGGGAGCAGGATTAAACATATATTTATATAAACTGACATAAATTGGTTTTTGCAAAATCAGTGTAGGAATTTGGGAAAAAAAATATCAAAAGAAAAAAAAAAAGCGATATTGGTAATAGTAATGGGTTACTTCCTTCACATTTAGGCTAACTGAGTAACAATCACCCTAAATGTTCGTTTGTGCCTACAGTTGGTAGGGTTTCTCACGGTGGGGCTCAGTAACGGTTAGGTCATCACGAGAACAACAACAACAACAACAACAAAAAAAAATGTAATTGCCAAAAATAACAAAATGATGGATGCACTCGAACCGCGTTTACTTTTATGGTGAGTAATAACAGCAGAACCTGAATGGCTCGTTTACCACAGACGAGTCGTACCCGAGACTGCGGGGATCCCCCCCCCCCCACACACACACAAAAAAAAAAAAAAAAAAACAGATAGGGACCCTGCTTCCATCCCGAAAACGCATGCCAAGTGTACCCAACAGAATTGACTCGGAGAGTCGACCCTAACAAGTACACATAACACACGCCCACGCCATATGACACCGAGCATGAGAAGCTTTTTTTCTCGCTCAGACAAAGGGCTGTGTACTGACACATTTTGCAGCCAGAATTGGCAACGTGTCGCCACATTCTAGAGCCTGACCATCGGTCTACATTTGCATTCAAAATTCAAACCCCGCCAGAGGACTGCTCATTTTACAGGACAAACGCTTGATATTGGATGCGTTCTGTGCCTACATGGCATCTTGAACGGGGAGTGTGAGAGGTGGGATTGACCTACTTCTTATATCCTCCGCGAGAGAAGTCACCTCTCTCCCAATCGACTAGCTGGTAACTGTCAAACTGACAGGAGTCAGCATATTGGCAGCCTAGGGAAAAGAGCAGCACCTACAACTATTCCCAGTCGGCGAACTGGGGGTAACCTCTATGTGCTCTTGGCGCCCGGTTACCTTAAAACAACAGTCAGTCAGCAAATCCTTCAAATCCGTCAAAAGAGGCATCAAAAGTCGAGAAAACCCTATTACATGTCCCCATGGTTTGTCTGTTAGCTTGCTTTCATTTGTCAGAATACAAACCAATGGCTACCCGTGTTACAAAGGTGTCACATGACAATCCTCGCGTGACGTATCATTACGTCACCAGCATAGAACACCGCGCACTCCGCCGCCATTTTATCCGCATATGTCGTTGGATAAGTATCAAATTGCCCTATTCAGCCTAAGGCTGTCGTACCACCCTTTAACAATATCAAAAACATTCTTAAGCGATTGACGTTTTGAACCGGGTCACTTGTAACCTCATCATTTGAGCCCCGCCAAGCGAATTTGTGTCTTCGAGCATTCCGTCATGACAAATTTTAACTGCGCATGCCCAGCCATTCGGAAGGGCCAGGGATATGGCTTTCTGTCTGAAGGTTCCTCTTGATTCACTGCTTGTATGAGCGAGCAGCGAAGGTTCTGGCGAGACTGCGCGGATGCGCAGGCTCGCCTGAACCTTCGCTGCTCGCATAGGCGATAAGTACCAAAATCGCTTGACGGGGCCCATTTGTAATAGGAATGAAGCCTCACTGGTTAACATGTATTAT
This sequence comes from Lucinisca nassula, assembly GCA_963580285.1. Taxonomy (NCBI): domain Eukaryota; kingdom Metazoa; phylum Mollusca; class Bivalvia; order Lucinida; family Lucinidae; genus Lucinisca; species Lucinisca nassula. The sequence goes on from OY757021.1 coordinate 50,405,952, forward strand.
TATCATTATTATTTGTTTAGTATATTAAAAATCGACCGTCCTGAAAATATATTTCGTAAGCTGCAATTTGTACACTCATCAAGTTGGCTTTCCCGCGTGTTGAACGTTTAAGTAAGCCCGCCTTATAAAGGAAATGTGTACACTTAACATTCTTTTTATTTATTTATTTATTTATTTATTTATTTATGATTCCAAACATTCGGCTGTGGAGACTCACTATAGGCATCAAGTCTGTTAAATGAACACAACAATATAGAGAAAACTGGGTTTAAAACGGGGTATACATTATTTTTCTTATTTCTGCCTCAAGACATATGTTGTGGAAACTCGTTGGAACCGCCTCGTTCTAACGAGTACCCGCAACGTATATTTGCAGTATAAATAAGAAAAATATCACGGATTTTCATCAGAAAATGTAACCATTTTGGAAATGTGATAAAAGGTACTGTGTCGCACGAGTGTGTTATCGTAATGGTCAGCCTCGCTGAGGCGATTCTTATAATTAGGCACTCAGAAATAAGTGCAGTCGAACTTTTATAGCGCGAATATTTTTGGGACCATGAAAAATTGTTCGAGATAGGGGCAGTTTGTACCACTAAGGGGTTGATGGGGGATCACTTAAGGACAGTTTTCGTTTTTTCTTTAAAATACAGTCATGCTGCGTGTACTCATTAGAATCACCTGATGGGGCGATTCTGATAAGCACACACAGCATACCTTTTCAAGATATAATAAAAAACACTAAACTATCCAAAATACAGTAAAATTCCTATTTTAAGACCACCTTCCGGACTATTCAAAAGTGGTCTTCAAGACCACTTTTGAACAGTCCCAAAGGTAGTCTCTGACCAGAGGGCACTGTCAGCAGGAAACACAAGGAAAGAATAACTGGAATCTACTAATTAAGGTTTTTAAAACAGAATGGGTCTTAATTTTAGGTGGTCTTAATAGCGGAGTTTCACTGTATAAATGTATATCTAGACATGTGGGACACTTGTTATCCACTAAATTATCTGTGTCCGATTAAAGTTACGCCACAAAATATATAGAAGTTAATAGGGAACATTTTTCTCTGTCATAAATTTTAGCATTACTACGCTAGATAGCGAAAATGTGGTTTCAGATTATAAAAATTCAATATCTTACCGTTGATTTGAATATAATTATATATAGAGATTATCATATGACATTTTTCATATCGTACCCCATATCAGCACGAGACTCCCATATCAGCCCGAGGGCCGAAGGCCCGAGGGCTGATATGGGTCGAGGGCTGACATGGGGTATGATATGAAAAATGCCATATCATAATCTATTTATCATACATTTCACTTTTCCATTGTTTACCGAATCACTAGAATTTCTTTGCTCGATAATATTATCCAGATCCAAAAGTCTGTCAGCAATCCCCTGCATCGTTCTTTCGCCCATTTTCCTCTCGTATTCGCTGCGCCGTGCCATGTTTTTTTTTTTTTTTTTTTGCCAAACAGTTCGAACATGCGAAAATATTGCAAATTGCAAATGGCGTCCTTAACAACAAATGCGAAATGCCGCAAAAGGAAGAACGCCGCCTGTTCCGAATAGGGTGACGTCAGAGGTATGATAAAGGCTTAGGGGTGCGATAAAGGGTTGTGAAATGGATTTTTGGGGTATGATAAAGCCCATGCGATATGGCAGCACGTGCAAGCGTGATACGTGCATTGGTATCGTATCGCATATTCAAAAACTTAGTATTTATACTAAATGCATGATAAATATATATATTTATCATACATTTAGTATAAAATACTTAGTTTTTGAATATGCTATACGAACGTGACACCAATGCACGTATCTGGCTTGCACGTGCTGCCATATCGCATGGGCTTTATCATACAACCATTCTATTTCTTCAAGCCTCGATGGGCGGAGACCATTAAACCCAGGCGGTGACAGAATTTTTACTTAGCCAATGATAATAATAATGAAATAAGGGAAATAATATATACCCTCGAAAACACCTGTTTTATCTGTATAAACGGGAAGTTACAAATGTGTTAATTGGACAGCTTTGTACAGATTTGTTAATTGAATGCAGAGTATTTTTTATTTATTGTTTGCCCATAATATTAACCACATCCAGTGCATTTATGGGCGCATTCATTTGGCCGACAGTAACATCTTTTTGCAGTTACATGTCTGTACGACTAATTAAAAAAAGCTTACGTCTAAGAAAAGGTCTAGAATTCTGAAGAGGGGTTTCACTCATCATTGCATCATGTTAACGAGTTCATGTAATGAAAACCCCTCTAAACCTAACTTTACCTAGAGAAAGGTGGGGATCCATTAGGAAAACATGTCCATATAAAATATTGGCGTCCAACATGGTGTCAGAAATGGCGAATATAGGTAAAATTGTAATATTGCACGACCCGCAGAAAAAGCAACCGACTGAAGTCGGTTTTTTCTAAGAGTGCCCTAAAATCACCATGTCATTCTGTCATTCTGTCAGTCTGTCAGTCTGTCATTCTGTCTGTCCGTCCGTAACCCGTTTGCGAAAATTGGTGATAGTGACTTAACCGCTTGGAATATTTAAACAATTTTTGGCATACTGATAGATAACAATGAGATCTAACCAATGAACTTACGAAATATTACATTCCATTTAGTATAGCCTCGCCGAGGCGAAAAATATGAAAATTTTCGAACATTTTTGAACTGCTTCTCCTCGGAAACCGTTGGGCCGATTGAAGTCAAATTTCATATGGAGCCTCTATGGGATGGGGGCAACCAAAATTTGCTCATGGGGTCAAGGTCACATGACCAAAATGGCCGCCAAGCCATATATGGTTTGTATGTCTGTCCGTCCGTAACCCGTTTGTGAAAATTGGTGATAGTGACTTAACCGCTTGGAATATTTAAACAATTTTTGGCATACTGATAAATATCAATGAGATCTAACCAATGAACTTGCGAAATATTACATTCCATTTAGTATAGCCTCGCCGAGGCGAAAAATGTGAAAATTTTCGAACTGCTTCTCCTCGGAAACCGTTGGGCCGATTGAAGTCAAATTTCATATGGAGCCTCTATGGGATAGGGAAACCAAAATTTGCTCATGGGGTCCAGGTCACATGACCAAAATGGCCGCCAAGACATATATGGTAAAAACCCTTCAAAAATAGTCTTCTCCAGAACCACTGGACAGATTTCCACGAAACTTGATAAATAGCATCTGGGATGTAGGCCTATCATAAATTGCTAAAATGGTGACCCTGGGTTGACCTTGACCTTCTTTGGGTCCGTCCGTAACCCGTTTGTGAAAATTGGTGATAGTGACTTAACCGCTTGGAATATTTAAACAATATTTGGCATACTGATAGATATCAATGAGATCTAACCAATGAACTTACGAAATATTACATTCCATTTAGTATAGCCTCGCCGAGGCGAAAAATGTGAAAATTTTCGAACATTTTTGAACTGCTTCTCCTCGGAAACCGTTGGGCCGATTGAAGTCAAATTTCATATGGAGCCTCTATGGGATGGGGGAAACCAAAATTTGCTCATGGGGTCAAGGTCACATGACCAAAATGGCCGCCAAGCCATATATGGTTTGTCTGTCTGTCCGTCCGTATCCCGTTTGTGAAAATTGGTGATAGTGACTTAACCGCTTGGAATATTTAAACAATTTTTGGCATACTGATAGATATCAATGAGATCTAACCAATGAACTTGAGAAATATTACATTCCATTTAGTATAGCTTCGCCGAGGCGAAAAATGTGAACATTTTCGAACTGCTTCTCCTCGGAAACCGTTGGGCCGATTGAAATCAAATTTCATATGGAGCCTCTATGGGATGGGGGAAACCAAAAATTGCTCATGGGGTCCAGGACACATGACCAAAATGGCCGCCAAGCCATATATGGTCTGTCTATCTGTCCGTCCGTAACCCGTTTGTGAAAATTGGTGATAGTGACTTAACCGCTTGGAATATTTAAACAATTTTTGGCATACTGATAAATATCAATGAGATCTTATCAATGAACTTGCGAAATATTACATTCCATTTAGTACAGCCTCGCCGAGGCGAAAAATGTGAAAATTTTCGAACTGCTTCTCCTCGGAAATCGTTGGGCCGATTGAAGTCAAATTTCATATGGAGCCTCTACGGGATGGGGGAAACCAAAATTTCCTCATGGGGTCCAGGTCACATGACCAAAATGGCCGCCAAGCAATATTTGGTAAAAACCCTTCAAAAATAGTCTTCTCCAGAACCACTGTGCAGATTTCCACGAAACTTGATAAATAGCATCTGGAACGTAGGCCCATCATAAATTGCTAAAATGGTGACCCTGGGTTGACATTGACCTTCTGTGTGCCTAGGTCAAACTTTGACACATATGCTTTTGTGTTGGATTTTATCCTGCAAACGATTCAGAATACAGTACTAAAGTATAAGATATATTTTTGCTCCTTACGATAAGGGAACCGTTTTATGTCAAGGTCACATGACCAAAATGGCCGCCATACCCATATATGGTAACACTCATAAAGCTAAAAGCATCAGGCGGGTCGTGCACTTCAGCTGAAGCACTGGTCTTTCTTATTTCTGCTTTAAACATAGATTGTGGGTGCTCGTTAGAACCGTCTCTATGAGATCGCGTTATGTGGCGTCTAATTAGGTATCCAAAGTATGAAAGTGGGGTTCATAAAATGGCGAAAACTGATAAAGGGTCATGACTCTGGTAAAAATCAATCGGGCATGACTCCGATTAAATATGATCATCTTCAGATCATGGAAACAGTAACTAGAAAGTTGCATAAAAATCCCTTAAAACTGTAGAAGGAGTTGCGGAGACAAGAACTTCTGTTGACAAAAAATGGCTTAAACTGACAAAGGGCCATAACTCCAGTAAAAATTATTCGAGCATGACTTCGATAAAATATGATCATCTTCAGATCATGGGAACAGGAACTGGAAAGTTTCATCAAAATCCCTTGAAAACTGTAGGAGGAGTTGCGGAGAAAAGAACTTCTGTTGACAAAATGGCCAACACTGACAAAGGGTCATAACTCTGGTAAAAATCAGTCGAGTATGACTTCGATGATAAAATATGTCCATTCAGATCATGGGAACAGTAACCGGAGAGATATTGTTTTCCTTTTCATGACGTAGGCAGCCTGGCAATTGACACCGCTGACCTGAATGGAGTTATACTATTCGTTTAACCCTTAAATATCAGTATTTAAGCAGAGTAGACACTGAGCAGCCGGCTTAGCAGACGTCATATTCTGCAGCGTCTGATCTGGCTATTCAGTGTTTGCCAAACCAAACACATGATTCCTGTCAGCTCTGACCTACATGTAACATCGATAAAAATAGCGCAACTATTTTCTATTAATAACCGTAACATTGGTTTCCCAAATTCATTGAAAGTCGTGTGGACTACAGCATTAATAGAGATTTGTCCTTAGTAACTTTGGGTCAATTGTTTTACAATCGACCCAACACTGCCATTTTGAGAGCCATGAAGCCGGGCAACATTAGCTTTTAATGGATGTGCTTTCCTAACGGGGTTAACTGATTGCCTGTATATTGTTAAATCATGTATGTCAATGGAATATCCCACCTTAAGTTTTGAGTGGTCCATTTCAAGTTATTTGGGTGTCAGGTTTGTTAGGGCCCCGCACTGAAAGTGTGGGTGCCCTATAGTAATCACTCTGTCCGTCCGTCTGTCTGTCCGTCTGTCCGTCCACAAATTTCTGATAGCGCTGCCGGGGCCCTAGTCAGTTTCACTGACAGCTCTAGTTTTTGGTTGTTTTTGGTTGTGGCAAACTTTACAAAAATGAATGTTCCTTAAGCAAAGAGTGTAGACCCCAGATCAGACGCCGCAAAACGCTGCGTCTGAACTGGGTCTACACTGTTTGCTAATGTCCCCAAAAAGGGCCTCTAGGCACATGTGGTTGACTATTGGAAGTAGTCCCTCGTAGAGTTTCGCTGGTCGCATACTATACTGAGGGAAACGTCTAACGCCTAAACCATAGGCGAGTATGTCAGCATCCAGTGCAGCCTCAAACGTTACCGCAACCGGACCAGGCACCCATCCAAGAGTGGAATACAACACAAGTGTGTTTTGTGTATACACAGATGACCCTCGTTATAACGATAGTATTTGTTCTCTTCAACGTGGCAGTTTTTCAGTATATAGAATTTTATGCTATAAGGAATTCAAATAATGAGTAGAATAATAAGTAATAAATGGCTATTTTCCCTTACTTACTCCAAGAAACAAATGCTGTTAAAAATGTTGTGGATATTTGTTAGAATCGCCTCGGCGAGGCGATTCTAACAAATATTCACATCATTTGTTTCTAGAACTACATGCATTCTTCTTGAATGTCACATTTCATTGTCTCATCCAGAGCTAATGATTCGTTCCTCGGTGAGGCGATTCTAACAAATATCCGCACCAATTGTTTCATGTTGAACGAAATACATTATTCATGACTGTCTAAATTCATTGTCTCATCCAGAGCTAAGGATTCGTTCGAGTGTTGTCGTTATGTCGAATGTCGGTAAAAAGAAGGTTGACTGTAGCCCATCAAGTTTAGACAGTGTTCTTTCTTGTACTCCAAACATAAAAGATAGTCATGGGTGTTCGTTAGAACCGCCTCGACCGCCTCGTCGAGGCAATTCTAACGGGTACCCACACTCGAAATTTCAAACATAAATAAGGACCCACATGGACTTATCGACGTAAGGTTGAATGAAGCTCACCGTTTGAGACGAAAAGTTGGGATATAGCTCTTTCTTGTACTCTTCTTCTTCTTCTTCTTCCGGTTTCGCCTTAACCCCCGGAGGGGACACAGACGGTGTATTACATACACTCCAGTTTTGCAGGATGAAAGCCTACACAGTAATCAAGTAATTACGGTAGGGTTCTTTAACCTGCACAGGGGATGGTTCTCCCTGCATAGGGGACCTCCAGTTAACGTCCCGATCCGAAGGACGGTGCACTTTATGACATTCATCCCTGCAAATGATGCCAATGGAGCGTGTTCGGACACCGAAATTTTCACACCGCTGCCGGGGATCGAACCCGGGACCTCTAGCATCAGAGGCAAGTGCACTAACCACTGAGCTATCACGCTCCAAACATACATGATGGTCATTGTGTGTCCGTTAAAACCGCCTCGTCGAGACGACTCTAACGGGAACCCACAGTCGCTGTTTCAAACATATACAAGGACCCACTTGGACTTCTAGTATCAACGTTATGATACAAAACATTTTCGAAATAGACTGAAGACGACTAAGATTTATATGGCTGTTTTGTTTTTATTGATTTTTATTAAAAAATATTTAAAAACAATAAAGAGGCAAAGTTATTTATGAGCCAAGTGATGAGAAAACCTGTTATATTTTTTATTTGTTTTATTTCATTTATTTATTTTTATTTCATTTATTTATTTATTTTTTGCATTTGCATTTGCAAAAAAAAAACAAAAAAAAAAAAAAAAAAACAAAGGTTCAGATCTGCATTATTTCAATAAGTCCGTGATTGAACACCCCTCAAAACCCAACTTTATACACAGAAAACATGGGTTTACAGTGATAGTATCATTTTTCTTATTACTGTTCCAAGACATAGGTTGTTGGTAATCGTTAGAACCGCCTCAATGAGGCGGTTCTAACGACAGCCTACAACCTTTGTTTTGAATATATGTAAGAATAATATCATAAATTTTCTTTAGAAAATTAACCGTTTAGGAGATATGAAAGACTGTCACACATTTTCAGCAGTAAAATTCGAAAGAATGTACAATGTCACACGGTATGTATTACTCGCTGCTTGGATGATTTTTATATCTTAAAGGCATTTATTCTTGATTTTTGAGGCCCACCATTTCATTATATAATATTATGTAGCCTTCAGTGCTCATCTGTCTTCAACAGGTAAGGGGCCTCCTTGGGAAAATCAATGGTTTACTAACTGTTGACTAGAGTGTACATTATTGATTTTTCCCTTAAGAGCCTCAGTCAGGGGATTCAACAAGAGCTACTAACCACCCTATTAAGGGCCGCCTTTGATCTGCTATAGACAGTGTATCACAAGGGGCAATAAAACAATATTATGAACACACGGTGTGTCCTACTGTTACAAGAATAAATGCCGAAAATTAAGCTGACTAGTATGAGCAGCTGAGCAGACTAGTATATGTCTTATCTGGTCGCAGGTACCTCACCCTTGCGACACAGTGCATTCTTTCATATCCCCAAAACGGTTAATTTTCTAAAGAAAAGTTGTGATATTATTCTTATTGATACTCAAAACAAAGATTGTATGTGCTCGTTAGAACCGCCTCACTGAGGCGGTTCTAACGAGTACCAACAACCTATGTATTGGAACAGAAATAAAGAAAATAATGAAAACCCCCGTTAACCCCAATTTTCTCTATATAGAGTGGGGTTTAGAGGGGTGCTCATTTCACTTTCAAATCTCAAAAACGGTTAATTTTCTAAAGAAAATTTGTGAAATTAGTCTTGTTTATACTCAAAACATAGGTTGTATGTGCTCGTTAGAACAGCCTCATTGAGGCGGTTCTAACGAGTACCAACAACCTATGTATTGGAACAGAAATAAAGAAAATAATGAAAATCCCGTTAACCCCAATTTTCTCTATATAAAGTGGGGTTTAGAGGGGTGCTCATTTCACTTTCAAATCTCAAAAACGGTTAATTTTCTAAAGAAAATTTGTGATATAAGTCTTATTTATACTCAAAACATAGGTTGTATGTGCTCGTTAGAACAGCCTCATTGAGGCGGTTCTATCGAGTACCCACAACCTATGTATTGGAATAGGAATAAGAACAATAATGGTTCCCCTGTAAACTTATAAAGTGGAGATTTTCACGGACTTGTTATCGGGATCTTGAATATAGAGATTCTTTTTTACAAGGCTCATATAAAACAAATGAGGTAAATTTAAAAATAGAAATGAAAGACATGTATTCGGGTTCGGACTAGCTTTAGAAAAAGAAAAGTGTTCTATTTAAAATTATTTTCAATACATGCAGTATGCATAACATGACAATTTAAGGAAAATGGATACATCTTTATGTAGACATCTCTTCAAAAGTTCTTTTCTCCCCTGTTTATAGGAGTAAACTCGAAAAGAATTCGCTCTGAAGTAGCGAAATTATTTCCTTTAAAGGAAAATACCCATTTTTGTTGGGCTTTGTGAACAGTTTGAAAAAGAGGAAGCCACGAGATCTGCTCCCCCATCCCCCCGCCCACCCCACTTGTCAATGCATCCATTTTCCATAAAACTATATAGTTAAATATACAGAACATGTTTGAACATTCATTGATTTGTGATATGTTTGAACATGTTTAACCGTTCCTTGATTATCTTATGATTTGTGATATATCTTATGATCAGCTATGCATTACGATAACATATCCATGTTTAAAGTGGCGCCTTTCTTATCTCTAGAAGTGGCGTTTTTCAGATGAAAAATATTTAATTTTAATATTTTGCTTATTGCTTTCCAAACATAGATTGAGAGGGTTTTCGTCCTAACGAGTACCCACAATGTGTCTTGAAGCAGAAATAAGAGAAATGACGTATACCCCTGTAGACCCCATTTTTCTCTTTATAAAATGGGGTTTAGAGGGGTGTTCAATACACGGACTTGTTCACATGATGAACATCTTATGATTTGTGTACATACTGAAAGAGTTTACGTTCAGCTATGAACATCTTATGATCTGTGTTGATATTGAAAGATTTTACGTTCAACTATGAACACATTATTTGTGTTCATTCTGAAAACCTTTACGTTCAGCATTGAACATATAATTTGTGTTCATACTGAAAGAGTTTACGCTCAGCCAGGAATATCTTATATATGATTGCAATAATATTGAACGATTATTTGATCAGTTTATTATAAAATCTTTGGATATATCACATATCATACGATGTTCAAACAAGGATTCTTAAACATCTTTGGCATTGTCTGGTTCACTTTATTTGCTAACAATGTCTTATTGTCTTGATTCTTCACAATTTGTTTATTGTAACCACTTTTTGTTCACTTTGCGGATCCTTGAAATGTCTTATTCGTTTTATAAATTTCTTTGAACTGTCTTGCTGAAATCACTTTTACATGTAAAACTATTTCTTTTCCACCCACGAATACTTCATATCCTTACAATAACTTATCTGTGTGATATAGTGCATTTTTTCATACCCCCAAAAAGGTTATTTTTTCTGATGAATTTTCTTTGTGTAATTTTTCAAACATAGGCTATGACTGCTCATTAGAACCGCCTCGCTGAGGCGGGGCAAGGCGATTCTAACGAATACCTCAAACATAGGTTAAGACTGCTCATTAGAATCGCCTCGCTGAGGCGGAGCAAGGCGGTTCTAACGAATACCCACAACCTACGTCTTGGAGCAGAAATAAGGAAAATAATATACACCTCTTAAACCCCAGTTTTTTCTATATAAAGTGGGGTTTAGGTGGGGGTCATTTCACGGACTTGTTAACGTGATGTAAATATATAAATTGGCTTATTTGCAGATGATATATTTGTGAGAATGGTCATAAAAGTAGGACCATTTTCGGCGGAGTGATCCGGCGTAAATTGGTATAGAACATTTCCTCGGTGATAGGTTAAATTTTAAATCAATGTCACTTTGTCCGGGGACAAACCAGTCGGACCAAGCACCACTGAACCACCGAATTTTGTAGGCGACGATTGTTCCACCTAAAATAGCTTCGTCGACGCGTCGGTTCAAGTTGGCATACCATCGACAATCATTTGTTCGTTTGCTCGTCACTTCGGTGCAACCCGCAAAATTGGCTCTGTAGATTATGCAGTCGGACCCAGAACAAGGAGTGAATCCTGTGAAGACACCGGCTACTACAGCTATGAAACACGTGAGCACCAAGAGTTGAAGTTTTATGTCTGCCATAGTCTTGAGCTGCAAAAGGAGAAGAAAACATTCTATTTTTACGACTGAAACCATTTTCTGTTAAATCTTATTCATGAATGCAATAAAATCATTTTTCGACTGGCCCATTATCAGTTAAATCTTATTGACGAATGCAATAAAATCATTTTTTTCGACTAAACCATTCTCTGTCAAATCTTATTGACGAATGCAATAAAATCATTTTTACGACTGAACCATTCTCTGTTACGACTGAACCACCTTCAGTTAAATCTTATTGACGACTGATTTTAATGATTGATTGCCTGTCAGTCGACCCAAAGCCTCACAAAAACACGCCTATATAATTCTGACCCAATTTAAGCACCACTTTTATACAGTAAAACTGGGGTTTACAGGGGTTAATCTTTTTTTTTCGTATATCGACTCCAAGACATAGGTTGTGGGTACTCATTGAGGCGGTTCTAACGAGCAGCAACAACCTATGTTCGGAGTATAAATAAGAAACATATCGTAAATTTTCATCGGAAAATACATGTATATCCATTTTGGAGAAATGAAAGAATGCACTTTGTCACACGTGTGTGTTATCATTATGGTTAACTATTTTGGCGGTCGCTCTTTTGTTGTTGTCTCCGTGATTGTCACTTATCAATTAAGTTCAATCGCGCGCAAATTAAAGGTTAAGTGTACTGTTTAATAAACAAAGCGCAGTGAACATTAAAGGCCTGCAAGTACAGGATTTTTTTTTAATTTCAATATTGAATTGGGAAAAAACAAGAAGGTCCAGGGTTCCAAAAAGGAGACACTAACAGTGTAGGCCCTGATCCGTCACCTTTCAACGCTGTGTCTGATCAGGTTTATAAATGTATGTAAGCGGTAAAGCAGTACAATGCACATTCTTTCGCCAGAAACTGACAACTGCCCTTCCTGAATTAGCGGAAGGGAGGGAATGGTCGTAGAAAAGATTTCATGATAAATCTCCAAAAAAGGATGTAGTCGGCGATCCCGACAGGTAACGAGCCCCCGACCTCTTGATCACACGGTCAGTGTGCATCCGACTTACTTTACATGTTTACGCTGGAATGTGATGCATTTTAACTTTTTGAAACTACTGACAATAATGATATCGCAGCTTCTTTATAGCAATAACAGTTTCATTATAACACGATTTCTGATTTATAACGGGGGAGGTGGGGGGGGGGGGGGGGGTTGGTCATTACGATAAGAAACCCGTGCGACATAGTGTATTTTTTCACATCTCCCAAATGGCTACTTTAATGATGAAAATTCGTCATATTTTTCTTATATATACTGCAAGCATAGATTTTTTGTTTGTTTTTATGTTTGTATCGGAGTTTAACGGCCCAATCAACACTATTTAGGTCATTTTTGAGCTGGTCAGTTTACCTACCCACACTTTTACTGGACAGGCTTAAACGTACGCGGTTAACAAGTACAGTGCACATACTTTCGCCAGAAACTGACAATAGTCCGTCTTGAACCAGCGGAAGGGAGCGAATGACAACTATAGATTGTGGGTGCTCATTAGAACCGCCCCAGTGAGGCGGTTCTAACGGGTACCAACAACCTATGCCTTGGAGCAAAAATAAGAAAAATAATGTATCCCCCGTAAACCCCAGTTTTCTCTACATCAAGTTGGGGTTAGGGACTTGTTCACGTGATGGGATCCCAAAATGTAAAATAATCATAAATTTGTATTTTGTATATAACTTACATTTTTGTTTGGATATACAGTAACAGGATTGTTCAACTAATTAGTTTCTGCTTTGGATTCCAACAATAATGTTTCTTAATCTGTGGGTTCGAGCCTGGCTCAGGTCACATGTGAAACGCAAAGTTCTGCCACGGAAGGTCAGGTGGTTTTTCTCCGGGTACGCCGGTTTTCACCCACGTCTGATTATCGATCGGCTCGATATGAGTGAAATAATCTTGAAAGGGCCGTGAAACAAACAAACAAAAAAAAAATAATATTGTTATGAAGAAGTTGTATCGAAATTCTTATTTTTTATTCAAACTTGTCTGAAATGATCCTATATTTTCATTCAGACAAATCCGTTATTTAAATGCAGTAGGAAAATATAAGGAACGGTGCATAAACAAAAATCAAGCAAGTGGTTCGAGTCGGACCGTTCCTGCATATAAACTCTATTGGTTTCATTGGACAGCAGGGCTTGAGATGTCATTTCATCTCAATGTCGGGTAAAAGTCCCATAAAATTGGAAGAAATGTCGGGTAAAAGACCCATAAAATTGGAAGAAACGTCTCCACAATCTGTATTTTTAGCAAAAATAAAGAAAATAATGAATACCCCCGTAAACCCCCGTATAAAATGGGGTTTAGTGGTTAATTTTACGGTCTTGTTAACCTGGTGATCAATAATTTTGATTATTAAGCTTGTTTGTTTGATTTGAGGTACATAGAATTAATGAAATCTGACACCTATTCTGTGCAGACGTCATTGATTATACCCGTGAGAGTTACCCCGATGAATCCCGCCATCTTTTCTGATAAGCGCTATTGTTTTCAACTAGATATGTCCCCAAACTAAATGATTTCCCTGAAATATGCATTGACCGTAATATTTAAGCACCAAAAAGGGCTGAGGAACTTGGATGATAATGCGAAAATTACATGTATATCTACAGACCATGATCTAGGAGTCTGCAAAATTTCACATTACGAAAACACGCCTATACAAACATATTGTAAATTTTACCGCTGAAAAACGAAGCTTTTAAGATGAAAAGTTTTGATATTTTTCTTATTTCTGCTCAAAATAGAGATAGTGGGTAGTCATTAGCAACACATCATATACTTTAGAAAAGAAATATGAAAAATAAGGTTTACCCCTGTAAACCCCTGGGTTACTACATAAAAGTAACACCTATTCTTGCTCCAGACCCTTTCTTTTCTTTTTCTTTTCCTGGAAGGGACACAAAAGCTTGCAAAGCTTATAAAATTTTGTTTTACTTCAGCCCCTTGGCTAGAAAGAAATGTTACTTGAAACAGAGGAACAGGATAAAAATAATATAAAGATATAAAACAAAAAAGACTGGAGCCAGTCTAAGTAACACCGTCTGTAATCAAATGTCCAAGTCGAAAAAGTGGTAAAAAGGGGAATATTTCTGTGAGGAGAACTCTAGACTGATATCAGTCCTAGATGTAAATGGTTTTGCACATGCTTGCCACGTTTTATCTTATGCCATCATGCCAGTCCAGATTTTATTTTATTCTGTCTCACCATCTGTTGATGAGATGAAAGCTCAAGAGAGAGATTTAGTGAGGGGAAATGAGGAAGGGGTATATTAATTCATCTAAGGATTACTTTATAAAACAAGTCACATCTCATCAGACTTTATAAGTCTAGCCCCAGCAGAAAATTGAAAAAAAAAGTAATTAAAAAATTATTAAACCCCTAAAAATGACTAAGTTCAGAAATCGAATTAAGTGATATAAATTAAATTGATGAGAGACCCTGACAAAAAATAAAGCCAAACTCACATGCACATCTAGGGACCTTGAAACAAAAGAGTGCGACCAAGCAGGCACTCAACGTGAAACTAACTTTGAAACAACGTTGAAAACGTTGTTTCAACGTAAGTTCACCGTTGAGTCAACGTTTTGTGCATGCAGGGGAATTTCTATCGGTATCGGCGAGGCGGTTCTAACGCGTACCCACAATCTATGTTTTTGAGCAGAAATAAGAAAAATAATATATACATGTACCTGTAAACCCCAGTTTTACTATTTAAATGTGGGGCTTACTTTAAGGGGTCAAAACTATATAGGCATGTTTTCTTGAAGGATCTTTGCCACAATCGCAATGAACAAGGATCTTCGAGCATATGTTTTTAGCAAACGCCACTGACTGTCACGGTATCAATGGTCAACCTTATAGCGTACAGTGAAAACTCTGATCAGACTGCGCGGATGCACAGGTTGATCTGTGTCTTCGCTGGACGTAAATGTTCGAAGACTCTATATATCTTTGACGCGTTTCATCCAACACAACGGCTAAGAGAGAGAGAGAGAGAGAGAGAGAGAGAGAGAGAGAGAGAGAGAGAGAGAGAGAGAGAGAGAGAGAGAGAGAGAGAGAGAGAGGGAAATTAATGATCACTTACCTTTTAATTCCAGTTGATTTTATTTGTAGATTCTGCTCAGTTGACTTTGTCGAATTATGCACTGACCTCAAACGGCTCGACTTCTTATAGGGATTCATACCTGCAAGTCTTATCTTTCAACAGCCAATCAAATTTCAGATCCAATGTTGTTTGCGGTATTACAGCAAATCCTTTAAATCCGTCAAAAGAGGCACCAAAAGTCGTGAAAAACCTTTGTGTCTGTTAGCTGGCCTTTCATTTGTCAGAATACAAACCAATGGCTACCCGTGTTACAAAAGGTGTCACATGACAATCCTCGCAAGACGTATCATTACGTCACCAACATAAAATCCGTTAACAGCGCGCACCCCGCCGCCATTTTATCCGCATATTTTGTAGGATCGTCTCATTTCGTTGGTTTTGTAGTCAAAGATAGGTGTCAAATTACCCTGGTCAGCCTAGGGCTGCTAGCTAAAGTACTCGTATAACAATAACATCCTGAAACGATTGACGTTTTGAGCCGGGTCACTTGTAACCACAGCATTCGTAATAGGGATCGCATAGTGCACTGATTAACATCTACAATTTTTTAATATATTAAAAATCAACCATCCTGAAAATATATTTTGTATCGAGTACTACATCAGCTGCAATTTGTAAAAAAGGGTAGAATTTTTGTACACTCACCAAGTTCGCTTGCCCGCGTGTTGAACGTTTAAGTAAGCCCCGCTTTATAAGGAAATGTGTGCACGTAACATGCTTTTTATTCATTTATTTATTTATTCCAAACATTCGGCTGTGGACACTCACTATAGGCATCACGTGAACAAGTCTGTGAGATGAACACCACCACCCTACCCTCTCAAAACCTCACACTATATAGATAAAACTGGGTTTAAATGGGTATACATTATTTTTCTTATTACTGCTCCAAGACAGAGGTTGTGGGTACTCGTTAGAACCGCCTCATTGAGGCGGTTCTAACGAGCACACGCAACCTATGTTTGCAGTACAAATAAGAAAAATATCACGGATTTTCAACAAAAAAATTGTAGCCATTTTGGAGATGTGATAAAAGGCACTGTGTCGCACGGGTGTGTTATCGTAATTGTCAGCCTCACTGAGGCGGTCCTTAATAATAAGGACATTCGAACTTTTATAGCTCGAATATCTTGGGACCATTTGTTTTGTATGATTTGCGGTTTAACGTCCCCGTCAACACTGTATATGTCATTTTGGAGACGTAGCTTCCAATTTTGTGGGACTTTTACCCGACATTGAATGAAATGACATCTGAAGCCATGTCGTCCAATGAATCCGATAGGGTTTATAAGCATGGACGGGCCCACTCGCAGCAATTTTCCTGGCCAGGCTTAGATCCTCTGTACTCGTGTGCGGTCGGTTTTATATCAGCGTGGAAGCATCATGCAGCCCATTTATTTCTTAGTATATACTCATTTATTTAAATTCGATTGCGATGGAAGCTTCTAGCTTATTTAATCGCTCTCGAACACTCATTCCAGATGTTTTCACGCGCGCGGGAGAGAGGCAGTGACTATAACACCACTGCTACCCATTTACACCTGGGTGGTGTGAGGCAGTGTCATTACGTGTCTTGCCCAAAGGACACACCCTGATACCAGGTGCCGGATTCGAATGCATAACCTCTCGATCATGAGACGAACGCGTTAACCACTGCGCTATCGAAGCTGACATTTATTTTTTCAAGCCCCGATGGGCGGGGGCCGTCTTTGGAACCATAAAAAATGTTCGAGATAGGGGCAGTTTGAACAGCAGAGGGTTCCTAATAGCGACGGGTGTTAAGACATGATAGGGATCACATAAGGATAGTTTTCGTTTTTCTATAAAATAAAGTCATGGTGCGTGTACTCATTTCATTCGCCTCATCGGGTCATGCTGTGTGTACTCATTAGAATCGCCTCATCGAGGCATCGAGGCGATGCTAATGAGTACACACAACATACCTTTTCAAAATAAATTAAAGAAAAAAAAAACAAAACACTAAATTGTCCAAAATACAGTAAAATTCCTATATTAAGACCACGTTTGGGACTGCTCAAAAGTGGTCTTCAAGACCACTTTTGAACAGTCCCGAAGGTGGTCTCTAACCAGAGGGCATTGTGAGCAGAAAAAAACAAGGAAAGAATAACTGGAACCTACTAATCAGAACTGGTCTTAATTTTAGGATGTCTTAATAGCAGAATTTCACTAAGTATAGCTAGAGTTATTTGAAAATTTCTCTTATACATTTATTAAGCGGGTAACCAGTACACATCATGATAACAAATCCGTTAAATTAATACCCCTCTAAAACCCAGTTTATATAGAGAAACTGGGTATACAGGGGTAAACATTTTTGGCTTATTTCTGCTCCTAGACATAGGTTGTGGGTACGTGTAAGAACCGCCTCAATGAGGCTGTTCCAACGAGCACCCATAACCTATGTTTGGAGTATAAATACGGAAAATATTACGAATATTCATCGGAAAATGAGCCATTCTGCATATATGAAAGAATGCGTTTTCTTGCACACCAGACAAGGAAATCCGTGATTTTACCCTGGGATAGAAATGTGTGTTCTGACCCTGGTGTTCCGACCCAGGCAACTAACATAAATGCTCTTCAATTCTATTCAACTGCCGGAACTACTTCCGCACTACTTTTATTTTGTAAGCAATATACATGTGCGAGGTGTCAAAACTAACCGGAGGTGTGTGCAAGAAAAAGAATCCAATATGGTGTTCTGTTGTAGATGGGCGTTTCCAACCCTCGGGATGACCGTGCTGAGCGGAACCGAGGCGTAGCCTCGGTTCCGCTCAGCACGGTCATCCTCGGGTTGGAAACGCTCATCTACAACAGAACCTCATATCAGATTCTTATAATCTCTCATGGGTGTGTTATCTTAATGAGTGTACATATTTTGTCAGAAACTGACAACTGCCCTTCTTCAATCATCGGAAGGGAGAAAGTGATCGTGGAAAAGATTAAAAATAAAGGAATTCATGACCAATCTCCCCGAATGAATGTTGCCGACCCAGTAGGTATTGAGCCCACGACCTCCCGATCAGCAGTCGGAATTCCCAAAGTACGCCTTTCATGACTCAATAAAGGCATTTTTCAACTAACAGCTAATGACGGTTTCATTTTACTGTATTTTTATTTATTTATTTATTTATTTATTTATTTTGTTTCATTGAGGCGGTCAAATCAAGTATTCTTCGCGCGCGTTAACAAGTTCGTACAAAGAAAACCATACACTACAATAAGTTCTGAATAGTTAGATCCTTTGGAAGCAAAGAAAACACCAAATAAACGAAAATAGCAGACTCTGTTTTATTGAGTCTGTTCATGACCAGTACTGAAATGTGCAACACCGGCCACGCCTTCTAGCACCGGCTTAAGCAGAACTCTATTTTCAAAATGATTCTAAATGAACCCAATGATCCCAAAGGACCAGAAAATATAATCTGCACTATGATGGATGTATGGGGAGACTTTTTACGGCCGCCACACGGCACAGCACTAGCTGCAGTGAAGATAAATAAGTTCTGAATAGTTAGATCCTTTGGAAGCAAAGAAAACACCAAATAAACGAAAATAGCAGACTCGGTTTTATTGAGTCTGTTCATGACCAGTACTGAAATGTGCAACACCGGCCACGCTCTCTCGCACCGGCTTAAGCAGAACTCTATTTTCAAAATGATTCTAAATGAACCCAATGATCCCAAAGGACCAGAAAATATAATCTGCACTATGATGAATGTACGGGGAGACTTTTTATGGCCGCCACACGGCACAACACCAGCTGCAGTGAAGATAAATAAGTTCTGAATAGTTAGATCCTTTGGAAGTACTTTATACAAGGACATGTTGGTTTTATTTTACGCCACTGAAGCTGGTGTTTAGTGCTGTGTGGCGGCCGTAAAACGTCTCCCCGTACTTCATCATAGTGCAGATTATATTTAATGATTCAATCTGTCATTTCTAGCTATCCTGCAGGTTTTAAAGTAATTCAGGCTTCCATCCGGCTTTGACCGCCATAGAAATATGAGTCCGCACAAAATGTGGTCCGGTTTGGTGCAGTAATCAAAATTGTACAAGCGTATTAGTTATCCTATAAGCTTATTACAAACTTTTGAAGCAGACGACTTGACGCTTTTATCTTACGATTCAGCATTTCATATGAACCAGCTGCATCATGCGACGGGTTTGGCGAATACTGTATACCCAGATCAATGCGGCATCTGCTCAGCAATCTGCTCTGGATTTACACTGTTTTCTGTCAATGCTGTCAATATTTAATCCTTAAAGACCAACCTGCTGGAGGACCAGATCAGCTGCAGACAAGAATATCAATGGGTTTTCTTTCTGACTTTCGAGGTCAAGTTTAGGTCAGTTACAACTTAGGTGTATATTGACTTTGCGTGGAGAAATTGGAAAGAAAGGCTGTCCCTTTCATCCCTGAAATATGGTACAGATACTTAGTGTAGGTCCTGTGATAAAATTCTAGGTGCCATATTTAGCAGAATGGACGAGCCATGGCCAACTTCAGTGATGGAAGAGTGCACTCCAGATACTAAAGGCAGTGAATAAATCAAAGCACTGACAAGTCTCATGTCGATTGTCTCTAAATGCAGGCTGGTCATGAACGGGGACTTGGACTGATTCGTTTAAACTTAAGATGTTAGTAAGTAATGCAAATCAAAGTACCGAGAGTATTGGTGGGTCGATTGTCTCTGAGTGAAAATTGGGAAAAATGGGCGTGAACGGGGAATTAGACCCTAAAATTCCTGTACTGTAGGCAAACCATGTATACCCTGATCAGACGTTGTTTTTCTGCGTCTGAACTTTCAATTTCTTTACTGCAAGCAAACAGTGTAAACCCTGATCAGACGCTGCGTTCAGCGGCGCCTTATCTGGGTCTCACTGTTTGCCAAGTCCAACTCATTATTCCAGCCCAGATTCTACAGATTCTCACCTTATACGCAACACACTGACCTCGCTTGGATGAAATTCTATAAATAGGTTGCATGGATTTCCTACAAATCAGTGATGGTCACGTGGACTCCAGCACTAATAAAGGTTTTGTCCTTACCAGCACCGTGTTCTGTGGCGTTTGATCTGAGTTAACATTCTTTGCCACATCCAACATTTGAATGTGCAGATTTTACAGATTGCACTTACTTGTACCCAACACTGACAAACGACGCGGCTATATTTGGATTGATTGTTTGGCATTCGACCCGAAGTTAATAATAAGAAAAGCGCTTCAGTGCTAACGTCTACGTGACTATCACTGACTTGTCAGAATAACCTTTTGTCTTGTAGAAAACAGCCGCAGTGAGATCAGGGTATTCCATAAGACTGAAGAGGATTATCCTGGAATCATAGGGTGAGCTTGCCAAACAGAGTAGGCCAAGATCAGACGCTGCAGAACGCGCCTTCTTATCAAAACCTTCACTTTTTGTTTGGAATTTCAGAGTTAAATGAAACAGTTTAAATCTCAGCCCAGGACTTTTACCCAAACTACACCCCACACTCTCAGTGCTTTGATTCTGAAACCAAACGGTTGCATGATTACAACACGCTTATGCACCGTGCCCTTAAGCTAAAAAAGGTTAAATCAATCAAACATGGCGTCTGGTTACCAGTCCGGCCGCGTCGATCCTATGCACCACCTTCACACCAGTACGGATAGAAACCACATGTTCATGATCAAACTTTTGATGTGTAATGTAAGGTCTTGCCTAGAAAAGAAAAAAACTGAAAGGGGTCTTTCAAGGTATAGGAAATTTGCATTGGTTTCTGCCAATGCTTGGATTTTGATGAAATTATGCACAATAATTGCCTTGGGTATGACCATTATAATTACGATGCATTCACGT
The DNA here is from genome assembly GCA_963580285.1 of Lucinisca nassula. Taxonomy (NCBI): domain Eukaryota; kingdom Metazoa; phylum Mollusca; class Bivalvia; order Lucinida; family Lucinidae; genus Lucinisca; species Lucinisca nassula. The sequence goes on from OY757021.1 coordinate 50,426,931, forward strand.
TTAAATTTTATTTCCGTAGTAAATTTATTACATATTTTATGAAGTCTCTATCACAACAGAGAGTACTCTCATATAAACTTATCTACAGTATTCAGAGTTCCATATATCTAATGCAGCTATATTTTATGAATTAAAGCCATAATTGGTGAGTTAGTTGATACTATGAATGACCTCATATGTTTAGTAATAGTGGCTGGGCATTCAGTTTTCTTTGATAGTGTCCCCATATTTCATCTCTTATTTTTGTATTCATTAAAATTTTATATGCATTTTTACCATGTTCCAATTTTTGTCAAGACACCATTTTAACATAAAAACTACCCTCATATCTTAGGAATATGTTGATGAATTTTAATGGAAATTGAGGACCGGTAACATTGTGTTTTAACAGACTGAATACTGGTAGCCCTGATTCAGCAAAATGTGAAATTATATGATTATCATGTTTTGGTCATGCTGTTTAATAACACTTTACTATTGCTTTCAATTTGGATGGCTACAGTACAGTATGGTTTGTGTAAGAAGTTCATAGCATAATTATAAGTATTATTTCAAAACATCGATTTCAGTAAATTTGCCCCCCCCCTATGGAACACACTATTTTGTCTACAGAACCATACCGCAAAGGTTTTGATGACAAACGTCATCGAACGCACCCATGGAATCATGTGCACAGTTTTCTTTCTGTCTTTCTTGTCTAATTTGGTAATGGTGCTAAGGTGATGTTTAGATTTAACATTCAAATCAACAGCATACCAGTCACTTTAGATGTTGCTTCAGATTTTGTGAGATTTGTTATCCGACTCGAGATAAATGACTCTCAAGTCAAACTGTTGTTTGTTTATTTAACCCTAACTGTCCATTTAAAAAGAAAGGTTTACTCTAGGGAAAACCAATAACACTTGAGATTACTTTTCCTGGACATTAAGTTTTCAGAATAGAAGTAAAACAAAGATCAGGAATTGATACAATTAACTTACTCCACCCATAAAAGACACCAAAGGGAAAGAAATACAAACACCAAGCGACCAGACCATAATGGAAACCTAAACAAAGGAAGGCCATAAGGACAGTTACTTTCCCACAAAATGGCCATATGGCCATCCAAAACCAAAACACACAAGTGATACACACAGTAAGTAACAAACAACAACATAAATAAATCGCCACAGAAGAGCCGCCTTGGAACGGTCAGTGGAAGATTTCCACTGGGGGGGCTTAAATCGATTTTACGTGGCCATAGATTTTACGTGTATTTGCATAGGCACTAGCCAATCTATCTTTTTTGTATAGCCCCTATGAACGAAATCAAACGGCTTCCTGAAGCTGTATTCTAAAGCCATTTGAATTTGCTTTTAGAATTCACATGGTCGTACATTTGTCAGTGTTCTAAAACTTATGTGATCATGATTGTGTTGTCTATATATTTGTATAGGTCTTTCACTTCATTTTCCTATCTCAGCAGTTGTTGCAGTAATTACAAAGCACATTATGTAAGATATCAAGAAGCATTTAAACTGTTGATAATAATTATTCAGTCTGTGAGTAGTTATCGCATTACTCATAGGATTTTAAATTATTTTCAGTAAATACATTGTGATGCTTTTTTCTGTCCAAACACTGCAATGCTCTTTCTAAGCTGAGAGATACATTGCACAAAAATGTACTGGTAATTATTAATAAACAAAAAGCAAGCAAGAACAGTGCTTAAAAAAAGTGAACTTGCATTCAGCAGAAACATTCAAGAAGTGGTTGAAAGTTTTACAACCAGAAAAAATACTAAAAGCTCGCTTCCGATAAATTAACCACTATATTGACAAAGTAAACAGAAAAAATAAGACACTAAAGAAACATCAACAATTACAATACCAATGCAGAAAAGAGACATATTTATGCATGTTTACTATAAGGAAGGAAACTGTTTCTCTCCCTGTCTAATAGCAAAATTTCTCTAGGCCATTGGAAAGCTTTGTTTATACCAAATATTCTGCGCCTCATTCATCAATGATATCTTTTGCAACAGAAACTCAATATCAGTGACATTTCGATTTTTGGAAACACTACCCAATAATTACTGTAACTTTTTTGTTAGGATATTAATCCAGCGTTCATAAAGACAGAGTATATCAAAGGCTTAACCTGGCCATGGATTTATCAACAGAACTATTTTACTAGTAACAACAAACCACTGACCATTGCATCCTTGCATACCAGCTTGGTATGGAAATGAAAATAATAGATCTCCTTGCCTTACACCTATTTGAGTAGCATGACTTATGCAAAGTCATTAAATAAAGTTGCACATGTTCACAATAATTTTGCTGCTAAATGTAATTTTGTTTGTTTGATTTGAGGTTTAACGTCCCCGTCAACACTGTAAAGGTCATTTTGGAGACGTTGCTTCCAATTTTGTGGGACTTTTACCCGACATTGAGATGAAATGACATCTCAAGCCCTGTCGCCCAATGAAACCAATAGGGTTTATTAGCATGGACGGTCCGCCTCGCACCGCGGTTCCTGGACAGGCTTAGATCCTCTAAGCGGTTTACCAGTACTAGTGTGCGGGCCGGATTCAGCTCTGCGTGGAAGCATCATGCAGCCCATATATTTCTTCAAGCCCCTATGGGCGGGGGCCGTGCTAAATGTAATAAAAAAACAATATATGTTGTTAAGCCTAATTTGTTGATAAGAATACCTTTTGATTTAGTGGTTTACTATCTACTATTTTGGATAGATCATAGTGTATAAATGAAAGGAAAATATCAGAAATTCATGATATTTTAATAGTTTCTAAGCTAGATCAGCTGAATATGTATTCATTTTGATTTGTATAATCTCATTTTTATTAGCTCACCTGTCTCGTAGTGACAAGGTGAGCTTTTGAGATCACTTTTTGTCCGTCGTCCGTGCGTGCGTCCGTGCGTGCGTGCGTCCGTGCGTGCGTGCGTCCGTCCGTCTGTAAACTTTTTCTTCAAACGACATCTCCTCCTAAACCACTAATCAGATTTTGACCAAACTTCACAGGAAGGATCCTTAGGTGGTCCCCTTTCAAAGTTGTTCAAATGGTTCCGGTCCGTTGCACATATAGGTCACAGGAGCCAAAAATAGATTTTTTTTCCTAGAAAACTTAAAAAATCTTCTTCTCTGAAACCGCAAGGCCCAGGACATTGATATTTGGCATTAAGCTTTATCTAGTTGACCCCTACCAAGATTGTTCAAATTATTGTGTTCGGGCCGAAAATGCCCCCGCACCGGGGCCCTTTGGTTTTACATGGGCTTATATAGGGACAATCTTTAAAAATCTTCTTCTCTGAAACCGCAAGGCCCAGGTCTTTGATAATTGGTATGAAGCTTCATCTAGTGGAGCCCTACCAAAATTGTTCAAATTATAGTGCTGGAACTAAAAAATGCCCCCGCACCGGGGCCCTTTGGTTTTACATGGGCTTATATAGGGAAAATCTTCAAAAATCTTCTTCTCTGAAACCACAAGGCTCAGGACTTTGATATTTGGTATGAAGCTTCATCTAGTGGAGCCCTACCAAAATTGTTCAAATTATAGTGCTGGGACCAAAGATGCCCCCGCCCGGGGGCCCTGTTGTTTTACATGGGCTTATATAGGGAAAATCTTTAAAAATCTTCTTCTCTGAAGCTGCAAGGCCCAGGTCTTTGCTATTTGGTATGAAACTTCATCTAGTGGACCCCTACCAAGATTGTTCAAATTATAGTGCTGGGGCCAAAAATGCCCCCGCCCCAGGGCCCTTTGGTTTTACATAGGCTTATATAGGGAAAATCTTTAAAAATCTTCTTTTCTGAAACTGCAAGGCCCAGGTCTTTGATATGTGATATGAAGCTTCATCTTGTGGACCTCTACCAAGATTGTTCAAATTATAGCCCTGGGGCCAAAAATGCCCCCGCTCCGGGGCCCTTTTGTTTTACATAGACTTATATAGGGACAACCTTGAAAAATCTTCTTCTCTGAAACCACAAGACTTAGGTCTTTGATATTTGTTATGAAGCTTCAGCTAGTGGACCTCTACCAAGATTGTTCAAATTATAGCCCTGAGACCAAAAATGCCCCCGCCATGTGGCCCTTTGGTTTTACATAGACTTATATAGGGAAAATCTTAAAAAAACCTTCTTCTCTGCAACCACAAGGCTTAGGTCTTTGATATTTGTTATGAAGCTTCAGCTAGTGGACCTCTACCAAGATTGTTCAAACTATATCCCTGGGGCCAAAAATGCCCCCGCTCCGGGGCCCTTTGGTTTTACATAGACTTATTTAGGGAAAATCTTGTTTTACATAGACTTCTTTATGCAGGGTAAACCTTTAAAATCTTCTTCTCTGAAACCACAAAGCCCAGGTCTTTCATATTCCATATGAAGCTTCATCTTGTGGACCTCTACCAAGATTGTTAAATCATAGCCCTGGGGTCAAAATTGACCCTGTCCAGGGCCCACTTATTATACATTGGATCAGGTGAGCAAACCAGGGCCCTCTGGGCCCTCTTGTTACGTAAGTGTTACGAATAGCCTTTTTGTAAGGTTCTTGGATGATTTCAATAAAATAGTAAATTTTGCAGAAACGACTTACATCCATTAAAGGTGTAAAACTACAGTGTTACCGGTTTCGGATTTTCATGAAATTTGGCATAGCTAAAGAAGATACATATGGCAAGTTTTCCTAGCAAAATAAAATCTTGACAAAGACCAGAACATATTAATCTTAGGGATTGAATTTTGATAATTTTTTAGAATTTTGATTAAAAAAATGAGATTTTTGATAAATATTTTATCAGAAAATGTAAACTTTAATTAATTCAAAAGGTTTTTTAGTATCAAAGAAATGCCTATGGGGTTCTGCATTCAATCCAGTTCACAGATCTTGAAACTCAAAAAACATAAGATTTAAGACGGACTTATTTAGAGACAGACACCAGCTCACGGAGGGAGTCAGTTAGAGTGGCCTCCTGAGTCCTACTTTGATTTATATAATTTATTAAATACATTTTTATAGGTTGTATATGCTGAGTTATTTATATACAAAGTTTAAAGAAAAAACATGCATGGGCACAGATGAAAGACCCCCTTTGTTCTCAAAAAAGCATTAAGTGAGAGCGTATTTCAGCATTTTTCATTAAAGGATCGTAAGCGTGCGCCTGGACAGTTAGAAGCTGGTTGGAAAGCGGATGACGTTGACTCTGATTTTGGGTGCCACATGTGTGTGATCTATCGTCTATTTGAGCGACACCTTACTATATACAGAAGACGCTAGTGGACGTCGACGTAGCTAAAGACCGAAAGTACGTCAAGATCGTTTCAACCGTCAGACGCATATGTATGGAACAGTATTAAGGTAAAAACTCAATTATGCAATGTGCAATTACAATATGAATTGTTGAAACCGCACTTTGCATTATGAACCTTTCCATATCTTACTACTTTATTCGAATATGCAACATGCACATTCTAATTTGAGACCTTTGTATTTAAATATGCATATGGCATTTGGACGTCCTATTTTGCATTATTCAGTTTCGATTCTGCTGTGGTTAGACGGGGTACCAGTCATTGAGGTGACGGTAACGTTCGGTAATGTCCGTGGATTTGCCGTATTTTTTCCGATGACAAGCGTCCGTTTGAGAAGATCGCATTCGCTTTTCCAGGGGCCAAATTCAAGCCAGCAGCGATAAATTTTATCCAGCTATTCAATAATTCGGATATTTACAATAATGTGTACGTTTGCATCTTTAAAATAAATTTTACAGCGCGGTTCCTTATTTATGAGAAACAGGATTTTTATTTAAAAGTTAATACTTGTTTGACGAAGGGGAAAATACTCTATCGTTGAACATTTACTAAAATAAATTACCATGAGGGATTAGTCTGTGCCGAATCCGTGGATTTGAAATGAGCAGTTATTGTTAAAATTGATTAATTCATACAATTTTCATAAATCTGATCCTTCTGAGGTGTTACTTATAAAGATATTATTTACTAATTGCAACCTCACTCAAAACTCAAATGTTTGGATATTATAGAAGTATGTATATGTCCGCACAGCGTATCGCCGAGCGGTGGGGTAACCCCTATGTGCTTATGACGCCCGTTTACCTTCAAAACCAGGTTGTCATTCTGTTCACCGGCAACGGGGATTCGTTCCCTGGGACCTCACCAGCTGACCACACGGGGAATTTGGAAAACAACAACTAGTTCCCCAATTCCCATTGTAATTCTGATGTAAATACTACATCCATTAACATGAACAGTACTTACTCATTCTCAGCCCCGACCCGCAACCATAGAAACGCACCTGTGGTCACAATGACAGCTGTCCTATTCATATGTCCGTCTGTCTGTCTTCATAAGTTAGACTGGGGCAGGATAGCTTTCATCCAACAGAATCACAACGCGAAAATATTAGCTGGTCGTCTGTCAGTTCGTCCGTCCGTCCGTACGTCTGTCTTCAGCCAGCAAAACCTTGCTGAGCTAGTGTCGCGACTGTCTTAACCAGCCTACTACATATTTCTTCAAGTTCTACATGTAACGATTTGGCAAATGGAGTGGCTGAATCCAAACCATTTTGTACTTACATGTATTTCCATGTATTAGGTCTACACCAAAGTTTTTTTTTTCTTCTTGTTTTATTACAGTTAGACCGCGTACAGCGTACCCAGGTTTACCTGGCGGAACTTAACGACATTATTTATTTATTTATTTACTTATTATTAAAGTTTACAGAATCTAGAAAAAAAAAAAAAAAAAAAAAAAAAACAATTGTTTTTGATGCATTAGATTTGTACATTTTACCGCCGAAAAATACAACAACAAAAATTGAAAGATGAAAAGTCCTGATGATATTTTTCTGACTTGCTTAAAATATACATTTTGGGTACACGTTAGAAGCGCCTCTTCGATGCGGTTTTAACGAGTACCCACAATCTATATTTTGGAGTAGAAATGAGAAAAATAATGTTTACTCCTGTCAATCCCAGTTTTACCCTATAAAAGTGGGGATCAAGTGTGTGTGTGTTGGGGGGGGGGGGGGGGGGGTAAGAATTATAAAGATGTTATTTTACGGTGGGATGCGCTTGGTATGTGAGTGCGTTTTTAGTTTTACGTCTCGACAACAGCTAAGGTCATACGGAGATGGGACCTGGGTTTAAAGACTCATTCGAAATTCTGGAGAAGCCGGGGTCGATCCTGCGATCCCTGTTTAATGAGGCGAGTAGCATAACCACTACACCACAGAGGCTTCCAGCGCTTGATATGTTACATTGTAGCAGGTGCGGGTTTTCCACCTGCACTCCGGTATGAAAGAATTTGCTGCGCGTTGTGTTTTTCTCAAACAAGAGGGACATGATGACCCTGGATCGCTCACCTGACCCATATGATAGAGTTACAAGTGGGCCTCTGGGAGGGCCATTATTGACCCCAGGGCTACAATGTGCATAATGTTGAGGGAGGTCTAAAAAGGTGAAGCTTCATACCAAATATCAACAAAGCCTATAATTTGAACAATCTTGGCAAAGGTCCACTAGATGAAGCTACACACCAAATATCAAAGACCTGGGCCTTGGGGTTTCAGAGACCATTTTTTTAAAGATATTCCCTACATAGCCTATGTAAAACCAAATGACCCCGGGGCGGGGACATTTTTGGCCTCAGAGCTATAATTTAAACAATCTTGATAGAGGTCCACTAGATGAAGCTTCACACCAAATATCAAAGACCTAGGTCTTGCTGTTTCAGAGAAGAAGATTTCCAAAGATTATCTCTATATATAAGTCTATGTAAAACCAAAGGGCCCCAGGGCAGGGGCTATAATTTGAACAATCTTGGTAGAGGTCCACTAGATGAAGCTCCATACCAAACATCAAAGACATGGGCCTTGTGGTTTCAGAGAAGAAGATTTTTAAAGATTTACCTATATAAGTCTATGCAAAACCAAAGGGTCTCGGGGCGGGGGCATTTTTGGCCCCAGGACTATAAATTGAATAATCTTGATAGAGGTCTACTAGATGAAATTTCACACCAAATATCAAAGACCTAGGCCTTGTGGTTTCATAGAAGAAGATTTTTAAAGATTTTCCCTATATAAGTCTATGTAAAACCAAAGGGCCCCCGAGACAGGGGCGTTTTTGGTCTCAGGGCTATAATTTGAACAATCTTGGTAGAGGTCCACTAGATGAAGCTTCATACCAAATATCAAAGACCAGGGCTATCTGGTTTCAGAGAAGAAGATTTTTAAAGATTTTCCCTATATAAGTCTATGTAAAACCAAAGGGCCCCAAGGCTGGGGCATTTTTGGTCTCAGGGCTATAATTGAACAATTTTGGTAGAGGTCCACTAGATGAAGCTTCGTACCAAATATCAAAGACCTAGGCCTTGTGAATTCAGAGACAAAATTTTTTCAAGATTTTCCCCATATAAGTCTATGTAAAACCAAATGGCCCTGGAGCGTGAGCATTTTTAGCCCGTGGGCTATAATTTGACAATCTTGATAGGGGTCCACTAGGTGAAGCTTCATACCAAATATCAAAGACCTGGGACATGTTGTTTCAGAGAAGAAGATTTTTTAAGATTTCCCTATATAAGCCTATGTAAAACGAAAGGGTCTCCAAATATCAAAGACCTAGGACTTGTGGTTTCATAGAAGAAGATTTTTAAAGATTTTCCCTATATAAGTCTATGTAAAACCAAAGGGCCCCCGAGACAGGGGCGTTTTTGGTCTCAGGGCTATAATTTGAACAATCTTGGTAGAGGTCCACTAGATGACGCTTCATACCAAATATCAAAGACCAGGGCTATCTGGTTTCAGAGAAGAAGATTTTTAAATATTTTCCCTATATAAGTCTATGTAAAACCAAAGGGCCCCAAGGCTGGGGCATTTTTGGTCTCAGGGCTATAATTGAACAATTTTGGTAGAGGTCCACTAGATGAAGCTTCGTACCAAATATCAAAGACCTAGGCCTTGTGAATTCAGAGACAAAAAATTTTCAAGATTTTCCCCATATAAGTCTATGTAAAACCAAATGGCCCTGGAGCGGCAGCATTTTTAGCCCGTGGGCTATAATTTGAACAATCTTGATAGGGGTCCACTAGGTGAAGCTTCATACCAAATATCAAAGACCTGGGACATGTTGTTTCAGAGAAGAAGATTTTTTAAGATTTCCCTATATAAGCCTATGTAAAACCAAAGGGTCTCGGGCGTGTGCATTTTTGGCCCCAGAACTATAATTTGAACAATCTTGGTAGGGGTCCACTAGGTATAGCTTCATACCAAATATCAAAGACCTGGGCCTTGCGGTTTCAGAGAAGAAGATTTTTAAAGATTTTCCCTATATATGCCCATGTAAAACCAAAAGGCCCCGGGGCGGGGGCATTTTTGGCCCCATCAATATAATTTGAACAATCTTGGTAGGGGTCCACTAGATGAAGCTTCATACCAAATATCAAAAACATGGCCCTTACGGTTTCAGAGAAGAAAATTTTTAAAGATTTTCCCTATATAAGCCTATGAAAAATCAAAGGGCCCCGGGGCGGGGGGCATTTTTGGCCCCAGCACTATAATTTGAACAATCTTCGTAGGGGTCCACAAGATGAAGCCTCATACCAAATATCAAAGACCTGGGCCTTGCGGTTTCATAGAAGAAGATTTTTCAAGATTTTCCATATATAAGCCCATGTAAAACCAAAGGGCCCCCGAGCAGGGGCATTTTTGACCCCAGGGCTATAATATGAACAATCTTGGTAGGGGTCCACTAGGTGAAGCTTCATACCAAATATCAAAGACCTAGGCCTTGCGGTTTCAGAGAAGACGATTTTTAAATATTTTTCCTATTTAAGCCCATGTAAAACCAAAGGGCCCCGGCATTTTTGGCCCCAGCACTATAATTTGAACAATCTTGGTAAGGGTCCCCTAGATGAAGCTTCATACCAAATATCAAAGACCTGGGCCTTACGGTTTCAGAGAAGAAGATTTTTAAAGCTATTCCCTATACAAGCCCATGTAAAACCAAAGGGCCCTGGAGCGGGGGCATTTTTGGCCCCAGCACTATAATTTGAACAATCTTGGTAGGGGTCCACTAGATGAAGTTTCATACCAAATATCAAAGAACTGGGCTTTGCGGTTTCAGAAAAGAAGATTTTTACAGATTTTCCCTATATAAGCCCATGTAAAACCAAAGGGCCCCAGAGCGGGGGCATTTTTGGTCCCAGCACTATAATTTGGACAATCTTGGTAGGGGTCCACTAGATGAAGCTTCATACCAAATATCAAAGACCTGGGCCTTACGGTTTCAGAGAAGAAGATTTTTAAAGATTTTCCCTATATAAGCCCATGTAAAACCAAAGGGCCCCGGAGCGGGGGCATTTTTGGTCCCAGCACTATAATTTGAACAATCTTGGTAGGGGTTCACTAGATGAAGCTTCATACCAAATATCAAAGACCTGAGCCTTGTGGTTTCAGAGAAGAAGATTTTTTAAGTTTTTGGTGAAAAAAAATCTATTTTTGGCTCCTATGACCTAGATGTGCAACGGACCGGAACCATTTGAACAACTTTGAAAGGGGACCACCTAAGGATCATTCCTGTGAAGTTTGGTCAAAATCCGATCAGTGGTTTAGGAGGAGATGTCGTTTGAAGAAATTGTTTACGGACGCACGGACGCACGCACGGACGCACGGACTGACGACGGACGAAAAGTGATCCCAAAAGCTCACCTCGTCACTACGTGACGGTGAGCTAAAAAGTGGAAACCTTTGCGTTTTGTCACTTGAAGCCAAAAATCTAGTATAAAAAGTCAGATAGTTTTCTATTTTCTTATAAATTAATGAATGCATTTAACACAAACAGTTACGAACATCTATATAAACATGTGACAAAACAAACTGGGAATCAGACCCCCGGCCATCGGGGCTTGAAGAAATAGATGGGCTGCATGAACTGAAACCGACCCGCACACCAGTACTGGTAAACCGCTTAGAGGATCTAAGTCTACCGCGCCAAAGCGGTGCTTACAAACCCTATTGGTTTCATTGGGCGACAGGGCTTGGAGATGTCATTTCATCTCAGTGTCGGGTAAAAGTCCCACAAAAGTGGAAGCAACGTCTCCAAAATGATCTATACTGTGTTGAAGGTGACGTTAAACATCAAATCAAACAACAGAACCAAAATGCCTAGTTTTAGAATTCCGTTGGATATGCCCTAATTCAGAAATAAATGTTAGAGGGAACGTAAGTCGTTTCTCATCTGAAAGCATTTTCACAATAGAGAGTTGTAACTATGTTTGCTTCAGGTGATCATAAAGAAGCAGTCTCACCAAGGTCTACACGACATTGGACAGGAGCCTTTCTGTGCCATACAAAATTATTATAAGTATTTACAACAAATTTATATTTTAGAGGTGCAATGGCCTGAACACATTTGCGATATATTTAGATAAAACTTGGACACAAAACAAACACAGCGAAGCTGATTCCTGGTCTGACATATAAAATAAAAATTATGTGTAAATGATTTTATCGGGAAGGGTGTAATGTCCCCAAATCGTCCGTTTTATGCCAAAAATATAGTTCTCTCGTTTCTTTCACTCCTCCGTGTCACCAATACGCTTGCAGATTCTTTTTGGTATCTTCCGAATACAGGCGGACGTTTACGGAAAAACGATCACAGCGCCACTTAACGAGAATAATGAGAACTAGAAGAAGCAGAAGCGGAATATTTTGCACAATTGTAACTGAATATAGCATAACAGAATATCAAAATTGCATATTGCAATCTCAATGTTGCATAATTGAGTTTTTACCTAAATCCTGTTCCATACATATGCGAAACAGATTTCCGCCGGCAGCTGCTACACTGTACCGGTAGATAAACAAGGGGTCTCAACTACCGCCTAATAAGCACTGACACTGTTCGTCGCCCTTATGCGATGCACGTTTGAGGTCTAGACGTCCCCGTCGTGACCAAAGTTAACGAGTCGACACAGTACGGAACACTTACGCTAATACATGAAGTACGTAAATTGCGTCTAAGCGACTGACATATGCGTATCAGTGACAAATCCCACGTCAGCGTAAATCACGCCGATTGTTGTTTCCGGATGTTTCGACGTATAGGTGTAAGGTATGCCGAGGCGACGTGTGCGTAATAGAGCATGACATATCGGGTGAAATAAGCGTAATTGTGTCGCGAGCTAGTGCATGTAGTTAGCGAACGCAGCTTAGTGTCATTAAGAACATTCAAGATCATGGCTGAGACCTGAACTGAACAGCGAGACGTTATATCAATCAAGTGCTTCGGTCTCACATGGTTCCATTTATTTGTTTACGCTCAGAATCAGGGGTATCTTATCCAACAGGATTACGAGCGGACTCATAGTGCTGTTCTTACTCAAAAATGTCTTCAAGCCAATGGAATTCATTTACTGGACTAGCCAATCTTTCTCCTCCGATCTCTTTCCCATAGAGTATCTTTTGGGAGCCAGACAAAAACTGTTACTAATGGACAGTAGCATTGTTAAAACTTGAATTGTAATGTTTGGTTTTGAAAACGTAAGTAGTTTCTTTCAAAAAAATGAAACATCGAATGGCGTTTCATAATACCACCCGTCTATAGACATCTGCAAACATATCATATATTGGAATTTGCAGAACTACCTTTCTAAATTTTAAGATCGTTTTAGAAAGGTTTTCTGTAAGTTTTCACAGTGTTATGATTTTCTCATAGAATCTGTCATGTCAGTGCCTTTGGCGCTTTGATTTTATTTTCTTTGGACTCATCGAGTCCTTTGCTGGTAATTTGAAAATCGAGTACCGCTGAAATCGATGCTGAGGGAGGGGGGAGGGGTGGGGGTGCGTTGTCAGCCTTGCAGACAACAATGCTGTTTATGAAGAAACTCAATAAAGCCGAGTTTCTGGTTTTCATTCCAATATGTATTCTTTGCTTCCAAAGTTAATCTTTTTCATTTATTTTATATGAGTAAACATAATTTTCCTTATTTTTGCTGAAAAATATTGTGCCTCCATTAGGTGGTTCTAACTAACACTCGCAATCGGCCTTTTTAATAGAAATACAAAAGTATCTAACACTTGCATCAGAAATAATAATAATAATAATAATAATAATAATAATAATAATAATAACAATAATTTTGATAATAATAATAGCAAGAGCACCGCATGCGAATGCCAATGCTTGGCGGCAGCCCCTTTTCATAATGAACAACAAGTCCGAGTTTCAAGTAAATATGTTCAGTAATGACAGAGCTATTACAAAGTGTGAAGTTTTTGCACGACGACGACGAAAATGTCCAAGTTTTTGCATGACGACGACGCCAGAGCTATGACAACACCTCGTAGTTTTGGTCGAAAACAGCCGCGCTAATAATAAAAATAATAATAATAATAACTTTAACGCATCAAATAATATCATACTACTGGTATTTCGCTCAGAATTTATTGTGGGTACTTGTTAGCGTCAGTTCTAGGGAGCAACTAAGTTTGTGTTTCATCACAGAAACACGCCTATATAATTTTGACCCGCTTGAACCCCACATTTGTATAGTAAAACTGGGATTACAGGGGTAAGCCTTATTTTTCTTATTTCTGCTCTAAAATATAGATTGTGGGTACTCGTTGTACCCACAATCTATATTTTGAGCAGACATAAGAAAAATATCAGAATTTTTCATTCAAAATCTTTGTTTTTTGGGCGGAAAAATTGACAATGTATTTGTATAGGCGTGTTTTCGTAATGGAAGCCAAATCAAAAGCAAAAGGTCAACTATCTTAAAACACAACATCAACAACAACAACAACAACAACAACAACAAAAATATGCCATTTTAGTGGCAGATTAAATTCACATTGAGTTTGTTGTCCGGACACAGGTCGTGTCTTAAGAGAAAAGAAAAGTTTTGGTCATTTCAATTACGAAAATGCATCTGTGAATCCATATTCCTAAAATGGTTAATTTTCTGACCAAATTCTGTGATGCCATCCATATTTAAAGGTGCATTATTGAGCTATCTGGAAAAAATGCTTCCAAAAATAAAATACATATAGCCGGTATTTTTCTTTAAAACAATACAAATGAATGCATTTTATGCAAAAATGCGAACAATTATGATGACAGGTAATCGAGTTTGAGAGGGATTCCCTAACTAGGTTTCGCACACTAGTTAGATCTATTTTTAAGTCGTGACAAAAATAGAATTCCCATATATGACGTTATGCGACGTTCATTTTTGGCCTTGTTTGCTTAGGCCATGCCTGAATCGGAAGAAATATGACGCTGAATACCATGCCATAAATAACGACACTCAGAGACGATACTGTCGCCATGTATGTGTAAAGTGACAGATTTATTTTTAGAACAGAAATTCCGAACACATATTCAGAGCTAAGGGTAGACACGAATGAAAACGACCATTTTCACAAAGTTCTGAAGCTGTATTTGGCTCCAAAAGTGTACACATGACAAAGGAGTATGCATTGAAGATAAAAACTAGAAAAAAATTTTGAGACCCGGTAGCTCAATAATGCACCTTTAAACTTAAAACATAGGTTGAATGTGCTCCTTAGTACCAACAACCTTTGTCTTGGAGCAAAATTATGAAATATAATAATGTACATGTAGGTGCTCGTTAGAACCGTCTCATCGAGATGGTTCTAACGACTATCAACAACATTTGTTTTGGAGCAAAACTATGAAATATAATAAATCCCATTTTTTTTCTCTTTAAATGTGGTTTATGAGGGTGATCATTGTATGGACTTCTTACCGTGATGCAGATGACACACTGATATTCGATTTTAAGAACCTTTCATTAGTATTATTCATCTGAGGCGTTAAACACCGGGTTGGTCGAAACCGAGGCCGGCCATCCCGCAAGTTGGAAATGACAACATCGAATCTGTACAAAAATGACAAATAAAACAATTATTTTTTCTTGCCTGCAAAAATGTTTCTTTTTCCATTTATTCAACACCTTTACGATTATCCCTTTCGATGAACGAGAATATTTCTTTTCGATTTATTCATTATCTGTGCGATTATCTCAGGGGCTTTTTCGTTGAACTGGATCATCTTTTGCATTTTTACTGCTACTTTGCTTGTTTGGTGAAAACTTGTTATGGGCCTCTTTCTTACTTTTTATGAAAGCTTATACTTGTTCTTGCATTATAAATATAAAGGTCAACGTGTATTGTGAGTATCAATGGCTTTACATCCGTGTTAAGCCCTAAGTCTATAGTGTCTACTCCCATTGGCGTAGACGAATATTTCGTCTGTTTTAACGGGAAGTTACAAATGTGTTAATTACACATTTGTTAATGCGATAATATGAACCATATCCAGTGCATTTAGGGGCGCATGCATTTTACCCACAGTAACATCTTTGGACAGTAACTAATTCAAAAAAGCTTTCGTCTAAGAAAAGGTCTGGAATTCTGAATGGTTGATTTACTCATCATTGCATCATGTTAACGACTCCGTGTAATGAAAACCCCTCTAAACCTCACTTTACCAAGAGAAAGATGGGGATCCATTAGAAAACCATAACTATGTAAAATATTGGCGTCCAAAATGGTGTCAGAAATGACGAAGGTAGGTAAAACTGTAATACCTTTCTTATTTCTGCTTTAAACATAGATTGTGGGTGCTCCTTAGAAACGCCTCTCTGTTTTGAGCACAAATAAGTCAGATTAAGTATACCCCCGTAACTCCCAGTTTTCTCTTTATAAAGTGGGGTTTAGAGGGGTGTCCATTATACGGACTTGTTATCGTGATGACAGGGGTTTATTTTATTTATCATTACGAAAACATCCCAATGCAAATACATTGCCATTTTTTTCGGCCAAAAAATGGAATTTTTAAGATGAAAAATTGTGGTTATTTTCTTTTTTCTGCTCGAAACATAGATTGCGGGGACTCGATAGAACCGGTTCTATCGAGTACCCATAATCTATGTTTTGGAGCAGAAATAAGAAAAATAATGCATACCCCTGGAAACCCCAGTTTTACTATATGAAAGTGGGGTTCAAGGGGGTCAAAATGATATAGGCGTGTTTTCGTGATAATTTGTTTTGCTCCGAAGAATAGTTTGAGGTGGTTCTATGGAGTACACACAATCTATGTTTTGAGCAAAATAGGCAACGAGCATCCATAATCTATATTTGGGATAGAAATAAAAACAAATATATCAAAACTTTCATCTGAAAGTTCTGGATTAAAACATAAAACGCCATTTTAGGAGACGTATGTGTTATCGTAACGCACATTTAAATGAATTGCATCGTAAATAGGTTCTAGAAAGGGTTATCCTTTGGAAGCAAGGAATACACCACAGAACTGGAAAATATGGAGTGCACATGTTTTCTGGACCAGACTAGCTAGTTTCGGCCAATTCCACGGACGTCCCGGGCATCAGGAAGGAGATGGAAGCAAGGAATACAACACAGAACTCGAAACTATGGAGTGCACATGTTTTCTGGACCAGACTAGCTAGCTTCGGGCTTCGGCCAATTAGGCCTCATCAGTGACCCTCATATCTTTTCAAAATTCAACAATGGAATCCGAATGATCCAAAATGACAAGAAAATATAAACTACACTATGATGTAGGGCAGGGAGACTTTTTACGGCCGCCACACATTCCCAGACACCAGCTGTGCAAAAACTGTCCTGTTTTGACCTGTTCGAGGTCATGGTTTTTAATTAGGTCCTGGACTTTGATAATATAGGGGATCTTTCCTCTTAACCTATCTCTTTTAACATGATTGGGAGTGTCGGCGATCATTTGGTTTATGGGGAGACTTTCCCTAAGACTGCTTGAGCGGGCCCAGTACTTGAGCTGCAGTTCATCCAACCGCAGGTGCAGGGGCATGACGCTGCATTCAATCTCCAGGTCCAGGTTCCGCGTTCCCCTGTATGCCCCAGTAGCGATTCTGAGGGCTGCGGCCTGTATGCTATCTAGTTTTTTCAGGTGTGATGGCGCCGCAGACGCGTATGCTTGGCAGACATAATCAATTTTGCTTCTTATGAATGCTGTGTACATTTTGATCAGGGTTTTCTTGTCTGCTCCAAAGTTTGCCCCCGAGACCGCCCTTAGCACATTTAGGTCCCGCTGGGACCTGGACATCAGATTTTCAATGTGCAGTCTCCATGTTAGATTGCTATCAAAGTACATGCCCAGGAATCTGGCATGACTGGCGTACTTTATTTCCTGCCCGTCATACGCCAGCCTGGGCATGCCCTTTGTGTCTGCGAAATTTCTATTGAAAACCACCACTGTTGTTTTTTCAGTTGATAATTTGAAACCCCAGTTTATAGCCCAATCATGTATGGCATGTAGCGCTTTTTGTAGTGCAGGAATGGCACTTTTTGGTTTTCTCGCAGTTTTCCATACTAAGCCGTCATCTGCGAACATGGATATTTCCAGCGGTAATGATGAAGTGTTTCCTGCAGTGTGTTCATTAGTAGGTTGAAGAGGATAGGAGATAGCACCGACCCCTGGGGGAACCATTCTCGCATTCATAAAAACCGGACACATCGTTACCTATTTTTACGTTCATTTTTCTATCAGTCAAAAAGTCTCTGATCCAGGTTAACATTTTTCCATGAATTCCGAATTTGTTTAGTTTTAGAAGGACCCCCCCCCCCCCCCCCTAGTCCACAGTAGGTCGAAAGCTTTTTCTAAATCCAAGAAAACCGCTACCAGTTAGTGTTTGATTAAATTTGCCTTTCGGATGGCGGATTCTAGTCTGGTGATTTGGTCAATGGTAGATCTATGTTTCCTTAAACCTGATTGTTTGTCTGCTAAGAGTTTATTTTTCTCAATATGTGCTGTTAGTCTAGATGCTACCATGGTTTCCATGATTTTACATATAGTTGATGTGAGTGAAATCGGCCTATACGATTTCGGCTCATGGGGGTCCTTGTCCGGTTTTAATATTGGAACGATGGTGCTCTCCTTCCATTGTGTAGGGAGGCTCGTTCCAAGATTTGTTTATCAATGCGAGCAGCTTTTTTTCCCCTTTTCTGGTAGATTTTTTAACATGTCGTAGTGGACGGTGTCGGCCCCGGGGGCGGTGCTCTTTTTCTTATTTAGCGCGCTTTGCAGCTCCCTGTGGGAGAAGTTCACATTGTATGCACGGCACTGGCCAGTGCGATCGGCGTCCTGAACGGCCTGCTCAATCATTGGGTCCTGCGTTTCCCTAATGCGCCTAAAGTTTGGGTCTAAATTTTCATTACTGCAGACTTTCCGGTAGTGTTGTGCTAAGATTTCTACTTTTTCTTCGTTTTCATGAAATCTGTTGTTTCCTTGTTTTAGAACCTCTACCGGCTTTAGGGGTTTTCCATTAAACCTTTTTATTGTGTCCCAAATTTTCTTAGCATTTGTTTTGTATGTTAGGGTGGATACAAAATCCCTCCAGGCTTGTTGTTTTGTTTGTGTTAAAATATATTTTGTTTCCTCTCTTACACGTCTATATTCCTCCAAAAGGGCGGTTGTTTCGTTTTTCCTATATTTATAATATATTTTGTTTTTCTTTTTTACTGCCTTGCTACAATTTTCATCCCACCAAGGTAAGGTGTTTTTTTGCTTATTTTTTGGTTGTGTTTTTGGTATTGATTTTTCACATGCCGCCATTATTTCCGAAACAAAATCCTCATTGTTTTTATCGATATTCGTGCCTTCGAGGGATATGTTGATGTGTTTAAGTTTCTGCCTAAAGAGGTCCCAGTCTGCTTTGTCTACATTCCAACGTTGGGCAGGCCGTTGCGTTACGCATTTGTGAGTGAAGTTGAGCGACGTCAGGATAGGGAAGTGGTCGCTTCCCATCGTGTCGTCTCCCACTTGCCACTCACTAGATTGGCATAGTGATGCGCTAACCAGTGTTAAGTCTTGACGCTCGTGCTACCGCGCTCGACGTTGAGTCGTGTGCTACACCCCGTGTTAAGGATTACGTAATCAGTGCTGTGTGAGTGATAAGACTGACTGACTGACGGTTGTTTTTAAGGTAACCGGGCGCCATGGGCACATAGGGGCTACCCCCAGTTCGCCATCTGGGATTAGTTGTAGGTACTGCTCTTTTCCCTAGGCTGCCAATATGCTGACTCCTGTCTGCTTGACAGTTATCAGCTAGCCGATTGGGAGTTAGGTGACTTCTTTCGCGGAGGATGTGAGACGTAGGTCAATCCCACCTCCCACATCCCCCGCTCAAGATGTCATATAGGCACAGAACGCACCCAATGTTAAGCGTTTGTCCTGTAAAATGGGCAGTCCTCTGGCGGGGTTCGAATTTTGAATGCAGATGCAGACCAATGGTCGGGCTCTAGAATGTGGTGACACGTTGCCAATTCCGGCTGCAAAATGTGTCAGTACACAGCCCTTGTCTGACCGAGGAAAAAAGCTTCTCATGCATTATCGGTTTTGGCTTCCATTTGACTCTACCCCCACCCCTGCCGTGGTAGAGAAAACGCCTATGGACACGGTGCTTGTTAAAGGGTGATAATGCATGTAATTTTGAATTTTGAACGGCGGCCAAAAGTGAGCCAGGAAGGGTTACTATTAGACTAGCCAATTTCGGCTATTGCAAAATGTCCTAGTACCCGTGCTCTACCACCTTGAGAACACGCCTATGCTGTGTCGCCACCCCCCAGGTCTCTACAAGGATAATCTTGGTAGTACCATGTACTACTGGCCCCTAGTTTCGTCGCGTAGGGATGTCATATGTTGGTGTTTTGGTTGTTGCTTTTCTTTTAGTTTGTAGTTAATCCAGCCAATCAATGTGCAGTTGGTGACTTCTATCGCGGAGGATGCGAAAGGAGGTCAATCCTATTTTGCTTCTTAGCTTTTCAGTTTCTGAAAAGGTGATGCTTTCATCGACGTAGGATGTCGAGTTCTTATAAATTCGTAAGTGGGTCAATTGGGACCGGACCGCCATATTTGCATATCATTATCTCATCCTACGTGAAGGAGGATATCATATTGGGGATATATGGATTGTAATACATTATGGATTAGTTCTGATTGTATGTGGTAGTGTTGTAACCCTCTTTTGTTCAGGATCAGTGTGGTTAGAATTAAAATGTTTACACATAGGCGTGTCTTTTAGTGGTGAAAAGTTATGTGGTTTGGCAAAGGCGAGTGTGTGGCTAACCAGCCATTGTGCAATTTCGCTTTTATTTCATTTTGAACGGTCGGTCTAAAAGGCTTTTTTAAGGGTCTTCCTGTGTCCAAATCCCTATCAAATTTGGTCATTACCGTTGCCCCGCCTATTAAATTGTTCTGTATTTGACCTACTCCAGGAATGTATGCTCTGTTCTGACAGCATGCTGTCTTCGCTTCGCACATTTCCGGGTTTCATCAGGAGGGTGTCCCCGAGGGGGCCTCTACGAGGCAGCCTTCTGGGCACCCAGCTGATGACTTCTCGGTAGGTGTCCTGCACGAGGTATGGTGGGTTTCCCCGTCAAGGATCCCCGTGTACCTGCAAGTGAAATTATGATAAGTGTATATTGGAGTTAGGGTTAGGGTTAGGGTTAGGGCTAGGGTTAGGGTTACATAAGCCTAAGTTTAGACTTGTCTATCGCCGATGTGTTACGTCGGCGGAGCACTCATAAGTGCAAAGCAAATGAGCCGCAACCACAGCGCTACGCTTCAGCTCAACCGGCTCTAGTCCAAGTCATGTAGGGTAGGGTCTGTAAGGGATAGAAGCAGAGCTCATGTGACCACTATGCAAGCATGTGTGGGTTTTGTGTTCCCCCCGCACCCATGCAACCAAGGACCCCGGGCCACCGCCCCGAGAACGGCCAGTCCGCCCAAGGTGGGGGAATCATGTCCCCAGGGGCACCAGCCCGAAGCCCCCGGGTGCACGGAGAGGCAGAAATATGAGAGTGGGGCCTATATGTATGTGTTGGGTAGCATAAACAGCACTGTTAGATTCTTAGTAAAAATAGTTCACCTGTTCGCGACGGCGCAGGCCAGAAGCACAAAGCGGTCACGGTCTGACTGGGAAACTGCCCCCACCCAGGTTGCAACCAACCCATGCCCCAGCAAGCACGCGATCACGACCAGGCGCAATTGTTGATTTGAGCAATTTATTTAGAGAGAAATTTATATGTATCCGTACCCGACGCATACCGCGACACGCCTGTCACGCCCGGAGCCAGGAGCATGTGGCGGAGACTAATGTCCAAACATCACGCACCCAGCAACGACGATCGAGCGCCCGCGGCCAGCGAGAGGCCGGTGGGTTGGTTAAGCCCCCCGCCCCTGGTTATGGAACAAAGCACAGGGGACCAGATTGCCTTCCGCAGTCAGTAACCTAACGTTAGCAGCATTGGTTGGTTCTCTGATTGAAACCTAGAACTTTAGTCCCACGCCCCGCATAATTAGATAGTGAAACTTCCTTATTGCAATGATTGAATTAAAGACTGGTTATGGAACAAGGCACAGGGAACCAGATTGCCTTCCGCAGTCAGTAACCTAACGTTAGCAGCATTGGTTGGCTCTCTGATTGAAACCTAGAAACCTTAGTCCCACGCCCAGCATATTTAGATTGAGAGATTCATATTGCTTTATGATCTAGTTTAGAGAGTGGAGGAATCTTGTCTCCGGACAACCTCCCCCGAGTCCCTGGGGGCAAGGATATATGGTGTTATTGGGATAGGGCCAGGTGGTTATTGGAGGCTGTGTCTGTAAGAGAAAGAAACATGCAGTATTAATGATCGCTGCATGAAAGGATTCCAGCGCTGGAAGAGAAATAAACTTGGATTAGTATTACATGGTTACTCTTTTATACTGCAGCTGTCTATATTTTATCAAATAACTCAGTGTCTTAATGATTGCCTCAACTATCTGAGGCCTAATGTTTCGTGGGGGAGGGGGGGGGGGGGGGGGGTTAAGTAGGTCTCGTTCATCAAAAGTGTTGTATCCCAATATAAACAGTGCAGCTTTTAATTCCTGTCTGGGTTCTATATTTCCTTCACAGTGGAAAAGGATATGTTTGATGTCATTTTGTTCATCTTTATCACATCTATTACATTTGATGTGGTTTTGATTAAATACACAATGGGTCCCTAGTTTACTATGGTTTAGACGCAAACGTGTGTAAACTGCGTCATGTTTTCGGTTATCGCTGTAATGGGTGGTAGTGTTTTTAACCATGGTAGAAGCGACCTTTACTTTGTGGGTGTCCCATAATTTTTGCCATTTTGTCATAATGGCCTGGTTAATTACCGGGTGTATTTCTGTTTTGGTCGGTAAGGTCTGATCGTTTTTACCGTTTGTCATTGCTGATTTGGCACTTGAGTCTGCCATTTCATTACCTGGGATATCTACATGGGATGGAATCCATTCCAGGTAGATATTGTTGCCTTTGTCTTTAGCTGAGTCTAAGAGTAGAAGTATTTTGTTTATTTTATCTGGTCTTGTTTTTGATTGGCCAGATTGGAGGGCTTGTTTTGAGCTGAGGGAGTCTGTAAGTATGACTGCCTCCGGGATGTTATTATCGATGATCCATTTAATGGCATGTTCTATTGCTATCAGTTCAATAGTAAATATCGACAGGCTCGGATTGGTTTTGAGTTCGATATTCAAGTTTTCATCAGGGACCGAAACTGCTGCTCCTGCTGTTTGTTTTTCAATATCTTTGCTGCCATCTGTATATATCTGTAATCTACCCCTATGCTTTTTTTTTCTATATAGTTTATACTACTTTGTTTCATAATTGTTATGTCATTTTCGCCTTTTTTCCAATAATGTCCTTGATTGTACAGGAGGGTGGGTTGTGCTTTAAGTCACACTTGTTTCTATAATGGGGTGGTTCGATATCCTTAGGTATGTTCAGCTCAGCTATGAGCTTCTGAGCTGTAACGGAGTATGGTCGGTATTGGTGTGCCTTTTTAGTAGTTTGGCACCCATGTTCCCCAATGATGTCATTTACAGGCAGATTTTTACCTAAAGGCGAGGAACGGGCCCAATATTTTAGGATTAATTCCTCTCTTCTTAAATGGAGTGGTTTTATGCCACATTCTACTTCGAGTGCATTAATCGGGGTGGATATAAATGCCCTTGTTGCAATGCGAAGGGCTTGGTTTTGTACTGTGTCGAGCTTTTTAAGTTCGGCTTGTGAGGCAGAGTTATAGGCTTGTGCTCCATAATCTAGTTTACTTAAGATAAGGGTATTCTTATCAGCACCAAAAGTTGTGCCCGTGACCAAACGAAGAATGTTTAGGTCCTTCTTACATTTCTGGATGAGCTGTTTTATGTGCTCATCCCATCTGAGTGCTTTATCAAGGATCATCCCTAGAAAGATTACATTGTCTACAAAGTCAAGTTTTTTGCCAAAAAGTTTGAGATCGAATTTGGAGGTGTCGATGTTTGTTTTACGTCTAAAAAATATGGCTTTAGTTTTGGTGTTGGACACCTTAAACCCCCACGCCTCAGCCCAAAATTCGATTTTTTTTGAGTGCTTTTAGAGGGCATCTACGGCGCAACTGGGTGAATAATGTTTTCTCCATATTGCGCTATCGTCTGCAAATTGCGACAGCTGCAGTCTTTCTTCAGGGTCGAGATTCTCTTTTAATGAAACCATGATTATATTGAAGAGAATGGGACTAATAACACTGCCCTGGGGACAGCCATTTTCTAATTTGTGCTGATTTGATGTTTCTTGTCCCACCCTTACTTGAATTTTTCGATTGTGGAGGAAATTGTGTATCCATTTGAGCATGTTTCCGTTTATGCCAAATTGCTTCAGTTTACAGATGGTTCCTGTTGGCCACATGAGGTCAAAGGCTTTTTCCAGGTCTAGAAAGACGGCAGCTACTATCTTATTTTCCATAAAGGCCATATTTATCTCAGAGTCTAATCTGGTTAGTTGATCAGTGGTAGATCTGTTGGGTCTAAAACCGGATTGAGTGTCAGCCAGGTGCCCTTTGTTTTCTAAATGGGCCGTCAATCGTTTAGCAATCATGGTTTCCATTGTTTTGCAGATACACGATGTAGGTGATATAGGTCTGTATGACCCTGGTTCCAGTTTATTTTTATTTGGTTTCATAATAGGTATGATGGTGGCAAGTTTCCATTCAGGTGGGAGTTCTCTTTGATAGCAGATATTCATAAGTTTCAATAGTTCCATTTTACTGGGAAATAGATATTTACATAGGTTCCATGAGTGATAAGGTTCAAACGGTCACTTAATATATGACCAGAACCCCTGGAAAGGATCAGTCGTTGCGGCGCGGGCATGTGTGGATTATCTCAGCCAATGAAATCCATCGTTACAGGACGGCTTATCGAATGCTCGTGGCCCCGGAAAATTCCTCCGGATTAAGTGGGCGGAGTTATCGTGAACGCGGACTGGTTCAGTGCGCATGACTATGTTTGTTTATTCGCCCCGGCATGAACGAAAAAATAAAGAAAGATAAATATTTCTCTCCATGTAAGATGGCGACTTTCAAAAAGCCAAGAAGTCACTTCAAATTCAAACTATTTCATATTTCTCTGTCCGTTTCTTGTTTCCCTTAGAACAATGGGATGCTGAATAGGGATAACGGGGACTTGGTAAATGTGATACATGAGATGGTGATAAGTGGGATTCGAACCAGGCTCTTGCGTATCAGCCTATGCAGCATAAGGAAAAAGAGATTTCTGGGGAGAGGAACGGGATACTCGTACCTAGGGGGACCCCATAGGTTCCATTATTACCATCTAGGGAATGGGATGCCGGGTAGGGGTTTATGTGGTACAATGTTGAGTCCGGTTGCGGTTTAAGGAAAAATGGTGATTCCGTAATGATACATGGAATTCGGTATATCGCCCGGTTTATTTGATTTTAGAATTAACGTCCCAATCAACACTGTATATGTCATTTCGGAGACGTTGCTTCCAATTTTGTGGGACCGCAAGCCCTACCGCCCAATGAAACCAATAGGATTTATATGCATCGACGGGTAGGCTTTAATAATGATATATGTTGTGCACAAATACATGTCCCCTATTTGTTGAAAGGTATATTCATATTTAGTACCAAAATAAAGCTCTCCTTCTCTGGATGTTGGATTGATAATTATTATTTTGATATGAACAAATTTTAGACAATATTTCTAAATTTACAAAAATATTTTACTTTTTCCTTGTTTTTATTTCGTGTCAAATTTTCGTGGGTATTAGTGGCTTGGTGATAACAGCTCAGTTAATTACTTGTTGCGTCGATAATGCCTACCCAAAGACTGCGCCGACTGACATGTGTATACAAGAACAAAGGAAAATTCTTAAACTGAAAATGCTAAGCCTAAGCCAGCTTGACAAGAAGATAATAGCTGTTCATGAGTGATAAACAATTCTAGCCAAGGAATTTTCTGTATGCGAATAATTTTGCGTGCTGATCTTTTTCTACATTTTCCATTATCATTATTATCGTCATGAAGATTATTATCATTGTTTTTCTTCTTTTTTTATTATTATTATAATTTCTTTATTATTATTATTATTATTATTATTATTATTATTATTATTATATACTATTATCACCGTTGTTATTATTGTTGTTGTTGTTAACACTGCTGCATCAGATTTTACTGCATAACACTGCACTTTATATAGAAAAAACTTGGGTTTACATTATTTTTTCTTATTTCTGCCCCAAGATATATGTTGTGGGAACTCGTTACAACCGCCTTAAAAGTGTGGTTTAGCTGTTATGCTACTCGCCTTGTAGATCAGGGGTCGCAGGATCGATCCCGGGCTTCTCTAGACTTTCGGGCGAGTCTTTAAACCGAGGTCCATTCACTGTTTGACCTTAGCTGTTGGTGAGAAGTAAAACTCAAACACCTAACCACTCAGACTGCGCGGATGTGCAGGCTGAACTGAGTCTACGTTGGGCGCACATGTTAATTGTAGTAAATGCTGTACCCAGGCTCGTTTGTGAATCGCTTGCCCAACAGATCATAAACAGTAGTTTACCACATGCTCGTGATATCGAGTCAAAGGAACTGTTTTACCCCATCAACCGTGTTGTATCCATACATTATGCGGCCCTCGCCCAACGGGGCTTAGAGAAATAGATGGGCTGCATGATGCTTTTACGCAGAGCTGAAACCGACCGAATACGATTACTGATAGACCGCTTAGAGGATCTAAGCCTGCCCAAGCAAAGCGGTGCGAGTCAGTCCGTCCATGCTTATAAACCCTATCGGTTTTATTGGGCCACAGGGTTTGAGATGTCATTTCATCGCAATGTCGGGTAAAAGTTCCTCGAAATCGGAAGCAATGTCACACAGTGTTGACGGGGACCTTAAACCTAAAATCAAACACACAAACTAATTCATACATTATGCTTAGACTTTATTGAAAATGGCCATTTATGGTCAGTTATCTTGATAATCCATATATTTTTTCGGATCCATCTATGAGCACTGTTATATCCGAATCCATGCTACTAGTATTCGTGTCAAAAAGAAGTTTTGGCGTAGCACTGAGAGTACTGGTGGGTCGATTGTCTCTGAGGGTAGGCTGGGAAAATAGTCCGGGACTGAGACTTAAGCTGTTTTCTTTGCATCACGTGAACAAGTCCGTGAAATGAAGACCCCCTTACACCCCAATTTATATAGAGAAAAAATGGGTTTTCTGGGGGTACACATTATTTTTCTTATTTTTACTCCAAGATACAGGTTGTGGGTACTCGTTAGAACCGCCTCGATGAGACGGTTCTAACGAGCACCTACAACCTATGTTTGCAGTATCAATAAGAAAAAATATCATGGAATTTCATCCGAAAAGTAGCCATTTTGGAGATCTGAAAAATGCACTAAGTCGCACGGGTGTGTTAGCTTAATGGAACTTTTAAAATCCAGTTTTTAAGCAAACAGAGCGTATACCCTGATCAGACACGGCATTCTGTGCTGTCTGATCTGGGTCTACACTGTTTGACCCAACCCATGATTCCAACCCATGATTCCAACCCATGATTCCAGTCCTGATTCTTACTTATCGATAAGAATAGCGTGTTATTTTTTCATTACGAAAACACGCCTATACAAATACATTGTATAGTTTACCGCCGAATTTTTTTTTTAATTTTTAGAAGAGAAATTCTGATACTAAGCCATCGGACCAATAAGTGGTTGGTTATTATTATCCCCTTATGGAAAAAAATCTACAATTGGAAATTCTGATAGCTTTCTTCTTTCTGCTCAAAATATAGATTGTGTGACGAATACCCACAATCTATAGTTTAGAGCAGAACTAAGAAAAATAAGGTGTACTCCTGTAAACTCCAGTTTTACTATATAAAAGTGGGGTTCAATGAGGTCAAGATTATATAGATGTGTTTTCGTGATGTATAAATAACCGGACACGTCAGCCATAGTCACGTGGACTTCAGCTCTGGAAAGCTTACTGCGCTTTATAACTTTGAGTCGATTGTTTATACTTTGGGTCGACTGATAAACAATCCACCCAAAAAGAATGTCGTCTGCTTTACTTTGGCTAGGCGTTTTAAGGGTTGATCAGTTATTGCCATATCGACGTATAAGTGATCACAGTTCAAAAGGTAGATTATAATATAAAAAAAGGGATATGGTGATTAATTGCCTGACTGACTGACGGTTGTTTTTAAGGTAACTGGGCGCCATGGGCACATAGGGGCTACCCCCAGTTCGCCATCGGGGATTAGTTGTAGGTACTGCTCTTTTCCCTAGGCTGCCAATATGCTGACTCCTGTCTGCTTGACAGTTATCAGCTAGCCGATTGGGAGTTAGGTGACTTCTTTCGCGGAGGACGTGAGAAGTAGGTCAATCCCACCTCCCACATCCCCCGCTCAAGATGTCATGTAGGCACAGAACGCACCCAATGTTAAGCGTTTGTCCAAACCGGATTATACCTTTATGCTGTTTTTACAAATATAGTAAACAACCAATCAGGTCTCTTGAAAATGGCACCAACATTAAATCCGACGCGATGAAATGTACCAATGAAATTAGCCGAATGAAGGGTGCAACATTATGCCGCAACTAAACATGGGTCTATATGAGAAAAACAATTTGAAAAGAAATCAGAACTAATTTTGATGGTTGAAGTAAAATCTTGAGGTTAAACAAGTAAGTGTCTATGCTTTCTTCAATTATTATCGTCGTTTCTAAAGTTGTTTTCTTTTTCATTTGTTTTTTTGCAGAGTGTTTAGAAAATTGACATATTTGTTCATAATTTAGCTATCTTCAAATGCATTACGAAAACAGAATGTACTATTTTAGCTGTTCTAACAGTTTCTTTATTTCTTCTCCAAACTTCGAGAGTAGGTGCTCGTAAGAGACCGCCTTATTGAGGCGATTCTAACGAGTACCCACAATCTTGTTTTTGAGCAATAACAAAGACATTGATGCATTACCGTTCTCTTGATAACTTGGGGGTTAACGGGGATGTCTTTTACATGTAAACGTGATGCAATATATAAAACAATGTAAAACACCCCTTATATACCCTATTACATGGACTTGTTGGATGTACTTCAGTGGATTTGTTTGTTTGATTTGAGGTTTAACGTCCCTGTCAACACTGTATAAGTCATTTTGGAGACTTTGCTTCCAATTTTATGGTACTTCTCCCCCAGAGTGAGATGAAATAACATCTCAAGCCCTGTCACCCAATGGAACCAATAAGGTTTTTAAGCATGGACGGTCCGACTCGCACCGCTTTGCTGGACAGGCTTAGATCCTCAAGGCGGTTTACCAGTGCACCTATGCGGTCGGTTTCAGCTCTGCGTGGAAGCATGATGCAGCCCATCTATTTCTTCAAGCCCCGATAGGCGGGGGCCGGTACTTCAGTAGAAGATACTTTTTCAGAAACACGTTGGTTCCAAATTTGTATGAAATGAAAAAATGATGTTTTTGTTTGAGTTGAGGTTTTATGTCCCCTTCTATACTATTTAGGTCATTTTGGAGACGTGGCTTCAAATTGGGTGGGACTTTTACCGGTAATTGAGATGAAATGGCACCACCGCGAAATTGATTTCATTTAAGAATGAACTCATAGTTTTTAAAGTAGATCCCATAATCGGAGAAGAAAATTACTGGGAAACACCAGCCTGTGTAGCTCAGTCGGATTCGCGGCTACCTTAGAATTTGCCGTTTCTACTCTAAAATATAGATTGTGGGTACTCGTTAGAACCGCCTTGATGAGGCGGTTCTAACGTGTACTCACCATCTATATTTTGAGCAGAAATAAGAAAAATATCAAAATTTTTCATCTTAAAATGTTTGTTTTTCAGTTAAGTTTACAATGTATTTGTTTGTTTGTTTTGTTTGATTCGAGGTTTAACGTCCCCGTCAATACTATATAGGTCATTTTGGAGACGTTGCGTCCAATTTTGTGGGACTTTTACCCGACATTGAGATGAAATGACATCTCAAGCCCTGTCGCCCAATGAAACCAATAGGGTGTATAAGCATGGACGGACCGACTCGCACCGCTTTGCCTTGGCAGACTCAGATCCTCTTAGCGGTTTACTAATACTGCGTGCGGTCGGTTTCATCTCTGCGTGGAAGCATCATGCAGCCCATCTGTTTCTTCAAGCCCCGATGGGCGGGAAAACCATGTATTTGTATAGGCGTCTTTTTATAATGGGTTGGTTGGGTGAGCGAAGGTGTCGCGAATCTTGCGTCACCGGGGCGTCCAGCTGATATTGGTTGCTTGCTGCCTTTTCAGCAGGTAAGGGTAGATGTTGGAAGATCGGTTGTTATTTCTTCAGTTTTTAAACTTCCATTCACCTTTTCTCTTTATCCATTGTCCTTTACTTTCATCTTCTCTACTTCTTCTCTCTCTTTCCTCCATGCACAAAATGGCCCGCAAGGGCTGGTGTGTCGTTAAATCCAAATACGATAAAGAAATCAAAAGTGGTCCTAAAGACCACATTTGAGTGGTCCTAAAGACCACTTTTAAACAGCCGCAAAGGGGGTCTTAGATATCAAATTTACTGTATGTAGAACACAAAATGAAAATCTTTTGTTCTGTGAGCTCATTGTTGGTTTGCATTATGTATGATGCTACTAAACTGCCCCCTCTTTTTCAGAATAAACAGAATGAGACTAGCTACTGTGGTGTTGTCCTTATCACTATGTAAGTTTTTCTTCAGTCCGTCCGTCCGTCCATTCGTCTTCCTGTATGAATGTTTTACACACACGCTTGCATGTGCGCATTATATGTTGCGATTTTGCAAGCTTAACATTCTGTCTGAAACATACGCATATGCGCACGCACGCACGCACCCACGCAAGCAAGCACTTTAAATCTTTGTTTGGATTTTAACCCTTATCTTGCTGTTCACGACAACAGCTACCTTTGCATACCGTGTAGATCTAGATTAGATGGCCTAGAAGCCATCTGATCAGGATCTTCACTGTCTGTCATGCAGTTTGTGAATTGAACAATTATATTATATCAAATAATCTGATTGATTGGTTGGCAATCTGCAATGGCGTGACTTAATTAATTTATGCAACAGGATAAGGGTAAACAAATAAGTCAACAAAATGCCGATCAGTTTCTCTAACCACACTTTTTAAGCGTAGACCTAAGCGGTATTATACGGAACCCTGGGACGGACAATGCAATTTACTTTTTCATATTGTGCGAACAAGATAATGTCAGTGCGCACACGATATTATCTTGTGCGAACAACATAATGTCTTGGGCGCACAAGTTATTATTTTGTGCGCACTAGATAATATCTTGTTCTCACAACTTAATATCTTGTGCACATAAGAAAATATCTAGTTTGCACAACATAGATCTTCTGCGGACAACATAATATCTTGTGCGCACAACTTATTATCGTGTTTGCACAACATAGTATCTTGTGCGCACAAGATATTATCTTGTGTGAGATAGTATCTTGTGCACATACGTTATTATCTTGTTCGCACAACATATTGTACAACATAGACCTTGTGAAAACAAAGTTAATATCTTTGGTATCCATAATTATGGGGTGCCGTTTTACTATTTAATACAACTTCGAGATATCTAAAATTTTATTATAGATACCTGTATTCAAATTATAGATATCTATAAATCAAATTATAGATATCTATAAATCAAATTATAGATATCTATAATTAACATTATTGATATCTATAATTATCAGTATACTTTGATATCATAAAATGTAATCAATGATATGTAATATATATTTCTTGATATCTATAAATTTGTTTTATGATATCCATTATTCCGTTGCATATATAGATATCTACAATCAAATTATGGATATCTATAATTATAATTAATGATATCTATATTTCAATTTATAGATATCTAAAATGTAAAGAATTATTGATATCTACAATAAACATCCCACAAAATTGGAATCAATGTCTCCAAAATGAACTATACAGTGTTGACGGGGAAATTAAACCTCAAATTAAACAAACATTCATATAGCCTTTGGGTCTTATGGCTTCAGATATGCATCCTACAGTCAATAACTATGATCACATCGCATAGTGGGGTCGGGGGATGGCACTCTGAATTTTGCCTGCTAGACAAGCTGGGCCCCGGCATCTAATGGCGACCAAAAATATGTCAAGACTGACAATGTACCACAGAATTCAACATTATGAAAACACGCCTATAAAATACATTCTAAATTTTACCACCGAAAAATGAAAATTTTCAGATGAAAAATGTGATGTTTTTCTTATTTCTGCTCAAAAACATAGATTGTGGGTACTCGTTAGAACCGCCTCACCTTCTAACGAGTACATCCAATCTATGTTTTTGAGCAGAAATAAGAAAAATATTGTATACCACTGCAAACCCCAATTTACTATATAAAATTGGGGTTCAAGGGGGTCAAAATTATATATAGGCATGTTTTCCTGATGAATCCCATGTAACTGGCTAAATGGCCGTGCCCTAAAAATCTTTTTCTCTAAAACCCAAAGAAACACTCAAAAATGATAATCTAAACCATAAAAATATTCCCAGCCCATGTAAAAAGGTAAATTCAGTACGCCCCGCCCCACAATTTGCCTTACTCCCAACCTCACAAACTCTGTTCAGATCTGGCCAGACCATAATTTATAAACATTTTAGGATAGTATAGTTGTGGGACACAGTTTCTATTTATAAATATAATTATGTCTCCCCCGAAAAATTTTTTTTCGGAGAGACATATTGTTTTTCCCCCGGGCGTCTGTCTGTCCGTCTGTCCGTCTGTCACACATTCGTGTCCGCTCTGTAACTTGAAAACCGTTAGAGCTATCATCACGAAACTTCGTATAAATATTAATCAGCATTAGACGACGTGCAGTGCGCAAGAACCATAACTCTCGCATTTATACTTTTTGAATTATCTCCCTTTGAAGTTTGTTGGTATGTATATATGTATGGGCAAATCGTGTCCGGTCAATAACTTTCTTATTTTTTGATGGATTTTAAAATTACTCGGCAGAAATATTAACAACCATAAGACGATGTGCGATGCGCATGAGGCAGGTCGGTACCTCAAAGGTCAAGGTCATACTTAGAGGTCAAAGGTCAAAAAAGGGGCCTTTTTTTCGTATTTGGTCAATAACTTTCTTATTTTGAAATGGATTTTAAAATTACTTGGCATAATTATTAACAACCATAAGACGATGTGTGGTGCGCATGTGGCAGGTCGGTTCCTCAAAGGTCAAGGTCATACTTAGAGGTCAAAGGTCAAAAAAGGGGCCTTTTTTCGTATTTGAGCAATAACTTTCAAATTTTGAGATGGATTTTAAAATTACTTGGCATAATTATTAACAATCATGAGACGATGTGTGGTGCACATGAGGCAGGTCGGTACCTCAAAGGTCAAGGTCATACTTAGAGGTCAAAGATCAAAAAGTGGGCCTTTTTTTCGTATTTGGTCAATAACTTTCTTATTTTGAGATGGATTTTGAAATCACATGGCAGAAATGTGAACCAATATAAGGCGATGTGTTGCGCGCATGACCCAGGTTGGTACCTCAAAGGTCAAGGTCATACTTAGAGGTCAAAGGTAAAAAAAGGGGCCTTTTTTCGGATTTTGTCAATAACTTGCCTATTTTTAAATAGAATTTGAAGTTACTTGGCAAACATGTTAACTATCATGGGACGATGTGTTGCATGCATGATTTAGTTTGGTACCTTAAATGTCAAGGTCATACATAGAGGTCAAAGGTAAAAAGGGGCCTTTTTTCGTGTTTGGTCAATAACTTTCTTATTTTTAGATGGATTTTGAAATTGCTAGGCAGAAATGTTAACCACCATGAGATGATGTGTTGCACGCATGACCCAGTTTAATACCTGAAAGGTCAAGGTCATACATAGAGGTTAAAGGTAAAAAAGGGCCTTTTTTGTGTTCTGTCAATAACTTTCTTATCATGCCCCCAACTTTGAAAAAGTTGGAGGGGCATATTGGTTCTGGTTCGTTCGTCCGTTCGTCCGTCCGTTACGCTTTTGATGCATAGCATAACTAAAGAACCGTGTGTGCTAGGGTTTTGAAATTTTATATATGGATTCCTCATGGAAAATTAGCTGACACGTATTTTTTTTCTCGTCCGAGTTATGTCCCCTTCAAGAGTTATTGCCCTTTGAATTTTTTTTAATAAAATCTTGTCAGCAAGATATCTCAAAAACTATTGGAGCTAGAGCCTTGAAAGTTGGTGAATATATTGATGGTGATGAGTAGATGAACTGATTAACTTTTGACAAAATTCCGAAAAATACTTTGTGAGTTATGGCCCTTTGTCATTTTGGTAATTTGTGCCCATTGTAATGTATGCTAAAAGTGATGCATAGTATAACTTTAGAACCGTGTATGCTAGGGTTTTGAAATTTCATATATGGATTCCTCATGGAAAATTAGCTGCCGCGTATTTTTTTTCTCGTCCGGAATATGTCCCCTTCAAGAGTTATTGCCCTTTGAATTTTTTTTAATAAAATCTTGTCAGCAAGACATCTCAAAAACTATTAGAGCTAGAGCCTTGAAAGTTGGTGAATAGATTGTTGGTGATGAGTAGATGAACTGATTAACTTATGACAAAATTCCGAAAAATACTTTGTGAGTTATGGCCCTTTGTCATTTTGGTAATTTGTGCCCATTGTAATGTATGCTAAAAGTGATGCATAGCATAACTTTAGAACCGTGTATGCGATAGTTTTGAAATTTCATATATGCATTTTTGATGAAAAATAAGCTGACGCGTATTTTTTTTTCTCGTCAGGATTATGCCCCTTTCAAGAGTTATTGCCCTTTGAAATTTTTTTTAATAAAATCTTGTCAGCAAGATATCTAAAAAACTATTGGAGCTAGAGCCTTGAAAGTTGGTGAATATATTGATGGTGATGAGTAGATGAACTGATTAACTTTTGACAAAATTCCGAAAAATACTTTGTGAGTTATGGCCCTTTGTCATTTTGGTAATTTGTGCCCATTGTAATGTATGCTAAAAGTGATGCATAGTATAACTTTAGAACCGTGTATGCTAGGGTTTTGAAATTTCATATATGGATTCCTCATGGAAAATTAGCTGACGCGTATTTTTTTTCTCGTCCGGAATATGCCCCTTTCAAGAGTTATTGCCCTTTGAAATTTTTTTAATAAAATCTTGTCAGCAAGATATCTCAAAAACTATTAGAGCTAGAGCCTTGAAAGTTGGTGAATAGATTGTTGGTGATGAGTAGATGAACTGATTAACTTATGACAAAATTCCGAAAAATACTTTGTGAGTTATGGCCCTTTGTCATTTTGGTAATTTGTGCCCATTGTAATGTATGCTAAAAGTGATGCATAGCATAACTTTAGAACCGTGTATGCGATAGTTTTGAAATTTCATATATGCATTTCTGATGAAAAATAAGCTGACGCATATTTTTTTTCTCGTCAGGATTATGCCCCTTTCAAGAGTTATTGCCCTTTGAATTTTTTTTAATAAAATCTTGTCAGCAAGATATCTCAAAAACTATTGGAGCTAGAGCCTTGAAAGTTGGTGAATATATTGATGGTGATGAGTAGATGAACTGATTAACTTTTGACAAAATTCCGAAAAATACTTTGTGAGTTATGGCCCTTTGTCATTTTGGTAATTTGTGCCCATTGTAATGTATGCTAAAAGTGATGCATAGCATAACTTTAGAACCGTGTATGCTAGGGTTTTGAAATTTCATATATGAATTCCTCATGAAAAATTAGCTGACGCGTATTTTTTTTCTCGTCCGGATTATGCCCCTTTCAAGAGTTATTGCCCTTTGAAAATTTTTTAATAAAATTTTGTCAGCAAAATATCTCAAACGCTATTGGAGCTAGAGCCTTGAAAGTTGTTGAGTATATTGGTGGTGATGAGTAAATGAACTGATTAACTTTTGACAAAATTCCGAAAAATACTTTGCGAGTTATGGCCCTTTGTCATTTTGGTAATTTGTGCCCATTGTAATGAATGCTAAAAGTGATGCATAGCATAACTTTAGAACTGTGTATGCTATGGTTTTGAAATTTCATATATGCATTCCTAATGGAAAATAAGCTGACGTGTATTTTTTTTCTCATCCGGATTATGCCCCTTTCAAGAGTTATTGCCCTTTGAATTTTTTTTAAATAAATTCTTGTCAGCAAGATATCTCAAAAACTATTGGAGCTAGAGGCTTGAAAGTTGGACCATGAGTCATGTGCAAGACCAAGGTCCATACTTCCAATGTCAAGGTCATACCTAGAGGTCAAAGGTAAAAAAAAAGGACAGTCAATAACTTCCTTATTCTTTGATGGATTATGAAATTACTTGGCAGAAATGTTAACCATCATGAGATGATGTGTTGTACAGCAAAGGTCAAGGCCATACTTAGAGGTCAAAGGTAAAAAAGTGTTTTTTTTGTTTACGGCCAATAACTTCTTTATTTTTCTATGAACATTTTTAAAGTTACTATGCAGAAATGTTCATCTTCATTAGATGATGTGTTGCACACAAGACCCAGCTCAATACCTCCAATGTCAAGGTTATACTTAGCAGTCAAAAACGGGGGAGACATCTGTGTTTTTGTAGAAAAACAAATTCTAGTTTGAATTATGGATATCCATATTTCGATTTTATGATATCAATAATTCAGGCCAATTATTGATATCTGTAATTCAAATTAAAGATATTCATAATTCTAATTATTGATATCATTTAATCGAATAATAGATATCAATAATTCATTCCTATTTATTGATATCATTAATTCCAATTATTGATATCATAAAGTCGAATTATAGATATCAAAACATGAATTATGGATATCTATAAATCATTTTAATTATTGATATCATAAATTCGAATTATTGATATCCATATATAGAGTAAATGATATCTATAAATCTGACTTATTTATTGATATCCATTATTGGAATTAGTGATATCCAAATTTCTCCACGGAGACTCAAGTATTGATGCACATATTATTTATAGATATCCATAATTAGACTTATTGATATCAATAAATGGGCCGAATTATTGATATCTATTATTCGAATAATTGATAGCATTTATTCAAATTAAAGATATCTAAATAGATAAAGGATTTATGGATATCATTATTATGAATTTTTGATATCATTAATTCTATATAATGATATCAATAATCAGAATTTTCGACATCAATTAATTGGCTGAATAAATGATATCTATAATCTGAGTAAATGATATCCATTAATAGATTAATTGATATCAATAACTGAGATTTATGATATCAATAAATCAATTAGAATTATTGATATCTATAATTCGAATTATGGATATCATCTGATTTATGGATATCCATAATTCTATAAGGGCGGGGCGCAATTCTGTAAATATGTAATTTATCCCCTGTCCTGCTGAATAGTTTAATTAAGCCACACCCATTATTAGACATCAGCCAATCAGACTACTTGATATGTTATAGTCATTCGTTTAACAAACTGCATCACAGACATTGTAGATCCTATTAAGGTTGTTTCTGTTTGCAAAGATAGGGGTTATCGTGAACAGCAAGATAAGGGTTAATGTTAAATATTATTCTGATTCTAACACTTTTTTTGAGACATTGCTTCTAGTTTTGTGGGACTTCAATCCGGCATTGAGACGAATGACGTCTCAACCCGTGCTAAATTTATATGTAGGGACGGTCTGACTCGCACCACTTTGCCGGAGCAGGCTTAAAGACCAGTTTATTGGTTTAATACCGGTATTAATGTGCTGTCGGTTTCAGCCCTGCGTGGAAACGTCAAGCAGCTCAATGGATCTCTCCAAGACCTGCTGGGCGGCTGTCGCTCAATCAAAATTAGAACTAGGATGTCTAAAAGAGTGTGGTACATTTTGTAAATGATAGGGTAGCTCTTGATGAGTTGTGCTGTTTGTCTCATTTGTCTAGTTGAAACCTGAAACATAGATATCATTTGGACCTTATGGCTTCAAGTACACTCACTTACTCTGGACACATCCCCACTGTGGGGTAATGGTGGTGGTATGTGTGTGTGTGTGCGTGGGTGGGGGGTGGGGGGTGGTAACACTGAATTTTGCCTGCAACATAGGTTGGGCCCCGGCATCTACAATGTAAAGGTGAGCCCAAACAGTATCAAGACTGACAATGTGCCCTAAAAATTCCAGCTCATGTAAAAAGGAAAATTCAGAGTTCGCTCCTCCCGTGGGAGTCACAAGTGTTCTGTCGTTTCGAAACTGAGCACAGATGAAAGACAACAAATTTAACTTGACATTGTTAACCTTTAACCTGCTGAATATTTAATTAGGCCACACCCATTTCTGACTTTGAACCAATCAGATAACTTGGTGCAATTTTTTTTAACAAATTCATAAACTGAATGTCAAACATTGTAGATCCTGATCAGATGGCTTCTTCGGAAGCCATCTGATCTGGATCTACACTGTTTGCAAAGATAGGGCTTGTCGCCTACAGCAGGCTAAAGGTTAACGTGTTCTTGACTAGAAGATCCATATACGCAAGCATCTAAAATTGTATTAAAAGATATCAAATATTCTGAGATTTTTGGATATCTAAAATTATATGTCATGATATCAATAATTAGATTTATGGATATCTATAATCTAATTATAGATATCATTCAAATGTCTGAATTATAGATATCACAATTTTCAATAATGGATATCAAAAATATATTATTGATATCAATAAATGTAATTATTGATATCATAAAATCTTCTTCAATATTTGATATCTATAAATCGAATAATAGATATCTATAAATCGAATAATAGATATCTATAATTGCAATTATAGATATCATTAAACATATAATTGATATCATAAAATGAATAATAGATATCTTATATTATTTATAGATGTCTAGTATTATTTATAGATATCTAATAGTATTTATGGATATCCAATATTTTTATAGATATCATGAATTTTATTTATAGATATCTTGAAATTGTATTTAATAGTAAAACGGCACCCCATACATAATTGATATATTGATATCTATAATTCGAATAATGGATATCCATAATTCGGCTGATTTATGGATATCCATAATTCGAGTTATGGATATCATAAATCGAATTATGGATATCTACTAATATGGATTAAATAGTAAAACGGCACCCAATATATGCGATGTTTCACCAGAAGCTATACTACTCGCATGAAGTAATGACAGGCAATATGCAATTGTGTCGTTGAATTTATCCCAGCCCCGATGTGTGAGTGGTTTTATATAAGCTACAAAATACGGACTTATTGATTGATTGATTGATTTTTTCCAGGTGCAGCAGAGATCGGACAGCTGGCTGGAGCTATGCGGCAGAAATGCAAGCCAATTTTTACCGACAATTTATGCAGTAAGTAAAATATTGAGATTTTTGTCATAAAAGGTCTCACTGAGGCTCTCCCGGACACCAAGGGACGTTTCAGGTGAAACTGTGCGTGTGCGCACAATGTTGACTCAATATTGATTTAATGTTAACCTTGAGTACCTGCTAGGTATGCGTATGGGGCGTCCTTTTACTATTTATTCCGTATTTATAGATAGCCATAATTATTTATGGATATCCATAATTCGAATTATGGATATCCATAAATCAGCTGAATAAGGATATCCATATTTTGATTTATTGATATCCATAATTGGAATTAGTGATATGTGATATCCATAAATCGAATTATGGATATCCATTTTTCGATTTATTGATATCTATAATTCGATTTATTGATATCTATAATTCGAATAATTGCATTCCATTATTCGGCTGATTTATAGATTTCCATAATTGGAATTGTGGATATCATAAATCGAATTATGGAGATCTGTAAATATGGATTTAAAATTAAAACGGAACTCCATATATGCGAAGTTTCACCAGAAGCTATACAACTCGCATGAAGTAATGACAGGCAACATGCAATTATGTCGTTGAATATGCGTGTTTGCGCAATAGCTGTAAAACGCTGATAGTTTAACCCTTTTTGTACCAGAACCCCTCAAAATGGAAATTGGCAAACAGTGCAGGCCCAGATCAGACGCCGCAGAACGCTGCGTCTGATCAGGGCCTTCACTGTTTGCAAAACGTTAAGCCAATTTCCAAATTAATTTTGAAGAAAACATTACCTGTCACCCTTAAATTTTAATAAGAACCGACCTTATTTATAAAGAGTAACACATGTAATCTTCCATATGGCCCTCCTTTCCTGGGTAAGAACTAGTACTAAGCAATTTGGATAGCATCTTTTGCTCAAGGAAACAACACTTGACGCTGGTGGGGATCGAACCGGCTACGTCTCAATCTCAGATCTGATGCTTTACCACTGCACCACAAATTGTGCTATATACAAGGAGGAAGATTCAATTTGGAACCAAAAATGTCAACAAAAAGGGATATTGGCTAACAATAGAGGCTCTGTTCATGCTGTACACTGTACCTTGCCACAACCTTAGCAGGTCACTTTCTGCTTTACCTGGTCTCGGATTCCAAAGACAGGGCAATACAAAAACACGCCTATACAAATACATTGTAACCTTTATCGCCGAAAAAGTGTAACCTTTATCGCCGAAAAAGTAAAAACTTTAAGATTAAAAATTGTAATATTTTCCTTATTTCTGCTCAAAATATAGACTGTGGGTACTCGTTAGAACCGCCTCATCGAGAGTCTAAGACATCTGTTAGATTCCCAAGGTTCGAAGTAACTGGGCTGTCTAATTTCCAGGGTATGCCCGCCCTCCCACCTCTTAAGCGTACATAGACACTTTCCTTTTAAGGCTATACCCCGCCTTTTGTTGAGCATTTAAGTCTCTGACAACAATATTTATGTCGTTTTGGAGAAGTCGCTTCTGATTTTATGGAACTTTTACCCGACATTGACATGAAATGACATCGACACACTGTTGGCCCTATGTAAAACTATTTTTTCCAAAGTTTGCGAATAATAAAAAATAAAAACAATAAAAAAACACAGCAGACGACATAAGCAGACGATATTTTCAGATGTTGTTTTTCTCGGCTTCTTAAGGGGATTGGGAGCAACTGGCCCATTTTCCCGCCATTTTTCAAAGGGAGACAACTTTCGGGACTCCCCGTTTGCTTTTCTGTAAGCCCTGTCCCCCTGAAAAAGGGGTCGACTCTTAAAGGAAAGAATTTGCTCCTCAGGAGCGAATTCTTTACTTTAAGAGTTTGACCCCTATTGACATGTTAGACAAAAATACTTTTGCAGGAGTTGCCTCCCCTGAGGGTGTATCGATTCCCCTTAAAGGTTAATCTCTTTTTACAGCTAAAGACTGCCAAGAAGCATATGTTGACAAGCAAAAACAGATTCCTGGTGGATGTATAATCAACGTCGGGGCTTGTCGCCAGATCAGATGCAGAACCTCGGGATCTTGTAACCGAAACAGCTTTTGCCGCCCGAAAATGGAGGAGAGGAAATTTCAATGTGGAGAAAGGGTGTTTGTGGAGAAGGTGGTGGCGGCGTGCACCGGTCAGCCAGTCAGTCGAATCGAGGTTCGAGGACGGGTTGTGGAGCGAGTAAATAACGGCGCAGGCAGTGCAGGTATGTGTCGTTGATTTGTTTGAATTGAGATTTATTTGTCCGTATTGGAGTTTAAAGGCCCAGTCAACACTATTTCAGCTTACCTATCCACACATTTCCTTGGCAGGCGTGTAAGTAAGCGGTTAACCAGTACAGCGCACATTCATTCGCCAGGCACTGAAAACTACCCTTCTTAAATCAGCGGAAGGGAAATAATGACTTGAATTGAGGTTTAACGTCCCCGTCATCACAAGTTAGGTCATTTTGGATACCTTGCTTCCAACTTTGTGGTACCTTAATCCGACACTGAGACACTGTCTCAAACCATTGTTGGTCCAAACCATGTATCTAAGGTGTCCGAGCGTTTGAAGTTCGACTCATTCTGGGTTCGATTCCGGGCTTCGCCCGAATTTCGGATAAGTCTTTAAACCGGGGCCTCATCTGCCACAGGGGGACATAAAACTCAAACTTACACAAATATATTGCTGTACCAACCTAACTATCACTTACCCGGCGCTCATAGAGTTTGCAATGGCTTTTTACAGCCGTGATATTCTTGTAAAACATGGACTGGCCTCATGTGTTGGGACGTGGGAAAACAGATCACACGCCTCAGAATCCAGCATCTGATCAGGCTCTATAATGCATGCGTAAAACATGGGTGTAAGCGTTTAACGAAATACAGTAGAACTTCGATGGCTCGCTCTCCATTGGGACGATAAAAATGTATTCGAGGCAGCGATATTTCGAGCCACTGAGGGTTTCTATTAGTGCCATACCAGCAGGCATAATGTAAGGTGATTGTGAGAGATATTTTTTCGATGTTCTATATTATAAAGGTATGGTGTGTGTACTCATTAGAATCGCCTCATCGAGGTGATTCTAATGAGTACACATAGCATACATTTGCAAGATAAAAAGAAAGGAATCTGCAAACATTGTCACTATATCGTATTTGGAGGAATTCCCTGCTGACACTAGAGCGGGTTCGATTCATCCATGGTAAACGAGCCATCGGGGGTCGAGCCATTGAAGTTCTACTATTGTCTAAGTCCGCCCTTCGGCCCCCGCCCATCGGGGCCTGAAGAAATGGATGGGCGGCATGATGCTTCCACACAGAGCTGAAACCGACCGCACACGAGCACTGGTACATGTAAACCGCTTAGAGAATCTAAGCCTGCCGAGGCAAAGCGGTGCGAGTCCATGCTTATTAAGCCTAATCGTTTCATTAGGCGGCCAGGCTTGAGATGTCATTTCATGTCAATGTCGGGTAAAAGTCCTACAAAATTGGAAGCAAAGTCTCCAAAATGACCTATACAGTGTTGACGGGGACGTTAAAACCTCAAATCAATTAAAATCAATAAGTCCGCCCGTTCAGGACGATTATAGGAGGCGACAATCCGAAACAATCGACCAACCGGTATTGTCCGTACTTTATTGGGCAGCACCCAGGAAGTCCTGCCAGTTGTCTCCCCTTAGAGTCGTAGTCCCTCTAAACTTAAATAACGTTAATGGATGCACCATTTGCTTGCAAGGGAGGCAAACTTTTAGACATCTGTAATCTAAGCCCCTTCGAATGAGGTATCAAGTCTTCGAGAGAATAGTTGTTTTCTCCCCAGGAGCTATTGTTTCCTTCTAGAGTAGACGCCCATTGAAAAGAAAGACAATATTTCTGAAAGAATTGCCTCCCCTGGCTGCAGAAACAGTAAAACTTCGAAAACTCGAAACCGGATAGCTCGTTCACCATGACTAATCCGATGGATATTTTAGAAAGGAATTCCTGATTTGATGTGTAAAAGGTATGGTGTGTGTACTCAGAATCGCCTTATTGAGGATTCTAATGAGTACACACACCATACCTTTATTTTATAGAATATCGTAAAGATATTGAACCTCTTGAATTGTCCCAAAAATGCTTCATGACCTGAAACTATGATATAATGCTAACGAGGCGATTCTAATGAGTACACAGCATACCATCTTTATTATTTTTTTGGGGTAATTTTTATTTTCCAAACAGACACAAGTACAAATACGACATATAACATCATTAAATGTTGTACAGATATATGTAGGCTAATAATATTCTACCTTTTTCATAACATACTTTCTTTAACCTGACTACTGGATTGCAAGAACGTAAAACACGTACTACTATCTCAGCATGTCTATACACTTAAATTTTTTAAATACTTTAATAAGCTTGTTACTTTGAAAGCATTAATCACGCAGCTCCTTGAAGGATACATATAACTAAAGTTCCTTGATAAAAGTTTCAAGGTGTTTTATTCCCCCCCCCCCTTCCGCCCTCCATCCGTTCATTTTTATGCTTAAGGTTCTGTTCTATTTCAAATACAGCAACTCTGTATTGTGTAATTGCCAGTTTTTCTTTAACAACTCAAACACGACGACACCAAAAACAACAGTCTCCGCTGAGCAATGCCGTATTGATATCCTCATGCTGACATAATCAAACTGAATATTGCTTAAGTTCTCACATGTCTGTCAACATAATATGATATTTGGAGTCCTCACACTGGTTGCCTAAAACATTGACGTTAGCTGGTGTATCGTCAATTTTATTTATAGCAGATATGTTTTGAAAACGGGTAACCACATGTGATACAGTCGGTTATGTTGACGGGGTTCCTCTAAAACAATGTCGAAAGATAGGCGGAATCTGAGGGAATCAATAGCCTTCTCGTCGGTTATGTTTAATTTGAAACAGGTCAGCTCCAGTATTGCGATGTATAGAATGACACATCGCCGCCCGCCGGAGAGGTGTAGATAGACAAGTCACTCGCACAACGTGCTCATGATCTGACCGATTTCCAGACACTTCGGCCCCACTACCACCTCGGCCCCTAGACAGGTCGGCCCAAAACCAAGTCGGCCCTAGACACCTCGGCCCTAGTCACCTCGGCCCTAGACACCTCGGCCCCACTGTCACCTCGGCCCCTAGACATATCGGCCCCAAAGACACCTCGGCCCCACTTTGATATCTGTTAGGTTATGAGCATTTATATCATGTTAAAATCGGCCCCGCCCATCGGGACTTCAAGAAACGGACAGCCTGTGGCATGAGTACTGGTAAACCGCTTAGAGGTTCTAAGCCTGGTCAGGAAAAGCGGTGCGAGTCGGACCGGTCATACTTATAAACCCTATTGATTTCATTGGGCTGCAGGGCTTGAGATGTCATTTCATCTCAATGCCGGGTAAAATTTCCACAAAATTGGAGGCAACGTCTCCAAAATGACCTATACAGTGTTGATTGGAGCGTTTAACGTCAAATCTAACGAACAAAACATCATGTTAACAAACCCGTGTAATGAAGACCCCGCTAAACCCCAGTTTATATGGGGAAAACTGGGGCTCATAGGGGCATACATTATTTACATCACGAAGACACGCTTTTATAATTTTGAGCCCCTTGAATCCCACTTTTATATAGTAAAATTGGGGTTTACAGGGGTAAACCTTTTT
Source organism: Lucinisca nassula (assembly GCA_963580285.1). Taxonomy (NCBI): domain Eukaryota; kingdom Metazoa; phylum Mollusca; class Bivalvia; order Lucinida; family Lucinidae; genus Lucinisca; species Lucinisca nassula. The sequence goes on from OY757021.1 coordinate 50,471,432, forward strand.
TTTTTATTTGAGCAGAAATAATAAAAATACAATTCTTCCTCTTATAATATTCGTGTTTTCGGCGGTAAAGTTTACAATGCATTTGTATAGGCATGTTTTCGCAATTCTTGTTTCTGCTCCAAGATACAGGTTGTGTGTTATATAATTTTGGTTTTACGGAATATTCTATTTAGTTGTTAGGAAACAAGATCAAATTATTTTATTGCTGTTTTTATTCATATAAAAACAACAAATAACCAATGAGGTGTTTATAATAAATATAACAACGCATACACGACATTTTCAGGTTAACTTGGACTACACTCTTAAGGACAGCTAATCCCCCGCCGCCTTCAACCGTGACGTTGACCTTGAGTCCGCATCACGAAAAGTGGGGTTTAGCGGATTGTTCTAATTGTGAATATTTGATACTGATATTCAAGGAGCCTTTTCTACAAGAATATATAGGGCCACGAAGACTTTGCACTCAGTGCACATCCAGATCCATCTGATCTGGATCTACACTGTCATTCAGTTCGCGAATTTTAAATGAATATACATGTATCAAGTAATTTGAGGGTCTGATAGTCAGAAATGTGACTAATAAATAAATTAAATAAATATATAAATAAATAAATTATACAGTATACTTGTTACTGTCCGTCTTTAAATATGGGCTGAAATGACAATCAAATAGGAATTTCTAAATGTGTGAAAATTGATAACAATGGAAACATACAGAGCAATTCCTACAAAAATACGAGCAGTGAAGACTTTGCACACAGTGCACATCCAGATTTACACTGTTTGCCACTAATATATACATATAGTACACGTGTATCAAGTAATTTGAGTAGCTGATAGTCAGAAATGTGAGTAATAAATAAATAAATAAGTAAAATAAAGTATACTACTCGTTACTGTCTTTAATAAGAGCTAGAATGACAATCAAATGTGTGAAAATTGATAACAATGATCTGTTAATCATCAAGGATCTGTTTATTGGGGTAAAGGGATTAGTAACGCCTGGTTGTTCATTGAGCTTCACACTTTACTAATTTAAGTCAATAATTAATTGTTCTTGTAAAACTTTTTGCTTACAATAGTGTACTAACCTGAAATTCATTAATCCCTACCCCGCTGAACACGGTAATCCTTGTCTTTGCTAAACAGTGTATATCCTGATCAGATTGCTCCTGCCCTCTGAACCGGATCTGCACCGTTTTTCATGCTGTTTTTGAATGGCATGCATGCATTATATCAATTGGATTACTTACGAGGATAATTCTAGTTCAGCGAACCTGAACACTTATATTTACCTGCTAAATAAATAAACAAATAAATTGTTTGTTTGCATTGGAGTTTAACGGCCCAGTCAACACTATTTTAGTTCATTTTCGAGCCGGTCAGCTTACCTATCCACACTTAACCTGGGCAGGCTTATACGTAAGCGGTTAACCATTACAGTGCAAATTTTATTTCGCCAGCAAGTGACAACTGCCCTTCTTGAATCAGCAGAAGGGAGAGACTGACCCAAGAAAAGATTTCATAATCAATCTCCACGAAAGAAAGTTGCCGACCCCGGTATAGGTATCGAACCCGCGTCCTCCTGATCACCAGTCATACGCGTATCCGACTTAGCTATCGAGGCCGGATAAATAAATAAACTAATAAATAAATATATAAATATGTTAACAAATATAAGATTATCCCCCATCATCACCATGGTTGACGAAACCGAGGAATGATTTTTTTTTGTTTTGTTTTGTTTTACGGCCCCATCCACCGATCCATCTAGATTTCCATCCAATTAGTAAGGATAACGTATTGAAATTAATTTAAAAACGTATTTTAGCGTTGTGGAATTATTTCGGACAATAAAAAAGCCTATAGATGATCAAAAGAGCAGAGAAGTAGAAAAAAGAGCCTGCTCTAAAGCATGCCGCAATGCAATTAGAATTATACACTTATGAAATAAAAGAGGGGAATTTTCAAATTTATCTTCCATTCTTCTTAAATTAACATATAGATTTTCTATTTAGTAACGTTATAATATATAATAAATATATGTACTATAGGTTCAAATATTCATGGCTCCCTATCAAAATAATCAAATCAGCAAATACAAATAAAAACAAGAGGCCCATGGGCCACTATGCTCACCAGAGCTCAGGTGGGCACTGCCAAATTGCAGCCATGTATTTTAACATGATATCATTTTAATCTGCCAAATGAACCCCCGTATCCAAATGAGCATCAATGTGGACTCAGTATATGAAACATTAGGCCTTTTATGAAGTAGAGGGGGTGGGGCATGGACCCAATGGAGCCCTGGTTGGTATCACTAAATGTGTCTTATCACATAGAACAAGAATATATATGGTTTAGCAGTGGGATCTGCATGGCTGGAGATAAAAGTGGAGGGGTTGGAGCATGCCCTGTCAGTCCCAGGAAAGCCCAAGATTGTTGTCCCTAAATGTGTCTCATCATAAGGACCAAGTATATATATGGTTTAGGGGTGGGAATCTGAACGGTTTCCAAGATATCCTTTCATGAAGTGATAAAGGAGAGGACTGGCACCTGCGGACACCCCTACAGTAGGTGTGCTAATAATAAGGAACAAGAACATAATATATGAATATGGGGTGGGGATTTGAATGGTTTCTGAAATATATGGCCTTTTATGAAGTGGAAGGGCGGGGCACATTGCCTCAGCACAAAGCGACCCCCAAGTTGGTGTGACTGAATGAGTCTTATCATAAAGAACAAGAATATATATGGTTTAGGGGTGGGGATCTAACTATTTCTGAGATATGTGATATTATGAAATGGAGGGGGTGGGGCATGGCCCCAGCACATCCCTGGGGACCCCCAGGTTGGTGTCACTGAATGTGTGTCAACATAATGAACAAGAACATATATGGTTTAGGGGTGGGGATCTGAACAGTTTCTGAGATATATGGCCTTTTGTGAAGTGAAGGGGTGGGGCATGGCTCCGGCGCACCCCGGAAGACCCCCAATTTGGGGTCAATGAATGCGTCTTATCATAAGGAGCAAGAATATATATGGTTTAGGGGTGGGGATCTGTAAGGTTTCCGAGATATTGGGCCTTTTATGAAATGGAGGGGCGGGACATGGCCCCGGCGCATCCGGGGGGACCCCCAGTTTGATGTCACTGAATGCGTCTTATCATAAGGAACAAGAGTATATAGGGTTCAGGGGTGGTGATCTGAATGGTTTCCGAGATATTGGGCCTTTTATGAAGTGGAGGGGGTGGGGCATGGCCTCGGCACATCCCGGAGGACCTCCAGGTTGGTGTCACTGAATGCGTCTTATCAATAGGAACAAGAATATATATGGTTTAGGGGTGGGGATCTGTAAGGTTTCTGAGATATAGGTCATTTTATGAAGTACTGGGGGCGTGGCATGGCCCCGGCACAACCTACTGGACCCCCAGGTTGACATAAAAGCATATGGCTGAGAGAAGTTTACTAAAGGAACAGTTCTATGAAAGTTTTGTCAAAATATCTGCAAAGGCTTTGTAGTTAATGCCATTTTTCAATTTTCCCCATTATAAGTCTATGGAAAATCTAAGTTGCCATAGCAACCAAACTAAAGAGCCGAATTTCATAAAAAACACAAAACCTGTTAAGGCAAATATGGTGAATATTTCCATAAACTTTCAGCCTCATAGAGCATACGGTTTCTGAGGAGATGATTTTTTAAGTATTTTTTTTTCTATTTTTTCATTTTGGTTTCCATGGCAACCAATACAAATGAGCAGTAGGCCTAAAATCATATGGCAGATAGTAGATTGCCTAAGGAATATTTCTATGAAAGTTTTGTCAAAATATCTGCAGTGGCTTGGCAGTAAATGCCATTTTTCAATTTTCCCCATTATAAGTCTATGGAAACTCTAAGTTGCCATAGCAACCAAACCAATGAGCCGAATTTCATAAAAAACACAAACTTTCAATCCCCCAGCCCAAGGATGCTACAGATAAAAATTGGGCTGAATCCGTCCAGTGGCTTCAGAGAAGAAGATGTTTGAAAGGGTTGACGTCAGACGACGACGACGACGACGACAACGACGACGACGACGCCGGACAACTGCCTATCCTATAAGCTCCCCCGGAGCCTTCGGCTCTGGTGAGCTAAAAACTCATCGGGCATCCAACCCGATCTCTTATTTAAGTGGCAGCCCCGTGAAAAGCAAAGTGGGGCCGAAGTGTCTAGGTATATGGGGCCGACGTGTCTTGGGGCCGAGGTGTCCAGGGGCCGACCCGTCTAGGGTTTCAATTTTATGTGGGGCCGAGGTGGTTTTGGGGCCGAGGTGTCTAGGGGCCGAAGTGTCTAGGGGCCGAGGTGGTTTTGGGGCCGAAGTGTCCTGTCGACCATCTGGCCTGCCCTACAATCGACCTCCAAACGGCGACGCACCATCCAGCAGATCGCCGCTAGAGCCGATCTATTTCTCACTGACACCGCCATTACGAGTCAGTTATGCTAGGATTAAACTCTTATAAATACATTATATAAAGGGCCCCATTTTAATAAAAACCTTGCCATTTTATTGTTAATTGCTGCAATCAACTTTTCGCCCATAAATTTACCTCCTTTCGAAATTGATATAAACGTATTTAGATGCAGTGAGTTATTAAAAAACTTGGTTTTCTATATATAGTGCTTTGCTACAATAAGTATGAAATTTAATATTTCATGTCGGTCCTGGTATGAAAAAAGAATAATTTTCTCATCTAACTGTAAATTCAGATTTGTATTCACCAGGATCCAATCTTTTAGTACGTGCCAAAATTGCTTCACCACGTTACATTCCACAAATAAATGTTGTATTGTTTCTATATGTTCATTGCAGTAAGTACATCTATTATTATCAGTTTTGTTTATCCTATATAAAAATGATTTAGTGACTGAAATTTTATTATTAATTTTATACTGGAAATCTTTGAGAGCTACTTCATTTAGTTGTTTTATTAGTCCATTTCGATTTTTATATTCTTGCTCATTTAAATTTCCGAATTCCCTTTGTCACTTATCTTGGATTGTTATTTCATTTGTTTTTGTCATAGTATCGTAAAATCGTCTACATCCCTTTTTATCCTCAATAAGAGATTTTACATAAATATTGAATCTTACTTCAAATGCTGAAAGGATACATACAATTCTATTGTCTCTTATCAATATTTTCCATTCTTCAGGTATTTTAGAGCATTATACTCAAGGAAGGTTCCTCTGATATTGAAGATTGTTTTAAAAGTTTCAAACTGGTAAAAGATTCCTTGGTTGTCCAGTAGGTCAGATATTTGTCTAACACCTTTTTCAAACCAATTTTTAATGTAAAAAGTTTGACCACGGACCATGTTTGTATTATTCCATACCGGAGAGTTTAAAACTTGATACATTGACTCTATTTTAATCTCCCCACAATAATATGCCCAGCTTCGTAAAACATCTTTCCAAAACGGATTGCTTATATCATCACGAAGTCTAAAAGCATAACCAGGACCTAGACTAAATAGTTTTTGAAAGTCTATAAGTGATAAAGAAATCCACGTACATTTTTCAGAATTCTGGATAACCCTACGTAACGCTTTTATAAAATGTTGTATGTTAATCATTCTGAGGCCACCTGCATTTATATTTTTGATAATTATACATCGCTTTATTCTGTCTTACCCCGAGTTCCACAAAAATTTAAAAAACATCTTTTCAAGTTGCTTTATCAGGTTACCCGGTGGATTTGGTAGATCCAGAAACAGGTGTGTAAATTGAGACAGGGCTAGAGATTTGACAATCGTTATTCTACCCAGCAGAGTTATTTTCCGTCATACCATCTTTATTTTAGGTACTAAACCCAATTGTGCTTCAGGACCTGAAACTATGATATAACGTTAGTAGTTCGAAGTACCCCTATTCCGAACAACTTTTCATGATCCCGAAGATGTTCGAGTTATCGAAGTTCCACTATATGTAATGCACATGCATTAGGGATATTTTTCCGATTTTATCTTGAGATGGTATGTTGTATGCACTCATTAGAATCGCCTCATCGAGGAGATCCTAATTAACACAGGCGCAATAGATTGTATTTTGTTTGTATTCATTAGAAATGTCTCCATCAGACGATTTCTTTTGTTTTATTTGAGGTTAAGCGTCCCCGTCAACACTGTAAAGGTCATTTTGGAGACGTTGCTTCCAATTTTGTGGGACTTTTTCCCGACATTGAGATGAAATGACGTCTCAAGCCCTGTTGCCCAATGAAACAAATAGGGTTTATAAGCATGGACGGCCTGGAGCTTGGAGAAGTAGATTGGGCAGCACGGTGCTTCCACGCAGAGCTGAAACCGACACATCACGAGTACTGGTACACCGCTTAGAAAGTCTTGGCCTGCCCAGGAACGTCCCTGCAGGTTTGTTATGGCGGGCCGGTCATTCATCCCATTATCGGGTAAAATTCCCACAAGATTGAAAGCAACGTCTCCAAAATAACCTTAATAGGAATGACGGGGTTGTAAAACCTCAATTCAAACAAACAAACAAACGTATTACGCCAATACAAATAACTTTGGAGTACTGTATACGTGCTTGAGCCTAATTAAACTGAAATCAGCTTTTCTGTTTCTTTCAGTATCTGGAGTAGGATGTGCTTCTGTTTCTGTCCCTGGATTTTATCGTAGAGTACGCGTAGACGAGAATGGATTTTTCAGATTTTACGTGCCATACTGCATTAGGAAGGTAGTGATCAGGGCGGCAGCGGAAGGATTTGTGTCTAACGTGAAAGTGGTGGACATACCGTCGGACAATCTCGGTGTTATAGAAAACGTACAGGTTGTACTATATCAGTTGGCCGATCCAGTTTTAGTAGAAGCGGGAGAAGAAAATGTCCTTGAAACCACAAGCGCAACTAGGGTTGTCATTTCAGCCGGAACTATTTTTCGGGATGAAGATGGAAACGAGGCAGGGGGTAATATCAACGCTATCCTAAACTTCATCGATCCAAGCAACGCTAATTTTGACGATTCCCCTGGTCGATTCGTAACTGACAGCGGGGGGTGAGCTGATCTCCTTCGGTGTCCTTAACCTTCGCTTCCAGGCTGATGACGGCAGAGCGTTAATCCCAGACGGAGATATGCGCATAGTTCTTGTTGACACTGACGCGACAGACTATAAGCTTTGGTTGCTTAACAGCGACGGGGAGTGGACAGAGAAAAGTTCAAGTTCTGTCATTGGTAGCGGATCAATCTCCCCAGCTTTCCCTACAAGAGGCAAGCGACAGGCAGGTGGCGATGATTTGGGCGGATTCGGAGATGACGATATCGGTCAGTGGATAAATATTGATAAGGTTACAAATGGCGAGCAATGTTATGTCAAGGCAAGGGTATTTGAAGACGCTACGTTTACCAGTGAAGTTGTGAACAATGGTGTTGACCAGTACCAACCAAAATTCTTGCTCAAAGTTGGAAACAGCGCACCTTACCAAGGGCTTAACTTGTACCGTCCACCAACCTTCAATCCAGGACAAACGTGTCACGAAGTCCGTTGCGGAGACGATCCAAGGATAAAAGGATACGTATCTGTCTATACTCAGGAAACACTCGGTAATGGCCAAAGTGTCCCATTTCCAGCTATTCCTGTTCAACAAGGAAACCCTACTCTACCACCACCATTAAACACAGAACTTGTTAATCACAACTACGCAGTAAATATGGCTGAAACGGAGGCCAGCTTAGATTTCAGGTCTTCTCGGACTGGGCCGCTTTATCAGGATCAGACTGTATGTGAAAATTCTTCACCCACAGATAATTCTCTTTGGTTTGCTCGCAGGAAACCCGTGTTCACGGGCGCAGATTTAGGCACTGACTTTTGCTACGCCAGGATAATGAGTATTTATCATCGAGGTCGAGATGACTTGGTCGACCAGCTGCAGGGCACCAGTGTGTGGGGCACTGATCCATATTACTACGCCGATAGCATTGTACAAAAAAATGAATTTGTTCCTTCTGTGCATCAAGATTTCGCGTGTTTAAGATACAGATGTAGCGAAGATGGCGACCTCACAACAGTTTATCTCGACACGTTTGTAACGAAACCGGGAAATATCACGTGTACCGAAAGAAAATTGACACCTCCGGTCTTAGATCCTGCCAGTCCTGTGTACGGGTACTAATACGGTGTTGATGAGGTTATAACTAGGGAAGAATGTCTAGCAGTGGACGACCCGGAGAAAAAAGCAGGTTCTGTTTACTGTTACATAAGACCAGGACCAGGGTCTGACGTCGATTCTACCGGTTAAATTAGTCCTAAGGTTATCGAGAAATTGACCCTGTTAATATCCCACTGTATACTGGTGAACTTTTCTATTGCTATATGTTGAAAGAGTCTATTTGTCATTTAAGGGATGTCAAGCCTATTTCTTCATTTTTATTCCATTTGTGACAGAAAATCCTGTCCGCAAACAATGCAGACCATGATCAGGTGCCGTATGATCTGAGCCTGCGCAGTTTGACAGGCTACTCTTTTTAAGGGCTTCCCTCTTATAATGGGATTATCTAATATCTGTTTATGTCACCTGCTGTATCTGCTGGCAAACTCATCAAGCATATTGTTGCGTGCAGGAAAACAGTGTGGACCCTGATCAGACTACTTCTAGAGGAGTTGATTGATCTGGAGCTACACTGTTTGCAACGTTGACTTTTATAGTAATCAGCAGTCAACATAGCTGACAATTATTACGAACAGTTGTTATTTTGATCAAAGTAATTAGCAAGACGAAGTCTCACGCTGGCGGACCTGAGCTGAGCATGGTAAAAGTGATAGAATTACCGTTTACGGGTAATCCCACCAGTCAAGACACAGAACAGTCTTTATTTTCGTTTATTGTCATAAATACAGAACATTCCTTTGTTGAAAACCTGAAATCCATATGTAAGCTCTAAGACATCAAGGTTATAGCGCTGACTCTAATCAGACTGCGGTGATGCATCACCTAATTTGAGCTATTCTCACGGATACTTTTCTACATTCCGTGCTATTCACCTTATTTGTATTATCTGCTGGTTCCTAGTCTGAAGGTAATCAGTGTTGGAAAAACAGGTAATCAGACCCCCCTGATCTTAAAAGGTCAGGGGGTCTGGTTACATGTTTTTCCAATATTGACAATGTGCAAGTTGGGAGCCAGCAAATAATGCAAATATGGTGAATTTAGTTCACCTAAGCTCGAAGTGCTCATGTTGAGCTATTATGATCATGCTATGTCTGTCGTACGTCGTCTGTCAACAATTTACTTAACAGTTTTCTCCTTCTAAACCGGTGAATGGATTTTGAAATAATTTCATAGGAATGTTTCTTGGATGACCCTTTACCAGAATTGATTATATTGTTCCGCTTCGCTAAACAAAATGGCCATCAGAGCTATAAATAGAAAAACCTTTTAATAACATCTCCTAGCCCACTGGCCCAATTTCGAAATAATCTTATAGCAATATGTTTGCTTGTTTGATTTTAGGTTTAACGTCCCCGTCAACACTGTAAAGGTCATTTTGGAGACGTTGCTTCCAATTTTGTGGGACTTTTACCCGACATTGAGATGAAATGACATCTCAAGCCCTGTCGCCCAATGAAACCAATAGGGTTTATTAGCATGGACGGTCCGCCTCGCACGGCGGTTCCTGGACAGGCTTAGATCCTCTAAGCTGTTTACCAGTACTAGTGTGCGGGCCGGATTCAGCTCTGCGTGAAAGCATCATGCAGCCCATATATTTCATCAAGCCCCTATGGGCGGGGGCATTTATAGCAATGTTCCTACGTTGACTCTCTACTAAAATTTCTAAAATGGTCCCTTTATGCTGAACGAAAAGGCCACTAGAGCTAAAGATGGAGAAAAAAACCTTTATCAACAATTTACTCAAACGTCATCTCCTTCCAAACCGGTGGTTTGATTTCAAGACAAATTCACAGAAATGTTGCTCGGGTGACCCGCTACCACTTTCACTCCGATTAACAAAATGGCTGCCAGAGCTAGAAATAGATAACTTTAATGATATCTCCTCCTGGGCAAATGGTCCGATTTCAAAATAATTCCCTCTTGTGACCCTTTAGTGCGATTCATTCTGTTTTGCTGGATACAATGGTCACCAGAGCTAAGATAAGTAAAATCTTTAAATGGCATCTCCTTCTAGGCCAATTGAAGGCCCTATATTAAAATGAATTCACAGAAATGTCCAACCGATGCATTTTTATCAGAATTGCTTAAATTGTTCTGCTATAGAGCTGAAAATAGCAAAATCTTCAAACGCCTCCAAGACAAATGACTCTATTTTAAATAATTTCACAGAAATGTTCCTCTAATGTTGCTGAAAAAGTACCCTTCTGATGAAAAGATGGCCTCTATAGGTTAAACCTAGAAAAAAATATTTGGGCGACAGCTCCTTAGACTCAATTTCTTCTCATTAGTAAAACACGCCTATACAAATACATTGTAACTATTATCGCCGAAAACAAATAAAAAAAATTGATGAAAATTGATATAATTTTCTTTTTTTCTGCTCAAAATATAGATTGTGGGTACTCGTGAGAACCGCCTCATCGACAATATAATATAATACAATATAAAAGTGGGGTTCGAGGGGGTCAAAATTATACAGGCTTGTTTTCGTGGTGATAAGCCATGAAACTTCTTGGACTCAGATGAGCGACCCGGGCCTGTCATGGCCCTTTTGTTTCTCTACAGCGAAGTTAGAATCCACAATAATTTACCATATGTCTTTCAAATAATGTGTTTATTTGTATTATGCAATTTTTGCGGATTTTCTATGTATATGAGTTTGTTTCTTTCGTTTTACACAATAAAATTATTATTATAAAATAACTAACGTTCTAGTTTATCACACATTTTGTGCTTTGCTTGTTTGATTGATTTGAGGTTTAACGTCCCCGTCAACACTGTAAAGGTCATTTTGGAGACGATCCGACTCGCACCGCTTTGCCTTGGCAGGCTTAGATCCTCTAAACGGATTACCAGTACTCGTGTGCGGATTGGTTTCAGCTCTGCGTGGAAGCATCATGCAGCCCATCTATTTCTTCAAGCCCCGATGGACGGGGGCCAACACATTTGGTGCTGTTTTTGGTTAACTTCACATCAACAGAAAATGGTCATATGAAAATAAAAGTACATTGCGATAAAACACTCATGTGCTCAAATGCGAGACATTAATAACACACCCGACCTTGTGAACAAGTCCGTGTAATGAACACCCCTCTAAAACCCACTTTATACAAAATTGGGTTTACAGTTGTATGTATTATTTTTCTTATTCCTGGTCCAAGACATAGGTCGTTGGTACTCGTTAGAACCGCCTCATTGAGGCGGTTCTAACGAGCAGCAAAAACCTATGTTTGAAGTATTAATATGAAAACAAAGCAACAGATTTTCCACAGAAAAGTAACCATTTTGGAGATGTGAAAATGCACTATGTCGCATGGGTGTGTTACCGTAATGAAATAGCATCGTTCCTATTTCTGAATGAGCATTTTCGCATGAAATTATCGAGCCTTTTTTTTTTTTACAGATAAAAATGTAACGTATTTTCTCTTATTTCTATATTAAATATAGAATATGGGTGCTCGATAGAACCGCTTCATTGAGGCAATTCAAACGAACACCAACAATATACAGTAAAATTCTAAAATTAAGACCACCTAAAATTAAGACCACCTAAAATTAAGACAAAAACTGCTTTTAAAAGCTTATTGAGAAGGTTTTAGATTTTCTCTCTTTGTTTTTTACACTCAGTGTCTCATAATAAGAGACCACTTTTGGGACTGTTCAAAAGTGGTCTGAAGGACCACTTTTGAACAGTTACAAAGGTGGTCTAAATATAGGGATTTTACTGTATGCGTTTTAGCAAAAATAAGGAAAACACTTGGAACACAACTAAGCAAAACAATGTATACCCCTGTAAACCCCAGCCTTGTATTGGTTGTTTTTACGTTCCCCCGGCCTCAACACTATTTAGGCCATTTTGTAGACGTCGCTTCCGATTTTGTGGGCCTTTTACCCAACATTGAGATGAAATGGCATCTCAAGCCATAACGACAATTTTAGGAGCGGTCCGACTCGCAACACTTTTCGTGGCCAGGCTCAAACCTTCTAAGTGGTTTACCAGTATTCATGTTCGGTTGGTTTCAGCATTTCGAGGAAGCACCATGCAGTCCAATCACTTTCTCGAACCCTATAAAGCCCCCGCCCATCGGGGCTTGAAAAAACATTAGGGCTGCATGACGCTTCCACACAGAGATGAAACCGATCGCACACGAGTACTGGTACATGTAAACCACTTAGAGGATCAAAGCCTACTCAGGCAAAGCGGTGCGTGTTGTACCGCCAATGCTTATAAACCCTATTGGTTTCATTAGGCGACAGGGATTGAGATGTCATTTCATCACAATGTCGGCTTAAAGTCCCACAAAATTGGAAGCAACGTATCCAAAAATTACCTATACAGTGTTGTCGGGAACGTAAACCTCAAACAAACAAATAAAACTCCAACCCCACAGGCGATGGCGCAATCGGTTTTCGTGCACAACACAAATGAACGTTGGGCAATTCTAACGAGCATCTGCGATCTATTTTTCTACCGTAAACAAGAAAACAGTTACAACTTTATCAGAAAAAAATGCGAGTTCGTTTTGGGACCATGAAAGAACCCAGCAGGCACATGACGTAATTGTGACGTCACTTCGACGTCGGTGCAACTTCACAACTACGTCGTTACAACGTCGTGACGTTGACGTTGCCTTAGCGACGTGTGCCTGCTTTGAATACACACACGGTCATATTGGTGTGTAATTCCTTATCTTGCTGGATCATTTTTGGCCACACGCATGTCCGACCATCAACCAGTTAAATTACTTAATATAATGTATCCATTCAATTTGCAAACAGAATAACAGTGTAGATCCTGATCAAGTGGCATCTGATCTGGGTCTGATAGGATTGTCGTGTTCAGCAGGATAATTCCCGGCAGGCTCATGACGTAATTGTGACGTCACATCAAGGTCGATATAACGTCATGACGTTTATGATACGTCACATCGCATCGACGTTGATTTGACGTTACCCTAACGACATGTGCTGTTGGGTAAGGATTAATGAGTAAAAGCCTGATTGCGATCTGAAAGAGTTTCCAAAATGGGGTAACACAAATGTGCAGCATAGAATGGTGCTATGGGCAATGGCTACACCCCGCATACTTTTATCTGTTTTTAATGACAGATTCTATCTGTCATCTCTAGCTACATGTATCCTGCGTGTTGCAAAGTAGTTCCGGCTTTCTTACGACTTTCTTCCGGCTTTCACCGCCAAAGAAATATGAGTCCGCACAAAAATGTAGTCCGGTTAGGCGCAGTTATCAAAATTGTACATCCTATAATCGCAATACAAACTTTTGAAGCAGACGACTTGGCGATTTTATCTTACCTTTCCGAGAATATATTCAGCACTTCATATGAATCAGCTGTATCATGCGAGACTGTATACCTAGATGCGGCATCTGCTTAGACGTCTGCTCAGGTTTTACACTGTTTTTTAACAGTGCTGTCAACATTTAATCCTTAAAGACCAGTCGGTCAGCTGCAGACCAGAATATTAATGGGTTTTCCGACATTCGAGGTCATGTCTAGGTCAGTTACAACTAGGTGTATATCAAACTTTGCGAGAAAGGCTGTCCCTTTCAACCCTGGAATATGGTACAGATACCTATGCAAACAGTGTATGGATGGATGGATGATTTATTTAAAGACGCTCAACCCTAACCGGGCATATAGCGTCTAAAACAGTCAAATATTATATATAAAATTGTGCAAGATTAAACAATTAAAATTTTAATAATTACAATTTGTTAAAAAGACCGATTTCTTTAAGAAAATTGATTAATTGGTAAAATGGTACATTATTAAAAAGATCTTTCATCGTAGTAATATTAAAATATTTAGAACGTACATGGTTAAATTCAATACATGAGATGAGGAAGTGTTTAACTGTGAACGGTTCGTTACAGGATATGCAGAAAGGTGCTTGTTCGTTTTTTAAAATGTAGGAATGAGTGAGTCTTGTGTGTCCAATACGGCATCTCGTAATTTTTGTCTGGTCTTTTCGGCTGTAGTTCAAAAATGAGCATTTACTGTAAAAATTAGGTTGAATTCTGTTTAATTTATTATTAGTTTCATTGTCCCAAATAGATTGACATTTTTTCTTTATATATTTATTGATGTTTGATTTGAAATCGGAGAAAGGAATTTTTAAGTTTGTAACTGTTAAAGATAATGCCGACTTGGCTTCCAAGTCAGCCAATTCATTTCCACGAATATTAACATGACTTGGAAGCCAGCAGAATATAATCTCCTTGCAGACAGAAAGGTAGTGATATTTTCGTAAAATTTGTTGAATCAAGGGGTTCCTGTGCTGTTGGTCTTTCAGAGCTTTTAAAACAGAAAGGGAATCGGAATAAATGACAAATTGTTTTTCAGATTGATCTCGTATATGATATAGTGCTATATCAATTGCTTTCGCTTCAGCGGTAAAAATAGAGCTATTATCCGGTAATCTAATGCTGTCAGTAAAATTCGGACTAATGACAGAACAAGCAACTTTCTCATCTTGTTTCGAACCGTCAGTGTAAATGGAAATGTGACGTTTAAAATTGGATTTGATTTCTAAAAATTCGTTCTTAAAAATATGTGATTCTACTTCGGATTTCTTATTTTTATTTAAATCTAAAATAATCTTCGGAGCACTTAACGTCCATGGCTCTTTTGATGGAAGGGAAAAAGGTTGAATATTGTTAATGTTAATATTGGCCTCCTCAAACAATGGTTTGATTCGGAGGCCAAGCGGTTTAATAGCCGATGGTTTGTTGTTGTAAAATCTTTCGTAATTATGATTAAAAACGGTATTATATGCTGAATTTCGTGGATTGGCGGCTAATTTAGTAGAATATTGTAGAGACAATTTCTCTCTTCTTACATAGAGTGATGGTTCATTTGATTCAGCATAAAGACTTTCAATAGGTGAAGTTCGAAATGCACCTAGTGCTAGACGTAAACCTTGATGATGTATAGTGTCCAAAGATTTTAAATAAGATTTCCTAGCAGATCCATAGACTATGGAGCCATAGTCCAATTTGGAACGAATTAATGATCTATAAAGATTTAAAAGAACAGTGCGATCTCCTCCCCAGTCGGAACTGGACAGGACTTTAAGAATATCAAGAGCTTTTAAACATTTAGCTTTCAAAGCTTTGATATGGGGAATAAAAGACAATTTGTTATCGAACAAAAGACCCAAAAACTTCGCTTCAGTGACGACTGGAATTGGACTGCCGTAAATAGTTAGAACAGGATCTAAATGTAACTTTCGTATTTGACAGAAATGAACACACTGAGTTTTTGTTTTAGAAAATTTAAAACCATTTTCTGTCGCCCAAGTTTCTATATTATTCAAACACCTTTGCAGTTTAAATTCAATGGTTTCCATATTTTTGGAACGATAAAAAATTCCAAAATCGTCAACAAAAAGCGAACAATCTGGGTCTTTTACACATTTAACTATATTATTAATTTTTATGCTGAACAAGGTTGGTGATAAAATACTACCTTGAGGTACACCTTGTTCTTGTTCAAATGTGTCCGATAATGTATTTCCTATGCGAACATTAAATGTTCGATCGGACAAGAAATTTTGAACAAAAAGTGGCAATCGGCCTTTAAGGCCCAAGTTGTGTAAATCTTTCATGATGCCATATTTCCAAGTCGTATCATAAGCCTTTTCTAGGTCAAAGAATACAGCTACGACATGTTCTTTTTTAATAAAGGCATCACGTATAAATGATTCTAAGCGAATCAAATGATCGTTAGTAGAGCTGTTTTTTCTAAATCCAGCTTGAAATTTAGTGATAAGCTGATTCGATTCTAAGAACCAAACCAGCCTATCATTAATCATTCTCTCCATTGTTTTACATAAGCAACTTGTCAAAGCAATAGGTCTGTAATTAGTGGCTTCAGTATGATCTTTATTAGGTTTCGGAATAGGAATAATGGTAGCTTTTCTCCAGTTTTCAGGGAATTTTCCAGTGATCCAAATATCATTCAGAATATTTAATAATGTTTCCAATGCCTTGTTGGGTAAATGTTTTAAAATTTGATAGTGTATGTCGTCAGGACCAACAGCAGTATCATGAGATTTATGGAGAGCATCTAATAATTCTTTAGTAGTGAAAGGTAAATTATATTTTTCGTGATTTAATGAGGAAAAATTTAAATTCTTTTTCTCTTGTTCTTGTTTAATATTTTGGAATTTTTTTGAATAATTTAAGCTAGAGGAGTTTTTCTGAAAATTTCCCCCCAAGGCATTGGAAATGTCTTTAGCCGTTGAACATATATTTCCGTTCGATTTGATATGGACATGTTTATTTGATTTGTTTTTGCCACTAATTTTTCGAATCATGTCCCATATTTTCTTAGTTGGTGTTCTTGTATTCAGTTTGGAGACGTATTGCTGCCAAGATGCTTTTTTGGCCGATTTTATTGTTTTGCGAGCTTTAGCTCGCATATGTTTGGCATGGATAAGATTTTCTTTTGTTGGTTGTTTATTGAATTTTCGTAATGCAGATTTTCTTTTATTGATTGAAGTTTTAACTTCGTCATTAAACCAAGGTCTGTTTCTTTTTGAAAAAGTCGAGGATTTAGGAATACATTTTTCAGCAATATCAATCAATTCATCAGTAAAATCTTGTATATCACTTGCAGTTTTAAAAAGTTCAGGGTCGAGTTTTTCATTACATAATTGATTAAAATTTTCCCAATTTGCTTTATTCAAATTCCATCTGGGGTGACGATCCTCATGGGTCGATGCAATTTCTTCAATTACTATCGGAAAATGATCGCTCCCATGGAGATCGTCCACAACAGACCAATCAAAATCTAGATAAATATTTGGAGAGCAAATTGAAAGATCTAAAGCAAAATAATTTCTTGTGGGAGAATGAAGATATGTTGGTTGTTTATCGTTAAATAAACATAAATCATTTTCAGCAATAAAATTTTCAATGATTTCTCCTTTGTCATTTGTATCCGAGCAACCCCATAATTTGCTGTGACTATTAAAATCTCCTAATAATATATAAGGACTAGGTAATTGATTTGTTAAATTTTCTAATTCTTGTTTAGAAAATCTATAATGTGGTGGGAGGTAGACCGAACAAATCGTTATGGATTTGGATAAAGTGACGTTTACAGCAACAGCTTGTAAATTAGTGTTTACATCTATTTTCCTATGAGGAACGTCAGATTTTACCAGGATTGATGTACCTCCTGATGCCTTCTGATTATCCGTTGTGATATGATTGTACATATTGTAACCTTTGAAATTAATATTATCTGTAGTTTTCAAAAAAGTTTCTTGGAGACAAATGACATTAGGAGAAAAAAGTGTAGTTAAAATTAAAAGTTCGTTAAAATTGGCTTTCAGTCCTCGACAATTCCATTGAATTATTGACTTCTTATCCATGGTTGAATGGAGAGAAGATTAAAACAAGGAATTTAATCCTTTATCTTTTATTATTAGGCTTTAAGAACGTGGAGGGATCATGGTCCAACTCCATGTCCTCAAGGGCGCCGTACTGATTAGCCAGTTTTACTGGATCAGCAGACGCCCCTTTACTGTTTGGGTTTGATCCTTTATGCTTTTCTTTGCCGTTTTTTTTCTTTTTGATCTGCTGTCCCCGACGTGGATCGGGAGTGAGATCTGCTAGATTGTTTGCCGTTAGGTTGTGAACTGGTCTGTGAAGTTTGTCTAGATTCTGTTCTTGAATGATGAGTAGATGTAGTAGGTTGTGACGATGTAGTAGGTTGTGAAGATGTAGGTTGTGACGATGTGGTTTTGGGTTTTACAGAAGAGGTAATAACTTTAGAATGGGGTTTAATTTCAAAATCTTTCTCATTAAATTGTGTGGATGTTTCTTTTGTTTCAGGTTTGCTGGTAAGGGATTGTACAACTTTGGCGAATGTGTTTTCTGGTTTGTTTTGTTGAATTTTCTTTGCTTCCAAATAGGTGACGTTTTGTGTAACTTTGATTTTCATGATTTCTTTTTCTGTTTTCCAAACTTCACAGACATTGGATTTAGACAAATGATCTTTTCCGCAGTTCACACATTTCGGAGAATTCTTGCAGTTGGTAGTGTGGTGATCGGTACCACCACACTTCTCACACACAGATCCGTCAGGGACAGTACAGTCGTTTTCGTGGTGTCCAAACCTCTGACAATTGAAACATCGCAGAGGATTGGGCACGTAAATGTCAACCGGTATTATCCTGTAAAATATTTTCAGTGACTTCGGCA
The DNA here is from genome assembly GCA_963580285.1 of Lucinisca nassula. Lineage (NCBI taxonomy): Eukaryota > Metazoa > Mollusca > Bivalvia > Lucinida > Lucinidae > Lucinisca > Lucinisca nassula. The sequence continues at coordinate 50,489,824 of OY757021.1, forward strand.
AGGAAGTAGTGTTGAATGTTAGAAGTAACGTATTTGTGTCAATGAGTTTTCCATCTTTTTTAATCTTAAATCGTTTGCAGGCCATTACTCCTTGATCTTTTAGATATTCGACGATGCTAGTTTCAGATTCTTGTTTTAACATTCTGTCACGGATAATACCTTTGCAAGAATTTAGTGTTTTATGTTCCGTGACAGAGACATTCAAATTGTAAAATTTATTTATTTTGAGTAGATTTTCTGTTTGTGATTTTCTGTTTGTTTCGACCAAAAGAGTTCCATTTTTTAATTTTTTGACGTTTTTGGGTGTTCCTATAATTGATTCAATTTGCTTTTCGATTATAAAAGGTGATAAAGTGGTAATGGCCTTTTCTTCCTTGCTCGAAATCACTAAAAATCGAGCGAAATTTTCATTGGCTTTAAAATTGAATGTCGGTTCCGGGTCGTCATCTGATAGGTCTAAAAATGCTCTTTTTCTTGTGTTGGATCCCATGGTGATAATTTGTGATTCGATAGCTATGCGCCCCACCCTCCTTGGAGCCCTACAAGGGGACGTTTAATGGAAATGGATCTCCTATTTCCAACGCCAAGGCTACATTGCTATTATACTCGATGACAGGACCAGAGTCCTTCCGCTCCACTTCTGTTTTATGACTCCCAACTATGCACCCAGATTTCAATGAAAAAATGGGGAACAGTTGGGACCCATCCCCACCCGTATTCTCTCCCTCACAGAAGCTTCTGCTGAAATTCCCCAGTACAAGCCCACCGATTGATCCATCAGCCGCCGCCCATCAAATAACACTCAAAGATAGAGGAATAAGACAAAATTACACCCGGTTTGTACCATAAAGATACGTAAAAAAGAAAGAAGGAAGATAAGGACAAGCTGTGCGATTCTAGAGCTTGGCACGACTGAGCCGATTGATTCAGGCCGGATCTAGCCCAAACCCCTCTTCTATCTGAAATATGGGCCAAAATGATGTGTTGAAAAGCTGGAGATCCCTGGGCTTTTCTCAATCATCAGGATCCCTTCTTCCAGCATACGAGACGCCACTCACGGCAAACAAGTGGCTCCTGTTTCAACAAGGAATTTCATCCCCATTCACTACAGAAGGAAAGTGATCTGTATATTTTATTCCCTACAGACAAGGGAGGCCGAAAACGTTTGCTTAAATAAAAGCTTGGCTCTGAAAACAGGAGATCCTTTGCTAAATATGAGATCCACGATTATGGTAAGAAATTATTGAGGTGATAAGTTTCAGAGAGAACAAAGGATTTTATAAACTAATAAAGAATAAAGCTGTGTTAGATGATGACGAACACTTCAGAACTTCGTGATAAGTATCCAATTCTGTTAACATTGATGTAACATAAAATAACTTTGGGGTAACATGAAATGACAAGTTACTTATCTAATAACGTATACAAAATGCATCTTTCATTGATGTGCAGAGTGAAGGAGCATGAAAAAGTGACACATATACAGTACAAACATATACAGATGAGGTTTCTTCTTTGTGGTGCGCGACCCACCAGCAATGATGATACACATACAAATGCAGCGTGGTAGTAACATGAGATAGGAAAGGTTTAAAAGGATAGATCTCGCGTAGTGAATTTTGTAAAAAAATTGTAAGATGCATTTGAACAATTCTATTCACAAGATCATACCGGTTGAACGGACGATTGTTCTGTATGTTGGAGGCTTTTACCCAACTGCCACAGAAGCTGAAGGCAGCCACCTATTTCGAGGCACCGGGTGGTCTCGGCAATGGGACTGTTTTCGGTGGGGTCTTACCACTCTGCCACACTCCCGAAGGCAGCTGCCATATTTCTACCCCCCGGGCAGGCGCGGGGCCGCAAACAGTGTAGGTCCTGTTATATAATTCTACATTTAGCTGAATGGACGAGCCCAACTTCAGTGATGGAAGAGTACACTCCAGAAACTCAAGGCAGTGAATAAATCAAAGCACTGACAACACTCATGCCCATTGTCTCTAAATGCAGGCTGGTCATGAACGAGGATTTTGACTGATCCGTTTAAACTTAACGAAAGTTTAGTAACTGATGCAAAAAATGTAGAACAAGATCAGCACTGTGTTCTGTGGCGTTTGATCTTAGTCTACATTGTTTGCCAGATCGAACATTTTTTCAAGTGCAGATTTTACAGATAACACTTACATGTAACCAAGACTGACAAACGACCCGGCTATGTTCGGGTTGATTGTTTGGCATTCGACCCGAAGTTACTAATTAAAAAAAGCGATTCAGAGCTAACGTCTACGTGACTATCACTGACTTTTCAGAATAACCTTTTTATTGCAGAAAATAGCCGCAGTGAGATCAGGGTATTCCATAAGACTGAAGAGGGTAATCCTGGAATCATAGGGTGAGCTTGGCAAACAGTGTAGACCAAGTTCGGACGCTGCAGAACGCGCTTCTTATCAAAATCTTCACTATTTGTTTGGAATTTCAGAGTTAAATTAAACAGTTAAATCTCAGCCCAGGACTTTTACTCCGACCTACATCCCACCAACACTTTCGGTGCTTTGATTTTGAAACCAAACGATTGCATGATTACAACACGCTTAGGCACCATGCCCTTAAGCTAAAAAGGTTAAATCAATCAACCGTGACGTATGGTTACCAGTCCGGCCACGATCCTGTGTTTTGTATTGTTTGATTTGAGGTTTAACGTCCCCGTCAACACTGTATAGGTCATTTTGGAGACGTTGCTTCCAATTGTGTGGACTTTTACCCGACACTGAGATGAAATGACATCTCAAGCCCTGCCACCCAATCAAAACCAATAGGGTTTATATTGCATGGACGGTCCGACTCGCACCTCTTTGCCTGGACAGGCTTAGATCCTCTAAGCAAATTACCAGTACTCGTGTGCGGGTCGGTTTCAGCTCTGCGTGGAAGCATCATGCAGCCCATCTATTTCCTTAAGCCCCGATGGGCGGGGGCCAACAATCCTGTGTAGCACCTTCACACCAGCACTGATAGAAACCACATGCTCAGGATCAAACTTTTGATGTGTGATGTAAGGTCGTGCCTAGAAAAGAAGAAATTGTATTTTGTTTTCAAAAAGCATCAAGTTTTTTGTTTGTTTGTTTGATTTGAGGTTTAACGTCCCCGTCAACACTGTAAAGGTCATTTTGGAGACGTTGCTTCCAATTTTGTGGGACTTTTACCCGACAATGAGATGAAATGACATCTCAAGCCCTGTCGCCCAATGAAACCAATAGGGTTTATTAGCATGGACGGTCCGCCTCGCACCACGGTTCCTGGACAGGCTTAGATCATCTAAGCGGCATCTGCTAGACTGTACCTGTAGATAAACAAAGGGTTTAAACTACCGACTAATAAGCACTGGCACTGTCCGTCGCAATTTTGCGATGCACTTTTGAGAGCTAGGCGTCCCTGTCGTGACCAACATTAAGACGTCGACACAGTACGGAACACTTACGCTGGTGCATGAAATACGTACATGTATATTTGCGTCTAAACGACTAGCGTGATATGCGTTTCAGTGACACATCGCACTTCAGCGTGAATCACGCCGATTGTCGTTTCGGGATGTTTCGACACATAGGTGTAAGGTATGCCGAGGCGACGCGTGCGTAATAGAGCATGACATATCGGCTGGAATAAGCGAAATGGTATGTCGAGCTATTGTAGCTAGCGACATTAAGAACATTCAAGATCATGACTGACACGTTAACTGAACAGCGAGACGTTACATCAATCAAGTGCGTCGGCCTCACGTGGTTCCATTTATTTGTTTACGCTCAGAATCCGGGATATCTAATCCAACAGGATTACGCGCGTGTTTATAGTGGTGTTCTTACTCAAAAATGTCTTCAAGCCAAAGGAATTCATGTACTGGACTGACCAGCTCTTCTCCTTCGATCTCTTTGTGAAAAATAGAGTATCTTTTGGAGGGAGGTATCCACAACCGACCAGACAAAAATGTTACCAATTGCCAGTAGTATTGTTAAAACTTGAATTTTAATGTTTGGTTTTGAAAACGTAAATAGTTTCTTTCCAAAATTTGAAACATCGAATGGCATTTCATGATACCACCGGTGTATAGACATCTGCAAACATTACAAACAATGGAATTTGCAGAACTACTTTTCTAAATTTTAAGATTTTTTGAAAGGTTCTCTGTAAGTTTTCACGGTTTTTTGATTTTCTCATAGAATCTGTCATTTCAGTGCCTTTGGCGCTTTGATTTTTACCAGGGAAACAACTTTTGTAGAGGTTTTAAGTCCCGGTCAACACAATTTAGGTCATTTTAGCGGCGTTGCTTCGGGTTTTGTGAGACTTTTACCTGGCAACGAAACTGGTAGGGTGTAAGAGACACACCGACTTACATCACTTTTCCTGGACAGACTTAGAACCTCTAAACAGTTCTCCAGTAACTCAAAAGTTTGGTCGGTTTCAGCTCTGCGCAGAAGCACTATGCAGTACAATCGGGGACGCCGGAAACACTTGTCCGACTTCGTTTTCCGCTTTCCTTTTCAAAGAATTGCTCAGTACAAGACAAGGAGCTGTGTCTTTACATCACGTGAACAAGTCTGTGAAATGGACACCCACCTAAACCCTACTTTATATAGAGAACATTGGGGTTTACGGGTTTACATTAGTTTCTTATTTCTGCTCAAATACACAGGTTGTGGGCACTCATTATAAGGTGGTACTATCGAGTACCGACGGCATATGTTTGCAAAATGAATGAGAAAAATATAACGGATTTTCATTTTGGAGATGTGAAAAAAGCTTGTTTTGTGTGTATGTGTGTTTTTCTTTTTTGAGTTAACGGTCCATTCAACACTATTTATTTCTGTTGACCTATCCACACTTTTCCTGGTCAGGCTTATACGTAATCGGTTAACCAGTACAGTATACATTCCTTCGCCAGACACGGACAACTGCCCTTCTGGAATCAGCGGAAGGGAGAGAATGACCGTATAAAAGATTTCCTGATCAATCTCCACGAAAGTAAGTTTGCCGACCTCGGCAGGTTTCGAACCCGCGTCCTTCTGATCACTAGTCAGACGCGCATCCGACTGAGCTACCGAGGGCACAATAAGTAAAAGTCGAGAAGATTAACGGGAGGGACAGGGGGAAAGAATAACTTGAATAAAAGTGAGGAAACTGAATAAAAGCTCACCCAACCCACTCTGCCAGTACTGTTACAAGGATAGCAGGCCTTGCGTAAGTCAATATCTGATGGACGCCATAATAATACCCGACACCTGGTGACTACTGAGTGTTTTAATCAGAGATAGTTAAAACCAACGAACCCAGAGAAAATATTTTGACTGAGTGACTTCAGACAAAAATGCCGTGTTATGAACATCTTTATATAAGTTCACATACTTTCGCCAGTAACTGACAACTGCCCTCTTTGAATCAGCAGAAGGGTGAGAATGATGGTAGGAAACATTCCATGATTAATTTCCATGAAAGTGCATGCAGGTTGTCGGTCTGGATCTAAAATCCGCAACCTGTAGCTTCTCAGTCAGATGTGCTTCCAACAGTTACTGCGCCAAGCATCCCGGCTCCCCACCTTTATGACATATGACACTGACAGAAATGAATGTTGTGAGTCCCTAAGTTTTGAGAAACTAAACAAAGCTATGTACCAAATATCAAAGATATGGACATTCTGGTTTCAGACAAGACGATTTTAAAAGCATTAGAGGGTGAACAAGGTTTTAACAAAACTTGACCTTGTGACCTACTTTTGACCCATCATGACCAATATTCAAACTAAACCCAGATAATATCAAGACAAACATTCAGGTTAAATGACATGAAGATTGATATAAAATTATGGCCTCTAGAGAGTGAACAAGGTTTTAAAGAAAATTGACATAGTGCCCTAGTTTTTGATCTGACATGACCCATATTCAAACTCAACCCAGATATCTTTAAGGCAGACATTCTGGTAAAGTTCCATGATGATTGAAGCAAAATTATGGCCTTTAGAGAATGAACAATGTTCAAACACAATGTGCACTAGTGACCTGGTTTTTGATCTGACATAATCCATATTCAAACTTGACCCAGATAATTTCAAGGCAAATATTCTGGTAAAGTCTCATGAAGATTGAAGAAAGTTATGGCCTCTAGTGGGGAACAAGGTTTCAACGCAATTTGGCCTAGAGACCAAGTTTTTGATTCCATGTGACCCATATTCAAACTCGACCTTCATATAATCAACGCAAACAGTCTGTTAAAGTTTCATGAAAACTGAAGCAAAATTTTGATCCCTAGAGGGTGAACAAGGTTTTAACGCATTTTGATCTTGTGACCTATTTTTTGACTTGACATGACCCATATTCAAATTTGACCTTGATATCATCAAGGAAAACATCCTGGTAAAATTTAATGAAATGCAAAAATTTCGTCTTTAGAGGTAAACAAGGTTTTAACTCAATTTGACCTAGTGACCTTGTTTTTAACCTGACATGACCCATATTCGAACTCGACCTAGATAGTCAAGGCAAACAGTCCGGTAAAGTTTCATGAAGATAAAAGAAATACTGCGGCCTCTAGAGGGTGGCTTTTAAAGAAATTTGACCTGGTGACATAGTTTTGACCCACTTAACCCTTATTCTATACTGACCTTGATATCATCACGGCAAACATTCTGGTAAAGTTTCACGAAGATTAAAGAAAAACTGCGGCCTCTAGAGGGTGGACAAGCTTTTAAAGAAATTTGGCCTGATGACATAGTTTTTGACTAACTTTTTTTTTTTTTTTTTTTTCTTCAGTTACCTGATGGTTACCCATTTATTCTCCCCGTCATTTGATATACAGTGGGTCGGGGAGGACCATCCCACTGTATACCTTACAAACTACATATTTTCAAATGAGCATGTAGCATAAAGATGTTTCATCACAGCATAGATCCACAACAAAAGTGACATCGAAGGAGCAGTTTTCCATATCTTTTAGTTCCCTGTTTTAACCATGCATATTTTAATATAATATAAACAGAGATTTGGTTTTTGAATTTACGGCCCTTTCAAGATGGTTTCATTCATATATAGCAATCCTTAATCAGAGGTGGATGAAAACCAGAGTACCCGAAGAAACCCATAATTTGTGTAAAGCTGGGCATCTCGCATGTGCCCTTAGCCAGGTTCGAACCACATTGGTGGGCAAAGACGGACTTAACATTGTTTATTAACATGGATAAACTGCCCCATCAACGTCACTTCAGTTGTGGGTTTATATAAGGTAATAAACATGTAATATATATCGTACAGAATAAACAACCCATCATCAGGCAATAGAAAAAGCATATTCAAATAAAAAAAAAAAGTGAAGGAGCGAGAAAAAAAGTCTCATTATCCCAGCCTCACTCATCATGGCAGCACCTGTATTTTTATACTTGACTGTATTAAGAAATTTATATATATTTATATCTGTCAGGGGTATAAATCACATTAACCCTTATCTTGCTGAATATCATCTAGGCCACACCCATTTCTGTCTATCAACCAATCAAATTACTTGATGCAGTTTATTACTACAAATTCATAAAACTGAATGCCTAACAGTGTGAATCCAGATCAGATGGCTTCTTCTTCAGAAACCATCTGATCTGGACCCACACTGTTTGCAATGATATGGGTTGTCGTGAACAGCAAGACAAGAGTTTAAGTATGTGTATTATGATGTACACAATAGCATTTTTTATCAGGCGTATGTCTTGTTGTAATGTAACTCAGTGTATTGTATCTATTAATGCTTTGTATTTGATCCATTTATTTTCGAATTTATCCAGACATTCATTTTTTGTTGCTGTATGTTGTTTCAGTATATAAAAATATTTTGTTTTATTTTGCAATGCAGTCAATGACAAAGGTAGATTAAGCCGTTTTGTTGCATATATATAGTACTTAAGAATAATAAAAAGTTCTAGATCTGCAGTTGAGTATATATTTCCTATATTGAAAATAAATAGTTCCTCAACTAATGGGAGATTAATATTTTTGTTTTTTAGCCAGTTGATGAAATCTGCAAGTAATTTCTTAGTTTCCTGGCAATGCCAGAACATATGTCTTATTGTCTCTTCTTCTTGACAGAAGGTACAACTAGGGCTTGGTGATATCTTTATTATGTATAGATATTTTTTGTTGGGAGAATTCGATGGTTAATTTTTGTTTGAAACCATTTGTAACTTGGTTCCTAAATGTAAATGAAAAGGCAGAGAATAAATAGAATTCCAGGTTTCTTCCTCAATATTATAGATGTTGTTCCATTTAATCTGGGAGGTAGGTTTATCTGTATTTCTGTTAAGGATGGAATAAAAATCTTTGCATCCCTTCCTTGATTTTATTAGGAACAAGATATTTGCAGGACGAAACGGTGAAGCTAGTTTCTTAGTGAAGTGAATGATTTTATGCTTCTCTGCAAAATCCTTAATTGCCTGTTTTAGACCTAGAAATTGGACAAAATTTGTTTTAACCTTGTAATTATTTTCAAATTCCTCTTGTGAAAAAAATTCTCCATTTTCATGAATGATATCATTAACATATTTAACACCTTTTTGATACCATTTTTTTATATGCACTGGCTTGTTACCTATTTGTATCTCATTATTATGGAAGACGGGGCTAGAGAGAACATGATTTTCATTATCTTGTTGGTTAAGGCGTAAAATATCGGCATATGCTTTAAGTACATCAACCCAAAATTTATTTTTAACATTTCGTGTAAGAGATACTGCATAATCCGTTCCAAAAGTAAATAGTTCTTGAAAATTTATTTCATGCTTTAAGACAGTTTGCCAAGGACTGTCTGATATTACTACCCTTCTTAACCATGTCAGTTTCATACTGTTGATAAATGCTTTCAAGTTGATCATTTGCAAACCTCCATCGCAGTACTGCTTTACTACTACACTTTGTTTTATTTTTGCAGGTCCTTCCCACAAGTATTAAAAAAATATGGAGTTTAATTGTTTTATTATTTGATCAGTCGGGTTTGGTATTGATATAAACAGGTGGTTTAAAATTGGCAGAAGTAGTGATTTTATAACAGTAATCTTACATAAAGGTGTTAAGTATCGCCTTTTCCATAACTTAATTAATGACTTAATTTTATGTATTTTTTCATGAAAGTTAATTTTTTGCATGTTCTCAAGGTCAATATGAAAGTTTACGCCTAAAAGTTTGAATTCCGTTTTACCCCATGATAGTTTCCATCTTGTTTTGATGGATGATGTATTGTATTTGTTTTTTCCTATCCATACAGCATGTGTTTTTTCAAAGTTCACGTTTAATCCAGAAAATTTTGAGTACTCAAACAATACACTGAGTGTTTCGTGTAAGGATTTATTGCTGCCATCTAAAATGAAAGATGTGTCATCTGCATATTGAGATAATTTATGCTCCTTATTATTTATTATTATCCCATTGATTTTCTTATTATTTCTTATCATTATTCCTAAAATCTCAGCACAGAGAATGAAAAGAAAGGGTGATACTGGGTCCCCCTGACGACACCCACGGCCTATGTTGAAAAAGGATGATAGATTACCACATTGATTGACACTAAGTCTTACCTTTTGATTAAGTATCTTTATCCAAGAGATGACAGAATTACCGAAACCAAAGTATTCCATTACTTTGTAAATGAAAGGCCAGGATACAGAATCAAAGGCTTTCTCGAAGTCGACTAGCAGTAGTAATCCGGGTTTATGATTTTCTTCTGTGAAATGCATGATATCGTAGATTAACCTAATATTTTCTCCTATATATCGGCCAGCAACAAATCCAGTTTGGTCAGGATGAATAAGTTTCTGAAGAGTACCTTTTATTCTGTGGGCGATGACTCCCGAGGCTATTAACCGGAGTTTTTGACTTACTTAACCCATATTCCAAACTGACCTTGATATCATCACGGCAAACATTCTGGTAAAGTTTCGTGAAGATTGAAGCAAACGTTTGACTTCTAGAGGGTAAACAAGGTTTTAAAGAAATTTGATCTAGTGACATAGTTTTTGAACGGACATAACCCAGATTCAATCTTGGCCTTGGGGTTATCAAGGCAAACATTCTAGTAAAGTTTCATGAAGATTTAAGCAAAATTATGGCTTCTAGAGGATGAAAAAGGTTTTAAAGAAATTTGACCTAGTTTTTTTTACCCGACATGACCCATAATCAAACTCTACCCAGACATCATCAAGGTTAGCGTTCTAGTAAAATGTCATAAAGGTTGAGGCAAAACTTAGGCCTCTAGAGGGTGAACGAACATGTTTTTTTTTTTAAAATGACATAGTGACCTCGATTTTGACCTGATATAACATATATTCAAACTTGACCTTGATATCATCAAGACAAAAATTCTGGTATAGTTTCCTGAAGATTAAAACAAAATTATGGCCTCTAGTGGGGAACAATGTTTTAACGCAATATGACCTAGAGACCAAGATTTTGATCCCATGTGACCCATATTCAAACTCGACCTTCATATAATCAACGTAAACATTCTGGTAAAGTTTCATGAAGACTGAAGTACAATTTTGATCTCTAGAGGGTGAACAAGGTTTTAACGCATTTTGAGCTGACACGACCCATATTCAAATTTGACCTTGATATCATCAAGGAAAACATCCTGGTAAAATTTAATGAGATGCAAACATTTCTTCTATAGAGGTAAACAAGGTTTTAACGCAATCTGATCCAGTGACCTTGTTTTTAACCTGACACGACCCATATTCGAACTCGACCCAGATAGTCACGGCAAACATTCTGGTAAAGTTTCATGAAGATTAAAGACAAACTACGGCCTCTAGAGGGTGGACAAGCTTTTAAAGATATTTGGCCTGGTGGCATAGTTTTTGACTAACTTAAACCATATTCTAAACTGACCTTGATATCATCACGGCAAACATTCTGGTAAAGTTTCGTGAAGATTGAAGCAAGGTGTTAAAGAAATTTGACCTAGTGACCAAGTTTTTGAACGGAAATAACCCAGATTCAAACTTGGCCTTGAGGTTATCAAGGCAAACATTCTAGTAAAGTTTCATGAAGATTTAAGCAAAATTATGGCTTCTAGAGGATGAAAAAGGTTTTAAAGAAATTTGACCCGACATGACCAATATTCAAACTCTACCCAGACATCATCAAGGTTAACATTCTAGTAAAATTTCATGAAGGTTGGGGCAAAACTTAGACCTCTAGAGGGTGAACGAACATGTTTTTTTTTTTTTTTTTTTTAAAAATGACATAGTGACCGCGATTTTGACCTGATATGGCCTATATTCAAACTTGACCTTGATATCATCAAGACAAACATTCTGGTATAGTTTCCTGAAGATTGAAACAAAATTATGGCCTCTAGTGGGGAACAATGTTTTAACGTAATTTGACCTAGTGATTTAGTTTTAGAGCCGACATGACCCATTTTTCCCGCTTAAAATGGATGAAGATGATGGAGAACCCTTTTAATCTATTTCTTTCCATCATTTTGGGTTGAATGCTGTTTGAAAAGCTAATTCCCCCTCCCCCCAATGTTGGAACTGTCCTATAGAGATAGTTCTAACACTATCCACAGTACATGTACTGTATATTTTGATCATTTATACCTATCAAATCCCAATACGTATTATGCACCGGTCTTTTGTACCCTCGCCAAACCCCACCCGGAGGCTGACAACAATAAAGACAATAAATCACGAAAACACACCTATATAATGTTAACCCTCTTGAACCCCACTTTTATATAGTAAAAGTGAGGTTTACAGGGGTAAAATTTATTTTCCTTATTTCTGCTACCCACAATCTATATTTTGAGCAGAAATAAGAAAAATATCAAACTTTTTCATCTTAAAATTTTCGTTTTTCGGCGGTAAAGTTTACAATGTATTTATATAGGCGTGTTTTCATAATGATTTATATAAACTTTCCTCCCCATGTCGGTTCCATGTAAATTTGGCTCCAATTGGCCAAGTGGTTTCAGTCAAACCATCTCAACGGTCACGTGCCATTGAAGTGAGTTGGAGTGGTTGTCGACGGCATGACGTCGAGTCAACGTTGACTCGACGCCCGTATTGGTTTTTTTTTTTTTTCGACTGCCAGTATGTTTATTTGTCTGTCTAACAGTCCGTCCGGTCGTCTGTTAGTCAGTCATTCAGTCTGTGTGTCGTCTGTCTGTCTGCTGTTCATGCTTTCAGTTTGTGAGTCAAACCCCTCTCTCTCTCTCTCTCTCTCTCTGTCTCTCTCTCTCTCATGCCAACGGTCATGTGACAATGAAGCGAGCTGGAGTGAGTGTCGACGGCATGACGTCGAACCAGCATTGACTCAGCGCCAGCATTGACTCAGTCCACTCATTAGTTTATTTCGACTGTCTGGACAGATTTCTATAGATAGATAGATAGATAGATAGATAGATAGATAGATAGATAGATAGATAGATAGATAGATAGATAGATAGATAGATAGATAGATAGATAGATAGATAGATAGATAGATAGATAGATAGATAGATAGATAGATAGATAGATAGATAGATAGATAGATAGATAGCGAATAAAACGTAAGTTACGTAAAAACTTATTTTGTGATAGATAGATAGCGAATAAAACGTAAGTTACGTAAAAACTTATTTTGTGAATAACGGTATCTCAAGCCATTGACATGGGTCATTCACGAAAAGATTTTCGTCAATTAAAAACGGATTTAGGATAAATGAATTTCGGTAATGAAAGTAAAATATCATTCTTTCCTTCTCGAGGTATTATTTCAACGAAAACGGGTATATTTTCTCTCAAAATGTCTGAATATTGTTAGCATTTTCAGTTCCGCCAATACATTTGAATAGCGATGGCCGTTTCAATTGACGGCCAGTACTTTGCGCATGCGCAAGAATGACGTCATAAACGGAATTCCTAAAACCTCCTATAGAAAACCATATTTTAGCGGGAAATTAAGTAGGAGTGTAACGATGCATCGGACCATCGATGCATTGCGATAGGCACTGGGTCGATAGTACTGCATCGATGGTAAAGTTAAACATCGATGACTATTGCCGATAGTGTTTTGAACTATGGATAGTTTCGATAGTTTTCTATATCACAAGTTTTTCAGATAATTCCCGAAGTTGTTTTCATTCTTATTCTTTATTACCACCTGCATGTTGTACCCGGTCAGGCGTCAAACTGTATATTGTCCTAATTATAATCCAATAATCTCCTGTGTCAGTGGGAGTCAACGGCTGTTTGTCGCCAGATAAAGGCAATTAAAATTACAGCCGAGTCGTGATTTGGTGGTAGCCTACATATACAATGTGTTCATGCATCCAATTTTGTTATGCATTATGTCGGTATAGAGTCAGTACGCTGAATATTCCTTCATTGAACTGGTAAATTTCCGGCTTTCTGAAGCATATTCAACAGCACTTTGATGTTAATTGATTTCGAAATAAATGACACGGACGACCACGCATATTTTGATTACGCTAATCTGCAAGCTGTCTGTAAGCCAGTGATAAGAAAAGCGATAATTAATGCGTGTTTACACAATGGTATTTATTATCTAACGGTGCCGCCCGCATTAGCACATGAAGCATGGAAAGTCCGCACGTTTCTTTTATGCAGATAAAAGCTACTAAAACAGTTTGAAGGTTGAATAGGTTTTATTTCCTTCTCAAACAAGAAAATATGTTTCAGGCAATAGTATCGCAATAGTATTGCAATAGTAGTCAGCAATAGTAATAGTATCGCAATGGTTCTTCTTCCAATGTCAATACTATCGCAATAGTCATTTTATGACTATCGTTACATCCTTAAAATTAAGACTCCGGCATATCCTCGGCAGTGTCTGCATTATGAAAACATGCCTATTCAGGTATATTGAAACTTTCACCGGCGAAAAAATGAAAATTTCATACGAAAAATTGTAATATATTTCTCATTTCTGCTCGAAATATAGATTGTGGTACTCGTTAGAACCGCCTCGATGAGGCGGTTCTAACGGGTACCCACAATCTGTATTTTAGAGCAGAAATAAGAAAAATGATATGAAAATGGTACTTACCAATCCCACAGCCCTGGCTTGAGTAGACTCGAAGCACACTGAAAGGCTGCAGAACGGTAAGTGGCGATAGCGTGGTCAGCCCTCCGTGTTCCTCGTGCTAAAACTGGTCACATGATTCAATGTCGGTTGTTTCCGTCCTTCCGTAGATCTTGTCGGGGATCTTGTTGTTGTTGTCGAATGTGCATATAGCTACAGCCTAACGGCACATCACTCGCCTCCTTTTATGAAGAACCTAGAGGTGGCTAAAGAAAGCTATATGCACATGAGATTGTTGTTAAAATTTATGGTTTTTACTACGCCTCCTTTTATGTAAAAGGAGGCTCAATACAGAACATAGAATTTAGAAATTAGCAAGTGTAACAAACAAGATCTACTAATAAAATTTCTAATAAGCTAGAGGTTGCTTTACTTTTAATATAAATGGTTAATGAATTTATCAAAGGTTTTTGAGTAGCTGACCACTATTAATAGCTGATTAAATGTAATAGACATTTATGGAATGGATTTCTGTGAATGGCCTGAATAACTTAAGAATGGTGATGGATGGATGGATGTTTTATTTTAAGACGCTCAACCCTAACAGGGCATATAGCGTCTAAAACAGTTATATATAAAATTTTTGCAAGATTAAACAATTAAAAATTTAATAACTACAGTTTGTTAAAAAGACCGATTTCTTTAAGAAAATTGATTAATTGGTAAAAAGGAACATTATTAAAAAGATCTTTCATTGTAGTGATGTTAAAATATTTAGAACGTATATGGTCAAATTCAATACATGAGATGAGAAAGTGTTTAACTGTGAACGGTTCGTTACAAGATATACAGAAAGGTGCTTGTTCGTTTTTTAAAATGTAGGAATGAGTGAGTCGTGTGTGTCCAATACGGCATCTTGTGATTTTAGTCTGATCTTTCCTATTATAATTCGAAAAAGTGCATTTGGTATGAAAATTCGGTTGTATTTGGTTTAATTTATTATTAGTTTCTTTTTCCCAAATTGATTGACATTTATTTTTTATATATTTGTTAATGTTCGATTTTAAATCAGAGTAAGGGATTTTTAAATGTGTAACTGTTAACGATAATGCTGATTTGGCTTCCAAATCAGCTAGCTCATTTCCGCGGATATTCACGTGACTCGGAAGCCAGCAGAATATGATCTCCTTCGAGACGGAAAGATAGTGATATTTTCTAAGAATTTGTTGGATCAAGGGGTTTCTGTGCTGTTGGTCTTTGAGAGCTTTTAATACAGAAAGAGAATCGGAATAAATGATAAAATGTCTTTCAGATTGATCTCGAATGTGATAGAGTGCAATATCAATTGCTTTCGCTTCAGCGGTAAAAATAGAGCTATTATCGGGTAATCTAATGCTGTCGGTGAAATTCGGACTAATGACAGAACAAGCAACTTTCTCATCCTGTTTCGAACCGTCAGTGTAAATGGATATATGATGTTTAAAATTGGACTTGATTTCTAAAAATTCGTTCTTAAAAATATGCGATTCCACTTCGGATTTCTTATTTTTATGTAAGGTTAAAATAATCTTTGGAGGGTTTAACATCCATGGCTCTTTGGATGATAATGAAAAAGATTGAATATTTTTAATATTAATATTTGCCTCTTCGAGTAATGATTGAATTCTTATTCCAAGAGGTTTAATTGCCGATGGTTTGTTGTTATAAAATCGTTCATACTTGGGGTTAAAAACACATTCATATGCTGAATTGCGTGGATTTGCAGCTAATTTAGTAGCATATTGAAGAGACAATTTCTCTCTTCTAATATAAAGTGATGGTTCATTACATTCAGCATAGAGACTATCAACGGGTGAAGTGCGAAAGGCGCCTAGTGCTAAACGTAAACCTTGATGATGTATAGTATCCAAAGATTTTAAATAAGATTTCCTAGCAGAACCATAGACTATGGAACCATAGTCCAATTTGGAACGAATTAACGATCTATACAGATTTAAAAGAACAGTGCGATCTCCTCCCCAGTCGGAACTGGACAGGACTTTAAGAATATCAAGAGCTTTTAAACATTTAGCTTTCAAAGCTTTGATATGAGGAATAAAAGACAATTTGTTATCGAATAAAAGACCCAAAAACTTCGCCTCAGTGACGACTGGAATTGGACTGTCGTATATAGTCAGTACAGGATCTAAATGTAACTTTCGTATTTGGCAGAAATGAACACACTGAGTTTTTGTTTTAGAAAATTTAAAACCATTTTCTGTTGCCCAAGTTTCTATATTATTTAAACACCTTTGCAGTTTAAATTCAATGGTTTCCATATTTTTGGATCGATAAAAGATTCCAAAATCGTCAACAAAAAGCGAACAATCTGGGTCTTTTACACATTTAACTATATTATTAATTTTTATGCTGAACAAGGTTGGTGATAAAATACTACCTTGTGGTACACCTTGTTCTTGATCAAATGTGTCCGATAATGTATTTCCTAAGCGAACATTAAATGTTCGATCGGATAAGAAATTTTGAACAAAAAGTGGTAATCGGCCTTTAAGGCCCAATGTGTGTAAATCTTTCATGATGCCATACTTCCAAGTGGTATCGTAGGCCTTTTCTAGGTCAAAGAATACAGCTACGACATGTTCTTTTTTGACAAAGGCATCACGTATAAAGGATTCTAAGCGAATCAAATGATCGTTAGTAGAGCTGTTTTTTCTAAAACCAGCTTGAAATTTAGTGATTAGCTGGTTTGATTCTAAGAACCAAACCAGCCTATCATTAATCATTCTCTCCATTGTTTTACATAAGCAACTTGTCAAAGCAATAGGTCTGTAATTAGTGGCTTCAGTATGATCTTTATTAGGTTTCGGAATAGGAATAATGGTAGCTTTTCTCCAGTTTTCGGGGAACTTTCCAGTGATCCAAATATCATTCAAAATGTTTAATAATGTTTCCAATGCCTTTTTGGGTAAATGTTTTAAAATTTGATAGTGTATGTCATCAGGACCAACAGCAGTATCATGAGATTTATGGAGAGCATCTAATAATTCTTTAGTAGTGAAAGGTAAATTATATTTTTCGTGATTTAATGATGAAAAATTTAAATTCTTTTTCTCTTGTTCTTGTTTAATATTTTGGAAATTTTTTGAATAATTTAAGCTAGAGGAGTTTTTCTGAAAATTTTCCCCCAAGGCATTGGAAATGTCTTTAGCCGTTGAACATATATTTCCGTTCGATTTGATATGGACATGTTTATTCGATTTGTTTTTACCACTAATTTTTCGAATCATGTCCCATATTTTCTTCGTTGGTGTTCTGGTATTCAGTTTGGAGACGTATTGCTGCCAAGATGCTTTTTTGGCCGATTTTATTGTTTTGCGAGCTTTAGCTCGCATGTGTTTGGCATGGATAAGATTTTCTTTTGTTGGTTGTTTATTGAATTTTCGTAATGCAGATTTTCTTTTATTGATTGAAGTTTTAACTTCGTCATTAAACCAAGGTTTGTTTCTTTTTGAAAAAGTCGAGGATTTAGGAATACATTTTTCAGCAATACCAATCAATTGATCAGTAAAATCTTGTATATCATTTGCAGTTTTAAAAAGTTCAGGGTCGAGTTTTTCATTACATAATTGATTAAAATTTTCCCAATTTGCTTTACTCAAATTCCATCTGGGGTGACGATCCTCATGGGTCGATGCAATTTCTTCAATTACTATCGGAAAATGATCGCTCCCATGGAGATCGTCCACAACAGACCAATCAAAATCCAGATAAATATTTGGAGAGCAAATTGAAAGATCTAAAGCAAAATAATTTCTTGTGGGAGAATGAAGATATGTTGGTTGTTTATCATTAAATAAACATAAATCATTTTCAGCAATAAAATTTTCTATGATTTCTCCTTTGTCATTTGTATCCGAGCAACCCCATAATTTGCTGTGACTATTAAAATCTCCTAATAATATATAAGGACTAGGTAATTGATTTGTTAAATTTTCTAATTCTTGTTTAGAAAAATTATAGTGTGGTGGAAGGTAGACAGAACAAATCGTTATGGATTTGGATAAAGTGACGTTTACAGCAACAGCTTGTAAATTAGTGTTTACATCTATTTTCCTATGAGGAACGTCAGATTTTACCAGGATTGATGTACCTCCTGATGCCTTCTGATTATCCGTTGTGATATGATTGTACATACTGTAACCTTTGAAATTAATATTATCTGTAGTTTTCAAAAATGTTTCTTGGAGACAAATGACATTAGGAGAAAAAAGTGTAGTTAAAATTAAAAGTTCGTTAAAATTGGCTTTCAGTCCTCGACAATTCCATTGAATTATTGACTTCTTATCCATGGTTGAATGGAGAGAAGATTAAAACAAGGAATTTAATCCTTTATCTTTTATTATTAGGCTTTAAGAACGTGGAGGGATCATGGTCCAACTCCATGTCCTCAAGGGCGCCGTACTGATTAGCCAGTTTTACTGGATCAGCAGACGCCCCTTTACTGTTTGGGTTTGATCCTTTATGCTTTTCTTTGCCGTTTTTTTCTTTTTGATCTGCTGTCCCCGACGTGGATCGGGAGTGAGATCTGCTAGAATGTTTTGGTTGTGAACTGGTCTGTGAAGTCTGTCTAGATTCTGTTCTTGAATGATGAGTAGATGTAGTAGGTTGTGACGATGTAGTAGGTTGTGAAGATGTAGGTTGTGACGATGTGGTTTTGGGTTTTACAGAAGAGGTAATAACTTTAGAATGGGGTTTAATTTCAAAATCTTTTTCGTTGAATTGTGTTGATGTTTCTTTGGTTTCAGGTTTGCTGGTAAGTGATTGAACAACTTTGGCGAATGTGGTTTCTGGTTTATTTTGATGAATTTTCTTAGCTTCCAAATATGTGATGTTTTGAGTGACTTTGATTTTCATAATTTCTTTTTCCGTTTTCCAAACTTCACAGACGTTTGATTTGGATAGGTGATTTTTTCCGCAGTTCACACACTTTGGAGAATTCTTGCAGTTGACAGTGTGGTGATCAGTACCACCACACTTCTCACAAACAGATCCATCAGGGACAGTACAATCATTTTCATGATGCCCAAACCTCTGACAATTAAAACATCGCAGAGGATTGGGCACGTAGATTTCGACCGGTATTATTCTGTAGAAGATTTTTAGAGATTTCGGCAACGTAGTTGTGTTGAAAGTTAGCAGTAGAGTGTTGGTGTCTATTAGATTTCCGTCTTTTTTAATTTTAAATCGTTTGCAGGCCGTAACTCCTTGCTCTTTCAAATAGTCGACAATGCTGGCTTCAGATTCTTGTTTAAGCATTCTGTCACGGAGTATTCCTTTACATGAGTTTAATGTTTTGTGCTCCGTGACAGAGACGTTAAGGTTGAAAAATTTGTTGATTTTGAGGAGGTTTTCCGTTTGGGATTTTCGATTAGTTTCAATAAGGAGAGTTCCGTTTTTCAATTTTTTAACATTTTTTGGTGTTCCAATTAAAGCTTCAATTTGTTTTTCAATGACAAAAGGTGAGAGTGTAGTTACGGCCTTTTCTTCGTTGCTCGAAACCACTAAAAATCTTGCAAAATTTTCATTTGCTTTAAAAGTGAATGTTGTCGGTTCCGGGTCGTCATCAGATAAATCTAAGAAAGCTCTTTTTCTATTGTTGGATCCCATGGTTGAAGTTTATGTTTCGATAGCTATGCGCCCCACCCTCCTTGGAGCCCTACAAGGGGACGTTTAATGGAAATGGATCTCCTATTTCCAACGCCAAGGCTACATTGCTATTATACTCGATGACAGGACCAGAGTCCTTCCGCTCCACTTCTGTTTTATGATTCCCAACTATGCACCTAGATTTCAATGAAAAATGAGGAACAGTTGGGACCCATCCCCACCCATATTCTCTCCCTCACAGAAGTTTCTACTGAATTTCCCCAGTACAAGCCCACCGATTGATCCATCAGCCGCCGCCCATCAAATAACACTCAAAGATAGAGGAATAAGAAAAAAATTACACCCGGTTTGTACCATAAAGATACGTAAGAAAGAAAGAAGGAAGATAAGGATAAGCTGTGCGATTCTAGAGCTTGGCACGACTGAGCCGATTGATTCAGGCCGGATCTAGCCCAAACCCCTCTTCTATCTGAAATATGGGCCAAAATGATGTGTTGAAAAGCTGGAGATCCCTGGGCTTTTCTCAATCATCAGGATCCCTTCTTCCAGCATACGAGACGCCACTCACGGCAAACAAGTGGCTCCTGTTTCAACAAGGAATTTCATCCCCATTCACTACAGAAGGAAAGTGACTTGTATATTTTATTCCCTACAGACAAGGGAGGCCGAAAACGTTTGCTTAAATAAAAGCTTGGCTCTGAAAACAGGAGATCCTTTGCTAAATATGAGATCCACGATTATGGTAAGACATTATTGAGGTGATAAATTTCAGAGAGTACAAATGATTTCATAGACTGATGAAGAAATAAGCTGTGTTAGATGATAACGTACACTTCAGAATTTAGTGATAAGTATCTGATTCTGTTAACTTTGGAATAACATGAAATAAATTTGAGGTAACATGAAACGACAAGTTACTTATCTAATAACGTATTTAAAATGCATCTTTCATTGATGTGCAGAGTGATGGAGCATGAAAAAGTGACACATACACAGTACAAACATATACAGATGAGGTTTCTTCTTTGTGGTGCGCGACCCACCAGCAATGCTGATACACGTACAAATGCAGCGTGGTAGTAACATGAGATAGGAAAGGTTTAAAAGGATAGATCTCGCGTAGTGAATTGAAAAAAATTGGTAAGATGCATTTGAATAAAATGAATTACAAAATAATACCGGTCGAACGGACGATTGTTCTGTATGTTGGAGGCTTTTACCCAACTGCCACAGAACCTGAAGGCAGCCACCTATTTCGAGGCACCGGGTGGTCTCGGCAATGGGACTGTTTTCGGTGGGGTCTTACCACTCTGCCACACTCCCGAAGGCAGCCGCCATATTTCTACCCCCCGGGCAGGCGCGGGGCTAAGAATGGTGAATGATTTACTGAATAAGCAGTGTGAGACAATCTTGTTATATAAATGCATAGAGAAACCAATTTTCAGGTGATAGTAATTTACAGATCTATATATATCCACTGCACACAAGTTGTCAGTAACAAGGGACTACAAAGTGCTGCACCTGAAGGGACAACATAAAGCAATGTAAGCACTGGAGTCTCGATTGATTTTAGATATACGACTAGCAATTACAAAAAGAATTTTAACAGTATAATGACCAAATATCACTGCTAAATAGAAATAACACAAAAATATAATTAAAACTAATAAAAGAACAATATCCAAGAATCACTGTAATGTGTATGCTTTACATAAACAGAGAGAACAAGCATCTGAATTTTTATCTATATGTGTAATTTGGAAATACTGAATTTTTAGCTTGCTTGTTCCATATAATAAATGCTGCTGCCAAGTATATAGTATGTTCAATTATTAATATAAAACAAACAGAACAGAGTCTACCACAATTAACAACTATTTCATATATGGCAAAAATCACATGTACTACCCATGCACATGCATGAATAAATATCAAATTGGCATTACAAATATCACACATGCACATTATGCACATGCATGATAAAATATCACTGGTATTATGCACACACCAGCATGATAAAACAAATACTCAAAAGACAAGACAAAGATTAATATGTGGTAGAAACTGTTGCAATGAAATATGATCTGTAGTTCATGCTTTGTTTACAGGGGGCACATGACAAAAGTGGACATACAAGATAATTTTAGCATACACATTTAAAGTAAAGCCTGGAATAATTTAGAACTAATAACAAATATACTAATAATACTTACGGCCGTTAGATTCTGCTGGAAATAAATTGTTACACTCTGAATATATATATTTTTTTTAAATGGAAACAGGACCCTTGCAACAAAACATACCCAAAGCTTATTTCCAGATCATGTTCAAATTTAGATTTAATACTAATCACCGAGCTCTCAAGATCTGACAGTTTATGTACAAATAATAAGATAGAGAGCAACTGTTTTATTTTGTTTACTACTGAACGAGGTTTTACATTGAAGTCAAAAAGGGATGACAGAATGGAGTAGCCAATGAGGACAAGCCTGGACAATGCAGCATGGTTAAAAAAGTAATCCAGGTGTCATACTCCATTCCCGCTCTCATATCGAATTCTGAGAAGTAGCTCCTCAGAAATGTTGACAGAACAAGTATGCAGTGGAGGGGTTCAAAAACTGAACCTTGACATACAGACAACGATAGAATGTATAAATCTACAGAGTGTCGTTTAGTACATGCCCTGAACATATCACAGTGCAGTGTATAAACAGATATATTCAGATTTCTACAAGGTAGTATGTAACGCAGAAATTTATCAGAATGAAAAGATAGCCAGCAAATTGTGTACTGTTGGGAGGAGCACCTACAGAAAACCTGACAGTCCAAGGGACTAGTCAAATGTTTCATAGGTACCCCTGCCAAAGACACAAAACAATAAAACAGACATAATTTGAGGTTTTAAGGTCTAGGCAATATTAAGGTAATGTCGAGCCAGCCAGTCAACCTAAAAGCACTTTTCCTGGGCAAGCTCAGACCTGAGCAGTTAACCAGTACAGTGCATATTTTTACAATAAATGCACTATTCTGCATATGCGGATATATCAGCTGGTCAACATACAAGCTCTACCAGCCTCCATATACACATACACAGAACACTGCTTTCAAATAAACAAACAAACAAATCTAATGCCCAAAATACATAGGTGTGCCATACAATGACTACTAAGTTACTGTACCCTAAGTCCTAACAGAGCCACGAAACAATTCCACAGAAAAATTATAAGCCTCGAAAGTTCAGCATTAAAGCTACAAATGCAAGGGCACACACAAATTTGTTTACCGTGCAAAACTAACTGTACTAAGTTCACCAAGAAAGGTTCGAATAAAGCCAAGCAAGATCTTAAATCTTAGTTTGAGAAAAGAAACCAATATGCATTATCTACAATTCTTGGAAAAGATGCATCATTCTACAGCAAAATAAAGGTAAAGCACATAGCCATTAATTTTGCCAAGAAGCTCATTTTGATAAATACTAAGGACAGTGTTGCGTGACCGACGCAAATCACGGGGTATACAGAAAAGATAGCATAAGCTAAACACTACCAGTTACATGTATATAAAGATAATCAAACTATATAACAAGAGATACACCAAGTTTAGCCATGTCATGAAGCTGTATATAGATATCCCTTCAAAGTTACAGAACTGCAAATATTTCACAAACCCTCAGTTCTAGTTCGAACAATACACATATCTCTCCCCATTTTATAATGAAAAGCTTTATTCAAGGCAAAAATGAGCTGAAGAAAAATGCAAGGTAGGAAAATGGCTATGACATGTAAGAGAACAGATATAGAAAAAAATATAAAACAGTTGAATAACCATGATCTAAATTGGCGCTTGTGTATACCAAGATGAAAATTGGCGCTTGAATATTAAACCAAGATGAAAATTGGCGCTGAATAACCAAGATGAAAATTGGCGCTTGAATATTAAACCAAGATGAAAATTGGCGCTTGAAAAACCAAGATGAAAATTGGCGCTTGAAAAACCAAGATGAAAATTGGCGCTTGAAAAACCAAGATGAAAATTGGCGCTTGAAAAACCAAGATGAAAATTGGCGCTTGAAAAACCAAGATGAAAATTGGCGCTTGAAAAACCAAGATGAAAATTGGCGCTTTTATAACCAAGATCAAAAATTGGCGCTTTTATAAAACCAAGATCAAACGTTGGCGCTCTTATAACCAAGATCAAAAATTGGCGCTCTGTTGAGAAAAAACATTGTCGACGAGGGAAAAAATAAATCGTCGATATAATTAAGACGACAACATCGGTGATAGTATTCGACGCCAAATAAACACAAAAAAATGTCTAAATGCAGGTTTTAGTCTGTAAAAGCCATCCGGAACGTAGAAAATTATCGTTACAGGTACCGACAAAATTATACGTTCAAAACGTGAAAGCAAGGGCCATAAATCACTAAACTACCTTGAAATTTTCTGTAAAAACTTCCTTTCACGTATAAAAAATTATTTCTGACACTACTTTCGTTTTAAAAAATAAACAAAATATGAGAAACTAAAATAGCCGAAAGGTTGTGTGTGCGAAAGATAGCCGAAATGGTGCATGGACGAAAGTAGAAAATAAAGAAATATTTCCCTAAATATATTAAAAAATTAGGTTTGAAATGGACATTTAAGTAATTATTTTAACATTTTAGAACATATTTCGGAAGATTGAATCAATTTTAGAAACAGATGGCATGGGATTGACATGGTCGTATTTTCCTCGACGGAACAAGCCAGTTCCGTCGAAGGAAATACGAGCATATGCGGCTAAAAATAAATTCTTACCTTATGTAAATTGAAAGTGCATCGCATCACTCACCCGCGCCAATTCTTTCCTCGCAGCGCCATTGATATGAAAATGGTACTTACCAATCCCACAGCCCTGGCTTGAGTAGACTCGAAGCACACTGGAAGGCTGCAGAACGGTAAGTGGCGATAGCGTGGTCAGCCCTCCGTGTTCCTCGTGCTAAAACTGGTCACATGATTCAATGTCGGTTGTTTCCGTCCTTCCGTAGATCTTGTCGGGGATCTTGTTGTTGTTGTCGAATGTGCATATAGCTACAGCCTAACGGCACATCAAAAATAAGGTTTACACCCCTGTAAACCCCCCAGTTGTACTATATAAACGTGGGGTTCAAGGGGGTTAAATTTTATAGGCACGTTTTCGTGATGGGACGATCCCAGCATTTAAAACCGCTTTGTTTTCGCTATCCACGTCCCCTTAGGGGCTCGGGGTAGAACTGACTGGTGCATTATATAACGTTTCCACCATAACAAAATATTTTGTGACATGGTTTTACTGTATATGATTGTGTTTTGTTTTTCTGTTGTTGTTTTTTTTTTATCTCTGTATCAACAGATTAGGGATACCCGTTGGAGGCGGTTAGTTCGAACAATAATAATGCATGTTTGATGTATTTCCCACTGTCAATGAGGATTAGTCGTGTTATTTTGATATCCGGAAGTTGTGACGCAGCATCAACTATGTCTCGATAACATTCTAAGTGATTCGAACTACTTTAAGAAAATTCATTATTGATGAAATATCACGGCGAAAAACCACAATCAATAGGCATCGTCAGGAGAGAACTTGTCCCCGGGATTACTCGCATTTTTCCAGCAAAAATACCAGCGTTCGTATTTAATATTGTACTTGTTACAACAGTTAACAATTTGGCCCCGTCAAGCGATTTTGGTACTTATCGCCTATGCGAGCAGCGAAGGTTCAGGCGAGCCTGCGCATCCGCGCAGTCTCGCCAGAACCTTCGCTGCTCGCTCATACAAACAGTGAATCAAGAGGAACCTTCAGACAGAAAGCCATATCCCTGGCCCATCTGAATGGCTGGGCATGCGCAGTTAAAATTTGTCATGACGGAATGCTCGAAGACACAAATTCGCTTGGCGTGGCTCAATTGACCATTAACGAGCTCGTTAAGCTAACAATACTTTGAACAACTGGATCCAGGTAAGGCACAAACTGGCCAGCTATGCTACAAAGACTGGCAAGTCTTAAAAGGGCAGAAAAAAGAGGTCCAGAGAAACTTCAGTGGCTCGAACAGCTATGGCTCGTTTACCATGGCTGATTGATTACTGAGTCCTCGTACGGTAAAACATCCGTGCGACATGGTGCATTTTTTCTTGCACACCAGACAAGGAAATCCATGATTTTACCCTGGGATAGAAATTTATGTTCTGACCCTGGTGTTCCGACCCAAAATCGAATATAATCGCGTGTTTGATATATGCACTGGTTGATTACGACCTTCTGTGCGCCGTCGTTAAGGTTGACGTCATGCACGATCCGTGACGTCACTTTACATTCCTGCAGTGTCAACACAATATGGCGGACGTCGGTAACCGAAGTGACTGCAGCATTGAAATTCCGCGCTAGGAAATGGAAGGTATGCAAGAAAAAAGAATCCAATATGGATGTGAGGGGTGGATAGAAAAACCCGTCTCTCGGAATCACCGTCCGGCATCACTCGGCAAGCCTCGTGATGTCGGACAGTGTCCCTCGGGACGAATTTTTCCATCCACCCCTCACACTCATATAAGATTCTTATTATATTCTTTTCTCCAAAGTAGCTACTTTTCCGATGAAAATTTGTGATGATTTTATCATTTATACTCGTAGCATAGGTTGCCGGTTCGCGTTAGGACCGTTCTAACGAGTACCCACAACCTATGTCTTGGAGCAGAAATAAGAAAAATAATGTTTACTCCCGGAAACCCCAGTTTTGTCTTTGTGTCAAGTAACTTCCTGTATTTGACATCACGTAAACAAGTCCGTAAAATGAACACCCCAACCCCACCAGCCTAAACTCCACTTGAAATAGAGGAGAAAACGATGTCGTTAGTAAACGTTTCGTTAAAACATTGAACATTCAATATTAGTTGGCCATCCAAACCACAAAAAAAAACTTCTGATGGCAAAATTGAGTAGAGTATGGCATCCATGCTAATTGTGTTCTTTAGTGTGTTGCAAAAGTGATAGGGGTGGATGCCACTTCTGAAAATGCCCCTGAGCCTCAGAATTAGGTCAAAGGTCAAATGAGTGCAAAAATACAATAAAATGTGGACATACTGGTATTTGTACACTCTCTCTATCTAAGCAGAACAAATAAAGTTAATTAAAACACCAGCAAAGTACATAGGATATACTATTGATGCATCATATGTGAGAAAACAAGTTGTACCATAGATTTGGGCAAGGTCAAAGGTCTTTTAAGTACATATTTCCTTTAAACATGCATCAATATTTAAAACATGCATCAATATTTATTGTATAAAGGGTTATCTAGTATGTCAACTGAAACAAAGTCAAATGGGTTGCCATTGCCTTATCTAGGAAACATAAAATCCACACATTATACTAACAGCATAATGGCCAACCTAATTGGCATTAGGTCAAAGGTCATTAAAATACATATTTGGCAAAATATGTTTATTTTGCAAAATACGTTGATTATTCTGACATGTCATCCATTATTATAAGAAACATTCCAAAGCGGCTTCCTTACTAAACCTCACAATGATATGTCAAGGATATTGTATTATGATGAAGACATATCTAATGATAACACAAGTGGGTCATCATCAAATGTCATGTGCAGCTACTGTAAAACACTTATATTTTGCGGTCATTTTATTTTGGTGCTATTTGCGGTCAATGAAAAATGCCAAAATACAAATCCGCCAATAAAGCTCAAAGAGTGCGAGAGAATAAAATTTATTCTACATATCACAATTATGATGTGGCAATTCGTCGTAGGCATCATTGGTGACAAAAGAAAAAGTGTATTTACTTCTTTAGAAGTCGAAATAAAGAAAGATAATGTTCTTGCCATAAGACAGCTCAAAACGGCTGAACGAAAACAAACACACCTTTAGAGTTTTTGTCAAAATTGTGGATATAATTGATAGTTGATTGGTGGCTTGAACTGTGAGCTCAATAGGATGGGTAAATCATTCATATAAGAGGAAAGTGACACACTTCCAGACAGACATTTGGATTATCAAGGTAGCACATTGGGTTAATCATGCAGTGAACACAAAACCTTTAACTAATTATAGTTATACCCCCACAAATGAAATTTGGGGGGGTATATAGGAGTGAGCTTGTCGGTCGGTCGGTCGGTCGGTCTGTCTGTCGGTCGGTCTGTTGACTTGGTTTCCAGACGATAACTCAAAAAGCGCTTCACCGATTTTTATAATTTTTGGTACACTGATGTAACATCATAAAATACAGGTCAAGTTCGATTTCCACTACAATTCGTCAATTTTCGACATAGTTATGGCCCCTTTCAAGTGAAAAATTTGCAAAATGGCGCTGTTGTACTATCAAGGCAGTTTTTGTGGGGGTATTCATCACCTTTAGTGATAGCTCTAGTTACTACAGTTTCCGCATGACGCTGCTGATGATCAATTCCGATGA
Source organism: Lucinisca nassula (assembly GCA_963580285.1). Taxonomy (NCBI): domain Eukaryota; kingdom Metazoa; phylum Mollusca; class Bivalvia; order Lucinida; family Lucinidae; genus Lucinisca; species Lucinisca nassula. The sequence continues at coordinate 50,517,978 of OY757021.1, forward strand.
ATTCTTTGTCATCTTACACGGCTTTGGAGATTCAACCGATTTCTTTTCTTCGGAAATCGAGAATCCGCCAAAATATGAATCCGCGAAAAGGACCGCCAAATTTTGCTGCCGCTAAATTTAAGTGTTTAACATTATTCAAAGTTTGTATTTTACAAGATGCCATTTCATTTAAAGAGCCGTTCAGATCACTACAATGTACAGGGTAACAACTAATTGCGACAATGCATATCAATATGTACTCGCATTTGCGCCCATATGATTAATTTTTTACTTCAGCATTGACACGGCCCCCGCCCATAGGGGCTTGAAGAAATATATAGGCTGCATGATGCTTCCACGCAGAGCTGAGTCCGGCCCGCACACTAGTACTGGTAAACCGCTTAGAGGATCTAAGCCTGTCCAGGAACCGCGGTGTGAGGCGGACCGTCCATGCTAATAAACCCTATTGGTTTCATTGGGAGACAGGGCTTGAGATGTCATTTCATCTCCGTGTCGGGTAAAAGTCCCACAAAATTGGAAGCAACGTCTCCAAAATGACCTTTACAGTGTTGACGGGGACGCTAAACCTCAAATCAAACGAACAAAACAAATCAGCATTGACAAGTCAATGCAATGCAAACCAAATAGGGATTTCTCCGATATCACTGATACGAGCTTTGTACCGCATAATCTGAAATCATAGACATAGTCATATATAAATAACAAGCTTTTTTAACTTCGTTTTGTGCACAAGCTGTCAGTGACTACTGGATTTAATAGTACAAAAAAGCGGGCAACTCTAGTTGCTAGTCAAATGAATTGCTAAAAATAATCTGGCAGCCATCTTGGATGTCATCTTCAACTACTCTTCCTCATAATGTTATAAAAGAAAAACTTAATGGTTTAATTGAATGGACATTTTATAGGGAAAGACTCCCTCTATCTTACAAGTTATGTAAGAAATGCCTTTTTCACTTCTGAAGAGCATAAAAATTATACTTTATGGTCATGTCAGAAAGTGTGTGAAGCCCTCACCTTTCTACTTGGCAATAGTTACATAATATTTGGTACTAAGTTAGACAAGCTGTGGGTATTCCGATGGGTACCCATACCCCTTGTGGCTGATTTGTTCTTGTTTTGTTATGAAAGAGGCCTCATGATGTCCATTTCCGTTGAAAACCAGTCTGAAATTATTTTAGCCATTACCTCGATTTCTAGATATTTGGATTTATTAAATATTGACAATACCTATTTCGATGATTTGATCAATCAAATCCCCCCCCCCCCCCCCCAAACTTAAGTTAGAAAAAGCAAACGCTTCTGATACTGAGGCCTTTTTGTTTACGTATGTCTATTGTAGATAGGTTTGTTTCCTGCAAAATTTATGATAAACGCGATGATTTTGATTTTGAGATTATATCTTTTCCTTTCTTGGATGGTGATGTTTCTCGTGCGACATACTATGGCGTTTATATTTCGCAATTAATTCGATTTGCCAGAGTGTCTTGTCATGTGACTGACTTCAACACTCGTAATAAATTGTTAATTGCTAAACCTCTTAATCAGGGCTATTGTAATCATAAACTACGCAAAGCCTTTTTCAAAATTTAAAAATCGTCATTCCGATTTAATTTCAAAATTCAATGTTGGACTTAAATCTCTTCTGCAACATGGTCTATCGGAACCCGAATTTTATGGTGACTTAGTTATATAAATTCAGAAAAATATATTATTGCAATGACTTCAGCACCAAATTTCATAAAATCATTCTTCGATATAAAAAGATTGGGTAAAACATAAATGTTATACGACAGACTGCATGCATGGTAGTTAACCAAATCACGGTTGACAACTTTGCTTTCCTCTTTAAATGCACGCCGATGGGTCAGGCTTCAGATTCTATGACGGTTCCAGCGTAAAGGCTTAATGAGAATTAGAGAGAATTTAATTTTATGTAAAGTTGGGTGGTGCCTGATGCTCTGTCTCTGGTCGGGCCTATCGGAGTCTAACTGTTGGTTTTCTATTGCTCCAGTATTTCGGTGGTTTCTTGCTGTCAGTTGTTTGATTTTTGTGTTCTCGGAGATGTTGCACTGTTGAGTTAGGAGGCCTTCATGCTGACTGAACAAATTATTTGTCTAAATCGCGATGAAAGTAAGGGCAAGGATTGCATCTGCGTAAAACGATTTAAGCCGCCCAAGTGGTATTCGTTTCACTGACCATTCCATAGCGGTTCTTCTGTCGCGGTTTATTTTTGTTTTGGTTTGTCTATGGGTGTGTGCATCACTTATAATATTTTGTTTTGGATAGCCAATTGGCCATTTTGTGGGAAAGTAACTGTCCTTTTGGCTTTCCGTATTTGATGTTTCCATTTGGGTCTAGTTATTTCATGTTTGTGTTTCTTTCCTTTGGTGTCACTGATGGAAGCTGAGGGTTAATTGAATCGATTTATGATCGTTTTCTTCACTTCTATTGTAAACTAGAACTGTCAAAGGATCTGACTATAGCCCCGCTACAGCTCTATCAGAAAAGAAATTTGCTTTACAGATGCGTGAAAATATTTGCAAGTTTCAGAGTTATGGAAGGGACACGAATTATTACTATACTAAGTTTATTCCAAGTGCCATTTTTCAATGTTCAAAGGGCAATAACTCCAAGTAGGCAATCCAGAGTTATGGTTAATGCGCTTTGCATATCCTCTCATAGTGCTTTACATTTGTGTGAAGTTTCATGAAAATACCTCAAACGGTTTTTAAGTTATGGAGCGGACAAGGTTAAAATTGCCATTTTTCAATGTTCAAAGGGCAATAACTCCAAAAGTAGGCAATCCAGAGTTATGGTTCATGTGTTCTGCACATCGTTTCATAGTGCTTTACATTTGTGTGAAGTTTCATGGAAATACCTCAAACGGTTTTTGAGTTATCATGAATAACGGAATTACAGTTGCCATTTTTCAATGTTCAAAGGGCAATAACTCCAAAAGTAGTTAATCCAGAGTTATGGTTCATGCACTCTGCAAATTGTCTCATAGTATATTTCATTTGTGTGAAGTTTGATGAAAATACCTCGAACGGTTTTTGAGTTATCATGAATAACGGAATTACAGAATCACAGAAGGACAAAGCCCCCACTTTTTCAAAGGGGGGGGGGGGGGGGGGGCTATAAATAGAAGTCAATAACTGTCTGGCAGCCATCCTGGATGCCAACTTAAGGAATTGAAATCTGTCTTTGACAATCAAATACACGTAACAAAATGTATTTTTAATATTTTGATGATAAATACTGGTCATCAACACATCCTTATGCTAAATATGACAACATTTGATTAGACAACATCTATTTTGTACGATTTTTGTACTTAAATGACCCCTGACCTATGAGACTGACATACTTTGAGGTACATTTAAAATAATTTTCCATTGTTCTCTGCACCCGAGTAGTTTTATGGTGATTTTAAGCAAGCAATTTCCCCAAATATGTATTAAAAGAGAGTTATGAGTAGTTTCATGCTTATTTTGCACTCATTTGACCTTTGACCTAATTCTGAGCCTCAGACGCATTTTCAGACGTGGCATCCACCCCTATGATTGTTGACACACATCAAGGATTACACTTGGCATGGGTGCCATACTCTACTCAATTTTGCCATCAAAAGTAAAAATATCAATCTTTTTTGGGATTGGATGGCCAACTATATGGCAAATATACTTATATTTTTGCTGAAAAAAAAAATGTGAGCAGCTTTTGCAAAAGCCGTTCACTTTTTTGTTTTAAAATAACACTATATTAGATATTGTACTTGCTAGAACAGTTAACAATTTGATCACTAACGAGCTCGTTAAGCTAGCGTTGCTTTGAACAACTGGCCCCAGAGGGTTTACCGATAAAGACGGTCGGAAAGTGGATTTTACCGAGTGTTTGAATCTCTGTTTCCACCGCCTCAATGAGGTTCTAACGAGTACCTAGAATCTATATTTTGAGCAGAAATAAAAAAATATCAGAATTTTTCATCTTAAAATTTCCATTTTTGCGGCGATAAAGGTTACAGTATATTTGTATAGGCGTGTTTTCGTAATGATAATAAATAGAGGTGGAGGCAATGATCAGGAATCGATAAATTAACCCACAGCTCCCATCAGGGACCACAAAGGGAAAGAACCACAAACATGAAACAACAGACCCTAATGGAATCATCAATAGCGGAAAGCCAAAGGACAGTTACTTTCCCACAAAATGGCCAATAGGCTATCCAAAATAAAATAATGTAAGCGACCCAAACACCCAAAGACAAACCATAACAAAAATAAACCACGACAGAAGAACCGCCTTGGAACGGTCAGCGGAAACGAATTAATAAAAACCTTTTCCGAACGTCATTCAGCGAATCATAAGAGACGTCATTTATGAAAGTACCATATAATAGGGCGGCGTTCTAAACGTCCCGGATGAGTTATCTCAGCACTTGGGCTAGACAAAATTGCCCTTCCACCGCTGGCATAGAATAAAAACACCGACTCAGTGGGTAAAAAAGTCTAATACTACGGGCGTTTATTCAGACTCTAAATCATAACCGTTTATTGAAAGTACCGTCAAAATAGGGCGACGTTTTAAGCGTCGCGGATGAGATGTCTCAGCACTTGGGCGAGATATATTTTTTCTTGCACACCAGACAAGGAAATCCATGATTTTACCCTGGGATAGAAATTTATGTTCTGACCCTGGTGTTCCAGCCCAGGCAACTAACATAAATGCGCTTCAATTCTTTTCAACTACCGGAACTACTTCCGCACTACTTTTATTTTGTAAACAATATACATGTGCGAGCTGTCAAAACTAACCGGAGGTGTTGTGCAAGAAAAAGAATCCAATATGGGGTTCTGTTGTAGATGGGCGTTTCCAACCCTCGGGATGACCGTGCTGAGCGGAACCTCGGCGTAGCCTCGGTTCCGCTCAGCACGGTCATCCCTCGGGTTGGAAACGCTCATCTACAACAGAACCCCATATCAGATTCTTATACTCTTCCACCGCTGGCATAGAATAAAAACACCGTCTGAGTGGGTGAAAAAAGTCGAGCGATAATTAGAGATAACCAGACAACGGGCGTTTATTTAGACTCTAAATCAGTAACCGTTTATTGAAAGTACCGTCATGATAAGACGACGTTCCTAACGACGTAGATGAGCTGTTTCAGCACTTGGGCGAGACAAAATTCCCTTACACTGCTGGCATAGAATAAAAACACCGTCTCAGTTGGGAAAAAAAAGTTTAGCGATAATTAGAGGGAACAAGACCATTACAAAAATACGCTATACAAATACAGTGTAAATTTTTCCGCAAAAAAAAGAGAACAATTTAAGATGAATAATTGAAATATTTTTCTTATTTCTGCTCTAAAACATAGGTTGTGGGTACTCGTTAGAACCGCCTCATTTTCTTATTTCTGATCAAAACATAGATTGTGAGTATTCATTAGAGTACACACAACCTATGTTTTAGAGCAGAAATAAGAAAAGTAAACTTTACCCCTGCAAATCCCAGTTTTACGATATAAAAGTGGGGTTCAAGGGTGTCAAAATTATATAGGCATGTTTTCCTGGTGCTACGCGCGTTTATTTATAGACTCTAAATCATAACCGTGTATTTTCCTCGAAGTAACAAGACAGAACCTGAGTTATCAAGTTGATTGTTGGCGATCATGGGCCGATCTTATGTTTAAGTGAATCAAAATTTTGTATAATAGTTCTAAAGTTTAGTTTAAACGTTTATTTCATTGCTATACTTTTAAACAATACAATTCATCAAAAAGCATATAGAAACATTAGTACAAACAAATGGGATCCAAAGAAAGTCATTAGCCTTTTTTAGAATCTGTATCCCATCTTAAGTTTGTGTGCACTAGTCGAAAATCTGAGAAAACAATGAAAAAAAAAAAAAAAAAAAAAAAAAAATGGACATTTTCAGAAACGTGACACAAAAAAGGAAAAGTCAGTTGGCCCTTGTGATCTTCCGTAGTACACCCTTGATGTTTCATTGCGCTCTGGGAATATAAATAACGCTGAATAATGGATAAAAAAGTCATTTGCCTTTTTTTTAGAATCTGTATCCCATCTTAAGTTTGAGTGCACTAGTCGAAAATCTGAGAAAACAATGAGAAAAAAAGAGGAAGTTTTGAGAAACGTGACACTAAAAAGAAAATGCAGTTGACCCGTGTAATCTTCCGTAGTACACTGGTGATGAAAAAAAAAGTCTTGATTTCCATTACGCTCTTGAAATATGAATAGCGCTGAATATTGTTTCAGTTCTCTGAAATAGCTTGTTAACTGCTCGTGTGAATAACATAATATTTTGCCCCAATAATAAAATATAATAGCAGTATTTTTAAGTATACTTTTGTTGCATATAGGAACGGATTATTTGTTTTCCTGCCATTGCGCTGTTAGTTTTAGAACGGTTCTATTGGATTCTTCGTTCGTGATGTTTTTGTGTTTAAGACTAATGGTTCCGGTTCTTTCTCTGTTGTTGAACTATAAGGAACAAACTGAAAGATTTATTCGTGGGCTTTTATTACGTTGAATACACGACTAGCGTCATCTGGAAGCGAAAGATATGTGCGTATTTGGGAGTTAAAAACTTTTGTAAAAATGTAGTATTTTTCGTATCTCCTAAACCCTTTTTTCGATGACATTTTGTGATATATTTAGATTATCAAACGTGGTTTTGGTTATCGCCCGACCCCATTATTAACCCGAGAGCTTTAGCTCGAGTGCTTATAACGGTCGAGGGTTGATAGTGCGGCGATAACCAAAACCCCATGTTATCATCTCGTTTCTATATGTTAACGGCGGATCGCCAAATTTACATATTGATAGATCCGCCAAAATATTGTTGCTTTATGAAAATTCGGTACTGTGTTTACCCGTAACGAAGATCACAAAATGGGATTTTTTTTTTTTTTTTTTTTTTTTTTTTGCCCGCAACGGTGAAGATGTGTGGCATCCCCGGTTGTGTCTCTATTAGTGTTCACATTTTTCAAGTTTTCAAAAATGTGTGTGCTTTCTCAATTGAAACCTCTCTAAAACCCCTTTCTCTCTCTCTTCGACCATGCAGAAATGAATATAGTGTTTTTAAATTATTTAACGTTCATCGAAGAATGAACAAAATCCGGTCAAGAGCTAAGTTTTAGAGAACACCCACTTCAACCCCTACCCCCTCACAGCCGATGAGAGTTTACTAAATTTACTTTATTTCTTGCATTTACATAATTTCCCATACGTCATATGATGAAAAATGCTTTTTAAGTGCTAAAATGTAAGAAGAAAACAATTGCGCGTAGTTTTTCCTATTGAAAGCGGAACAGCGTCGTTGGCGCCATAACGTTGCCGTTGTCCTACCATACTGAATAGTACGAAAGCCTGGTAGGGACTTCTTAGTTCTTACTTCTTAGTTCTTAGTTCCTACTTCTTAGTTCCTACTTCTTAGTTCTTACTTCTTAGTTCTTACTTCTTAGTTCTTACTTCTTAGTTCCAAGTTCTTATTTCCGAGTTGCAATTTCCGAGATGTTTAATTAGAGATATGAATGGTGATATGCAGGTATATATGTAAGTATGAATGTCTGTGCGTGTACCTGCGTGCGTTTACGCGTACTAACACATGCATTCATATATATATGCACAGTGTAGGTGCATGTGTGTGCAACTACGCAGGCGCGTACGCAAGCACGCAAGTACACGCGCACGCAAGTAGGTAAACATACATACATACATACATACATACATACTTACATACATACATTTTTTTTTTTTTTTTTTTTGGTTTGGGTTTTACGGCCCTTTCAAGATTATTTCACTCATATCGAGCCGATCATTAATCAGAGGTGGGCGAAAACCGGAGTACCCGGAGAAAAACCACCTGACCTTCCGTTGCAGAACTTGGCGTCTCACACGTGGCCCGAGCGAGGCTCGAACCTACGGCGGTGAGAGACCTAATGACTAAGAGTCAGCGCTCTTATCCACTAGGCCACGGAGGCCCGTTTTATACATACATACATACATACATACATACATACATACATACATACATACATACATACATACATACTACATACATACATACATACATACATACATACATACATAAATACATACATAAATACATACATGCGTGCGTACGTACGTGCGTACGTACGTACGTACCCACGCACACAAGCACGCACACACAGATAGACAGACAGACAGGCATACTTATTGACGGACGGACGCACGCAGCAAGTTGGCAAACATAGTCGGTCAGACAGATAGAGTAACACAGTCGGTCAGACAGATAGAGAAACACAGTTATACGGACGGACGGACAGACAGATACATAGGCAGACAGACAGACAGACAGACAGACCTACATACATATGTGCATGTCACCTCATACCCATAATTATACACGCACGCACATACACAGACAGACAGACAGACAGGCATACAGATTAGCGGACGGACCAATGCAGCAAGTTGGCCAACGCGCACGCACGCACATACACAGACAGGCAGAAAGACAGACAGGCAAACATATTGGCGGACGGACCCATGCAGCAAATTGGCAAACATACAGACAGACGGACATGTAGACAGACAGACATACATGCATGTCACCGTTTATACCTATAATTATACAACTCAGAAATTGCAACTCGGAAATAAGAACTTGGAACTAAGAAGTAAGAAGTAGGAACTAAGAAGTAAGAACTAAGAAGTAAGAACTGAGCTGAATCTGGCCCGCACACAAGTACTGGTAAACCGCTTAGAGGATCATAGCCTGTCCAGGAACCGCGGTGCGAGGCGGACCGTCCATGCTAATAAACCCTATTGGTTCTATTGGGCGACAGGGCTTGAGATGTCGTTTCATCGCAATGTCGGGTAAAAGTCCCATAAAAATTTGAAGCAACGTCTCCAAAATGACCTTTACAGTGTTGACGGGGACGTTAAACCTCAAATCAAACAAAACAAACAAACAAAACAACTCAGAAATTGCAACTCGGAAATAAAAACTCGGAAATAAGAACTTGGAACTAAGAAGTAAGAAGTAAGAAGTTGGAACTAAGAAGTAGGAACTAAGAAGTAAGAAGTAGGAACTAAGAAGTAAGAACTAAGAAGTAGGAACTAGGAAGTAAGACATGTGCATACATGCATGTACAGTGTAAGGCCATGTGTGCAACTACACAAGCGTGTACGCATGCACACGCGAAAGAACACGCGCACACAAGTAGACATACATACATACACACATACATACATACATACATACATACATACATACATACATACATACATACATACATACATACATACATACATACATACACACACACACACACATACATACATACATACATACATACATACATACATACATACATACATACATACATACATACATACATACATACATACATACATATACATAAATACATGCATACATAAATACGCACGTACGCAAGAACTCACGCACAGTTACACAGACAGGCATATAGATTGACGGACGGACACACGCAGCAAGTTGGCAAAATACAGTCAGAACGACAGACAGACGCACATTCAGTTAGAGACTTTTTATTTCTTAGTTCTTAGTTCTTAGTTCCTACTTCTTAGTTCCTACTTCTTAGTTCTTATTTCTTAGTTCTTACTTCTTAGTTCTTACTTCTTAGTTCCAAGTTCTTATTTCCGAGTTGCAATTTCCGAGATGTTTAATTAGAGATATGAATGGTGATGTGCAGGTATATCTGCAAGTATGATTGTCTGTATGTGTACTTGCGTGCATTCATATATGCACAGTGTAGGGTCATGTGTGTGCAATTAGGCAGGCGCGTACATACGCACGCAAGTATACGCGCATGCAAGTAGGAAAACATACATACATACATACAAACGTACATACGTACGTACGTACATACGTGCGTACGTGCGTGCGTGCGTGTGTGCGTACGTTCTTACGTACGCACGCATGAAAGCACGCACAAACATATAGACAGACAGGCATACATATTGACGGACGGACGACGCAGCAAGTTGGCAAACATAGTCGGTCAGACAGATAGAGAAACACAGTTAAATGGACGGACGGACGGACAGACAGATACATAGGCAGACAGACAGACAGACCTACATACATACGTGCATGTCACCTCATACCCATAATTATACACGCACGCACATACACAGACAGACAGACAGGCATACAGATTAGCGGACGGACCAATGCAGCAAGTTGGCCAACGCGCACGCACGCACATACACAGACAGACAGAAAGACAGACAGACAGGCAAACAGATTGGCGGACGGACCCATGCAGCAAACTGGCAAACAAACAGACAGACGGACATGTAGACAGACAGACATACATGCATGTCACCGTTTATACCTATAATTATACAACTCAGAAATTGCAACTCGGAAATAAGAACTTGGAACTAAGAAGTAAGAAGTAGGAACTAAGAAGTAAGAACTATGAAGTAAGAACTAAGAAGTAAGAACTAAGAAGTAAGAACTAAGAAGTAGGAACTAAGAAGTAAGAACTAGGAAGTAGGAACTAGGAAGAAAGACGTGCGCATGCATGCATGTACAGTGTAACTACACAGGCGTGTAAGGACAGACATATAGACAGACAGACAGACAGACAGACATACATGCACGTCAGTGTTTAAACCTATAATTGTACAACTCAGGTGTTAACTCGGAAATAAGAACAGACAGACAGAGACTTAAACGGACAGACAGACAGACAGACGAATATATAGATAGACATACATGCATGTTACCGTTTATACCTATAATTATACAAATCGGAAATAAGAACTCGGAAATAAGAACTTGGAACTAAGAAATAAGAACTAAGAAGTAAGAAGTTGGAACTAAGAAGTAGGAACTAAGAAGTAAGAAGTAGGAACTAAGAAGTAAGAACTAAGAAGTAGGAACTAGGAAGTAAGACATGTGCATACATGCATGTACAGTGTAAGGGCATGTCTGCAACAACACAGGCGTGTACGCATGCTTGCGCGAAAGTACACGCGCACACAAGTAGACATACAAACATACATACATACATAAATACATACATACATACAAACATACATACATACATACATACATACATACATACATACATACATACATACATACATACATACATACATTCATGCATACATACATACGCACGTACGCAAGCACTCACGCACAGTAACACAGCCAGGCATATAGATTGACGGACGGACACACGCAGCAAGTTGGCAAAATACAGTCAGAACGAAACACAGACGCATATACAGTTAGAGACTTCTTATTTTTTAGTTCTTAGTTCCTACTTCTTAGTTCCTACTTCTTAGTTCTTATTTCTTAGTTCTTACTTCTTAGTTCTTACTTCTTAGTTCCAAGTTCTTATTTCCGAGTTGCAATTTCCGAGATGTTTAATTAGAGATATGAATGGTGATATGCAGGTATATCTGTAAGTATGATTGTCTGTGTGTGTACTTGAGTGCATTTATATATATGCACAGTGTATGGTCATGTGTGTGCAACTACGCAGGCGCGTACGTACGCACGCAAGTATACGCGCATGCAAGTAGGCAAACATACATACAGACAGACAGACATACATGCATGTCAGTGTTTATTCCTATAATTGTACAACTCAGGTGTTAACTCGGAAATAAGAACAGACAGACAGAGACTTAAACGGACGGACAGACAGACGAATATATAGACAGACATACATGCATGTTACCGTTTATACCTATAATTATACAACTCCGCCCCCGCCCATAGGGGCTTGAAGAAATATATGGGCTGCATGATGCTTCCACGCAGAGCTGAATCTGGCCCGCACACTAGTACTGGTAAACCGCTTAGAGGATCATAGCCTGTCCAGGAACCGCGGTGCGAGGCGGACCGTCCATGCTAATAAACCCTATTGGTTTCATTGGGCGACAGGGCTTGAGATGTCATTTCATCCCAATGTCGGGTAAAAGTCCCACAAAATTGGAAGCAACGTCTCCAAAATGACCTTTACAGTGCTGACGGGGACGTTAAACCTCAAATCAAACAAAACAAACAAACAAAACAACTCAGAAATTGCAACTCGGAAATAAGAACTCGGAAATAAGAACTTGGAACTAAGAAGTAAGAACTAAGAAGTAAGAAGTTGGAACTAAGAAGTAGGAACTAAGAAGTAAGAAGTAGGAACTAAGAAGTAAGAAGTAGGAACTAAGAAGTAATAACTAAGTAGTAGGAACTAGGAAGTAAGACATGTGCATACATGCATGTACAGTGTAAGGGCATGTGTGCAACTACACAAGCGTGTACGCATGCACGCGCGAAAGTACACGCGCACACAAGTAGACATACATACATACACACATACATACATACATACATACATACATACATACATACATACATACATACATACATACATACATACATACATACATACATACATACATACATACATACATACATACATATACATACATACATGCATACATAAATACGCACGTACGCAAGAACTCACGCACAGTAACACAGACAGGCATATAGATTGACGGACGGACACACGCAGCAAGTTGGCAAAATACAGTCAGAACGACAGACAGACGCACATACAGTTAGAGACTTCTTATTTCTTAGTTCTTAGTTCTTACTTCTTAGTTCCTACTTCTTAGTTCTTATTTCTTAGTTCTTACTTCTTAGTTCTTACTTCTAAGTTCCAAGTTCTTATTTCCGAGTTGCAATTTCCTAGATGTTTAATTAGAGATATGAATGGTGATATTCAGGTATATCTGTAAGAATGATTGTCTGTATGTGTACTTGCGTGCATTCATATATGCACAGTGGAGGGTCATGTGTGTGCAACTAGGCAGGCGCGTACATACGCACGCAAGAATACGCGCATGCAAGTAGGCAAACATACATACATACAAACATACATACATACATACATACATACATACATACATACGTACGTACATACGTGCGTACGTGCGAGGGTACGTACGTACGCACGCACGCACGCAAGCACGCACACACAGATAGACAGACAGGCATACATATTGACGGACATACGACGCAGCAAGTTGGCAAACATAGTCGGTCAGACAGATAGAGAAACACAGTTAAATGGACGGACGGACGGACAGACAGATACATAGGCAGACAGACAGACAGACCTACATACATACGTGCATGTCACCTCATACCAATAATTATACACGCACGCACATACACAGACAGACAGACAGGCATATAGATTAGCGGACGGACGGACCAATGCAGCAAGTTGGCCAACGCGCACGCACGCACATACACAGACAGACAGAAAGACAGACAGACAGGAAAACAGATTGGCGGACGGACCCATGCAGCAAATTGGCAAACATACAGACAGACGGACATGTAGACAGACAGACATACATGCATGTCACCGTTTATACCTATAATTATACAACTCAGAAATTGCAACTCGGAAATAAGAACTTGGAACTAAGAAGTAAGAAGTAGGAACTAAGAAGTAAGAACTAAGAAGTAAGAACTAAGAAGTAAGAACTAAGAAGTAGGAACTAAGAAGTGTAACTACACAGGCGTGTTAGGACAGACATATAGACAGACAGACAGACATACATGCATGTCAGTGTTTAAACCTATAATTGTACAACTCAGGTGTTAACTCGGAAATAAGAACAGACAGACAGAGACTTAAACGGACGGACAGACAGACAGACGAATATATAGATAGACATACATGCATGTTACCGTTTATATCTATAATTATACAACTCAGAAATTGCAACTCGGAAATAAGAACTCGGAAATAAGAACTTGGAACTAAGAAATAAGAACTAAGAAGTAAGAAGTTGGAACTAAGAAGTAGGAACTAAGAAGTAAGAAGTAGGAACTAAGAAGTAAGAACTAAGAAGTAGGAACTAGGAAGTAAGACATGTGCATACATGCATGTACAGTGTAGGGGCATGTTTGCAACAACACAGGCGTGTACGCATGCACGCGCGAAAGTACACGCGCACACAAGTAGACATACATACATACATACATACATACATACATACATACATACATACATACATACATACATACATACATACATACATACATACATACATACATACATACATACATACATACATACATATACATACATACATACATACATACATACATACATATACATACATACATGCATACATAAATACGCACGTACGCAAGAACTCACGCACAGTAACACAGACAGGCATATAGATTGACGGACGGACACACGCAGCAAGTTGGCAAAATTCAGTCAGAACGACAGACAGACGCACATACAGTTAGAGACTTCTTATTTCTTAGTTCCTACTTCTAAGTTCCTACTTCTTAGTTCTTATTTCTTAGTTCTTACTTCTTAGTTCTTACTTCTTAGTTCTTACTTCTTAGTTCCAAGTTCTTATTTCCGAGTTGCAATTTCTGAGTTGTATAATTATAGGTATAAACGGTAACATGCATGTATGTCTGTCTATATATTTGTCTGACTGTCTGCTCGTCCGTTTAAGTCTCTGTCTGTCTGTTCTTATTTCCGAGTTAACACCTGAGTTGTACAATTATAGGTATAAACACTGACATGCATGTATGTCTGTCTGTCTGTCTGTATGTATGTCTGTCCTTACACGCCTGTGTAGTTACACTGTACATGCATGCATGCGCACGTCTTACTTCCTAGTTCCTACTTCTTAGTTCTTAATTCTTAGTTCCTACTTCTTAGTTCTTACTTCTTAGTTCTTACTTCTTAGTTCTTATTTCTTAGTTCCTACTTCTTACTTCTTAGTTCCTACTTCTTACTTCTTACTTCTTAGTTCCAAGTTCTTATTTCCGAGTTCTTATTTCCGAGTTGCAATTTCTGAGTTGTATAATTATAGGTATAAACGGTAACATGCATGTATGTCTGTCTATATATTTGTCTGTCTGCTTGTCCGACCGTTTAAGTCTCTGTCTGTCTGTTCCTAGTTCCGAGTTAACTCCTGAGTTGTACAATTATAGGTTTTAACATTGACATGCATGTATGTCTTTCTGTCTGTCTATATGTATGTCCTTACACGCCTGTGTAGTTACACTGTACATGTATGCATGCGCACGTCTTACTTCCTAGTTCCTTCTTCTTAGTTCTTACTTCTTAGTTCTTACTTCTTAGTTCTTACTTCTTAGTTCTTACTTCTTAGTTCCTACTTCTTACTTCTTAGTTCATACTCTTACTTCTTAGTTCCAAGTTCTTATTTCCGAGTTGCAATTTCTGAGTTGTATAATTATAGGTATAAACGGTGACATACATGTATGTCTGTCTATCTACATGTCCGTCTGTCTGTATGTTTGCAATCTTGCTGCATGGGTCCGTCCGCCAATCTGTTTGCCTGTCTGTTTTTCTATCTGTCTGTGTATGTGCGTGCGTGCGCGTTGGCAAACTTGCTGCATTGGTCCGTCCGCTTACCTGTATGTCTGTCTGTCTGTGTATGTGCGTGCGTGTATAGTTAGGGGTATGAGGTGACATGCACGTATGTATGTAGGTCTGTCTGTCTGCCTAAGTATCTGTCTGTCCGTCCGTCCGTTTAACTGTGTTTCTCTATCTGTCTGACCGACTATGTTTGCGAACTTGCTGTGTGCGTCCGTCCGTCAATATGTATGCCTGTCTGTCTGTCTATCTGTGTGTGTGTGCTTGCGTGCGTGCGTGCGTACGTACGTACGTATGTACGCCCGCACGCACGTACGCACACACGCATGTATGTATGTATGTATGTATGTATGTATGTATGCATGCATGCATGCATGCATGCATGCATGTATGTATGTATGTATGTATGTATGTATGTATGTATGTATGTATGTATGTATGTATGTATGTATGTATGTATATGTATGTATGTATGTATGTACGTTTACCTACTTGCGTGCGCGTGTACTTGCGTGCGTGCGTGCGTACGCGCCTGCGTAGTTGCACACACATGCACCTACACTGTGCATATATGAATGCACGTGTTAGTACGTGTAAACGCACGCAGGTACACGCACAGACATTCATACTTACAGATATACCTGCATATCACCATTCATATCTCTAATCAAACATCTCGGAAATTGCAACTCGGAAATAAGAACTTGGAACTAAGAAGTAAGAACTAAGAAGTAAGAACTAAGAAGTAAGAACTAAGAAGTAGGAACTAAGAAGTAGGAACTAAGAACTAAGAACTAAGAAGTAAGAAGTCCCTACCAGGCTTTCGTAGAATAGAACTATTGATTATTTCGACGTCGCGTGAGTCAGTGTATTCGATGAAGAGTGAACTACATTGCTTCCCTATATTTAGCTTTAGAGGCTTTCTGTAATATATCTTATATGGGTGTGAGTGATGCCGGACATTGATCCCGAGGGACAGATTTTTCTATCCACCCCTCGGACCCATATATGATTATTTTTCTTGCATACATTTCTTGGTGCGGCTATTTAATGCTATAGTCACTTCGTTTACCGCCGTCCGCCATATTGTGACGACACTACAGATATACTTAGTGACGTCACGTAGCATGCTGTGACGTCAACCTTAACGACGGCGCATATGAGGTCGTATCCAACCAGTGCATTTATTAAACACGCGAGACTATTCGATTTGGGGCCTAATAGAATTTCTATCCCAAGCTAAATTTATTTCCTTAACTGGAGTGCAAGAAATATTGATCAACCCTCAGTGCCTCGAAACATTCCTATCTCAAACAAATTTTCCAGTCCAAAAGGTATTCAAGCTACTAACGTTTGACTGAGCAAAGAGATTTACACAGTGAGAGTGCTCATACATGTGCTTGGGCTGGTTTGGTGTTGCAAAGGTGGCCTGTATCTTTCGTCACTGGGGGTGGGGTTGGGGGTGAGGGGCACATAATATTGACTTTAAGTCGGGTAAGGCCTGCTGTCCATGCAGCAGGTAAGGTAATGAGGGGTGGGGGTGCTGTTATAACCTTTGGTTCCTCACTTTCTTTTCATTTTCCTCTTTCTTTCCTACACCCCTCTTTCATAATTGAGCCCCGCCAAGCGAATTTGTGTCTTCGAGCATTCCGTCATGACAAATTTTAACTGCGCATGCCCAGCCATTCAGAGGGGCCAGGGATATGGTTTTCTGTCTGAAGGCTCCTCTTGATTCACTGCTTGTATGAGCGAGCAGCGAAGGTTCTGGCGAGACTGCGCGGATGCGCAGGCTCGCCTGAACCTTCGCTGCTCGCATAGGCGATAAGTACCAAAATCGCTTGTCGGGGCCCATATCTACTATCTCTTCTATCAGTTTTTTTTCGCCCCCCCCCCCACCCAAGCCCGCCCCGCACATCGGAGCTTCAAGAAATAAATGGGTTGTATGACGCTTCCACGCAGAGCTGAAACCGACTGCACACGAGTACTTGCAAAACCGCTCAGAGGATCTAAGCCTGCCAAGATAAAGCTGTGCAAGTTTGACCGTCTATGCTTATAAACCCTATTGGTTTCATTGGGCAACATGGCTTGAGATGTCGCTTCATCTCAATGTAGGGTAAAAGTCCCACAAAATTGGAAGCAACGTCTCCAAAGTGACCTATACAGTGTTGACAGGGACGTAAAACCTAAAATCAAACAAACAAAACAAACTATCTGTTTTCTCCCTTTCTCTGGGAAGCGGCACGGGTTGACGAATCGTTAAAACCCAAGGCAATTAATTAATTAATCAATCATTACATGAGCTTGTTATTGTTATCATAGGGTCAATTCTTATTGTGTCATTTCTAATTTATAATTCTCCAAAGGCATGAAGAATACTCCGTTATTCGATCGCATCTTTTAAGGGGAATGGATACACCTTCAGGGAATGCAACTCTTCAGGGGATGCAACTATTGAACAAGTATTTTCGTCTCCCATTTTAAGAGGGATCAACTCTTAAAGGAAATAATTTGCTCCTGAGGAGCAAATTATTTCCTTTAAGAGAAGACCCATTTTCCCGTTCATCACAAAAACAAGCCCTAAATAATTTTGACACCTGTGACCCCCACTTTTATCTACAAAAACTGGGGTTTACGAGGGTAGACCTTATTTTTCTTATTTCTGCTCTACAATATAGATTGTCGATACTCGTTAGAACCGCCACTTTCTATATTTTGAGCAGACATAAGAAAAATATCACTTTTTTCATCCTTTTTTTCGGTAGTAAAATTACGATGTATTTGTATAGGCGTGTTTCGTAGTATGGACAGAAAAAAAAGCGAACAGGAAGTCCCGAAAGTTGTCTCCCTTTAAACAATGGCGGAAAAATAAGCCAGATGTATCCATTAAGTAAGTACTGTGTAATTGTGCTATATATTAAGAGCAGTTAAATCATCATCATCATCATCAACGGATTTTTTTTAACGTACAGGTACAGCGGCAACGTCCACATAAGTGGGTCCCTTTCCAGATAGCTGGCTTGCTGCACGCATGGCAGATCTTACACCAGATCTCCAGGTTTGTCTATCGCGAGGATCGATAGCAGAGAGCTTCCATTCTCTGCAATCTCGTTCTGTTAGCTGCTTCCAGGTCATCTTTGGCCTTCCAGTTCCCCGCTTTCCACCTACCTGTATGTCACAGGCAGTCTTGACTGCACCGTTGGAGCGTTCCACATGTCCATACCAGCGAAGACTTCTCTCTTTCAGGATGAGGTCCAGGTCCTCAATGCCAAGACGCTCAAGTTGCTCACTGGACCTGAATTGCCACTTATTAAATTTGCGACTTATTCTTTTTTTAAATATTCTGACTTTGTGTCTTCTACTCCCAGTGACCGCGTTATGGACTGTTCCAAAATAGAAGAGGAGGCAATGATCAGAAATCGATACAATAACCCACAGCTCCCATCAGAGACACCAAATGGAAAGAGTGTTAGTGTGTGAATTCGGATTTTAAGTCGCTTTCAACAATTTTTCAGTCATATCACGACGGTGTCTGGTTGAGACAGGGAGCTCAATGCTCACTTTTATAGTGCTGCCTCCGAGGCTAAAGTATCATGTCCCAGACACATTACATGATACCACACCCAGTCACATTATCCTGACACTGGGTCGACCAGTCCTAGCTCTATCCCGTAAATCTGAGTGCCAAGCGAGGAGCAGCTGGTACCATTTTTAACGACTTTGGTATGTCGCGGCCCGGGATCGAACCCGTGACCTCCCGTTCCCCGGACCAAATGGAAGAAACACAAACATGAAGCAACAGACCCTAACGGGAACACCATCAGCGGAAATCAAAATAGACAGTTACTTTCCCCCCAAAAGGGCAAAAGGCTATCCAAAATAAAATAATATACATGCAAGCGACACAAACACCCAAAGACAAACCATAACAAAAATAAACCGCGACAGAAGAACCGCATTGGAACGGTCAGCGGAAAAGAATTCCACTGGGAGTTTAAATCGATTTTATGTGGCCACAATCCTCGCCCTTACTTCCGTCGCGATTTAGACGAATAATATGTTCAGTCCGCAAGAAGGCCTCCTAACTCATCAGTGCAACATCTACGTGAACACAAAAATTAAACAACCGCAGAGATGAAACAACGGTGAGAAATCGACAGCACGAAACAAAAGAATTGCTGGAGCAAAAGAAAACCAACATTTAGACTCCAATGGGCCCGACCAGAGACAGAGCATCAGGTACCAACCGACATAAGCTTTTACGTTTGAACCGTCATAGTTCACTTTTGAACAGTCCAAATGCAGTATTGGAGGAGTCCAAAATGTGATCTTAGACCACCTTTTGGACTGTTCGAAAAAGGTCGCAAACACCACTTTTAAACAGACCCAAAGCTGGTCTCAGAGGTTATTTGCCAGAATTGAACTTTGGTTGACTCTCACACTTGCTTAGATTCTGAACACTTTTCGGAATGTTTGATACCACTCCAGCGGAAACAGCAAAATCATGCTAGAGGAGATCTAAGAAGGATGCATTGGAACGAATTTCTTATTCTGACAGCAGTCTTTCATTCCCTTAAAGGAGAAATACTTGACAAGGAACGAGACATTAAGTACGTTGGGATGAGTGTTCTAGAAAATATAACAGATGTGGGACCTGACAGGATTGTGACAAGAAGTATTCTCGAGTGCATAAGTGTTTGTCACGCGACAGAGGAATGTTTATCTGCCTTCTATAAAGACCAAACTTGTTGGCTAGCTGAAAGCGCAGTTATATTCTCAACGACGTCCTGTTTTCAAGCTAAAAGTTATGATACAACTGCGTTCGTTGGATTAAATTTGGTAAGTAAGCCATCTTTCTGAAACAGCATCTACTGCTTTTCTTGGTAACCTTTGAACTACCAAATTAATGTACTAGTTTACTAAATGTGTTAACCTCTATAAAAAGTGGATAAGAGCGCTGACCCTTAATCATCAGGTCTCTCAACGCTGTGGGTTCGAGCTTGGCTCGGGTCACATGTGAGACGCGAAGGTCTGCTAGGGAAGGTCAGGTTGTTATTATCCGAGTACTCCGGTTTTCGCCCACCTCTGATTAACGATCGGCTCGATATGAGCGAAATTATCTGGAAAAAAAGGCTGTGAAACTAAAACCAAATTAGTATTATTATCAGGACATGTAGCAGCGCGCGCACGCAATAATAAGGCTACTCGGTAGACGATTGTGTTCTGGAAGTAATACATTATATAAAACGTTTAAAGTATTGAATCAACAACAATCAGTTCCCTTATAAAAAACAAAGTGGGTTCGGGCGGGGATGAGGGTGGGGCATATTTTTATCATGCCACCCTCCCCGACCACTCCCCCCCCCCACACACACAGACACACATTCGCCACGAAGTGTGGAGGGGCATATAGTTTTTCCTTTGTTCGTATGTCTCTACGTCACACTTTGTTTTAGTATTCTTGTCTCCGAAACTTCTATAGTATTTGATGCAGAGCATTGAAACTTGCAAAACAGTTAAGTCCTGCATTGAACAAGTGCATAAAGAAAACAGGATTCTGATCCAGCCGTTATTGCAGATTTATGTCCCCTTGAACGACTTAAACCTTTGCATGTCAGATTAAATAGTACCATTCGTGTCTCCGCAATTCCTTCCACAGTATTTGATGCTTGACATTCAAATGTATTCAATATGTGCATAAAGGAAACCGGATCCTGATTAATTCCTTATTGCAGAATTATATCCCATTGAACGACTTAAACATTTTGGCCATTTGTGTAGCATTTGAGGTTAAATAGTACTGTTCGTGTCTCCGCAAATCCTCCTACAGTTGTTCATTTAGGGCATTGAAACGTACAGCACTGTCCAGACATGCATTGAGCATGTGTATAAAGAAAACAAATTCCGATCGAACCCCTTATTGCAGAATGATATCCCTTTAAAGGACTAAAACATTTTGGCCATTTTGTATCGTAGCATGTGAAATAGTACTGTTCGTGTCTCCGCAACTTCTCCTACAGTATTTCATGCTGGACATTGGAACTTGCAACACTGTTTAGACATGCAACCAATATATGAATAACGGAAAAATAATTCTGATCAAGCCCATTATTGCAGAATAATGTCCTTTAAACGTCTTAAAAACTTTGGCCATGTGTGTTGCATAGGAGCATAGGAGGTAAAATCCTATTGTTCTTGTCTCTGCAATTTGTCCTACAGTATTTGATGCAGGATTTTGAAACTTGCAACACAGATCAGACATGCATTGAAATTGTGCATAAAGGAAACGAGAATGTGATTCAGCCCCTTATTTGCTGAATTATGTCTCCTTGAACGACTTGAACAGTTTTGCCATATGTGTAGCGGATGAAGTTAAGTAGATTAGAACTTCGATGGCTCGATCACCGATGGCTCATTTACCATTGATGAGTCGATCCCATTTTGAGCCCCTAGCGAAATCCTCTACATAAGAAATAGTGGGGGATAATTAAGGAGATTTTAGTCTTTTATCTTGCAAATGTATGCTGTGTGTACTCATTATAATCGCCTCGATTAGGCGATTCTAATGAGTAAACACAGCATACATATTCAATATAGAACACCGAAAATATGTCTTAAAGTATCTCGTTATGCCTCTTGACAGTATCCTCAGTGGCTCGAACTACCCCTGTCTCGAACAGATTTTCGAGGTCCCAAAGGTGTTCAAGCCATTGAAGTTCGACTGTAGTATTGTTCGTGTCACTCTTCGCTACTCCTCGTACAGTATTTGATGCAGGGCATTGAAACTTGCAACACAGTTCAGACATATATTGAACATGTATATAAAGGAAAAAAATATTTTCCAATCCCTTATTGCAGAATTATGTCCCTTTAAAGGACTTAAACATTTTGGCCATATATGTAGCATAGGAAATAAATAGTACTGTTCGAGTCTCCGCAACTCATCCTACAGTATTTGGTGCAGGACATTGAAACTTTCAACACTGTTTAGACATGCAGTGAATATGTGAATAAGGAAAACAGAGTTCCCTCCAGTCCTTTATAGCAGAATTATATCCCCTTGAACGATTTAACATTTGGCCATTATCATATGATGTTTAATAGTACTGCTCATGTCTTCGTAACTCCTCTTTCAGTATTTGATGCAGTGAAGTAAAACTTGCAAAACAGTTCAGACATGAATTAACCAGGTGCATAAAGGAAATGTCTTCAGTATTTTGATCCAGCTCCTTGTTGCAGAATTGTGCCCCCTTGACAACATAAATATTTTTGACATATGTTTCTTGAAGAATGTTTAGTTTCAACGAGTGCCTGACTACTGCATATTTCGTACAAATTACTCATTTAGTGAGGCATATGGCAGATACATTCATCAAATTTATTTCATGATGTCCCTTTCCGTTGAAAACCAATCCGAACTTACTGAAGCCTTTAGCTAGACTTTTAGAGATTTGGATTATTTATTAAATATTGACGAATACCTTTTGTGACGGTTTGATCAGTCAAATGAATCCCCCTCCCCCTCACCCACACCAGAACTTCAATTTAAAAAATCAAATTCTTCTGATACCGAGGCCACGTTTTTGGATTTACATCTATCTTTTTAGTTGGGTTTGTTTCCAGCAAAATTTAAGACAAACGCGATGATTTTGAGTTTGAGATGGTAAATTTTCTTTTCTCGGATGGTGATTTCCTCGTGCGGCATTCTATTGCGTTTATATTTCGCAATTAATTCGATTTGCAGAGTGTCTAGTCATGTAACTGACTTCAACACTCGTAATAAATTGTTAACTGCTAAACTGATTTATCAGGGTTATCGGCATCATAAACTACGCAAAGCCTTTTCAAAATTTTATAGACGCCATTCCAATTTAATTTCAAAATTCAATGTTGGACTTAAATCTCTTCTGCAACAAGGTCTATCCGAACCCGAATTTGATTGTGACTTAGTATATAAATTCAGAAAATATACAATTGCAATGACTTCAGCACCCAATTTCTTGCGATCTTCGATATGAAAAATATTGGTAAAACATAATTGTTAGGGTCTAGTTATTTCTTGTTTGTGTTTCTTTTCCTTTGGTGTCACTGGCGGGAGCTGTGGGTTAATTGTAGCGATTCCTGATCATTGCCTTCACTTCTATAGTTTGAAAACTACATCTATGTCTACATGTATTTGTATTGAAAAAAATCCAATAGGGACGATCGGCAGAGGAAGTCTTCTGTCCTGTCACAAGAAACCATAAAAATTAATTACAGCTCCATGTAGCGCAAAATAATGGCGGTACTAGCCTCGGTCTTGTTCGTTAACAGTTTCCCAACTTTTAGTTAAAATGAATTTTAGTATCATCGTTTACACTCGAAGGATAATGAGGTGTTTATAGCAAACACACGAGAGAGGCTGGAACAACATACTTAGGCACCCAAATCTCGCCTGGAATCCCGTTCAATTTCTCGCGATAATCCGCCATCTTTACAGAGTTCATGAGAATTGTATTCACATCCAAAAATTGCTTCTCAAAACCAAAATGAGTCAAGTCCCAATACAAAAGAAACACAAAAAAGCGTTGAAATAATTTTAAAAAGCTATTTTCGAACACTGTTGCATCAAACGCTGAAGTTTGATCGCGGGAAAGTTTCGAAACTGCGTCGCGCGTTTCAATGAACTGAAGCGTACTGCACTGAGCCGAAAATGTTAGCCGGTTAAAACCTAGCACCGCGCTCGGAGCAACGAGTTACCGGAGCATTTACCGAAGCATTTACCGGAGATTCTCGTTAGGGTGGAAAGCGCTTATCGTCTGGCCAAGAAAGTACAACTTTTCACAAATTATTATTCCGGAATAAAATAAAGCCCTGGACATAGTAATATTTGGCTCTCTGCGAATTAGTACCTTCGAGAGACCGTTGCATCAAACGCTCAAGTTTGATCGCGGGAAGGTTTCGAAACTACGTCACGCACTGAGCCGAGAAGGTTTGCCGGTAAAATCCAGCACCGCGATTGTTCCCACGAGTTACCGGAGCATTTGCCGGACCTTCTTTAGGTTGGGAGGAAAGCGCTTCTCGTCAAACGATTAAAACTTTTCACAAACACTCAGAGGTGTAGAATAAAGCCCTTGGAATAGTAAGAGACACAATGAGCTACCTGGCTATCTGTGCGTTTCTACCTTCCCAAGATTTACAAAATGATGATGAGCCCAAAATCCATAGCATAATGCTAGTGCTTAAGGATATTTAAGTGTCCATGCTGTGTCACCCTATCTAATTTCTTCCCATGAAGTGCACACAAGACCCACACTGGAGCATCATCATACTAAGGTCATGTGCATAGTGGCGGGAAGGCTCAACAATAGTTTTGGGATTAACGACACATCAAACCTGGTGGGTCATTTGGATTCGTCTCTCAGAGAAAGGGACAACAGAGATAGAAGAGGTAGTAGAGGAGAAGAGAGTTGTGGGAAAGAGGGAGAAAGGGGAAAATGAATAAAAGTGTACAAACAGAAGAAGTAACAATGTTCCCCCGCTACCCCTACCTGCTGCAAGGACAGCAGGCCTTGCCCAACTGTACGTCAATATCAGTTGGACTCCCGTCACCTTTGCCTCACAACAGAACATAAAAAAACTTTTAAATAAGTTTTTTTGTAGTTCGGAGAAGATCCCTTTTGAAGCCCTCAGGGATCCCAGAAGTGCCAATATTCTATGGAAGTTGGCCCTTAAGTCTGATGCCCCTGTCGACGAAGTAGAGTTGACATACTTGATGTCGGTCCTTATACTCTGGGGAGTATCCCCTACTGTTCGCGCTTTTGGGTCGGAGAACCTGCAAGCATGAATGTCCAGAGATTCATGTAGATCATGCCAAGCATTGACGACGTGATGCCAATGCTAATGAGTTTGCCGGCCAAGGTGCTGTATCACTTGGGAGGTAATGCTGGTTGTGTGGTAGTCATCTCTGACAAACCAAGCTGCTCGCCGTTGCACCATCTCAAGCTGCTGGATACTATATGTTGGTCCCATACTGATAGACCTAATCCAGAATAAGTCTAATCATGGTCTCTACCATCATGATTCAACATCTTCGGACCAGCTGGTTATCTCACTTGGCTGCTGTTTGCCTTTTTACAGGTGCATCAAAATGGATTCCATGACATGTTCTGAAATAAATATTGCACAGGTACTTTAAAGTCTTTGAGATTGACAGTTCGTGAGTGTGTATCTATAACATTCAGTTGCTCCAAATCTTCGGCCAGGTTTCCTGATCATTGCCTTGACATATATTCTCCATTTCGTTACCAGACTGTCGCACATTTGGTTGGAGTGAGAAGACTTTGCTAGTCCATATTCTATTATAGGCATTGCTACAGTCTGTCAAGATCCCTCTAAAGTGTGCAGTATCAGTCATGCTTGAGACCTCGTGATATAAAAGGATGTCATTAGCAAAGAGGTGAACTCCTGGACTTACATTCTGTGACAGGTCATTTATGCACGGGCAGAACATCAAAGGTCTGAGCATGACACCTTGAGGGACACCGGATACAGCTGGGGCAATCGTGGTAATCAGGCCTGTGACCAGGTCTGGTTAGCCCCTGATGGTCAGGAAGCTCTGGATCCATTGTAAGTGGTTTATACAGTAAAATTCAGCTATTAAGACCACCTAAAATTAAGTCTTATCCTCCTTAAAAAGCCTATTTAGTAAGCTACAGTTAATCTTTCATTGTATTTTCTGCATATGGTGTCCTCTGATCAGAGAGCACCTTTAGAACTGTTCAAACGTGGTCTTAAAGACCAATTTTGAAGAGTCCCAAAGGTGGTCTTAACTAGGAATCAATCTATCTATCTATCTCCTTACTGCATTAAGTCACACTTGACTATTACTTGCAGGTGTACATACACTTGAAATTTGCAGGACACAGCCTACTTTACGGTTAATGATCTTTAACCTGCAGAGGGGATGATTCTTTCTGCTCAGGGAGTCTCCAGTTAATGCCCCGAGCCGAAGGACGGTGCACTATGTGGCATTCATCCCTAAAATGGTGTTCGAATACTAAACTTTATTTCACTGCCTGGAATGGAACCGAAGGTCTCTAGCATCAGAGGCAGGTGCACTAACCACTGAGCTATTAGTAAATAATCACGCTAGCACTACTAGTATTTTTGATTATCTGCACCAAGATTAACTAACTAAGTCCTCCATAAGATACACTCTGATATAGTGTCTCTCTATAAAGATATATACTCGACCCCTGCCCCCTCCCCCTCCCCGAACTATTCATCATATAGTATTCCCTCATCAGCGGTTGATGCCAAGACCGCATATGACTTCAAAGACTGGCATAGGGGTTCACAGACCGTACAGTATGGATTTGGACTCAAAGGTATGCGCTTTAGTATACCTGTTAATCAGATTGAAAATAGTTTTAAGGACTCATCCTACGACTTCCCCCCCCCCCCCACACACACACACAGACACACTTCCCTTTTTAGCCAAATATGACAAACTCAGTATATGAAGATAGATAGGGGTGTAAATGAGTGTGTTTGCTCAAAAGGCAGTGCCTTTATTTCATATTACTGAGTTCTGTTAATATAGGGAAGGGTGGCCATATAACGCCGTATGTATAAGTTTAACCTGTCCCAGAGCAAACAACACTTCCAATAACTCTTATAGTCGATAGTATCGTTATAAGCTCCAGGAAACTTTTCAAGGATAGCGTTCTGAAGTATCAATACCACTGTAAATTGTAAGTAACAATTACTTCCTCTCTGGTGTAGACTGCATTTGAACACGGGAATTACTGCCCCAAGCAAGAACGCCACCGTCGTCAAGGGGTTACCCAACACCCTTGAACATATATATATATATAGAGGATCTTACATTCGTGTTCATGTATTATTGAATTTATTAAACGAGTCGAGGAAAGGGGATAAAATGCGAGGCTTTGCCGAGCATTTCATCCCTTTTCCCCAACGAGTTTAATAATGAGTTGAGGAAAGGGGATAAAATGCGAGGCTTTGCCGAGCATTTTATCCCTTTTCCCCAACGAGTTTAATAAATTCAATAATACATGAACACGAATGTAAGATTCTATTTATTATATGACTTTTAAAACGCATTTTATTCACGATTTTTTAACAAAATGTCAATATTGCGTCATTAGTAAATGCGACGTCGTTAAGGTCGTCGTACATGTAACGTTATGGGGCGTATATAACTAATTTGCATATTTAATTCACTAGTGGATTATCGAAAATATTACATGGCGTTATTTTACTCTTAGACGCGACGTCAAATGATAAACAAATATACTGTACATCAACCCCCAGAGTGTAGATGCATTACTGATCAGGAAGCAAGTAAAGCTACAATATACAAATATATCATCAATGTTAAGCAATGGTTTAAACGCCAGTTTGAGCAAAACTTTGACAAAAGAGACTGCAGTCATAGCTTCACATTTTCACTTTCACGTTTAATTAGGCTTCTTGGCTTAAGTTCAGTTTGTGAAGTTTACAACTATTAAATCAAAACTAATTACACAACGGAGCCGGTCAGTTAGAGCGACCAGTACCCTCGCTCATAACGCCACCTGACAAGAAATTAACAAATACAAAATGTGTATAAACATATAATTAGAAAACAAAGAAATCCAACTAACCGTATAATTTTAATTTTCATCTGCCCAGTTTTGCTTCATGTATGATCCAATTATTAGATAATTGTCAGAGAACAAATTATAATTATGATAATCGGGTGGTCCATAAACTAATATATATTTTTGACAGACACTGTCGTAGTTCTCTGACACCAATATTTGATACTACAATGTGTGTGTGTGTGTGTGTGTGTGTGTGTGTGTGTGTGTGTGTGTGTGTGTGTGTGTGTGTGAATTGTGGCTTAACGTCGCTTTCAACAATTTTTCAGTCATATCACGACGCTGTCTGTCTACAATAGACAAGTGCCATATTCCTAAGCTTAATACTTGTATAATGCAACTATTTCCGCGAGATTCCGTGTCTGTCACGACAGGGAAAAGGATTCCATTCCTTTTTATCAAAAATTCCATTTTCCTCAGATGTTTTTGATATAAAAAATATATCATTAAAACTAAGGAACATTTTTGCAAAAGAAACCTTTGGCACAGCAAAACTAAAATGTTTTCGTTTAAAGAAAATAAGTGTAAACTGGCTTTATGTCGTCCTAAAAGTCTTAATTAAACTATTTATTTATTACCTTATATTTAATATTTTTATTTATCATATGACGTCGCGTCTGAGAGTGTAATAACACCATGCAACTAATTCGATAATCCACTTGTTGATTAAATACGCAAATTAGTTAGATACGCCCAAGTAAAGTAAGTAGGACGTCCCTAACGACGTCGCGTTTACTAATGGCGGAATATTGACATTTTTATAAACAAATCGTGAATAAAATGCGTTTTAAATATCATGTGATAAATAGAATCTTGCATTCGTGCTCATGTATTATTGAATTTATTAAACTCGTTGAGAAAAAGAGATAAAATGCTCGACATAGCCTCGCATTTTATCCCTTTTCCTAAACTCGTTTATTAAATTTAATAATCCACGAACACTCATGTAAGATCCTCTATATTTCCTTAACATAGATAATTTTGAATTTAAGATAGGAATTTCTAACCTCTATCATAACAAATGATGAGTCATTGAGCGTTACAGAACCCCGTTTGAACAGAAATGTTAATATTTATAGAAGATGCGATATTTATGATTAAGTTAAGCTCTATACCGTTCTATATAAGTTTTTGCGGGTACCTGGCCACAGATCTTGGGGGCCTTTTTATCCATATGCTTGTAAAATTACATTCTTTTTCTATAAAGTAGTGGTTATGAAAGTATTTAGCTAAAGTAAGGTTTTGCTGGTGTGTGATCTCAAAATCTCCACCACAGTTTGTATTGGAAATAAACAGAAAAGTGTCATACATTGTTATGTGATTCTGTATCATACTGTAGTACAATCGATTAAAATCGATTTAACCCACCCCGCCCGTGAAATTTGTTTCACTGACCGTTCCAAGGCGGTTATTCTGCCGCGGGTTATTTTTGTTATAGTTTGTCTTTGAGTGTGTATATCGCTTATATTTGTGTTTTTGATAGCCAATCGGCCATTCTGTGGGAAAGTAACTGCCCGTGTGGCTTTCAGCTATTGATGTTTCTATTAGGGTCATGTTCCATGTTTGTGTTTCTTTCCCTATAGTGTCTCTGATGGGAGCTGTGGGTTAACTGTATCGAATCCTGATCATTGCCTTCGCTTCTATTTTACAATATAGACTCAACTTCGAATTAACGCTGAAACAAGGTTAATTGCTTGCTAAATAGAAGTGAAGGTCTGGCCCAACGATGTGTAATTAAAGAGGGAAGCAAAGTTGTCAACCGTGATTGGGTTTTCTACCTTGCATGCAGTCTGTCGTATAACATTTATGTTGTATCCAATCTTTTTATATCGATTTTTTTATTGCAAAAACACTATACTGCTGTGATTTCAGGACAGTTGGACAGTTCTACAGCCATCATCAATAACGTGTTTGGTACAAATTGGTAAGTATAAGTAGTCAGATAATAGTGAGGGAAGATAGCAGCATCTATCCGCAGTCATTGGCGGTCCGGAAACTGCACCAAACCTCTTTTATATGCGCGTAGACATTGACTAATGGCGAACTTGCCATAAAAGAAGTGGAGGCAATGATCAGGAATCGATACAATCAACCCACAGCTTCCATCAGAGACACCAAAGGGAAAGAAATACAAACATGAAACAAAATACCCTAATGGAAACATCAGTAGCGGAAAGCCAAAAGGACAGTTACTTTCCCACAAAATGGTCAACAGGCTATCCAAAATAAAATAATATAAGCGACACAAGCACCCAAAGACAATCCATGACAAAAATAAACTGCGACAGAAGAACAGCCTTGGAACGGTCAGTGGAAACGAATTCCACTGGGGGGCTTTATAACCCTCTTTATTAGGCAAGCACGTTCAGATTATCCATTGGGTGACTGCATTATACAGATGGACTGTATAGTCAGAAGAGCATCAGCACGTTTTGCAAGTTTATCGTCATATTTTTTGTCACTTCACTGATTAGCAGAACCAATTTATTACATGTTAAGGATAATTGTGTTCCAAAGATGCAATGTTTGTTGAACTAATTGATCCATAACTGACTCTTTCAATTACTAAGAAAGTCGTTTAATATTAAATGGCCTTACCAAGTTATTGACACTCGGAAAATGCACACTTTGCACATATTATACAGCAATGTCTTGTATAGTTGTCGCAGATAAGATTGACTAGGCGGAGCTATTCAGGTGTTGTCAATATATGTCAAATTCGCCGAGTTCAACAGACGATTCGGTAGAGTGCCTATCGCACGCTTTCTACAAACGGACGAAATGGTCATATACGCCACAGCTATAGTTGTGTTACAGTTGAATTCACACAATCGGGTGACTTGGTTTACCTTTTTGTTTATGGAATATTCCTAAGGCAGGTACAAACGATAGCTCCGCCTAGTCAATCTTATCTGCGACTGCTATACATGGTTACACAAAATTTTATCGGTCGGTCTAGTATTCGCAGTCCATGTGAGGTAAAATAACATGGCAGAGGTCAGTGTTGCCGATTTTTTTTTAGCTCACCGTCACGTAGTGACGAGGTGAGCTTTTGGGATCACTTTTTGTCCGTCGTCCGTCGTGCGTCCGTGCGTGCGTCCGTCCGTGCGTGCGTGCGTAAACAATTTCTTCAAACGACATCTCCTCCTAAACCACTGAGCGGATGTTGACCAAACGTCACAGGAATGATCCTTAGGTGGTCCCCTTTCAAAGTTGTTCAAATGGTTCCGGTCCGTTGCACATATAGGTCACAGGAGCCAAAAATAGATTTTTTCACCGAAAACTTAAAAAATCTTCTTCTCTGAAACTGCAAGGCCCAGGTCTTTGATATTTGGTATGAAGCTTCATCTAGTGGACCCCTACCAAGATTGTTCAAATTATAATGCTGGGGCCAAAAATGCCCCCGCCCCGGGGCCCTTTGGTTTTACATGGGCTTATATAGGGAAAATCTTTATAAATCTTCTTCTCTGAAACTGCAAGGCCCAGGTCTTTGATATTTGGTATGAATCTTCATCTGTTGGACCCCTACCAAGATTGTTCAAATTATAGTGCTGGGGCCAAAGATGCCCCCGCCCCAGGGCCCTTTGGTTTTACATAGGCTTATAAAGGGAAAATCTTTAAAAATCTTCTTCTCTGAAACCACAAGGCCCACGTCTTTGATATTTGGTATGAAGCTTCATCTAGTGGACCCCTACCAAGATTGTTCAAATTATACCCCTGGGGCCCAAAATGCCCCCCCCCCCCACCCCCCGCCGGGGCCCTTTGATTTTACATAGGCTTATATAGGGAAAATCTTTGAAAATCTTCTTCTCTGAAACCGCAAGGCCAAGGTCTTTGATATTTGGTATGAAGCTTCATCCAGTGGACCCCTACCAAGATTGTTCAAATTATAGTGCTGGGGCCAAAAATGCCCCCGCCCCGGGGCCCTTTGGTTTTACATGGGCTTATATAGGGAAAATCTTTAAAAATCTTCTTCTCTGAAACTGCAAGGCCCAGGTCTTTGATATTTGGTATGAATCTTCATCTTATGGACCCCTACCAAGATTGTTCAAATTATAGTGCTGGGGCCAAAAATGCCCCCGCCCTGGGGCCCTTTGGTTTTACATAGACTTATATAGGGAAAACCTTTAAAAATCTTCTCCTCTGAAACCACAAGGCCCAGGTCTTTGATATTTGGTATGAAGCTTCATCTAAAGGACCCCTACCAAGATTGTTCGAGTTAAAGTGCTGGGGCAAAAAATGCCCCCGCCCCAGGGCCCTTTGGTTTTACATGGGCTTATATTGGGAAAATCTTTAAAAAAAACTTCTTCTCTGAAACTGTAGGGCCCAGGTCTTTGCTATTTGGTATGAAGCTTTATCTAGTGGACCCCTACCAAGACTGTTCAAATTATAGTGCTGGGGCCAAAAATGCCCCCGCCCCGGGGCCCTTTGGTTTTACATAGGCTTATATAGGGAAAATCTTTAAAAATCTTCTTCTCTGAAACTGCAGGGCCCAGGTCTTTGATATTTGTTGTGAAGCTTCATCTTGTGGACCTCTATCAAGATTGCTCAAATTATAGCCCTGGGGCCAAAAATGCCCCCGCCCCTGGGCTTTTTGGTTTTTCATTGACTTATATATGAAAAATCTTGAAAAATCTTCTACTCTGAAACCACAAGGCCTAGATCTTTGACATTTGGTATGAAGCTTCAGCTAATGGACCTCTACCAAGATTGTTAAAATTATAGCCCTGGGGCCACAAATGCCCCCGCCCCAGGGCCCTTTGGTTTTACATAGACTTATAATAGAGATAATCTTTGAAAATCTTCTTCTCTGAAACAACAAGACCCAGGTCTTTGATATTTGGTGTGAAGCTTCATCTCGTGGACCTCTATCAAGATTGTTTAAATTATAGCCCTGAGGCCAAAAATGCCCCTGCACCGGGGCCATTTGGTTTTACATAGGCTTATGTAAGGAATATCTTTAAAAAATCTTCTTCTCTGAAACTGCAAGGCCCAGGTCTTTGATATTTGTTGTGTAGCTTCATCTAGTAGACCTTTGTCAAGATTGTTCAAATTATAGCCTTTGTTGATATTTGGAAGTAAGCTTCATCTTTTTAGACCTCCCTCAACATTATGCACATTATAACCCTGGGGTCAATAATGGCCCTCCCCGGGGCCCATTGTTACTCTATGGATCAGGTGAGCGATTCAGGGCCATCATGGTGCTCTTGTGTTTTATATTAGGATCACTTTTTGTCTGTCATCCGTGCGTAAACAATTTCTTCAAATGACATCTCCTCCTAAACCACTGATCGGATTTTGACCAAGCTTTACAGGAATGATCCTTAGGTGGTCCCCTTTCAAAGTTGTTCAAAAGGTTCCGGTCCATTTCACATATAGGTCACAGGAGCCATCACAGGAGCCAAAAATAGATTTTTTTCACCGAAAAACATAAAAAAATTCTTCTCTGAAACCGCAAAACCCAGGTCTTTGATATTTGGTATGAAGCTTCATCTAGTGGACCCCTACCAAGATTGTTCAAATTATAGTGCTGGGGCCAAAAATGTCCCCACCCCAGGGCCCTTTGGTTTTACATGGGCTTATATAGGAAAATCTTCAAAAATCTTCTTCTCTGAAACCACAAGGCCCACGTCTTTGATATTTGGTATGAAGCTTCATCTAGTGGACCCCTACCAAGATTGTTCAAATTATACCCCTGGGGCCAAAAATGCCCCCCCCCCGGGGCCCTTTGATTTTACATAGGCTTATATAGGGAAAATCTTTGAAAATCTACTTCTCTGAAACTTCAAGTCCTAGGTCTTTGATATTTGGTATGAAGCTTCATCTAGTGGACCCCTACCAAGATTGTTCAAATTATAGCCCGGGGGGGGGGGGGCCAAAAGTGCCCCAGCTCCGGGGCCCTTTGGTTTTAAAAAGACTTATAATGGGAAAATCTTGAAAAATCCTCTTCTCTGAAACCACAAGGCCTAGGTCTTTGATATTTGGTATGAAGCTTCAGCTAGTGGACCTCTACCAAGATTGTTCAAATTATAGCCCTGAGGCCAAAAATGCCCCCGCCTCGGGGCCCTTTGGTTGTACATAGACTTATATACTATAGGAAAAATATTTGATTTTTTTTTCTGTGAAACCACAAGGCCTAGGTCTTTGATATTTTATTTGAAATTTCATCTAGTGGACCTCTATCAAGATTGTTCAAATAATAGCCCTGGGGCCAAAAATGCCCCCACCCCGAGACCTTTTGGTTTTACATAGACTTATATAGGGAAATCTTTAAAAATCTTCGTCTCTGAAACTGCGAGGCCCATGTCTTTGATATTTGGTATGGAGCTTCATCTAGTGGATCTCTACCAAGATTGTTCAAATTATAGCCCTCGGGCCACAAATGCCCCCGTCCCGGGGCAGTTTGGCTTTATATAGACTTATATAGAGATAATCTTTGAAAATCTTCTCTGAAACAGCAAGGCCCAGGTCTTTGATATTTGGAGTGAAGCTTCATCTAATGGACCTCTATCAAGATTGTTTATATTATAGCCCTGAGGCCAAAAATGCCTCCGCCCCGGGGCCATTCGGTTTTACATAGGCTTATGTAGGGAAAATCTTTAAAAAAATATTCTTCTCTGAAACCGCAAGGCCCAGGTCTTTGATATTTGGTGTGTAGCTTCATCTAGTGGACCTTTGCCAAGATTGTTCAAATTATAACCTTTGTGGATATTTGGTATGAAGCTTCACCTTTTAGACCTCCCTCAACATTATGCACATTATAACCCTGGGGTCAAAAATTGCCCTCCCCGGGGCCCACTTGTTACTCTATGGATCAGGTGGGCGATCCAGGGCCATCATGGCCCTCTTGTTTTCACAAATTGACAACTGAGCAGTGATTAGTTTCTTGTAACGTAGAAACATATGGGCCCCGTCAAGCGATTTTGGTACTTATCGCCTATGCGAGCAGCGAAGGTTCAGGCGAGCTTGCGCATCCGCGCATCTTCGCCAGAACCTTCACTGCTAGCTCATACAAGCAGTGAATAAAGAGGAACCTTCAGGCAGAGAGCCATATCCCTGGCCCCTTTGAATGAGTGGGCATCTGCAGTTAAAATTTGTCATGACGGAATGCTCGAAGACACAAATTCGCTTGGCGGGGCTCATATATTAACATTAAACATCCGTTACACGATGCGCACAGCGGAGATAATCGGCACAGAGCACGTCTAATACGTACAGCAAAAATTATATGAGCCCTGCCAAGCGAATTTTTGTCTTCGAGCATTCCGTCATGACAAATTTTAACTGCGCATGCCCAGCCATTCAGAGGGGCCAAGGATATGGCTTTCTGTCTGAAGGTTCCTCTTGATTCACTGCTTGTATAAGCGAGCGGCGAAGGTTCTGGCGAGACTGCGCGAATGCGCAGGCTCGCCTGAACCTTCGCTGCTCGCATAGGCGATAAGTAACAAAATCGCTTGACGGGGCCCATATAAGTTCGAACGGACAAAAAAAAAATGAAAGAAAAATGCACAGGAAAAACTCCAAGGAATCATTAATTCATGGCCAATTCTCCGATACTGACCCTCTTGGATGCACTGGTTCTAACCGCACATGTCTCTTCACGCCGTGACAGTCGCTCTCGAGTAGCCGGTGTGCAATTTACTCACTTGCCTGCAACTCTTGAATGCCTTCACAGTTTATTAAATATGTGTCATTCTCAACTAAGTTGGCATATCAACAGATTGATCACTGAATGATAGTTTTCCTCAGCCCCCGCCCATCGGGGCTTGAAGAAATAGATGGGCTGCATGATGCTTCCACGCAGAGCTGAAACCGATTGCACACGAGTACTGGTAAACCGCTTAGAGGATCTAAGCCTGTCCAGGCAAAGCGATGCGAGTCGGACCGTCCATGCTTATAAACCCTATTGGTTTCATTGGGCGACAGGGCTTGAGATGTCATTTCCTCTCTCAATATCGGGTAAAAGTAACACAAAACTGGAAGCAACGTCTCCAAAATGACCTATACAGTGTTGACGGGGGCGTTAAACATCAAATCAAACAACCTATCTCTAAATAAAACAACGTTGTGGGAGGTTTTTATGGCCCGAACCGACACCGACAAAAACTATCCTTCAATTATCACAAAATACGCAGCTTATCAGTTGCTACGGTTGAGTAGGAAATTAATTATGTATGATTAAAATACCAACATTTGAGAATACCTTCATATTAATATCCGTAAAGGATGTCATCTGCACTGCGAAATGCTATTTTAATATAAATCAGATATAATCAGCAGAACAAATTAGCGTGAAAAATTATGAATTTATCATAAAACTGCCATGTAATATTTTCGATAATCCACTGGTGGATTTAATATGTAAAATAGCTAGATACGTTCCGTAATGTTACATGTACGACGTCCTTAACAACGTCGCGTTTACTAAATGCGGAATATTGACTTTTTTTGTAAACAATCGTGAACAAGCGTTTTAAATGTCATATGATAAATAGAATCTTGCATTCTTGCTCATGTATTATTGAATTTATTAAACTCGTTGAGGAAAAGACATAAAATGCTCGGCAAAGCTTCGCATTTTATCTCTTCTCGACTCGTTTAATAAATTCAATAATATATGAGCACCCATGTAAGATCCTCTATATAATCAGCAGGACAAATCAGCGTGAAAAAATATGAAAATATAAATATTTATAGCCTCGCAGTATGGTTTCTTTATTTTCAGCGCAACCACAGCCATGCCCCGCCATCCTCTCGCAAACCTGCGAGAGCAGTGGAATGCTATATAATACCTGCACGGTGTCAACAGCAAGTTCTATTCTAAGCCTGGTTGTTGAAGACCAGTTGTCTTCGTCGACATGTGATTATAACACAAGTTTTGGTTATTCAGGAAATGTAATTTGGGTAGACGGTGGCTGTAGGGCCACTTTCACAGTTTGCTATATTCCAGTAATGTGACCAATGACAGGATGGGATTGTTTGTGTGCGTTGTGAGATTAGGGCGACATACATAGTCAAGGAGCCGAGGAAATCTCTGGAGCAGACGACAATCTATTTTCTTATGTTATTCTTCACAGAATAAGGCTTGAATTTGCATGTGTTCTCAAGAAAATATGAACAAGGAAGAGGCTAGTGACAGACGTCTGTCACCAGCCAATTTACGTGAAATTTGCTGCTGACAGACGTCTGTCTCCAGCCAATTCATGTGAAATTTTCTGCTGACAGATGTCTGTCTCCAGCCATTTCTCGTAAATTTTGTTACCGACAGATGATACGTGTTTTGATACCATTTTCATTTTACTTTGCATACTAATTATTGTGTCTGACCTTTGGGAAATTGTTGAATGATTATTAATTGAAGATGTGGAAGCAGGTCACAGTTTCCCTGAACAAAGTATTTTCAGTGTCCCAGACCGCATGTTATCGTACATGCATATCAATGCACATTATCCTAAACGCATATCAATGCATGTTTTTGTTTTTTTTTTATTTGAGGTTTAACGTCCCCGTCAACACTTTAGGTCATTTTGGAGACGCTGCTTCCAGTTTTGTGGGACTTTTACCAGATATTGAGATGAAATGACATCTCAATCCCCGCCGCCTAACGAAACCAATAGGTTAATATGCATGGATGGTCGAACTCACACCACTTTGAGTGTGCAGACTTAGACCTACAAAGCGGTTTACCAGTACTCGTGTGTAGTCGGTTTCAGCTCTGCGTGGAAGCACCATGCAGCCAAATCAATTTCTCCAAGCCCCGATGGGCGGGGGCAATATCAATGCATGTTCATTCGATGGACTGCATCCTAGTAGTTCAGTCGGATGTGCGACAGATGGTGATCAGGAGGTCGCTGGTTTGATACCTGTCTCGTCTGACACAATCTTTCTTTGTACGCTAATTTGAGAAGGGCAGTTGCAAAAGCATTTGTACTGTTCTTGTTAAGGTAAACCGGTTCGATATGACCTGAATAGTATTGACTTGGTCGTTACATTTGAAAACAAACAAGCAAACAAACAAACCATTAGATAGGCAGAGACAGTTTTGTAGTGTAAGAATTTAAAAGCAATGAAAAAAATACTCAACATATTTATTGACAGACATGTCACTGAAGAATATGTCATCAATGTAATTACAATGATATTCATTTTTGCGAACCTCATGCTCTTAAGTAACTCTTAACAAACTTTTTTGAAAGCGAATTCCAGCACTATACAGACAAGAACTCCATGCTTTGCAAAATTTGCCGGTGAACTTACAAAGTAGAGGGTTTACATAAGACCTACTCACTATATACAGAAAAAAAACGTTTATATTTGAAAACAGAGTGCACATCATTACCCAATGACTGCTGTTTAAGCCCGCCTGGAGTAGATGTTATGGTATTCCCGATCCATGTTTGCAGTAGAAATAAGACATGTTTTACAAGTTTTACAATTTTTCAAACAACTTATGATTGGTTCAGAAAGTTGAAAGAATTTGCTGTCAGAATGGTGTGTTATGATGTGTTATGGGTAAATTAAGGTGAGTTGTTACTGTGTGATAATTTCAACAGCTAATGCATCTGCATAAGAATGAATGATCATATAAGAATCTTGTATGGGTGTGAGGGGTGGATGGAAAAATCCGTGCCGAGGGGCACTGTCCGGCATCACGAGGATTGCCGAGTGATGCCGGACAGTGATCCCGACAATCCACCCTCACATCCATATTGGATTCTTTTTCTTGCATACATGTACCTTCCATTTCTTAGCGCAGATTTTTAATGCTGCAGTCACTGCGGTTACCAACGTCCGCAATATTGTGTTGACACTGCAGAAATGTTTAGTGACGTCATGTTACGTGCTGTGACGTCAACCTTAACGACGGCGCACACAAGGTCGTAATCAACCAGTACATTTACCAAACATGCGATTTTATTCGATTTTGGGTCGGAACACCAGGGTCAGAACATAAATTTCTATCCAGGGATAAAATCACAAATTTCTTTGTCTGGTGTGCAAGAATATTTTACCTGTTTAGCAAGGCCTCTATCAATGCATCTTAAATCAAGAAACAGGGGAGACCGGGGCTAGTTGGTCCGAAAAATGCATTTTTTTCAGATATTCACGTGAATATTCATTAGCTTGTAATACTTTTACATAATGCAACTAGTATAATCCATTCTCCACCTTATTTCATAGTTTCACATCCGAAAAATGCCAGATTCTTACAAATATTGCCGTTTTCCAAGACGAGGTAAAACGGACGAACTTACCCCACCATCGGGGTAAGTTCGTCCGAGTCGCGGGGTAAGTTGGACCGACTGGGATCCCACGAGAAAATCAGGAAGTCAGGGTCGATAAATGCCACTTTTGACAAAAGATCTGAGAAATTACGTGGCTTCAGTAACAATGCAGTAGACTGTCTGTCCGGCGATAATCTTAACACAAATTCCTGAGATGATCAGCCAACCGTGCATTTTTATAGTTATTTTTCTCAAAAACCCCCGAATTGATTGGAAACCCCAATTTAAGTCATTCCGTAGGGTAGACCGGGGCTTGTTGGTCCTAAGATTATGATTTGTCTTCTACAGCTAGTATAAACATATTTATTGCGTATTTCAAGCAAAGGGGTTGGGCCACAAGTTCTACCAACATTAGTTACGGCCCTCCCCCTACAGATGTTTACAACAATATGCATACATGTGGTAATGGCAAACGATTGAGCATTTAAGTACATGAAAAACAAAACAAAACAAAACAAAAAAAAAAAAAAAAAAACATGATGGCAAAATAATGTAAATTAGCAAAATAAGAAGGTATATAAAATAAAAGTATGAAGTGATGTCAGGCTGGCTGTGTGCGAGCAAGGCTTAATTACTAATGAATCTCTTTGCACCTTTAATAAATGCCTGTACAGCAGTAAAGAGAGTGATATTATCTTCTAATGATAAATTATCGTCACCCACCAAAAGAACATGAATATTTAATGGATGGAGATGTCTAGTAGATCGGAAGAGTGTAACTCTTTCATTAGTATATTTTGAACATATGAAAAAGTAGTGTTCAGCATCCTCAATGTCATTGGAGCAACTACAACAAGGATTGGGCAACAGGTGATTTGCGTAAAGATCAGAATTTAAGTTGCTGCAAAAGTTTCTAATTCTTGCATGTAAAACTGAAAGATAACGGTTGCCTACATTATAGTAAGATGGAACTTTTGGAGCGTTTTGCTGTTTTTTCAACTGGTATTTGAAACTTGCAAGAGACGAAGAGTTACGTAGATCGATACTTTGAGAATTCCACGATGCTATGGAAGACGGAATACATGATTTTCGTGAGATCTCAGTTCTACAGAAAGGGACTGTTATATCGTTTTGGTTTCTTAAAGCATAGGTATTAAGTTCTCTAACTGACGGTGGAATTAAGTCTGATATATAAGTAGGAACTAGGCCATTTGCAGACTTGTACATGAAGGTAAGTTTTTGCTGCCTGCGCCTTTCTGCCAATGTCACCCAGCCACATTCCCTATAGAGGTTTACAAGAGAAACAGATCTGGTCAAGCCAGTAACAATACGTGCGGCCTCATTTTGTATTTTTTGCAGAGAATTACAATCTTGAGCTGAACAACCATCCCATACAACACATGAGTATTCCATTACCGGCAATAAATAAGATAGATAAATTTGGTTCAATGCAAGACGGGTGAAAGAAAACTTGAGTTTTCTCATTATGCCGATAATTTTCGATGCGCTGCTGATAATATTATCAATGTGATTATGCCATTGTCCATTGTTACTGAAAGTTAAGCCGAGGTGTTTGTGTTTCGATACAAATTTTATGGCAGTCCCATTAAGAAAAAGTTCAGGATGAGATCCAATTTGTCTTAAAGTGAAAAGAATAGCTTCAGTTTTAAGAGCGTTAAAATTGATAAGCCACTGTGAAGCCCAGCTTGCTAGAATCCGCAAATCGTGATTAATAATGCCTTCTATGTCATTAATAGAAGATGCAGAATAGTACAAAGAACTATCATCCGCAAATAATCTAGTCAGACTTAATAGGGAGTCAGATATGTCGTTCACATAAACTAAAAAGAGTAATGGACCAAGAACAGATCCTTGCGGTACTCCGGCATTTATCCTCCTTAAGCTTGATGAACAGTTTTTTATAGTTACTTTTTGTTTTCTATTATTCAAATAATCACTAATCCATTCCAGTAAATCTCCTTCTATGCCTAACTGTTTTAATTTAAATATAAGCCCTTTATGCCAAACTCTGTCAAATGCCTTGGATACATCTAAGAAAACCATGCATGAATACTGATTATTGTCAAAAGTTTGACAGACATGTTGATATATATCTATGAGTTGAAACGTTGTGGAGTGATTAGGTAAAAAACCAGACTGATATTTATAAAGTAAATCATTCTCGTGTAAGAAATTGTAAATATGTTTAAAAGCTATTCTTTCTTGAAGTTTTCCTATATTGCTTAAAAGAGATACAGGCCTAAAGTTAGAAGGATCAGAGTTATCTCCTTTTTTGGGTAACGGTATAACATTGGAGTATTTATAAATCTCAGCAAATTTGCCTTCTCTGAAAGATCTATTGAAAAGAATATTTAAGGGTATAGATATTTCAGCTGCTACCGCTTTAAGCATTTTATTGCTTATACCGTCTGGTCCCGTTGCCTTATTTGGATTCAGAATTCCGATAAGAGATGTAATTTCTTCAGGAGTGCATAATATAGTAGACAATCTATTTTGGCATTTATATTCAAGGGGTGGCAAAGCCGTATTTTCATCATTAATAGTAGATATAGAGGTAAAATACTTGTTCAAAAGCTCTGCTTTTTCTTCAGATGAAAAGCAAAAGTCATTTTGGCCAGTAACAGAGAAAGAATTTAGAGGCTGAATTGTAGAAGAACTAGAATTACTCTTAACAAAGTGTCGTATAACCTTCCAAAATTTTTTTTTGTCATTTGTATGAAAGTCAGATAGAGAAAATTCCAAATTATTGTAGAATTGTTCTTTTGCATGCCGTTTCAGGTTATTGACTTTGTTTCGAAGTGCTTTATACTTTCTTAAGAGATTTGGACTGCCTGTTCGGTTAAATTTGCTT
The DNA here is from genome assembly GCA_963580285.1 of Lucinisca nassula. Taxonomy (NCBI): domain Eukaryota; kingdom Metazoa; phylum Mollusca; class Bivalvia; order Lucinida; family Lucinidae; genus Lucinisca; species Lucinisca nassula. The sequence goes on from OY757021.1 coordinate 50,560,167, forward strand.
TTTAATCTATTTCTTTTTTTAGACATTCTTCTTATTTCTGAATCATACCATGGTTTGTCATCAGGTCTAATAAGGACATTTTTTGAAGGAATGCAAGAATTGACATATTCTAGAAAGATATTATTAAATTTAGCACAGGCTTCATCTAGTGTTCCCTCCCTTAGGCAGTCCCAGTCAAAGTTGGATAATTTTTGCCTTAATAAAACAAAGTTTGCTTTTTTGTATAAGAAGATTAATCTATTAAAAGCACCCTCTGTATCATACTGAAAAGGTATAGAGATATAAGTTGCTCTGTGATCGCTTATATTATCTGGAACCTCTAAAACCCCAGAATCTAGAAAAGGCAAGTCTTCAGAAATTATAATTGGATCTAAAATTGCTTGTTGACGTGTTGGTTCATTTATTACATTAGTCATAGAATTAATTAATAATACATCTTTTAAATTGTGATAGTTGGGATTGAGAAGGTCTTCATTAAAATCTCCAACAATAACCAGGTTTTTGGAGTGCTCAAGTGCTTTCTCAATATTTAAGTTTAGATAATTGAAAAATTGTGAATCAGCTGTAGAAGGACTATAAAACAAACCAATTAAATAATCTTCAGTTTTTACCTTAACTTCGATCCAAATAGATTCATTGCAAAATATTTCAAGATCTGGTCTTCTGGTGTGTAATAAACTTGATTTGACATAAGCCAACACATCCCCTCCATGATTAGTTCTATCTTTCCTATAGGGTGTGCTGAAGGAATCTGAAAAAAGAAGCATGTCAGTAGCCACATTGGCATCTAGGTGTGTCTCAGTGAAGCATAGGATGTTAAAATCAAGGAAATTATCAACAATATAGTCTATTTTATTCCTGATGCTTCTTATATTCAAGTGTAATATTGAAAGATCATAATTATTCTCAGGACCTGGATTGATTTCAATATCTCCAGCTTGAATCAAAGGAAGCATTATTAAAATAATGCTTTGGAAATTGCAGAAATTAGTTACTAGGAGTGAGTTAATATGGTAACAAGCGCAAGAAAACATCTTCTGAAATACTCTGAGAAATACTGTTGCTAAAAATATATTAAGTGAGATTGTAAATGACAGCTTGCTACTGGTGATACAGTTCTGGAACTGGCCAATTGAGACCCTCCACTGGGTCAAAGATATACCCATTTACATTGAACAGTTTAATACCTCAGTGTGTGGGTCCCAATTGTCCATCCCAGAACTGCAAAATTCACAAAGCCAACCTGACAATTGATAAACTGAAATGATATAAATAAGATGGTAATAAATAAGAATGTAACAAAATAACACAAAAACCATCATGAATAAGGCTATAAACTTTGGAAGCTACTGTAGAAAGTATGGATGATATTCAGATATACTAGTAAGACACAATCCTATCAAGGATCCAAACCGGTTTTTCAGGACAACAATACAGGAGAATATTTGGGATTTGCAATTTACATCCCAGTGTTGTGACTAAGTGCAGTTGGGGGTACTGGCTCAGAAATGGCAAACAGTGAAGACCCCGATGAGATGCTGCTTATTGCAGCAGCTCATCCCGATCTACACCGCTTGCTCAGGCTGAATACACAGAAAAAAACATGACAAAGAATGGTCAACTCCTGCACATCTAAGGATTATTATGAGTAGTGCTTTTGGCAAAAACAGACAGACAGACGAACAGATAGATAGAAGAGGAAGAAGAAGAAGAAATGTGGAGTTGGCTAATCAGTGCTGAAATGATAATCAACCATCAGTCTTGCCATTGCGATCAATAATCGATTAGTAATCAGTGGAGATATGGTCATAATTTTAACCTGTCTGGCTTTCTATCTTAAACATGACTCTTACCATATATTGAATTTCACTGTAAGGTTTTGCACAGACAGGCCGGAGCAAACAGTGTAGACCCAGACGAGACGCCGCAGACTGCAGCGTCTCTCCAGAGTATGCACTGTTTGCAACTCATCCAGCTATTTAAGGAACATCTTTGGCTGGTAAATTCTACTAAAAAAAAAAAAAAATAAATAAATAAATAAATAAATAAAAAAAAAAAAAAAAAAAAATTGTATTGCGAAAAATAATCTCATAATTTTATAGTTATTTTTCTCAAAAACCACCGAATTGATTGGAAACCCCAATTTAAGTCATTCCGTAGGGTAGACCGGGGCTTGTTGGTCCTAAGATTATGATTTGTCTTCTACAGCTGGGGCTTATAACTATTTCTCAGAACGATTTTGGTACTCTGTAACTTTTTCAATAATTTGCTGCTGTCTTTCATTAAGAAAATTCCAGGTTCTGATAAATACTAATGCATTTTCGACGGACCAACTTACCCGGTCGCGAATGGACCAACTTACCCCGACCCTAGCGCCTGGTAGAACTTCACAAATGACAGGAACGTCATTGAATTTAGAAACACCAAATACACTCATTTAAATACGTTCAGGAAAAGTATAATATTTACACGTTTTTTGTTACATACAAAAAAGACAAACAAATGGTTCCATTTGTGATAAAGTCACTTTTGTAGTAAAAAAGCCGTTTTTGTTCTCTAAAATTCTTACACCTTTCTTGATCGCCATCTAATTTGTTTCAGGTCAAGCATTCCACTGAGCATAGTCATTCCGCCCTGACCCTTCTCAGTTCACAGAAATTGCGCTCTGACCAACTTGCCCCTCGGCCCAACTAGCCCCGGTCTCCCCTACAGTGTATCGTCTCGCTGTCGTACAGACATCGGCAGTTGCAAAATTATTGAGACTTTTTCTTTTTCCAGTTTGAATTAACACGTAAAGGGAAGTTGGGTGAAACTAACAGTCCATTAAGTGTGTTCTCATCTTTTCCTGTTCGTGAATGAATTTAGAAGGATTCGATCCCAAATAAATAGAAACAGCAAATACGTCCGTCTGTCAGCAGCAAATTTCACGTGAATTGGCTGGTGACAGACGTCTGTTAGCAGCATATTTCACGCAAATTGGCTGGTTGAAAAGTATTTACAATTATTATATACCCAGAAAATGTGCCGTTTACTTTGTACAGAAGTTACCGGTCAATATTTTTCCATATTGCCCGTAGTCAAGTTCATATTGCCCGTAGATAAGCAGTCACGTTCAAAATAGAACTACTTTCAAATTTGTCCACTTCGATACTAAAAATCGGCAGCCATCTTGTCGGGCGTAACGACTGAAATAACCAAAAACAAAATGAATATAGGCTGTGACCATGGTGCATAAATCGCATATTATGCTAGCAAATATGACCTTCCTGCAATCTGTTCAGATATTCAATAATTTATTTTAGGAAATCAAGAGTATTTTGAAAGAAACAAAACTAACACTTCGGTAAACATGGCGTCCTGCGTTGGGAAACGTCAATGTTTTTAATGACGTCACGTCAACCGACGTTAACGTCGTCTTCACTTTGGCGTCATTGGGCGTGGTTTTTCATAGTGTAGGAAGACACTTAACGACGTGCATTGTTTTCCATTTCAAAGCACTTATAGATGTCTAACCTTATTTTACGTTCAAATTTCCATGCCAGGCAATCCTGAATTCTGACACAGAGTCCAAGTTTGGGTATATAATAAAAAGGTTAATGACTTTATATTGTGAAATATTCGGCGCTCGAACATATGACGAAGACGCACTCGCAAGCTCGTGCGTCCTTCGCCATATGAACTCGTGCCGAATATTTCACAATATAAAGTTAATAACCTATAAATATTTGGAACACATCATCGTGAATGACGCTGTTAGACTTCAGAAAAAAAAAAAAAAAAAAAAAACATCAACACAAGTTCAGGCTTTTTCAAAATCCATTTTTGAAGAAAACACAACCTGACACCCTAAGGTTTGAAATGGACTCATGCTATATATTAGGAGGAAGATTCCATTTGGTTCAAAAAGTGTTAAGAACGAGGCACCCATGGTAAACGAACCATCGTTGTTCGAACCATCGAGGCTTTGCCATACTTTTTGCAACATTCGTCCTACTGTGGGACTGACCCCGATAGCTCAGTTGGTAGAGTGTCCGCTCCGGGGAACGGGAGGTCACGGGTTCGATTCCGGTTCGCGACATACCAAAGTCGTTAAAATGGTACTAGCTGCTCCTCGTTTGGCACTCAGATTTACGGGGAAGAGCTAGGACTTGTCGACCCAGTGTCAGAATAATTGACTGGGTGTGGTATCATGTAATGTGTCTGGGACATGATACTTCAGTGAGGCAGCACTATAAAAGTGAGCATTGAGCTCCTTGTCGAAACCAGACACCGTCGTGATATGACTAAAAATTGTTGAAAGCGACGTTAAACCCGAACACACACACACACACACACACACACACACACACACACACACACACACACACACACACACACACACACACACACACACACATGTCCTACTGTATATTTTTGCAGATATTAGCGACTTTTAGGGTTCGTCGAAAAAATCTGTAACATAATATGTACCATAATCAACAACTTAATTTATCGATTTAAGCCCCGCCAATTAGGGCTTGAAGAAATGGACTGCATGATGCTTCCACGCAGAGCTGAAACCAACTGCATTCGAGTACGGGTTAACTGCTTAAATATCTATGCCTGCCCAGGTAAAGCGGTTCAAGTCGGACCGTTCATGCTGATAAACCATATTGGTTTCATTGGGTGACATGTCTTGAGATGTCATTTCATCTCAATGTCGGGTAAAAGTCCCACAAAATTGGAAGCAACAGCTCCAAAAGTACCTTTACAATGTTGGCGGGACGTTAAACCGCAAATCAAACAAACAAAATTATTTATGGATTTATTAATGATTTTTGTTTCATTTAATAAAGACATGCCACACTTATTTTTGGAAAAAAAAAGAAACAAACAACAAAACCTGAACTCAAGATTTGCATACATAATATTTAAGTTTCCCACGTTACACTGCTGTAAGACTGTATAAATTCTACGAGTTAGGCAGAGGTACGTACACTAGCTTAAGCTGTGTACCAAATATCAAAGGCCAGAGCATTCTGGTTTCAGACAAGAAGATTTTAATGATTTTCCCTATATAAGTTTATGTTAAAAGTTATATACATGTACTAAGGTAAAGAAATCCATTGCTTTCTTTTTAAAAAAAGGCATTTATTCAAGGATTCTAAGGGCGAAAACCGAATTTAATTATTTTTATAAGTCTCCGAGATATTACAATTTGAATTGAGAAATATTTCATGGAACGATAACAACTTCAACGGCCCCATTAATATTCATGAGGTATTCTATTATGTCATAGATGCACATTCATTTTTTAAACTTTAAATAGAAAATCTCTTGTGTTTTACAGTCCTCAAGGACAGTATAATCACTTATTCAAAGTATTGGACCAATCGCAACTGATATGCTAAACAAGTTTTCTCATAGTTTTAATCTCAAACCTTAGGTTAAAAAATTAAACAATTTATTAAAATTATTTAAATTGCAGTGTGGGTCTAAAGAGTAAAATAGATATGTATCAAATACAAATGAACATAACTTAAAAACGAATGGATTTTTTAATGGGGTTTTTAATAAAATGACCCTTTCTCTGTCTGCTTTCATCCTGCTCAGTACTTAGAACATTTAAATTTCTGTGTGCCCCTGTGTTATAATTTGAACAGCCTTGATAGAGGTCCACTCGTTGAAGCTTCATACTAAATATCAAAGACCTGGGCTTTCTGGTTACAGACAAGAAGATTGTTCAAGGTTGTCCCTTTATAAGTCTATGTAAATCACGTTGGCCCCTGGGCGGGGCTAGTTTTGACCCATGGCTATAAATTGACAAATCTTGGCAGAGCTTGACTGGATGAAACTGTGTACCAACTATCAAAGGATTGTGCCTTCTGGTTTCAGTCAAGATGATCTTTTAAGACTTTCCCTTTATACGTTAATGTAAAGCATGTTGGCCCCGAGGCGGGCCATTTTGGCACCACGGCTATAATGGCACAGGTCCACTAGATGAAACTGTGTATCTAATATCAAAGGGCTGGGCTTTCTGGTTTCGGGCAAGAAGATTTTAAAGGTTTTCCCATTATATGTCTATGTAAAATATTTGGGACCCGAGCGGGGCCAGTTTTGGCCCCGGGGCTATACTATAGTTTTATCAACTTGGTAGAGGTCCACTTGACACAGCTGTGTACCTAACATGAAAAACCACGGACTTCTGGTTTCAGACAAGAATAGTTTTAAAGATTTTCCCTTAATAAGTCTATGTAAACAAGTGTCCCCATCCCCCTTCTCGGGCTGGACAATTTTAAGCCACATACATGCAGTATTTTGAACAAATCATACCAAATATCAAAGATATGGGCCTTCTGGTTTCAGACAAAAAAGACTTTAAAGTTTTTTGTTTTGTTTTTGTAGAACAGATGAGCCACGGGGCGGGGTCATTTTGTTACCAGGGATATAATTTGACAACTTTGTTTGAGACAAAGCTGTGTACCAGATATCGAAGGCCAGGGTCTTCTGGTTTCAGACAAGAATATTTAAGATATTTAAACGTTTTCCCTTTATAAGTCCAGTAGGAGAGTTGCTAAGGCCGTCGTGAAGATTTTATTTTTTTGTAAGCTTCCGCGAATGGGATTATTTTTTTATAGCAAAAATAATTGTGAAACCGGAAGCTACTTCCGGTCATTTTAACATAAGCATACAGTCGTCAGAAATGATAAAATTAGCATTCAAAAGCACAAATGAAAACATCAACACTTCCTAAAACGTTTCATTACTTCAGTTATGGTTGCCACTGAAATGGAACGTTTTCGAAGCTTCGTTTATTAAGTAACCCATATTTTTAAACAAACTTCTGGTCAAACAGTACCGGTCAGTTATTTTGGAATAAAAAAATGGTCAGAAAAAATTTTGGTTCAAATTTTCCTCAAATGTTTGTTATACATTATTCTGTCTTCCAGCTGAGTATCTACACGAAAGTAAACACAGTATTGGAAATGTTGACGTCAGAAGTTGGGTCAATATTTGACCTAGCCGCAACGCTTGCACACGCAGATTTTTAAAATACATGGCTGCGAAGAAAAGTTATTCAAAATTTAAACGCTGAAAGAAGTCGTGTTCTGTCAAAATACGTTATGAACCTTGGTTGTTAGACCACAACTAAACTAACTGCCTCTGGATTGCTTTATTTTTGTCGGTAAGTTAAGCAGTTTCACACTTTGATACGGCTACTGAGGTATTAAATGGTCAAACATGACCGACTCCGTATAAGAAGAAAGATAGATAGACAGAAGCCGTTTGTGAACACGCAGATCAGAATCAGAATTTTTACTGATTTTTACTGATGTCACATCCTTAGACAATCCTTCACCAGATCCATGTAAATCCTATGCAAAACTCATCACTGGTACGATTCTCTCTCTCTCTCTCTCTCTCTCTCTCTCTCTCTCTCTCTCTCTCTCTCTCTCTCTCTCTCAGTCTATCTGACGGCATTGTATCTGTCGGTATTCCATTTAAATACTGCAGCCTGTGAGTGGTGCCTGCTATATGTTCCAGCCTTCAGAAAATGACACTGACTTCCATCATAGCTTGGAGAAAATTGGATTGGGCTGCATGAGCTTCTGCGCCGAGCTGAAACAACCGACCGAACTTTTGTGCTGGTGTAAAACCGCTTAGGGGGGGGGGGGGGGGGGGGGGGGCAAATGACTTTTAGACGTCCATGCCACATCGTGCTGTTGCATCGACGTTGATACGACGTTGCGTAAAAGTTGTGTGCCCGCTGTACAAGCGGGTACCTTGGGTGGTAGTCTTGAGATGTCATTTCATCTCAATTTTGGGTGGGGCAAATGACTTTTAAACGTCAATCTGTTGCATCGACGTTGATACGGCGTTGCGTAAACGTTGTGTGCCCACTGGACAAGCGGGTAGGCCTACCTCGGGTGGTAGGCTTGAGATGTCATTTCATCTCAATGTTGGGTAAATAATGTATACCCCTGTTTGTTTGTTTGATTGATTTATTTGAGGTTAACGTGCCCGTCAACACTATTTAGGGCATTTTGGAGTCATTGCTTCAATGCTTTAGAAGCGTCCGGGGTGTAGTGGTTACGCTGCTCGCCTTGTAAACCAGGGATAGCAGGATCGATCGCGGGCTTCTCCAGACTTTCGGATGAGTCTTTAAACCGAGGCCCCGTCTCCGTATGACCTTAGCTGTTGATGGGAAGTAAAACTCAAACACTAATTCACTCACTGCTTCCAATTTTGTGGGACTTTTTCCGAACATTGAGATGAAATGACATGTAAATCCCTGCCGCCCAATGAAACCAACAGTGTTTATATGCATGAGGTTAACGTCCTGAGCGAGGATTTAGACTGTTTCGTCCTGTATATGTTTAACGTCCCCGTCAACACTGCATGTGTAGGTCATCAGGACTCGCGCACCACTTTACTTGGGCAGGCCGAGACCGTCTAAGCAGTTTAATAGTACTCGTGTGCGGTCGGTATCAGCTCTGCGTGGAAGCATTGTGCAGCCCAATCTATTTTTGAAACCCCCGGTGGGCGGTGGCAAAGTATACCCCTGTAAACCACAGTTTTACTACACTTAAAAGTGGCGTTTAAAGGGTGTCAAAATTATATTGGTCTGTTTTTGTGATAGTACTCACCCATCGGGTTTTTGGTCGATGTAAATCATTAATAGAATGACCGATCGTTATGGTTGAGATAACTTATTTTGCGGCATCTTATCTGGATCTACACTGTTTGCATTCGTATGTGTGAACCGTAGACTCTGTAGACCCTTAGATTTATAAAAGCTCAGTAAAGGCCCAACCCCCGCTCATTGGGGCTTGAAGAAATAATTGGGCTGCTTGATGCTTCCACGCAGAGCTGAAACCGACCGCACACTAGTACTGTTAAACCGCTAAGAGGATCTAAGCTTGCCCATTTCATCTCAATGCCGGGTAAATGTCCCACAAAATTGGAAGCAACGTCTCTAAAACGACCCACACATGCAGTGTTGATGGGGACGTTAAACAAATACAGGACAACGTCGAGCCGACAACGATGCGACATCTTAATGCTTGCCCATTTCATCTCAATATCGGGTAAAAGCCCCACAAAATTTGAAGAATTGTCTCTAAAATGACCTACACATGCAGTGTTGACGGGGACGTTAAACAAATACAGGACGAAACAGTCTATATCCTCGCTCAGGACGTTTTTTTCTCAGCCTATACTCAGACGGGGGTTTTATTATGACATTACATTCATTAATTTCAAGGTGAGGCGGCTGCCGTCTTTCAAAGATTACCTGCCTGTAAAAGGATAACCGCCTACGATCATACAATTGTTTTGACACTGGGGCATGAAAAATTGTGGGGGTTCGGGGGGGGGGGGGGGGGGGGGGGGGTAGGTTCTCCATTGCGCTACAGCTTGTCTCCATTGCGCTACAGCTTGTTTGTAGAAATAATTTCTACAAACAAGCCTGTATCGCACTTTGTGGCAAAGCCCGATATATTACCCCATCACGAACACGCCCCCCCCCCCCCCCACCAAAAAAAAAAACTAATAGGGATGGTAACAGGAAAAAAAAAAAAATGCGAATGAAAATAAATTATCCACTTTCGGTCGGTTTTCTAGGAGCATACTCCACCGCGCGACTTTTGTGGTTGTACTTTGAGACCCAGGTATCTCTTTCTTGCAGATAGTGCCCGGCTAGCACAAACAGGCCAACGTCGGACAGACAGCGATACGACGTAAGTTAGCCCAGCGTTAAGACGTCGTATCGCTGTCGGCCAGACGTTGGCCCGGCACGCTTTGCTGGCTCGGTTGAGCGGATTTTTTTCTTTTTATTTCATTTCATTTACGTCAGAGTGCAATCAAATTATTCTCTCTCTCTCTCTCTCTCTCTCTCTCTCTCTCTCTCTCTCTCTCTCTCTCTCTCTCTCTCTCTGCCCCCGCCCATCGGGGCTTGAAGAAATAGATGGGCTGCACGATGCTTCCACGCAAAGCTGAAACCGATCCGCACGTGGTTACTGATAAACCGCTGAGAGGATCTAAGCCTGCCCAGGCAAAGCGGTGCGAGTCGGCCCTTACATGCTTATAAACCCTATTGGTTTCATTGGGCGGCAGGGCTTGAGATGTCATTTCACCTCAATGCCGGGTAAAAGTCCCACAAGTTGGAAGCAACGTCCTCAAAATGACCTTTACAGTGTGACGGGGACGTTACACCTCAAATCAAACAAACTTTCTCTCTCTCTCTCTCTCTCTCTCTCTCTCTCTCTCTCTCTCTCTCATGATTGAGCAGTAGTGACAACTAAAATAAAGCATCGTTGAGCAAACGTGATGGAAATTTAAGCTTATTTGTGTTTCGAGGTGGATGGGACTAGTTGAAACTTAGGCTGCGCGTGAACTGGCAATTAAAAGAGTAAGGTGCTCATTCTGTCTACATTGTTAGTCTACATTGTTATTTGATCTTGATTAGTAGATGGGCAAATAAGGTAGTATTGGTTTTTTCGTTTATGACGTCATTACAAATGTATACGTCATATGTTTTTGTTGTTGTTGTTGGCAATATACCTATTATGGCATGGAAGATGCATATATTGACAGACTCTTCGAGGCTATTTTTGACACAAATGGAAAAATAAAGTAAACATCGGGAGTTCGGATTTACTGGGAGGCGGGGTAAACAAATCAGTAGCTGGAGAAATACTACAGGGTTAGTCTTTTCGTCTAGTTATTTTCCTGTGTTTACAACCATGTTGGAAGGCCTTTGTTCCTTTTCAACGACCGGAAGTAGTTCAGTTTTTTTTGGAATAAAAAAATGGTCAGAAATAGATTTTCCTGAAATTCAACTCAGTTGCAGATTATTCAATTTCCGATTTAATGATTATGGTGAAAAATTTCCAGTTTATCGCTAAATATATTAATTTTTGTCTTTTCTGAACCCACTCAAACGACCCAGATTTTTCTCAAGTTTACCGCATTTTTATACACACTTTTTGCTGAGAATGGTGTTTGTGTGGTATTTCATCGGAAAGAAATGTACACAAAGTTTCATATCTGTCTATTTTTCAAAGGTGAATTTTATCAAACAGGTTGTGTCAAGAGCATGAAATTCTGACTCGACAGGCATTTTCATCTTTGAATTATAGTCCCATCGAATTTTTTCTCGAGAAAAATGTTTTTAAATCTACATACGCCGGCCTCTGAGATTCGCTACTGGTGTATATAAAACCAGTACGTCTCTGGGAAGGGCCCATTACTGGTCTCAATATTTGGTAGAGGAATAATATTTGGTAGAGGTAACAAGATATTAAATATCAAAACACTTTGCCTTCTTTACAAGAAGATTTTTAAACGTTTTCTTATATTTCCCCATTTTCGTTGCCCTGGCAACCAGAGTTCTGTCTTGAGGACCACCCAAAGTTTATTTCTGCCAAGTTTGATTAGAATGTGTTCAGTGGTTAAGGGGCTGATGTCGTTTAAAGAAATTAGGGACGGACGACAACAACGACGACGACGGACGACGGTGTGATCACAATAGGTCCCCGGAGTCTTCGGCTCAGGTGAGCTATCAAAAAAAAAAAAAAAAAAAAAAAAACGAAAGGAGAAAAAACCCACAAAAAACAAAAGACAAACAAACAAACAAACAAACAAACAAACAAAAACACTAATTAAAAGTATTCTAAGGCCGAAAGAAATCCTGAATATGGGCCTTCAATCACCATCGCAATCATCGACTATTTTCCATACAAGATGGTTGATTAACAAAAGGAATTCTGAGCGAAATTTGAAGCGCGAAAATGTACACATCCGAGTCTACTATTTTCGTGTATATGGTGTATTCGGTTATTCGTTGCTTCCAAAGGATCTAAGTATTCAGAACTTATTCATACACCTTGAAAAGACCTAATTTGATCGAGTTTGGATTTACAGTCTAATTGTTGTCTTCACTGAGCGCGCATGCACTGCAAGCCACTTTTTTGCTTATCTTGGCCAATATGAATTTGTACATGTTTTGCTCTACTGGTTGCCATAAAGAGATTATGCAGGCCTCTGCGCAGTATGTAAAATAACTGACTACTAATCAAAATAAATGTGTTGTTTGTAATTAAGCGCAAGGAGCGCGAAAACGTGTCTACGATGCCATTACAAAAAAACATCCGTGCGACATAGTGTAATCTTCAATATCTCCAAAATGATGAATTTTCTGGTGAAAATTCTTGATATATATTTTTTATTTGTACTCCAAACATATTTTGTGGATATTCGTTAGAACCGCCTACGAATACCCACAACCTTTGTATTAGAACAGAAATTAGAAAAAAAATATTGTATACCCCTGTAAACCCAATTTTCTCTCTATAAAGTGGGGTTGAGAGGGTTGTTGTTTATATGATATAATGAGGTCGCCGAAGAGGAAATCCAACCTGCCTTTTAGCAGCGTCTGATGTAATACAACGCATTTGGCGTTTCAACGCCGTATGAAATAACGCATGATGTAATAATCTGACTTTCATCTATGACAAGATGGAATCTCAACTTGAAAAATTAAACGCAATCTCATGAATTATACATGAATTTTACATGTACCTATACCTTGGTGTTGGACAATTGGGGTTGAATGGGATGGGGGCTAGGGCACGCATCGTGAAACCAAGGCATGATGTTACTCAACGCCTCAAGATTTTTGCGTGTACTACATTAGTCGTAATTACATTTGTTGGAACTTACATTTGTTGGTGCACTCAACGCCGAATGTAATAATTATTGTCTTTTAGAATAAACTGCGTTTATTAAACATGGCGTTGAATTACAATACAGGTTGCTTGTTTGTATGTTTGTTTGTGTTGAGGTTAAACGTCCCCGTCAAGACTGTAAAGGTCATTTTGGAGACGTTGCTTCCAATTTTGTGGCACTTTTACCCGACATTGAGATGAAATGACATCTCAAGCCCTGTCGTCCAATGGAATCAATAGGGTTTATAAGCATGGACGGTCCGACACTCACATCGCTTTGCATGGGCAGGCTTAGATCCCCTAAGTGGTTAACCATTCCTCGTGTGTGGGTCGGATTCAGCTCTGCGTGGAAGCATCATGCAGCCCATATATTTCTTCAAGGCCGATGGCCGGGGGCTAACAATAGAGGTTGCTACGTTGGTTATATCCACTCATTGAAACTACTATTGTCTGTGTCTGCATGAATAATCATTGAGTCCACGGGCATCTTGCTGGCGCACAGCGCAAACTCTGATCGCATGCCAATCGGAGTATTCGCTGGATGCACATGTCCAACGGCACATGTATGCTTGGCACGGCTCAACTGCGACGTTACGCTGCACCATTTTTCCTCATCACGTGAACTAGTACGTGAAACGAAGACCCCCGCCTCACTAAATATGTTCTATAAAAGGCTTATCCTTTGGAAGCAAGAAATACACCCCAGATCTGGAAAATATGAAGTGTACATGTTTTCTGGGCCAGACTAGCTAGTTTCGGCCAATTAGGCCCCATCAGTGACCCTCAAATATTTTCAAAATTCCACAATGGAATCAATGATCCCAAAGGACAAGAAAAAACGTATAAACTACACTGTGATGTAAGTAGAGAAAACTTTAAGTAGAGAAAACGGGGTTCTCCAGGGTATACAATATTTTTCTTAATTTTATTCCTCAATGAGGCGGTTCTTACGAGCACCCACAACTTATTGTTGCAGTATAAATAAGAAAAAATATCCTGAATTTTCATTAGAAAAGTAGCCATTATGTTATTGTAATGCCGTACTTGCGACATAGCGCTGTATTTCTCTTGTACCATTTTTCCTGCAGTGAATGCGCTTGCATTCGAACTATGCGCATTCGAATTTAAAGTATCGCTGATCGTAGACCATAAGGGGCTTTTTCTGTTATCTTTTCTCCACAAAATGCAAAATGTTCTTTTTCGTGCACTTCTCGCTTCGGTTGACATGCAAAAACAACATTCATCAAAGATGCAGCATGTTTAATGGCTCTCGTGGGATGAATTTTAACAATTAACTTTCTAGCACTTATTGTAATTGAATTTTTTTTTTCCAATCTTAAGTAAATGTTGTTTTTTTTTTTGCTCTGTTTTAGCTCACCTGTCACTAGTGACAAGGTGGTCTTTTGAGATCACATTTTGTCCGTCTTCCGTCGTGCGTGCGCCCGTGCGTGCGTGCGTCCGTAAAAAAATCAAATACGTATATCTCTAATACCCTATGACCAGTCTAGATTAAATTTCATAAGCATCATCAGGTAGGGGGAAAGGCTCCAAAAGGTTTTGGGACTGATCATATTGGAATTTTGTTTGCCATGGAAACAAAAAAGGTTCCATAGACATATAATGGGGAAAACGACGTCTCCACTTTTTCTCGGCCATTTCTGATCCATTCTTCATCAAATCAGGAGCGGCTTACAGTCTACGTCGAGTTCGAATTTGGGCTGCACGGGACTAACAGCTTTAGAGTTACCTGCCCTTGAGCATAAATAGAAGTGAAAAATGGTGTCTCCAGCTTTTCTCAGCCGTTTATGATCTGATCTTTTTTGTTCCTTTTCATAGACGAAGACAAGCATAAAAACTCGGACGAGTTCGGACGAGTTCGACGATTTGGTTTGAATCTGACCAGCGGTTTTCCAGTGACATCCCCTTGAGCGTGAAAAATTTTCCCATAGACTAATAATGGCGAAAATTACGTCTCCACCTTTTCTCAGCCATTTCTGTTCCAATCTTCATCAAACTTACAGATAACCAGGAGGGGCTGACAGTTTACGTCGAGTTCATATTTGGGATGCACGGGACAAACAGCTTTGGAGTTACCTGCCCTTGAGCATAAATATAAGTGAAAAATGGTGTCTCCAGTGAGCATAAATATAAGTGAAAAATGGTGTCTCCAGCTTTTCTCAGCTGTTTATGATCTGATCTTTTAGCTCACCTGAGCCGAAGGCTCACAAGGTGAGCTTATAGTATAGGTAATCATCCGGCGTCCGTCCGTCGTCTTTTCGTCGTCCGTCCGTCGTCCACACTTTTGAATTTGAATATCTAAGTGACTAGCTGGCCAATCCCAATCAAATTGTATGTTGTGCAGCATCACTATGTTTGGGGGGGGGGGGGGGGGGATTGATTGCATTAGGTTTCGGACAAGTTTTGATCAGAACTGTGGTTGCCATGGAAACAAAAAGGTACCATAGACTTATAATGGAGAAAAAGACGTCTCCACTTTTTCTCGGCCTTTCTGATCTGATCTTCTGCCCTTGAGCATAAATATAAGTGAGAAATGGTGCCTCCGGCTGTTCTCAGCCGTTAATGATCTGATCTGTTTTTTTACTTTTCATAATCGAGGACAAGCATAAAATCTCAGACGAGTTCGAATTTGGTTTTAATCTGACCAGCGGTTTTCCAGTTACATCCCCTTGAGCGTAGACCTATAATGGGGAAAACGACGTCTCCTTTTTTCTCAGCCATTTATGATCCGATCTTCATCAAACTTGCAGATAACCAGATGGGGCTTACAGTCTACGTCGAGTTCATATTCGGGATGCATAGGACAAACAGCTTTGGAGTTACCTGCCGTTGAGCATAAATAGAAGTAAAAAATGGTGCCTCCAGTGAGCATAAATATAAGTGTAAAAATGGTGTCTCTAGCTTTCCTCAACCGTTTATGATCTGATCTTTTTGTAACTTTTCATAAACGAGAACAAGCATAAAATCTTGGACGAGTTTGAATTTGGCTTGCATCTGACGAGCTTTTTTTTTCAGTTACATCCACTTGAGCGTGAACAAATTTTCCCATAAACTTATAATGGGGAAAACGACGTCTCCAATTTTTCTCCGCCATTTCTGATCCGGTCTTCACCAAACTTGCAGATAACAAGGAGGGGCTTACAGTTTACGTTGAGTTCAAATTTGGGCTGCACGGGAAAAACAGCTTCTGAGGTACCTGCCCTTGAACATAAATGTAAGTGAAAAATGATGTCTCCAGCTTTTTTCAGCCGTTTTTGATTGGATCATTTTGTAACTTTTGGCATAGAGGACTAGCATAAAATCTCGAGCGAGTTCGAAGTTGACTTGAATCTGACCAGTGGTTTTCCAGTTGCATCTCATTGAGTGTAAAAGATTTTCCCATAGACTTACAATGGGAAAACGACGTCTCCAGCTTTTCTCGATCATTTCAAATCAGATCTTCATCAAACTTGCAGATAACCAGGAGGGGCATACAGTCTATGTTAAGTTTGAATTTTGGCCACGCAGGTCAAATGACTTCTGAGTTGCCTGCCCTTGAGCATAAACAGTAGCGAAAAATGGTGTATCCAGCTTTCCGCAACCGTTTTTTTCGATCTGATCTTTCAATTACTTTTGGTAAACGAGGATAAGCATAAAATCTCTAATAGGTTTGATATTGGCTTGAATCTGACCACTTACATCCACTTGAGGGTGAAAAATTCCCCATAGACATACAATGGGAAAACGATGTCTCCAACTTTTCTTGGCTATTTCTAACCTGACCTTCATCAAACTTCCAGATAACCAGAAGGAGCTTACAGTCTATGTTAAGTTCGAATTTGGGCCGCATGAGAGAAAAGGCTTCCGAATTACCTGCCCTTGAGCATAAATATTAGTGAAAAATAGTGTCGTCACCTTTTCTCAGCCGTTTCTAATCTGGGTCCAGTTGTTCAAAGCATCGTTAGCTTAACGAGCTCGTTAGTGGTCATATTGTTAACTCTTCTAGCAAGTAAAATATCTAAGATTTTGGTATTTTTGCTGAAAAAAATGGATGCAAAAGCTGCTCACATTTTTTCAACAAAAATATTAGCATATTCGCCATATTTAATGATCAAAGTTTTAACGATATGTTAACTAACGACGTCGTTAGTTTTGAACGACTGGCCCCTGATCTTTTTGAAACTTTCAGTAAACGAGGACTAGCATAAAACCTTAGATGAGTTTGAATTTGGCTTGAATCTGACAATCGGTTTTGCAGTTACAGCCCTTCGAGCGCGAACAATTTTCCAATAGACTTACAATGGGAAAACGACGTTACTAACTTTTCTCCGCCATTTCTAATCTGATCATCACCAAACTTGCCGATAACCGCTGAGGAGGGACATACAGTCTACATAGAGTTCGAATTTCGGCTGCATGAGACAAACAACTTTGGAGGTACCTGCCCTTGTTTTTTTATTTGAGGTTTAACATCCCTGTCAGCACAGTGAAGGTCATTTTGGAGACGTTCCTTCCAGTTTTGTGGGACTTTTGCCCGACATCGAGATGAAATTATATCTTAAGCCCTTTCCACCCAATGAAACCAAAAGGGACATTAAGCATGGTCGGTCCAACTGGCACAACTTTACCTGGGCAGGCTTAGAACCTGTTTACCAGTGCTCATGGTGGTCGGTTCCAGCTCTGCATAGAAGCACCATGTAGCCCAGTCTATTTCTTCAAGCCCAAATGGGCATTCTTAAAACATCATTAATGATTTTCTGGTACACAGGTGGGCGATATAAGGCCATTTGGCCCTCATGTTTGTTCTTTTACGCTTTCGTTAACGCATAGAACGTTTTTGCGAAATTAGCTTTCACGTTGACAAGTCCGTGTAACGATTATCCCATAACGGAAACACGCCTATACAAATACATTGTAAATTTTACCGCCGAAAAAAAAAGAAACTTTTAAGATGTAAAATTATGGTATTTTTCTTATTTTTTTCTCAAAATAAAGATTGTGGGTACACGTTAGAACCGTCTCATTCCAACAAGTACCCACAATCTATATTTTAGAGCAAAAATAAGAAAAAGTAATGCTTACCCTTGCACACTTCAGTTTTACTATATAAAAGTGGGGTTCATCGGGCCGAACGGAGTCTAACTGTTGGTTTCTTTTGCTCCAGCATTTCAGTGGTTTCTTGCTGTCGAGTCCTCACCGTTGTTTCATCTCTGTGGTTATTTGATTATTTATGTTCACGGAGATGTTGCACTGATGAATTAGGAGGCTATCATGCGGACTGAACAAATTATTTGTCTAAATCGCGACTGAAGTAAGGGCGAGGATTGTGACCACGTAAAATCGATTTAAGCCCCCCAGTGGATTTCGTTTCCGCTGAACGTTCCAAGGCGGTTCTTCTGTCGCGGTTTATTTTTGTTATGGTTAATCTTTGTGTGTTTGTGTCGATTATATATTTTTTTTTATTTTGGATAGCCTGTTTTGGCCATTTTGTGAAGTAACTGTCCTTTCGGCTTTCCGTTATTGATGTTTCCATTAGGTCTGTTGTTTCAAGTTTGTGTTTCTTTCCCGTTGGTGTCTCTGATGGGAGCTGTGGGTTGATTGTATCGATTCCTGATCATTGACTCCACTTCTATTTTTCAAGGGAGTCAGAGTTATAGAGGCGTGTTTTCGTGATGTTAAACTCCCATTTTATATGTAAGCATAGGTATAGTATACATACATTTCCATATTCTGGTTCGATAACAAAGAATATGGGTACTTATTAGAATCGAATCAGCGAGGCGGTTCTAACCGGAACACTCGCACTTAATTTTGAAATAATTCCAATTAAAATGTCATTTCTCACAGCCATTTAAGGGGAATGGGAAAACCTTCAGTGGAGATAACTCGTGCAAAAGTGTTTTTGTCTCCATGTCAATAGGGGTCAACTCATAAAGTAAAGAATTTGCTACCGAGGAGCAAATTCATTCATTTAAGAGTAGACCCCCTTTTCAGCAGGATTGGGCTTATAGAAAAGCGAACAGGAAGTCCCGAAAGTTGTCTACCTTTGAAAAGTCTACTGGGTATTCCCATTCCCTTTAAGAAACACCTGTACTCATGTGCGTGGCGGTTTTAGCTCTGCGTGGAAGCATCATGTAGCCAGTCTATTTGTTCAAGCCCCGATGGGCACACGTGGGTATATTACCCTAATCATTTGTTTGTTTGGAATTAAATAAACCAGACAATACTATTCAGGTCATAACGAACCGGGCGAGTTTACAAATAAGGGTTTAACAATAAAATTAGCAGTGTGAACGGCTATTAAAGGTGTGTTTTATTTGTTTGATTTGGGGTTTAACGTCCCTGTCAACACTGTAAAGGCCATTTTGGAGACGTTGCTACCAATTTTATGGGGCTTTTACCCGACATTGAGATGAAATGACATCTCACGCCCTGTCGCCCAATGAAACCAACAGGGTTTATAAGCATGGACGGTCCGACTCGCAACGCTTTGCCTGGGCAGGCTTAGATCCTGTAAGCGGTTTACCAGTACTCGTGTACGGGTCAGATTAAGCTCTGCGTGATAGCATCGCGCAGCACATATATTTCTTCAAGCCCCGATGGGCGGGGGCCAAAAGGTGTGTTTAACGTCCCGTCAATAACTAAGGTAATATGGAGACGGGACCTCGGTTGAAAGACTCATCTGGAGATGCCCGGAATCAATTTCACGGCATCTGGTTTGCGGAGGCGAGTAGCGTATCCACTACACCACAGAGGCGTCTTACTAAATATTTAAAAGGTAATGATACTGTTGCAAAATTTAAAACTAAGATTCTATGTCTGTTCAAGCGTTAAGGCTTTCTTAGAATAAGAGAAAATCTAATTCTATGTAATGTTGGTTGATGCCTGATGCTCTGTCTCTGTTCGGGCCCATCGGAGTCGAACTGTTGGTTTTCTTTGCTCCAGCATTTCAGCGGTTTCTTGCTGTCGAGTCTTCCCCGTTGTTTCGTCTCTGTGGTTGTTTGATTTTTGTGTTTACGGAGATGTTGCACTGATGAGTAAGGAGTCCTTTATGCGGACTGAACAAATTATTTGTTTAAATCGCGACAGAAGTAAGGGCGAGGATTGTGCCCACGTAAAATCAATTTAAGCCCCCCCCCCCATCCCCCACCCCAACCCCCAGTGGAATTCGTGGTCTTACCGTTCCGAGGCGGTTCTTCTGTCGCGGTTTATTTTTGTTATGGTTTGGCACTGAGTGTATGTATCGCTTATATTATTTTGTTTGGGATAGCCAATTGGCCATTTTGTGAGAAAGTAACTGTCCTTTTGGCTTACCGATATTGATGTTGTTTAATGTTTGTGTTGCTTTCCTTTTGGTGTCTCTGATGGAAGCTGTGGGTTAATTGTATCGATTCCTGATCATTGCCTTCACTTCTATTTTGCTACCTACCACAAATAAAGTAAAAATTCGATGTCTCAAACACCTTTGGGACAACGTAACCCTGAGTGTTCGAGCCACTTAAGGTTTCTCGGAGCGTCTAGAGCGGGGTTTGGTTTTTACGGCCTTTTCAAGATTATTTCACTTATTTAGAGGTGTTCAAAAACCAGAGTACCCGGAGAAATTTTCGCCCGACCTCCCGTTGCAGAGCTCAGCATCTCATATGTGACCCGAGCCTGGCTCGAACTATATCGATGAGAGACCCAGTGATTAAGAGTCAGCGCTCCTACCCATTAGGCCACGGAGGCCCGTCGATGTGTGATGTGTAGAATCAGCCTTTAAAATAAAGATATGTTGTGTGTACTCATTAGAATCGTATCATCGATGCGATTGTGTACTCATTAGAATCGCCTTATCGAGGCGATTGTGTACTCATTAGGATCGCGTCGATCATTTTCATCCGAATGCCTCATCGAGGCGATTTTTTAATGATTATACATAAATAACAAGTACATCTCTCATTTATCCCTCAAAATTTCTGATCTGGAGATATGAGCAGTAATCCCAAGGGACTGAATTACGGGTTACGGGCGTGGTAAACAGGTCATTGGTGGGGTTTCTGGTCAACTCGTACCTAAGTCAACTCGTACCTTAGTCAACTCGTACCCGAGTTTGGTCAACTCGTACCTTAGTCAACTCGTACCCGAGTTTTGTTAACTCGTACCTTAGTCAACTCGTACCTAAGTCAACTTCTACCTTAGTAAAAATAAAATTTGTTTTGGGGTAAGTAACCGTAAGTTTGGCTTACGTACACATATATACAGGTCAACTTTATGGTCTATGCAGACTCCTGATCCTTTTCCCGACGACGAAGACGACACATAGTGTGTGCATGACGCCATTACGCACGTTCGCCAAAATGGCGCCTTTCATGTGTATGACCCCCATATCCCTTTAGCCTTCGCATATCCCCGCGCTGTGAAAACCATGTTACAATAAAAGGACCCAAAGTACTTCTTACTGGCCTCCGGTGAACTCAAGACATGTTTCGGGGCAAGTTATGACCCATTTCAGCTATTGTTCGGCAAAAAAATAGAGTACTCCACCTACCCCTGGGGTACGAGTTGACCAAAATAGGTACGAGTTGACTAGGGGGTACGAGTTGACCAAAGAACGGGTACGAGTTGACCAAAAACAGGTACGAGTTGACATAGGTACGAGTTGACTTAGGTACGAGTTGACCAGTTACCATTGGTGTTATTGAAAAGTTGTTTGTTTGTCTTGGAGTTTAATGGCCCAGTCAACACTATTTTAGATCATTTTTGAGCCGGTCAGTTTATCTATCCGCACTTTTCCTGGGCATACATATACGTAAGCGGTTATCCAGTACAGTACATATTCTTTCGCCAGAAACTGACAATTGACCTTCTTGAATCAGCGCGGAATATTGAAGTTTTACTGAACACATAACGACATCACAACCATGTGATATACTCGTAGTGCATTCTTTCATTACTCCAAAAGGGTATATTTTTTAAGGAAAATTTGTGATATCTTTCTTATTTGCACTCCAAACATAGGTTGTGGATGCTCGTTAGAACCGCCTCATTGTGGGTGCTCGTTAGAACCGCCTCAATGAGGCGGTTTTAACGAGTACACACAACCCTATGTATTGAATCAGAAATCGGGAAAAATAATGTTTGCCACGGTGGACCGAAATTTATTCCATATACAGTGGGACGGGTTTATGGGTTGTTCATAACCTGGTGGTATTGTTAGTTGTACGTGGATCGCTCCTAAAATTGATTATGTGTTATGAAACCATAGCTAATAAAATATTTTTCATGTCTTTGTTGTTTAATACACAATAAACATTCATCAACAAAGTTTATTTAATATCTGGTTTCAACAAAATCCATCAACTTATCATTGTTACTGTCAGAATAGGCCAGTAAAAATAAAATCCACGTGCACGAAAGGCATGCTCCAAAATGTCATCCTTCTGCAGCAATGACAACAACTAAGAACTGAAAACTAAGGAGTGTACTATAAGAATCTTATATGGGTGTGAGGGGTGGATGGTAAAATCCGACCCGAGGGTCACTGTCCGGCATCACGAGGCTTGTCGAGTGATGCCGGACAGTGATCCCGAGGGACGGAGTTTTCTATCCACCCCTCACACCCATATTGGATTCTTTTTCTTGCATACCTTCCATTTCTACTGCGAATTTTTAATGCTGCTGTCACTTCGGTTACCGACGTCCGCCATTTTGTGATGACACAACAGGAATGTTTAGTGACGTCGCACATGACGTTGTAATCAACCAGTGCATTTATCAAACAGGCGATTATATTCGATTTGGGGTCGGAACACCAGGGTGAGAACATAAATTTCTCTCCCAGGGTAAAATCACGGATTTCCTTGTCCGGTGTGCAAGAAAATACGTTCTATAGAATGGTTATCCTTTTCAAACTACCACAGGAGAATCAAAGTTTTTTTTTTTTTTTTTTTTTTTTTAATAAAGTTGTCTGATTGGACTGTAGATTCCCTGGGTTAAGAAAAAGATCGCAAGGATAAATTGTGGACACTCGTTAGAACCACCTCATTGAGGCGGTTCTAACGAGTACCCGCAATTTATGGTTTGAGCAAACATGAAGAAGAAAATGTATATCTTTGTCCACCTCATTTTCAGTTTTTCTACATAAAGATGTTCATAACATGGCATTTTTGTCTGAAGTCACTCAGTCAAAAGATTTTCTTTGGGTTCGTTGGTTTTAACTCTATCTCTGATTAAAACGCTCATATTTTTATTTACGGTAGTCGCCAGATGTCGGATGTTATTTTGGCGTCCATCAGATATTGACTTACAGTTGGGAAAGGCCTGCCATCCTTGTAGCAGTACTGGTAGAGTGGGTGGGGTGAGCTTTTTTTCAGTTTCGTCACTTTTATTCATGTTCTTCTTTCTCCCTGTCCCTCTCGTTAATCTCCTCGCATTTCACTTATGGCGCCCTCGGTAGCTCAATCGGATGCGCGTCTGACTAGTGATCAGAAGGATTGAGGGAAATTGTCCGAGGCCAGGTTCGATACCTGCCGAGGTCGGCAACATACTTTCGTGGAGATTGATCAGGAAATCTTTTATACGGTCATTCTCTCCCTTCCGCTGATTCAAGAAGGGCAGTTGTCAGTGTCTGGCGAAAGAATGTACACTGTACTGGTTAACCGCTTACGTACATGTATAAGCCTGACCAGGAAAAGTGTGGATAGGTAAACTGAAATAAAAAGTGTTGAATGGACCGGATCGTTAACTCGAATACAACACACACACACACACACACACACACACACACACACACACACACACACACACACACACACACACACACACACACACACACACACACACACACACACAAAAGCATTTTTCGGATCTCCAAAATGAAAATCCGTTATATTTTTCTTATTCATTCTGCAAACATATGCCGTCGGTACTCGTTAGTACCACCTTATAACGAGTACCCACAACCTGTGTATTTGAGCAGAAATAAGAAAATAATGTAAATCCGTAAACCCCAATTTTCTCTATATAAAGTAGGGTTTAGGTGGGTGTCCATTTCACAGACTTGTTCACGTGATGTAAAGACAGAGCTCCTTGTCTTGAACTGAGCAATTCTTTGAATAGGAAAGCGGAAAACGAAGTCCCCTGATAGCATTCTACATAAATCTACAGCGGGCCGTTAGCGACCCGTCAGCTACCCTGACGGGCCGCTAACGGCCCGCTGTAGATTTATGTAGAATGCTTTGTTACAACGCATAATGTAGTAATGTAGTAATTACTACATTTTGATTTTTTTACTACATTATGCGTTGGCATAGTCGACGCGAAATGAAGTAAAAAAATTATTTCATTTCGCGTTGATATGTACCATATCGACGCATAATGAAGTAATGATGGTAGAACATAGCTGTCTTCGAAAAGACTTAGGAAGCAATACAGTTAAATTCCTACAATTTAGACCACATTTGAGACGGTTCAAAAGTGGTCTTTAAGACCACAGTTGAACAGTCCAAAAGACGGTCTTCCACAAAAGCACACTGAAGGTCAAAATCACAAAGAAAAAGGTTTATTGGGCGGCATCTCAATGTCGGGTAAAAGTCCCATGAAATTGGAAGCAACGTCTCCAAAATGACCTAAATAGTGTTGACGGGGACGTTAAACCTCAAATCAAACAAATCAAACAAAAGACAGACAGGCAGACAGACAGACAGACAGACAGACAGAATGGACAAAAACTATATACCCCCTTGCATACTTCGTATGCCGGGGGTATAAATAGATGGGCTGCACGATGCTTCCACGCAGAGCTGATACCGCCCGTACATGAGTCCTCGTAATCTGCTTAGAAGGTCTAAGCCTGTCCAGGAAAACTGCTGCGAATCGGCCCATCCATGCATATAAACCCTATTGCTTTTAATTGGACGGCAGCGATTGAGATGTCATTTCATCTCAATATCGGGTAAAAGTCCCATAAAATTTGAAGCAATGTCTCCAAAATGACCTAAATAGTCTTGACGGGAACGTTAAACCTCAAATCAAACAAACAAACTGTTGACGCATAATGAAGTAAAATTAAGTATGCCACCCATCGCCGCAAAATGAAATAATTCTTTCATTTTGCTCAAACCTCTTAGTATCGACGCATAATGTAGTAAAAACGACATTTTATTTCATTTCGCGTCGACTATGCCAACGCATAATGTAGTAAAAATTTCAAAATGTAGTAATTACTACATTACTGCATTATGCGTTGTAACAATGCTTACTGGGTCAGACAAGTGTTTCCGGCGTCCCCGATAGAACTGCATGGTGCTTCTGTGCAGAGCTGAAACCAACCGAACTTTTGAGTTACTGGAGAACTGTTTAGAGGTTCTAAGTCTGTCCAGGAAAAGTGGTGTAAGTCGGTTCGTCTCTTAAACCCTACCAGTATCGATGCTAGGTCAAAGTCTCACAAAACCGGAAGCATGCCGCTAATATCACCTAAATTGTGTTGACTGGGACTTAAAACCTATACACACGTTGTTTCCCTTGTGGAAAACAGATAAAAGCCATTGTCCATAGTACCATTCTATGCTGCACAATTGTGTTACCCTATTTTGGAAACTCTTACAGATCGCAATCGTCTTTTACCCATTAATCCTTACCCAACAGCACATGTCGTAAGGGTAACGTCAAATCAACGTCGATGCAACGTTGCATCGACGTAGATGTGACGTTACATGAAAGTCATGACGTTATATCGACGTTGATGTGACGTCACAATTACGTCATGAGCCTGCTGGGAATTATCCTGCTGAACACGACAACCCTATCAGACCCAGATCAGATGCCACTTGATCAGGATCTACACTGTCATTCTGTTTGCAAATTGACTGGATACATTATATAAAGTAATTTAACTGGTTGACAGTCGGACATGGGTGTGGCCAAAAATGATCCAGCAAGATAAGGGTTAACACACCAATATGACCGTGTGTGTATTCCAAGCAGGCACATGTCGCTAAGGCAACGTCAACGTCACGACGTTGCACCGACGTAGATGTGACGTTGCATAAACGTCATGACGTTGCACCGACGTCAATGTGACGTCACAATTACATCATGTGCCTGCCGGGTTCTTTCATGGTCCCAAAACAAACTAACATTTTTTTCTGATAAAAGTTGTAACTGTTTTCTTGTTTACGATAGAAAATAGACCGCAGATGCTCGTTAGAATTGCCCTACGTTCATTTGTGTTGTGCACGAAAACCGATTGCGCCATCGCCTATGGGGTTGGATTTTTATTTGTTTGATTTGAGGTTTACGTTCCCGATAACACTGTATAGGTCATTTTGGATACGTTGCTTCGAATTTTGTGGGACTTTCACCCGACATTGTGATGAAATGACATCTCAATCCTTGTCGCCTAATGAAGCCAATAGGGTTTATAAGCATTGGTGGTCCAACACGCACCGCTTTGCCTGGTCAGGCTTAGATGCTATTCAAGCCGCGATGGGCGGGGCCGCTATGGGGGTTGCAGAAAGTGACTGGACTGCAAGGTGCTTCCGCGAAAAGCTGAAACCAACAGAACATGAATACTGGTTAACCGCTAAGAACCTTTAAGCCTGTCCAGGAAAAGTGTTGCGAGTCATTGTCGTTATGGCTTGAGATACCATTTCGTCTCAATGTTGGGTAAAATCCCCACAAAATCGGAAGCGACGTCTACAAAATGGCCTAAATAGTGTTGAGGGGAACGTAAAAACAACCAATACAAGGCTGGGGTTTACAGGGGTATACATTATTTTGCTTAGTTGTGTTCCAAGTAGACTCCTTATTTTTGCTTAAACGCATACAGTAAAATTACTATATTTAGACCACCTTTGTAACTCTTCAAAAGTGGTCCTTCAGACCACTTTTGAACAGTCCCAAAAGTGGTCTCTTATTATGAGACACTGAGTGTAAAAAACAAAGATAGAAAAACTAAAACCTTCTCAATAAGCTTTTAACCCTTCTCTTGCTGAATATTCAGTTTAGCCACACCCATTTCTGACTTTGAACCAATCAGATTACTTGATGTAATTTATTCTTACAAATCCATAAACTGAATGTCAAACAGTGTAGATCCTGATCAGATGGCTTCTTCAGAAGCCATCTGATCTGGATCTACACTGTTTCAAAAGATAGGGGTTGTCGTGAACAGCAAGATAAGGGTTAAAAGCAGATTTTGTCTTAATTTTAGGTGGTCTTAATTTTAGGTGGTCTTAATTTTAGAATTTTATTGTATATTGTTGGTGTTCGTTTGAATCGCCTCATTGAAGCGATTCTAACGAGCACCCATATTCTATATTTGATATAGAAATAAGAGAAAATACCTAACATTTTTATCTGAAAAAAATGCTCGATAATTTCATGCGAAAATGCTCATTCAGAAATAGGGACGACGCTATTACATTACGGTTACACACCCATGTGACATGGTGCATTTTCACATTTCCAAAATGGTTACTTTTCTGTGGAAAATCTGTGGCATTTTTCTTATTAATACTTCAAACATAGGTTTTTGCTGCTCGTTAGAACCGCCTCAATGAGGCGGTTCTAACGAGTACCAGCGACCAATGTCTTGGACCATGAATAAGAAAAATAATACATACAACTGTAAACCCCATTTTTTCCTGTATAAAGTGTGGTTTAGAGGGGTGGTCATTACACGGACTTGTTCACATGGTCGGGTGTGTTATTGAAGTCTCTCATTTGAGCACATGAGTGTTTTATAGCAATGTACTTTTATTTTCATATGACCATTTTCTGTTGATGTGAAGTTAACCAAAAACATCACCAAATGTGTTGGCCCCCGTCCATCGGGGCTTGAAGAAATAGATGGGCTGCATGATGCTTTCACGCAGAGCTGAAACCGATCCGCACACGAGTACTGGTAATCCGCTTAGAGGATCTAATCCTGCCCAGGCAAAGCGGTGCGAGTCGGATCGTCCATTCTTATAAACCCTATTGGTTTCATTAGGCGGCAGGGCTTGAGATGCCATCTCGATGTCGGGTAAAAGTCCCACACAATTGGAAGCGACGTCTCCAAAATGATCTTTACAGTGTTGACGGGGACGTTAAACCTCAAATCAAACAAACAAACAAAGCACCAAATGTGTGATAAACTAGAACGCTAGTTACATTGCATAATTTTATTGTGTAAAACGAAAGAAAAAACTCATATACATAGCAAATCCGCAAAAATTACATAATACAAATTATTTGAAAGACATATGGTAAATTATTGTGGATTATAACTTCGCTGTAGAGAAACAAAAGAGTCATGATAGCCCCGGATCGCTCATCTGAGTCCAAGAAGTTTCATGGCTTATCCCCACGAAAACAAGCCTTTATAATTTTGACCCCCTCGAACCCCACTTTTATATTGTAAAAATGGAGTTTACGGGGTCAGCCCTATTTTTCTTATTTCTGCTCTAAACTATAGATTGTGGTTACTCGTTAGAACCGCCTCGATGAGGCGGTTCTCACGAGCACCCACAATCTATATTTTGAGCAGAAAAAAAAGAAAATTATATCAATTTTCATCATTTTTTTTTTTATTTGTTTTCGGCGATAATGGTTACAATGTATTTGTATAGGCGTGTTTTACTAATGAGAAGAAATTGAGTTTAAGGAGCGGTGGTTCAAATATTTTTTTTCTGGGTTTTACCTTTAGAGACCATCTTTTCATTAGAAGGGTACTTTTTCAGCAACATTAGAGGAACGTTGTGAAATTATTTAAAATAGATCCATTTGTCTAGGAGGCGTTTGAAGATTTTGCTATTTTCAGCTCTGGCATAACAATTTAAGCAATTCTGATAAAAATGCATCGGTTGGACATTTCTGTGAATTCGTTTTAATATAGGGCCTTCAATTGGCCTAAAAAGGAGATGGCATTTAAATATTTTACTTATCTTAGCTCTGGTGACCATTGTATTCAGCAAAACAGAATGAATCACACTAAAGGGTCACAAGAGGAAATTATTTTGAAATCGGGCCATTTGCCCAGGAGGAGATGTCATTTCTAGCTCTGGCAGCCATTTTGTTTATCGGAGTGAAAGTGGTAGCGGGTCACCCAAGCAACATTTCTGTGAATTTGTCTTGAAATCAAACCACCCGTTTGGAAGGAGATGTCGTTTGAGTAAATTGTTGACGGACCGCATAAAGGTTTTTTTCTCCCTCTTTAGCTCTAGCGGCCATTTCGTTCAGCATAAAGGGACACTTTTAGAAATCTTGGTAGAGAGTCAACGTAGGAACATTGTAATAAAATTATTTCGAAATTGGGCCAGTGGGCTAGGAGATGTTGGTAAAAGGTTTTTCTATATATAGCTCTGGTGGCCAGTTTGTTTAGCGAAGCGGAGCCATATTAGCAATTCTTGTAAAGGGCCATCCAAGAAACATTCCTTTGAAATTATTTCAAAATCCATTCACCGGCTTAATTAGACGGAGATAACTGTTAAGTAAATTGTTGACGGACGACGTACGACAGACATAGGGTGGTCATAATAGCTCAACATGAGCACTTCGTGCTTATGTGGACTGTAGAAAAGAATCCGCGAGGAAAGCTCAAGGTGATGCATCCCCGCAGTCTGATTAGAGTCAGCGCTATTACCTTGATGTCTTAGAGCTTACCTACGGATTTCAGGTTTTCAACAAAGGAATGTTCTGTTTTTATGACAATAAACGGAGAAAAAGACTGGTCTGTGTCTTGACAAGTGGAATTGCCCGTCATACTATCACTTTTCTCATGCTCAGCTCAGGTCCTGTGTGTAACCTAACGAAAACACGCCTATATAATTACCCCACTTTTATGTAGAAAAACTGGGGTTTACGGAGGTAAACCTTATTTTTCTTGTTTCTGCTCTGAAATATAGATTGTGGGTACTCGTTAGAACCGCCTCGACGAGGCGGTTCTAACGTGTACCCACAATCTATATTTTGAACAGAAATAAGAAAAATATCACAATTTTTCATCTTAAAAATTTAGATTTTCTGCGGTACAATGTACACTGCATTTGAATAGGCGTGGTTTCGTAATGTTTCGCCTTGCTAATTACATTGATCAAAATAACAACTGTTTGTAATAATAATTGTCTGCTATGTTGTCTGCTGATTACTATTAAAGTCAACGTTGCAAACAGTGTAGATCCAGATCATTCAACTCCTCTAGAAGTAGTCTGATCAGGGTCCACACTGATTGCCTGCACGCAACAATATGCTTGATAAGTTTGCCAGCAGATACAGCAGGTGACATAAACAGATATTAGATAATCCCATTATAAGAGTGAAGCCCTTAAAAAGAGTAGCCTGTCAAACTGCGCAGGCTCAGATCATACGGCACCTGGTCATGGTCTGCATTGTTTGCGGACAGGATTTTCTGTCACAAATGGAATAAAAATGAAGAAATAGGCTTGACATCCCTTAAATAACAAATAGACTATTCCAACATATAGCAATAGGAAAGTCCATCAGTATACGGTGGGATATTAACAGGGCCAATTTCTCGATAATCTTAGGACTAATTTAACCGGTAGAATCGACGTCAGACCCTGGTCCTTGTCTTATGTAACAGGAAACATAACCTGCTGTTTTCTCCGGGTCGTCCACTGCTAGACATTCTTCCCTAGTTGTAACCTCATCAACACCGTAGTAGTACCCGTACACTGGACTGGCAGGATCTAAGACTGGAGGTGTGAATTCTCCCGAGCTACACGTGATATTTCCCGGTTTCGTTACAAACGTGTCGAGATAAACTGTTGTGAGGTCGCCAACTTGGCTACATCTGTATCTTAAACACGCGAAATCTTGGTACACAGAAGGGACAAATTCATTATTTTGTACAATGCTATCGGCGTAGTAAAATGGATCAGTGCCCCACACACTGGTGCCTTGCAGCTGGTCGAGCAAGTCCGCATCATCTGGATCACTTTGATAAACTCTTATTCTGGCATAGCAAAAGTCAGTGCCTAAGTCTGCGCCCGTGAACACGGGTTTCCTGCGAGCAAACCAAAGAGAATTGTCTGTGGGTGAAGAATTTTCACATACAGTCTGATCCTGATAAAGCGGCCCAGTCGGAGAAGACCTGAAATCTAAGCTGGCCTCCGTTTCAGCCATATTTACAGCGTAGTTGTGATTAACAAGCTCTGTGTTTAATGGTGGTGGTAGAGCAGTGTTTCCTTGTTGAACAGGAATAGCTGGAAATGGGACGCTTTGGCCATTACCGAGTGTTTCCTGAGTATAGACAGATACGTATCCTTTTACCCTGGGATCGTCTCCGCAACGGACTTCGTGACACGTTTGTCCTGGATTGAAGGTAGGTGGACGGTACAAGTTAAGCCCTTGGTAAGGTGCGCTGTTTCCAACTTTGAGCAAGAATTTTGGTTGGTACTGGTCTACACCATTGTTCACAACTTCACTGGTAAACGTAGCATCTTCAAATACCCTTGCCTTGACATAACATTGCTCACCATTTGTAACCTTGTCAATATTTATCCACTGACCGATATCGTCATCTCCGAATCCGCCCAAATCATCACCACCTGCCTGTCGCTTGCCTCTTGTAGGAAAAGATGGGGAGATTGATCCGCTACCAGTGACAGAACTTGAACTTTTCTCTGTCCACTTCCCGTCGCTGTTAAGCAACCACAGTTTATAGTCTGTCGCGTCAGTGTCAACAAGGACTATGCGGATATCTCCTTCTGGGATTAAAGCACTGCCGTCATCAGCCTGGAAGCGAAGGTTAAGGACACCGAAGGAGATCAGCTCATCCCCGCTGTCGGTTACGAATCGACCAGGGGAATCGTCAAAATTAGCGTTGCTTGGATCGATGAAGTTTAGGATAGCGTTGATATTACCCCCAGCCTCGTTTCCATCTTCATTCCGAAAAATAGTTCCGGCTGAAATGACAACCCTAGCTGCGCTGGTGGTTTCAAGGACATTTTCTTCTCCCGCTACTACTACAACTGGATCGGCCAACTGAAATAGTACAACCTGTACGTTTTCTATAACCCCGAGATTGTCCGACGGTATGTCCACCACTTTCATGTTAGACACAAATCCTTCCGCTGATACCCTGATCACTACCTTCCTAATGCAGTATGGCACGTAAAAGCGGAAAATCCATTCTCGTCTACGCGTACTCTACGAAAAAATCCAGGGACAGAAACAGAGGCAGATCCTACTCCAGATACTGAAAGAAACAGAAAAGCTGATTTGAGTTTAATTAGGCTAAAGAACCCATACGAACTCAATAGGTATTTTAATGAAGTAATGCGTTTGTTTGTTTGTTTGTTTGTTTGTTTGTTTGTTTGTTTGTTTGAATTTGGGTTTTACGCCCCCGTCAATTCTATTTAGGCTATTTTAGAGCCGTTGCTTTCAATCGTGTGGGAATTTTATCCGACAATGAGATGAATGACCGAGCAGCCCTAACAAACCTGCAGGGACGTTAAACATCAAATCAAACCTGCCCAAGCAAAGCGTTGCGAGTCGGACCGCCCATGCTTATAAATCCTATTGGTTTCATTGGGCGACAGGGCTTAAGATGTCTTTTCATCTGACTGTCGGGTAAAAGTCCCACAAAATTGGAAGCAACGTCTCCAAAATGCCCTTTACAGTGTTGACGGGGACGTTAAATCTCAAATCAAGCCTGCCCAAGCAAAGCGAAGCCAGTCGGACCGTCCTTGCTTATAAACTATATTGGTTTCATCAGGCGATAGGGCTTGAGATGCCATTTCATCTCAATGTCGGGTAAAAGTCCCACAAAATTGGAAGCAACGTCTCCAAAATGACCTTTTCAGCGTTGCCGGGGACGTTAAACCTCAAATCAAACAAACAAACATGAAATAGAACAACGAATACATTGCAGAAATCAACTGAGCCACGCCATAAGAAAAACTATATTGTCATTTTACCAACAGTAAAGGTGTTGCGTATGCAGTCTGATCGGCGCCTTTATGTTCGCTGCTAGGCAAAATGTCTAGTCAGTTGCCAGTCCTTGTAGCTGAATAAACCGGTTTATGTCTTAAAGGGAATGAATACACCTGGCAGATTTTCCGTCATTTTTTAAAGGGAGACAACTTTCGGGACACAGAACTCCTTTTTAAGGCGTTGCTTACTGT
The DNA here is from genome assembly GCA_963580285.1 of Lucinisca nassula. Lineage (NCBI taxonomy): Eukaryota > Metazoa > Mollusca > Bivalvia > Lucinida > Lucinidae > Lucinisca > Lucinisca nassula. The sequence continues at coordinate 50,592,979 of OY757021.1, forward strand.
AAAATCGGAAAATTATTCCTCATGCATGTAAATTACATACAGTGGAACTTCGAAAACTCGCATGAAAATCCCGAAAACAGATTGCCTCATGAGGGGGTTCATGTATAAAGTCGGTTTAACTGGACCCCTCACCATTTTTTTTCAGATGATCATGCTTCATTCGAACTTCATTGGGGAGCATGAGTCTTTGATCGAAACAGGGTGGGGGGAGGGGGGGGGGGGTCGAGCCACTGAGGGTGAATTATAACGCCAGGTCATGAGCCATGATACGGATATTGTCGATTTTCTATTAAGCTAGGGTTTGTCGTGTAGACTCGTCTGATGGAGACATTTCTAACGAATACAAACAAAATACCATCTATTGCGTCTGTGTTAATTAGGATCTCCTCGATGAGGCGATTCTAATGAGTGCACACAGCATACCATTTCAAGATAAAATTGGAAAATTATATCAAATGCATATTTATAAGTATATTACATACAGTGTAACGTCGATAACTCGAACATCTTCGGGACCATGAAATTTTTTTCGGAATAGAGATACTTCGAACTACTAACGTTATATCATAGTTTCAGGTCATGAAGCACATTTGGGATCAATTTAGCATGTTTAATATCTATAATAAAGGTGGTATGCTGTGTGTGCTCATTAGAATCGCCTCATTAGCATTATATCATAGTTTCAGGTCATGAAGCATAATTGGGATCTCTTGGAGAAGTTTAATTTCTTTACGATATTCTATAAAATAAAGGTATGCTGTGTGTACTCATTAGAATCGCATCAATAAGGCGATTCTGGTGAGTACACACAGCATACTTTTTACACATCAAATCAGGAATTCCTTTCTAAAATATCCATCGGATTTGTCATGGTGAACGAGCTATCCGGTTTCGAGTTTCGAAGTTTTACTGTTTCTGCAGTCAGGGGAGGCAATTCTTTCAGAAATATTGTCTTTCTTTTCAATGGGCGTCTATTCTCGAAGGAAAACAATTGGTTCCTGGGGAGAAAACAACTCTTCCCTCGAAGACTTGACACCTCATTCAGAGGGGCTTAGATTACAGATGTCTAAACGTTTGCCTCCTTTGCAAGCAAATGGTGCATCCATTAACGTTATCTGCATCAAAGTTTAGAGGGATTACGACTCTAATGGGAGACAACTGGCAGGACTTCCTGGGTGCTGCCCAATAAAGTACGGACAATACCGGTGGGTCGATTGTTTCGGAGTGTCGCCTCCTAAAATCGTCCTTACAGGCGTACTTATTGATTATGGTTGATTTGAGGTTTTAAAGTCCCCGTTAACACTGTATAGGTCATTTTGGAGACGTTGCTTCCAATTTTGTGGGATTTTTAACCGACATTGAGATGAAATGACATCTCAAGCCCTGTCGCCTAATGAAACCAATAGAATTTATACGCATGGAAGGTCAGACTCGCTTCCAATTTTGTGGGACTTTTACCCTACATTGAGATGACATGACATCTCAAGCCCTGTCGCCTAATGAAACCAATACGGTTCATAAGCATGGACTCGCACCGCTTTGCCTGGGCTGGCTTAGATTCTCTAAGCGGTTTACCAGTACGCGTGTGCGGTCGGTTTCAGCTCTGCGTGGAAGCATCATGCAGCCCATCTATTTTTTCAAGTCCCGATGGGCGAGGGCCGACGGGTGGACTTAGACAATAGTAGAACTTCATTGGCTCGACGCCCGATGGCTCGTTTACCATGGATGAGTCGAACCCGCTCTTAAGTCCACAGGGAATTCCTCCAAATACGATCTAGGGATAATGTTGGCAGTATTCTTTTCTTTTATGTTGCAAATGTATGTTGTGTGTACCCATTAGAATCGCCTCGATGAGGCGATTCTAATGAGTACATACAACATACCTTTATAATGAAGAACACCGAATAGATATACATTATGCCTCCTGGTATGGCACTAATAGTAACCCTCAATGGCTCGAACTATCGCTGTTTCGAACAAATTTTCATGGTCTCAAAGGGGTTCGAGCAATCGAAGTTTGACAGTATTCCGTTTGAAGCATACATTGTAGACCCGGATCAGATGCGTGATTCTGGGGCGTGTGATCTGGAGCTACACTATTTTCCCACGTCCCAACACATGAGGCCAGTCGATCTTTAACAGATACATGCAGCACCCAGGGGCCAGTTGTTCAAAGCCTCGTTAGCTTAACGAGCTCGTTAGTGGTCATATTATTAACTGTCCTAGTAAGTTCAATATCTAAAATTTTGGTATTTTTGCTGAAAAAATGTGAGCAGCTTTTACAGTTGCAAAAGCTGCTCACATTTTTTTCAGCAAAAATATCAGCATATTTGCCATAATAAATGATACGTTAACTAACGACGTCGTTAGTTTGGAACAACTAGCCCCAGACGCCACAACGACAAGAACACGGCTGTAAAAAACCGTTACCCGAGTTGCTGCGTTCGTAGGCAACAAAATTAGCGCTCGGCAAGCGCCCGCATTGTTGAACGCCACTCGGGAGTGTGTTCAGACGCTATGTTCACGGAGCCAGTGACAGCAGCAATACATGTATATGTGTATGAGTTTGGCTTTTACGCCCCACGAACAACTAAGTGTCTCAATGTCGGATTAAAGTCCCACAAAGTTGGAACCAATGTCTCAAAAATGACCTTACTTGTGTTGACGGGGACGTTAAACCCCAATTCAAGTCATTATTTCCCTTCCGCTGGTTCAAGAAGGGCAGTTGTCAGTTTCTGGCGAAAGAATGTGCACTGTACTGGTTAAGCGCTTACGTATAATCCTGCCTAGGAAAGGTGTGGATAGGTAAAATGACCGGCTCAAAACTGACCTAAAATACTGTTGACTGGGCCGTTAAACTCCAATACAACCAATAAAATATCTCAATTCAAACAAATCAACGACACATACCTGCACTGCCCTCGCCGTCATTTACTCGCTCCACAACCCGTCCTCGAACCTCGATCCGACTGACTGGCTGACAGGTGCACGCCGCCACCACCTTCTCCACAAACACCCTCTCTCCACATTCAAATTTCCTCTCCTCCATTTTCGGGCGGCAAAAGCTGTTTCGGTTACAAAACCCAGAGGTGCTGCATCTGATCTGGCGACAAGCCCCGACGTTGATTATACATCCACCAGGAATCTGTTTTTGCTTTTCAACATATGCTTCTTGGCAATCTTTAGCTGTAAAAGGAGATTAAACTTTAAGGGGAATTGATACACCATCGGGGGAGGCAACTCCTGCAAAAGTATTTATTGTCTAACATGTCAATAGGGGTCAACTCTTAAAGTAAATAATTCGCTGCTGAGGAGCAAATTCTTTCCTTTAAAAGTCGACCCCTTTTCAGTGGGACAGGGCTTACATAAAAGCGTACAGAAGTCCCGAAAGTTGTCTCCCTTTCAAAAATGGCGGGAAAATGTGCCAGTTGCTCCCATATCCCTTAAGGCGCCGAGAAAAACAAAAACAACATCTGAAAATGTCGTCTGCTTATGTCGTCTGCTGTTTTTTAGGGCCCCGGTACGGGTGCCCTATAGTAATCACTCTGTCTGTCCGTCTGTCCGTCCACAAATTTCTGATAGCGCTGCCGGGGCCCTAGTCAGTTTCACTGACAGCTCTAGTTTTTTATTATTTTTATAGCCCCGCTTTGAAAAAGTGGGGCTATATTGGATTTGCCATGTCCGTCTGTCATTCCGTAATTCCGTGATTCCGTTAATTTGTGTTGGCTCCATAACTTTGTATCTGCTTAACATATTTTCATGAAACTTCACACAAATGTTAAACACCATAAGACAATGTGCAAAGCGAAGGAATTATAACTGTGGATTGCCTACTTTTGGAGTTATTGCCCTTTGAACATTTTCCGTAATTCCGTTATTCCGTAATTCCGTGATTCCGTTAATTTGTGTTGGCTCCATAACTTTGTATCTGCTTAACATATTTTCATGAAACTTCACACAAATGTTAAACACCATAAGACAATGTGTAGAGCGAAGGAATTATAACTGTGGATTGCCTACTTTTGGAGTTATTGCCCTTTGAACATTGAAAAATGGCAATTTTAATTGTGTCCGCTTCATAACTCGAAAACCGTTTGAGATATTTTTAGGAAACTTCACACAAATGTTAAGCACTATGAGACGATGTGCAGAGCGCAGGAACCATAACTCTGCATTGCTTATTTTTGGAGTTATTGCCCTTTGAACATTGAAAAATGGCAATTTTAACAGTGTCCGCTTCATAACTCGAAAACCGTTTGAGATAATTTCATGAAACTTCACACAAATGTTAAGCACTATGAGACAATGTGCAGAGCGCAAGAACCATAACTCTGGTTTTCGTATTTTCTGTGTGTCTGTCTGTGTGTCTGTCTGTGTCTGTTAACAATTTTCGTGTCCGCTCCATAACTTTAAAACCCATTCACATATTTTCATGAAACTTCACACAAACATTAAACACCATGAGATGGTGTGCAGAGTGCAGGAACCATAACTCTGGATTGCCTAATTTTTGAGTTATTTCCCTTTGAATATTGAAAAATATCAATTTTAGCCGTCTTTGCTCGATAACTCAAAAACCGTTTGAGATAATTTTATGAAACTTCACACAAATGTAAAGCACCATATTACGTGTGCAGAGCGCAGGAACCCAAGCTCTGGATTGTCTACTTTTTCAGTTATAGGCTTTTGAATATTAAAAAATGGCAATTTTAACTATGTCCGCTCCATAACCGTTTCTGATATTTTCATGAAACTTCAAATAAATGAAAAGCACCTTGAGATGATGTGCAGAGTGCAGGAACCATAACTCTGGTTTGCCTACTTTAGGAGTTATTGCCCTTTGAACATTTAAAAAGGCAATTTTGACTGTGTCGGCTCCATAACTCACAAACCATTTGAGATATTTTCATGACACTTCACACAAGTGTAAAGCACCATGAGACAATGTGCAGAGCGCAGGAACCCTGACTCTGATTTGCCTACTTTAGGAGTTATTACCCTTTGAACATTGAAAAATGGAAGATGAAATTTAGTATAAACATGAACATTCTGGTAATGTATCATGCTCATTGAAATGAGGGACAAGGGCTCACAACTCTTAGAGTTTTTCCAGATAATGTAAAATTTTCAACAGTTATTTCTTGTTCATAACTGTTTTCTCTGCAGCTTAAATAACTTTCTTCTCTGACAGCGCTGAAGCGGGGCTATAGTCAGATCCTCTGACAGCTCTAGTTATTTTTATTTTTTATATTTTTTTTTTTTGCAAACTTTGGAAAAAATAGTTTCATAGGGCCAACAGTGTGTCGATGTCATTTCATCTCAATGTCGGGTAAAAGTTCCATAAAATCAGAAGCAACTTCTCCAAAACGACATAAATATTGTTGTCAAAGACTTAAATGCTCAACAAAAGGCGGGGTATTAGCCTTAAAAGGAAAGTGTCTATGTAGGCTTAAGAGGTGGGATGGGGGCATACCCTGGAAATTAGACAGCCCAATTACCTCGAGCCTTGGGAATCTAACAGATGTCTTAGATTCGCGATGAGGCGGTTCTAACGAGTAACCATAGTCTATATTTTGAGCAGAAATAAGAAAAATATTACAATTTTTAATCTGAAAGTTTTCACTTTTTCGGCGATAAAGGTTACACTTTTTCGGCGATAGAGGTTACAATGTATTTGTATAGGCGTGTTTTTGTATTGCCCTGTCTTTGGAGTCCGAGACCAGGTAAAACACAAAGTGACCTGCTAAGGTTGCGGCAAGGTACAGTGTACAGCATGAACAGAGCCTCTATTGTTAGCCAATATCCCTTTTTGTTGACATTTTTGGTACCAAATGGAATCTTCCTCCTTATATATAGCACAAGAGACGCTATCCAAATTGCTTAGTACTAGTTCTTACCCAGGAAAGGAGGGTCATATGGAAGATTACATGTGCTACTCTTTATAAATAAGGTCGGTTCTTATTAAAATTTAAGGGTGACAGGCAATGTTTTCTTCAAAATTTATTTGGAAATTTGGCTTAACGTTTTGCAAACAGTGTAGGTCCTGATCAGACGCAGCGATCTGCGGCGTCTGATCTGGGCCTGCACTGTTTGCCAATTTCCATTTTAAGGGGTTCTGGTACAAAAAGGGCTAAACTATCAGCGTTTTACAGCTATTGCGCAAACACGCATATTCAACGACATAATTGCCTGTTGCCTGTCGTTATTTCATGCGAGTAGTGTAGCTTCTGGGGAAACTTCGCATATATGGGGTGCCGTTTTAATATTAAATCCATATTTACAGATATCCATAATTCGATTTGTGATATCCATAATTCCAGTTATGGAAATCTATAAATCAGCCGAATAATGGATTTCCATTATTCGAATTATAGATATCAATAAATCGAATTATGGATATCAATAATTCGATTTATGGATATCATTAATTCTGAGCGATTTATGAATATCCATACTTCGAATTATGGATATCACAAATTCCAATTATGGATATCACTAATTCCAATTATGGATATCAATAAATCAAAATATGGATATCCAGTATTCAATTCGAATTATGGATATCCATAAATAATTATGGCTATCTATAAATACGGAATAAATAGTAAAAAGACGCCCCATACGCATACCTAGCAGGCACTCAACGTTAACATTAAATCAATATTGAATCAACATTGTGCGCATACGCACAGTTTCACCTGAAACGTCCCTAGGTGTCTGGGAGAGCCCGAGTGAGACCTTTTATGACAAAAATCTTAATATTTTACTTACTGCATAAATTGTTGGTAAAAATTGGCTTGCATTTCTGCCGCATAGCTCCAGCCAGCTGCCCGATCTCTGCTGCACCTGAAAAAAAAATCAATCAATCAATAAGTCCGTATTTTCTAGCTTATATAAAACCACTCACACATCGGGGCTGGGAGAAATTCAACGACATAATCGCATGTTGCCTGTCATTACTTCATGCGAGTAGTATAGCTTCTGGTGAAACACAGCGCATATATGGGGTGCCGTTTTACTATTTAATCCATATTTATAGCTATCCATAATTCGATTTATGATACCCATAACTCGAATTATGGATATCCATAAATCAGCCGAATTATGGATATCCATTATTCGAATTATAGATATCAATATATCGAATCATGGATACCCATAATTCGATTCATGGATATCATTAATTCAGAGCGATTTATAGATATCCATAATTCGATTTATGGATATCCATAATTCGAATTATGGATATCCATAAATAATTACGGATATCTATAAATAGGGAATAAAGAGTACAAGGGCGCCCAATACGCACATATGTACCACATCGGGGCTATGAGAAAGTGATGGGCTGCATGTTGCTTCCACGCAGAGCTGAAGCTGGCCATACCTGAGTACTGGTAAACTGCTATGAAGGACTAAGCAAGACCAGGCAAAGTGGTGTGAGTCAGACCGTCCAATGCATATAAGCCTTTCGATTGCATTCGGCGGTGGGACTTTAGATGCCATTCCATCCAAATGTCGGGTAAAAGTCCCACAAAATTGGAAGCAACGTCTCCAAACTGACCTAAATAGTGTTGACGGGGACGTTAAACTTGAATTCAAACAAACAAACAAATAAAACTTAAAATAAACTAGTATAATTTTCTAAACATGCAAACCGTCGCCAGTGATTTTAACATTTTGCGTGTGGTTCAGTCAGAAATGCACTCGAGTGGAGATCACGAAGTCGAAAATTCGACATTCGACTCGTCAGTACGAAAAGATGCCTATACAAATACATTGCAATTTTTACCGCCGAAAATTGAACATTTTAAGATGAAAAATTGTGATATTATTCTTATTTCTGCTCAAAATATAGCATGTGGGTGCACGTTAGAACCGCTTCGTTGAGGCGGTTCTATCGAGTACCCAAAATCTATATTTTAGAGCAGAAATTAGAAAAATAAGGTTTACCCCCGTAAACCACAGTTTATCGATACAAAAGTGGGGTTCAAGGGGTTCAAAATTATATAGGCGTGTTTTCTCGATGCGCCTCGTACACAACATTCTTTCGTGGAGAATAATCCAATCATTTTTGTTAGTCATTCTTTTTCATCTCCTGATTCAAGAGATGAGTCTTTAAACCGAGATGCCGTCTCCGTATGACCTTAGCTGTTGGTGAAACATAAAACTCCAACACTCACTCACTCTTATTTAATTGGGGATTTTTGTCAGTTTCTTGCGAAAGAATGTGCACTGTACTTTTATGTACTTTTCAGGAGTCCATTTCAAATTTTAGGGTGTGTCAGGTTGTGTTTTCTTCAAACTTTATTTGGAAAACGGCATGTTGTGCGAACAAGATATTGAGTTGTGCGAACAAGAGATTATCTTGTGCACACAAGATAATATGTTGTGCGCACAAGATATTATCTTGCGTGGACAACATGATATATCTTGTGCGGACAACTTAATATATTGTGCGTCTGATTAAATTGTGATAACAAGTTAATATGTTATGTGAACAAGATGATCAGTTGTGCGAAGAAGAAATTGTGCTTGTGTGCACAAGATAATATCTTGTGCGCACAAGATATGTTGTCCGCACAAGATATTAAGTTGTTTTCACAAGGTCTATGTTGTACAATATGTTGTGCGAACAAGATAATAACTTGTGTGCACAAGATGCTATCTCGCACAAGATAATATCTTGTGCGCACAAGATACTATGTTGTGCAAACAAGATAATAAGTTGTGCGCACAAGATATTATGTTGTCCGCAGAAGATCTATGTTGTGCAAACAAGATACTTTCTTGTGTGCACAAGATATTAAGTTGTGTGAACAAGATATTATCTAGTGCGCACAAAATAATAACTTGTGCGCCCAAGACATTATGTTGTTCGCACAAGATAATATCGTGTGCGCACTGACATTATCTTGTTCGCACAACATAAAAAAGTAAATTGCATTGTCCGTCCCAGGGTTCCGTATAATACCGCTTAGGTCTACGCTTGAAAAGTGTGGTTAGAGAAACTGATCGGCATTGTGTTGACTTATTTGTTTACCCTTATCCTGTTGCATAAATTAATTAAGCCACGCCATTGCAGATTACCAACCAATCAATCAGATTATTTGATATAATATAAATGTTCAATTCACAAACTGCATGACAGACGGTGGAGATCCTGATCAGATGGCTTCTAAGCCATCTGATCTGGATCAACACTGTATGCAAAGGGAGCTGTTGTCGTGATCAGTAGGATGAGGGTTAAAATACAAACAAAGATTTAAAGTGCTTGCTTGCGTGAGTGCCTGCGTGCGCATATGTGTATGTTTCAGACAGAATGTTAAACTTGTAAACTCGTAACATTGTAATGCTTGCATGCACGCGTATGTGTAAAACATTCATACAGGAAGACGAACGGACGGACGGACAGACTGTAGACAGACTTACATGTACATAGTGATAACGCCAACAGCACAGTAGCTATTTTCATTCTGTTTATTCTGAAAAAGAGGGAGCATTTTAGTTGCAGCATTGTTACAACGCATAATGTAGTAATGTAGTAATTTCTTCATTTTGAAATTTTTACTACATTATGCGTTGGCATAGTCGACGCGAAATGAAAGTGTCGTTTTTACTTCATTATGCGTCGATACTAAGAGGTTTGAGCAAAATGAAAGAATTATTTCATTTTGCGGCGATGGGTGGCATACTTAATTTTACTTCATTATGCGTCAACAGTTTGTTTGTTTGATTTGAGGTTTAACGTTCCCGTCAAGACTATTTAGGTCATTTTGGAGACATTGCTTCAAATTTTATGGGACTTTTACCCGATATTGAGATGAAATGACATCTCAATCGCTGCCGTCCAATTAAAAGCAATAGGGTTTATATGCATGGATGGGCCGACTCGCAGCAGTTTTCCTGGACAGGCTTAGACCTTCTAAGCAGATTACGAGGACTCATGTACGGGCGGTATCAGCTCTGCGTGGAAGCATCGTGCAGCCCATCTATTTATACCCCCGGCATACGAAGTATGCAAGGGGGTATATAGTTTTTGTCCATTCTGTCTGTCTGTCTGTCTGTCTGTCTGTCTGTCTGTCTGTCTGTCTGTCTGTCTGTCTTTTGTTTGATTTGTTTGATTTGAGGTTTAACGTCCCCGTCAACACTATTTAGGTCATTTTGGAGACGTTGCTTCCAATTTCATGGGACTTTTACCCGACATTGAGATGCCGCCCAATAAACCTTTTTCTTTCTGATTTTGACCTTCAGTGTGCTTTTGTGGAAGACCGTCTTTTGGACTGTTCAACTGTGGTCTTAAAGACCACTTTTGAACCGTCTCAAATGTGGTCTAAATTGTAGGAATTTAACTGTATTGCTTCATAAGTCTTTTCGAAGACAGCTATGTTCTACCATCATTACTTCATTATGCGTCGATATGGTGCATATCAACGCGAAATGAAATAATTTTTTTACTTCATTTCGCGTCGACTATGCCAACGCATAATGTAGTAAAAAAAAATCAAAATGTAGTAATTACTACATTACTACATTATGCGTTGTAACACAGCATACATTATCCAAACCAACAATGAGCACATACGACAGAAGTTTTTCATTTTGTGTTATACATACAGTACGACCCCCGCCAATCGGGGCTTGATGGGCGGCATGATGCTTCCACGTAGAGCTGAAACGAGTACTGGTAAATCGCATTGAGGATCCGAGTCTGCCCAGGGAAAGCGGTGCGAGTCCTTGCTTATAAACCCTATTGGTTTCATTGGACGACAGGGCTTGAAATGTCATGTCATCTCAATGTCGGGTAAAAGTCTCACAAAATTGGAAGCCACGTCTCCAAAGTGACCTATACAATGTTGACGGGGACGTTAAAACTCCGATTCAAACAAAACACACAAAAACAGAGTAAACTTTAACTGAAACTGAAACTGATCAAAAATGAACATTTTAAGATGAAAAATTTTGATATTTTTTCTTATTTCTGCTCAAAATATAGATTGTGGATACTCGTTAGAAACGCCTCATCGAGGTCAAGGTCGAGGCGGTTCTTACGAGTACCCACAATCTATATTTTAGAGCAGAAATAAGAAAAATAAGGCTTACCCATGTAAATCCGATGTTTTTACTGTATATATAAAAATGGGGTTCAAGGAGGTCAAAATAATATGGACGTGTTTTCGTGATGCACAAGACAACTTAACCCTTGTCCTGCTGAATATTCACATATGCCACACCCACTACTGATTATCAACCAACCAGATTACTTGATGCAAATTATTGCAACAAATTCACAATCTGAATGACAAACAATGTAGATCCTGATCAGATGGCTTCTTCAGAAGCCATCTGATCTGGATCTACATTGTTTCAAAGAAAAGGCATATCCGGGTTCAGCAGGACAAGGGTCAAAGTTTGGACAGTCTCAACTAGAGCAAACTGTGTGTAGAAGCTATTTCTGAAGAAAGAACAGCTGAGATCTTTTTAAATATGCTTTTCAATCAGAATTCGTCTTTATTTTGGCTGGTCCTCATCATGTTAACAAGTCCGTGGAATGGAGACTCATGTAAACCCCACTTTATATAGATAAAACTGGAGTTAATAGGGCTATACATTATTTCTTATTCTGGCTTGAAAACATAGATTGTGGGCACTCGTTAGAACCGCATTACTGAGGCGGTTCTAACGAGCATCCACAATCTATGTTTGGTGAAGAAATGAGATAAAAAAAACAACAAAATTTCACCCGATTTTTTTTATAGATCAGGACCAACAAAAGTCATCGTTATATCACACGGATATGTTGAACAGCGGAATTTAACAGTTTTGTTCGTTTGTTTGAATTGAGGGTTTACCTCCCCGTCAACACTAAAAAGATCATTTTGGAGACGTTGCTTCCCATTCTGTGGGACTTTAACCCGACATTGAGATCATCTCAAGCCCTACCGCCCATATGAACCAATATGGTTTATATGCAGGGACGGTCCGATATGCACCACTTTGCCTGGGCATGCTTAGACCTTCTAAGCGGTTTATCTGAACTAATGTGCGGTCGGTTTTTGCTCTGCGTGAAAGCACCATGCAGCCTTATCTATTTCTCCAAACCCCGATTGGCTGGGGCACTGGAATTTCACAGTATTTCACGATTCCACATACCACAATGATCCCTGAGTATTGGGATAGATATGCCTAAATAAGCAGTGTAGACCCAGATTAGACTTCGGGAGCAGTCTGATCAGGGTCTACACTGTTTGCCATTCCATCTGTACCTTTTGAACTCCTTGCTGGATCGTGAAAGAAATTTGTCAAAAAAAAAAAATAAATAAAAAATAAAAATAAATAAATAAATAAATAAATAAAATAAAAAATAGGAGAATTACAGCAAATCTTTAAGGTGTCCGATTTTTTGTCACTTATTCGGTAATTACTCAAGCCCATAAGTTATCAGACTCGATCTTGGTGGGCAGTCTCATATCACGAAAACACACCTATACAAACACATTTACGGAACCCGGAAAGGGACATGATTTTTTTATTTCTATTATGTTGTGCGAACAAGATAATATCTTGAGCGGACAAGATATTATCTTGTTCGGACAACATATTGTGCGGACAAGATATTATCTTGTGCGGACAAGATATGATCTTGTTCGCACAACATAATATCTTGTGCGCACAAGATATTATCTTGTTCGCACAACATATTATCTTGTTTGCACAACATAGATCTTGGGAAGTTGTGCGGACAATATATTATCTTGTGCGGACAAGATATGATCTTGTTCGCACAACATAATATCTTGTGCGCACAGGATATTATCTTGTTCGCACAACATATTATCTTGTTTGCACAACATAGATCTTGGGAAGTTGTGCGGACAAGATATTATCTTGTGCGGACAAGATAATATCTTGTGCGGACAAGATAATATCTTGTGCGGACAAGATAATATCTTGTGCGCACAAGATCTATGTTGTGCAGACAAGATATTATCTTGTGCGGACAAGATAATATCTTGTTCGCACAACTTAATATCTTGTCTGCACAAGATAATATCTTGTCCGCACAAGATAATATCTTGTGCGGACAAGATATTATCTTGTGCGCACAACTTATAAAATAAAAAAAAATCATGTCCCTTCCCGGGTTCCGTACACATTGGACAATTTACATTGTACATTGTACACTTTCGAAAAATCGATTCTTTTTTAGATAAAAAAAATGTGATATTTTTTTTATTTCTGCTCAAGATATAGATTGTGGGTAGGCGTTAGAACCGCCTGAACGAGGCGGTTCTAACGAGTACCCACAATCTATATTTTAGACCAGAAACGGCATATTCCAAGGCACAAGGCAGCCTCGCATCCGACTAAGCTACCGAGGCTGGTGTTTCCAAGTAATGTTTTTCTCCGATTAAGGGATCTTCTTTAAAAACTATGAGTTCATTCTGAAATGAAATCGATTTCGAGGTGGGTGGGGAAGGGGGTGCCATTTCATCTCAATAACCAGTAAGTCCCACCAGATTGGAAGCCATGTCTCCAAAATGATCTAAATAGTGTTGAAGGGGACATAAAACCTCAACTCAAACAAAAACATCATTTTTCATTTCATACAAATTTGGAACCAATGTGTTTCTGAAAGAATATCTTCCACTGAAGTACCGGCCCCGGCCTATAGGGTTTGAAGAAATAGATGGGCATCATCATGCTTCCAAGCAGAGCTGAAACCGACCACATACGGGTACTGGTAAACCGCTTAGAGGATCTAAGCTTGCCCAGGCAAAGCGGTGCGAGTCGGACCGTCAATGCTTATAAACCTTTTTGGTTTCATTGGGCGACAGGGCTTGAGATGTCATTTCATCGCATTGTGGGGTGAGAGTCCCACAAAATTGGAAGCAACGTCTCCAAAATGACCTATACAGTGTAAACAGGGACGTCAAACCTCAAATCAAACAAACAAATCCACTGAAGTTCATCCATTTCCTTACATCATGTTGACAAGTCCGTGTAATAGGGTATATAAGGGGCGTTTTTACATTTATACATCACGTTTACAAGTAAAAGCCACCCTCGTTAACCCCACATTATCCAGAGAATAAAGTGAAATTCCGCTATTAAGACCACCTAAAAATAGGACTAATTCTGCTATTAAAAGCTTATTTTGAAGGGTACACTTAATTTTTCTTTGGGTTTTCTGCCTACAATGTCCTCTGATCAGGGGCCACCTTTGGGACGGTTCAAAAGTGGTCTTGAAGACCACTTTTGAACAGTCCCAAAGATGGTCTTAATATAATAATTTTACTGTAGTTATTGAACGGTAGCCTAATGAATTAATGTCTTTAGTAAGATTGTGGGTACTCATTACAATCGCGTACTCGTTAGAATCGCCTCAATGAGGCGGTCTCGAACGAGCACCTACTCTCGAAATTGGGAGAAGTATAGAAACTGTTAGAACAGCTAAAATAGTACATTCTTCATAACTTATCAGACGAATATGTAATATTCTTATTTACACTCCAAAGATTGGGTGTGTGAGCTCGTTAGAACCACCAAACTGAGACTTTTCTAACGCGTATCCACAATCTAAAACTCACGTTTGCCTACATAATGTAGGGGCATTTCGTAGCGATGTTTAAAAACAAATGAAGCCTTACGAGAGAATACGACTTACAGAAATAGGTGCATCACGAAAACATGCCTATATAATTTTGACCACCTTAACATGTTTTTTTTTTTTCTTATTTCTGTTCTAAGATATAGACTGTGGGTACTCGTTAGAAACGCCTCGATGAAACGGCTCTATATTTGGAGCATAAATAAAGAAAATATCACAATTTTTCAGCTTAATTTGTTTGCTTTTTGGCAGTAAAATTTACAATATATTTGTGTAGGCGTGTTTTCGACATGCATATGAAGATAAATAAATTAACAAAAAGTGTATGTCAATTTTCTAAACACTCTTCAAAGATTCAGTAAAGAAAGCATAGACACTTACTTGTTTAATCTCAAGATATTTCTTCAACCATCAAATTAGTTCTGATTTCGTTACAAATCTGGTTTTTCTTATATAGACCCATGTTTAGTTGTGGCATAATGATGCACCCTTCATTCGGCCAATTTCATTGGTTCATTTCATCGCGTCGGATTTAATGTTGGTGCCATTTTCTAGAGATCTGATTGGCTGTTTACTATATTTGTGAAAATAGCATAAAGGTATAATCCGGTTTTGGCAATTAATCACCATATCATTTTTATATTTTTATCTGCCTTTTGAACTGATATAACTTATACGTCAATATATAGATCAACCCTAAAAGCGCCAAGCCAAAACAAAGCAGACATTCTTGTGAATTGTTTATCAATCACATTACTTACCCCCTTGAACCCCACTTCTATATAGTAAAACTGGGGTTAACAGGGGTACACCTTATTGTTTTCTTACTTCTGCTCTAAACTATAGATTGTGGGTACTCGTTAGAACCGCCTCATCGATTTTGAGCAGAAATAAGAAAAATGTCACAATTTTTCTTCCAAAAATTAAAGTTTTTTCGGCGGTAAATTTTAGAAAGTATTTGTATAGGCCTGTTTTCGTAATGAGAAAATAACACGTTATTCTTATCGATGCATAAGAATCTGGACTGGAATAATGGGTTGGGCTTGGCAAACAGTGTAGACCCAGATCAGACGCCGCAGAATGCGGCGTCTGATCAGGGTTTACACTTGTTTGCTTAAAAATGGAATTTAAAGGTTCAACGAAACAGTTTAAGTCTCAGTCCCGGACTATTTTCCCAGCCGACCCTCAGAGACAATCGACCCACCAGTACTCTCAGTGCTTCAGAGAAAAGTTATATACCACAACTTCTTTGTTTTGTTTGATTTTAGGTTTAATGTCCCCGTCAACACTATAAATGTCATTTTGGAGACGTTGCTTCCAATTTTGTGGGACTTTTACCCGACATTGAGATGATGACACCACAACTTCTTTAGTAGCGTGGATTCGGATATAACAGTGCTCATAGAGGGATCCCAAAAATATATAGATTATCAAGAAACTTGACCATAAATGGACATTTTCTATAAGGTCTAAACATAATGTATGAATTTGTTTGTTTGTTTGATTGAGGTTTAAGGTCCCCGTCAACACTGTGTGACATTGCTTCCGATTTCGAGGAACTTTTAACCGGCATTGCGATGAAATGACATCTCAAGCCCTGTGGCCCAATAAAACCGATAGGGTTTATAAGCATGGACGGACTGACTCGCACCGCTCTGCTTGGGCAGGCTTAGATCCTCTAAGCGGTCTATCAGTATTCGTATTCGGTCGGTTTCTGCTCTGCGTGGAAGCATCATACAGCCCATCTATTTCTCTAAGCCCCGTTGGGCGAGGGCCGCATAATGTATGGATACAACACGGTTGATGGGGTGAAACAGTTCCTTTGACTCGATATCACGGTGACACGAGCATGTGGTAAACTGCTGTTTATGATCTGTTGGGCGATTCACAAAAGAGCCGGAGCCCAGCATTTCCTACAATTAACACGTGCGCCAAACGTAGACTCAGTTCAGCCTGCACATCCGCGCAGTCTGAGTGGTTAGGTGTTTGACTTTTACTTCTCACCAACAGCTAAGGTCATACAGAGGGTGGACCTCGGTTTAAAGATATGGGGTGCCGTTTTACTATTTAATCCGTATTTATAGATATCCATAAATCGAATTATGGAAATCCATAATTCGATTTATGGATATCCATAAATCAGCCGAATAATGGATATCCATAATTCGAATTATTGATATCTATATATCGAATTATGGACATCCATAATTCGATTATTGGATATCATTAATTCAGATCGATTTATGGATATCCATAATTCGATTTATGGATATCCATAATTCGAATTATGGATATCCTTAATTCGATTTATGGATAACCATTATTCCTCTGATTTATGGATATCCATAATTCGATTTATGGATATCCATAATTCAGATCGATTTATGGATATCCATAATTCGAATTATGGATATCCATAAATCACCGCCAAAGCTTTTGGTTCAATGATTTCTCCCTAAAACACGTGATTGTTTATTGTTAAAAACAAATCTTCAAAATCTTCAAGGTCTTATCATCGCTGGAAGATGATGGCCGGTCAAAGGGACCTATCTGCCGTGCAGCCTTTTCAGCCCGTAAGGCTTCCAAAGCAACGGACGGCATACGCTGAACGCCCGCCATGTGTGCAGTTAAATATCGGAACCAGCCGTAAGATCTGGAAATTCCGGCCAACGCATCCGGTACCTCTGGAATCACCTCTATGAGGACTGCGCACCAAATCGGACGTAAGATTATAATGATCCAAACAGGCAATCCATGCATGCTTTCTGGAGAAAAATGCACATGGTCGTTATATATAGTATTAACATATATCCATATAATACTCTACTTGACGGCCCCCGCCCATCGGGGCTTGAAAAAATAGATGGGCTGCACGATGCTTCCACGCAGAGCTGAAACCGACCCGCACACGAGTACTGGTAAACCGCTTAGAGGATCTAAGCCTGCCCATGCAAAGCGGTACGAGTCGGCCCGTCCATGTTAATAAACCCTATTGGTTCATTGGGCGGCAGGGCTTGAGATGTCATTTCATCTCAAGGTCGGGTAAAAGTCCCACAAAATTGGAAGCAACGTCTCCAAAATGACCTTTACAGTGTTGACGGGGACGTTAAACCTCAAATCAAACAAAGAAATACTCTACTTGAGATGTATGGAGTACCAGGCAGATTCAGATAAATCTCCAGGCCCCCGTCCATTGGGGCTTGGAGAAATAGGTTTGGCTGCATGAGCTGAGAGTACTGGTAAACCGTTTAGAAGGTCTAAGTCTGTTCAAACAAAGTCGTGCGAGTCAATGGGCGACAGGGATTGAGATGCTTGTTTGTTTGTATTTGAGTTTAACGGCACAGTCAACACTAATTTAGGTCATTTTTGATCCGGTCAGATTACCTATCCAGACTTTTCCTGGGCAGGCTTATACGTAAGCAGTTAACCAGTACAGTGCACATTCTTTCGCCAGAAACTGACAACTGCCCTTCTTGAATCAGCGGAAGGGAGAGAATGACTGTAGAAAAGATTTCATGATCAATCTCCAGGAAAGAATGTTGCCGACCCCGTCAGGTATCGAACCCGCTTCCTCCTGATCACCAGTCAGACGCGCATCCAACTGAGCTACCGACACCGGCGGAATTGAGATGTCATTTAATCTCAATGAAGGTTTAATGACCAACATAACTGGAAGCAACGTCTCCAAAATGACCTAAATAATATTGAAGGGGGCGTTAAACCCAAAATCAAACAAAACATATCCCTCCCACACCATAGGCCACCACTAAGCCTACTCGACATTCCCTCCACCTCCATCCCGGCTTTTATTACACACCTAAATCGGAAATCTGACGCGAATAGTTAGATTGGTTCCCTTGTCGTAAATGTCTCCGCTAGGTGGCTACAAACGTTATGTGCGTACCGAAGGGGAGGTAATAACGAAGGGAAACCAGTCTAGCGAATAGTTGAGTTTTTTTTTTTTTTTTTTTTTTTTTGTAAAGGGAGCAGTCATTATTCATTAGGTTTATTTGCTGAGGAGAATTATGGATATCCATGTCACGTGGCTACATGACCTTATTACTGTTGACATGGCCTTTAACCCTTTTTGTACCAAATTGAATCTTCCTCCTTATACAGGAGTCAATTTCAAAATTTAAGGGTGTCAGGTTGTGTTTTCTTCAAATTTATTCGGAAAATTTTTGAACTTTTGGCAAACAGTGTAGGCCCTGATCAGACGCCGCGTTCTGCGGCGTCTGATCTGGACCTGCACTGTTTGCTAGGGTACCCGTTTTGGGGTTTCCGGTACAAAATGGGTTCAACTCCGAAACAAAACAAACAAACAAACAACAATTAGCTAGTCACATTTTGTGATGATTCAAGCTCCTGGGTATCAGTACCAGTGAAAAAGGATATGATCGTATCGTTTTGCGGTTAACCTTCACACAGGATGTAAATTTTAAAATTAACATGCCCTGCAAATGAACCGGATCGGTGATATAAGAAATAAAGGTAATTTTTGAGTGGATATTATGAGCCCCATCGTTAGAAAGCATGTTTTTGGAGGTTCGGTCGGGAAAAATTCAGTAAAATTTCTGTATTTAGACCAACTATGGGACTGGTCTTTCAGTCAAAATTTGAACACCCCCAAAGGTGGTCTCTTCATCATGCAAACATGCTTATATAATTTTGACCTCCATAAACCCCACTTTTTGGACGGGTTTTTCAAGGAAAAATTCCGTCCTTTAGAAAAGCGATGTCCGTGCGGGCGGGCCGGCCGGGCGGGAGGGCTGGCGGGCGTCCGCGTCCCGGTTTACCTTTTGGTTAACCTTTTTTTTTTCAAAAACCTGTCTATAATGCCATGTTAAGCCCCTGTCACACTATGCCGCGTTTTCACTGCGATGGCACGGCGTTGGTTAATTTTTCAGAACGCCGCGAGATCGCAAGAAATATGGGATATTTTTGTGAACATGGACCTGTCATGGCGTCCCTACAGCGACCAAGACGTTGCTACGGAGCTTACATGGCGATCTATCGCGATCCTGCGGCGTTCTTGGTGGCGATTGTATGCGCTCTCACGGCGCTTCCTCTGCGCTTTTACGGCGCTCACAATGCGTGCACTGCGCTTTTACGGCGCTCTCAATGCGTGCACTGCGCTTTTACGGTGCTCACATGTTGAAGACGTTCTCAAAGTGTAAACAGACATCTTCATCAGTTTTGTTTGATTTGAGGTTTAACGTCCCATCAACACATTATAGGTCATTTTGGAGACGTTGTTTCCAATTTTGTGGGACTTTAACCCGACATTGAGATGAAATGACATCTCAATCACTGTCACCCAATAAAACTAATAGGGTTAATAAGCACGGATGGTCCGACTCGCGCCCCTTTGCCTGGGCAAGCTTAGATCCCCTAAGCGGTTTACCAGTACTCCTGTGCCTTCGGAAGCAAGTCCACCGCAATCACCGCAAGCAGGAGCAAGTCCATCGTCATTACCTAACCCGGAATGAGTCACCTCAGAAGTAGTTTTTTTCGGGACAGTACACAATCAAACTCTACTCTAGCCACTGTTTATACAAGCGGGCGGCCCCCTCCCATCGGACTGGAAGAAATAGATGGGCTGCATGATGCTTCCACGCAGAGCAGAAACCGACCTCACACGAGTACTGGTAAACCGTTTAGAGGATCTAAGCCTGCCCAGGCAAAGCGGTGCGAGATACGTGTAAACTCTATTGGTGTAAACATGCTTATACGTGTAAACTATATTGGTTTCATTGGGCGACAGGGCTTGAGATGTCATTTTATCTCAAAGTCGGGTAAAAGTCCCACAAAATTGGAAGCAACGTCTCCAAAATGACCTATACAGTGTTGACTGGGACATTAAATATCAAATCAATCAATCAGTTAATCAATTATACAAGCGGAGTTTATATGGCGTTGTAGGAGACCTCTGTGCGCCCCTACCGAGCTCCTGTAGCGTTGTAGGTGACCTTACTGCGCTGCTATGGTAACCTTACGGCGACCTCACTGCGCACTGATCAGAACGCCGAGCGACGGCGTTTGTTTTGAGCATGCTCAAAATGCGCGCCGTCGCTTGGCGTTCTATGCGATCCCAACGCGTCTACTGGCGACGCCACTGCGTTGCTACGGCGATGTTTGCGATCGTACTGCGCGCACCTCGGCGTTCTGCATTTTTCTTGGACGGCGTGAGAACGCAGCCCTGGTGTGACAGGGGTTTTATGTAGTAAATCTGGAGGTTTACAGGCGTATATTTCTGCTCAAAACATAGAATATAGGTACTCGTTAGAAACGCATAGCCCATGCGAGCCAATGCATTTGCAAAGTCTTTGCTTATCGCAGGCATATGTTATGTGCAAACAGTCCTGTGTCGAGCACTGGTATTTAGACTGCAACTAAAAGCTCTGTCCCAAAGTGATAAAACCCAGTACCTCCGGTATTTAGTGCAAAGCTACCATGAGCCCCATCGTTAGAAAGCATGTTTTTGGAGGTTCAGTCGGGTAAAATTCAGTAAAATTCCTGTATTTAGACCAACTATGGGACTGGTCTTTAAGTCAAAATTTGAACACCCCCAAAGGTGGTCTCTTCATCATGCAAACATGCTTATATAATTTTGACCCCCATAAACCCCACTTTTTGGACGGGTTTTTCAAGGAAAAATTTCGTCCTTTAGAATAGCGATATCCGTGCGGGCGGGCCGGCGGCGGGCCGGCCGGGCGAGCTTCTGCGCCCCGGTTTACCTTTTGGTTAACCTTTTTTTCAAAAACCCGTCTATAATGCCATTTGGCGTTTTTCTTGTTATGTAGCAAATCTGGAGGTTTACAGGCGTATATTTCTGCTCAAAACATAGACTATGGGTAGGTACTCGTTAGAAACGCATCGCCCAGGCGAGCCAATGCATTTGCAAAGTCTTTCCTTATCGCAGGCTTGTTTGGAAGACGTTGAAGTAGTTATATGCAAACAGTCCTGTGTCGAGCACTGCATTTACCAGTGGCCCGTGTTCGCGCATTTGAAGAACGTATGTAGCGCAATTACGCTGTCAAGACCACCAAAAATTAAAACTTATTCTGATGTAAAAAGCTTATTTAGAAGAGTGTAATTATTCTTTCTTTGTGTTTTCTACACACAATGTGTTCTGGTCAGGGACCACCTTTGGAACTCTTCAAAAGTGGTCTTAAAGACCACTTTTGAACAGTCCAAAAGGTGGTCTTAATATTGGAATTTTACTGTATATCGCAGAATGCTTAGCTCCAAGGATTATTTGGCCCCCGCCCATCGGGGTTTGTAGAAATACATGTATATAGGCTGCATGGTGCTTCCACGCCGAGCTGAAACTGGCCGCACACGAGTACTGGTAAACCGCTTAGATGAGCTAAGCATGCCCAAGCAAAGCGGTGCGAGTCGGACCAACCATGCTTATAAACCCTATTCGTTTCATTGGGCGGCAGGGTTTGAGATGTCATTTCATCTCAATGTCGGGTAAAAATCCCACAAAATTGGAAGCAACGTCTCCAAATTGACCTATACAGAGTTGATGGGGACGTTAAACCTCTAATCAAACAAAGCCAATGATTATTTTCTCACGCCTAAGCTCATTTATGGCACATTTTTTTCTGAAAGCCATTAATCTGTTTGTTGATTTACATAAGCAATTTGTAACAACATATTTGAACAAAAATAATACATGTGCAATTCAATTGCGCAATATTATGCTCCGAAGGAATTACATGTCAAAGCGCCGTTTGATTGGCTGAAAGACTGACTTTGAATGACCAATGAAAAGGTCTGAGTTCCAGTTTGCCATTTTGATCTAAACGACCTTTCACAAGGGATTATCATTTTGAAAGAAAGGTGACATAATAATTGAAATAATTAATGCAATACCTAGACGTTTTTCACAACATGTACCTGTCAAGAACTTGTCATCATGGTGAAGAACATTCGCCAATTTTTCATCAAAGTTTGGCAGAAACAGTTGTTACACAATCGACTCAAAGTTACTAAGGACATTGGAGTCCACGTGGCTATCAATGAACTGTTACATTTATTGAAAAAAAATAGTTCCGCTATTTTTATCGATGTTACATGTAGGTCAGAGAGCTATCTGGACAGAAATCATGTGTTGGGTTCGGCAAACACTGAATACCCAGATCAGACGCCTCAGAATGTGACGTCTGCTAAGCCTGCTGCTTAGGGTTTACACAGTTTGCGTATATACTGGTATTTAAGGGTTAAACGGAAATAGTATTACTTCATTCAGGTCAGTGCTAGTAAATGCCAGGCTGCCTACGTCATGAAAAGGAAAAAGAATATCTTAATGTACCCGACGCGTAACGACTTTCGGACCAAGCACGTTTACACATTTATACCAAGTTCTTTCGAGTGTAAAAATAAATAATAATAACAAAACTAATCAAAGTACTGGAGGTACTGAGAGGCGGGCGAGTAATGTTATTTCTTTACAACGCTTTTTTAGGTTTAAACGACTACAGTCTTTTTTACGCTCTAGTCTTGAATTTAGTGTTTTTATCTTCAAACGAGATTTTTCAATAAAAGACCACAGATAGGATGCAGGTCTCCAAGAAGCTGACTCTTTTTTTCTAGCTGGAAGAAACTGTTGTTTATTTATTCATTTATTTATATTTATTCATGTACCTTCCTGTATCTGAATTAATTTCCACCGACTTTACTGACGATCACATATCAATACACTGAGAACAACCTACAAACTATCATTCTGTATATTGAAAGCATCAGAAATTTCACTCGTGCATCACACTCGAGATAATACTGATGTTTTCAACACACTCGTATTCCGCTGCAGAGCAAACTTTATTTATAGAATTTTATGTTTCCAAATAAAATCAAAATACTCAGGGATGTTGACTTATGAACCCAAATTATACTACAGTGTCAATTAAGCAGATCTCTAGATCCCAAATCCATGGTTAAAATGGCTTAGTCGAAAAGGGAGATATACCAAATCGGACGAAGGAAACGCAAACATAAATAAATAAGTAAATAAATAAATAAATAAAATGTAAAGAAAAATGAGCCTGTTCATTTTTATTTTTCATGCTAATACCGTAACTTTACGCCCCCTGTGCAGTTAGTTAAATAAAGTTCTGTTCTGTTCTGTTCACCCTCTGTGAAAATGTCTAAGCCTAACGGACACGCCATCCCATTTCCTTTGGAAGTGGGGGCATAAAAAGACGCAAAAGAAGAAAAAAAGTTTTTCTCAACTTTCCATGTCAGTCCCTTTGACCCTTTAACTTCTGCAATATAAATTAACAGTGTTGGTCCTGATCAGATGCTGCGTTTTATGAACTTCAATTTTGATTGATTTGTCTCATAAAGGGCGTATAAACGCGTTCACAGATTCTGCAGCTTATTTGTACAACATAATGCCAAGCATTCATGTACATAAATGCCAAGAATCCTGGCAAGACCCTAGCTGGAGGCCACAGAATGCGGCGTCTGATCAGTGCCTCATTATTTGCTAAATGTACATTCGCAGCGAATAAAATTTCTATTTTATAATTATACATGTAATTAGACCTCTCCAAAGCCGTCGGAATACAATGTTTGATGTCGAGTGTCAGCCCTTTCAACCCTTTACATCGCTGCAGATACTGGTTCAGGTACAGATACCGATACAAACCTTATAGATCCAGATGAGACGGCATGTGATGTGCATTCTCATCAGAATCTACACCGTTTGCCAGCTGTCGATGAAAGGAACAAACCACCTTTCTATAAGAATTGGTACACTGAATATCAGAGCTAGAAGGGTTCTGTTCAGAAACTGAGGGATGAAAGGGAATGATTTCAAGCATTAACAGCAACGGCGTAGGAAAATAGTGCCGTTTTTTTTCAGCGCTTTACGTGAAATCTAATAAGCAAACATAATTCATTTTTTAAACAGTCCGGTCGAACTTGATTGGATTTATTGCGTGTACTGCATTTTTTCATATTTAGATATGTATTTAAGTTTTTTTTTTTTTTTTTTTTTTTTTGAGCGGAGGACTACAAGAAGGAATGTCTAAAGAGGTGCACAAAATCTCATGTACGAGGTGTACGGTGACTATAGACGGGCTAACGCCCGCCTAAAAATCGGACGAACAATTGCGACATACTTTTCGTACGTCTGCCAAGAACATTGACTTGGATATTACAAGAGCCTAGAAATGATTAAAAGCAAAAATATGCAGCCCAATAACCCAGAACATTTTTAGACATGTAGATCTTTGCAAACAGCGTAGACCCAGATCGGACACACAATACATTGCGTCTGATCAGATCGACACTGTTCAGCATACAATGTAGAACACATTAACTACTTTGTTTAAACATTGCGCTAAAGGGACTCTTAATCATTGGATCTCTCACCGCTGTTGGTTCGAGCCTCGACTGGGTATATGTGAAAGGTTAAGTTCTGCAATGGATGGTCAGGTAGTTTTTTTCCCGGGTACTCCGGTTTTCGCCCACCTCTGATTAACGATCGACTCGAAATAATTGAAATAATCTTTAAAGGGCCGTAAAACCAAATTAAACCAACCACCTCACTTATTGTGTCTGGACATGACATTTCTATTTGTCATTTACTTACATCTACAAACCGAGAAGGGGCTCTGTGTCAGGCCTTTGTTAATCAGGAGCTGGGATGCAGGGGTTGGAACTGAGTAGGCGTGTAAGTGAGGAGAGAGAGAGAGAGAGAGAGAGAGAGAGAGAGAGAGAGAGAGAGAGAGAGAGAGAGAGAGAGAGAGAGAGAGAGAGAGAGGATAGAAGGGGAAAAAGAGAAGAGGAGAGAGAGCGACAATTCACCCCCTGTCTCTTAATGTGCCCGGACATGGAATTACGTACATCTACAAACCGAGTGTCAAAGTAAGAAAGAAACCAAGAGAAATGAGGTCTCTGACAGGAGTATATCATCTTCGCAAGCCAATGGTACTAAGTCCACTACGTTCCTTATGCGTAAGGAACGTAGTGGACTAAGTACCATTGGCTTGCGAAGATGGGAGTATATAGGCAGAGACCATCACTTGTCCAACCTCAGTTCCACATTAAATTAGGTCCGCCCAGCAGGTACATGTCGCTTGGGCAACGTCATATCAGCGTCGGTGCAACGTCATTAACTTGCATCGACCTAGATGTGACGTTGCATTATGACGTTGCAACGACGGTGATGTGACATTCCATTAAGGTCATGGTGTTACATGGATGGTAATCCGGCATCGAACTCATGCCATGTGTCTGTTGGGCGGACTCTTAATCATTAGGTCTCTCGACGCTGTGGTTCGAGTCACATGTGAGACGCCACTGCAACGAAACGTCCGGGCGTTTATCTCTGGGTAGTCCGTATGAGTGAAATAATCTTGAAAGGGTTGTAAAACCAACCCTTCGCAAAAAAGGACTGTTTTCCCAACCTACACTCAGAGACAATCGACCCACCTGTACTCTCAGTGTTTTTATTTCTGATGGGACTACGGAAATCCGGCTAGTTATTTCACTACAAAAACATGAACATATACGGATTTTTTTTCTTTTTTTGTATTTCTGCACAAAATATTATTTAGGGTACTCGTTAGAACCGCCTCGCCGCCGCATCGGCGAGGCGGTCCTAACGAGTACCCACAATCATCCCACAATCATTTTTGTTTTCAAAGAAATAAAAAAAAAGTGTATACCCCTGTAAACACCAGTTACTGTGTTAAAGTGGGGTTTACGGTGGTCAAAATTATATAGGCGTGTTTTCGTGGTAGTATTGCTCATTGAGGCAGTGCTTACGAAATTCAACAGCTATGTCACTTGAATAATAATCATCATAAGTGCCCTTGCAAACCCAAGAATAAATCGGGTCTTATATTATAAAGGTATTCATTCATGAATTTGTTTCATTACGAAAACGTGCCTATAAAAATATAGATTGTGTGCACTCGTTAGAACCGCCTCATCGAGGCGGTTGTTCTAACGAGTACCCACAATCTGTATTTTAGAGCAGAAATATGAAAAATAAGGTTTACACTATTTAGGTCATTTTGGAGACGTTGCTTCCAGTTTTGTGGGACTTTTACTCGACATTGAGATGAAATGACATCTCAAGCCCTGCACAATGAAACCAATAGGTTTTATATGCATGGACGGTTCGACTAGCGCCACTTTACAAGTTATCATGTGCGATCGGTTTCAGCTCTGCGTGGTTGCATCATACAGCCCAGTCGATTTTTCCAAGCCCCGATGTGCGGTGGCCTCTGCTTTTTAAGGGCGCTTAAAGCACATAAGGCATGCTTGCTACTAGTTTTAAGGTAACCGGGCGTTAAAAGCACATTACGGCTACCCCATTGATCTTGGCATGCGGTTGGACTACTTCTAATAACAAGAACTCCGGCTGAATCAATTTCGTGCCTTTACTAACAGGACGACCTACTCATCCCACATTTTATCCCCAGCCTACTTATATGTAAGTTTCAGAAAGATCTGGTCAAAACTGAAAATAGGCGTTTTCTGTAATGGAGGGGACATAACTCTGTGATAAATAGCCACGCTCAACCAACTGATGACAAGGTAAAGAAAGTTATTTCAGCATTAAAAGGGGCATACCTTAATGACAATAAGGCCGACCTCGCCCTTTTTAATTCACCAAGGCGTTATCCCCAGTCTACTTATATGTAAGTTTCAGGAAGATCCGATCAAAACTGAAACTTATGCCGATGACAAGGTCGAAAATAGTAACTCCAAGATTAATATGGCGACCTCTACAGTTTTACGACTCATCATGAAGTCGGAAATAGGTCACGTATTCATCGACAGGTAGATTTATCCAGTTTCCGAACTCATCCGAGCGTAAATCCCTCCCCACTCCCTCTGTATGCAAGTATGAGGAATATTCAATCAGTAATCAAGGGAATATAACTCAATGATTGATAAGCGGACTTTGCCACCGAACTTTTATCCCCATTCTACTTACACATAACGTTCGGAAAAGATCCGATCAAAACTGAAGGGGCTACGGTGATGACAATACCAAAAATATGCCTTTTCAACAATGAAGGGTACGTAACTCTATGATTTACATGTCGTTTATGCCAGTGTTCGAACTCATCCCAGTTTTAATCCCAGCCTACTTATATATAAGTTTCTGAAAGATCTAATCAAAACCGAAGGTTCTACGATGATGACAATCATTTCCAATTGTGAAGTCTGTTGCCAAAGCTACCAAAGTTTTCATTCATTCAATTTCGATAAAAGCTGGTCATCGGTCCCCCAGCAGAAGCATGCTACAGATGAAAAATGATTCGGAGATCATCTTGCAGATTGTGGACGACGCACGGACTTTCGACGGACGGACGCCGGATGTAAGCTCCGTTGGAGCCTTCGGACAACAATCAGCCCTCGCCAATTAGACTGCTACAGATTTTTTTTAAGTTGAGGTTCAACGTCCCCGTCAACAATATTTAGGTCATTTTAGAGACGTTGCTTCCAATTTTGTAGAACTTTTTCCCGACATTGAGCTTAAATGACACCTCAAGCCCTTCCGCCAAATGAAACCAATTGGGTTTAGATGTATGGATGGTCGGACTCGCACCAATTTGTTTGGGCAGGTTTAGATTTTCTAAGCGGTATACCTGCATTCATGTGCGGTCGGTTTTCAGAACCATGCAGACGAGTGTCTTTCTCCTAGCCACAACGGAAGGCGTGCGTGCGTGCGTGTGTGTGTGTGTTGGGGATGGGGGTCTGACGGCTAAAGAGCACTTAACAACAAATACACAATAAAGTACAAATTGCAGCACTGTTTGTTGAAATTCAAGAAAGCAACACTGAAAGAACAACAGAACCGCCATCTTAGGACGGCATCAGGTTTAACCCATTGTATACTAGTGGACTCTTCCATTGCTATATGTCAAGTCCATTTGTCATATAAGGGGTGTCAAGCTGTTTTTTTTTTTTTTTTTTTTTTTCGTTTTTCGGGTCGATTGTTTGTTTTACAATCGACCCAAATTTACTAAATGGCAAATCAGAAATTAATGGTGTTGTCCACGTGACTATCACTGATTTGGGGAAACCAATATTATGGTTATTAACAGAAAACGACGCGCATTTTTATCGGTGTCACATGTAGGTCACATCTATCTGTAGAGTCTGGTCAGGTTATGTGCTGGGTTTTGCAAAATGTGGCGCGGAATATGGCATCTGCTCAGCCGGTTACTCAGGGCCCGTTTGCTCAAATACTGGCACTTAAGGGTTTTTAACGAAATAGTTCAGGCTGCCTACGTCATGAAACGAAAACACAAAAACAAAAACAATATCTTGCCCGCACATTCACGTGACGACTTTCGGAACACTCCATTCATAAAACTTTTACACATATATATGCAAATTAATCTAATTTCTTTCGAACAATAAATACATGAATGACCATATAACGTTACTTTTCGTACTTCTAAAGGTGGTATCGTTATTAGACATTCAGCATAGATCCAGATCTGATAGACTGTACATTGCGTCTGATCAGGGTCGGCACTGTTCGCCATTTAAAACATGATTCAGGCCCGTACGCAGACTTTGAAAACGGGGGGAGGGGTGCGAATTTCGGGTATTTTGCAGAGGGTGAAATACTGCATTAATTTGTGATAATTTAAAAAAAAGAGGGGCGGGGTTGCCCACTCCGTGTGCGGGCCTGCATCAACAGATGTAGAATCAACTTGGCTACTTTGTTTAAACATTGCGCTGAAATCACTGTTATGCAGTAGCTGGGAGAGAGAGAGAGAGAGAGAGAGAGAGAGAGAGAGAGAGAGAGAGAGAGGAGAAACTATGACAGTGTAGATCCTGACCAACAAAAGCCATCGATGGATCCACTGTTTGCAAAGGAGCAGTATGATAAAACGTTATATATGTACTGACTTTTTTCAGCATAATATCAATGAAATACAGTAAAATTACTATTTTAAGACCACCTTTGGAACTGTTCAAAAGTGGTCTCTAAGACCACTTTTGAACAGTCCCAAAGTTGGTCTCTGTTCAGAGGACTCTGTATGCAGAAAACATAAGGACATTATAACTGCAACCTACTTAATCAGCTTTGTAAAGCAGAATTAGTCTTAATTTAAGGCGGTCTTGATAGCGGAAATTTACTGTAAGATGACGGCCCCCGCCCATTGGGGCTTGAAGAAATAGATGGGCTGCATGATGCTTCCACGCAGAGCTGAAACCGACCCGCACACAAGTACTGGTTAACCACCTAGAGGATCTAAGCCTGCCCAGGCAAAGCTCTGCGAGTCGGACCGTCCATGCTTACAAACCCTACTGGTTTCATTGGGCGACAGGGCTTGAGATGTCATTTCATCTCAATGTCGGGTAAAAGTCCCACAAAATTGGAAGCAACGTCTCCAAAATGACCTTTACAGTGTTGACCTCAAATCAAACAAACAAACAATACTGTATGATGAACCTGTTGTGATGGTTGAATATACATGTTTACAGTGAGTGAGTGTTTGAGTTAACAGCTAAGGTCATACGGAGACGGGACCTCGGTTTAAAGACTCTTCCGAAAGTCTGGAGAAGCTCGGGGTCGATCCTGCGGCCCCTGGTGTACAAGGCGAGTAGCATAACCACTGCAGCGCGGAGGCTTCTATAACTTACAGAAGGGAAATTAATAAACACATTAACAAATGATAATTAAATAATTTGGAAAACCTCGAAGGAAAATGTTACCAGTGCAACAACAAGAACGTCATTTTTTTCAAACAAAAGTGTTTTAACAAGTACCCTCAATCTATATATATTATAAAGCAGTGTTCCTATTGCTTGTTATTGTCCGTTTGAAAATCACCAATCGTTAACAAAAGCCAGTACCGGTCATTTACAGCAGTGTTTAGTCTTCTCCCTGTGCCATCAGATTGCTGTGTAAAAGGTAAAATCTGGACTGGGCTCGTGTTCGAAGTATTGACTTGCATGTATCAATCGACACAAAGAAAATCTGGACTAGGCTCGTGTACGATTTATACTAAGTACAGAAGCTTCCCGCCTGCTGACCCTTAACAAAATCAAGGTACTGGTTTGTTTGTTTGCTTGTATTGGAGTTTAACGACCCAGTCAACACTATTTAGGTCATTTTTGAGCCGGTCAGTTTACTTATCCACACTTTTCCTGGGCAGACTTATACGTGAGCGGTTAACAAGTACAGTGCACATTCTTTTGCCAGAAACTGACAACTGCCCTTCTTGAATCAGCGGAAGGAAGATAATGGCCGTAGAAAAGATTACATGATCAATCTTCACGAAAGAATGTTGCCAACACCGGCAGGAATCGAATCCGCGTCCGTCTGATCACCAGTCAGACGCGCATCCAACTGAGCTACCGAGGCCGGCAAAGGTATTGGTTGTTTATAGCATCGATAGTCGCCTCCCTAAGACGCCAGAGCACAGTGTCAAAAGTAAATTCTGGACTAAGCTTGAACGCGTTGGCTTTGGCAAACAGTGTGTACCTAATCAGACGCCGCATAACGCGGTCTCTGATCAGGTCTACTCTGCTTGCTTAAAATACTGGAATTTAAGGGTTCTAGGAACAGTTCAATTCTAAGTTCAAGACTAGTTTCCCAATCTACACTCAGAGACGATCGACCCACCAGTACTCTCAGTGCTTTGATTGTTCTCTTTTGGACGACAAATTCTGTTGGCCCTGATCAGACGCTGCGTTCTGCGGCGTCTGGTCAGGGCTTGCACTGTTTGCTAAGGTACCCCTTTAGGATTTCCCGCTTGCAATGGGTTAACAAGTCCGGGTAATAAACAACCCCCTTAACCCCCTATAGATACAGAAACCTGGAGTTTACAAGGGGTGTACACTATTGTTCTTATTTCTGCTCAAAGACATATGGGTGGGGTACTCGTTGGCCAGTTAGGCGGTATGAAAGAATGCGCTGTATGGCTACCGAAATGGGTTGACAGCACAAGCTACCGGAGTGTGTGTGTGTGTGGGGGGGGGAAGTGTGTGTGTATGTGTGTGTGTGTGTGGTGGGGTTACATAAAGATACATGTATTTTACTGCCATAAATCTTTTCTCGGGTAAAAGTCGCACAAAATTGGAAGCGACGTCTCCAAAATGACCTATACAATGTTGTCGGGGACGTTAAACCTAAAAAAAAAACTGCCGCAAATCTTCGCCTTAGGCTCAGGTATAATACCAAACTGAGTATTGCTGGAAGGCCCTTAGAGACTTATCATGATGTTAACCCTTATCTTGCTGAATATTCATTTAAGCCAAACCCATTTCTGTGTATGAACCAATCTAATTACTTGATGTAATTTATTGCTACAAATTCATAAACTAAATGCCAAACAGTATAGATCCTGATCAGATGGCTTCAGAAGCCATCTGATCAGGATCTACACTGTTTGCAAAGAAAGGGGTTGTCGTGAACAGCAAGATAAGGGTTAAAATCGACGGTGTGCATTGGTAGTTCATAAACTGTGTGTGACACACAGCAGGTTTGAAAATGTGAAAGCATATTATATGCATTGCATAAGAAAATGTAAAGTTTCACAACATCTGAAAGAGGATTAATTGATATGTTGGCGTGGTTAAGTAGGTATTAATGGCAAGTTGTTCGCAGGTAATTATTAGGGCAACAAAGTTACGCAATATTATTTTATTCAGTCTTCTTGACGTTCTGATTGGCTAATATTGTATCTTTGATAGACCAACCAAAAGCTTCCACAAACTGGAAAGGCAATTCACATGAAAGTTTGTTTGTTTGATTAGAGGTTTAACGTCCCCGTCAACACAGTGTAGATCATTTTAGAGACGTTGCTTACATTTTTGTGCGACTTTTACCCGACGCTGAGGTGAAATGACTGCTCAAGCCCTGTCGCCCAGTCAAACCAATAGGGTTTATAAGCATGGACGGACCGATTCGCACCCCTTTGCCTGGACAGGCTTAGATCCTCTAAGCGGTTTACCAGTACTCGTGTGCGGGTCGGTTTCAGCTCTGCGTCGATTTCTTCAAGCCTCGATGGGCGGGGGCCGAAATTCACATGAAAGAGAAAATACAAAGGCGTGTCGATCAATGAAGGAAGAGAGGACCAGGCTTTCTACCTTGCCGAAAACCGTCACGAAAACACGCCTATATAATTTTGACCCCCTTGAACCCAACTTTTATATAGTACCTTTTTATTATTTCTGTTCTAAAATATAGATTGTGGGTACTCGTTAGAGCCGCCTCGATGAGGCGGATCTAACGAGTGCCCACAATCTACATTTTGAGGAGAAATAAGAAAAGTAGAACAGCTTTTCATCTTAAAATTTTCGTTTTTTTCGGCGATAAAGTTTATGAAAGAATTCATTCAAATGTGCATTACGATAACACGTGTCCTAAAATGGCGTTTTATGTTTTTCTTCAGAACTTTCAGATAAAAGTTTTGATATATTTGTTTTTATTTCTATCCAAAATATAGATTATGAATCCT
Source organism: Lucinisca nassula (assembly GCA_963580285.1). Classification (NCBI taxonomy): domain Eukaryota; kingdom Metazoa; phylum Mollusca; class Bivalvia; order Lucinida; family Lucinidae; genus Lucinisca; species Lucinisca nassula. Next base: position 50,626,048 of record OY757021.1, read on the forward strand.
CGTTTCCTTATTTTGTTCAAAACATAGATTGTAATCACGGGAACATGCCTATATAATTTTGACCCCCTTCAAACCACTTTTATATAGAAAATTGGGGTTTCCGGGGGTATACCTTATTTTTCTTATTTCTGCTCTAAAGTATGGATTGTGGGCACTCGTTAGAACCGCCTCGATGAGGCGGTTCTAACAAGTGCCCACAATCTATATTTGGAGCAGCTATAAGAAAAATATCACAATTTTTCATCATAAAATTTTCTTTTTTTCGGCGATAAAGGTGGTAATGTATTTGTATAGGCGTGTTTGCGTAATGTGTGTACTCCATAGAACCACCTCAAACTGTGTTTCGGAGCAAAATAAATAAAATAAACGCCTGTCATCACGATAAAAATTCCGTAAAATGAACACCCCTCTAAACCCCACTTCATAAAGAGAAAACGGGGATTTTAGGGGGATTACAGTATCTGCCTTATTTTTGTTTAAAAACATAGATTGTGGGTACTCGTTAGAACCGCCTCTATGGGGCGGTTCTAACAAGTACCAACAATCTATGTGCCGCCTCTATGAGGCGGTTCTAACGAGTACCAACAATCTATGTTTAAAGCAGAAATAAGAAAGACATTACAATTTTACCTAATATTCGTTATTTCTGACACCATGTTGAACGCCAGCATATTTTACACGATGGATCCCCACCTTTCTCTTGGTAAAGTTAGGTTTAGAGGGGCGTTCATAACATGGACTGGTTCACATGATGTAATGATAAGTGAATCCACTCTTCAGAATTCCAGACCGTTTCATAGACAAAAGTTTTTTTTTTTAATGGAAGTAGTCGCTCATACGTGCAACTGCAACAGGCAAAATGCATGCACCCCTAAATGAGCTGGATGTGGTTCATATTATGGGCAAACAATAAATATTCTGCATTCCATTAACAATCTGTTCAAAGCTGTGCAATTAACACATTTGTAACTTCCCGTTGAAACAGATAAAACAGGAAGGTGAATTTGGTGTGATTTTCGTTTTTCGTTTTTCGATATTCATTTTCAGGTGAAGTTGGTTTGATTTTCGTTTTTCGTTTTTCGATATTCATTTTCAGGTGAAGTTGGTTTGATTTTCGTTTTTCATTTTTCGATATTCATTTTCAGGTGAAGTTAGTTTGATTTTCGTTTTTCGTTTTTCGATATTCATTTGCAGGGGAATTTGTTTTGATTTTCGTTTTTCGTTTTTCGATATTCGAATTGAGGCCGAATATCGTATTTTGACATTCAAAATCCTAGTTTGACATTCGATTTGGCGAAGAAAATCGTATTTTGACATTCAAAATCCTAGTTTGACATTCGATTTGGCGAAGAAAATCGTAGTTTGACATTCAAAATCCTAGTTTGACATTCGATTTGGCGAAGAAAATCGTAGTTTGACATTCAAAATCCTAGTTTGACATTCGATTTGGCGAAGAAAATCGTAGTTTGACATTCAAAATCCTAGTTTGACATTCGATTTGGCGAAGAAAATCGTAGTTTGACATTCAAAATCCTAGTTTGACATTCGATTTGGCGAAGAAAATCGTATTTTGACATTCAAAATCCTAGTTTGACATTCGATTTGGCGAAGAAAATCGTAGTTTGACATTCAAAATCCTAGTTTGACATTCGATTTGGCGAAGAAAATCGTAGTTTGACATTCAAAATCCTAGTTTGACATTCGATTTGGCGAAGAAAATCGTAGTTTGACATTCAAAATCCTAGTTTGACATTCGATTTGGCGAAGAAAATCGTAGTTTGACATTCAAAATCCTAGTTTGACATTCGATTTGGCGAAGAAAATCGTAGTTTGACATTCAAAATCCTAGTTTGACATTCGATTTGGCGAAGAAAATCGTAGTTTGACATTCAAAATCCTAGTTTGACATTCGATTTGGCGAAGAAAATCGTAGTTTGACATTCAAAATCCTAGTTTGACATTCGATTTGGCGAAGAAAATCGTAGTTTGACATTCAAAATCCTAGTTTGACATTCGATTTGGCGAAGAAAATCGTATTTTGACATTCAAAATCCTAGTTTGACATTCGATTTGGCGAAGAAAATCGTAGTTTGACATTCAAAATCCTAGTTTGACATTCGATTTGGCGAAGAAAATCGTAGTTTGACATTCAAAATCCTAGTTTGACATTCGATTTGGCGAAGAAAATCGTAGTTTGACATTCAAAATCCTAGTTTGACATTCGATTTGGCGCTGAATATCGTATTTTGACATTCAAAATCCTAGTTTGACATTCGACTTGGCGAAGAAAATCGTAGTTTGACATTCAAAATCCTAGTTTGACATTCGATTTGGCGAAGAAAATCGTAGTTTGACATTCAAAATCCTAGTTTGACATTCGATTTGGCGAAGAAAATCGTAGTTTGACATTCAAAATCCTAGTTTGACATTCGATTTGGCGAAGAAAATCGTAGTTTGACATTCAAAATCCTAGTTTGACATTCGATTTGGCGAAGAAAATCGTAGTTTGACATTCAAAATCCTAGTTTGACATTCGATTTGGCGCTGAATATCGTAGTTTGACATTCAAAATCCTAGTTTGACATTCGATTTGGCGAAGAAAATCGTAGTTTGACATTCAAAATCCTAGTTTGACATTCGATTTGGCGAAGAAAATCGTAGTTTGACATTCAAAATCCTAGTTTGACATTCGATTTGGCGAAGAAAATCGTATTTTGACATTCAAAATCCTAGTTTGACATTCGATTTGGCGAAGAAAATCGTAGTTTGACATTCAAAATCCTAGTTTGACATTCGATTTGGCGAAGAAAATCGTAGTTTGACATTCAAAATCCTAGTTTGACATTCGATTTGGCGAAGAAAATCGTATTTTGACATTCAAAATCCTAGTTTGACATTCGATTTGGTGAAGAAAATCGTATTTTGACATTCAAAATCCTAGTTTGACATTCGATTTGGCGAAGAAAATCGTAGTTTGACATTCAAAATCCTAGTTTGACATTCGATTTGGCGAAGAAAATCGTAGTTTGACATTCAAAATCCTAGTTTGACATTCGATTTGGCGAAGAAAATCGTATTTTGACATTCAAAATCCTAGTTTGACATTCGATTTGGCGAAAAAATCGTAGTTTGACATTCAAAATCCTAGTTTGACATTCGATTTGGCGAAGAAAATCGTAGTTTGACATTCAAAATCCTAGTTTGACATTCGATTTGGCGCTGAATATCGTATTTTGACATTCAAAATCCTAGTTTGACATTCGATTTGGTGAAGAAAATCGTATTTTGACATTCAAAATCCTAGTTTGACATTCGATTTGGCGAAGAAAATCGTATTTTGACATTCAAAATCCTAGTTTGACATTCGATTTGGCGAAGAAAATCGTAGTTTGACATTCAAAATCCTAGTTTGACATTCGATTTGGCGAAGAAAATCGTAGTTTGACATTCAAAATCCTAGTTTGACATTCGATTTGGCGCTGAATATCGTATTTTGACATTCAAAATCCTAGTTTGACATTCGATTTGGTGAAGAAAATCGTATTTTGACATTCAAAATCCTAGTTTGACATTCGATTTGGCGAAGAAAATCGTATTTTGACATTCAAAATCCTAGTTTGACATTCGATTTGGCGAAGAAAATCGTAGTTTGACATTCAAAATCCTAGTTTGACATTCGATTGACATTCAAAATCCTAGTTTGACATTCGATTTGGCGAAGAAAATCGTAGTTTGACATTCAAAATCCTAGTTTGACATTCGATTTGGCGAAGAAAATCGTAGTTTGACATTCAAAATCCTAGTTTGACATTCGATTTGGCGAAGAAAATCGTAGTTTGACATTCAAAATCCTAGTTTGACATTCGATTTGGCGAAGAAAATCGTAGTTTGACATTCAAAATCCTAGTTTGACATTCGATTTGGCGAAGAAAATCGTAGTTTGACATTCAAAATCCCATTTTGACATTCGATTTGGCGAAGAAAATCGTAGTTTGACATTCAAAATCCCAGTTTGACATTCGATTTGGCGAAGAAAATCGTAGTTTGACATTCAAAATCCTAGTTTGACATTCGATTTGGGGAAAAAAATCGTAGTTTGACATTCAAAATTCTAGTTTGACATTCGATTTGGCGAAGAAAATCGTAGTTTGACATTCAAAATCCTAGTTTGACATTCGATTTGGCGAAGAAAATCGTATTTTGACATTCAAAATCCTAGTTTGACATTCGATTTGGCGAAGAAAATCGTAGTTTGACATTCAAAATCCTAGTTTGACATTCGATTTGGCGAAGAAAATCGTAGTTTGACATTCAAAATCCTAGTTTGACATTCGATTTGGCGAAGAAAATCGTAGTTTGACATTCAAAATCCTAGTTTGACATTCGATTTGGCGAAGAAAATCGTAGTTTGACATTCAAAATCCTAGTTTGACATTCGATTTGGCGAAGAAAATCGTAGTTTGACATTCAAAATCCTAGTTTGACATTCGATTTGGCGAAGAAAATCGTAGTTTGACATTCAAAATCCTAGTTTGACATTCGATTTGGCGCTGAATATCGTATTTTGACATTCAAAATCCTAGTTTGACATTCGATTTGGTGAAGAAAATCGTATTTTGACATTCAAAATCCTAGTTTGACATTCGATTTGGCGAAGAAAATCGTATTTTGACATTCAAAATCCTAGTTTGACATTCGATTTGGCGAAGAAAATCGTAGTTTGACATTCAAAATCCTAGTTTGACATTCGATTTGGCGAAGAAAATCGTAGTTTGACATTCAAAATCCTAGTTTGACATTCGATTTGGCGAAGAAAATCGTAGTTTGACATTCAAAATCCTAGTTTGACATTCGATTTGGCGAAGAAAATCGTAGTTTGACATTCAAAATCCTAGTTTGACATTCGATTTGGCGAAGAAAATCGTAGTTTGACATTCAAAATCCTAGTTTGACATTCGATTTGGCGCTGAATATCGTAGTTTGACATTCAAAATCCTAGTTTGACATTCGATTTGGCGAAGAAAATCGTAGTTTGACATTCAAAATCCTAGTTTGACATTCGATTTGGCGAAGAAAATCGTAGTTTGACATTCAAAATCCTAGTTTGACATTCGATTTGGCGAAGAAAATCGTAGTTTGACATTCAAAATCCTAGTTTGACATTCGATTTGGCGAAGAAAATCGTAGTTTGACATTCAAAATCCTAGTTTGACATTCGATTTGGCGAAGAAAATCGTATTTTGACATTCAAAATCCTAGTTTGACATTCGATTTGGCCAAGAAAATCGTATTTTGACATTCAAAATCCTAGTTTGACATTCGATTTGGCGAAGAAAATCGTATTTTTACATTCAAAATCCTAGTTTGACATTCGATTTGGCGCTGAATATCGTATTTTGACATTCAAAATTCTAGTTTGACATTCGATTTGGCGCTGAATATCGTATTTTGACATTCAAAATCCTAGTTTGACATTCGATTTGGCGCTGAAAATCGTATTTTTACATTCAAAATCCTAGTTTGACATTCGATTTGGCGAAGAAAATCGTATTTTGACATTCAGTCCAGGTCACATGACCAAGATGGCTGACAGGCCCATACATGGTAAAACCCTTCAAAAATCTTCTTCTCCGGAACCACAGGGCCGATTTCCACGAAACTTGACATGTAGCATCTGGGACGAGGGCCACATAGGCATTTGTATGGAAAAAAATCGAAAATGCATTATATCATACAAATGGTTTAGAATACCACCCCTAAACCAAATATATTCTTGCTCCTTGTGACAAGGCGCATTTATTGTGGGTGGGGGTGGGCATTTTGGCCCAGGTCACATGCCCAAGCTGGCCGCCATGTCCATATATGGTAAAATGTTTAAATTTTTACTCCTCAGAAACCGCTGGGCCAACTGAAGTCAAATTTCATGTGGAGCCTCCATGGGATGGGGGAACGAAAGTTTGCTAATCGGTTCCAGGTCACATGACCAAGATAGCCGCCATAATCATTTATGGTAAAACACCCTTAAAATCTCCATAACCGCTATGCCGATTTTCATGAAACTTGGTAAGTATTATCTAAGACGTAGGCCCATCATAAATTGTTAAAATGTTGACCTGGGTCGACCTTGACCTATTTTATGCTAAGGTCAAGTTTAGTCACATAGGCATTTGTATAGGAAAAAGTAAAAATGCATTATATCTTACAAACGGTTCAGAATACCACTCCCAAACCATACATGTTCTTGCTCCTTACGATAACGGGCATTTAGTCCGGGGACCATTTTTGTCCCAGGTCACATGACCAAGGTGGCCGCCATTTCCATATAAGGTAAAATGCTTAATATCTTGGAAACCTTTCAGATCCCCACCAACCAACCGTATATATACTTGTTCCTTGTGAAAAGGGGCATTTAGTGGGGGGACCATTTTTGGTCCAGGTCACATGACCAAGATGGCCGCCGTGACCATATATGGTAAAATGCTTAATATCTCAGAAACCGTTCAGATCCCCACATATGAACCATTTATTAGCTCACCTGAGCCGAAGGCTCAATGGTAAGCTTACAGGGTGGCCAGAGTTTGTCTGTCTGTCTTGTGTCGTGTGTGTATGTGTGTTCACATTTTCAAGCGTCTTCTCCTCTGGAACATGTGGAGCCTCCATGGGGTGGGGGAACGAAAGTTTGCATTTTTGGTCCAGGTCACACGAGCAAGATGACCGCCATGCCCATATATGGTAAAAAAACCTTCTAAAATCTTCTTCTCCGGAACCACTGGGCCGATTTGCATTAGACTTGGTATGTAGCATGTGGGACATTGGCCCATTATAAATTGCATAAATGGTGACCCTGGGATGACCTTGACCTATTTTTGCCAACGCCAAATTTGGTCACATAGGCATTTATATGGGAAAAAGTGAAAATGCATGATATCTTACAAACGGTTTAGAATACCACCCCTAAACCATATATTTTCTGGCTCCTTATGATAAGGAGCATTTAGTGGGGGCCATTTTTGGTCCAAGTCACATGACAAAGATGGCTGCCGTGCCCATATATGGTAAAATGCTTAATATCTCGGAAACGGTTCAGATCCCCACCCATAAGCCATATATATTCTTGTTCCTTATGATAAGGGACATTTAATCCGGAGACCATTTTGGGTCCAGGTCACATGACCAAGATTGCCGCCATGCCCATATATGGTAAAATGCTTAATATCTCTGAAACCGTTCAGATACCCACCCATAAACCATATATATTCTTGTTCATTATGATAAGGGCCATTTAGAGGCATGGATCTTTGGACCCTAGAGTGTACAACGGGGGCATGCCCCACTCCCTCATTTCATCAATTGCATAATATCTAGTTTTACTACTTTCTTCTTCTTCTTCTTCTTCTGGTGAGCGATTCATGACCAAGAGACATGGATCTTGGGATCCCAGGGTGTCCCTTACCCCTTCAGATCTTGAGCTGTTAGGTGAGCGCTTCAGGACCAACTAGATGTCAGTAAGCAGGGCTTACTAAATACCCCCCCGCAATAGTACAATGGCATGTAAAAATCCCAAGCTATATTTGGTCAACATCAATTCACATACCAAATTAGATCAAAATTCATCATTTCTTTTCTCAAGATATCGAGCAGAAACGAATTTTTGATGCCATTCAGGGGTCATAACTCTGTTAAAAATAGAGACAAAATTTGGCATGACAATCCAAAGCTAACTCTTGTTGATATAAATTCACATATAAATATGATCAAAATTAATTAGACTTTCTGGCATCGGGCAAGGACCATAACGCTGTTGAAAATTGACGCAAAATTGAGCTGTGTAATAACCCCAAGCTAGAGGTTGTCAATATCAGTTCATATGCAAAAATTGATGAAAATCCATTAATGTGTTTTCAAGATATTGAGCGGAAACAAATTTCTGACATAATTCATGGGCCATTACTCTGCTGAAAATTGACGCAAAATGCCATGTAACAATCCCAAGCTATATTTTGTCAATATAAATTCACATACAAATTTCGATCAAAATTCATCATTTCTTTCTCAAAATATTGTACTGAAGTAAATATTTGATGTCATTCAAGGACCATAATTCTGCTGAAAATAGATGCAAAATGCCGCTTAACAATCCCAAGTTAGATCTTGTTAATATAAATTCATATACCAAATATGATCAAAATTAATCATTTCTTTCTTATGATATTGAGTGGAAACCATTTTCTGGCATCATTCAAGGGCCATAACTCTGTTGGAAATTAACGCAAAAGCCGTGTAACAATCCCAAGCATCAATTCATATGCAAAATTTTATCAAAATCTATCATTTCTTTCTTAAGATATCAAATGGAAACAACTTTCTGGCATCCTTCAAGGGCCGTAACTCTTTTGAAAATTGACGCTAAAAGCTGTGTAACAATCCCAAGCTAGAGGTTGTCGATATCAATTCTTATGCAAAATCTGATTAAAATCAATCATTTCTTTCTTAAGATATATGTTGAGCGGAAATCATTTTCTGGCATCATTCTAAGGCCATAACTCTGTTGAAAATTGACGCGAAAAGCAGTGTAACAATCCCAAGCTAGACATTGTCAATATCAATTCATATGCAAAATTTGATCAAAATCCATCATTTCTTTCTTAGACATTTTACACCAATACAGAATACGGATACCGATGCCGATGACGGAGAAAAACGCTAGGACGTTCTCAACGTTGCCTTTAACTGTAATTTATCTATATTAGAAGGCGGATCTAGCGAAACGGAGAAAACAGTGTGTTTTACTCAAAAGTGACAGTTTTGGGACTTTTTCCTTTAAAATGAAATCCTTCAACACAGCAATGCCACCATGTAGGCTTCACATTGGTTAACACAGGGTTCACTGACGCCAACACCGATGCAAACGGAATTCGCACCAAAATTATGTCCTCCCCACCTCTGCTTGATAGAGCGAACTTACTCACTTGACATGAACACATAAGATACTTGCCTAAGGCGAAGTCTCCAGAGAACTCACCAGAGGCAAAGTTTCCACTGAACTCAACTTAAGCCTCATCTGAGGTGAAGTTTCCATTGAATTTAAACGAGACGGAGTCCGTACTAGTCCTTTGGTGAATATCTTGACTCCTCTGCAGTGAACTAACCTGGAGCGTAGTCCGTGAGGACATTCTTTCGCCAGAACGAGAATTGACAACTGCCCTTCTTGAATCAGCGAAAGGGAGATAATGGCGGTATAAAATATTTCATGATCAATTTCCACGAAAGAATGCTGTAGACCCCGGCTAGAATCGAACCAACGTCCTCCTCATCGCCAGTCAGACGCGCACCCGACTGAGCTACCGAGGCCGGACCACATAAGCGAGGCCTCCATTTAATTATTTTGGTTTAAATTTAGATTTAATGGCCAAATAACACTATTTAATGATTTAGGATATTTTCCAAGCAAACGCCTGACATCGGATCAACATTGGTATTTGTTTGTATTTAGGTCGCAACACAACACAACACAAACATCGATACATACATATTATTACTACAGTAACTTGATCTGACGCATTGTATCACGTCGAGTGGATGTTTCCAGATCAGCGTATCACACGAGACGCGCAGCGTCGAGTGTGATGCGTAAGATCTGGAAACATCCAAGAGACGTGATACTGTGCGACAGATCAAGTTATTTTAGTGATAATACGTTTATTATATACCTTTTTTCGCTTTTAATAAAGTCTTTTGTCAACGTAAATTGGCGGGAAACTTTGACGTTACATTCTGTGTGTAAGTGACGTCATCATTTCGAACGTTTGGTTCCGCGTTATCGATGGCTGTTTTCTAACGTCGCAACAAATGCCGGGACTCAGGGTTTGCAGGAGTGTGATACGGAATCGGAAAACGCGAGTGCGTGATACGGGATTCTGTATTTTTGTGTCGGAAAACTGATAGTAGACAGCAGTATTTCTTGTAGGTATATAATAAAACGTTGTAACTGCTGTCAGTTCAAGGTCAGAATGCGACGTTGTAGAGACGTTCTATTTTTGTTGAAATTGGATCGCGACCTACATAACCACACTGCAACGTCGATGCAACGTCAGGCCAACCTCTAAATGAGATGCTGTATAAAAGATGTGTGTTGTCATTTTTTTTTCGGCGTAATATTTTTTTTTATTTCTTCTCAAAACATAGATTGCGGGGTTCGATAGAACCGCCTCGACGAGGTGCTCTATCGAGTACCCACAATCTCTGATTTAGAGGAGAAATAAGAAAAGAAGAAATATGTATACTCCTGTAACCCCCATGGTTTTACCTATGTAAACCTAAGGTTCAAGGGGGGTAAGAGGGGTGTTTTCGTATTGCGAAAAGGCATATTGCATATCATACCCCACATCAACCCTCGAGCTCATATGGGGTATAATATGAAAAAAATGCGTATGATAATCTTTATATAGTACGTCACTGCAGCTGGTGTTAAGGCAGACGTAAAAAAGTCACCCTATCCTACATCATAGCGTAATTTATATTTTCTTGTCCTTTGGGATCATTGTTGCCACTGTTGAATGTTTAATATATCGGAGGGTCACTTATGAGGCCTAAATGGCTAGTCTGCCCAAGGAAACATACACACTTCCATTACGAAAACAGGCCTTGTCTAAATGTATTGGAAATTTAAATCCAAAAGAAATAACTTTTCTTTTGAAAATTCTGATATTTTTCTTATTTCTGCTCGAAACCTAGATTGCGGGGACTCGATAAAACCGACTCGATGGGCGGTTCTATCGAGTACCCAGAATCTAAGTTTTTTTTTATCATAAATAAGAAAAAATAGCGTTTAACCCTATATACCCCAGTTTTGCTGTATAAAAGTGTGGTTCAGGGGGTCAAAATTATATAGGCGTGCTTTCGTGATGATAATTCAGTTCTGCGATGTCTTCCTTGATTTCAAAGGATAGACTTTTTATAGAACATACTTTATGGACCGCCTTAGATGAAATTTGGTCGAACTTGGTTCGATATATCATTGCCACTTAAAATATTTTATTTGATTTGGGTGACATTGACCTTAAATATATGAATTTGTCAAGTTAAAACTTTATCTTCTTTGCAGCGTCGTATTCGTGTTCATGTTGATGCGACGTTGCTTAGACGTTGGTCAAGGATTCAGACAAAAAGTCTGGTTCGAACGAACACTAGAAAATCATCTATAATCAACGAGCATAATCAGACACCGCATTGGAGTGTTTTGTTTTGTTTGATTTGAGGTTTAACGTCCCGTCAACACTGTATAGGTCATTGTGTTTGATTTGAGGTTTAACGTCCCCGTCAACACTATTTAGGTCATTTTGAAGACGTTGCTTCCCATTTTGTGAGACTTCTACCCAAAATTGAGATGAAATGACTTCTCAATCCCTGCCGTCATATAAAACCAAAAGGGTTTATATGCATGGTCGGGCCGACTCGCAGCAGTTTTCCTGGGCAGGCTTAGGCCTTCTAAGCAGATTACCAGTACTAATGTTCGGTCGCGATCAGCTCTGCGTGGAAGCATCGTGCAGCCCATATATTTCTTTAAGCCTCGATGGGTGGGGACTTAATATAGGTCATTTTGGAGGCGTTGTTTCCGATTTTGTGTGAGTTTTACCCGACATTGAGATAAATGACGTCTAAAAGCCTGTCTGTGTTTATAAGCATGGTCCGTACCGCTTTGCCTGGCAGGCTTAGATCGTCTAAGCGGTTTACCAGTATTCGTATGCGGTCGGATTCAGCTCTGCGTGGGAGCATCATGTAGCTCATCTATTTCTTCAGTCCCCGCTGGACGAGGGGCGACTCATTTGAGTGTGTCCTTTGTGTTGTTACGTTACTATACTTGTTGAACTCTCTCTCTCTCTCTCTCTCTCTCTCTCTCTCTCTCGTCTCTCTCTCTCTCTCTCTCTCTCTCATCTCTCTCTCTCTCTCTCTCTTCTCTCTCTCTCTCTCTCTCGTCTGAATAAATACAAAACACAATTTTCGCCTTCTGAAGCGGACGATCGGCTCTACATAACCCTAGGGGTCAAATCATAATTTGGATACTACACTCCGAATTCCAAAGACCATCCAATGACCAAGTTTCAGAATTGTAACTCCAAAGGTTTTAGAAGATCTGACCATGGCCAGTTTTTTGACCTTTGACCTTGGGGGTCAAGGTCACACTTAAAGGGGCCCAGTACACCATACATTCCAATGACAATCCAATGGCCAAGTTTCAGAAGTGTAACTCCACCGGTTAAGAAGATATGTGTGTCCTTTGTGTTGTTACGTTACTATACTTGTTGAACTCTCTCTCTCTCTCTCTCTCTCTCTCTCTTCCTCTCTCTCTCTCTCTCTCTCTCTCTCTCTCTCTCTCTCTCTCTCTCTCTCTCTCTCTCTCTCTCTCTCTCTCTCTCTCTGTTAAATACAAAACACAATTTTCGCCCTTCTGAAGCGGACGATCGGCTCTACATAACCCTAGGGGGTCAAATCATAATTTGGATACTACACTCCGAATTCCAAAGACCATCCAATGACCAAGTTTCAGAATTGTAACTCCAAAGGTTTAGAAGATCTGACCATGGCCAGCTTTTTGACCTTTGACCTTGGGGGTCAAGGTCACACTTAAAGGGGCCCAGTACACCATACATTCCAATGACAATCCAATGGCCAAGTTTCAGAAGTGTAACTCCACCGGTTAAGAAGATATGACCATGTCCTCCTTTTTGACCGTGACTTTGGAGATCAAAGTCACACTCAAAAGGGCCCAGTACACTCGACATTCTAAGGACCATCTAATGACCAAGTTTCAGGAGTGTAACTCCAACGGTTTAGAAGATATCAACATGTCCTAGTTGTTGACCTTTGACCTTGGGGGTCAAAGTCATACTCAAAGGGGCCCAGTACACCCTACATTTCAAGGACTATCCAATGACCAAATTTCAAAAGTGTAACGCCAACGGTTTAGAAGATATGACCATGTCCTACTTTTTGACCTTTGACCTTGGTGCCAAGCATGCACTCAAAGGGGCCCAGTACATTCTACATTCCAAGGACCATCCAATGACCAAGTTTCAGAAGTGTTATTCCAACGGTTTAGAAGATATGACCATGTACTACTTTTTGACCTTTGACTTTGAGGATCAAGGTCACGCTCAAAGGGGCCAAGTACACTCTAAATTCCAAGGACCATCCAATGACCAAGTTTCAGAAGTGTAACTCCCAACGGTTTAGAAGATATGCCCATGTCCTACTTTTTGACCTTTGACCTTGGGGATCAAGGTCACGCTCAAAGGGGCGCAGTACAGCCAAATAGAATGTCAGAATAGGATTTTGAATTTCAAAATACGATATTCGGACCCAATTCGAATGTCAAACTAGGATTTTGAATGTCAAACTAACGATTTTCTTCGCCAAATCGAATGTCAAACTAGGATTTTGAATGTCAAACTACGATTTTCTTCGCCAAATCGAATGTCAAATTAGGATTTGAATGTCAAAACTACGATTTTCTTCGCCAAATCGAATGTCAAACTAGGATTTTGAATGTCAAAACTACGATTTTCTTCGCCAAATCGAATGTCAAACTAGGATTTTGAATGTCAAACTACGATTTTCTTCGCCAAATCGAATGTCAAACTAGGATTTTGAATGTCAAACTACGATTTTCTTCGCCAAATCAAATGTCAAACTAGGATTTTGAATGTCAAACTACGATTTTCTTCGCCAAAATCGAATGTCAAACTAGGATTTTGAATGTCAAACTACGATTTTCTTCGCCAAATCGAATGTCAAACTAGGATTTTGAATGTCAAACTACGATTTTCTTCGCCAAATCGAATTCAAACTAGGATTTTGAATGTGAAACTACGATTTTCTTCGCCAAATCGAATGTCAAACTAGGATTTTGAATGTCAAACTACGATTTTCTTCGCCAAATCGAATGTCAAACTAGGATTTTGAATGTCAAACTACGATTTTCTTCGCCAAATCGAATGTCAAACTAGGATTTTGAATGTCAAACTACGATTTTCTTCGCCAAATCGAATGTCAAACTAGGATTTTGAATGTCAAACTACGATTTTCTTCGCCAAATCGAATGTCAAACTAGGATTTTGAATGTCAAACTACGATTTTCTTCGCCAAATCGAATGTCAAACTAGGATTTTGAATGTCAAACTACGATTTTCTTCGCCAAATCGAATGTCAAACTAGGATTTTGAATGTCAAACTACGATTTTCTTCGCCAAATCGAATGTCAAACTAGGATTTTGAATGTCAAACTACGATTTTCTTCGCCAAATCGAATGTCAAACTAGGATTTTGAATGTCAAACTACGATTTTCTTCGCCAAATCGAATGTCAAACTAGGATTTTGAATGTCAAACTACGATTTTCTTCGCCAAATCGAATGTCAAACTAGGATTTTGAATGTCAAACTACGATTTTCTTCGCCAAATCGAATGTCAAACTAGGATTTTGAATGTCAAACTACGATTTTCTTCGCCAAATCGAATGTCAAACTAGGATTTTGAATGTCAAACTACGATTTTCTTCGCCAAATGGAATGTCAAACTAGGATTTTGAATGTCAAACTACGATTTTCTTCGCCAAATCGAATATCAAACTAGGATTTTGAATGTCAAAATACGATATTCAGCGCCAAATCGAATGTCAAACTAGGATTTGAATGTCAAACTACGATTTTCTTCGCCAAATCGAATGTCAAACTAGGATTTTGAATGTCAAACTACGATTTTCTTCGCCAAATCGAATGTCAAACTAGGATTTTTGAATGTCAAACTACGATTTTCTTCGCCAAATCGAATGTCAAACTAGGATTTTGAATGTCAAACTACGATTTTCTCGCCAAATCGAATGTCAAACTAGGATTTTTGAATGTCAAACTACGATATTCAGCGCCAAATCGAATGTCAAACTAGGATTTTGAATGTCAAACTACGATTTTCTTCGCCAAATCGAATGTCAAACTAGGATTTTGAATGTCAAACTACGATTTTCTTCGCCAAATCGAATGTCAAACTAGGATTTTGAATGTCAAACTACGATTTTCTTCGCCAAATCGAATGTCAAACTAGGATTTTGAATGTCACACTGCGATTTTCTTCGCCAAATCGAATGTCAAACTAGGATTTTGAATGTCAATCGAATGTCAAACTAGGATTTTTAATGTCAAACTACGATTTTTCTTCGCCAAATCGAATGTCAAACTAGGATTTTGAATGTCAAAATACGATTTTCTTCGCCAAATCGAATGTCAAACTAGGATTTTGAATGTCAAACTACGATTTTTCTTCACCAAATCGAATGTCAAACTAGGATTTTGAATGTCAAACTACGATTTTCTTCGCCAAATCGAATGTCAAACTAGGATTTTGAATGTCAAAATACGATTTTCTTCGCCAAATCGAATGTCAAACTAGGATTTTGAATGTCAAACTACGATTTTCTTCACCAAATCGAATGTCAAACTAGGGTTTTGAATGTCAAACTACGATTTTCTTCGCCAAATCGAATGTCAAACTAGGATTTTGAATGTCAAACTACGATTTTCTTCGCCAAATCGAATGTCAAACTTGGATTTTGAATGTCAAAATACGATTTTCTTCGCCAAATCGAATGTCAAACTAGGATTTTGAATGTCAAACTACGATTTTCTTCGCCAAATCGAATGTCAAACTAGGATTTTGAATGTCAAACTACGATTTTCTTCGCCAAATCGAATGTCAAACTAGGATTTTGAATGTCAAACTACGATTTTCTTCGCCAAATCGAATGTCAAACTAGGATTTTGAATGTCAAACTACGATTTTCTTCGCCAAATCGAATGTCAAACTAGGATTTTGAATGTCAAACTACGATTTTCTTCGCCAAATCGAATGTCAAACTAGGATTTTGAATGTCAAACTACGATTTTCTTCGCCAAATCGAATGTCAAACTAGGATTTTGAATGTCAAACTACGATTTTCTTCGCCAAATCGAATGTCAAACTAGGATTTTGAATGTCAAACTACGATTTTCTTCGCCAAATCGAATGTCAAACTAGGATTTTGAATGTCAAACTACGATTTTCTTCGCCAAATCGATGGCAAACTAGGATTTTGAATGTCAAACTACGATTTTCTTCGCCAAATCGAATATCAAACTGGGATTTTGAATGTCAAAATACGATATTCAGCGCCAAATCGAATGTCAAACTAGGATTTTGAATGTCAAACTACGATTTTCTTCGCCAAATCGAATGTCAAACTAGGATTTTGAATGTCAAACTACGATTTTCTTCGCCAAATCGAATGTCAAACTAGGATTTTGAATGTCAAACTACGATTTTCTTCGCCAAATCGAATGTCAAACTAGGATTTTGAATGTCAAACTACGATTTTCGTCGCCAAATCGAATGTCAAACTAGGATTTTGAATGTCAAACTACGATTTTCTTCGCCAAATCGAATGTCAAACTAGGATTTTGAATGTCAAACTACGATTTTCTTCGCCAAATCGAATGTCAAACTAGGATTTTGAATGTCAAACTGCGATTTTCTTCGCCAAATCGAATGTCAAACTAGGATTTTGAATGTCAATCGAATGTCAAACTAGGATTTTGAATGTCAAACTACGATTTTCTTCGCCAAATCGAATGTCAAACTAGGATTTTGAATGTCAAAATACGATTTTCTTCGCCAAATCGAATGTCAAACTAGGATTTTGAATGTCAAACTACGATTTTCTTCACCAAATCGAATGTCAAACTAGGATTTTGAATGTCAAACTACGATTTTCTTCGCCAAATCGAATGTCAAACTAGGATTTTGAATGTCAAAATACGATTTTCTTCGCCAAATCGAATGTCAAACTAGGATTTTGAATGTCAAACTACGATTTTCTTCACCAAATCGAATGTCAAACTAGGGTTTTGAATGTCAAACTACGATTTTCTTCGCCAAATCGAATGTCAAACTAGGATTTTGAATGTCAAACTACGATTTTCTTCGCCAAATCGAATGTCAAACTGGGATTTTGAATGTCAAAATACGATTTTCTTCGCCAAATCGAATGTCAAACTAGGATTTTGAATGTCAAACTACGATTTTCTTCGCCAAATCGAATGTCAAACTAGGATTTTGAATGTCAAAATACGATTTTCTTCGCCAAATCGAATGTCAAACTAGGATTTTGAATGTCAAAATACGATATTCAGCGCCAAATCGAATGTCAAACAAGGATTTTGAATGTCAAAATACGATATTCGGCCTCAATTCGAATATCGAAAAACGAAAATCAAAACAAATTCCCCTGCAAATGAATATCGAAAAACGAAAAACGAAAATCAAACTAACTTCACCTGAAAATGAATATCGAAAAATGAAAAACGAAAATCAAACCAACTTCACCTGAAAATGAATATCGAAAAACGAAAAACGAAAATCAAACCAACTTCACCTGAAAATGAATATCGAAAAACGAAAATCACACCAAATTCACCTTCCTGATAAAACCGGGTTTTCGGGGGTATATAATATTTCCCTTATTTCATTTTATTATTGACTTAAAAGACAAACTTCTGGCACCGCCTGTGTTTGTGATTTCATTCCCCCCTTGTTTGGTGCGATGAAAGAAGGCGCTTTTCCTACCTTCCAGATATCAATATCAATCACACAAACGTGCCTGTATAATTTTCAGCCCCTTAAACCCGCTTTTATACAGTAAAACTGGGGTTTACAGGGATATACATTTGTAGCTCACCTGGGCGAAGGCTCCAGGGGAGCTTTAGTATAGTAGTCTGTCCGTCGTCCGTCCGTCCGTCCGTCCGTCAGCACTATTGACCAGTTATATCTCTGCAACCTGTAGGCTGATTTCAGTCATTTCTTATCTGTAGCATGCCACTGGTGGGGGATTGAGGACATACGCTTTCTATCAAAATCAAATATAAATTTTGATTGCTATGGCAACCACAAAGTTACACAGACTTACAATGGGCAAATGGTTGTCATTCTTGCGAGCCCTCTAGAGGCCACTGTTTTGATCCAATCACCGTTAATCTTGCTTAGAATGATCATTTTGATAATATCTAGGTCAGGTTTGAATATGGCTTATGTCGGGTCAAAAAGTCAAAAAGTAGGTCAATGGGTCAAACCATAGAAAAACATTATGGACATTATAGAGGCCAGTTTCAAATGTAGGTCACTAGGTCACATAAAACAACCCATTGTGAGCACTCTAGAGGCCACAGTTCAGGTCCAATCATCATCAAACTATGTCAGAATGATCATCGTGACAATATTGGGGTAATGTCATTATCGGATCGGGTCATGTCATTATCGAAACTGACATATAAGTTAGTCAGGGATAAAATCTGGGGCGAGTTCGAAAACTGCCGATGTCAGCCTATCACTCGTAGATTTCTGCCCCATTCTTTGCTGAAAATGTTCATTTTGGACCCTGCCATCACCATAAGTCCTTCAGCTTTAATAGGATCTTCCTGAAAGTAACACATAAGTAGGTGGGCAATAACAGCTTGGAGTGAGTGAGTGAGTTTTAGTTTTACGTCCCACCAACAGCTAAGGTCATACGGAGACGGGACCTCGGTTTAAAGACTCATCCGAAAGTCTGGAGAAGCCCGGGATCGATCCTGCGATCCCTGGTTTACAAGGCGAGTAGCGTAACCACTGCACCACGGAGGCTTCTAATAACAGCTTGGATTACATGTAGTTCGAAAACTTGCGAGGTGGGCCAGTCTGTTATTGACTTGCGTCCCTTTGATTGCTGACAATGCCCCATTATCATCACCATAACTGCCTTAGCATTGAACGGATCTTCGCGAAATTTACATATAAGTAAGGTAGGGATAAAAGCTTGAATGAGTTTGAAAACTAACAATATTGGCATATTACTCTTAGAATTATGTCCCCTTCTCTGCTGGAAATGTCTAATCACCATAAGTCCTTTAGTTCTGAAACTAACATATAACTAGAAATGGTGTTTGTAAAACACAATGCCCCCAACCATATGCTTGCCCCTAAATGCCCAATTTTCCAAGGGCTATAACCAAATGCATGTGGGCGTGGGTGTGTGTATGTGCATGCATGTATGTGTGTGTGTTCATGCATGAATGTGTGAGTGCATGCCTGTGTACATGCATGCATGACTGTGCATGCATGCATGTGTGTGCATGCATGCATGTGTGTATGTGCATGCATGCATGAGCGCCCCCGCCCATAGGGGCTTGAAGAAATATATGGGCTGCATGATGCTTCCACGCAGAGCTGAATCCGGCCCGCACACTAGTACTGGTAAACCGCTTAGAGGATCTAAGCCTGTCCGGGAACCGCGGTGCGAGGCGAACCGTCCATGCTAATAATCCCTATTGGTTTCATTGGGCGACAGGGCTTGAGATGTCATTTCATCTCAATGTCGGGTAAAAGTCCCACAAAATTGAAAGCAACGTCTCCAAAATGACCTTTACAGTGTTGACGGGGACGTTTAACCTCAAATCAACCAACCATGCATGCATGAGTGTGCATGCATGTGTGCAAGTATGCATGTGTACATTTTTGCATGAATGCAAGTTTTTAAGCATGCATGCATACATGCGTAAGTTTGCATGCATGCATGAGAGTGTGTGTGTGTGCATGCATGCGTGTTTGCGTAAGTACTTGTATGTATGTATGTATGTATGTATGTATGTATGTATGTATGTATGTATGTATGTATGTATGTATGTATGTATGTATGTATGTATGTTTATTTGATTTGAGGTTTAACGTCCCCGTGAACACTGTAAAGGTCATTTTGGAGACGTTGCTTCCATTTTTGTGGGACTTTTATCCAACCTTGAGATGAAATGATATCTCAAGCCCTGTTGCCCAATGAAACCAAAAGGGTTTATTAGCATGGGCGGTCCGCCTCGCACCGCGGTTCCTGGACAGGCTTAGATCCTCTAAGCGGTTTACCAGTACTAGTGTGCGGGCCGGATTCAGCTCTGCGTGGAAGCATCGTGCAGCCCATATATTTCTTCAAGCCCCTATGGGCAGGGGCGGGTGTATGTATGTATGTATGTATGTATGTATGTATGAATGTATGTATGCATGTATGTATGTATGTATGTATGTATGTATGTATGTATGTATGTATGTATGTATGTATGTATGTATGTATGTATGTATGTATGTATGTATGTATGTATGTATGTATGTATGTATGTATGTATGTATGTATGTATGTATGTATGTATGTATGTATGTATGTATGTATGTATGTATGTATGTATGTATGTATGTATGTATGTATGTATGTATGTATGTATGTATGTATGTTTGTATGTATGTATGTATGTATGTACGTAGTACGTACGTACGTACGTAAGTGCAGGACATGTCAAATGGAATATCCCCACCCCCTAACAACTTTGTTGTGTGAGGGGCATAATAACTGTTTATGTGTGTTTATGAAGAAAAAAAAAGAAGAAAAAAAAATCCAGTTCTCCACCGAAGTTTGAACTCACGCCCCTAAGATTCATTGTCCACAAACTGATTCGTAGTCCAGCACTCTATCCACTACACTGGTACATGGTTCATAAGATCTGCTTTTCACAATGTACTAAGTTCACAATGTACAAATACCCAAAGTGACAAAGGGCCATAACTCATGTAGCATTTTTCGGAATTTAGTCAAAATTTAATCAGGTCATCTACTCATCACCACCAATCTAGTCACCAACTTTCAAGGCTGTAGCTCTTAGAGTTTTTGAGATATTTTGCTGACCGGATTTTATCCAAAAAATCAAAGGGCAATAACTCTTGAAAGGGGCACAATCCGGATGGGAAAAAACATATGTGTCCCCTAATTTTCCAAGAGGAGTCCATATATAATGAAATTTCAAAACCCTAGCATACACGGTTCTAAAGCTATGGTATGCATCACAAAGCATATATAGGTACAATGTAAAAATACCCAAAGTGACAAAGGGCCATAACTCATTAAGTATTTTTCAGAATTTAGTCAAAAGTTAATCAGGTCATCTACTCATCACCACCAATCTATTCACCAACTTTCAAGGCTCTAGCTTTTATAGCTTGTGAGATATTTTGCTGACAAGATTTTATTAAAAAAAATTCAAAGGGCAATACCTCTTGAAAGGGGCATATTCCAGATGAGAAAAAAAATATATGTCCCATAATTTTCCATGAGGAATCCATATATGAAATTTCAAAACCCTAGCTTGCACGGTTCAGAAGTAATGTTATGCATCATAAAGTGTAACGGATCACACATGGACGCACAAACCTCCAAGAAGCAATATGCCCCTCCAACTTCTTCGAAGTTGGGGGCATAATTAGGTTGGGGTTGAAAGTTCGCTGGTGATGTCCGGGCGTATCTGTCATAGCCATGTCCCCTTGATTGCTGAACATGTCTGTTTTTGATCTTGACATCAGCATAAGTCTTAAAGCAACGATTGGAACTTCCTTGAAACTTTGAATCTGTTAGCTTATATGAGCGATATAGGACCATCATGGTCCTCTTGTTTCTTATTTCCGCTCGAACATACATTGTGGGTACTCGAGGCGGTTCTAACGAGTACCCACAATCCATGTTATGAGCAGAAATATGAAAAAATATCAGGATTTTTTTTATTCATTATATTTTATATTTTGCTCCAAGACAAAGGTTATTTGGCATAACATCTAATAAAGGCATACTATTTTTTCAGCAAAACAAGGAAAATTATGTTTACTCATATAACATGCATGAAGCCGAAATTTCTCTATATAGAGTGGTGATTACATGTTCATTGTTTGCTTTTCTTTTCAGGAACTTGTTTTCGCTATGAGTTCTTGATGCAATCGCCTCGTGGTGAAATGGGACCATAAGCAGTTAATTGAAAAGTGCCATCCTTGAGACATGAAAGGCGTACTGTGAGAATTCCGACTGCTGATCGGGAGGTCGTGGGTTCGATACCTACTGGGTCGGCACATTTATTCGTGGAGATTGGTGATGAATTCCTTTTGTTTTTCATTTTTTTCCACGACCATTTTCTCCCTTGCGATGATTCAAGAAGGGCAGTTGTCAGTTTCTGGCAAAACATCCACTCTCATTAAGATAACACACCCATGAGAGATAACGCATTCTTTCATATCTCCAAAATGGCTACTTTTCCGATGAATATTTGTGAAATTTTCCGTATTTATACTCCAAACATAGGTTATGGGTGCTCGTTAGATTGAGGCGGTTCTAGCGAGTGCACTCGACCTATGTCTAGGAGCAGAAGTAAGCCAAAAAGTATATACCCCTGTAAACCCCAGCTTCTCTATATAAACTGGAGTTTAGAGGGGTATTAATTTCACGGACGTGTTATCATGATGTGCACTGGTTACCCGCTTATGTACAAGAGAAATTTTCAAATAGCTCTAGCTATACATATACAATGAAATACAGCTATTAAGACATCCTAAAATTAGCCCTTATCTTGCTGAATATTCATTTAAGCCACACCCATTTCTGTCTATCAACCAATCAAATTACTTGATGTAAGTTATTGCTACAAATTCATAAACTGAATGTCAAACAGTGTAGATCCTGATCAGATGGTTGATCTGGATCTTCACTGTTTGCAAAAATAGGGGTTGACGTGAACAGCAAGATAAGGGTTAAGATCAGTTCTGATAAGAAGGTTTCAGTTATTCTTTCCCTGTTTTTTTCTGCAGACAGTGCCTTCTGGTCAGAGACCACATTCGGGACTATTCAAAAGTGGTCTTAAAGACCACTTTTGAACAGTCCCAAAGGTTATCTTAATATAGGAATTTTACAGTATTTTGGATAGTTTAGTGTTTTGTTTTTTCGATTTTATCTTGAAAAGGTATGCTGTGTGTGCTCATTAGAATCGCCTCATCAGGTGATTATAATAAATACACGCAGCATGACTTTCTTTTATAGAAAAACGAAAACTATCCTTAAGTGATCCCCATCATCTCAACACATGTTCTATGATTAAACCTCTGCTGTTCAAACTGCCCCTATCGCGAACAATTTTTCATGGTCATATATATATCCCAGTCCCCGCCTATAGGGGCTTGAAGAACGGATGATATATGGGCTGCATGATGCTTCCACGCAGAGCTGAATCCGGCCCGCACACTAGTACTGGTAAACCGCTTAGAGGAACCGCGGTGCGAGGCGGACCGTCCATGCTAATAAACCCTATTGGTTTCATTGGGCGACAGGGCTTGAGAAGTCATTTCATCTCAATGTCGGGTAAAAGTCCCACAAAATTGGAAGCAACGTCTCCAGAATGACCTTTACAGTGTTGACGGGGACGTTAAACATCAAATCAAACAAATCAAAAACATGGTCCTATAGACGGCCCCGCCCATCGGGGCTTGAAGATATAAATGACAGCCTCGACAGCGCAGTGGTTAGTGCGTTCGACTCATGATCGAGAGGTTGTGCATTCGAATCAGGCACCCGGTATCGCGGTGTGTCCTTGGGCAAGACACGTAATGACACTGCCTCACTCCACCCAGGTGTAAATGGGTAGCAATGGTGAAAGATAACATCCGTAATGAGTGTTCGAGAGCGATTAAATAAGCTTTGAGCAATCGAACTCAAAGAAATGAGTATATACTGAGAAATAAATGGGCTGCATGATGCTTCCACGCTTCCGGCACCCGGTATCGAGGTGTGTCCTTGGGCAAGACACGTAATGACACTGCCTCACTCCACCCAGGTGTAAATGGGTAGCAGTGACTATTACGTAATAGTCACTGCCTCTCTCCCGCGCGCGTAGAAACATCCGGATTGAGTGTTTGAGAGCGATTAAATAAGCTTGTAGCTTCCATAGCAATCGAACTCAAAGAAATGAGTATATACTGAGAAATAAATGGGCTGCATGATGCTTCCACGCAGAGCTAAAACCGACTGCACACGAGTACAGAGGATCTAAGCCTGCCCAGGAAAATTGCTGCGAGTCGGCCCGTCCATGCTTATAAACCCTAATGGATTCATTGGACGACAGGGCTTGAGAAGTCATTTCATTCAATGTCGGGTAAAAGTCCCACAAAATTTGAAGCGCGTCTCCAAAACGACATATACAGTGTTGACGGGGACGTTAAACCTCAAATCATACAAAACAAATGGTCCCAAGATATTCGAGCTATTAAAGTTCGACTGCACTTATTATTTAGGACCGCCTCAGCGAGGCTGATCATTAAGATAACACATCCGTGCGACACAGTGCCTTTTATCACATCTCCAAAATGGCTACAATTGTTTGATGAAAATCCGTGATATTTTTCTTATTTGTACTGCAAACATAGGTTGCGTGTGCTCGTTAGAACCGCCTCTATGAGGCGGTTCTGACGAGTACCCACAACCTATGTCTTGGAGCAGTAATAAGAAAAATAATGTATACGCATTCAAACCCAGTTTTCTCTATATAAAGTGAGGTTTTTCAGTGGGTAGGGTGGTGATATTCATTTCACGGACTTGTTCACGTGATGCCTATAGTGAGTTCCCACAGCCGAATGTTTGGAATCATAAATAAATAAATAAATAAACAAATAAAAAGCATGTTAAGTGTACACATTTCCTTTATAAAGCGGGGCTTACTTAAAAGTTCAACACGCGGACAAGCGAACTTGAGGAGTTTTCAATTTTATGTACCTTTTTTCACAAACTGCAGCTGATGATAAGAAATATATTTTCAGCATGGTCGATTTTTAATATAATACTAAAACATAATCAATGTTAATCAGTGCACTGTGCGACCTGAGGCTTCTGGTGTGGTTACAAGTGACCCAGCTCAAAACGTCAATCGTTTAAGGATGTTTTTGTTATTGTTAAAGGGTGTACGAGTACTTTAATTAGCAGCCTTAGGCTGACCAGGGTAATTTGACACTCATCTTTGGCTACAAAACTAACGAAATGAGACGCCCCGACAAAATATGCGGATAAAATGGCGGCGGGTGCGCGATGTTAACGGATTCTACGCTGGTGACGTAATGATGCGTCTCGTGAGGATTGTCATGTGACACCTTTTGTAACACGGATAGCCATTGGTTTGTGTTCTGACAAATGAAAGACCAGGTAACAGACAAACAATGGGGTAATGTAATGTGTTTCGCAACTTTTGATACCTCTTTTGACGGATTTGAAGGATTTGCAGTAATACCGCAAACAACATTGGATCAGGAATTTGATTGGCTGTTGAAAGATTAGAACTGCAGCTATGAAACCCTATAAGAAGCCGGGCCATTTGAAGTCAGTGCATAATTCGACAGGGTCAACTGAGCAGAATCTACAAATAAAATCAATTGGAATTTAAAGGTAAGTGACCATTAATTCTCTCTCTCTCTCTCTCTCTCTCTCTCTCTCTCTCTCTCTCTGTTATTCTTAGCCTTTATGTTAGATGAACCGCGAAAAGAGATATATAAAGAATCTTAGAACATGTACGTCCATCGAAGACACAGATCAGCTTGTGCATCTGCGCAGTCTGATAAGAGTCTTCGCTGTATGTTATATGGATGACTGACCATTGCAACAGCCTCAGTGAAGTTTGAGTTATGACTAAATAGACGTTTCCGAGAACATAATCTTATGCTCCGCCTACTTGGTTGCTGTTGCTACGTCCCACAAGCTTTGCAGCCAATATGGCGGAAACAAAGAAAGTCTGTGTAGATCTCGGAGGAGATTTATCAAGTATTCCGGACAATATTGGCGTTTCTTACATACCGAGACATAAAACTTTGACAAAAAAAAAAAAAAAAAAAAAAACACACACAAATAAAAACAGCCTAAACAAAGGGCTAAGGAATTATAAAATAATCATGTGCATAATTTCAAAATATTCCGACTGGAAAACTGTCTCCAAGTTGCCGCGAAGTGTTGGCGTTTGGCATCAGTCTGCTTAGTTTCTCACTAAGACACGAGATTTCGTGCATCTCTCTTTAAAAAGTCAGCAGACTATAGAAATGCATTTGCAATCCGCGAGGGCCCTAGTCAGACTGCGCAGATGCGCAGGCTGATCCCAGTCCTTTTGCCAGCATAAGCCCCAACGCTGGCCCCGCAGCACACCAACCATACAATATTTGTGACTGCACTGCAGTCTGAGGAGAAAAATCTGTAAATAAAAATAAAAATCCAGTCGAGTGCCCCGACCGGGGATTGAACCCACGAAACTAGGGTTACAAAGCGAGCGACACAACCACCAGGCCCGGACCAACCAGACCAGTCAATTATGCACTCTATATGGATATTTATTATGGTCGTACTACTACATTCCTCCATACTACAGAGATTTTGTTTGATTTGAGGTTTAACGTCCCCGTCGACACTGTAAAGGTCATTTTGGAGACGTTGCTTCCAATTTTGTGGGACTTTTACCCGACATTGAGATGAATAGACATCTCAAGCCCTGTCGCCCAATAAAACCAATAGGGTTTATAAGCATGGACGGTCCGCTTCGCACCGCAGTTCCTGGACAGGCTTAGATCCTCTAAGCGGTTTACCAGTACTAGTGTGCGGGCCGGATTCAGCTCTGCGAGGAAGCATCATGCAGCCCATATATGTCTTCAAGCCCCTATGGGCGGGGGCTTCATACTTCAGAGAAACGTTTCAAATGTTTCGGAGATACTAATGTAATAACACATTTCCAGCTTCTTTTGACTCCGCTGCATCTGCCCCGCCCCTGGGCTCAAACGGTTATCATCGTGACACTAGGCACCATTGTAGTAGGAGGAGGAAAAAATATGTTAAGAAAATCCAGTCGTGTGCCCCGACCGGGAACTGAACCCACGACCTTGGGTTACAAAGCGAGTGACACAACGACCAGGCAAAAAGGCCCGGAGCAGTTAGACCGGCAACTTATGCACTCTATATGTACATGTATATACACATATACATGTGTGTTTGTTTGATTTGAGGTTTAACGTCCCCGTCAACATTGTAAAGGTAATTTTGGAGACAATGTTTCCAATTTTGTGGGACTTTTACCCGACCTTGAGATTAAATGACATCTCAAGCCCTGTCGCCCAATGAAACCAACAGGGTTAAATAGCACTGACGGGCCGACTCGCACCGCTTTTCCTGGGAAGGCTTAGATCTTCTAAGCGGTTTACCAGTAGTCGTGTGCGGGTCGGTTTCAGCTCTCCGTGGAAGCATCATGCAGCCCATCTATTTCTTCAAGCCCCGATTGGCGGGGGCCATCATATACACATGTACATATTTATCTAAATACTATAACATGACAACTGTTTGACAGTCCTAATAATAAACTTCCCACACAACCCCATTACTCTGAAATGCCCTTCCCCACTACCGCGTTTCTTTGTTTGTGGGAGAAAATGGCCGTTAGTGACCAACACAGCGGCACTAAATAAAATCGATTTTTTCGATTGGATGAAACAGCGCTCTTGATTGACAGCTCGGAAACGTCTATTTGTGTACAGCTTTGCTGAAAGCAGACGCTCGAAGATCCATTTCCATTGCGATTGCGGCAAAGGCCCATCACGAACCTATGTAGTTTTCATTACGAACACACGCCTATACAAATACATTGTAACCTTTATCGCCGAAAAAAAGGAAGAAAATTTTAAGATGAAAAATTGTCACATTTTTCTTATTTCTGCTCAAAATATAGACTTTGGGTACATATTTTTCCTGCTCAAAATATAGATTGTTGGTACTTCTTAGAACCGCCTACTCATCGAGGCAGTTCTTACGAGTACCCACAATCTATATTAAAGAGCAGAAATTAGAAGAATAAGGTCTACTTCTGTAAACCCCAGTTTTACTATATAAAAGTGGGGTTCAATGGGGTCAAAATTATACAGGCGTGTTTTCGTGATGAGACCCCCTTAAACCCGAATTATATATTGTAAAACTGAGGTCTACAGGGGTATATATTATTTTTCTTATTTCTGCTCGAAAACATAGATTGTGGGTACGCGTTAGAATCTCCTCGCCGATACCCATAGTAATTCGCACCTTTTTTTTTTCAAGGTCTTAAATGTGCATCTGATTTTGGCTTTATTTTCTGTCATTGTCTGTAGATTTCGCTTTATATATCACTTTTTCCGATTTCTGAACTTAGTCATTTTGGGGGGTTTAAATACTATTATAGTACATTATTATATATATTTGTTACCGCATTGTCAGAGCTAGAGTCTTGGACATTTTACATGTTTTATGTGAAGTACAATGTATCAGCAGCGGATCATTTTTGCATTAGGAAAACATGTCTGTGTGAATAATGGCGTCCAACATGGTGTCAGAAGTGACACATTTGCGGTAAAATGATAACATCTTTCTTATTTCTGCTTTCAACATAGATTGTGGGTGCTCGTAAGAACCGCCTCAATCAGACGGTTTTAACGAGTACCCACAACCTATGTAATGGAGCAAAAATAAGAAAAATAATGTATACCCCCGTGAACCCCAGTTTTCTCTTTATAAAGTTGGGTATGGGGGTGGGGTCTTCATTTCACGGACTTGTTTACGTGATGATTTTTTTTTTCATTTTTCTGTTGGGGCTAGACTTATAAAGTCTGATGAGATGTGACTTTTTTACTAAGTAATTCTTGGATGAATTAATACACCCCTTCCTCAGTTCCCCCCACTAAATCTCTCTCTTGAGCTCTGATGTGGAGACAGCATAAAATAAAATCTGGCCTGGCATGATGGTATAAGATAAAATGTGGCAGGCACGGGCAAAACTATTAACATCTAGGACTGGTATCAGTCTAGGGTTCTCCTCACAGAAATATTCCCCTTTTTACCCCTTTTTCGACTTGGCCATTTGATGACAGACGGTGTTACTTAGACTGGCTCCAGTCGTTTTTGTTTTATATCTTTATATTATGTTTTATCCTGTTCCTCAATTTCAAGTAACATTTCTTTCTAGCCAAGGGACTGAAGTAAAACAAAATTCTATAAGCTATGCAAGCTTTTATGCCCCTTCCAGGAAAAGAAAAATAAAGAGTGAAAAAGTAAAGAAAGGGTCTGGAGCCAGACTTTAATGTCGTAAAACTGGGGTTTACAGGGGTAAACCTTATTTTTCAAATTTCTGTTCTAAAATATATGATGTGGTGCTAATTAGTACCCACAATCTCTATTTTGAGCAGAAATAAGAAAAATATCAAATTTTTCATCGTTAAAGCTTCGTTTTTTCGGCGGTAAAATTTACAATAATTATGTTTGTATAGGTGTATTTTCATAATGTGAAATTTTGCTTACTCTTTGATCATGGTCTATAGATGTGCATGTGATTTTCGCATTATTATCAACTTCTTTCGTTTTTTAAACGCAGCCCTTTTTGGTGCTTAAGTATTACGGTCAATGCATGTTTAAGGAAAAAATATAGTTTGGGGCATATCTAGTTGAGAACAATAGCGCTTATCAGAAAAGATGGCGGGACGTACATACCCCTTTCATCGGGGTAACTCTGACGGGTATAAACACTGGCTTCTGCATATGGAATAGGTTTTAGATTTCATTATTTCTATGTACCTCAAATCAAACAAACAAGCTTAATAATCAACATTATGAGTCATCTGATTAACAAAATCGTGAAATTAAGACACCCCCACAAAACCCCACTTTATATAGAGAAAAGTGGGCTTTACGGGGGTATTGATTATTTTCCTTATTTTTGCTCAACATTACGATAACACATCCGTGTGATATAGTACATTTTTCAAACCTCAAAAAAGGCCATTTTTCTGAAGAAAATTTGTGATATTTTTCTTATTTATACTCCAAACATAGGTTTTGGGTGTTCGTTAGAACCGCCTCATTGAGGCGGTTCTAACGAGTACCCACAACCTATGTCTTGGAGCAGAAATAAGGAAAATAATATTTACCCCCGTAAACCCCAGTTTTCTCTATATAAAGTGGGGTTTAGGGGGTCTTTATTTCACGGACTTGTTCACGTGATGAAACACAGATTGTGGAGAAGTAACTTCCAATTTTATGGGACTTTAACCCGACATTTCTTCCAATATTATGGGACTTTACCCGATATTGAGATGAAATGACATCCCCAGCCTTGCCGTGTAATGAAATTAATAGGGTTGTTTTGTATGAACAGTCCGACTCGCACCACTTGCTTGATGTTGTTCATCGGCCCCGCCCATAGGCACTTGAAGAAATATATGGGCTGCATGATGCTACCACGCAGAGCTGAATCTGGCCCGCACACTAGTACTGGTAAACCGCTTAGAGGATCTAAGCCTGTCCAGGAACCGCGGTGTGAGGCGGACAGTCCAAGCTAATAAACCCTATTGGTTTCATTGGGCGAGAGGGCTTGAGATGTCATTTCATCTCAATGTCGGGTAAAAGTCCCACAAAATTGGAAGCAACGTCTCCAAAATGACCTTTACAGTGTTGACGGGGACGTTAAACCTCAAATCAAACAAACAAACAAATCAACTAATGATCATTTAACATTTTGGGATCCACTCACGTAAACAAGTTCCTAAACCCCACTTGATACAGAGAAAACTGGTGTTTATGGGCTATACATAACTTTTCAAGACATATGTTGTTGGTACACGTTAGAACCGCCTCAAGGAGGCGGTTCTAACGAGCACCCATAACCTATTTTTGAAGCTTAATTAAGAAAAATGTCATGGATTTTCATAAGAAAAACTTGCCATTTTGGAGATGTGAAAAAAACTATGTCGCACGGGTTGCTTGTCGTAATGATTCCCATCACCAACATCCCCACACCCCGATTCATCACGTGAACATGTCCGTGAAATGAAGACCCCCTATACCCCACATTATATAGAGAAAACTGGGGTTTACGGGGGTAAGCATTAATTTTCTTATTTTTACTCCAAGACATAGGTTGTTGGTACTCGTTAGAGCCGCCTCAATGAGGCGGTTCTAACGAGCACCCACAACCTATGTTTGCAGTATGTATAAGAAAAATATCACGGATTTTCATCAGAAAAATGGCCATTTTGGAGATGTGGAAAAATGCACTATGTCGCACTGGTTGCTTATCGTAATGATCCCCATCACCAATCCCCCCCCCCCACCCCCATACCCCGATTTAAATCCGAAATCGTGTTATAATGAACACTGCTATTGCTATAAAGCGGTTGCGATGCCATTCTTGTCAGTGGTTTCGAAAAGTTAAAGTTAAAGTGCATCACAGTCTAGCGTAAACATGTAAAGCAAGTCGGATGCACTGTGACTTGTGATCAAGAGGTCGGAGGCTCGATACCTGGCGGGATTGACTGCATCTTTTGCGGAGATGTATCATGAAATCTTTTCTACGACCTTTCCCTCCCTTCCGCTGATTCAGGAAGGGCAGTTGTCAGTTTCTGGCGAAAGAATGTACATTGTACTGCTTTACCGCTTACATACATTTACATGTATAAGCCTGATCAAACACCGCGTTGAGGGGCGTCTGATCAGAGTTTACACTGTCAGTGTCTCCTTTTTGGAACCCTGGACTTACTTGATTTTCCCAATTCAATGTTGAAATAATAGTAATGAAAAACTTTCCTGTACTTGCGGTTCCTTTATGTTCACTGCGATTTGTTCATTAAACAGTACGCTTAACCTTTATTTAGCGCATGCTATACAGTAAAATTCATATATTAAGACCACCTTTGGGACTGTTCAAAAGTGGTCTTAAAGACCACTTTTGAACAGTCCCAAAGGTGGTCCCTGACCCGAGAACATTGTAGGAAGAATACACAAAGTCAAATTAAGTGTACCCTTCAAAATATGCTTTTTATAGCAAAATGAGTCCTAATTCAAGGTGGTCTTA
Source organism: Lucinisca nassula (assembly GCA_963580285.1). Classification (NCBI taxonomy): domain Eukaryota; kingdom Metazoa; phylum Mollusca; class Bivalvia; order Lucinida; family Lucinidae; genus Lucinisca; species Lucinisca nassula. The sequence continues at coordinate 50,657,840 of OY757021.1, forward strand.
ATAGCGGAATTTCACTGTAACTTCAGTGATGAGTGACAATCAAGGAGACAACAAGATATTAGCGAGCCTCGTACCACAACCCTGTGGCATAATGCATTCTTTCATTTCTCCCAAATGCATTACGAAAACACACCTATACAAATACACTGTAACCTTTACGGCCGAAAAAATGAAAATTTTAAGATGAAAAATTGTGATATTTTTCTTATTTCTGCTCCAAATATAGTTTGTGGGTGCTCGTTAGAACCGCCTCGATGAGGCGGTTCTGACGAGTACCCACAATCTATATTTTAGAGCAGAAATAAGAAAAATAAGGTTTACCCTGCAAACCCTAGTTTTACTATTTAAAAGTGGGGTTCGAGGGGGTCAAAATTATATAGGCGTGTTTTCATGATGGCTATAAATGTTTCTTGTTTATTCTCCAAACATAGGTTGTGGCTGCTCGTTAGAACCTTCTCACGAGTAACCACAACCTATGTCTTGGAGTAGAAATAAGCAAAATAAAGTTTAACCCCTGTATACCCCAGTTTTACTATATAAAAATGGGATTAAATGGGGTCAGATTATATAGGCGTGCTTTTGTGATGCTTTGGACCGACTCACATGCAATCAACTCAAAATCAGTCGTCAGTAAAATTTAACTGAAAATGTTCAGTCGTAATAATGTTTTATTGCAGTCGTCAATAATACTTAACTGAAACTGGTCCAGTCTTTTGAAAAAATGTTGTTGTTTTTTTTGTTTTGTTTTGTTTTGTTTTTCGGTCGTCAATAAGATTTAACTGAAAATGGTTCAGTCGTTATAATGTTTTTATTGCATCCGTCAATAAAATTTAATCGAAGCCGAATTATGCAATTTTGATGTTATATGTTTAACCGAAACATGGCTAGACCAAAGAACCACAGACGATGATCTACATTTAGATGATTTTAAATTATTTCGACGCGACAGACCCGGTGATAATCACGGTGGAATCTGTGTCTATGTTAGAAGGAACATTTATTCTAAACGACGAACCGACCTCGAATTACATAATATTGAATGCGTTTGGGTTGAGGTCGCAGTTCACAACAGGAAACAATTGATTGGCACTTTCTATAGACCACCAAATTCCATTAATGCCGTTTTTTCAACCATTGAAGACTCTATAGGCCTTGCATTTGATACAAATATTCAAGACATTTTGATTACAGGTTACTTCAATCTCGACATTTTGAAACAAAATTCAAACAAAAAGATTGCAGATTTATGTCAGTATTTTGATTTAGAACAATTGATAACTGAACCAACACATTTTACGGAAACATCTTCCTCAATTATTGATATTTTTTTAACTGCAAACAAAAATAACATACTCTTAAGTGGAGTAGGCGAACCATTTCTGGACCAGAATATCAGATACCACTGCCCTGTTTATTGTGTTATTAACTTTAATAAAATCAAAACTCCTGTTTATCAACGGAAAGTATATTTATACGATAGAGGGGATTATCAATCTTTTTCAACAGACTTGCGACAAACAGACTGGGATACTTTGAAAAGTGATGATATAGATGTATATGCTGAAAATATTTCAGATACAACAACAAATCTTACAAACAAACATATTCCCAATAAAATTATAAAAGTTAGACATTCGGACCCTGGCTGGCTCACAAACAACATAAAACGACTCATTAGAAAAAAGAAAAGGCTTTATAACAGATATAAAAAATCGCGAAACATAAATCACTTTGAAAATTACAAACGAATAAGAAACTCGGTCACAAGCGAGATACGTAAATCTAAAAACCGCGAAACGGAAAAGTTGTCTGAACGGTTAGAAAACACGAACACAGGCCCAAAAGACTGGTGGAAAACACTTAAAGGTTTTATTAAATCAGATAAAACTTCTAGCTTGCCACCTTTAAACAGGGAAGGAATAACATATTCTGATGACTTATCGAAAGCAAATATCTTAAATGATTTTTTTTACGGAACAAACATTACTGGATGAGAGTCATGTAACTCTCCCCTTAACCAACAATATTCCGCAATCTATATTGGACACGATTTCTGTCACGCCTGAGGAGGTTGAGTTAACTTTACAGTCCTTACAGACAGGTAAAGCTGCTGGACCTGATTTAATAAACAACCGCCTACTCAAGGAGCTTTCAAAACCTTTATCCCACCCTCTGTCGGCTCTTTTCAATTCCTCTCTTGTCAACGGGAAATGTCCCAAAATTTGGAAACAAGCAAACGTCTCCCCAATTCATAAGAAGGACGATCCATCAGATGTTTCAAACTACAGACCCATTTCTCTTCTTAGCACTGTTGGAAAAGTATTAGAGAAAATAGTTCATAAACATGTTTTTAATTTTTGTCACGAATATAATGTCAATACATCATTACAGTCTGGCTTTGTACCAGGTGACTCTACTGTAAATCAACTGATTGATATCTATAACACATTTTGTAAAGCCCTAGATGAAGGGAAGGAAGTACGAGCAATCTTTTGTGATATAAGCAAAGCCTTTGACAGAGTCTGGCACAAAGGTATTCTTTTTAAGCTTAGGTCTATAGGAATTTCTGGGTCTCTCCTAAACTGGTTCACAGATTACCTGAAGGATAGGAAACAAAGAGTGGTTTTACCGGGTGCATCTTCCAACTGGACTCCTATCAAAGCTGGAGTTCCTCAAGGTTCTATACTCGGACCTCTTCTATTCATACTATACATTAACGACATTGTTGAAGATATAGAGTCTACAATAAGGCTCTTTGCTGACGACACGAGCCTTTATATTATAGTTGAAGACCCCATCCTCGCTGCTGACCAACTAAACTCTGACCTGCTGAAAGTGCATCAATGGGCAACGAAATGGCTAGTGAAATTTAACCCTCTGAAATCCGAATCAGTTATTTTCTCTAGGAAACAGAACAAACCCTACCATCCCCCCGTATTATTGGATCAAACTCCCATAAATGAAGTCCCCAGCCATAAGCACCTAGGCGTTTTTCTTTCTAATGACTGTACATGGCACGACCATCTTGAATATATAAAATCTAAAGCATGGAATAGAATTAACGTAATGCGGAAATTAAAATTTACACTCAACAGAAAGCCTCTTCAGACAATATACTTTTCCTTTATTAGGCCACTCCTGGAATATGCTGATGTTGTGTGGGATAATTGCACCATGTATGAAGTGAATGAACTTGAAAAAATTCAGAATGAAGCTGCGCGAATTGTTACAGGTGCCACAAAACTTGTCTCTATTAATTCACTTTTACTCGAAACTGGTTGGGAAACTTTGTCGTCTCGCAGAACAAAACATAAACTTCAACTATTCTATAAGATGCAAAACGGCTTATCTCCTGATTAGTTGACCCGTCTCGTTCCTCCTTCTGTCGGCAGAACATCATCCTATCAGTTGCGGGACGCAAATAATACACGAACAATACATGCAAGCACGCAGCATTATTATAACTCCTTTCTGCCTTCTGTGATTCGTGACTGGAATAATCTCCCAGAACATATACGTGATTCACCCAGCCTTAATGCCTTCAAATCAAAGATAAATGCCAACTTGAATGTGCCACCCAAATGCTATTCTACAGGCAAAAGACTTGGTCAGGTTCACCATGCTAGGTTAAGAACAAAATGTAGTTCATTAAATGAACATCTGTTCTCCAAGAATATCACTGATAGTCCTACATGTACATGTGGATCAGTAGAAGACACTCACCACTTCTTTTTCCAATGCGATCGCTTTGCAAACTCTAGACAGGAACTCTTAAATAAGGTATCTGAACTGTGCAAGCCGACTCCTAATGTACTACTTTTTGGCAATCCAGAACTATCATTTGAACAAAATACGAGGCTTTTCTTAGCTGTGCAAGACTTCATAATAAGGACAAAGCGCTTTACTTCCTAAATCTTTTCATTCAGCTGTTTCCTTAAATACAGAATGGTCGATGATAACTTTTGTCGGCAGGCTCGGTCAAATGTCTCTTAAAATAGATTAATTATAATATGTAAGTCGAAAACATTACTTGGTGACTACATAAAATTCTTGATACTTGTGTTGAGATGACCACCCCTACTTTATTTGGTAAATACCCTTCTCCTCCCCGTGGAACCTCCAGCAGCATGGAATATAAATATAATTATATAAAATAACTTTGGTTTACTTTGTGATGCACACTGTTCCAGCTCGTAACATAGTTTGATACTATGAAATATTTAGGCATAAATACCATAACCATATTTGTAATCCTTATCACAGAGAGTCATTACTGTTAAGTCATTATTTCAAGTCACAGGTTATTTGTCTTACCACTGTGTAATATGAGGGATACAGACACAATAAGTCAAATGACTTCCTTCTGAATCCCATTTGTATTGATATATTGTTTGTAATCTTTACATGTTATATATGTTATGATACAAATAAAATACAGTTTAAACCAATAAAATTTAACTGAAAATGGTTCAGTCGAAATACTGTTTTTATTGCATTCGTCAATAATATTTAACTGAAAATGGTTCAGTCGTAAAACTGTTTATATTTCTACTAACATTTTCTTCTCCTCTTGCAGCTCAAGACTATGGCAGACATAAAACTACAACTCTTGGTGGTTGCGTGTTTCATAGCTGTAGTAGCCGGTGTCTATACAGGATTCACTCCTTGTTCTGGGTCCGACTGAATAATCTACAGAGCCAATTTTGCGGGATGCACCGAAGTGTCGAGCAAACGAACAAATGATTGTCGCTGGTATGCCAACTTGAACCGACGCGTCGACGAAGCTATTTTAGATGGAACAATCGTCGCCTACAAAATTCAGTGGTTCAGCGGTGCTTGGTCCGACTGGTTTGTCCCCGGACAAAATGACATTGATGTAAAATTTAACCCATCACCGAGGAAATGTTCTATTCCAATTTACGCCAGATCACTCCGCCGAAGATGGTCCAACTTTTATGACCATTCTCACAAATACATAATCTGCAAATAAGCCAATTTATACATGTATATTTACACCACGTTAACAAGTCCGTGAAATGACCCCCACCTAAACCCCATTTGATATAAAAACTGGGGTTTTAGTGGTATACGTTTTTTCCATATTTAGGCTCCAAGCCGTAGGTTGTGGGTAATCGTTAGAACCGCCTCAGCGAGGCGGTTAAATGAGCAAGCATAACCTATGTTTGAAAATTTACACAAAAAATGTCATCAGAAAAAAAAAACAACAATCTTTTCAAGGTATGAAAAATTCACCATATCACATAGATGTGTTGTCGTAATGATATGAAATATTCGTGGGTGAAAAAGAAATAGTTTTACATGTAGATCTAAAAGTGATATCAGCAAGACAGTTCAAAGAAATTGACAAAAATGAAAAAGACATTTCAAGAATCCGCAAAATGAACATCAACATAAATAAATTGTGGTGAATCAAGACAGTAAGACAATGCAATCAAATAAAGTGAACCAGACAATGCCAAAGATGTTTTAAGAATCCTTGTTTAAACATCTTATGATATGTGGCATATCCAAAGATTTTATACAAAGCTGATCAAATAATCTTTCAATATTATCGCAATCATAAGATATTCATAGCTGAACGTAAAATCATTCAGTATCAACACAAATCGTAAACGCTTTCAGTATAAACACAAATCATAAGATGTTCAAAGTTGAACGTAAACGCTTACAGTATGAACACAAATCATAAGGTGTTCATCATGTGAACAAGTCCGTGTAATGGACACCCGTATAAACCCCATCTATATAGAGAAAACTGGGGTTTAAAGCAGGGGTATACGTCATTTCTCTTTTTTCTGCCCCAAGACAGGTTGTCCAGAAGGCGGTTCTAACGAGCACCCGCAATCTTTGTTTGGAAAGCAATAAGCAAAATATTAAAATTAAATATTTTTCGTCTGAAAAAACGCCACTTCTAGAGATAAGAAGGCGCCATTTTAATACATTTTAAAACATGGATATATTATCGTAATGCATAGCTGATCATAAAATCTTTTAGGTGAACATATCACAAATCATAAGATAATCAAGGAATGTTCAAACATGCTCAATCATAAATCACAAATCAATGAATGTTGAAACATGTTCTGTATATTGCACTAAATAGTATTATGGAAAATGGATGCATCGAAAATATGCACCAGCATTGACAAGTGGGGTGGGCGGGGGGTGGGGGAGCAGATCTCGTGCTTCCTCTTTTGCAAACTGTTCACAAAGCCCAAGAAAAAATGGGGATTTTCCTTTAAAGGAAGTAATTTCGCTACTTCGGAGCGAATTCTTTTCGAGTTTACTCCTATCAATAGGGGAGATAACAACTTTTGAAAAGATGTCTCCACAAAGATGTATCCATTTTCCTTAAATTGTCATGTTATGCATACTGCATGTATTGAAAAAATTTGAAATAGAACACTTTTCTTTTTCTTAAGCTAGTCCGAACCCGAATACATGTCTTTCATTTCTATTTTTTAATTTTCAAAATTTACATCATTTGTTTTATACGAGCCTTGTAAAAAAGAAAATTTGTATTCAAGACCCCGTTAACAAGTCCGTGACATGAGCACCCCCGCAATCTCCACATTATATGTTTACGGGGGATACGTTATTTTTCTTATTCCTATTCCAATATATAGATTGTGGGTACTCGTTGGAAAAGCTTAACTGAGGCGGTTGTAACGAGCAAATACAACCTATGTTTTGAGTATAAATAAGAATAATATCACAAATTTTATTTAGAAAATTAACCGTTTATGAGACTTGAAAGTGAAATGAGCACCCTCTAAACCCCACTTTAAATAGAAAAAATTGGGGTTTACAGAGATATTCTTTATTTTCTTTATTTCTGTTCCAATACATAGGTTGTTGGTACTCGTAAGAACCGCCTCAATGAGGCGGTTCTAACGAGCACGTACAACCTATGTTTTGTGTTTTAATAAGAATAAATAAATAATAATAAAATAAATAAAAAAATATAACAGGTTTTCTTATTACAGGGCTCATAAAAAACTTACAATTTTGCCTTTTTATTGGTTTTTAAATATTTTTTAATAAAAATCAATAAAAATAAAACACAGCCCTATAAATCTTAGTCGTCTTCTGTCTATTTCAAAAATGTTTTGTATCATAACGTTGATACTTGAAGTCCAAGTGGGTCCTTATTCATGTTTGAAACAGCGAGTGTGATTACCCGTTAGAGTCGCCTCGACGAGGCGGTTTTAACGGACACCCATAATTTATGTCTGGAGTACAAGTAAGAATACTATCACAACGTTTCGTCTCAAACAGGGAGTTTCATTCAACCCTAGTTGATAAGTCCATGTGGGTCCTTATGTTTGAAACATGGGGTATGGGTACCCGTTAGAGTCGTCTCGACGAGGTAGTCAAGGCGGTTCAAACGGACATCCATGGCCATCATTTATATTTGGAGTTCAAGAAAGAACAATAGCCCAACTTGGTGGGCTACAGTCAACCCTCATTATACCGACATTTTCGCCTCCGCCCATCGGGGCTTGAAGAAAAAGATTGGCTGCACGATGCTTCCTCGCATAGCTGAAACCGACCTGCACATGAGTACTGGTAAACCGCTTAGAGGATCTAAGCCTGCCAAGGCAATGCGGTGCGAGTCGGCCTATCCATGCTTAAAAACCCTATTGGTATCATTGGGCGGCAGGGCTTGAGAAGTCCAACAACATTGGAAGCAACGTCTCCAAAATGACCTTTACAGTGTTGACGGGGACGTTAAACTTCAAATCAAACAAACAATCAACATAGCGACAAAACGCGAATTAATCCTTAGCTCTGGGTGAAAAAATGTTTTGTTTGTTTATTTGTTTCTTTGATTTGAGGTTTAACGTCCCCGTCAACACTGGAGACGTCGCTTCTACTCTGCGGGGCTTTTACCCGACATCGAGTTGAAATGACATCGCAAGCCCTACCACCCAATTCAACCAAAAGGATTTACAAGCATGGACTCGCACCGCTTTGTAGCCTCTAAGCGGTTCACCAGTAATCATGTGCGGGTCGGTTTCAGCTCTGCGTGCAAGCATCATGCCGCCCGCCTATTTCTTCAAGCCCCGGTGGGCGGGGGCATGAATTGAGACATTCAAGAAATTCAAGAAACAAATATCCACAACATTTGTTAACAACATTTGTTTCTTTGAGTAAGTAAGGAATAATGGCCATTTATTATTTATTATACTACTCATTAGGTCTCCCTCCTTATTGGGATCGGGGAGACAAACTGTTTTCTCCCGGGCGACTCTGTCTGTCTGTCTGTCCGCCTGTCACAAAATCGTGTCCGCTCTGTAACTTGAAGACCGTTCAAGCTATCTTCATAAAACTTCATATAAATATTGATCAGCATTAGACGACATGCAAAGCACAAGAACTATAACTCTTGCATTTACATGTATATTTTTTAGTTATTTCCCTTTGAAGTTTGTCGGTCACAAAATCGTGTATGTATGTATGAGCAAATCGTGTCCGGCCAATGACTTTCTTATTTTTAAATTGATTTTACAATTACTTGGCAGAAATGTTAACCATCATCAGATGATGTGTTGCGCGCAAGACCAAGGTCGGTACCTCAAAGGTCAAGGTCAGACTTAGAGGTCAAAGGTAAAAAATGATCTTTTTTCGTGTTCTGTCAATCCCTTTCTTATTCCTGGATCGATTTTGAATTGTTTTTTTTTTTTTTTTGTAGAAAAGTTAACCATCATAAGACGATGTGTCGCATGCAAGACCCAGATCAGTACCGCCAAGGTTCCAGGTCATACTTAGAGGTCAAAGGTAAAAAGGGTCTTTTCGTGTCCGGTAAATAACATTTTTTTATTGATGGATTGACTTTTTGAAGTAACCTTGATGAAATCTCCCTCTTCATTATACTATGTGTGGTGCGCAAGCCCAAGGTCTGTACCTTTAATGTTAAGGTCATACTTAGAGGTAAAAAGGGGCCTTTTTTTCGTGTACGGTCAATAACTTTCTTATTCTTAGATAGAATATGAAATCATTATGCATAAATGCTACTCATTCTGAGACGATGTGTCGCGCCCAAGGTCCAGGTCGGTACCTCAAAGGTCAAGGTCATACTTAAAGGTCAAATGTCGGAAATTGATTTTATTCCTTGATGAATTTTGAAATAACTTGGCAGAAATGTTAACCATCATGAGATCACAAGACAATGTGTCGCGCGCAAGAGCCAGGTAGGTACATGTACCTCCAAGGTCAAGGTCATACTCAAATACTGTCATTATAACGAGAGTCATCTGTTTGTACGCAAAACACTCTTGTACAGTATATACCTGTCTTTCACATCTTTCAAATACCATTTTTTATGGAAAATTGTAATATTTTTTCGTATTTTAGGTGTTTGTGTGAATTACCCATCAATGACGTGGTTACGACAGGTATCTGCAAGCTATGTTTTCATCGCGAAAACAGGCCTTTATTATTTTGACCCCGCAAACCCCACGTTTATATAGTAAAACTGGGGTTCACAGGGGCGTACATTATTTTTCTTATTTCTGTTCAAAAACATAGATTGTGGCTACTCATCCAAGGCGGACCACAACCTATGTTTTGAGCAGAAATATGAAAAATGTCAGATTTTTAGCTCACCAGAGCCGAAGGCTCCGGGGGAGCTTATAGGATAGGCAGTTGTCCGTCGTCGTCGTCGTCTGTGTCGTCTGCGTCAACACTTTTAAACATCTTCTTCTCTGAAGCCACTGGGCCGATTGGGCCCAAATTTTATCTGTAGCATCCTTGGGCTGGGGGATTGAGAGTTTGTGTTTTTTGAAGAAAATCGACTCATTAGTTTGGCTGCTATGGCAACTTAGAGTTTCCGTAGACTTATAATGGGAAAAATTGAAAAATGGCAATTACTGCCAAGTCATTGCAGATATTTTGACAAAACTTTTATAGAAATGTTTCTTGAGTAAACTTCTCTCAGCCACATGCTTTTATGCCAACCTGAGGTCCCCCGGGTTGTGCCGGGGCCATGTCCCACCCCTCCACTTCATAAAAGGCCATACATCACAGAAACCATTCAGATTCCGACCACTAAACCATATATATTCTTGTTCCTATTGATAAGACGCATTCAGTGACACAAACCTGGGGGTCCTCAGGGATGTGCCGAGGCCATGCACCACCCCCTCCACTTAATAAAAGCCCCAATATCTTGGAAACCATTCAGATCCCCACCCCTAAACCATATACATTCCTGTTCCTTATGATAAGACCCATTCAGTGACATCAACCTAGGAGTCCCCGGGATGCGCCGGAGCCATGCCGCACACCCTCCATTTCATAAAAGGCCCAATATCTCGGAAACCTTACAGATCCCCGCCCCTAAACTATATATATTCTTGATCCTTATGATAAGAAACATTCATTGACACCAACCTAGGGGTCCTCAGGGATGTGCCGAGGCCTTGCCCCACCCCTTCACTTCACAAACGTCCATATATCTCAGAAACTGTTCAGATCCTCACCCCTAAACCATATATATTCTTGTTCATTATGATAAGACGCATTCAGTGACACCAACCTGGGGGTCCCCAGGGATGTGCTGGGGCCATGTCCCACCCCCTCCATTTCATAATCTCACAATATCTCGGAAACCCTACAGATGGCTATCCCTAAACCATATATATATTCTTGTTCCTTATGATAAGACACATTCATTGACACCAGCCTGTGAGTCTCCCGGGGCCTTGCCCCACCCCTCCACTTCACAAAAGGCCTTATATCTCAGAAACTGTCTTTAGCCCACCCTATATATATATTCATCTTCCTTATGATAAGACGCATTCAGTGACACCAGCTTGGGAGTCCCCGGGCATGCCCAGGCCATGCCCCATCGCTTTACTTCATTAAAAGCCATATATCTCAGAAATAGTTCAGATCCCCACCCCTAAACCATATACTTGTTCCTTTTGATAAGACTCGTTCAATCACACCAACCTGGGGAACTCTTTGTGCTGAGGCAATGTGTCCAACCCTTCCACTTCATAAAAGGCTTTATATTTCAGAAACCGTTCAAATCCCCATCCCATAATCATATTTGTTCTTGTTCCTTATTATTAGCACACCTACTGTATGGGGGGTCCGCAGGGGCTATTCCTATCCTTTCCACTTCATAAAAGGGCCTCAAATCTCAGAAACCGTTCAGATTCCCACCCCTAAACCATATATATACTTGGTCCTTATGATAAGACACATTTAGGGACAACAACCTTGGGCTTTCCTGGGATCAACAGGGCATGCCCCAACCCCTCCAACACTTAAGAGGCCTTACAGATCCCCACTGCTAAACCATATATATTCTTGTTCCTTATGATAAGACGCTTTTAGTGATACCAACCAGGGCTCCATTGGGTCCATGCCCCACCCCCTCTACTTCATAAAAGTCCTAATGTTTCAGATACTGAGTCCACATGGGTGCTCATTTGGACATGGGGGTTCATTTGGTAGATTAAAATGATACAATATTAAAATACATGGCTGCCATTGGGCAGTGCCCACCTGAGCTCTGGTGAGCATAGTGGTCCATGGGCCTCTTGTTTTTTATCTGAAAGTTTTCACATCACGAAAACACGCCTATATAATTTTGACCCCCTTGAACCCCACTTTATATTGTAAAACTGGGGTTTCCGGGGGTATACCTTATTTTTCTTATTTTTGCTCTAAAATATAGATTGTGGGTACTCGTTAGAACCGCCTCGATGAGGCGGTTCTAACGAGTGCCCGCAATCTATATTTTGAGCAGAAATAAGAAAAATATCACAATTTTTCATCATAAAATTTTCTTTTTTCGGTGATAAAGGTGACAATGTATTTGTATAGGCGTGTTTGCTTAATGATTTTGGTGGTAAGATTGAATAGGCGTGTTTTCGTAATGTTGAGCAAAATAATGATAAATCCCAAGCTTTGTCAATACAAAGGTTTTTTTCAAGGGTGCTCATATGTATGTTTGCATTTCGAAAAAAAAAAAAAAAAAAAAAAAAAACGCCTATTCAAATATATATTGAAAATGTTTAACAGCGAAAAAAAATAATGACATTTTAAGAGAAAAATTCTGATATTTTAATATTTCTGCACAAAACATAGATTGATTTTTTTGGAGAAGAGATAAGCTGAATAACGTATACCCATGTAAACCACTGATTTATAATGCATTTGGGGTTTAAGGGCTCAAAATGAATGAGGCGGTTCTAACGAGTACCAACAACCTAGGTCTAGGAAAAGAAATTTGCAAAATGATGTAAACCCCTGAAAATCCCAATTTTCTCTATAAAAAGTGGGTTTCGAGGGATGTTCATTTTACGGACTTGCTATCATGATACTGTTCCTGATAGGCTTATATATACAGTCGAACTTCAATGGCTCGAACACCTTTTGGACCTCGAAAATCTGTTCGAGACAGGGGTAGTTCGAGCCACTGAGGTTACTGTCAGGAAGCATAACGAGATACTTTTAGACATTTTTACGGTGTTCTATAATGAAAATGTATGGTGTGTGTACTCATTAGAATCGCCATATCGAGGCGATTCTAATGGGTACACAAAGTATACATTTGCATGTAAGCTGTATGTACTCATTAGAATCGCCTCAACGAGGCGATTCAAATGAATTCACACACAGTATACATTTGCAAGATAAAAGACAAAAATTTCCTTAATTTTCCCCCACTATTTCTTATGTAGAGGATTTCGCTAGGGGCTCAAGAATGGGTTCGACTCAGCCATGGTAATCCAGCCATCGGCGTTCGAGCAATCGAAGTTCTACTATATAAGCAGTTAACCAGTTAAACTGACGACTGTCCATGAATCAGCGGAAGGGAGAGAAAACCATAGAATAGATTTCATGATCAGTCTCCAACGAAGGAGTTTTATTTATTTATTTATTTATTTATTTATTTATTTATTTATTTGATGGGCTGCATTGTGCTTCCACGCAGAGCTTAAACCAACCCGCACACAAGTACTGGTAAACCGCTTAGAGGATCTAAGCCTGCCCAAGCAAGGCGGTGCGAGTCGGAACATCTTTGCTTATAAACCCTATTTATTTCATTTGGCGGCAGGGCTTGAGAGGTTATCTCATATCAATGTCGGGTAAACATCACGATAACAAGTCCGTGAAATGAACACCCCTCTAAACCCCAGTTTATAAAGAGAAAACTCGGGTTTAGAGGGGTATACACTATGTTGCTTATTTTCTGCTCCCAGACATAGGTTGTGTGTACTCGTTAGAACCGCCCCATTGAGGCGGTTCTAACGAGTACCCACAATCTATGTTTGGAGTGTTAATATGAAAAATATCACAAATTTCATTGGAAAAGTAGCCATTTTGGAGATATGAAAGAATGCACTAGTCACACGGTTGTGTTATCTTAATGAGTCCCACAAAATTGGACGCAACGTCTCCAAAATGACCTTTACAGTGTTGACGGGGACGTTAAACCTCCAATCAAACAAGCAAACAAAAAATCTTTCGCCAGAAACTGACGACTGCCCTTCTTGAATTATCTGAAGGGAGAGAATGACCGTAGAAACATTTCCATGATCAATATCCAAGAAATAATTTGCCGACCCCGGCAGGCATCGAACCCGCTACCTCCTGATCACCAGACAGACGCGCATCCGACTGAGCTACCGAGGCCGACGTTTCTGAACATGTGCATTGAGTAAAGTTTCAAATCGGCCTGCTTACCCAACCATCAAGAAGTCTGCCTCCCCTGGATTAACAGACATCTATACAGCGCACATCGAAGACTGAGATCAGACTGCGCGAATACATCTATACCGCACAGATCGAAGACTTAATGCGCAGTCTGATCAGAGTCTTCGGTGTGCGCTCATGTAAGAAAACCATTTGTACTTTTTGCGACATCTTTTATGTTTACCCTTTCAGCCATGTACCTACCAAACAGTGTAGATCTACATGTGATTGCTAATGATGAGCCGTCACGGGCCTCCGTAACGCAAACACGCCTATACAAATACATTGCCACCTATTGCCGAAAAAATGAAAATTTTAAGAAGAAAAATTGTGATTTTTTTCTTACTTCTGCTCAAAATATAGATTGTGGGTACTCGTTAGAACCGCCTCGATGAGGCGGTTCTAACGCGTGCGCACAATGTATATACATTGGAGCAAAAATAAGAAAAATAAGGTTTACCCCTGCAAACCCCAGTTTTACTATATAAAAGTGGGGTTCAAGGGGGTCAAAATTATATAGGCGTGTTTTCGTGATGCTTGGCCTAGTGGTTAAGGGCGCTGACTCTTTTTCATTAGGTCTCTCACCGCTGTGGTTCGAGCCTCGCTCGGGTCATATGTGAGACGCCAAGTTCTGCAACGGAAGGTCACGTGTTTTTTTGTCCGGGCGCTCCGGTTTTCGCCCACCTCTGATTAACGATCGGCTCGATATGAGTGCAATAATCTTGAAAGGGCCGTAAAACCCACCCCCCCCCCCCAAAAAAAAAAAAAAAAAAAAAAAAAAAATTGATGAGCCGTGTCATCAAGATCTACATTGCTTGCCATCTTGCCTTTACTGTCAAATAGGGCGAACTCTTCTGAAATTCTTTTAATTCTCAACTTTCCTTGTCGTTTAGTTCTCAACTTTCCTTGTCTTTTAGTTCTCAACTTTCCATCTCTTTTAGTTCTCAACTTTCCTTGTCTTTTAGTTCTCAACTTTCCTTGTCGTTTAGTTCTCAACTTTCTTTGTCTTTTAGTTCTCAACTTTCCTTGTCGTTTAGTTCTCAACTTCCCTTGTCTTTTAGTTCTCAACTTTCCATGTCTTTTAGTTCTCAACTTTCCATGTCTTTTAGTTCTCAACTTTCCTTGTCTTTTAGTTCTCAACTTTCCTTGTCGTTTAGTTCTCAACTTTTTTTGTCTTTTAGTTCTCAACTTTCCTTGTCTTTTAGTTCTCAACTTTCCTTGTCTTTTAGTTCTCAACTTTCCTTGTCGTTAAGTTCTCAACTTCCCTTGTCTTCTAGTTCTCAACTTTCCTTGTCTTTTATTTCTCAACTTTCTTTGTCGTTTAGTTATCAACTTTCCTTGTCTTTTACTTCTCAACTTTCCTTGTCGTTTAGTTCTCAACTTTCCGTGTCTTTTAGTTCTCAACTTTTAATTGCTTCCTGTAAATGAGAAATAAGTATTTGTCTGGGTCGCTTGTTTGTCATTCGTCCCAAAGTTACTTTAAGATCTAGAACCACCCATGCGAATGTCCACGTGATCAATGACGTTAAACGATTGTGTTGTATGAAAACCGGTTATCTGTAGCCGCGCTAATTCCATCTGCCGTGTCAAGTGTGTTCTGTGTAATTTATTTGTTTGATTTATGGTTTAACGCCCCCACCCCACTCAACACTGTATAACGTTGCTTTCAATCTTGTCGGACTTTTACCCGACATTGAGATGAAATGTCCTCTCAAGCCCTATCGCCTAAAGAAAACGATGGGGTTTATAAGTATGGACGGGCCGACTCGCACCGCATTGCCTGGGCAGGCTTAGATCCTCTAATCGGTTTACCAGTGCTCGTGTGCGGTCGGTTTCAGCTCTGCGTGGAAGCATGATGCAGCCCATCTGTTTCTTCAAGCCCCGATTGGCAGTGGCCGGTGTTGTGTAAAAAATGGATGTCGACCCACATGAAGAATGCGGCGCCTGATCAGCGTTAAACTGTTTGCTTAAGGGGAATGGGAACACCTTCAGGGGAGGCAACTCCTGCAAAAGTATTTTTGTCTCCCATGTCAATAGGGGTCAACTCTTAAAAGACAAAAATTGCTCCTAAGGAGCAAATTCTTTCCTTTAAGAGTAGACCCCTTATTCAGCGGGACAGGGCATACAGAAAAGCGAACAGGAAGTCCCGAAAGTTGTCTCCCTTTGAAAAATGGCAGAAAAGCAGCCCAGGTGTTCCCATTCCCCTTAAAGGGTACAACAAAACAGCGTAACCCTTTTCCATGCCTACGCTACGAGACAATCGACCTCCATTGTCAGTGTTAGTCATGTTGCTTCGTAGCCGTTTCGCTGCAATAAGGTATGATTATCCTTTAATCACAATAGTTCGCCTGTCATTACTGACGATGGCCAATCTTAATCACATTTCGGAAATGTTATATTTGTGCGTTCTAAGATGGCTGATGAGACCAATTCTATCTCTGAACTGTCTGTTTCAGATAGAGCAACAGAGGCTATGGGAAGACAGCTCTGTTCTTGATGCCTTAGCTCTGGCTTTGCGCTGTGCGCGTTTCTGCTCATCTTCACTGATTCTTTTTGACTCGTATTTACTAGCACTTCTTCTGATGAGGCCTTGCTATGTCCTTTGCAATTTGTTTCAACGAGTTTGTTGGAATGTTGAAGTCCTTGAGGGAGGCTTTGAGGGTGTCCTTGTAGCGTTTCTTCTGCGTTTGCCCATTTCTGGTTCTCCATAGAGAGTTTTCTTTGGCAAACGTTCCTCAGGTATTCTAGTAACATGGCCTTTCCATCTTAACTTTGCAAGTTTCAGAAGAGTATGTACACTTTGCATCCCTTCCATGGTCTGGAATCCTGTCTTGCACTTAATTTTTAAGAGTTTTCTAAGAAAGCTTGTATGGAAGTGATTCGGTCTTTTTGGCGTGTTGTTGAACTGTTTCACATGCATACAATAGCGTTAGCAGCACCGCAGCTGTGTAAACTTTTAGTTTTGTGTCAAGCCTTATTCCACTTCAGTTCCTTACACTACCACTTAGGCGGCTAAATGCTGCACTACCTTTGGCATTCCTGGCATTGCCTTCATCATCAATGTGCATGACGCTTGACAGTGTGCTCCCAAGGTAGGTGAACAGCTTACCACTTGCAATCTTTAACCTTTCACTGTGATGGTGGACTCTTTGTAAGACTTGTCAGGTACTGACTGGCTGTTAGACAAGCTCAATCTTTTTGATGCTGATTTTGAGGTCATAGCTATCACTTGATAATAGGATACTTGATCTATACCTTTTTGCATCTTCTCTTCTGTTGGAGCACCTTTTGCCATGTCATCAGCAAAGTGGAACTCATCTAGCACCTCTGTACCTTGAATTAGGTTTGCAACTTGCTGAGATTAAAAAACTTACCATCAAAGCGATACCTAATGGGTATACCATTGTCACCATCCTATAAAGCATCGTTGAGCCCAGCAGAGAACATGATGCTGAACAGTGTTGGGGTTAGCACACAGCCTTGCTTGACTCCGTTTGTCACAGGGAATGGATCTGGAAACTCATTTCTCTTAAAGCTGCCTTGCTGTGAAGATCATGTCAATTGTGCCTCCGTGTTTTCTAAACCCAAACTGGCTTTCAGACAGAAGCCCTGACTGTTCAAGATGCTCTTCATTCGGTTAAGAGAACTCTTGTAGCAACTGACAGTAAAGAGATGCCACAATGATTGTCCTGAAAATTCTTGAGGAATTGCTTCTTTTCTCCACAATGTGAAATAACTCTGTCATCTTCTTTGCAACTGGAGTATCCCCTTCTTTGTATGGCTCAGCAGGTATTGCATCCGATCTTGGAGCCTGGCAAGATGGCAGAAGATTTATTGCTTTCATTTTTTAAGAAACGGCTAACCCGTCAAGCAGCATATTGCATTCAACCTATGGTATACTGTTGATAGAATCATTATTGATAGAAGATGAGCGATTAAGACCACTATCAAAGTGCTTAGCCCATCTTTTCAAGACTAGTTCTATCTGCAATGAGACAAAGGTAGGTTCCTGAGCTCTGGGAACCTTAAACTGTTTTAAGTGCATCAAAGACTTTCTTCATATCCTATCTGTCTGCAAAGGGCTGGATTTTATCAGCTTTATTGCTCAGCCAGGAGTCGTGCATATCCCTGAGTCTTGTTTGGACTGTCATGCAAATATCTGAATAGGTGTCCTTGACAGATACTGAGCTGGTATCACTGAGGTATGCCCTGTGTTTTTGGTACTTCTCTTCAAGGAGTCTCTTGATTTCTTCGTCATTCTTGATGTTTACGAGATACTGGACCTAGGGAATTCATTGCTGAGTAGTGAACGGTGTCTTTGAAGACTTCCAGTTCACTTCTGGATCATCTTAACTGAATTTCACTGTATCTAGTCTTATGCACATGTCATGGATGAAGGCTTGCCTCTTGCTGTCTTGTTTCAGCTTAGTAACATTCCGTCTCTTGGGCACTTTCTTGCATTGTGTACGCCGTGCAGGCTGGATGCGCAGTTTGTGTATGTTGAAAACAAGCCTGTGATCTACCCAGTAGTCCGCAACACACACAGTCTTTGCCATTCTGACATCCTGTATGTCCTTCCTTCTATGACATAATCAATGAGTTGCCATTGTTTGGAGCGAGGATGCATCCATCATGTCTTGTTGCGAGTTGGCAGACTGGGTTTGTGTTCACAAGTTCATGCTCTGCACACTTCCTCAAAAAGAGGAGGCCATTGCTATTGCACATTCCAACTCCTTCATTCCCAATCACTCCTCCCAGGTTTAATGATCTGGGCCAACTCTAGCATTGAAGTCTCCCTGGATGAAGAGTTTATCTCACCGGGGTGTAGCAGACATCACAGAGTCCAAATCATCATAGAACTTGTCTTTGACCTCATCTGGGTTTGTCATTGTTGGTGCATAGGCATATACAATAGCTGCATGCCTCTTACCAGGTAAGGATAGTCTCAGCGTCATCAGGCGGTCATATATGCCTTTTGGAAAGCCTGAGAGCTTGCTGATAAGGCGTGGTATGATGGCGAAGCCTTCTCCGGCTTCACGCATCTTTGCGTCTACTCCAGAAGAAAGTGTAGCCACCATCATCTTTTATTTGCCCTTCCTCTGTAAGGCGCGTCTCACGCAGAGCTGCAAACTCGACTTTGTAACTATGAAGTGCGCTACCAACTAGAGCTATACTTCGCTGTGGTCTGTCTGAACCGGCCTTGTCCATCAAGGTGTGCACATTTTATGCGCCTCACCTTTATCTTCTGTCTTCTTGTTAGACCGCTAGATGGGATCCTAGCTGATCGCGGTTAACCAGCCAAGGGTTATGAAGCAGGCATTTGTTCAGGGCACCTTTTCTAGCCCCTTCCCCGTGCTTAGTGGGCGAGCAGTGTGATCCTGAAAAGGTCTGCTCAGTCATTCAGTTCGGCTGCCGAATTCCCCATACTGCTTCATTCTTAAGGAAAACGACCATATAGAACCAAGTCGCCTGTGTGCAAGTCCGAAACTACAGCTACCAGTGTATCCTTACCTGCTGCTTCGCCGCTCGCCCAGGGCTTTTTGATTTTTTTTTGCATACATGTGCCTGCAGTGACTGTGTATTTTTAAGATGGCATGCGCTGTGGATTGGATTATAGTGAGGGAGTGGTGGGCAGTATCAACCTCAATCTCTCATCCTGACCTAGCTGGATCCAGAGGCAAGACATTGACGAGACATCTGGAGCTTAGCCCGGATGCAATTTTATGACATTGACTTCTTAGGTTTCTGGTCATGATCTTCATGCTCCAAGAAATGCTGCTGCATCGTCGTTTGGACCGTTGAACAAGAGAATTGAGCCAGCGCACGACATAACCTACAATAAGACACATGCGCCCATCGAAGACTCAAGATCAGCCTGCGAATCCATATAATCCAATCAGAGACTTCTCTTGCTGCATGAAGTAGCATTGGGTTCTTAGCGATCATTAGAGCGCCCAACGAAGACTGATCAGACTGCGCGGATGCGCAGGCTGGTCTGACTCTTCGTTTGGCGCACATGTCTTATTGTAGGTTTTGTCGTGCGCTGGCTCAAATGATTTCTTCCGCCCCAGCTGCCGAAGCAGACTTTAGTAGATTATATTTTCTTGTCCTTTGGGATCATTGATTCCATTTTGGAATTTTGAAAATATCTGAGGGTGACTGATGAGGCCTAATTGGCCGAAACTAGCTAGTCTGGCACAGAAAACAGGTACACTCAATATTTTTCACTTCTGTGGCGTATTCCTTGCTTCCAAAGGATAACTCTTTTATAGAACATATTTACATACATGGAACAGGCAAATCGAGATATGCAGGTTTTTGTTTGGAGATGCCTTCTCCTAGATGGATTGCCGACCACGGCTTTAGAGCCCCACCTGTCCTTGCAGTGGTAGAGAACCGGAGGAACACGGAGCCAGTCCACCCAAAAGGGGGAGTCAGTATCTAATAAAGAAAGAGTTAGTCCCCTAGGCTAGGCTTTGTTTAGGGGCCTATAACCCCTAGGTGAAGTGCCAACCAAGGTTACGGGTTCACCTACCAAAGTTAGCTTTGTTTAGAGAACTAGCAACTCTTAGACGGGTTGCCCTCCCGAGGAATCGAGTCCCATCTGCCTGCATGCAACAGGTTGTACTGGCTTATATGTAACCAGTAACAGGAATGAACTTTACTTATAACTTTTACTTATAACTTGACTAGTTACTTTCATAATACAGAACCTAGCATTTTCAAACGGCGTCATTCCTAATATGTCTTCCCAAGAAACAAATAAGAATATTGTTTAAACCAAGAAACATATGGTTAGGTCTGAGGCCGTAAAACTGAAATAAAAACAACAATCAGACCTAAAAACGTACATCACTACTTCAAAAGAACGACATATAATTTTAACCGTGGGCTCTGTTCACGAAGATATTAAAATGGAGTATATAGAATATATTTTTTTCTCTAATAACAGGACTGTATCCTCGTGCTAATATTTATTGAAATTAAATGCAAGAAAAGTAAAAAAAAAAAAAAAAAAAGAACAGTGGCCTTTGTTCATTGTATAAGTAAACCTGTCTCTAAGTAAACCTGTCTATCTATTCGGTTTCAGCATAGGGAGCGCTTAGTTTTCACGTATAAAAACACGCACAAAAAACTAATTATCATCTAGTATTAATTTAATACCTACAAAGTTATTTCGCGTGAATATGTTAAATAAATGAATAATTAAAATAAAAACGATTAAAACGATTATTGAGTTGTTTTATTTTGTTTGTGGTAAGTTTTACAAATTATGTTTACTTTAAGCTAACCCAGATCAGACGCCACGTCTACATTATTTGCCAATGTCCCCACTGAAGTGGGATACTACGCATACATGTACGTGGGTTTGTGTGAATGAAGTTGAATGTGGTAACGGGCCTCCATCATCCATGGCCTAGTGGGTAGAAGCGCTGACTTTTAAGCATTAGGTCTCTAACCATTGACGGTTCGAACGGCCTGGTTCGGGTCACATATTCTGCAACGAAAGGTCAGATGGGGTTCGCCCACCTATGTTTAACGATCGGCTCGAATTAAGTGAAATAATCAGAAGGTGTGTGAAGATATCACCTTTCTACTTGACAATATTTACATAAGATTTGGTTCTAAGTTTTTAAGACAAGTTGTGGGTATTCCGATTGGTACTAATTGCGCATCACTTGTGGCCGATCTGTTTTTCTTTTGTTATGAGAGAGACTCCATGGTGTCCCTTTCTGCTGAAAACCAGTCAGAATTCATTGAAGCTTTTAGCTCCACTTCTAGATATTTGGATGATTTATTAAATATTGATAATACCTATTTCGATGGTTTGATCAGTCAAATTCACCCCCCCCCACCCAGAACTTCAGTTAAATAAAGCAATTTCTTCTGATACCGAGGCCCGTGTTTGGATTTACATCTATCTATTGTAGATGGGTTTGTTTCTTGTAAAGTTTATGATAAACGCGATGATTTTGATTTTGAGATTGTAAACTTTCCTTTTTTTGGATGGTGATGTTTCACGTGCGCCATCCTATGGCGTTTATATTTCACAATTCGATTTGCCAGAGTGTGTAGTCATGTAACTGACTTCAACACTCGTAATAAATTGTTAACGGCTAAACTTCTTAATCAGGGTTATCGGTACCATAAACTACGCAAAACCTTTTCAAACTGTTATAGACGTCATTCTGATTTAATTTCAAAATTCAGTACTGGGCTTAATTATCTTCTGCAACAAGGTCTATCGGAACCCGAATTTTATGGTGACTAAGTATATAAATTTAGAAAAAAATTATAACCGCAATGACTTCAGCACCCAATTTCGTAAAATCATTCTTCGATATAAAAAGATTTGGTACAACATAAATGTTATAAGACAGACTGCATGCATGGTAGTTAACCCAATCACGGTTGACAACTTTGCTTCCCTCTTTAATTGCACGCCGGTGGATCAGGCCTCAGATTCTATGACGGTTCCAACGTAAAGGCTTATGTTGGTTGGTACCTGATACACTGACTCTGGTCGGGCCCATCCGAGTCTAACTGTTGGTTTTCTTTTGCTCCAGCATTTCTGTTGTTTCTTGCTTCCGAGTCCTCACCGTTGTTTCATCTCTGTGGTTGTTTGTTTTTTGTGTTCACGGAGATGTTGCATTTATGAGTTAGGATGCCTTTATGCAGACTGAACAAATTATCTGTCTTAATTGCGACGGAAGTGAGGGCGGGGATTGTGGCCACGTGGGGTCGATTTGGGCCCCCCAGTGGAATTTGTTTCCGCTGATCACTCCAAGGCGGTTCTTCTGTCGCGGTTTGTTTTGTAATGGTTTGTCTTTGGGTGTTTGTATCGCTTATGTTGTTTTATTTTGGATAGCCTTTTGGCCATTTTGTGGGAAAGTAACTGTCCTTTTGGCTTTCCGATGTTGGTGTTTCCGTTGAGGTCTGTTGCTTCATGTTTGTGTTTTTTACCCTTTGGTGTCTCTGATGGGAGCTGTTGGTTAATTGTATCGATTCCTGACCATTGCCTCCACTTCTATTTTGGAAGGGCGTTTTTACCAAAACAAACAAACCAAAAAAAAAAAAAAAAAAAAGTCATTGCTGATTGTCAAAAGTTTCTATAAAAGAGATAATGACTACAATATGGAACTGAAAACCTTAGTGTACATTTTTTTCTGGGCCAGCTAGCTAGTTTCGACCAATAAGGACTCATCAGTGGCTCTCCAAGATTTGTTTGTTTGTTTGATTCGAGGTTTAACGTTCCCATCAACACTGTATAGGTCAAATTGATGACATTTCTTCCAATTTTGTGGGACTTTTACCCGACATTGAGATTAAATGACATCTCAAGCCCTTCTACCCAATGAAACCAAACGGGTTTATAAGCATGGACGTTGGGACTCGTAATCGGTTTCAGCTCTGCGTGGAAGCAATCATGCAGCCCATCTATTTCTTCTAACCCCGATAGGCGGGGCCCTCAACGACCATTTTACTAGTTGGTTTAAACATATTTTATTCAGATAGGTTTACAATACAAAAATCATACACATATGCAAACAGTGACTAATTGAAAGGATAAGAACGAAAGCAGCAGCTTACAGAGTTCTTCTCCTAAACATCATGTAATTGTATCTTTAGTGGCGACTTTTACAAGTTTAACATGCTGAATAAATACAGAAATAATGCGTAAAAAGTGAGATACGAAAAATAACCAAACCGGGTATGTCGGGCAGAGGGCAGGGATACAGGCACACAGTATAGCCGGAGTCATTGAATGTCGACACATGCAGTATCCATTTGATAATTTTATGTACATGATCAAACTATTCGCCATGTGGGACTTTATGTAACATTCACCGGAGATTGTCGATAATTATTGGTTTTCCGGTACACATGCTGACAGTCATGCTACTTACCGATTTGCATTAGCTTTATAGGGAAAACTTCATTTAAACCTTTATAACTTTATTACATTTAAATGTAAAATTTAAATTTTGTTATAATTTTGTAGAAAAATCCAAGAGCTTTCTATTGATATATTTTTTGTTCGATTTAGAATTAGAAAAGATCTTCTTGCTTCCCTATTGTATTTAGTTACAGCCCTGTATTTCCCTTAATGGTGTCATTAAAAATAGCGAAATCATGTATCTAACCGATTTTGGAACAGATTTATTCTTAAATTAATTTTGTAAAGTTTTAAATTCTGTTGGATCCAGATGGTGAATTTTCCAAACTTTACAAAGATATAAGTTAGACTATTCTGACATTTTATCTTTTTGCTTCCCCGTACTAGCAAAATTGCGCTAGAACCGAGTTGCACTATTGAACTTTTCGGTCGAAAATTGCCTAAGTCCACACAGTTACTATTCACAATAGCTTGAAATTAATGTTTAAACAAACAAATGATCATTTACTGGCAGAAAATTGGCGTTTGGAATTTTTTGGAAATATTCGTTTTAAAGTAATTAGTCGACAATGTATTATTATTCATATTGTTTGTAGTATTATGCCGGTTTTTTGTCTTTTTATTTTCCGTAAATAATAGAATATTTTTTCTTCTAATCAGCCAAAGACAAGTAATCGGGGCGGTTCTAACGAGCACCCACAATCTGTCTTTTTGAGCAGAAATAAAAAATTATCACCAATTATCATAATAGAAATTTGTAGATAATTCAATATTATGTCTGTCGTAATGGCTTGCCACGCGGCATATTATTGTCATTATTTTTACCATATTGCAACATATTTATGTTTTGACATTACGTTAACGAGTGCATGAAAAATCTATACCCAGGTAAACCCAACTTTAAATAGAGAAAAGTTGGGTTTACAGGAGTATATATTATCATTCTAAAGACTTATTTCTGCTCCAAAATATAGATTGTGGGTACTCATTAGAACTGCCGCATTACCTCATTGAGACGGTTCTAACGAGTATCAACAATCTATTTTCTGAGCATAGATCTGATAACTATCACTTATTGCAATTTATGGAGCCATGGAATATATGGCCTTATCTTACATATGCATGCTATGCAAAGCCAGGAACATACTACATAAACGGTCAGGAGCTAAACCTCGCGGAGAAAAAATAAAAATTAAATCTTTATCAAAATCAATCTTAAGCGCTGATATTGCGCATCCAAGTGTAGGGAGGGGTTGTCTTTGATAAACATTTTTTTCTGATGTCAGATCACGATGCGCTTTGCCTAATTGTAAACGCTCTATAGTTTTGTCGGAGTGATTTTAACCCACTGTTTTACTCTACATTTTAAACATGCCCACTTCCACTTTTAGGGGTGTCTGATTGCTTTTATTTTTCTTAATTTTTGTCAGAAAAACCCATGTTTCATGCAAACAGTGTAGGTCCTGATCAGACTCCGCATTCTGACGGTCTGATCTGGGCCTGCACTATTTGCAATATCCATTTTATGGGACTCTACGCTTAGTTAAATGGGTTAATCAGACAATGGACTTGGTTATATTAGACCCAGCAAGCAAACAGCGACCTCTCCAAGACAGCGAAATTAATATCAGCTATGTACATCCGAGCAGTCTGATCAGAGTCTTCACTAGACGATCGAGGGATAGCAAAGGACCCACATGTTTACCCACGCGGAAAGAGAAGACTCAGACCAGACTGCGCGTGATGCGTAGGCTGATGTGAGTCTTCGCTGTACGCATATGTCTAAATGAAGATTTTTCTGTGCACCGGCTTAATATTTGTTTAATGACAGCGCTTTTTTAAGTACCTTGTATTACATAATTACGTCGATCATCAATTTCATGTTGATTTCACACCTTTACGCACGCACGGACGCACGGCGGACGAAAAGTGATCCTAAAAGCTCACCTCGTCACTACGTTACAGGTGAGCTAATAAGGCTTTGAAAATGGTCGGCCTATTGTATGGCAAATTAGCAGTTTAAAACGCGAAAATTTAACAAGAAAACCATTCTTGACTATTATCCAATTTTACAGAGTCGCTGTGATGCGTCCGTCTGTCAACCTATCCATAATGGTCCGGATAATGATGTTTATAAAATAAAAAATATATTGAATGGTTTTTTTGCGATAGCAAGTTCCTTCGCAACTATATATTTAAAAGTAGTCCCGTCCGGTCTCTGTGTCAGGTCAGGTTCATTGCTGCTACAGGTTACATGTATTTCTTAATTGAACACTGACTCCCACTATTAGGCGGACTGGCCTCGCGTTGCTTTGTGCACATCTGTGGTCGTCCAACGAAACCCTGTATTGGTGCATGGTCATTCTGGCTGTGCGCATGGAAGGCATGGAACTCATGGTGGTTCCTCTGCGACTGCAAGGGTTATATGGAGCTCTCAAGCCCTGGCCGGCAATCCATCTAGGAGAAGGCAACTCAAAGCAAAAACCTAAATATCTGGATTTGCTTGTTCCAGCTATGCACCCGGGCTTAGCTCAAGATGTCTCGACACTGTCTTGCCTCAGGATCCAGCTAGGTTAGGACGAGAGAGTGAGGTTGACTCTGCGCGTCTCTCCCTCACTATAATCCAATTTACAGCGCATGTTATCGTAATCATATACACACAGTCACTGCAGGCAGGCACACATATGCATGAAACTCAAAAAGCCCTGTGGCGATGGGCGAGCGGCGAAGCTGCAGCCAGTAACATTTTTCAAATATGATTAAGATGGATCATTGTCAAGAACTATTATTAGCCCCGTCCAACCCTCAGTCTGTCCGTCCAAAACAACAGAGTATGTTCCAGGTACGATATTACCAATGACTTGGTACGAACTGACTATGCTAAATTCATTTCGTACCCATTTTGGTCAATTCGTACCCGGAACGAAATGACCAAAACGGTTACGAAATGACTTGGGTACGAAATGGTTGTTAGTGGGTACGAAATGACCAAAAAGCAGGTACGAAATGACCAAAATGGTACGAAATGACTAGGGTACGAAATGACTTGGGTACGAAATGACCGGTTATCATTGAATATCATTGCAAATCAAATATCAAGAAATGTCGTCATTAAGATGAGCCAGCCCATGAGAAAAGGGTACTTATCACATTGGCGAACAGCAAAGGCCTAGGCTAGCCTGCGCATTCGCACAGTCTCGTCAGAGCCTTTGTTGTTCGCAGTCATGTAGTGTGGGCCTAGAAGAAGGTCCAGGTAAAGAGCCATGCTTCTCACCCTATTAAGTGGCTTCGCATGCGCATTTGAAGAATCATAAAACGGACAATTCTAAGAACTTTTTTCTCATGAGTCGGCATATTGACAAGCATTTTATTTGATTTTTGTATATTTATGTACCGTATGTACATTTTTTCATTGTTTGGTCTGTTTCCCCAGCTTGTTGAGTGGTCTATTTTTAAGTATCTATGCGGGCGGATGTGCTTACCCCGCCACGGACCTGTTTTGTTTGTTTTTCTTGTGCCGAATAACTGCAATAAAGGATTAGGCTTATTTTATGGATTTAGTTCCCTTGTAGACATTTTGGAAATGTGAAAAAATGCAGGTTTGTTATCGTAATGCTGAGCCTTCCTATATCCATGGTAGTAGTGTTTGCTAAGACAGTATCTAAAGGAGTTGTGAGTTGGCAGTTGTCTCACTTCTATTGCTAGATTATTCCATTCTCTAAGTGTTGACGGCAAGAGTTCTGATGGTTTGAAGATCATTTGAGTTTCTCAATTTATAACGGGATTAGTACTAACTTGTCGTGGCACAAAGGAGGAAGGATAGGTAGTGCTAAGTTGTTGAACATTTTGTAAAATAAAGTAAGTTTATTATAATGTCGCCTTTGTTGAAGTGTGATCCAATAGACTTCTTGGTACAATTTATTTAAGGAGACTAGTATATTTGAGCCTGTTACTATCCTTGCTGCATCAATCTGATTTTTTTTTTCAAGTTTTTTTTTCGTATTGAGAATAATCCCAGATAACATCTGGATAATCCAAAATTGGTCTTACAAAAGCTATATAAATAGTTTCAAATGCTTTTTTGCCGAGTTTGCACTTAAGTTTCCTCATTGCATTTATTCAAAACCAGGCTTTCTCTTTTATATAAACAATCTTTTTGTGCCACGAACAATCCTGAGAAAAAGATAAGCCAAAGTGTTTGCGGAAGTCTATTCATCAATCTGAATGTTTTGCATAAACAAAGGTGGGTGGTTTGGTTTGATTAACGTACGTGTCATAAGGAAAGCTGCACTCTTTTATGAGCCAGGGAGCAGTCCATCTGGTAACTTGGTCGAGATCAGAATTCAGACAGGTAGCAGCTGAAACATGAAAAGGCTAGTGTCTTCAGCAAATAAACGGATATTTGAACCGACGTCGGTGACTATCTCATTTATGTACAATATTAAGAAGAGTAGGCGGCCTAGAATTTATCCCTGAGGTACACCACCATAATGTTTGTCTTCTATCTGAAAAATAGTTTCTGAACCAATGAAGAACTGATCCTGTGACACCAACAGCTTCAAGTTTATACACAAAACCTGAGTGTCAGACACGATCGAATGCTTTGCTGGTGTCACAGAAAACAGCTTTTACTTCTTTGCCAGCATCGAGTGCTTAGCAGAAAGTGTGATATAAGAATGTAAGCTAATTAAATGAAGAGAAGATAGGATGTTCTTGTTTTGAAGATGATTGTATATGTGCTTGAAAACAAGTCTCTCGAAAAGTTTGTCTTCAGATTAGAGTAAGGCATTTCGGCGGTAGTTAGAAATAATAGATAAATAACCTTTTTGTGGCGAAGGGGACAGGGGATTGGGGCGCAGGAGATACATTAGCGTCTTTGTAAGACGTTGGGAAGATCCCATAACTCAAACATTGGTTGAACAGAGTACAGAAAGGCAAGAAGAGCTCGTCCGACAGTTCCCTCAGAATACGATTACCTAAAAGTGAGGGTGAGGGTTTGGATACCGCAAAGTTAACTTAAACCCACCAGCAATTTTACTTACCGTTACAGGTCGGTGCTTTTGCTGTGGTTCCTTCATGTTTTGTATTTGTGGTTTCGATTCTTTCTCTTATAATATATGTAGTTACGTTGATGATTCTAATTCATCCCCCTTTTGGTTGTTCATTTTTAGTTACGATTGTCCTTCCAGTTTAATGATTTTCATGTTGGTGAGTCTGATTAATTCCCCCATTCTTATATTGCTCCGTTTTAGTTAGGATTCACTGATGAGTTAGAATACCTTCACGCAGACCAAACAAATAATTGTTTGGCCCAAAGTGACAGTGAGGGTGAGGGGTAACTTAAACCGACCAGTAATTTTACTGACCGTTCCAAGTCGTTGCTTTTGCTGTTTTGTGTTGGTGGTTGGGATTCTTCCTTAATGAAATATGTTACTACGTTGATGATATTTATTCTTCCCTCTTTTTGCTTGTTCATTTTGATCCTTTGTCCTTCCTGTTTATTTTTTTCTCATGTAGGTGATTCCGATTCTTTCCCCTCGTATGTATATTGCTCCTTTAGTTAGGTTTGGATATTTTGAGTCACCGCCTGTTTGGAAAAAAGCTGCTGACTCGATTTACCTGTTGTCCGTTCTGTTTACTGTCGTCGTTCTATGTTTTGTCTTTTTTCCCTAGTTATACTGTGGAAATAATTTGGGATCTGACTGTATCAGTTCCTGGTTGTTTCTCTTTTTAATTTTTCTACTTTGAGAGTATGTATGGTTGACTATACTTCGAGTGGTATGAGAGTGTTGCTACTTAACTAGGTAGGATAAGAAGGTTGGGGCAAGTCGGGAAGGATTTAGCTGAGATTGTGCTTGTTGCTTTGTCCGTTTCATTTGTTGGTATAGAAATGGACCTCCAACACCACTAAGAATTATAATCATGTTCCTTATTGCTAACTAAAATAATATCAATAAAAGAAGAAGAAAGCTCTGTATAGTGTGTTGGCTGACAGATAGTCTGGTGGAGAGAGAAACGAGTACAGAATGAGTCAACTTTCCAATTGACGTCGCCAGAGATTATAATGTCTGCAATGCCAGTTTCAATAGCGAGTACAATAGAGTCATATATGTTACGTGTATAGTTTGCATCAGTATTTGGGGCCCTGTAAAAAAGATCAAAGAATTTTTTCTTGTTATTTGCCACT
This sequence comes from Lucinisca nassula, assembly GCA_963580285.1. NCBI lineage: Eukaryota > Metazoa > Mollusca > Bivalvia > Lucinida > Lucinidae > Lucinisca > Lucinisca nassula. The sequence goes on from OY757021.1 coordinate 50,687,659, forward strand.
TCTACCCAAATGCATTCTAGACCTCTAATTTCTAAGTCATTATGGCGTTTATATCGAATTTCTTACTTTATTTCAAAATGACATCCCATGTGAGCGTCGCCAAGATGGTCATTTCGTACTGGTTTATTGTAAGATTGAAGGAGCAGAGCATCAGTGTTAGATGATGATTTTGTGTTTTACGACGCGTCAACCCTCTTTGTGGGTCATCGGTGTTAGTGATTTGACTGAGCCATGTCCCAGTAAATGCTAAAATGTCAAATTCGAAGAGTTCTGCATGTAAGATGTCTTGGATATTTAAGAGGAATGGGTGCGCCTTCAGGGGAGGCAATTCCTGCAAAAGTATTTTTGTCTCCCATGTCAATAGGGGTCAACTCTAAAAGAAAAGAATTTGCTCCTAAGGAGGAAATTCTTTCCTTTAAAAGATGACCCCTTTTTCAGCGGGGCTTTCTTTATAGAAAAGCGAACAGGAAGTCCCGAAATTTGTCTCTCAGCGGGGCTTTTCTTATAGAAAAGCGAACAGGAAGCCCCGGAATTTGTCTCCCTGTGAAAAATGGCTGAAAAATATATCAGGTGTTCCCATTTCCCTTAAGATACTCTGAACATTATATTGAACGAAGGAAAGATGGTAGTTTAGATACGCTTTGATTAAACTTTGAGTCTTACATTTCAGGATGTGTGCAGAGTCGGCAAACGATGAGCATTTTCAACATTATAGATGTTGTGTTGGTTCCCCTGTTGGCGTTTCAACTTGTTCTCGGAAGTCCAGATGGTGCACCTGCTTCTGCCTGTGATAGTATGATCCCGGAGCACGAAGTGTCGGCAGAGAATAGCAGTTCTCCATATACTATAACTCCCTCTGCACCAACATACAGTTGTGGAGTATCCATTACAGGTATACATATAATTATGGCATACCCTTTATATGTTTTTGATATTAGCAACGGAGACATCTTTATAACACCCTGCTAACTCTCTTTGCAAGTAGTTTAGGTAGTAGTACGAAAACGTTAATCCATAGACAAATGGCTAATATCAATGTTCAGACCAACGGACATGGACTCCAGAAGAGTGTAATCAGGCGTCCTAGCAACCGAAAAAAGTATTAAAAAAGAGAATAAAATGAAAATAAATAAATAAATAAATAAATGAATAAAAAAAAACAACAAACAAACAAACAAATAAACATAAAATAATAAAAATAAAAACTATCGTGGGGATATCTATTGTTGATTTCTTTATTACATGTTACAGCAGAATACTTTAACAACAAACTCGTCTTCTCTTGGCAGAACATACATGTACATCAGTATATATTAAGTAGAATAAATGTCATTTATAATCCTGTTTGCGTTATTTAAAACATTTACAACACGTTGAAGTCACTTTAGTAATTCTAATGACAAAATGGCTTTCCATAAAAAAAAAACATTTTAATGCCAATTCGCAATCCGCAACGGATGTCCATACAGTGGTTTCTAATTACCTATAGTTTAAGCATTTTATATGCAAAAAATCAGCTGTCCTACTTTCCGACTTACAACTGAACCCTTTTGAAATCAAAGTACTAAAAGTACTAATTGAAGGTGATGGTAGAAAATCCTAGCTTTAACATTGGACCATTTCTTTTCATTTTATTTATTTATTTTTTTATTTTTTAAAAAAAGTCAATGGTTTTGTATGATTTTAGTAAAGTGATAGCAGACAAACGAAATGTCAGAAACAAAACTGAGGATCGAACGGTGCATGTTGTGCATCCCTTCTTATATCAATGAGAATGATTCGGGAGACTCTTATCTATATATACTACAAGCAAACAAGATAATTTCAGCTGTCTACAAGTACTCATGTTCGGACGATTTCAGGTCTGCGTGGAAGCATCATGCAGCCCAATATGTTTCTTCAAGCCCCGGTGGGCGTGGCTGTTATACAGTGATGACGGGGACGTAAAACGCCAAATCACACAAATCAACAAATACACATCAGTAAAAACAAGAAAATGCCTAACGGCACTATGGACGTTTTTTTTTCTTCAGTACAGTTTTGACGTCAGCAAACCTGCCACCTGCATAGCAAGAGTTGACAGAAGGCAACTTAGCTACATTTTGTTTTCTAAAAGAGATTAACAGACTGCAGCAATTCATACCCAACATTTGTGTGAAGTTAAATTTAAATCTATTTATAAATGTAGGCACTACAACGCTGACAAAGGTTTCCTAATAATAGACAGTGACCTTGACCTTGAGCCCAGCACCCGTAAAGTCAATATTGCTTGAAATAATAATTTGTTATACCCAACATTTGAGTGAGTGTATGCATGCATGGGTGTGTGCATGCATGCATGCATGCATGTGTAAGTGTGTGAATGTATGCATGCATGCATGCATGAATGTACATGCATGCATGTATGCATGTAGGTGTGCATGCATGTGTGAGTACATACATGCATGTGTGGGCGCATGCATGAATGTGTGTGTGTGTGTGCATGCATGCATGGGTGTATTTGTGCATGCATATGTGCATGCATGTGTGCTTGCATGCATGCGTGATGCATGAATGCATATGTGTGCATGCATGCGTGTGTGTGTTTATGCATGTGTTTGTGCATGCATGCATACATGAGTGCATGCACATGCATGCACAAGCATGTGCATGCATGTATATGTGCACATGAGTGCATACATGCATGCATGAGTGCGTGCATTCATGTGTGCATGCAAACATGTGCGCATGCATGTGTGTATGTGCATGAGTATGAGCACGCATGCATGTGTGCATGTATGCATATATGTATGCATAAGTCCATGTGTGCATGTTTGCATGAATGTATGCATGAGTGTGCGTGTGCATGCATGCCTCTATGAGCGTATGTTTGCATGCATGCATGAGTGTATGTGTGCCTGAATGTATGTTTGAATGCACGCACGAGTTTGGCAATTAGTACATGCATGCGTGTGTACAGGCATTTGTGTATGTGTACATGCATGCATGAGTGTGTGTACGCATGCATGCATGTGTGTTTGCGGACCCCGGTCCGATGCGCGCCAGCCCACCCGCTCGGACATCGCTATTTTAGAGGATGTTTTTTGTTTTTTTTTTGAAAAAAAAAAAAAAAAAAAACTTTGTACCCCTAAGAACAAAAGAAGAAGAATTTTTCAAGCCTTTTCATTGTACAAAACGAATTTGATATATTTGACAAAAACAAAAAGAAATTTTACAAACTTGCAAGTAATAATAACATTTATGTATTTTTATGAAAGAAAAAAAAACTGTCCTCCACCTGGAATTGAACCCAGAACACTCTGGTTCAGAGTTCCGTACTCTATCAACTGCACTATCAAGCTTGCAAGGGAAGTAAGGGAGGTAATGCAGAGAAAACTTCTTAAACAAACTTAAGTTCGAAAAATGTAAATTTTCAACAAAACTCTGGTCTTTGGTACCATCAATGGACTTCATATGAAAGAAATTCTATCAATGAAGCAACAGTCCTAATATGAAAGCAATCCACTGAAAAATAAAGGCAATATATTACTTTGAAAAAAGGTTAACCAAAAAGGTAAACTTCGGACGACGCCCGCCCGCCCGACGCCCGCCCAAACGGGCATCGCTATTCTAAAGGACGGATTTAAAAAAAAAAAAAGTCCAAAAAGGAAATATTCAGATACAGAAGAAGAGGAAACAAAGTCTGATATTTTCAGACCTGGGCTCAAACAAAAAAAAAAAAAAAAAGCCTCCTGAACCCATCAGAGCGGCCTCAACAAGACGGTTTTAACAAGCATCTGGAACAATCTTCGTCAGATAAGTATGGGAGACTAATCTTGCATTAAGCCGCGCTAAGCTGCTGGTTAAAAAAGCAGTTATTTTTCGTAGTTATCGGATTCTCTCTCTCCTACCTGTCCAGCGTAGGATATAATCCTATAATCACCAATAGGAATCTAGTGTTACTGTTTTCTTAATTATGCCCATTAATAATAAAAAATACACATTTAATCATTTTAGATTTTAACAAGTGACCATTATATTATAAGGCTTTCTTTATTGTCCGACAACTTTGGACAACAATAAAGCCAACTGCACATTGTTATTTTTAATATCAATTGAGTGTATATAAATTTTGTTAGGTACAGAAAATAGTAGATCCACAGCCCGGAATTAATATGTATTACCCCGTACTATAAACGTGAGTATTAAGGGGTTCCATGCAACAGTGAAGATAACTTCGCTCTATCTGTAGTAAAGCAAGTCGTAGTATTCCATTCATACTGTCATACTGTCAACTTATTCATTCAGTTATTAGTCCGCGATCTAGATTCTGAGCGAGTTCAGTTGACGTACTAGAGTTAACAAGAGTTAACTTGCATCAAAACGCGCCGAGTAGGAATACTGCGACTGCTAGAGTTCAACCCAGCACGGTATGAGAGTTCGAATAAGGCGGGCGGTGGAAACTTGTAAGTTAAACGAAATACGAAAATTGATTATTTCCAACTTCAGTTTGTTTGCAAAGTTGGTTCTGCATTTACAGGCAAGTGTTGGAAAAATCATGTTTATACTTTCGATTTGTAACTCGAGGGCAAACTCGATTGGTGTTGATGATATTTTCGTTCTCAATCGCAATCTGAATCGTTACTGGTGACGGAACAAATGACATTCCTTTCTTTCACAACGATCTGTGAGAAGGGAAGTTAGTCCCAAGCTCTCGTCAAAGAAGTAAACTTAGCTACACTGTCCTTTGCACCTCCCGCGGATGAAATAAACGAATGTGGAATGATGCTTCCAGCCGCTTCTAATTGAGGGGGGGGGATAAGGTCATCTGTTGGATGTTGACATGACCCTTTAGAACTCTGTACAACAGTAAGCCTACTATCTCCCCTACTTTTCTTGAGTTAACCTTAGTTGGTCAACTGAACTCGCTCAAAGTAAACTAGGTAATGTCAAAGCTGCGAATCGAGACCAATATGAAATCTAGAGCTAATTTTACGGCATTTTGCTCTGAAGTTCGTTGTTTGTGTAATTGGCTTCCTCAGTTTGACAAACTGCATGTCATTTTCACTTATCAAATGATACAGGCGCGTCTATTCATTAATATATGCAGACCTATTTTTCTTGAAGCATAGGAGTGATTCGTCATCGCGGGACTTCAGTGTCGATTGACATAAGAAGGTGACACCTGAAAGGTCATCATGCACCTTCTAAAATATTTTCTCATAAATTTAAGAATTTGCTGTTTTGACAACAGCTAGCAGTCCGGTTTAAGAGTAGACGGGTATGTGGGTAAAAACAAATTATAAAATGCACCGGACACCGGTCTTGCATAAGACCTATGCAACCGACAAATATGTTCTAGAAAGACTCAAATGGGTACACACATTCACCGAGTGTGAAAAGAGTCTTTGCATATCACGGTTTGGATAGCCAAGCTGTAGCGAAGAGCGAAGACTCTGATCTGGTCGCAAAGAAGCACAGATTTATTTGAGTATATACTGTAAACACAAATCTTCATGTAGGTCTTGCCATCTGTATGCCAGATCATCATCATCATCATCATCATCATCATCATCATCATCATCATCATCATCATCATCATTAAACTTAACTGGCTTCTTCTTCTTCTTCTTCTTCTTCTTCTTCTTCTTCTTCTTCTTCAGTAAGAAGGTGAAGTATTCATTTAATGCAAGAGTAACAAATTTTGAATGCGTGTCTACCATAAATACAACACATTGAGGTTTATATGTTTTATGCATCCGTTTTTCAGTGACCATACTAGGAGCGACTTTCCGAGGATTTTTGTGCCAGGCCCGGACAGCCGTACATAATTACTCTACTACTGTTGGTACACTCGGTGATTCGGAGGGTTTTTCCCTGAACCAGAATTGTGGGGCGGTAAGATCATTACAGTATCTGTAAACACTTCACCATCGTAATAAGCCATAGTTTCTGAACATGCTAAATGGGCGAGCATTTGTTGCTAAACATTAATTTGTCGGTTGTATAAAATCTCAATACATGTACTGTATATAACAACAGTGGAAATGTAATTGTTCAAACGAAAGTGTTGTTTAGAAGCTTTTTGCTTATATAATGAATGTCCGTATAATAGAAATAAAAGGGATTGACTGTAACAAAGACTGTCGAACTTCGACAGAATACAGTAAAATTCCTATATTAAGACCACCTTTGGGACTGTTAAAAAGTGGTCTTTTAGACCACTTTTGAACAGCCCCAAAGTTGGTCTCTGGCCACAGGACCTTGTATGCAGACACAAAGAAAGAATAATTTCAGTCTATGAAATAAGCACATGTACACTCCATATTTTCCAGTTCTGTGGTGTATTCTTTGCCTTTCTAGAACATATTTGACGTCACTACAGCTGCTGTCTGGGAATGTGTTTTGATGCCGTAAAAAGTCTCCCTGCACTACATCATAGTGTAGTTTATATTTTCTTGTACACTAGACAAGGAAATCCGCGATTTTACCCTGGGATAGAAATTTATGTTCTGATCCTGGTGTTCCGACCCCAAATCGAATATAATCGCGTGTTTGATAAATGCACTGGTTGATTACGACCTCGTATGCGCCGTCGTTAAGGTTGATGTCACAGCACGTTACGTGACGTCACTAAACATTCCTGCAGTGCCATCACAATATGGCGGACAACGGTAACCGAAGTAACTGCAGCATTAAAATCCGCTCTAAGAAATGGAAGGTATGCAAGAAAAAGAATCCTATATAAGTGTGAGGGGTGGATAGAAAAATCCGTCCCTCGGGATCACTGTCCGGCGTCACTCGGCAAGAATCGTGATGCCGGACAGTGACCCTTGGGACAAATTTTACCATCCATCCCTCACACCCATATAAGATTCTTATAATCGTCCATGTGACCCTCTTTAACTTCCTCTTCCTGGGTAGAAACCAGTACTAAACAGCGAAATCTGCTCTCTAAAGCTGTATCATATATCCCAACAAAAGAACAAAACTGATATTTTATCATTTCCTCAGTGTAGGACGCTGGATTCTTGCACACCAGACAAGGAAATCCGTGATTTTACCCTGGGATATAAATTTATGTTCTGACCCTGGTGTTCCGACCCCAAATCGAATATAATCGCGTGTTTGATAAATGCACTGGTTGATTACAACCTAATGCGCGGCGTCGTCATGCGTGACGTCACAAACATTCCTGTTGTGTCATCACAAAATGGCGGACGTCGGTAACCGAAGTGACAGCAGCATTAGAAATTCGCAATAGAAATGGAAGGTATGCAAGAAAAAGAATCCAATATGGGTGTGAGGGGTGGATAGAAAAATCCGTCCCTCGGGATCACTGTCCAGCATCACTCGGCAAGCCTTGTGATGCCGGAGAGTGTCCCTCGGACGAATTTTTCAATCCACCCCTCACACCCATATAAGATTCTTATATTCTTGCAATTCAACGGACCAACAACCAGAAATCAATCGCGATTGTCTTTAAACAAATTCCGGATATCACCGTAGCGGACACTATCACACTGGACTTGGACCGATCCGATTCAAATGTGACAGTGCACGTGATACGTTTCTAGCCAACGAAAAAGCGTATTTCATTTGCGATATGCACTAAATATCGTTAATGAGTGCTAAGCACTGTTTTGTGTTGTCATTTAGGGAAGGGCCCTGACACATTCAGATAACGAACACATGGCAGTAGTTGCATTCAGCTGGGAGCCATCCGCAGACCATGGATCGGTCATTATTGTGTAAGTACACTTTATCCGGGAATTAAGGTGCATACGAGTTGCGATAAGCAAATACGGACCTTCGCACAGAACCTACTGGGTACCTTCACTGTTAATCTACGTATTGGCGTGTTTAAGTTTTGCGTCCCACTTTCAACAAAGCAGACGGGACTTGGGTGTTTACTAATAAGCCAAAAGTCGCTAGAAGCCCGGATTCAATTCAAGGAGAGGAATGCGAGGGCGAGTCAATAAAAACAGTCCAACTTATTTCTGGGTGAGTTCGATCTCTTCTTTTTCGATGTAATTGTCCTCAAGAATGATAAACTTGGACCAACGCTGTTCCAGTGGCATCAGCACAGAACTGAAGAAGCCAGGGTCCTTGTCTCCGACCCACTCCTCAACTGCCACCACGACTTCTTCTTTGAACATGAAATGACGTCTACAAATTTGGGAATAGAAAAAAGTCACTTGGAGGTTTTTGTTTGATTTGATGTTAAACGTCCCCGTCAACACTATATAGGTAATTTTGGAGACGTTGCTTCCGATTTTGTGGGACTTTTACCCAACACTGAGATGAAATAACATCTCAAGCCCTGTCGCCCAATGAAACAAAGAGGGTTTATAAGAATGGACGGTCCAACTCGCATCGCTCTGCCTGGGCAGGCTTAGATCCTCTAAGCGGTGGGCCTCCTTGGCCTAGTGGATAAGAGCTCTGACTCTTAATCTTAAGGTCTCTCACCGCTGCGGTTCGAGCCTGGCTCGGGTCACATGTGAGACGCCTAGTTCTGCAACGGAATGTCAGGTGGTTTTTCTTCGTGTACTCCGGTTTTCGCCCACCTCTGATTAAAGATCGACTCGATGAGTGAAATAATCTTGAAAGTGCTGAAAAACCCAAACCAAATAAAAAAATCCTCTAAGCGGTTTACCAGGACTCGTGTTCGATCGGATTCAGCTCTGCGTGGAAGCATCATGCAGCCCATTTATTTCTTCCAGCCCCGATGGGCGGGGACGCTCACTTGGAGCTAAGTCCGGAGAATATGAGGGGTTCGATTTTAGCTCGTACCCATTCCGCTCAACAGCATGCATTGCAGCTTTGCAAGTCTGGACTCTTGCATTGTCCTGTTGGAGCAGACTCCCTTTGGAGAGATTACCGCGGTGTTTTTCTCGGACCACAGTTCTCAGTTGGTCGAGCAACTCGCATAAAACGCACCTGTTATTGTACTGCTTTGGCTAGAATGTCCAACATAATTACGCCTTGTGCGTCCAAAAATACAGTTGCGATCTCCTTGCCAGCAAAGGGTTGCGTTTTGAACTTCTTTGGTCTAGCGAGACCCTGGACCTACCCACTTGCGACTTTGCGTTTTATTCTCTGGCTCATAATAATGGACCTAGGTCTCATCTACAGTCCCCAGACGTGACAGAAAACCTTCTTCCTCTGACCTAATCCGCTTCAACAACGCGCTGCATACTCATGCTCTGGTTGCCATTTGCTCACCCTAAGGGATTTTGGCATCCAGCGGGCTGTTAGCTTGCGCAAACCAAAGCGATTACGGTACCATGTGAAATGTGCAATGCATTCACTATTTCTTCCACCTTAATTCGCCTATCAGAGTACACAAGATCCCGTTCTTTGTTTCACATTTCTTCATCGTCGGCATCTGATGGGCGTCCAGACCTGTTCTCGTCTTCAAAAGACGTTCTACCGCGCGTGAATTCCCCAGCCCAGAATTTAACTTGTGCATACGACGCTGCAGGAGACCCATAGACATTGGTCAATTCGCAATGTATTTCCTGACCAATTTCCCTTTCAATTACAGCAGGGTACTCAATGTTTGACAAAAAGCTTGCTTTTGTATAGTTTATCAACGACCTTTGAGAGTTCAAAGTTTAAGCGTGACAAGTCTATTCCATTTTTTTAGGGGAGGCAGGTTTCGGCTACCTTTTTTCTCATGATTTTAAAACTGTTAATCAATGTTTTGATATTTCCTTTACCTAGAAGTCATGGCCGAGTGGTTAATGTGATGTACTGCCTGTCACACTAAAAATCTTTTAGACGAGGGTTCGAGTCTCAGCGGCACATTTTTATATTTCTATTTAATTTTTCATTTTTATTTTATCTTTTTATGTTTAAAGTTATTTTTTATTTTACATTCATTATATTTTGTTTCCTTTGTTTTATTTTCACCAATTATATTTTTATGTCATTGTAAATCTTTAGATGCCGGCCTCGGTAGTTCAGTCGGATGCGCGTCTGACTGGTTATCAGGATTCCTGCCGGTGTCGGCAAGAGTCTTTTCTTGAGATTGATCATAAAATCTTTTCTATGGTCATTCCCTCCTTTCCGCTGCTTCAAGAAGGGCAGTTGTCAGTTTCTGGGAAAAAAAATGTGCACAATACTGGTTAACCGCTTACCAAAGAAAAGTGTGGGTAAGTAAACTGACCGTCTCAAAAATGACCAAAATAGTGTTGCCTGGGCCATAAAACCCCAATATAAACAGAAGAAACTCTTTCAGATACATTTCAACAGCGCATTTGGCTTCACTGACGGCTCACTCATTGTAACAATTTTGATAATACTTCTAGAATCCGAGTTGCAACGATTCGTTGTGCTCGTTCCATCTTTTTCAATAAAATGAATATACATCTTGTGTGATGGCCCCGCCCATCGGGGCTTGGAGAAATAGATCGGGCTGCACGATTCTTTCAAACGGAGCTGAAACTGACGGCACATGAGCAATGGTAAACCGCTTAGTAAGTCCGAGCCTGCCCAGGCAAAGTGGTGCGAGTTGGACCGTCCATGCTTATAAACCTATAAACCCGGTGGCAGGGTTTGAGATGTCATTCCATCTCAATGTCGGGTAAAAAACCCACAAAACTGGAAGCAACTTCTCCAAATTTGACGGGCACAATTAACCTCAAATCCATCAACACCCACCCCCCCCACCCCACCCCCCCCCCCAAAAAAAAAATCTCGTGTGATCCAATTTTATAGGCACGAAAAAATGTTCAGGAAATGTAAAAATAAAAGTAAAAAAAAAAGTAAAAAAAAAATCTCGCCAAGATTCGAACCTAGATCTCCAAGATGGCAATTGTGTTACTAAACTGTCTCGACCAGCCGTCAATCTGGTTACACGAAGCGTGAGATTAAAAATGTGATGGTAACTATCGCCCAGTGTAAAAACACCCACAACAGGCGACTTACCTAAAACACGGACGAGTCCAAAATTAAAAGTGCAGTCACGTCTCACTGCGTTTTGAAAGACTATATCTCTAACCATGTTTGACGTCCAATATCTTATGAGTGAATGATACGATAAGTATGCAATTTTGCCCGTATGCCTAAAACATATATTGAAACAAGTTGGTTTCTTTAAAAAGCATCCAAAGGAAAGGTCTGCCGCTTTCTACTCAGCCGAATAACCAGAGCTCGTGTTTATGAAACACTTTGCCTCCAACTTCTTGAGCCATTAATCATTTTTGAGATATCTTGCTTTCACAATGAAAATGCTGAACATTTCAAAGGGCCATAAATCAAGAAGATTTTTCATATTTCTGCTCCAAGACATATGTTGTGGGTACTCATTAGAACCGCTTCATCGAGGCGGTTCTATCGAGCATCCACAGCCTATGTTTAGAGTGTAAATAAAAAAAACACAAATTTTTATAAGAAAATTAACCGTTTTTGAGATATGAAAGAATGCACTATGTTGAACGGATTTGTTGTCGTAACTATTATTCAGAATTAAATCATTGCATCTACTCATCATTTGCTTTTGAGATGTTATTTCTGACAATGCAGACCTGTCCCAATTTACAAAGGCTCATAACCCACAGACCATCTTCTCATCATTAGCAATCAAGTTACCAAATATCTAAGTCTATCTCCAATTGATTTTGAGATATTTTACTGACACGGTAAAACTGTCCAAATTTACAAAGGGCTAGCAGTCACGAGACTGGAACTATACAGTACCCGTCTCATTTCATAATCACAATAGTTTTCGAAAATACATTTTAAACCTCATTCCCATTCAAAATTGTCCAGAGATAGGTCAAGGTCAACCTAGGGTTATCAATGTTATACTCAGTCACTTTAAGCTACACACTATTTTTCAAGGCAACTGGCCAAAAAGGTTCTGGCATAAAGATAATTAGGGGTTTTACCATATTTAGTCATACCGACCATCTCTGTCATTTGACCTGAACCATTCGAATAAATAAATTGAAGTGGAGGCAATGATCAACCCACAGCTCCCATCAGAGATACCAAAGGAAAAGAAGCACAGGCATGAAACAACAGACCTAATGGAAACATCAATAGCGGAAAGCCAAAAGGACAGTTACTTTCCCACAAAAAGGCAGAAAGGCTATCCAAAATAAAAAAATATAAGCGCCACAAACACCCAAAGACAAACCATAACGAAAATAAACCGCGACAGAAGAACCGCCTTGGAACGGTCAGCGGAAACGAATTCCACTGGGGGGCTTAAATCGATTTTACGTGGCCACAATCCTCGCCCTTGCTTCCGTCGCGATTTATACAAATAATATGTTTAGTCTGCATAAAGGCCTCCTAACTCATCAGTGCAACAACTCCGTGAAAACAAATAATCAAACAACCACAGAGATGAAACAACGGTGAGGACTCGACAGCAAGAAACCGCTGAAATGCTGGAGCAAAAGAAAACCAACAGTTAGACTCCGAAGTTTCATTCTACCATTGTAAGTAATCTGCATATAAAACTAAAATTGGCTCCGCAGTTTTAGAGAAAATTGAGTTTTACATTTTAGTGCATCTGCAATCCAAGTGATCTGGTTCAAATGTCATCGAATGACACTGACCTTTGACATTCTTAGACATTCATATCGCACATTCTCTCATGTCACAGACGACATTATCTTTTAAATGCATTGTTTTACATTATTTCCATTGTAAAACTTAAGGAACCAAATTTGACCGTTGCGTAAATTAGATCAAGGGTCATTATTTTTATAAACTTGACTGAACAAATTATTTGTCTAATCGCGACGGAAGTAAGGGCGAGGATTGTGGCCACGTAAAATCGATTTAAGCCCCCCAGTGGAAATCATTCCACTGACAGTTCCAAGGCGGTTCTTCTGTGGCGATTTATTTATGTTGTTGTGTGTTACTTAATGTGTGTATCACTTGTGTCTTTTTATTTTGGATGGCCATATGGCCATTTTGTGGGAAAGTAACTGTCCTTATGGCCTTCCTTTGTTTAGGTTTCCATTATGGTCTGGTCGCTTAATGTTTGTGTTTCTTTCCCTTTGGTGTCTTTGATGGGTGGAGTAAGTTAATTGTATCGATTCCTGATCTTTGTTTTACTTCTACTTTGATAATACTCAGTTGCCCAATGCTAATTACCCGGTTCCAAAACAATCGGCCCAATAGTTCTGGAGAAGAAGATAGATTAATGTTTTGGCATATTTGGGCATAGCGACCATCTTTATAATAATAATAATAATAATAATAACAATAATAATTTGTAATCGACCCTAATTATAGAGGGTACCACATTTAGTACTAGTACTAATCTTCCTCTTTTCCTGGGCAGAAACCAGTACTAAGCAATGTGGATAAGGTCCTTTGCTCAAGGTAACAACACTTGTCGCTTGCGGGGATCGAACCGGCTACCTATCGATATGAAATCCGATACTTTACCACTGTACCACAGCGCTCCACAGGATCTGGATCAAGTTTCCATTGATCATTCACACAAATTTGCACTTCCTTACTGTTCTCAGGTCGCGTATAAAATTTAAATGAAATTGACACGGTGGTTTCAGGGAAAATGTATTTTGAATTGTCTATGGACCTGCAATCCAAGTGACCTTGGAAACAGGTCACTAACTTACCATTACCTTTGGCATTCGTAGACATTCGTTTTATATATTTTCTTTAATTTCTTAGATCACAATACTTTTACCCTTTTTATTCACTGAAAACCCCGATGAACTAAATTTGTCCTTGATGTAATTTAGGACAGCGTCAACCTAGGGTCATTATTTATACTCAGTAACCCGATTGTTCGTACCATTTATCAAGACAATCGGTGGCTGTGGAAAATATGTTTTTTAAGATAAGTTGGACATGGCGGCCATCCTGGTCACGTGGCTTGGACAATTCGAACAGATTTTCGTTTCTTCATTGTTCTAAGGCAGTATATAAAATTTAAATAAAATTGTTCCAGTGGTTTCAGAGAAAATATATCTTAAAAAGTCAGTGAAACTGCAAGACGATGGTCACCGAATAACCACTTTTTGTACCTATTTCCATGTAATAGACCAAAATATGGTTTAAAAAATGCAATTTCTTACCTTTTTCCAATTGGAAAGCCTAAGGAACTAAACTTGACCTCGGCGTCAAATAGGTCGAGGTCAAACTAGCGTCATCATTTTTGTAAACTTGGTAGTGCTCAATCAGCCAATCTTACATTCCAAGTTTCAGGTCAATCGACCTAGTGGCTATGGGGAAAAATATTTTTTTTTTAGTTTTTTAACCATATTTGGGCATATCGACCATCTTGAGCATGCGCACTAGACCGTTCGTGCAACATTTTTTTCTATTGTCAGAAGGCTACATATGAACTTCAGTTGAAACTGGCCGAGTGATTTCAGAGAAGAAGATATTTGAAAACGGTTGACGTACGACGGACAGCGTAGGCCTACTTTCTTATAATATGTTCTAGAAAGGGTTATCCTTTGGAAGCAAGCAATACACCACAGAACTGGAAAATATAGAATGTAGATGTTTTCTGGATCAGACTAGCTTGTTTCGGCCATTTAGGCCCCATCCGTGACCCTAAGATATTTCCAAAATTCTACAATGGAATCCATGATCCCAAAGGACAAGGTGGGGAGACTTTATACAGCCGCCACACATCCACAGGCACTAGCTGTAGTGACGTCAATATGTTCAAGACAGGGTTATCCTTTAGAAGCAAGGAATACACCACATAACTGGCAAATATGGAGTGTGCTTGTTTTCCGGATCAGACTAGCTAGTTTCGGCCATTTAGGCCTCATCAGTGACCCACAAATAATTCCGAAATTCCACAATGGCATCAATGATCCTTTGGCTCAGTGCAGGTAAAATGGTTGTAACTTTTCTTGTCAATATACACCTGCATGTCAAAAATAATCAAAATGCTTCTAGCAATTTGAAAGTGTTACATTTATCATCAGACGGTGACCATTTGTCTCGGCGAGGCTATTTATATAAAAATCCAGCTATTAGACAAATTGGTTAGGCTTGTCAATAAACATCTGCATGTCAAAATTACTTAAATAAACCTTGCCAGTCAATATGTCTGCAGTCAGTTTGTGAATATTTCACCAAAGTGAGGCTATTTATACAAAGAAATCTGGAATTAAACTAAATCGTTGATTCGATCTTTTCAATAAACATCTGAATGCCAAAATAACTGGAATATACCTTGCGGTTTAATATGTTTGCAATCAGTTTGTGAATAATTTTCCTCGGCGAGGCTATCTATATAAAGAAATCCAGCATCAAACAAATCCTGATTTGATCTTGATCATTGATTTGATCTGCATGCCAAAACTAATCAAAATATTCCTAGCGGTTGGTGACTTAGTATACAAATTGAGAAAAATATATAACTGCAATGACTTCAGCACCAAATTTCGTAAAATCATTCTTCGATATAAAAAGATTGGGTGCAACATAAATGTTATACGACAGACTGCATGCATGGTAGTTAACCCAATCACGGTTGACAACTTTGCTTCCCTCTTTAATTGCACGCCGGTGGGTCAGGCCTCGGATTCTATGACGGTTCCAGTATAAAGGCTTATTGAGAATTAGAGAGATCTAATTCAAGGTAATGTTGGCTGATGCCTAATGCTCTATCTCTGGTCGGGCCCATCGGAATCTAACTGTTGGTTTTCTTTTGCTCCAGCATTTCAGTGGTTTCTTGCTGTCGAGTCCTCACCGTTGTTTCATCTCTATGGTTGTTTGATTATTTGTGTTCACGGAGATGTTGCACTGATGAGTTAGGAGACCTTCATGCGGGCTGAACAAAATATTTGTCTAAATCGCGATGGAAATAAGGGCGAGGATTGTGGCCACGTAAAATCGATTTAAGCCCCCAGCCCCCGGTGGAATTCGTTTTCGCTGACCGTTCCAATGCAGTTCTTCTGTCGCGATTTATTTTTGTTATGGTTTGTCTTTAGGCGTTTGTGTCGCTTGTGGTATTTTATTTTGGAGTGCCTATTGGCCATTTTGTGGGAAAGTAACTGTAATTTGGGTTTTCCGCTGTTGGTGTTTCCATTAGGTCTGTTGATGCACGTTTGTGTTTCTTTCCCTTTGGTGTCTCTGATTGGAGCTATGGGTTGATTGTATCGATTCTCGATCATTGCCTCTACTTCTATTTTGCAAGAGATAACTTTTGTGTCAATTAGTGAAACTATGCCTAAGTGAGGCTATTTATAAAGTAATTAGGCATTAGATAGTCTCGAGACTCCTTTCAATATCTACCTGTAGGTCAACATTTATCGACAGATTTTTATTTGTTTGAAAGTAATTTGTCCACAATCAGTTAGTGAAAATTGTTGGCAGTGCCTTCTGGATCTGTAATAGAGTAGGCACAGCAACCCTTACGGGTGCAGACCGTACCAGTACTGAACAGCATTTAATGCTAATTTGAATGCACCAAAATATGCCCATATGAATAACATGCAGACACACACGCGCGCACACGCATGCATTTATACACAAACAAGAACCGAGGCAATGTACCCTTATCTTTGACCCTTGCTATTGGATTCTTTTTAGAATGCCAACGTGTACATTTAATTTTATATTATTTTGGTTGGTGCCTGATGCTCTGTCTCTGGCCGGGCCCATCGGAGTATATCTGTTGGTACTCTTTTGCTCCAGCATTTCAGTGATTTCTCGCTGTCGAGTCCTCGCCGTTGCTTCGTCTCTATGGTTATTTGATTTTTGTCTTCTCGTAGATGTTTTACTGATGAGTAAGCAGGCCTTCATGCCGACTGAATAAATTATTTGTCTTAATTGCGACGGAAGTAAGGGCGAGGATTTCGCCACGTAAAATCGATTGAAGCCCGTATAAGAAATTATTTTCATTGACCGTTCCAAGGCGGTTCTTCTGTCGCGGTTTATTATTGTTATGGTTTGTCTTTGAGTGTGTGTATCGTTTGGTGATAGCCAATTGGTCATTTTGTGGGAAAGTAACTGTCCTTTGTCTTTTCGCTATTGAAGTTTCGATAAGGGTCTAGTTGTTTCATGTTTGTGTTTCTTTCCTTTTGGTGTCTTTGGTGGGAGCTGTAGGTTAATTGCATCGATTCCTGATTATTGCCGTCACTTCTATTTTACGAAGAAATAGGGCATCAGACAATCTCATTTGTTAGGTTTCGTCAATATCTATCTGCATGCCAAACATTATCCAAATATCCCAGGCTGTTGAAAAGCTACACTCCATATTCAGTTTCTGAAAATTTGGCATCGGTGAGGCTTTTTATAAAGAAATTTGCCATGGGACTATCTCATTAATGGCTGCTTAGGCTACTAAACAACGTTTTCTCGTTAGGGAACAGGCAGCTGATTACTTTCCTTTCCGTTTAGTTTGTATTGTATATGTAATATTTGGTTTGCTCTACCTCTCGGTGTCATTAGTAGGCTGTTCTGTTGTGATGTCGCACTTTCTGGTCACTTTAATTAATATTTCGCTTTGTCTGAGCTCATGTGCATTGCAAATCAGCGCCACACATACGAAACCGATGTTGTCAGATGGTTCTGTAAGTTGCGGGAGGATACGTTCAGATAGGGATGCTGTGCCACTTGCTAGCTGTTTGTAAAACCTCATACGTGTAATGAGTAACTTTCGTTCATTTCGGCAAATAGACAAACCGCATAGAACAATGAAGCCTCCCTTCGAATTTTCGACGGGTTCACATGAATTCCTCACGTCGACTATGATTGCAATTAGCAAATTGTAGAGAGAAGTCTGCAGTGGAGCGAAAACGCTTCAGAATTTACATGAAAATTGTGGAAAGGGACCTTTCCAATGAGGGACCTTTCCAACAAGGCATGAAAATATTGGTTGCCTCGGTAAATTTAAAATGTGATAAACTGGTTACTTATTGACTTAACCACTACACAAACGCTGTCCATATAGCGCCAAGCGAACACAGCTCAGAAAGGAATTTGCCATTTTCTTGCTTACATCGCTTGACGAATAGCATATAAATTACTTGAAACATCTCACTTGGATTTTGTTCCTCCCAATTTTCTTGAAAGCAACACAAGATGACCCACATGTTTTAGCATGCCGTAAAAGCACAGCGCAGCGATATATAAGCAGTTAAGGTGTAACTATAACAAATTTAGTGACACAGAGGCCTTTCTGATATTTAATCTTCATCAGTGTGTCTAAACCCCTAAGTTTTGAAACCGAAACGGATGATGGACAAGACCCGGCAACACACAGCACATCCCCCTCTGAGCACACCCCGACCGACGTAGCTCATGAGACATGTCAGCTGGAGGCATCGGGCAAGAGACGCCCGATCCAGATAGGCGTCACCCACCCAGCCAACATAAGCAAACATGGCCCACGCTCCACAGAAGTTCCGGGCATCAGGAAGGAGATGTTCCAAAGTAGCGAGACTTGCAAGGTTTAAAATATAACAAAACGTGGTAACCGAAATCCGCTAAGACACATGTCTCACCTGACAGGTCAGTCTTAAGTTAAGAAAAGTTAGACTTTTATACTGCAAAAGTTAAAGATATAATATAGTTTTTTAAATCAGTACTTGAGTGCTGACGTCAATATCGCAGTATCAACCTCAGCACTAAGGAACTGATACTTTGCTGATGATACACTCGGGGACGAACGAATCATCCACCAGCAGAGATACCGACCCAGTGGTTGCTATTAAGTTGTAACTATACCAAATTTAGTGACACAGAAGCCTTTCTGATATCTTATCTTCATCAGTGCATCTGAACCCCAAAGTTTTGAAACCGAAACGGATGATGGACAAGACCCAGCAACACACAGCACATCCCCCTCCGAGCACACACCGACCGACGTAGCTCATGAGACATGTCAGCTGGAGGCTTCAGGCAAGAGCCGCCCGATCCAGATAGGCGTCCCCCGCCCAGCCAACATCAGCAAACATGGCCCACGCTCCACGGAAGTCCCGGGCATCAGGAAGGAGATGTCCAAAGTAGCGAGACTTGCAAGATTTAGAATATAACAAAACGTGGTAACCAAATCCGCTAAGATACATGTCTCACCTGACAAGTCAGTCTTAGTTTTAGAAAAGTTAGACTTTTATACTGCAAAAGTTAAAGATATAGTATAGTTATTTAAATCAGTACTTAAGTGCTGAAACCAACATTTTGTAGGAGGCTCAGCCTTTAAAAGACATATAGTTCACATCACTCAAACACGCCTATATAATTTTGGGCCCCTTAAACCCCACTTTTACTGAGTAAAACTGGGATTTATAGGGGCATACATTTTCTTATTTCTGTTTTGAGTAGAAATATGAAATATATTAGGATTTTTATATGGATAAAATCATTTTTAGCTTACTGGGCCGAAGGCAACATGAGGAACTTATAGGATGACAGTCCATCCGTCGTCCGTCCGTCCGTCCATCGTTCGTCCACACATTTGACCGGTTATATCTCTGCAGCCTGCTGGATGATTTCAATCATTTCTTATCTGTAGTATGCCTCTGGTGGGGCATTGATGACATTCGAGTGTGCTGAGCTATATATAATTTGACCAGTGTACTGAATAGTCAAGGTAGCTGTCAGTGCACTGGCTGTGAAAAACTCGGAATCAGGATTGTTACTTTCATTCTTATGAAGAGCCTTGTGTCGCCACCTTGTCAGTGCGTGTGGACTGTCCGCACAGCTTACAGACCGCTGGAAACCAAGCGATGTCATATATTTGAGTGTCCCGAGCTATATATTCTGTATTGTTGCTTGACACACAATTGCCAAGTACATGTGTAATAAAATGAAGGTCTACCCGTTTCCATTGGTTAACCCATGTGAAACTTAGTAACAGAACGCAACGGATGATGGAAATCAGAGGTGCCGGATTGCGAAAGAGTGTCTCAGTACTTAGCGTACAGAACATGTTCGGAGGGTTTACATAACTTCAAGTCCTCAGGTGAAACAAGTTTGGCTTGACCGGGGATATTGAAACTAAACACGGCCCAAGGTTTCGGTGTGAACTGTGCAAAAAATATGCAAAGATTTTAGAAGTGGGTAGAATATGATGACTGTAAAAAAGTGTTTTCATTCCTCATGTTCTGAATTTGATAACAACCAATTGCTACAGCTTGAATTTGGAGTTGGAACTCGGTACGATTGCAAAGATTGCAAAACTTGCTGTGGCGTCTGCAGCGGTGCTGTTCTGAATGAATATAAGGCAGTTCAATGTGACTAGTGTAATATGTAGATTCACACATATTGTGCAGTCCTTTCAGATGCCGAGTACGGCAGATTGTTAAATTCCAGTTGTTCGTGGATAAGCCCGAAGTTTCAATTTTTCTGACTCGTTCTGCAATGAACATGCAGAACTGGAAAAGAGAAACAAATATGAACCTTTGTCAAAGTAAAAGGGAGTTAAATCTCCGACTACTGACACAGGTAAGCCGATTGTTTTTCTTTTTTTAAATCTTTGAAACTTTTCAGTATAAATATCAATGGTATAAGAGGAAAAATACTCGAACTTTTAGCTTTCCTAGATACCAACCATGTATTGCGGCTATTCAGGAAACAAAGATTGACAGCTCCCTTATGACTTCCAAATTTTCCCTGAAACTTGTCAGTACAGTGTCTACAGAAAAGATGGAGACTCTCACGGCGGCGGGGTGCTGTGCTCGTTCATAGAGACATCTCTTATATGGCACTCATGGAACTGGAAAACGAATCTGTCTGGGTTAAAGATTTTGCAAACAAAACTTGTCACATAACAGCAAATTGGTATCGACCACCAAATGGCACGGTCTAAAACTTCCAATTATTTAAAGATCAGCTTGATCGCAGTAAGTCTAAGCATAAGAGTAAAAAAACTTTCCACAGTACATGTTCTAAGTGACTTCAACTTCAAATACACTGTTTTGCCCGACGGGCTCAGTAAACAAGCCACGATGCTGAGTTCGTCAAAAGGGTTGACATTATGGCTTAGAATATAAGAATCTTATATGGATGTGAGGGGTGGATGGAAAAATCCATCCCGAGGGTTACTGTCCGGCATCACGAGGCTTGCCGAGTGATGCCGGACAGTGATCCCGATGGACGGATTTTTCAATCCACCCCTCACACCCATATATGATTCTTTTTCTTGCATACCTTCCATTTCTTTGCGCGGATTTTTAATGCTGCTTTCACTTCGGTAACCGACGTCCGCCATTTTGTGATGACACAACAGGAATGTTTAGTGACGTCACGCATGTCGACGCCGCACATGAGGTTGTAATCAACCAGTGCATTTATCAAACACGCGATTATATTCCATTTGGGGTCGGAACACCAGGGTCAGAACATAAATTTCTATCCCAGGGTAAAATCACGGATTTCCTTGTCTTGTGTGAAAGAACAAATTGTTACTTTCCCTACTCGTGATAAGAGCATTTTGATTCTTACAACTTTACCAGGATAATTTAAGGTATTTAGACAAACAAAGTGGTTTGTTTCCGAATTTCTGAAAATCTTCATTCCACCAATACAGAAACCTCATCGGAAGGTGTACTTATTTCAAAAAGGTGACTTTGAAACTGTGAGAAAATGTGCCATAAATTTGCAAAGGAGAAATTCAGATGCTCAGTTGGACCCAGGAGAACTTTGATTTGACAACTTTCATTCAAGCTTCACCCGAAGGTCATATTCCCTCCAAACATAGCAGGTGTGCATCTTCTTGTCCCTGGATCACACCAGGGACAAGAAGAAAGATTCGCAGAATGAATAAGATTCATGCCAAGGCAGAAAAGTTTGGAAGTGGTAAACACCGGGAAAAATTTGAAAACATGAGACGAGGAATTAAGAAAGACAACAAAATCAGCACCGGCCCCGACAGCTCAGTCGGTAGATTGCCTGCTCCGGGGAACTTGAGGTCACGGGTTCGATCCCGGGCCGCGACATACCAAAGTCGTTATAAATGGTACTAGCTGCTCCCCGCTTGGCACTCAGATTTACGGGGTAGAGCTCGACCCAGTATCAGGATAATGTGATTGGGTGTTCTATCATGTAATGTGTCTGGGACATGATACTTCAGTGAGGCAGCACTATAAAAGTGAGCATTGAGCTCCCTGTCGCAACCAGATACCGTCGTGATATGACTGAAAAAATGTTGAAAGCGACGTTAAAACCGAATTCACACACACACACACACACACACACACACACACACACACACACACACACACACACACACACACACACACACACACACACACACACACACACAACAACAACAACAACAACAACAACAACAACAAAATCAGCATGGTTAGTATGTGAATGACTTGGTAGGTAATGTAAAAGCAAATCCCAGGGACTTCTTCAAAATATATCGCAATACATATTTGAATGTGGAACTTGTCAGACAGCTTGTTCTTCCATACCATTTTTCGCACCGTGTTTTTAAACAGTTGCACGATGACCTAGGTCACCAAGGCCAAGATAGATATTTGTCTCTAATTAGATCTAGATTCTTCTGACCAGGTTTCGAAAGTGATATTGAAAACAGGGTCAGGAATTGCATCAGGTGCATAAGAAGGAAAACTTTTCCTAAGCCAAGAACTGCACTAGTTAATATTGACACTAAACAGTCTTTGGCACTGGTCTGCATCGAATTATTGTCATTGGAACGGTCCAACCGACAGTTTTACAAGATATACTCTCGCATTTCCACACAATGGGAGCCATTGTCACCGGTCTACATATATACTATTTATTTATATTATAAAGAGTAGACCGGTGACATATACCAATAGCCAGAAGGAAGGCAGGGAATGTATTCCGCCCTTAATAAACGAGGAGGTGAACGGGGTTGCTGAAGCAGACTCTGAAGGGGTCAATTCAATGATGCGTTTAATAAAATTGAGTTAATGGAGGTAACTTTTACTTGAAGATCGACCCTGCCATAAATAATATTGTTGTGCCATGGGTGGGAGTGACCAAGTTACTCAAAGGCTTGGATCCATCTACAACTTAAGGACCTGATGAGCTTCATCCTAGAGTCCTGAAGGGACTAGAAAATGAGTTAGGTCCAGTCTTTGCACATGTTCCAACAGTCTCTCGATTCTGGTGAAATCCCCAAAGAATGACTCCTAGCGAACATTTGCCCACTCTTCAAAAAGGAGATAGGGCTCTTGCCGGTGTCCCTGAACTGTGTTCTGTGTAAATTGCTTGAACACATAGTCTACTCAAACATGATGGCTCACTTGAATGAACATGAACTTTTGATCGACTGACAACATCCATTCAGGAAAAGGCGTAGTTGTGAAACTCAATTGAGAACGGTTATTAATGAGTGGGTTAACATCTTGGACAGGTGGACACATTTATTCTGGACTTCGAGAGGGCTTTTGACACCCACCTCATGAACTACTGAAATCCAAATTATTTTTTTATGGAATTTTGGGTGGTGGTGGTTGGTATTGGTGTGTGTGTGTGTGTGTGGGGGGGGGGGGGGGGGGTGGAGACTCTCAAATTTATCGATTCCTTTCTTTGCTATAGAAAACAGTGTGTTGTTGTTAATGTTGAATCTTCAGTATGGGCTCCAGTTTTGTCTGGGATCTCACAAGGGACTGTTCTTGATCCACTGGTATTCTCCCTGCATATTAATGATATTTTCACTGACACTGATTCAAAAATAAGACTGTTTGTAGATGACCGTGTTTGCTATTGGGAAATTAGAGATACAGAGGACTTACTGAAACTTCAGAATGATATAGATAGATGTTGGACACGAAAATAGGGCATGGGATTTCAGCCCGTTAAATACAATATTACACAGATAACTAGGAAGAGAACCAATAAAAATGAGCTTGTCTGGCCCAGAAAACACGTACACTCCATATTTTCCAGTTCTGTGGTATATCTCTTGCTTTCAAAGGATAACCCTTTCTAGAACCAGCTGTTCTCTGGGAATGTGTGGCGGCCGTAAAAAGTCTGCCTGTCCTACATCATATTAAAGTTTATATGTGCTTGTCCTTTGGGATCATTGATTCCATTGTGGAATTTTTGAAAATATCTGAGGGTCACTGATGAGTCCTAAATGACCGAAACTAGCTATTTTGACCCAGAAAACAAGTACACTCCCTGTTTTCCAGTTCTGCGGTCAATCCCTTGCTTCCAAAGGATAACACTTTCCAGAACATATTTAACTTTACTACAGCTGTTGTCTGGGAATGTGTGGCGGTCGTAAAAATCTCTGTTCCCTTCATCATAGTGTAGTTTATATTTTCTTGTCCTCTGGAATCATTGATTCCATTGTGGATTTTGAAAATAATCTGTGGTGTAATCATTGCTTCCAAAGGATAACCATTTCTAGAACATATTCGCGTACCTTACAGGAAACGGTCCTCGAGAATGGTAATTCCTTTAAATACCTTGGTTTGGCAATCACACTCGATTTGAGATGGAATGCACATATCAACATGTGTTTTTAGGCAAAGAGAATGCTTGATTTTCTAAGGCGAAATCTCCATCAGCGTCCTCAGGATGCAAAATAGGCAGCATATAAAGGACTTGGATTATGGTGGTTGTGTTTGGGACCTCAGTGGAGTGGTCCTTAATGAAGAAATTGAAAATGTTCAGAATAGAACATTGTAACAATAGAATTGTAACAAGCATGTACTGTTTTGAAACTCGGTGCCTGCAATACTTGAAAAATTAAGAAGAAAGTCCATCAAGAAAATGAGAAGAGGCAGTAGGCTCATGCTTTTATACAAAGGTCTAATGGGTGCTGCCAGCATTCCAAATGATGACCTTGTCCCCCCAGCTAGGCACTGTAGAAATCATCATTCACTGGCGTTTCAGATCCCCTACAGCAAGAACTGACATCTATAAAGAGTCTTTCTTCCCTCGATACATTGTTTTGAGTTAAACGACACGTCAACCATTGTGGGTCATTTTGTGTTGTCTCCCAGAGTAAGGGAGAAAAAGAACAAGAAGAGATAGTAGATTAGATGAAAGTGAGGGACAGAGGAGAAAGTGTAAAATGAATGGAAGTGTAGAAACAGAAGAAATAACATTCCATCCCATACCCTTACCTTATGCAAGGACAGCAGGTCTTGTCCAACTGTAAGCCAGTATCAGTTGGACGCCCCAGTGATGCAAGATGCACATAACCTTGCCTCATCCAACCACCCCTGTTCTTCCCTCGAAGCATTAGAGATTGGAATGTCCTTCCCGATTTGATAATTTCCGCAGCTAAAGGTGCAGAGTTTAGTGTAGCTAAGTTCATTTCATTTGTAAGAGCTAGGGACTGACTTCCCATACCACAGTTCCTGGTGTATGAATGTCGTTTGACGTTTCACAGTAACAATTCTGATTCTGAACTTTTTTGTAAGTTGCCACCCCAAAAACCACTATCTTACATATATTTATGTCTAATGTAATTCCTTGTATGTCATTAGGATGACTTAAGATAATAAAGTTTTGTCTGTCTGTCTGTCTGTCTGTCTCAGCAAAACACGCTGATGCGGCCTTTCCATATGCAACTAGCTTTCCCAAAAATGGACATTTGCGAACAGTGAAGACCCTTATCAGACTAAGCTATGCGTGGTATCTGATCAGGGTCTTCACTCTTGCCATAAAGGATCAAGGTTTGTGAAACACTGATGCCCCGGACAGCACATGTGGAATATGAAAGCCCTCTCATAAACCAATCAAAAGGTATGACTGATGTTTTTAAAACGTAGAGGACAAGGTCAAGGTCAAAAATTATGGTACCACTGGAAAGGTCTTGTCACAAGAAATGCACACGTGATATGAAAGCCCTATCACTCTCTAATCGAAAGTTAATGCCAATGTTAATGTGTTTAAAAAGTAGGTCAAACGTTAAGGTCAACATCACAATGTCAAAAATAATGGTATCCTTGCCTTGTGACAAGGAATGCACATGTGAAACATGAAAGCACTATCACTTACCAATCGAAAGTTATGGCCAATAGTAAAGTTTTTTAAAATGTAAGGTCAAGATCACAAGGTCAGAAATTATGATGCCACTGGAAAGGTCTTGTGACGTGAAATGTACTTGTGAAATACGAAATCCCTATCACTAACCAATCGAAAGTGATGGCCAATGTTAAGATTTTAAAAAAGGTAAGTCAAACGACAAGGTCACAAGATCAAAAAGTATGGTACCATAGGAAACGACTTGTGACAGGGTATGCACATGTAAACCATTAAAGTCCTGTCACTAACCAATCAACGGATATGGCCAATGTTAAAATTTTATAAAAGTAGGTAAAATACCAAGGGCACAAGGTCAAAATTAATGGCACCGCTGGAAAGATCTTGCGACATAGAATGCACATGTGAAATATCACTTTTTAAAAAGTAGCTCAAACGTCAAGGTCAAGGTCACGAGGTCTAAAATCATTGTTCCTCTGGAACGGTCTTGTGACAGGGAATGCACGCCATGTGAAATATGGAAGCCCTAAGACTTACCAATAAAAGGTTATGGCCTATGTTAAAGTTTTTAAAAGGAGGTCAAATGTCAAGGCCACGATATAAAAAAAATGGTACCATTGAAAAGGTCTTGCGACAAGGAATGCACATGTGAAATATGAAAGCCCTATCAATTATCCTTCAAAGTTATGCCCAATGATAAGGTTTTGCGGGCAGACAATCAGACGGACCGACATTCAGACCAAAATTATATGCCCACCCCCCACGAATCATTGATTCCGGTAGCATAAAAATGAATGTAAAACTCACAGAGTAAAAATAACGCGATACTCATATTTTGTAACTGGACATCTCCAAAGCCCTGAGCTGAAAGATTCAATTGGTCATTAAAGACTTATAAGCCACATTTGAGCGTTATTGAATTCCGCTGGTCAATGATTAATACAAAGTGTTGTGCTTAGAATAGCGCGGTAAAATATCCCTTACCTGGAATTCGTATAAAGCACTATATGTGCAGTTTAATTTCATTGGCCTTTATAATCCGGATCGTATAGAAATGTTGCGTCGTTGACCTAAAATGAAAGCAATCGTGTTTGTATTTATAGCCGATCCCCGCAAGCGGAAAAAAGGAACAACTCCTCTTGAAAAAATACCTGTTAAATTTTTACCACATTGAACCACACTTTTATATAATAAAACTGGGGTTTACAGAGGTAAACTTTATCTTACTTATTTCGGCTCTAAAATAAAGATTGTGGGTAATCGTTAGAACCGCCTTACACAATCTATATTTGAGCAGAAATAAGACAAATATCACAATTTTTCATCTTAAAATTTTCGGTTTATCGCTGGAAAAGTTGTATTTGTGTAAGCGTGTTTTTTTGTAATGTGGTATGAGCCGACCCGTGAGAGTAGGTCTCTATCTTACTCGGATTTATGCTCGTCAAATGCGCGTATGAAGCCAACTCAAGGTTTCTTGCATTACGTTCTTTCAAGGTCTCTTTTTCATGCCTGCGAACTGCAAGGGCTCTGGTGAGACTGTACTCCTTCTCATGAGCTGGCAAACATAAAAAATAGAAGTGAAGGCAATGATCAGGAATCGATACAATTAACCCACAGCTCCAATCAGAGCTATCAAAGGGAAAGAAACACTAACACGGAAAGAACTAAACCCTAATGGAAACATCAATTGCGGAAAACCAAAAGGACAGTTACTTTCCCACAAAATAGTCAATTGGCTATCCAAAACAAAATAATATAAGCGATATACCACACTCAAAGACAATCCATCACAAAAATAAACCGCGCTTAGAAGATCAATGAAACGAATACGTGGGGGTGGGGGGGGGTTTCTTTTACCAATTTTCGTAACCACAAACCCCACCCTTATTGCTGTCGCGATACAAACAAATATTTTTTTTCAGCCCGCATGAAGGCCTCCTAACTCGTCAATGCAAAATCTCCGTGAACACGAAAATCAAATAACAACAGAGATGAAACAACAGTGAGGACTCGACAGCAAGAAACCACTGAAATGCTGGAGCGAAAGAAGACCAACAGTTAGACTCCGATGGGTCCGACAATATTGAGAACGAGAGACAACCCAGCCAACACAAAACAGAGGGTCATCGTCGGACCGACAGCGATACGACATACCAATTTTGGCCCGGCATTCTGTGCTGGTTGGGGATCTTCAAGATGTCCTGAATGCTCTCTGACATGTATATATCCATAACGAAAACACGCCTAATTTTGACTCCAACAGGGGGAACCTTATTTTTCTTATTTCGGCTCTAAAATATAGAGTGTGTGTACTCGTTCGAACCGCCTCGATTGAGCGGTTCTTACGAGTACCCACAGTGTATATTTTGAGCAGAAATAAGAAAAATATCACAATTTGTCATCTTAAAATTTGCCTTATTTTTTCGGCGATAAATTTACAATGTATTTGTATAGGCGTGTTTTCACAATGGATTCCCTTCAGAGAAAGGATATAGGAGTAAATTCGTTCCTTTTGACCAAAGACCCTTAGTTATAAAAAATAATACTTTTGAAAGATGTGACACTCCCGAAGGACTGATTTTTTTGCTTTGACATAAGCTATATGTTCGTCCAATCAACAACCGAGATCCATCACGAAAACCTGCCTATATAATTTTGACCCTCTTGAACCCCAATTTTATACAGTAAAACAGGGGTTTGCAGAGGGTATACCTTCTGTGACTTATTTTTGCTCTAAAATATAGATTGTGGGTACTCGTTAGAACTGCCTCGAGGAGGCGGTTCTTGGGAGTACCCACAATCTATATTTGAGCAGAAATAAGAACAATATTCCATTTTTCCTCTCGCCGATAAAGGTTACACTGTATTTGTATAGGCGTGTTTTCGTAATGGAATGGAGGCGTGGTCTTGGTGTTAAGGGCTCACCCGTCAATCCTCAAATCAAACAAACTCACCCGAAAGTCGGGAGAAGCCGGAAATCGAACCCACGACTCCTAGTTTATGAGGCGAGGGGCTTAATTACATTATGGGTGGGGTGATTCTCCAGCCGCTACATGTAAATACACTCATTCCATTACAGGTGCTCCATTGTTCAAGAACATGATAAGTTCTGGGTGAAGGAGACGTCTGATGCACTCACCTATGGTTCAAATTGCACTGCCACGGGTGGCTCCACAGGTGGATCCACGAGTGGCTCAACAGGGACAACAGAGAGCTCCACAAGCAGCAACACTGCCGGAGGAACAACCACGCCGATGTTTGCATGGCATCTGGGTGTATCAGCCGGAATAATGTTTTTGATTAAACTTGCAAGATCTGTGATGAGGTCTTGAATGGGGGGCAGGAAAAGGCAAAATGACTCTGTTTTCAGCAGCATCAAGGACTCCGTTCTTCAAGACTATAGTCCTATCGATTGCATAAGATAACATATTATCAACAGTTTGATCGCAAAAAAAAAAAAAAAAAAAAAAAAATACACTAATATCGTCTGAAAGCATGTGAGTAGCAAAAGCTACTCCCATTTTTCTCAGGAAACACCACTGTAGTATGTGTATTTCTTGCTTAAGCGAAATGGGAACACCTGGCAGATTGTTCCGCCATTTTTCGAAGGGAGACAAATTTTGAGACTTCCTGTTCGCTTTTTCTTAAGCCCTGTCCCACTGAAAAAGGAGTCTACTCTTGAAGGAAAGAATTTGCTCCTCAAGAGACAAAAACACTTTTGCAGGAGTTGCCTCCCCTGAAGGTGTACCCATTACCCTTGACAGTTGGCACACAAACAACGAGGTTTAGAACAACTGGATCCAGAACAGTGACGTCCTAAGTAACATCTAACCCATTGTATGCGGGTAACACCTAAAGGGGTACCTTTGCAAACCATGCAGGCCCAGATCAGACGTCGTAGAATGCGGCGTCTGATCAGGGCCTACACTATTTGCTAACAGAATTTTCCATCAAAAATGGAATAAAAATGGAAAACCAAGAGGGCCATGATGGCCCTGGACCGCTCACCTGATCCATAGAGTAACAAGTTGGACCCGGGAAGGGCCATTATTAACCCCAGGGCTATAATGTGCATAATGTTGAGAGACGTCTAAAAAGCTTCATACCAAATATCAGCAAAGGCTATAATTTGAACAATCTTGGCAAAGGGTCACTACAAGAAGCTACACACCAAATATCAAACCTTGCGGTTTCAGAGAAGAAGAGTTTTTTAAAGATATTCCCTACATAAGCCTATGTAAATCCAAATGGCTCCGGGCGGGGGCATTTTTGACCTCAGGGTATAATTTAAACAATCTTGATAGAGGTACACTAGATGAAGCTTCACACCAAATATCAGGAATGGGAACACCTGTCAGATTGTTCCGCCATTTTTTCAAACGGCGATACCGTTTGGGACTTCCTGTTCGCTACTTTTAAGCCCTATTTCAATGAAAAACGGGTCTACTTCTAAAGGAAAGAATTTGCTCCTCAGGAGCAAATTCTTTCCTTTAAGAGTTGACCCCTATTGGCATAGGAGAAAAAAAAAAACACTTTTGCAGGAGTTGCCTCCCCTGAAGGTGTGCCAATTACCCTTGACAGTTTGCACACAAACAACGAGGTTTAGAACAGCTGGAACCAGAACAGTGACGTCCTAGGTAACATCTAACCCATTGTATGCGGATAACACCTAAAGGGGTACCTTTGCAACCAGTGCAGGTCTAGATCAGACGCCGCAGAGCGCGGCGTCTGATCAGGGCCTGCAATATTTGCTAACAGAATTTCCAATCAAAAATGGAATAAAAATGAAAAACAAAATAGCTCTGATACCTGTTATACGAGGACTGTTCAAATATGAATGCAGTAGAACGTTTTCTCATGCACTAATGCGAAAATCACCTGGAAATAAATATCACAGCGTAGAAAAACATTTTACCTATACATTGATACCAAACCTGTTAAAATCCGTGCACTTTAGCCATGTATATCGTTCGATAAACACTGTCTACTCTTGTATACTAATACAAAACATGGCTGGAAGAAGGTCAGAGTACGCTGTTGAAATACGGTCCTATATTAAGAATCGTTGTATTCTTGGTATACGGTGCAAAGACATTTTTGATGAAATATGTTTGGTTTATGGGCCTAATGAAATGTCTTTTCCGACAGTGTTTCGTTGGTGTAAGAAATTCAGCTGTGGGCTAGGCTCAACAGAAGATGCACCGCATGATCGTCGGCCGAAAAGAGCAACGTCTGCCAAGATGGTTGCTAGAGTGAAAGAAATAGTTGCTACCGATGCACGATACACCACTAGGCAAATAGCTAGTATAGTTGGCATCTTATTAAGAGCAGCTCATACAATTCTGAAACGGGATTTGAAAATGAGAAAGATCTGTGCTAGATGGATTCCCCATCTGTTGACAGATGAGCAGAAAAAGAAACGCGTTCAGTGCGCCAAGAAGTTGCTTAAAAAGTTTCCAAATTACAATGCACGGTCTTTCGCTAATGTCGTCACAGGTGACGAGACATGGGTTCACTTTTTTGAGCCAAAACGAAAGATTCAGAACAAAATATGGGCAACAAAGTATTGCAAAAGACCATGCATTGCAAAGCGGACCAGGAGCGTCAAGAAGGTAATGTATGCCATATTCTTTTAAAATCAGGGCCCTGCTATTCAGGTTGCTGTGCCTAAAGGCAAATCTGTAAATGCGAAGTTTTACAAGAATAAAGTTCTTCGAAAATTGAAGAAATATTTCAAAGAACGAATACCCGCAACTGGTTTGGCTAATGTCAGATTGCTACATGACAATGCGTCATCGCACAAGGCGTCCATTGTGCAAGACTATCTGAAGCAGGAAAAGGGTGTTGAACTCACTCACCCCCCGTATTCCCCTGACCTTGCCCCGTGTGACTTTTTTTGTTCCCGCGGCTGAAAAAATACCTTTCTGGTCGACAATTTGTACAGCGCAAACACCTCGGTTCTGCAATATTCCAGTGCCTTCATAGTATACCTCGAAAAGACTACCAAAATGCATTCAATGATTGGATCAGAAGACTGAAAGTTTGTATATCTGTTAAAGGGGAATACTTTGAGGGGACAAAATAAATTTTTCATCGAACTCTATCACGGAAGCATTTTTATGTGCTTAGTTGCATTCATATTTGAACAGTCCTCGTATGACAAATGGGCTTGCCCAGCATATAGCAATGGAAGAGTCCACCAGTATACAATGGATTAAGTGATTAGCCCTGCAGTTGATGGCATTTGCGTGCAAAGTAAATTAACCCCGAAGGAGTTCATGTAAACTTTGCTAGCGACCCGCTGTCGTTCATACGTTCATGAAAAGCAGAAAGATTAAGTTTATTTTTTAATTTTTGCATTCTTTGCCTCTCGTCACTGGGCGAAAAATGCTTATAGGGGAAACTTTTAAAGCTGAAAAACATTTACACGCTTATTTTCTTGACAAAGAGTGGAACAACGTTGACGTTACCAACGCTCGTAGAGAACCATGGTTTATGGAAGTACGAACTACATTGTTTTCTATAGGTTTACTTTAGACTTTACACTGGAAATGTAAATATTTGTTAATGAAGAAATATCACAGGTTTGAGTAGTGTCAGCATGAAAGTCGAACATTTATAGTTGTTGTCGAAGTGTATATGTAACTTTACAATAAGAACTGCCAAATACAATTAACAATCATGCCTATGCATGAGCTACAAACAAAACAAGGATGACTTTGTTATGTATGAGTAGGACTTCAATAGGGATCCATATGTGACTGACCTTTGAGCTTACAGAGTAGGCGAAAATATCTGAAATACATGTACTTACAAGCCTGACTTTCTCTGTGAAAATTCAGAAAAAAGACGGTCGTCTGCTTCAAAATTCGCATGACACTAAGGATTAATGTATTGGTTTATAGCATATTTGTACATTCATCTTGTATTTTTAAACGGCACGTGTATAATGAATATCCAAGGCATTTTTTTACATGTATACAAATAAGCCCGATAAAATGTAAAAAACGAAAAAAAAATACAAAAAAGTACAAAATATCTAATCAATGATTTAAGCAAAACTGTGCCAAAACGGAAAAGAAGCCCGACTACGTTTTTGCGCGTAGTCATATTTTAGTGTAACTGAAACAAAGCCGGAAAAAGGTTGAAAACTCCTGTGCAAGCTAAGAATGACAAATAGAATCTGTCATTAAAAATAAGTGAGTGCTTGGAAGTCAATTAAAATGTGACATTGACTGCTGACAACGTAAAACTATATCTTGGGAGATGTTTTGTTTATATACGAGGTTATCATTGGCATAGTTTCAAAACAGACTGTGTAAGGGTCTGACATCACGAAAACATGCTTATACAATTTTGACCCCCTTGAACCCCACTTTATATAGTAAAAATGAGGTTTCCGGGGGTATACCTTATTTTTCTTATTTCTGCTCTATATTTGGGGCAGAAATAAGAAAAATATCACAATTTTTCACCATAAAATTTTCTTTTTTTTTTCGGCGATAAAGGTGGCAATATATTTGTATAGGCGAGTTTGCGTAATGAAACCGTTTTCAAAGTCAGTAATCTTGAGATCTTGACCGTTTGTATACTGACGGGTTGTAACTTTTATTGTTGGGACACATTTGTGATGAGGTTTTACGTCCCCATCAAGATTACATCCTCGTGTATCGTTTTGGAGACGTTTCTTCCGAATAGGTCGGACTTATACCCGACATTGAGAAGAAATAACACCTCAGGCTCTACCGCCCAAAGAAATCACTATGGTTTAAGGAACGGTCCGACTCTCAACACTGTTGCTAGGCAGGCCTAGACCGTCTAAATAATTTACCAGTTCTCAAGTTGGATCGGTCACAAGTTCAGCACTGCCCGGAAGTACAATGTAACCCAATCTATTTTTCCGAGCCCCGAAGGGCGGGAGCATTGGGTCCAATGCTGTACTTATTTTGGCTCGATCAAACTATTTGAAATTCGCGGTTAGGATTTTATGCACCTTTTTATAGTTAATAAATTATTGTAAAACAAATACTTCGTTCCAAGATAAATTTACATTATTAAATATTTATACATGTATATATTCAATTTATGAACAATAGTATCTTAGAATTCGCTTCTTACACGTGGTCATTTCATATGGAATTTATGAAACGAGCGTTCGCGAGTTTCAGACATTTCATATGAAATGGCCACGAGTGTTAGATTCTGTTTATCATACGACCACTTTTTTAAATTGGATTTCATCGTCTTTAAATTTGACAAATTTTCCACAAAAAATATATGTTGACATGGACGTCGTCATGACGTTATTTAATGCCGCCAAAGTGTTATTACACGTGTGGTCATAGGATATGTATTACACGACGTTATCAACCGCTTATCGACAGCGTCATATGATTAAGTATTCTAACACAGCGCGCCTATATAGGCAATAGAAAATAATTGTTTTATTCTACAACAAATCACGGCAAGGAAGAGCGTGACGAGTGACGTCATTAAAAACTTCCAATTTATAACGTCACTAGTCGGTTTCCTTACGTTAGACGGTGTAACGTCATATTCTCGCATCGAAAACTTTAGAAAAGGATATAAATACATGTGTTTCAGTCAATAATTTCGGCAGGATTTCTTCTAACAATGTCGAAAAGGTGTGATATTTTGAAGGAAACAACAGCATTATTGCCGATTTTCAGCCTGTTAGAATCGAACTAGATCAGCTCTAGTTTGAGATTTGTTTAGTAATAAATCATAGGTTGTCGGTCAGTTGTAAGTAGACAAATCACGCGCGCTACGCGCTCATGATTTGATCTACTTTACAACTGACCTCCAAACTGTGATTTATTACTCAACAAATCACAGTTTGAGCTGATCTATTTCTTAAGTATAAAATACATCTAGTTTCTATACCTGAAATTGACAACACATTGGTTTGTTTATATTATTAAAATTTTGTGTGATACAATTGAAATAGAATTGATCGGATAAAACGTTTTTATGCATTGTCTTATCTCTGCTCCAAACATATTCATAAGAAGCGCCTCAACTATGTTTTAAGCAATTTGTAAACCCCACGTTTTCCCTATATCAAGTGTAGTTTATTTCATTGTACCAATTTGTTAATGTGAAGGCCTACCGCAAAAATCCTTGAGGATTTTCTGTAATTCTCCTAAATTTTTTCGGAGTGTTTATTGCCAGACGTCTGGCAACAGCAGATACTCGGTAAAAATGCTATTGACAGACGTCTGGCAATAGCAGAAACTCGGTAAGAAAAGCTATTGGCCGACGCCAGTCTTTTCTGTAGTGATATGTGTGGAAATATGTCGCTGGTTGATGTTGAGTCTTTGAAAGACGAAATTCGAAGTAGGTGTTTTTTGTTTTTGTTTTTTGTTTGTTTTTGTTCGCGTAATCCATTGGTTTCTGTCTGCCCTTTCTCGAAGATATTAGATTCCGTTACATTTTGTTTTTCTTAAATCATATTACTCTGTGTCTTTGTGCCCAGTCAACAGTACTAAGTCATCTCGAGCGGGTCTGTTTACCTGTACACACTTCCTAGGCAGGCTAGGTTGTGTTGCTCATTTGAACCGCCTCGTCGAGACGGTTCTGAATACCCACAACCAATATGTTGGGGCGAAAATAAGGAAAATAATGTATACCCCTATAAACAAAAGTTTTTCTCTATATAAACTGGGTATTTGTGTTGTTTGTATTGGAGTTTATCGACCCAGTAAACACTATTAAGATCACATTGAGCCGGACTGTTTACCAATACACACTTTTCCGGTACAGGTCACAGTCTTTCACAGAAACTAACAACTGTCCTGCTTGAATCAGCAGAAGGCAGAGAACGACCGAAGAAAAATATTTCACGATCAATCTCCACGAAAGAATGCTATCGACCCCGCCAAGTATCGAATTTGTGTTTGGAGGTAAAAATAAGAAAGAGATATGAACCGAAAATTTTCATCAGAAAAGTAGCCTATTCGGAGAAATGAAGGAATGCACTCTGTCTCGTAATGTATTTTTTTTTGGCCTGATAAGGTACACTGAGTAGCAACAGGCCTGAAAGTTTAGACTGAGAAATCAGAGGTATTAACCCATTGTATACAGTTAGGCGCTTCCATTACGCAAACACGCCTATACAAATACATTGCCACCTTTATCGCTGTAAAAATGAAAATTTTAAGATGAAAAATTGTGATATTTTTCTTATTTCTGCTCAAAGTATAGATTGTTGGTACTCGTTAGAACCGCCTCATCGAGGCGGCTCTAACGAGTACCCACAATCTATATCTTAGAACAGAAATATGAAAAATAAGGTTTACCCCTGCAAACCCCAGTTTTACTATGTAAAAGTGGGGTTCGAGGGGGTCAAAATTATATAGGCGTGTTTTTGTGATGCATTGCTCAATGTTGGACAAGTCCATTTTTTTGGTGCCTGAGTGGAAATTCAGACTGAAATCTGACTACTCCTGCAAACGGCCTCATAACCACCAAGATTGTCCGTGAGAAAATAGAGTTCATTATTCAAAACAGTTTTGAAAGCCTCACAAAAGGCTTCCAATTAAACTGAATATTATAACTTGTACATGTACATTACTTCACGAACGCGCATGTCATCCTGTTTATTTTTCAATAGTTGTAACTTTTGCTAAAGAATTCGAATTGTATAAGTTTTTATGTATGAAAGGCACCGATCACATTGCGCCGGAAGAATGAAAGGCGCGCCAAGGATAAAACCTCTGACAACCGTGGCAACGAGACGTTTTGCAACATAGATGTTTCGCCTGAAACCGGAACGGAAGCTGATTACCCGATCGGGAAAATCCCTTCCTTTAACCAAGAATATTTTGGTTCAAACGCTGAAACTGATTGCACAGTACATGAGTACTGGTAAACTGCTTGTAGGCTCTAAGCCTGCCCATGAAAAGTGGTGCCAATTGGACTGTCCATGCATATTAACCCTACTGGTTTCATTGGGTGGCAGGGCTTGAGATGTAATTTCATCTCAGTGTCGGGTAAAAGTCCCACAAAATTGGAAGCAACGTCTCCAAAGTGACCTATAGTTTTGACGGGGACTTTAAACCACAAAAAACCGCTTCGCCGCGGCGGTTCTTACGTGAACCCACAATCTATACTTAAGGAAAATGTTTTCAATATTTGGAAGTAGAATGTTCAATATATTGAGATAGGCATGTTTTCGTAATGTAACGATTAAGAGTCTGCGCCCTGCACTAGGCCACGGAGGCTGTGTAAACATAAAGATATCATAACCATTCAGCCGGTCGCGGAGTCGGATGCGTGCATGACTGATGATCAGTAAGATGCGGGTTCGATCCTGCCGGGTTCTGCAACATTCTTCCATGGAGATTCATCATGATTTTTTTCCTACGGTAATTCTCTCCCTTCCGCCGATTTCAAGAAGGCCAGTCGTCAGTTCCTGGCAAATGAATGTGCGCTGTACTGATTAACTGCTTACGTATAAGCCTGTCCTGGTAAAAGTGTGGAAGGTAAACTGATGAGCTCAAAAATGTTCTAAATAAAGTTGACTGGGCCGTTAAACCCCAATTCAGATTTATTCAGCTGGAATACTTGCATTTAACGGAAAAGAAATATAAACTTTCTAATGATAAAAAGGAACAAGAATGTCAATGAAAACAATTTCGGTAACCATAAAGTTCCTTTACAATATCAGGTGTAGTAAATGCCTTCTGTAAAGGTACATGTATATGCACTGGAAAAAAAACTATACAAACCAAAACAACAACAGCAACAACAAAAAATGAAATTCACCTGAGGGGAAAAGCATCGAATGTACAGGTTAGCTAGTTTCGACAGATTAGGCCTCATAAGAGAACTTCCAAGTACATAGATCGTCCGTAGTTTTTCATGCATAACATTTGCAGGATCCCCGAGGAAGCTATCTGAATATCTTTGAGGGACCAGGCAAATGTTATTGCAAAGAAATAAACATGCATGATCGTTATTCTTGCATTTCCTAAGACAAATTGTGACGGAAACGCACCACAACTCCATATCACCTCTTCAGATGCGACCTTAAAAAAACTACCATGGCATTGCGGCTACTTCCACAATAGTTTCAAACAGCTATGCTCATAGGTGTATATGCACGATTATATTCTTTGTAAGCCTGATTTAAACTACCGACCAGACGCAAAATCCAAAAGTTACGGAAAATCGCACCATCAGCACTCTCAGTCATTACGAAAACTTGCCTACACCAATACATTGTAACCTTCATCGCCGAAAAAGTGAAAATTTTAAGATGAAAAATTGTGATATTTTTCTTAGTTGTGCTCAAAATCTAGATTGTGGGTACTCGTTAGAACCGCCTCATCGAGGCGGTTCTAACGAGTACCCACAATCTATATTTTAGAGCAGAAACAAGAAAAAATAAGGTTTACCCCTGTAAACCCCAGTTTTACTATATAAAAGTGGGGTTGAAGGGGGTCAAAATTATATAGGCGTGTTTTCGTGATGGCTTTTATTCATTTCAGGGCGATCGGGCCTATTTTTTAATTTGTATTCCATTTTTGACAGAAAATCCTGTTAACAAACATTGGAGACTGACCAGCTTTCTGCGGCCTTTGATTTCGGCCTGTGCAGTTCGCCAGTCTACCCTTTTATGGTTCTGTCGCCTAGAATAGCTTAATGTTTGCAAATGACATAGAACAGATGTTCTCGCGACGCGGTTCATACCAGACCTAACAATGCACGAACCCTACTTCAAAGAATGACTACTCACTTTATACCGGTATACCGGTGAAATCTTCTATTGTTATTTGTTAAAGAAGTCCATTTGTCATTAAAGCAGATTTCCAGTCTCTGCTGTTGGAATTTACTCCATTTTTGTGAAAATAATAATTGCAAACAGGGTAGACACTGATCAAACGCCATGTTAAATGGCACCTTGTCCCGGTTTGCACTGTTTGCCTATTCCCAGTTATGCCCTGCCAGCCCCTAGTGGTCTCCAGGTAAGGATGGGCTTATCGGAAAAGAAGAAAGATGAAAATATCCAAATAGAGATCAAAAATATGTTTCTTTAAGAAGTGTGCTTTATTCTCGTGCTAATATTTACTTAAATTGAAAACTAAGTTTATTCATTTTGTACCCGATTTTTCCATTTATTCTCTTATATCTGTTGAGTTTCTACATAAGGACTGTTCAGGTAATAAAACGATTTTTTTTATGAATTATATATAAAAAAGGAATTCCCGTCTTATATACGAAGATGTAAGTTGAACATATAGAAGATAATATACTTTTTTATGCCTCCGTGAATCTTTGATTCGGGGGTGAGGGGTGGGGGGGGGGGGGGTTAGTTTTTTCCCTGTCTGTCAGTTTGTTTGTTTGTATGTCTTTCCGTCACACAAACTTTAACGTTGATCATAACTTCAAAAGTTTTTGACATGGCCCGATGACACTTCACACACTTATTCATCATCACAATGGCTACATCCTAACCAAAGGCCATAACTCTGTTTTCCTTTTTGGCTGAATTATCTCTCCTTGAATTTTTTTAAAGTTTTAACATGGCCATAACTTTCGATTGATATGTGATAGGGCTTTCATATTTCACATGTGCATTCCTTGCCACGCGGCCTTTCTAGTGGGACCATAATTTTTGACCTTGTGACATTGACCTTGACATTTGACCTACTTTAAAAAAACACTTTAACATTGGCCATAACTTTCGATTGGTAAGTGGTAGGGCTTTCATATTTCACATGTGCATTTCTTGTCACAGGACCTTTCTAATGGTACCATCACTTTCTACCTCGTTACATTACCCTTGGCGTTTGACCTACTTTTTAAAAACTTTTACTTAGTCCATAACTTTCTATTGGTAAGTGATAGTGCTTTTATATTTCACATGTGCATCCTGTTTTTACAAGACCTTTCTAGTGGTATCATAATTTTTGACCTCGTGACATTGATCTTGACATTTGACCTACTTTTTAAAAAACTTTTACATTGGCCATAACTTTCGATTAGTAAGTGATATAGATTTCATATTTATCATGCGATTCCTTGTCACAAAACCTTTCTAGTGGTACCATAATGTTTGACCTCGTGACCTTGACATTGACGTTTGACCTACTTTTTAAAAACTTTAACATTTGCCATAACTTTCGATTGGTAAGTGATAGGGCTTTCATATATCATATGTGTATTCTATGTCACATGTCCTTTCCAACGATCCCATAATGTTTGACCATGTGACCTTGACCTACTTTTTAAGACGAACATTGGCCATACCTTTCGATTACTTAGTAATACTGCTTTCATACTTAAAATGCACTGTCCGGGGGCATCAGTGTTTCACAAACACATCTTGTTTTAGGGTTTGTTTGATTTGAGATTTAACGTCCCTGTCAGCACTGAATTGGCTTTGTTGGAGACGTTGCTTCAAATTTTGTGGGACCTTTACCCGACACTGAAATGAAATAAAATCTCAAACCCTGGCACCAAATGAATTTATTAGGGTTTATATGCATAGGCTGTCCGACTTGAACAACTTTGGAACCTCAAAGCGATTTACCAGTGCTCCCGTGCGGTCGGTGTCAGCTCTGCGAAGAAGCACCATGCAGCCCAATCTATTTCTTCAAGCCCTGTTGGGGGGCGGTTGAGTAGGGCAAAGCTGATGAGTATCTTGCATCACTCGGGCTTCCAACTGATATTGACTTACTATTGGACAACTTGCAGCAGGTAAAGGTTGAGGGTGGAACTTTACTTTTTCTGTTTCTTCACTTTCATTAATTTTCCTCTTACTCCTCTGTTCCTCACTTTCATCTAATCTTCTTTGTCTTTTTTTCTCTTTTTCTCCGTTTCTCTGGGAGATGAGGCAGTTATAACATGTACTCACAATTTATATTTTGAGCAGAAATAAGAAAAAAAAAATACCACAGTTTTTCGTGATAAAATTTGCATTTTGTCGGCAGTAACGTTTGCAATGTATTTGCATAGGCGTGTTTTCCTAATGTCTTACTGTACATGTACATTTGGCGCCAAAACACAGAAATTTTAATATAAATTAGACTCTAAAGACTCTTTAGGGCCTAAAAAATAGCCGTGTTTCCGACCGACCCTCCTTCTGAACCCCGACTCCTCGTAAAAGAACAAAATAAAAATTAAAACACCGACTCTTCCATTTTCATTTTCCGACCCTACCCAGTGCCGTCTTTGCATTTACCCATAGTAATTTCGCATTTAAAGTACATTTTTTGAAGTTTTTGGCATTTAGTACCTCCCAAAATACAGAACTGGCTTTTTTGAGCATCTAAAATGGATTATGATGTACAGTACAAGTCTCAACATGACAATTTTATTATTTATTTTAATATGTTGTGCGAACAAGGTAATATCTTGTGCGCACAACGTGACATCTTGTTCGCACAACTTAATATCTTTTGCGCACACGATATTATCTTGTTTGCACAACACAGATCTTGTGCGGACACCATAATATCTTATACGCACACCGAGGCGGTTCTAACGTGTACCCACAATCTATAGTTTAGAACAGAAATAAGAACAAGAGGCCCATGGGCCACTACGCTCACCAGAGGTCATGTGGTTTATACCATATACAGGCAAGATGCCCATCTTGGTCATGTGACAACAATACCACGAATAATGTTTAACTGCCTCACCCCATAGATGCTTTACATGTATTTTGGTTTCAATCAGCACAGCTCTTTTACTGGAGAAGAAGATAAAATACTGAATCTGAGCCATCCAAGACAAAGGTCAGTAATGACCTTGACCTTTGGAATTAATAAACATCCTTTCAGCTAACTGCAAATATCATTTTTGATGTCACCCTGATCCCTGATGCTGCATAGCAAGTTTCCAGATCATCGGCCATTCGGTTCTTGAGAAGAAGATTTTTAAAGGTTT
Organism: Lucinisca nassula; assembly: GCA_963580285.1. NCBI lineage: Eukaryota > Metazoa > Mollusca > Bivalvia > Lucinida > Lucinidae > Lucinisca > Lucinisca nassula. Next base: position 50,729,455 of record OY757021.1, read on the forward strand.
TTACCATATATGGGCATGGCGGCCTATATTGGTCATGTGACCCAGTCATCGCGAACAAAATTTCTTTCCTTCATTCCATAGAGGCTCCACATGTAATTTGGTTTCAATTGGCCAAGTAGTTTAAGTGAAGAAGAAGATAAAAATACTGAATCTGAGCCATCCAAGACAAAGGTCGGTAAATGACCTTGACCTTTGGAACTGATAAAATTCCATTCAGCTGATTGTAAATACCATTTCTGATGCCACTAGCTAATATACAATCACAAATATCCACTACTTTGCCATTTTTCCATACAAATGTCTAAGTGACCAAGTTTGACCTTGACATAAAACATGTCATGGTCAACCAAAGGTCATCATTTGAACAAACTAGGTAGGGCCAGAATCCCTGATGCTGCATAGCAAGTTTCCAGATCATCGGCCATTCGGTTCTTGAGAAGAAGATTTTTAAAGGTTTTTACCATATACGGGCATGGCGGCCCATATTGGTCATGTGACCCAGTCATCGCGAACAAAATTTCTTTCCTTCATTCCATAGAGACTCCACATATAATTTGGTTTCAACTGGCCGGGTAGTTTAAGTGAAGAAGAAAATAAAAGTACTGAATCTGAGGCGTCCTGGACAAAGGTCGGTAAATAACCTTGAATTTTGGAACTGATAAACTTCCATTCAGCTGATTGGCGGCCCCCGCCCATAGGGGCTTGAAGAAATATATGGGCTGCATGATGCTTCCACGCAGAGCTGAATCTGGCCCGCACACTAGTACTGGTAAACCGCTTAGAGGATCTAAGCCTGTCCAGGAACCACATTGCGAGGAGGACCGTCCATGCTAATAAACCCTATTGGTTTCATTGGGCGACAGGGCTTGAGATGTCATTTCATCTCAATGTCAAGGTCCCACAAAATTGGAAGCAAAGTCTCCAAAATGACCTTTACAGTGTTGACGGGGACGTTAAACCTCAAATCAAACAAATAAAATTCGGCTGATTGTAAATACCATTTCTGATGCCACTAGCTAATATACAATCAGAAAAATCCAGTTTTTGCCATGTTTCCATACAAATGTCTTAGTGACTAAATTTGACCTTGATGTAAAACAGGTCAAGGTCAACCAAAGGTCATCATTTGAACAAACTTGGTAGGGCCAGAGTCCCTGATGCTGCATACCAAGTTTCAAGATCATCGGCCATTCCGTTCTTGAGAAGACGATTTTTAAAGGTTTTTACCATGTATGGGCATGGCGGCCATATTGGTCATGTGACCCAGTCCTCACGAACAAACTTTCGTTCCCTCATTCCATAGAGGCTCCACATGTAATTTGGTTTCAATTGGCCAAGTAGTTTAAGTGAAGAAGAAGATAAAAATACTGAATCTGATCCATCCAAGACAAAGGTCGGTAAATGACCTTGACCTTTGGAACTGATAAAATTCCATTCAGCTGATTGTAAATACCATTTCTGATGCCACTAGCTAATATACAATCAGAAAAAAAAAAAACTATTTTGCCATTTTTCCATACAAATTTCTAAGTGACTTAATTTGACCTTGACGTAAAACAGGTCAAGGTCAACCAAAGGTCATCATTTGAACAAAATTGGTAGGGCCAGAGTCTCTGATGCTGCATACCAAGTTTCAAGATCATCGGCCGTTCGGTTCTTGAGAAGAAAATTTATAAAGGTTTTTACCATATATGGAAATGGCGGCCATATTGGTCATGTGACCCAGTCCTCACGAACAAACTTTCGTTCCCCCATTCCATAGAGGCTCCACACGTAATTTGGTTTCAATTGGTTGAGCAGTTTAAGTGAAGAAGAAGATAAAAATACTGAATCTGAGCCATCTTGGACAAAGGTCGGTAAATGACCTTGACCTTTGAAACTGATAAACTTCCATTCAGCTGATTGCAAATACCATTTCTGATGCCACTAGCTAACATACAATCAGAAAAATCCACTGTTTTGCCATTTTTCCATACAAATGTCTAAGTGACCAAATTTGACCTTGACGTAAAACAGGTCAATGTCAACCACAGGTCATCATTTGAACAAATTTGGTAGGGCCCGAGTCCCCGATACTGAATACCAAGTTTCAAGATCATCGGCTGTTCGGTTCTTGAGAAGAAGATTTTTAAAGGTTTTTACCATATATGGGCATGGCGGCCATCTTGGTCATGTGACCCAGTCCTCCCGAACAAACTTTCGTTCCCCCTTCCCATAGAGGCTCCACATGTAATTTAGTTTCAATTGGCCCAGCAGTTTCTGAGGAGAAGTCATTTGAAAACGTTGACGCGGACGCGGACGCGGACGCAGACGCGGACGCGGACGACGGACGGCGTATCACTGCCTATACTATAAGCTCCCCCGGAGCCTTCGGCTCTGGTGAGCTAAAAATAAGGTTAACCCCTGAAAGCCCCAGCTTTACTTTATAAAAGTGGGGTTCAAAGGGGTCAAAATTATATAGACGAGTTTTTGTGATGGATCGAAAATAAAAATAAAAGTTATCACCGAAATATGCTGCAGCTGCAAAAGAAAAAAAAATCGACTTTAAGACCTGGCCCTTAATGTCCACAAGGTGGCCAGATAGTGACATACAAGCCAGCTCTCCAATGTCAAAGGGAACATTTGAAAACATCTCCACCAAACTGAAAATACTTTTGAAGTAATATTCAATGGGTGACCCAATGGAAAAATTGCTCAAAATTGTTTCGCTCCACTGAACATGGTAGTCATCAGAACTGTAAAAATATCAACACTTAAACTGACTTATACCCAGATATATAGCAAGATTGATTTTAAAATAATGTAACAGAAATGTTCCTTGGCTTACTGTCAACCGAAATTGCCCAAACCCTCCACTCCCAGTAGCGAATCTCAGAGGCCGGCGTAGGTAGATTTAAAAACATTTTTCTCGTGCCAAAATTCGATGGGACTATATTTCAAAGATGAAAATGCCTGTCGAGTCTGAATTTCATGCTTTTGACACATCCTGTTTGATAAAATTCACCTTTGAAAAATAGACAGATATGAAATTTTGTGCGCATTTCTTTCCGACGAAATACAAAACAAACACGATTCTCAGCAAAAAGTGTGTATAAAAATGCGGTAAACTTGAGAAAAATCTGGGTCGTTTAAGTGGGTTCAGAAAAGACAAAAATTAATATATTTAGCGATAAACGGGAAATTTTTTGCCGTAATCATTAAATCGGATATTGAATAATCTGCAACTGAGTTAAATTTCAGGAAAATCTATGTCTGACCATTTTTTATTCCAAAAAAAACTGAACTACTTCCGGTCGTTGAACAGGAACAAAAGCCATCCAACATGGCTGTAAAAACAGGAAAATAATGAAAATAATAAAGGACTAACCCTGAAGTATTTCCCCAGCTACCGATTTATTTATCCCCCATGCAGTTCATCAGGTTTCAACGGCAAATCTGAACTCCGTTTAATTTATTTTTCCATTTGTGTTAAAAATAGCCTCGAAGAGCCTGCCAATATTCGCATCTCCGATGCCATAATAGGTATATTGCCAACAACAACAACCAAAAACATGTGACGTATACATTTGTACTGACGTCATATACGAAAAACCAATACTACCTTAAAATACCCATCTAATAATCAAGGTCAACTAACAATATAGAACAATGTAGACAGAATGAGCACCTTACCCTGTTAATTGCCATTTCACGCGCAGCCTCAGTTTGAAATAGTCCCATCCACCTCGAAACATTTCCATCACGTTTGCTCAACGATGCTTTATTTTAGTTGTCACTACTGCTCAATCATGAGAGAGAGAGAGAGAGAGAGAGAGAGAGAGAGAGAGAGAGAGAGAGAGAGAGAGAGAGAGAGAGAGAGAGAGAATCATTTGACTGCACTCTGACGTAAATAAAGTGCAATAAAAAGATAAAAATCTAAGCGATCGGTTTTGCACCATCCGCTCAACCGGGCCAACGTCGGGCCGACAGCGATACAACGTCTTAAAGCTGGGCTAACTTTAATACGTCGTATCGCTGTCGGCCGACGTTGGTCCGCTGTTGTGTGCTAGCCAGGCACTCTCCGCAAGAAAGAGATACCTGGGTCTAAAATTGGAACCACAAAAGTCCGCGGTGGATGATGCTCCTAGAAACCGACCGAAAGTGGATAATTTATTTTCATTCGCAGCAGCAAGTTTTTTGTTGTTGTTGTTTTTTTTTCATCCCTTTTAGTTTTTTTTTTTTTTTTTTTGTTCGTGATGGAGTAAGTTATCAGGCTTTGTCACAAAATGCGATACAGTTTTTTTTTGTAGAAATTATATCTACAAACAAGCTGTAGCGCAATGGCGCACCCCCCCCCCCCCTCCCCCATTCTCCTTTTCAGGCAGGTAATCTTTGGAAGACGGCGGCCGCCGCCTCACCTTGAAATTCACATTTAGTGGATAATGAATGTCATGTCATAATAAAACCCCCGTCTGAGTTTTGTTTGTTTGATTTGAGGTTTAACGTCCCCGTCAACACTGTAAAGGTCATTTTGGAGACGTTGCTTCCAATTTTGTGGGACTTTTACCCGACATTGAGATGAAATGACATCTTAAGCCTTGTCGCCCATGGAAACCAATAGGGTTTATTAGCATGGACGGTCCACCTCGCACCGCGGTTCCTGGACAGGCTTAGATCCTCTATGCGGTTTACCAGTACTAGTGTGCGGACCGGATTCAGCTCTGCGTGGAAGCATCATGCAGCCTATATATTTCTTCAAGTCGTCCCGTCTGAGTATATGCTGAGAAAAAAGTCCGTATTTGTTTTCCGTCCCGGTCAACACTGCATGTATATATAGGTCATTTTAGAGACGTTACTTCCAATTTTATGGGACTTTTACCCGACATTAAGATGAAATGTGCAAGCTTAGATCCTCCCAGCGGTTTACCAGTACTCCTGTGCGGTCGGTTTCAGCTCTGCATGGAAGCATCATGCAGCCCATCTATTTCTTCTAGCCTCAATGGGCGGGGTCGGGCTTTTACTCAGCTGTTAAAAATCTAAGGTTTCTACAGAGTATACTGTTCACACATACGAATGCACAAACAGTGTAGATACAGATAAGATGCTGCAAAAATAAGTCATCTCATCCATAATGATTGCCTTTCTGTTACTGATTTACATTGACCAAAAACCCGATGGGTGAGTACTATCACAAAAACAGACCCATATAATTTTGACACCCTTTAAACGCCACTTTTAAGTGCTGTAAAACTGGGGTTTACAGGGGTATATTTTGCCACCGCACACCGGCGCTTTCAAAAATAGATTGGGCTGCACAATGCTTCCACGCTTCCACGCAGAGCTGAAACCGACCGCACACGAGTACTGTTAAACTGCTTAGAAGGTCTCAGCCTGCCCAGGCAAAGTGGTGCGAGTCGGCCCGTCCAAGCATATAAACACGCAACGTCGATGCAACAGCATGATGTTGCATCGACGTTTAAAAGTCATTTGCCTGGGGAGTGTGTGTGTGTGGGGGGGGGGGGGGGGGGGGGGTTGGGGACTGCTTAACTTACCGACAAAAATAAAGAATTCCAGAGACAGTTAGTTTAGTTGTGGTCTAACAACCAAGGTTCATAAGGTATTTTGACGAAATACGCCTTCTATAAGCGTTTAAATTTTAATAAACTTTTCTTCGCAGCCATGTATTTTAAAAATTTGTGTGTGCAAGCGTTGCGACTAGGTCAACTTCTGACGTCAACATTTCCAATACTGTGTTTACTTCAGTGTAGATACTCAGCTGAAATATAGAATAATGTATAACAAACATTTTAGGAAAATTTGAACCAAAATTTTTTCTGACCATTTTTTTATTCCAAAATAACTGACCGGTACTGTTTGACAAGAAGTTTGTTTAAAAATATGGGTTACCTAATAAACGAAGCTTCGAAAACGTTCCATTTCAGTGACAACCATAACTGATGACAACCATAACTGAAGTAATGAAACGTTTTAGGAAGTGTTGCTTTTGAATGCAAATTTTATCATTTCTGACGACTGTATGCTTATGTTAAAATGACCGGAAGTAGCTTCCTATTTCACAATTATTTTTTTTGCTATAAAAAATAATCCCTTTCGCGGAAGCTTACAAAAAAATAAAATCTTGACGACGGCCCTAGCAACTCACCTACTGTCCAGCTTATATTACTTACCATTTCATTTGTACAATAAGGATCAAGTAAGCGATCTCCAGGGTCATTATGACCGTTTTGTTAACACATTTTGCTGACAAGGTAAAATGCCCAAATTTACAAAGGACCCTATTTGATGAAGTCTTTTTTTCAGAATTTATTCAAAAAGTGAATCAGGAAACATACTTATCCATTACGATAACTTACCCGTGCGACATAGTGCATTTTTCACATCTCGGAAATGGCTACGTTTCTGATGAAAATCCGCGATATTTTTCTTATTTATACTGCAAACCTTGGTTGTGGGTGCTCGTTAGAACCGCCTCATGAGGCGGTTCTTAAGAGTACCAACAACCTACGTCTTGGAGCAGAACTAAGAAATATAAGGTATACCTCCTTAAACCCCAGTTTTCTATATATAAAGTGCGGTTTAGGGGGTCTTTATTTCACGGACTTGATCACGTGATGCACTGCCACCTTATCACTAAATATCAAGGCTCTAGCTCCAATGGTGTATTGTATATGTGGCTGACAAGGTTAAACTGCCCTACAAAGGGTCATACCTCATGGACTATTTCGCAAATTGTATTCAAAAGTCAATTGCTATATAGTAATCTTCTTTTCACTGGCACTTTGATCACTACGAGGACTGTTCAAATATGAATGCAACTAAGCACATAAAAATGATTCCGTGATAGATTTGATGAAAAATTTGTTTTGTCTCCTCAAAGTATTCCCCTTTAACAGATATACAAACTTTCAGTCTTCTGATCCAATCATTGAATGCATTTTGGTAGTCTTTTCGAGGTAAACTATGAAGGCACTGGAATATTGCAGAACCGAGGTGTTTGCGCTGTACACATTTTCGACCAGAAAGGCATTTTTTCAGCCGCGGGAACAAAAAAGTCACACGGGGCAAGGTCAGGGGAATACGGGGGGTGAGGGAGTTCAACAACCTTTTCCTGCTTCAGATAGTCTTGCACAATGAACGCCTTGTGCGATGACGCATTGTCATGTAGCAATCTGACATTGGCCAAACCAGTTGCGGGTCTTCGTTCTTTGAAATATTTCTTCAATTTTCGAAGAACTTTATTCTTGTAAAACTTCGCATTTACAGATTTGCCTTTAGGCACAGCAACCTGAATAGCAGGGCCCTGATTTGAAAAGAATATGGCATACATTACCTTCTTGACGCTCATGGTCCGCTTTGCAATGCATTATCATTTGCAATACTTTGTTGCCCATAGTTTGTTCTGAATCTTTCGTTTTGGCTCAAAAAAGTGAACCCATGTCTCGTCACCTGTGACGACATTAGCAAAAGACCGTGCATTGTAATTTGGAAACTTTTTAAGCAACTTCTTGGCGCACTGATCGCGTGTCTTTTTCTGCTCGTCTGTCAACAGATGGGGAATCCATCTAGCATAGATCTTTCTCATTTTCAAATCCCGTTTCAGAATTGTATGAGCTGCTGCTAATGAGATGTCAACCATACTAGCTATTTGCCTAGTGGTGTATCGAGCATCGGTAGCAGCAATTTCTGTCACTCTAGCAACCATCTTGGCAGATGTTGCTCTTTTCGGCCGACGATCATGTGGTGCATCTTCTGTTGAGCCTAGCCCACAGCTGAATTTCTAACACCAACGAAAAACTGTCGGAAAAGACATTTCATTATGCCCATAAGCCGAACATATTTCATCAAAAATGTCTTTGCACCGTATACCAAGAATACAACGATACTTAATATAGGACCGTATTTCGACGGCGTACTCTGACCTTCTTCCATCCATGTTTTATATTAGTATACAAGAGTAGACAGTGTTTATCGAACGTTATACATGGCTAAAGTGCACGGATTTTAACAGGTTTGGTATCAATGTATAGGTAAAATGTTTTTCTACGCTGTGATATTTATTTCCAGGTGATTTTCGCATTAGTGCATGAGAAAACGTTCGGCTTGTATTCATATTTGAACAGTCGTCGTATCTACAAAGGCTCTTGCTCAAATGTTTTTTGTGGTTTCTTTTAGATATTTTGCTGACAATGTATAAAGGCCCAAAATTACGAAGCGTCGCATAAAGCCCGTAAAAAAGTATTTTTCGAAATTTATGCAACAAATCACGTTATCTACGCATCATTACCAATTTATTCATAAAAATTCAACGGTCTAGCTCCAACAGGTTTTGAGTTATTTTGCTGACAATGTGAAAATTCCAAAATATACCGTCATCATATGAAAAAGTCCGTGAAATGAACACATTCCCCCCCCTAAACCCCACTTTATACAGAGAAAACTGGGGTTTAAGGGGGTAAACATTATTTTTCTTATTTTTTAGTCCCAGACATAGGTTGTGGGTACTCGTTAGAACCGCCTCAATGAGGCGGTTCGCACGAGCACCCTCAACCTATGTTTGTAGTATTTATAAGAAAAATATCACAGATTTTCATCAGAAAAGTAGCCATTTTGGAGATGTGAAAAAATGCACTATGTCAAATGGGTGTGTTATCGTAATACAAAGGCTCTTATTTCATGAAGTTTTATTCAGAATTTATTCAAAATTAATGAGGTAATCTATTCATCGGTTCCAATCTAATCACCAAATATCAAGGAGCTAATTCTAATGATTTTTTTAGATATTTAGCTGACAAGGTTTTGTTTGTTTGATTTGAGGTTTCATGTCCCCGTCAACACTGTATAGGTCATGTTGGAGACATTGTTTCTAATTTTGGGGGACTTACCAGACATTGAGATGAAATGACATCTCAAGCCCTGTCGCCCAATGAAACCAATAGGTTTAATAAGCATGGACGGGCCGACTCGCACCGCTTTGCATGGGCAGGCTTAGATCCTCTAAGCGGTTTTCCAGTACTCATGAGCGGTCGGTTTCAGCTCTGCGTGGAAGCATCATTCAGCCCATCTATTTCTTCAAGTCACGATGGACAGAAGCCGTGCTGACAAGGTAAAACTGCCCAAATTTAGAAAGGACCATAACTCATGAAATATTTTACAAACTTTATTCAATGATTAATAAGGTCAAATACTTATCACTATCAAGGTTCTGCTTTTACCTTTTTGAGATATTTTGCTGACAAGGTAAAATGCGACACATCACGTGAACAAGTCCGTGAAATGAAGACCCCCCTATACCCCACTTTATATAGAGAAAACTCTCTGAGGCGGTTCTAACGAGCACCCACAACCTATGTTTGCAGCATCAATAAGAACAATACGACAGATTTTCATAAAAAGTAGCCAATTTGGAGATATGAAAAAATGCACTATGCCGCACGGGTGTGTTAGCGTAATGAATAAAAAAATGACCAAATTTACAAAGGACGATAACTCATGAAGTATTTTTTGGAATGTATTTAAAAGTTAATCAAGTCATCTACTCATCACTACCAATGTTTGTAGTATTTATACTTTTTGCTCATATATTAAACTCATATTTATATGAAAATATCAAAGCGTTTGCTCCAATGGGGTTTTGAAATATTTTCAGACAATGTAAAACTGTCAAAATTTGCATAAGGCCATAACTCATGAATTATTTTTCAAAATGTATTCGAAAGTGAATCAGGTCATTTACTCTCCACATCCAATCTATTCACTAAGTTTCAATGCTCTAGTTTCAATACCTGTTGAGGTACTTTGCGGACAAGTTTTCATTCTTATGTTTTGCAAAGGGCCATAAATCAGGAAAGGGGCATAATCATGATGAAAAAATTATGTTCCATCTTCTTTCTCGTAAAAGAATCCATATATAAAATCTCAAAATCCTAGCATACATGGTTCCGAAGTTGTGTTATGTATCAAAAAGCGTGACGGACGGACAAATGGACGGACGGACGGACGAATAAAGGCAAACAAATATGCCCCATCAACTTTTTCAAAGTTGGCCGCATAGTAATGTGAAACCCTGTAAATCTTACTTTCTCTATACAGTAGAACTTCAATGGCTCGAACCCCCTTGGAACATCGAAAATCTGTTCGAGACAGGAGTAGTTCGAGCCACTGAGGTTACTGTCTGGAAGCATTACTAGATACTTTTAGACATCTTTTCGGTGTTCTATAATGAATATGTATGCTGTGTGTACTCATTAGAATCGCCTCATCGAGCATACACACAGCATACATTTGAAAGATAAAGACTAAAATCTCCTAAATTATCCCCCACTGTTTCTTATGTAGAGGATTTTGCTAGGGGCTCAAGAACAGGTTCAACTCATCCATGGTAAACGAGCCATCGTTTTCGAGCAATCGAAGTTCTACTGTATATGGTTTGTTCCTTGTGGCGGCCGTAAAATGTCTCCATGCCCTTCATCATAGGGTAGTTGATATTTTCTTATCATTTGGGATCATTGATTTCATTATGAAAATATTGAGGTTCACTGGTGAGACCTAATTGGCCGAAATTAGCTAGCCTGGCCCAGAAAACTGTACACTTCATACATAAGTTCTGTGGTGTATTCTTTGCTTCAAAAGAATAACCAGCTCCCTTTTATAGAACATTGTTAGTTGATGAACTGCTAAAAATGTTTATGATGGACATTCATTAGAACAATCTCGGTGTGGCGCAATGTTTATCAGTTACCCCCTTTATATATTGCATTGTAACGCATTGACCTGATAAAGATATTCTATCTCCGGACAAGTGAGCTTTATCACGTCAACGTGACATTGCACTTTTCTAATGAACCGGACTACTGGTAAATGACAAAAAATGTTTTTGTAACTGGGAAAAATGGCAATATAACTTGGAAAAAAATATCATAGGAAAAACATGGTCAGCTGATACTGAATATATCGACCATCAGAATGCTTGGACGCACTGAGGACCATCAATAACTGACCGTAAATTGCTAATTTAAGAGTGTATAAGGGAAAGATAAATAGAATACCAGATTCGTATCATATGATATCAATTTTATCGGGCTCGGCTTCGAGAACGCATGTAGAATCGCTCGGCAAGCCTCGCGATTCTACAAGCGTTCTCGAAGCCTTGCCTCACGTGATGCAATGGGCAGTTGTTAATAGCCAAATTACGTTAATATGACTATTTACCAGTCGACTGGTAGTTGCCATTTGAACGTATTTTTGCTATTGCCAGTCGACTGGCTCTACTAATTGAAATCTGAGCCAGCGCATGACAAAACCTACAATAAGAAATATGCGCCGAACGATGACTCAGATCAGCCTGCATATCCGCGCAGTCTGATCAGAATCTTCGTTATGCACTCTTAAGGATAGCTTAGGGCTCAATGCTCCTCCAAGCAGCAAGAAACGTCTTTGGTTATACTATATGGATGCGCAGGCTGATCTGAGTCTTCGATGGGCGCACATGTCTTATTGTATGTTTTGTCATGCCCTTGCTCATTTTATACAATCTGTTTTAGAACACTTATACGATGGGCTGCAAGTATTGCAGAACAGAGTTAGATAAAGTAGGTGAGACAAACAAGGTGAGATGCCTCACCCTTAGTTGTTAAAATTTGAAAATAACCGAAATTTCAGAAAGTTGCAATGGTTTAGAATAATAATTTAAGTGTTGACTGTTTCCAAGTTTTCCAAATTTTATTCATTTCTCAGGTTATACATACAAAATACATATAACAACTTGAGACGCATTAATTTGAGCAAATTCAAACAATTTCATGGCGGAGAGAGAGAGAGAGAGAGAGAGAGAGAGAGAGAGAGAGAGAGAGAGAGAGAGAGAGAGAGAGAGAGAGAGAGACTGGGGCATAGATGATAAGATCATAAACTTACATGGCAGATTGTATTACTATAAACAGTCACTATTTATGCCCAATGGCAAAAAACTTGGTCAACCAGGGTCATTACAACGCGTGATTACCTATTTATAACCGATGCTACATTGTATATTAATATAGGACTCATATTTATATGAAAATCACATCCATATGTAGTTTCTTTTCTGCTAGATTCTATGCATTTTATGGTAAGACTAGCGTTGCCTTTGAGGACCTTATGACACAAATCACGACAATCGTCGTCTGCTTTGCTGTCTTTTGGTTACTTTTTATTTCTGGTTTTACGGCCCTTTCAAGATTATTTCACTCATATCGAGCCGATCGTTAATCAGAGGTGGGCGAAAATCGGAGTTACCGGAGAAAAACAAAACCACCTGACCTTCCGTTGCAGAACTTGGCGTCTCACATGTGACCCGAGCGAGGCTCGAATCACAGCGGTGAGAGACCTAATGAATAAGCGACAGCGTTCTTATCAACTAGGCCACGAAGGCCCCTTTTGGTTACTTTACAAATCAGTCATCGTTGCATGCAGTGTGGACCTAGATCAGACTGCTCCTCCAATATGATCAAGATTCAATTTTTTTGCCTGTATCCAAAACAATATTCTTGAAATCTTAGGGGAATGGGAACACCTGGCAGTTTTTCCTGCCATTTTTCGAAGGGAGAGAACTTTCGCGACTATCTGTTCGTGTTTCTATAAGCCCTGTCCCACTGAAAAGGGGTCTACTCTTAAAGGAAAGAATTTGCTCCTCAGGAGCAAATTCTTTCCTTTAAGAGTTGACCCTTTTTGACATGCAAGACGCAACTACTTTTGCAGGAGTTGCCTCCCCTCAAGGTTCCCCTTAAAAGAAGACACTAAAGACGACATAAACATGCGCCATTTTGGATGAAGTTTTTCTAGGTGTCATTAGGTTAAAGTTATAGCCAATTTCTGCATGTAGGAACTAAACCGAATCAAAGCGTAAAAGGCACTAAATGAGTTTCTATGAGAAAAGCATAACACTGTGAAAATTTACAGGAAGCCTTTCTAAAAAGATCTTAAAATTTAGAAAAAGTAGTTTTGCAAATTCAAGTGCATTGTGTATATGGAATGTAGGACGATTTGGCCAGCGGACGATTTGGCCCGGACGATTTGGCCTAGGACAATTTGGCCAGCCAAAAATATTGGGTAGGACAATTTGGCCAGATTAATATAATGACTAGGTTAAACTGAAAATTTAATGTTTTAGGTTTGTTTTTAATATACAGTAATGTTTGAATATGTGGAAGGAACATTTTAAAGAAGATTTTAAACATTTAGATATTTTTGTTGTTGTTTTTAAACTATAGCTTTTGGCCTGAGATATTCTTTAGGAGCAAATTAATAAAAATGGTTAACTATAATTCCCCAAACACAAAAATAAAATAATAATAATAAATAAATAAATAAATTTAATGGTTTTGTTTGAATTGGCTGGAAAACAAGATTAATTACATTTTCTTGTATTCATGGTTAATTGGCTAAGTGATTTGCTGACTGGTTTTGGTTCCTTGCTCTCTTAATTAGCTTTTCCACACTTATTTATTTGGTTTTGTTTGGTTCAAGAATGTGCACCGCACTGGTTAACCACTTACACTTAGGGGGACTGATCTGCTCAATGTGACCTAAATAGTCTTGACTGGGCTCTGATACTATAAATGGGCAAAAAATATGTAATGATGTGTGATAAAAATATTGTTGCGTGCCGAGGGGTTCACAGGGCCAGTAGGGCTTCTCCACAAGATATAAACCGGGCTGAAACTAAAGCTGGCTAGACAGCGAGAGCTCCAACTGCCTTGCAGAAACGCTAGACTTAGTCTAGGCCTCTTTTGAGGGGTATGGGTGAATCTCAGGATTATATGTCAATATTCTGTTCTATTCAGTTTCAGGCGGTTCAGCCCCTAATTGAAGGGATCGAAAGGAAGAAACAAGACATGTTGTCATTTGATAACTATATCCTTTTAATGATGATAGATTAAATAAATTTTATAGTGAAAACAATAAGATCGTTGTTTTATGACTAGATATATGAAAACAGTGCTACATGGAATGAATTAAACCTGTTAACTGAGTGGACGGTTTGAAATAAAATGACACGACCGGTTTTATACGAATGGCAGTGATCACGAACTAGTCAGGCTAAACAATGCAAGTTAATGATATAAAACATGAAAAGGGCTAATGATAAATGGTGAATGCATTGATATTTGATAACAATATGCAAAGTTTCAAGAAAGAATTATTAAGGAAGCAAGAGCACGGAGTTTAACTGCTCCGCTTCTCTTTAAATAACCCTAAAACAACAAAAGAGCCAAGTTTCAGTGATGACCTAACTAGCGCTAACCCCTCTAAACGAAAGAAATAATTTTTCCAAAGGTTGCTGCTTTTTCAAAAGAATAAACTTGTAAAAATAGACCAAAACTAAAGACAAAAAGTCGCAGCAAAATAAAATGCGTCTTGCCTTAACGAAAGCTAAATCTGAGATTGACGGGATTCCCGGGACCGCTCCTTATATACTCCCGAGTTCCCGTCCCCCAAAACCCACAAGATTTTGTAATGGGATCCCAGACCCCAGACCTATATTTTCTGGGATTCCGGATTCCCCTTACAAAATAACAAAGGGATCACGTGATCCCGCAACAGTCAGCCAAGGGAAGATGCCGTCTCCAAGGAGATTCTGACAACCGCCATCTTGGTTTTGCCGGTAAATAACCTGAGTACCAACTTTTAACCGGCTAGAAAGTAGTTATTTCCAATGGAAACCCTTTAACCATTGGTACCAAAATGACGAGAAATGAACAGACTATTTGACTGTTATGAAGAGAAAATTATATTATGTACCGATTACTAGTGATTGATGAAAAAACTGTAGCTTGACAGCTTGTGTCGCTTGTCAACGAAAATCCACCCCGTACCCGACTTCAGCCGGCAAATATAAAGCCGTCTCAAATGAAGTCCCCAAAGTTATTATAACCAAAATGACTCCAAAAGAATATATTTCATGACTGTCGTAACTAGAAATTTTTCTATGGTACCGATTGTATGGAATTCATTTGGAAGTTGGACCTGACGGGTTCGTGAAGACTTCTCTGTTTTGACAGTTACGGTTAAACGATTCTCACAGGCTCCCACAATTCCATGTTTACACACGAAAACAATGGGCGACAGTGAAAATAACATGGTACGGTCTGAACAATTTGGTGGTCAAAACAGCTGGTTAACAGCAAATAATGGATTTAATTAAATTGCAAAAGACAGGTAATCACATAGTTCAAAGGGGCGATGGGTGTTAACTTTGTGTCTTTTTAGAATATACAAGTATTGACTGTCCACTGCTAAAATGTGTAAACAGCTGATTTGTAAACCAGGAAGAAAATTGTAACACAGGAAACTGGGTCACCACATTACCCCCCTCCAGGGTCGATTTAGTTCCATCAAACGACCCTGGATAAAAGGTCCGATACCAATCCAGTTTCCCAAATACAATATTCGAAAAGCAAAACAGTTACTATTTTGATAAAATCCTGGTCACGGCACCAAATTGCTCAGGAATGTAACCAAGAAAAAACAAACATTGATGCCATATTAAAGCTACCAACAAATATTCATAGCACTTCCTTAAGTACAGACTTTATAATGAAAAGCTATGAACTGTCCTAATTGCTATGATAAAAATGAAACAATTTTGAACTTGATGAAGAACATATGACTTGTAAAATCTTGATATGAGCATTAATTGTAAACGAGACTTACTTGCTTAACGTTAAATACTAGTAAAATTCCCTAATCTTGGCAGACTAAGACAAGAACCAAGCAGAGAACGGACAAATCAAATGATGCAGTGGGGAAGGAGAATTCCAAAGGATTGAAATCAGTGTTGGGCAAATCTTACACAGAGAACAGTATCAAGGACTTAAGTAAAAGGAAGTGATAAGTTTAAGGACTGTGGATATTATTTTAGTCATTTAACCACAAACATGTAAATAATATTCAGTATTATTTGGAGAAAAACAAAGTCAATAGACATTCATCTGAAAAGTGTGGCTGATTTAGGTTAATTTGCGTGTTCAGTTTCAGTGAATAGGACTACAAGTGCTTAAGGAAGAGAAAATATTCTACAGCATAATTTATGCAGTGAGGATTAATATAGGTTTATAGGAATAGGGGGGGGGGGGGTAGTGTGAGGCTGAAAGTAGATTATACTGTGAGTGAACTTGTTCTCACGTCTCTGAATATTCATGTTATCCCGGTCCAGGTATATTCACAGATTTTAATATTTAGAGTTAAAGGAAGTTATTTTACTGTGGTTTACGGAATTATAAATAATGATATATTGTATATTGGTGTTTGTGGATGTTCGCTGGATGCGGAATTCGCAGACATGGATATGCACCGTGAAAATATGTGCAATTACAGTAAACCTTCTATAACCCTTTCCATAATAGCAAACTTTGTTGCTACACATTCAAATAAGGAGGCTACATCGTTCTGCTATTTTATTGAAATCACTTGTTCTGGTAAGTAAGGCTATGTAGCATTCATTAGATTTTGTCCATTGGCCACATGTAGAATTATTGCTTCTGTGGCACATATATGTAGCTTGTGTCTGTTGTAAAGCCGCTTGGGCTTGAGTGTTTTTTTTTTCTGCAGACAAATGATTTCAAGCATGGCAGATTTGTGAACACTGTTTTATTGAAATTGTTTAATATATTCTTGGCATATAGAGATAGGTGATATATCGGTCAAGACGACATAAAATGTGTCATTGCAATCATAGTCTTTCATAATATTGATTGTTTTCTCTCATGCAAGCATAATGTTAGTTCATAAGTTATAAAGTTCATAATGTTAGTTTCCATTATGGTCTGGTTGCTTCATGTTTGTGTTTCTTTCCCTTTGGTGTCTTTGATGGGTGGAATAAGTTAATTGTATCGATTCCTGATCTTAGATTTACTTCTACCTTACAGTATATGATTATGTCAATGTCTCGTCATCAAGTCAACATCACTTTAGTCTCTTGTCTTAGTCTGCAAAGATTAGGGAATTTTACTAGTATTTAACGTTAAGCAAGTAAGTCTCGTTTACAATTAATGCTCATATCAAGATTTTACAAGTCATATGTTCTTCATCAAGTTCAAAATTGTTTCATTTTTATCATAGCAATTAGGACAGTTCATAGCTTTTCATTATAAAGTCTGTACTTAAGGAAGTGCTATGAATATTTGTTGGTAGCTTTAATATGGCATCAATGTTTGTTTTTTCTTGGTTACATTCCTGAGCAATTTGGTGCCGTGACCAGGATTTTATCAAAATAGTAACTGTTTTGCTTTTCGAATATTGTATTTGGGAAACTGGATTGGTATCGGACCTTTTATCCAGGGTCGTTTGATGGAACTAAATCGACCCTGGAGGGGGGTAATGTGGTGACCCAGTTTCCTGTGTTACAATTTTCTTCCTGGTTTACAAATCAGCTGTTTACACATTTTAGCAGTGGACAGTCAATACTTGTATATTCTAAAAAGACACAAAGTTAACACCCATCGCCCCTTTGAACTATGTGATTACCTGTCTTTTGCAATTTAATTTAATCCATTATTTGCTGTTAACCAGCTGTTTTGACCACCAAATTGTTCAGACCGTACCATGTTATTTTCACTGTCGTCCATTGTTTTCGTGTGTAAACATGGAATTGTGGGAGCCTGTGAGAATCGTTGAACCGTAACTGTCAAAACAGAGAAGTCTTCACGAACCCGTCAGGTCCAACTTCCAAATGAATTCCATACAATCGGTACCATAGAAAAATTTCTAGTTACGACAGTCATGAAATATATTCTTTTGGAGTCATTTTGGTTATAATAACTTTGGGGACTTCATTTGAGACGGCTTTATATTTGCCGGTTGAAGTCGGGTACGGGGTGGATTTTCGTTGACAAGCGACACAAGCTGTCAAGCTACAGTTTTTTCATCAATCACTAGTAATCGGTACATAATATAATTTTCTCTTCATAACAGTCAAATAGTCTGTTCATTTCTCGTCATTTTGGTACCAATGGTTAAAGGGTTTCCATTGAAAATAACTACTTTCTAGCCGGTTAAAAGTTGGTACTCAGGTTATTTACCGGCAAAACCAAGATGGCGGTTGTCAGAATCTCCTTGGAGACGGCATCTTCCCTTGGCTGACTGTTGCGGGATCACGTGATCCCTTTGTTATTTTGTAAGGGGAATCCGGAATCCCAGAGCATATAGGTCTGGGGTCTGGGATCCCATTACAAAATCTTGTGGGTTTTGGGGGACGGGAACTCGGGAGTATATAAGGAGCGGTCCCGGGAATCCCGTCAATCTCAGATTTAGCTTTCGTTAAGGCAAGACGCATTTTATTTTGCTGCGACTTTTTGTCTTTAGTTTTGGTCTATTTTTACAAGTTTATTCTTTTGAAAAAGCAGCAAACTTTGGAAAAATTATTTCTATCGTTTAGAGGGGTTAGCGCTAGTTAGGTCATCACTGAAACTTGGCTCTTTTGTTGTTTTAGGGTTATTTAAAGCGAAAGCTGAGCAGTTAAACTCCGTGCTCTTGCTTCCTTAATAATTCTTTCTCGAAACTTTGCATATTGTTATCAAATATCAATGCATTCACCATTTATCATTAGCCCTTTTCATGTTTTATATCATTAACTTGCATTGTTTAGCCTGACTAGTTCGTGATCACTGTCATTCGTATAAAACCGGTCGTGTCATTTTATTTCAAACCGTCCACTCAGTTCGCACAGGTTTTAATTCATTCCATGTAGCACTGTTTTCATATATCTAGTCATAAAACAACGATCTTATTGTTTTCACTATAAAATTTATTTAATCTATCATCATTAAAAGGGTATAGTTATCAAATGACAACATGTCTTGTTTCTTCCTTTCAATCCCTTCAATTAGGGGCTGAACCGCCTGAAACTGAATAGAACAGAATATTGACATATAATTTTCCTTTTAGTTCCTGAGATTCACCCATACCCCTCAAAAGAGGCCTAGACTAAGTCTAGCGTTTCTGCAAGGCAGTTGGAGCTCTCGCTGTCTAGCCTTTAGTTTCAGCCCTGTTTATATCTTGTGGGGAAGCCCTACTGGCCCTGTGAACCCCTCGGCACGCAACACATTGGTGGCAGCGGTGGGATGGAAACAGTGCCGTTGGTTTGTTACATAGTCTCCGCCCTCGGGTTTAGCCTTGTGAGGCATGTCTGACTTCGGGACGAAGTCAAGAGATGAGGGGGAGAAATGTAATGGTTATGGATAAATACCACTTCTACAGCCTTGCTGTAGGAGCCGGCTCTTTTAGCGACTCTGGTAGAGTGGTTGGCTTATTCGCGAAGTTAAGCAACGGATATTGCGGTTAGTACCTGGATGTCTACTATCCATTTTAACGGGTTTGTATCACAGGATTCGTTAGCATAATCAACGGATCCTGTGATACGAACCCGTTAAAATGGATAGTAGACAAACCAGTTATGAAGAGCCCACAGGTGTTAGGGCTGACAATGAAGATTCGGGCTCTGAGACAGAAGTTTTCTTTAATAAGAGGGGGTCTAGTAGGCAGACGGAAAGCCAAGAAATGACACATTATGACACATTAGTAAACACAAGTCAGGGTCAAAGCATAACTAGCGAAAATGAACAAACAGTAGCTGCTGCTTCTCTAATGCAGTTACGTGAAGTATCACAGACTCAAACAAGGGGTTCCTCTATTCCCAACTCAGTGAGTCATTTACATCAAGGGTCTATAACTAGCTCTCACAGCTACCCGTCTATGCAGGCATCTCGGGGACACACATTCAACAGAGGGGACCACAATATGGAATCTGCTCTGCATTCAGAAGCTAACGTGAGGAATACTTTAACTGGCCTAAGTAACGCTTTCGCAAGCATGCAACAGCAGCAGGTAGGCTTACAACAACAACAAGTTAACATGGAAATCAAACAAGATTCTATTTCTGGTACCCTCACAAATGTCCTGTCCATTTTACAAGAGCTAACTAAAAGTTCGCGAAACCTTAGCCAAAATAATTGTGCGAGCACTGTTGACTATAATGGCACAGGTCCCTTAGCAGAGTACAGTAAGGACAGCGTGCAACCTGCAATGTACAGTACAGGCAGCGTGCAACCTGCAATGTACAGTACAGGCAGCGTGCAGTCGGTACAGGTCGGTGCAGGTACTGATCGTGTAGTGGACAGGGCACAGTACGATACGTCAGATTCAAAAATGGAACAGCCTGCACAATCACAGTCACAATATTCAGCTAGTGATAATTATAGTCGAACCTCGTGGCAACCTTCATATAATAGAGGAATTGCTAATGAAAGACGGGCATATAGAACCAACACAGATGGAGGTAACTATTACAGATCTGATCCTATATGCACTCAGTCTTTTGACAGTGGCGCTTCCTCGCGAAATGTTCAATTCAGAGTGCTTGAAAACACAAGGGTGCCTTACATGGCCCGCCAGTCACAGATGAATCCATGGCTAAATGAGGTGAAGTTACCACCATTTAACGGCAAGGAAGACTGGAAAGTCTGGGTCAGCCGATTCGAAGCCATTGCAGAAAGAAGGTCCTGGTCAGAGGAGAAGAAACTTGATAACCTGTTACCAAAGCTACAAGGTAAAGCGGGCGAGTTTGTGTTTACACAGTTACTGCGTCACCTCCTTTCTGATTATGATGCACTCATTAAAGAGCTTAATAGCAGATTTAGGGTAGTAGAAACTAAGAAAACATTTGCAGCTGAATTCAGCCAACGAACACAAAAGCCTGGGGAAACAGCAGAAGAATTTGCTGCAGAGCTTAAGCGACTGTATGCAAAGGCATACACTTACCGCGATGAAAATACAAGACAAGAAGATCTTGTTCGTAGGTTTTTGGATGGTCTAAGGGACGGTGATGCACGTTTTGAAGTGGAGTATAACAAAGAACCTGAGGATATAGATGAAGCCGTGTACCATGTTGTCAATTTCGTACAAACCAAGCACAGAGGGCCTACAGAAGGGTCTTCTGACAGAAAATTCAAAAGGTATGCCAGAAGGTCAAAAGTAGAGGAAGATAGTTCTGGCGACGAGTCACAAGATGAAAGTGAGGACCCAGACAGAGTGTGTAGATTACCTGTAAAGAAAGTAACAGATCATAAAAAGAGGACTGAAAAGAAAGATTCAGGTAATATCAAACCAACTGCAGAGGTAGAATCTCTAAAGATTCTGACCGAAGCTAAAGACATGTTACAAACCCTCATGAATCAAATGCAAGTAGTTGTTAAGGACAAAGGTATAACGGGCTCTCAACAGCAAGTTCAAAGACCATTTAGGGGAAGAAGTATAGTGTGCTATGGCTGTCAAGAAGTGGGCCATATTATCAGAGACTGTCCCAAGAAAGATGATAAACCTGCGAATCGTAAACCACCTAGTAGTGCCAGACCTACTGGAGGCATCGGTCAGACCTCAGGTAATTGTAGTAATGACAGACAATCTTTAAACTAGAGCAGGCTATCTCTGGTGGCCACAGAGAAGCCTGTGATAAACCAAAAGGCCAATTATTAGACGAAAAAGGTAATGAAGTTTTCAAGTCCATTAAGACCTCAAGACAGCTGCCAGATGGCATTTATGTAAGGGGTACTATTCAGGGGTATCCCATTCTTTTCACCGCAGATACGGGTGCTTCGAAGACTATCCTATCAAAACGTATGTATGAATCAATGGATATGACAGACAGACCAGCGCTCACTAAATCCTCCAGATTGTTAGGTCCAAGTGGAGCTGTTAGAAATGAGCTAGGTAAAGCCAAATTTTCACTAACACTGGGACAAATAGACACCGACGTTGAGGCAGTAGTCGCAGAGATCGATGATGATGGACTGCTAGGAATAGATGTGCTCCAAAATGGAGATGGTGGTCCTGCTGTGACTTACTGCTTAGCAAAGGAGTGCTAGTGGTCCAAGACAAGGAAGTTCCCATAATACAGGTAGGTCTGAAAAACAGATTGCGTAGAGTAACTGCTGCAGATCATTTTGTCATACCACCACAAGCAGAATCGGTGATAGACGTGTATATTGAAAGAGATGAAAGTGATGATTTCTCATCTGAAAGCAATTGTCTGATAGAGGCTACTGCGGAGTTTCAAGAAACTTATCCTCTCAAGATGGCTGCAACACTAGTTGATATTAACAGAGGGTGCACCTGCAAGGTAAGAGTATTGAATCCCTTTCCAACCGCAGTTTCAATCAAACAGGATGCCACAGTAGGCAGTGCAGAGCCAATAGATGGTATTCCACATGTCCTGTTTCAACAAGAAGATGAAAAGGAAGAAGCCAACTTCCAAAAAGTAAGAAGAATAGACATTTTAAGTAGGACAGACATATTCAAAGAAGAACCTGAAATAGGTGTTACTAGAAAAGTTAACGAAAGTCCGAGTAAGCATATACCTGAACATCTCGAAGACCTGTATCATAGGTCCACTACAGATCTAACAGATGTGGAGAAGGAAAGTGTGACGGACTTGCTATGTAAGTATCAAGACATATTTTCACGAAATGAGTGGGATATAGGCTTAACACATTTGACGGAACATGCCATCAAAACTGAAGGTAAGGGTCCAGTGAGACTGCCACCTAGGCGCGTTCCCCTAGTGCATGCTGACAAAGAAAAACAGGCCATTGAAGACATGAAGGCAAAGGGTGTTATCAGAGACAGTGTTAGTCCTTGGGCCAGCCCGATTTGTTTGGTGTCTAAAAAGGATGGAGGGGTGCGTCTATGTGTGGACTATCGTAAGGTTAACGAGCTGGTCAAGCCGGATGGATTTCCTCTGCCAAGGGTTCAGGACTGCTTGGACGCTGTGGCAGGTTCCAAATGGTTCAGCACTTTTGACCTAACGAGTGGCTATTACCAGGTCCCGTTAAAGGGTGAAGATATCCCAAAAAGCGCATTCGTGTGCAAATATGGTCACTTTGAAATGTTACGGATGCCGTTTGGACTCAACAGCGCGGCTAGTACATTTCAGAGGACCATGGAGCTGGCATTACAAGGGCTCCAGTGGGTCACGTGCTTAATCTATATTGACGATATAGTCGTCTATGGCAGAAACTTTGATGAACATCTCACCAGAGTTGCGGAAGTTTTAGACAGAATGAGGTCAGCTGGTCTAAAGCTTAAACCTGACAAAAGCAACATGTTTCAATTATCAGTAGTTTTCTTAGGTCATGTCGTGTCAAAGGAGGGAGTGAAGCCCAACCCTGCAAACATAGCTAAGGTAGTAGACTGGCCTAAACCCAAGACAGCTAAGCAAATTCGCCAGTTCGTAGCATTAGGTTCATACTACAGGCGCTTTGTGAAGGACTACGCGTCAATAGTAAGACCCATGGTAGAGCTCACAAAGAAAGGTAGGCATTTCCCTTGGGACGAGGCGTGCGACAGAGCATTTCAGACAGTTAAGAAGGCTCTAATCAGTGCAGACATAATGGGTTATCCATTGAATGATGCAGGTGAGTTTGTTTTAGATGTAGATGCATCAGACACAGGTATCGGTGCAGTTCTTCACCAAGTACAGGGCGACAGAGAAAGAGTTATAGCATATGCCAGTAGAGCTTTGAATCGAGCTGAGCGCAACTACTGTATAACAGAGAAAGAGCTGTTAGCGGTAAGATTTTTCATAGAGCACTTTCGCCAATATTTACTGGGAAGAAAGTTTCTAGTCAGAACAGACCATCAGGCACTTATTTGGCTATTCAAGCTTAAAGAACCGCGTGGTAAAATCGCCCGTTGGATAGAAATTCTGAGTCATTACGACTTCTCAATAGCATACCGTCCAGGAAACAAACAGGCACACTGTGATGCGTTGTCTAGGTGTGAGAACCCAAGAGAGTGTGATTGCCCAAACCTAGATACCAGCGAACCATTGAAATGTGGTCCTTGTAGAAAGTGCATGAAAAGGGCACAGGACATGTTACACGAGAATCTGGTGAAAGAATCAATTCTGTTTAAACCTCAGAGAGATAACGAAAAGGTTCCTTCAGTATCAGTAAGTCAAGAAGTTACTAGAGCTATTTCCAAAGATGATGAGACCCCTGGTACGTCAACAGGAGCGGGTAAAAACGGTGCTGTAAAACCTGACTTGACGATACCTTTTACTACCATCGCCAACCTATCAGCAGCTGAAGTAAGCAAACGTCAGCATGATGACGCCGACATAGGCCCTATATTAGAGGCTAAGCTATCTGATGCGAAACCAACCAACCAAGAGATGGTGACAAAGAGTCCGGCCTGTAGACACTATTGGATCATATGGGACTCATTAGAGATAAGAAATGGTATACTGTACAAACGTTTTATCAAGCGAGACGGGACAGGTGGCCACACCCAGCTTCTGGTACCTTCCAATCTGAAGAAACAAGTTTTGCATCATGCACATGATTCACTGTTGTCAGGTCACGTAGGATGCAAGAAAACAAAACAGAAAATTCTTCAAAAGTTTTATTGGTATGCTCTGAAAGAAGATGTAAATCTGCATATTCACAAGTGTGACATATGCCAAGCTGACAAAAAACCACAGAAGATCCCTCGAGCTTCCCTTGGTTCATTAGCAGCGGGAGCACCAGGTGATTGTTTGGCAACTGACTATCTAGGTCCGTTTCCAGTAACCACTAGAGGTAACCGATATATTTTGTTACTCACCGATCATTTTTCTAAGTATGTAGAAATCATACCGGTGCCGGACATGACCGCAGAAGTCTGTGCATCCAGAGTACTGAATGAGTACATTTCCCGTTGGGGTGTCCATTATCTATTCATAGCGATCAGGGTAGGACGTATGAGAGCAAGATATTTAAGGAACTATGCCGCATGCTTGAAATCAGAAAAACAAGAACCAGTGTTAGGAATCCTAAAGGTAATGGTCAATCGGAACGATTTAACAGGACACTTCTGAGAATGATCCGGGCATATCTCTGTGATGGACAAGATGAATGGGATCTGCACTTGGGATGTTTGGCAGGAGCCTACAGAGCGACGCCACATGAAGCCACTAAGATGACGCCAAATCTCTTGACTATGGGAAGGGAGGTAAGACTTCCAGCTGAGTTACTCTTTGGGAGTACATGCTCAACCCAAGGAGAAGAGATAACTTCCTATGGTGATTATGTGGACATTCTCAGGTCTCGCATGCAGCATGCCCATGAATTAGCAAGGAAATATTTAGGCTCCTCAGCTAAAAGGAGTAAGAACCTATATGATGTTAAGACGGCAGTCAACAAATACAAGAAGGGTGATCTTGTTTGGTACCTACTAGAGACAAGAAAGGTAGGGGAGGCACCGAAGCTAAAGCCTACTTACCATGGTCCTTTCCTGTTGAGACAGAAGGTAAGCGAAGTAGACTTTCTGATCCAGTTAGATGAAGATGGGAAAAAACAGGTGGTTCACCATGACAAGCTAAAACCCTATGAAGGTGATCAGCCTCCAAGGTGGGTACAGAAAGCAAGAAGGCGGCTTTTAGCCAACAATAACTCACAACAGTAAGGAAAAACGAAGACGGTAGGTGCTTACAAGTGTATCAGTCATTTTAAGAGAAAGCACTTAGCATTTGAAACTAGTCAGTAATAAGTATTTATTACATTTTGGGGGGAGGAATGTCACATAGTTACAAATTAATGTAAATATAAGCACTAGAAGGTCTAAGAGGTTAGATGATGTAGACGACCGAAGGCAACTAAGGCGAAGAACTTGTGGAACTTGAAGACGAGTGTAAGTAAAGTACAAGGAGGTGGACAAAGAGAAGGGACAGGTAAACTAATGCAGAATGGTGCTTCTAAAATGATGTAGAGTATTGAGGTAAGGAAAAAAGCGTACCAAGATTCTACCATGGTGGTGCTGAGAGCACCGAGTTCGGTAGAGGTACAGTTCGGCAGTTTTGACGACAGAATCAGAACGGAGATGGGCTAAAGTCAAATGGAACAATATGTGCATTAGTTGGGAGGTCCCGTATGCGAAGTATGGTCCGCTATATATTGTACTAGGGGTTTTCAAGGAAAGCGGCCCAAGGGCAAAACTGAAGAAGAGATTCCTGGCAAGTCTTCGCGTCGTTTACATAAGAATAAAGTCTTAGCGTGTGCGTTTACAAAGACAGAGATCACGAGCAATCTAGTCTAGGGCTCCGGCGTAGCGTTAAGAGATAGGCTAGGGTTGTTTTATTTTATACTTCCAGAGAAAAATGGAATCCACTATGTTTGAGATGCTGTTTGGGAAGGAGGCGATTGAGCGGGCCAAGAAGAGAGGTCGGGCATACATGTGTGTCGCTTGCCATAACATCGCGGGGGAGAGAAGAATTGGAGAGCTTGGGCCAATGCAGGATCACGTCCTGAAGGACCACGTGAGCAGGGACAGAGTGCCATATTACTGCCGACTGTGTATGTTCAAGTGCCAAACCCAGCATCAGATGGACCACCATACAAGACATTACACGAGACATGTGACAATGGCTAGTCAACGGGGCGTAACCAACCATGAAGAGTGGCAAATCCAGAGTCCTGTGCCATATAAGATCGGGGAAAAGGACCTGGTCAAGTTCTCCCAGGAAGAAAGCATATTATTCTTTCTGAAGAAGCAGCCCCCAGAGGCAACTTCTATGCAGAGAGCAGTTGGGGAAATGGCCATAGCTATGTCTGCTAATCCAGAGGAGGAGCTGACGACTGAAACCCTTCAGCAAGGGTACATCTCTATCTCTGAGGATCCTGTGGCGTTTACAGGTGGAATGCAGCCAGGACAAGGACAAGGTACAAGCATGGGACAGTGGACTGGTCTACCCTCTTGCATTGTTTCCGACTTTGATCCAGTCAGATATGAGACCAGAGGCTCAGTGCAACAAGTCGGGTTCACTCCAGGGTTGACAGCACGAGTGCAGATCAGTCCGTATAGCAATATTGGGCGGCAGAGAAGTGTTTCACCAGTAGCTCGGAATGACATGATGCCAATGGTAATGATGGCCTCGACTAAACCGGGATCACACTACCCTTCACAGTTGTCTTCACCCAGAAACCAGTCTCCAGATCCAAACATGGACCAACTAGGAACAGACAGGACGGCAGTGGTCATACAATATCTCCAACCGGCATTACAAGACCACGTGACTTTGGCAACTCAAATTCCTATGGATGTTGGAACCGGCCTATCGGTAGCAAGCTGTCCAGTGACCACTCCTTCTCAGCCGATGATGACAGGTGACATGCAACCTGGGGCGCGTGTGCATGCTCCTTCTCCAGTGGTAACCCTCGCTAAAAATGTTGAAACGTCTGTGAGAGCACAGGAGATTGACCAGACAGCAACGATAGTCAAGAGCCCGACGTTACCTCTACAACCGCTTGTGACCTTGATGCCCCTAAGTGCTAGCCAGGTTAGCGACAGTGATACTGTAGCAGAGGCCCCGATGATCACTCAGTCGACGAGGGTAGAAGCGACACAGTTAACCACGGTTGTAAATGTGCTTCCTTCACCAGTGGTTAGCCTTGCGGGAGCTGATTGTATAAGGCGAAGTACACCTTCAGTAGGAATGACAGAGCCTGTATTAGGAACTGAGGAAACCGGAGGAGAAAATCCTAAACCAACTGAAGAGCAAACAGCCATCCAAGGAGCAGCTGAAGAAGTTGAAAATCTGTGGCCTCAGCTAATGCCTCAAGAGGATTCTGACCGGCTGTCTGAGGTGGATTCGCTATCCGAAGCTGAAGGATTGAAGAGGAAAGCAGTTCAAGAAAAAAGGGATAAATTGTGTTCGTTGGCTGAATTTAGCTGCAAATGTTTTCTTAGTTTCTACTACCCTAAATCTGCTATTAAGCTCTTTAATGAGTGCATCATAATCAGAAAGGAGGTGACGTGGTAACTGTGTAAACACAAACTCGCCCGCTTTACCTTGTAGCTTTGGTAACAGGTTATCAAGTTTCTTCTCCTCTGACCAGGACCTTCTTTCTGCAATGGATTCGAATCGGCTGACCCAGACTTTCCAGTTTTCCTTGCCGTTAAATGGTGGTAACTTTACCTCATTTAGCCATGGATTCATCTGTGACTGGCGGGCCATGTAAGGCACCCTTGTGTTTTCAGGCACTCTTAATTGAACATTTCGCGAGGAAGCGCCACTGTCAAAAGACTGAGTGCGTATAGGATCAGATCTATAATAGTTACCTCCATCTGTGTTGGTTCTATATGCCCGCCTTTCATTAGCAATTCCTCTATTATATGAAGGTTGCCACGAGGTTCGACTATAATTATCACTAGCTGAATAGTGTGACTGTGATTGTGCAGGCTGTTCCATGTTTGTATCTGATGTATCGTACTGTGCCCTTTCCACTACATGATCAGTACCTGCACCGACCTGTACAGACTGCACGCTGGCTGTACTGTACATTGCAGGTTGCACACTGCCTGTACTGTACATTGCAAATTGCACGCTGTCTGTACTGTACTCTGCTAAGGGACCTGTGCCATTATAGTCAACAGTACTCGCACAATTATTTTGGCTATGGTTTCGCGACCTTTTAGTTAGCTCTTGTAAAATGGACAGGACATTTGTGAGGGTACCAGAAATAGAATCTTGTTTGATTTCCATGTTAACTTGTTGTTGTTGTAAGCCTACCTGCTGCTGTTGCATGCTAGCGAAAGCGTTACTTAGGCCAGTTAAAGTATTCCTCACGTTAGCTTCTGAATACATAGCAGATTCCATATTGTGGTCACCTCTGTTGAAAGTGTGTCCCCTAGATGCCTGCATAGACGGGTAGCTGTGAGAGCTAGTTATAGACCCTTGATGTAAATGACTCACTGAGTTGGGAATAGAGGAACCCCTTGTTTGAGTCTGTGATACTTCACGTAACTGCATTAGAGAAGCAGCAGCTACTGTTTGTTCATTTTCGCTAGTTATGCTTTGACCCTGACTTGTGTTTACTAATGTGTCATAATGTGTCATTTCTTGGCTTTCCGTCTGCCTACTAGTACCCCTCTTATTAAAGAAAACTTCTGTCTCAGAGCCCGAATCTTCATTGTCAGCCCTAACACCTGTGGGCTCTTCATAACTGGTTTGTCTACTATCCATTTTAACGGGTTCGTATCACAGGATCCGTTGATTATGCTAACGAATCCCACCGCTGCCACCATAAATTGTGTTGCGTGCCGAGGGGTTCACAGGGCCAGTAGGGCTTCTCCACAAGATATAAACCGGGCTGAAACTAAAGCTGGCTAGACAGCGAGAGCTCCAACTGCCTTGCAGAAACGCTAGACTTAGTCTAGGCCTCTTTTGAGGGGTATGGGTGAATCTCAGGAACTAAAAGGAAAATTATATGTCAATATTCTGTTCTATTCAGTTTCAGGCGGTTCAGCCCCTAATTGAAGGGATCGAAAGGAAGAAACAAGACATGTTGTCATTTGATAACTATATCCTTTTAATGATGATAGATTAAATAAATTTTATAGTGAAAACAATAAGATCGTTGTTTTATGACTAGATATATGAAAACAGTGCTACATGGAATGAATTAAAACCTGTTTACTGAGTGGACGGTTTGAAATAAAATGACAGCCTCGATAGCGCAGTGGTTAGCGCGTTCGACTTACGATCGAAAGGTTGTGCGTTCGAATCCGCCACCGGTATCGAGGTGTGTTCTTGGGCAAGACACGTAATGACACTGCCCCACTCCACCCAGGTGTAAATGGGTAGCAGTGGTGTAAAAAGCCACTGCCTCTCTCGCGCGCGTGAAAACACCCGGAATGAGTGTTCGAGAGCGATTCAATAAGCTTGTAGCTTTCATCGCAATCGAACTAAAATAAATTAGTATAAACTAAATAAAATGACACGACCGGTTTTATACGAATGGCAGTGATCACGAACTAGTCAGGCTAAACAATGCAAGTTAATGATATAAAACATGAAAAGGGCTAATGATAAATGGTGAATGCATTGATATTTGATAACAATATGCAAAGTTTCAAGAAAGAATTATTAAGGAAGCAAGAGCACGGAGTTTAACTGCTCCGCTTCTCTTTAAATAACCCTAAAACAACAAAAGAGCCAAGTTTCAGTGATGACCTAACTAGCGCTAACCCCTCTAAACGAAAGAAATAATTTTTCCAAAGTTTGCTGCTTTTTCAAAAGAATAAACTTGTAAAAATAGACCAAAACTAAAGACAAAAAGTCGCAGCAAAATAAAATGCGTCTTGCCTTAACGAAAGCTAAATCTGAGATTGACGGGATTCCCGGGACCGCTCCTTATATACTCCCGAGTTCCCGTCCCCCAAAACCCACAAGATTTTGTAATGGGATCCCAGACCCCAGACCTATATGCTCTGGGATTCCGGATTCCCCTTACAAAATAACGAAGGGATCACGTGATCCCGCAACAATCAGCCAAGGGAAGATGCCGTCTCCAAGGAGATTCTGACAACCGCCATCTTGGTTTTGCCGGTAAATAACCTGAGTACCAACTTTTAACCGGCTAGAAAGTAGTTATTTCCAATGGAAACCCTTTAACCATTGGTACCAAAATGACGAGACTATTTGACTGTTATGAAGAGAAAATTATATTATGTACCGATTACTAGTGATTGATGAAAAAACTGTAGCTTGACAGCTTGTGTCGCTTGTCAACGAAAATCCACCCCGTACCCGACTTCAGCCGGCAAATATAAAGCCGTCTCAAATGAAGTCCCCAAAGTTATTATAACCAAAATGACCCCAAAAGAATATATTTCATGACTGTCGTAACTAGAAATTTTTCTATGGTACCGATTGTATGGAATTCATTTGGAAGTTGGACCTGACGGGTTCGTGAAGACTTCTCTGTTTTGACAGTTACGGTTCAACGATTCTCACAGGCTCCCACAATTCCATGTTTACACACGAAAACAATGGACGACAGTGAAAATAACATGGTACGGTCTGAACAATTTGGTGGTCAAAACAGCTGGTTAACAGCAAATAATGGATTAAATTAAATTGCAAAAGACAGGTAATCACATAGTTCAAAGGGGCGATGGGTGTTAACTTTGTGTCTTTTTAGAATATACAAGTATTGACTGTCCACTGCTAAAATGTGTAAACAGCTGATTTGTAAACCAGGAAGAAAATTGTAACACAGGAAACTGGGTCACCACAATATGTTGTCAAATAAAGAAACTGCTCAAACTTTTAAAGCAATTTCCTCTTATGTCAACATTTGATTTTAACTCATCAAAGCCAAGAAATGACAGATGAAATCACCGAAAAACATGAAATATTAGCCAAATGAAAAAATAATGCGAATGAAATGACTGATAGAATAAGAATTGGTAAAAATAGGAGAAATTAATTTGGCCAAATTGTCCTACCCGGTAATTTTGGCTGGCCAAATTGTCCTAGGCCGAATTGTCCTAGGCCAAATCGTCCGGGCCAAATCGTCCGCTGGCCAAATTGTCCGCCCAGCGTGTATATGATATGTTTACAGATGTCTATTACCGGTGGTATTATGAAGTGCCATTCGAGGTTTCAGTTTTTTTAAAGAAACTGTTTACGTTTGCAAAACCAAGCATTAGAATCCAAGTTTTAGCAATGCTATGTCCATACTCGTAAACTAAGTAACAGTTTTTGTCTGGTCTGTTGTGGACACCTCTTCCCAAAGATACTATATGGGAAAGAGATCGGAGGAGAAAGGCTGACTCGTCCAGTTTATGAATTCAATTGGCTTAAAGACACATTTTTCGATTACATAACACCCTAATAACCGTTTATTAAAGAACCCAGCATTGAGATAAAATCCACTTGGGGTATTCAGGCTGCCATACAGGTAGGGGACCAAGAGAGGGTAATAAATTACCTAGGGATAGACACCTATTCATTTACACCAAAGTCCTTATTTTGCTTTGCATGGAAGAAATAACAGCACTTTTTCCGATTTTATACTTAGTAGCCATCATTTATAATCATTACAGAAAATGCCAATTCAAATATATTGGTAAATATTTTCCACCAAAAATGATATTTTTTTTCTGATAAAATCCTGATAACTTTATTAATGAGGCGATTCTAACGAGCACCCACAACCTATGTTTGCATTATAAATAATAAAGAATGAATTTAATTGTGGTTGTTACTTTAATTTTAAACTTGAAATTGTGAAAAAATAAAATCTTAAAATATTTCTTTTTTTTCTCTCTCTCTCTCTCTCTCTTTTAAAATACGATTGTGTCTAAAACAAAGAACATTTTATAGTTCCATCTTGAATGAAACTATAAAATGCTAATGTTTTAGACATTATATGATTTGTGTATCACATACTTTCAACCAAAATAAATAAATAAATAAATAAATAAAGGTAAATAATTGATTTATTAAATTCTGAGGTTATTCCATTCATTTACCTTGTTTGTTTACTTCTTTGCACTTTTGAGTAAATGGACCAATGGATATCAGTGTTATTCTTTACTTTATTTTAAAATAAAAAAGAAGTATTTTAAACAATATTTTGTTTGAAACAATCTCAGTAAATTATACTATCACTCAAGTCACTAATCACTTATTGAGCCCCCTATTAAACCGTCATATCAATCTGCTCATAATCACCTCATAATCACTTAGATAAGATAAGCCTTTGATGTGCACTATGGTCCGAAGGAAATGTTTATTGGAGATCATTAGACAGGCCACCCCTTTTTGAGTAAGAACAGCACTATGAGCCCGCGCGTAATCCGGCTGGATAAGATACCCCGGGTTCTGAGCGTAAACAATTAAATGAAAACATGTGAGGCCTAAGCTCTTGATTGATGTAACGTCTCGCTGTTCAATCCACGCCTCAGCCATAATCTTGAATGTTCTTAATGATACTTAAGCTGCATTCGCTAACTACATGCGAAACCTCGCCACATAATTACGGTTGTTCACGCTCTATCACGCACGCGTCGCCTCGGCATACCTTTCACCTATACGCCGAAACACGCATATCACGTCAGTCGCTTAGACGCCAATTTATCTATTTCATGGACCAGCCTAAGCGCTCCGTACTGTGTCGACGCGTTAACGTTGGTCACGACAGGGACTTCTAGCTCTCAAACGTGCATCGCATAAGGACGATCAACAGTGTGGGCGCTTATTAGTCGGTTGTTGAGACCCCTTGCTTATCTACAGGTACAGTGTAGCAGCTGTCAACTGAAATCGGTTTCGCAGTTTCAGTTTCTTCTTTTAAATTTCTAGGCACGACCTTACATTACACATCAAAAGTTTCGTCCTGAACATGTGGTTTCTATCCGTACTAGTTTGAATGTGGTGCACAGGATCGACGTGACCGGACTGGTAACCAGGCGCCACGGTTGTTTGATTTAACCTTTTTCTTAATTGAATGGTGCCTAAGCGTGTTGTAATCAGGCAATCGTTTGGTTTCAGAATCAAAGCACTGAGAGTGCTGGTGGGTCGATTGCCTCCGAGTGTAGGTTAGGGTAATAGTCTTGGGCTGAGATTTAAACTGTTTCATTTAACTCTGAAATTCCAAGCAAATAGTGAAGATTGTGATAAGAAGCCGCGTTCTGTAGTGTCCGATCTTGGTCTACACTGTTTGCACAGCTCACCCTATGATTCAAGGACACCCCTAACCCTCTTTTTTCTTTTGAAATAACCTGATCTCACTGCGGCTATTTTCTACAAGAAAGGGGGGTAATCTGACAAGCCAGTGATAGTCACGTAGACGTTAGCATTGGAGCGACTTTCTTCTCGAATGACAAACAATCAACCCAAACATAGCCGCGTCGTTTGTCAGTGTTGGGTTCATGTAAGTGTTATCTGTAAAATCTGCACTTGAATCAAATGTTGGATCGGGCAAACAATGTAGACTCAGGTAAAACGCCGCAGTACATGGTGCTGATCTTGTTCTACACCTTTTGCATTAGTAACTAACATTTTAAGTTTAAACAAACAGTTCAAGTCCCCGGTCATAACCAGCCTGCACTCAGAGACAATCGGTATGAGTGTTGTCAGTGCTTTGATTATTCACTGCCGTGTGTTTCTGGAGTGCACTCTTCCATCACTGAAGTTGGGCTCGTCTATTCATGAAACTATGACACCTAGAATTATACCACAGGACCTACAACGTTTGCATAGGTATCTGTATGTAAGAGTCAGCCTTTCTTTCCAATTTCTCCAGTCACATCAGTGTACACAAAGTTCAATATACACCTTAGTTGTAACTGACCTAGTCTTGACCTCGAAAGTAAGAAATCTTGTCTGCAGCTAACCTTGTCCTACAGCAGACTGGTCTTTAAGGGTTAAATATTGACAGTACCGTTAGAAAACTGTAGAACCTGAGCAAACGGCTGAGCAGACGCCGCATTGCCAAACCCGTCGCATGATATATGTAATTCATATGAAATTCAAAATCTAGTCTCTAAAAGGTACGATAAAATCGTCAAGTCGTCTGCTTCAAAAATTTGTATTGCGCTTATAGGATAACTAATACGCTTGTACAATTTTGATTACTGCGCCAAGCCGGACTACATTTTGTGCGGACTCGTATGGCAGTCTAAGCCGGAATAAAGCCGAAACTACTTTAAGACGTGCAGCACAGCAAGAATAGACAGATGGAATCTGTCATTAAAAAAAAGAGAATTATGACACTTTTCTACGGAACCCGGGAAGGGACATGATTTATTTTATAACTTGTGCGCACAAGATAATATCTTGTTCGCACAACATATTAAAAAAAAAAACATGTCCCTTCCCGGGTTCCGTACTTTTCGTTTGAGAGGCACGCCTTAAAAACATGGAATGAGCGAGCAGAAAAAAAAAGAAAGAAAAACAGCAACCAGTAAAGAAAAGTGGGTCTTACCGAATAATATGTGGAAATAACACATCACAAAGCCTACTATAAGATTTAACCAGTCTGTTTTTTTTTTTTTTTTTTTGCTTTCTAATGCAATGATTCTGGCGCTAGAGAAATCTCGGCTGAGGAGAGAAGTATCTGACCGGATTTATGAAGTTCTTATCCCTTATCCCGCTGATCACTACAATCCCCACTTTTGCAAACAGTGTAGATCAAGATCAGATGGCTTCTTCAGAAGCCATCTGATCTGGATCTACACTGTTTAGTTTATATAGAGGATCTTACATGAGTGTTCATGTATTATTGAATTTATTAAACGAGTTGAGGAAAAGAGATAAAATGCGAGGCTTTGCCGAGAATTTTATCACTTTTCCTCAACGAGTTTAATAAATTCAATAATACATGAGCACGAATCCAAGATTCTATTTATCATATGACATTTAAAACGCATTTTATTGACGATTGTTTACAAAAATGTCAAAATTCCGCCATTAGTAAACGCGACGTCGTTAAAGGCATTTATTCTTGATTATTGAGGACTATCATTTCATTACATAATATTATGTAGCCCTCGGTGCTCTCTGAAGTTCTGTCCTCTGTCTTCAACAGGTAAGGGGCCTCCTTGGGGAAAATCAATAAATTACTTACTGTTGACTGGTGTACATTATGGGTTTTCCCCTTAAGTGTCTCAGTCAGGGGATTCAACAAGAGCTACTAATCACCCTATTAAGGGTCGCCTTTGATCTGCTATAGTCAGTATATCACAGGGGCAATAAAACAATTATGGACACACGGTGTGTTCTACCGTTACAGAATAAATGCCTTTAAGGACGTCGTACATGTAACGTTACGGAACGTATCTAGCTAATTTTCATATTTTAAAATCCACTAGTGGATTATCGAAAATAATACATGGCGTTATTACACTCTCAGACGCCATGTCATATGATAAACTAATTTATTTTTAGTTCGATGCGATGGAAGATTCAAGCTTATTTAATCGCTCTCGATGTTTTCACGCGCGAGAGAGAGGCAGTGACTATTACACCACTGCTACCCATTTACACCTGGGTAGAGTGAGGCAGTGTCATTACATGTCTTGCCCAAGGACACACCTCAATACCGGGTGCCGGATTCGAATGCAAAACCGTGCTCTCGATCATGAGTCGAACGCGTTAAACACTGCGCTTGCAAGGCTGACACTGTTTGACAATCAGTTTGTGATTTTTAGGAATAAATCATATCTAGTAATCTGATTAGTCAAAATCAGAAATGGGTGTGGTTTAGTTAATTATTCAGCGGGATAAGGGTTATTGTAGGCTTCATCTTGCGCAGGCTTATTTGTTTAGCCCACATGAGTACGTTCGTCGTACATCGTGCGTCGTCCGCAGTAAACATTTACATTGTGCAAGCTCTAGAGACCACGGTTGTTATCCAATCTTTATGAAACGCTACTAACATATTTGTCTAAATGAAATCTCGGTCTTTTCTAATGTAGGTCAAGTTGGGCGGGCCAAGGCACCAGATCACAAAGTCAAATTTCGTTAAGACTATAGGGGCACCATTGTTGGCCACAGTTTTGCTGCAATATTCATGGCACTTTAAATGTGTGACTTGTTTTTATCCCGGTCAAGTTCGAATATACTGGTAAACAAACTAGGTCTGGCAGTGACGTCAAATCAATAACAAAGCTTAAAATAGAAAGGATTTTCCAGTATAAATTTGCGCTTGGGTTTATCGTATGAACATGACCCGCCCACTCATTAAATAGCAGTAACAACGGCCCAGGGGATGTCAACGCTGCTTGTCATGCTGACGGTCCGAGTTCGAATCTCACTGATTGCGTTTTTTTTTATATATATATGTTTTATCTTTTTATAGTAAATTAAATTTCAATACTTCATATTTTTATATTTTACTGGTTTAAAATCTATAGTAAATTTTGTATTTATATATTTTTCTATTTCACTTTTTTCATCTTTATTTCTCATAAACAAGATTTATGCAGTCAAGTGTTATACAAGAAATATGTTCTGTACACGTCGTAATTATCCACTTTTAACATACCACACGGGTAAAGCAAAAATCACATGCCGTGTGTGTGTGTGTGTGTGTGTGTGTGTGTGTGTGTGTGTGTGTGTGTTACGAGGTAAAATAGAATAATAATAATAAAAAAAAAATAAAATCATTCGACACGTGGGTTTCGAACCAGCCAATTCTTGGTCTGTAAAACAAACCATCTACTCTCTCGGCCACGGAATCCACAAAGCTTTGGTGGTATGTAAATAATCTTAGTCCTACGTTTCAAGTAAAGGCCATATCATATGAATATTCGAGTAGACTAATTAAGACGTAACTGCCAGGAATTCCTTGTCGGACTATACTTGGTCACTAGGTCCTATTTCTTTACAACTTGTTCACTCGCTAGAAGAAACAGTTATGATAGAAGCATAAATAAGGAAGATATATTAAACTTACATCAGACAAATGGCCGTTTTGGAGATATTAAAAAAGCTTTATGCCACACCAGGTGTGTTACCGTAATGCATCTTTCATTTCAGTTTTCAACATGATACGTGTGGCCCTTGTTTCCATATTTGCGTTTCAAGTTGTACTCGGGAGTCCGACCGGTGCACCCGGTTCTGCTTGTGATAGTATGATCCCGGGGCACGGGGTGCCTGCGCAGAGTAGCGGTTCTTCCTATATGATCAATCCCTCTACTCAAACATACAGGTGTGGAGAAACCGTCACAGGTAACAAGTCTCTCTACCCCCGACCTCCTCTCTCTCTCTCTCTCTCTCTCTCTCTCTTCTCTCTCTCTCTCTCTCTCTCTCTCTCTCTCTCTCTCTCTCTCTCTCTCTCTCTCTCTCTCCGCTTCTCGACCATTCAAACATATCTTATATAGAGAATCTTACACGAGTGGTCATTTCATATGAAATTTATGAAGCGAGCCTTTGGCGAGTTGTATAAATTTCATTTGAAATGACCACGAGTATAAGGTTCTGTTTATCATTTGGCCACTTTAAATTGGATTTTATCGCCTTTAGATTTTTCCACAAAATGCATGATTGCCATGGACGTCGTCATGGCGTTACTTAATACCGCCAAAGTGTTATTACACGTGTGGTCGCACAATTTTATGACAAGACGATATCCAGTGCATATTAACGACGTCATATGATAAATTATATTATTAATTGTACTGCTCTTAACTTGCTAGTTGATCATACATTTTTACATTTACTTGTTGGTGTTTTACGTCCCCGTCAACACTATGTAGGTCATTTTGGAGACGTTGCTTCCATTTTTTGGGACTTTTACCCGACATTGAAACACTGCTGCCCCGCCCAATGAAGCCAATATAGTTTTTATGAGCATGGACGGTCCGACACACGCACCCCTTTGCCTGGGCAAGCTTAGATACTCTACGCGGTTTACCAGTACTCGTGTGCGGGTCGGTTTCAGCTCTGCATGGAAGCATCATGCAGCCCATCTATTTCTTCAGGCCCCGATGGGCGGGGGCCGGTCATGGATGGTTAGACTAATCAGAAGAGGAATAAACGAGGAGAGATACACATGTCGAACTTTAACGGACATCCAGGTAACTGCTGTTGGTTAAAGTTAATAAATAGATTTATATAGGAACTTGATAAGTATTGCCCTATAAAATAAAAACCTTTAGGAATAGCTTTGCTGTTCAAGCGGCTCGTGATTTTACATTCTTTTTCGATTATCCACATATGTTTTTAATGCAATTTTATGAACAACTTTTTAGTCCTTTTTACATATATTTGGAAGTACCCTCTAAATGTATAGAATATATAGTAAAACTACTGAATACAGCGACAAAAACTGATGAATTTATTTTCATAACGTTTTTTAATTGTTTTTTCTTTTCAGTACCACCGGGAGTAAAATTGCAAATTTTTGGGAAATAAAAATAAAAATTATTTGATCCTTTTTGAAAATGAAATACACTACCCCCTTTTTCTATTTCCAATTTACCTTAGCAATCAGCGGGCAGCGGTTGTCACTACGGTAAACAATGACAAAGGCTATGTTACGCCTTCGATGTACTAATTGATACATTTGACAATTTGTAATTAATATATCATTATGTAAATTATTCTTTATTCAGTCTTTTTTTGTCGACTCGCAACGCTTTTCCTGGGCAGGCTTAGATCCTCTAAGCGGTTTACCCGCACTCGTGTGACGGTCGGATTCAGCTCTGCGTGGAAGCATCATGCAGCCTATCTATTTCTTAAAGCCCCGAAGTGCGGGGCGGGGAGGGGGTGGTGGCGTGGGTGGCGAAGTTACATTATAACACTATCTCTACTTTCATGAATTAGAACAGTGACCTATAAAATACATATAAAGCGGTCCTCAGACTTTATACTGATGCCTCAAAATCGTTCGGATGTCACCTAGGTAACCATGAGGCCTTGGGGAGATAACCATTTATTTTTTGTTGTACGCGTTAGTTCCCTTGATTATCAGCACAGAAAGCAGTCATGTCCGTATAAGTCCGGTATGATGAAACTTCGATAACTCGAACATGGACAGTTCGTTCACCAATTTAATGGGCTAATTCGAACTCATTACGCAAACACGCCTATACAAATACATGGCCACCCATATCGCCGAAAAAATGAAAATTTTATGATGACATATTGTGATATTTTTCATATTTCTGCTCAAAATATAGATTGTGGGCACTCGTTATAACCGCCTCATCGAGGCGGTTCTAACGAGTACCCACAATCTATATTTCAGAGCAGAAATAAGAAAAATCAGGTATACCCCCGGAAACCCCAGTTTTACTATATAAAAGTGGGGTTCAAGGGGGTCAAAATTATATATGCGTGTTTTCGTGATGTAGTAATGGAGTCCCTTTGGAATATTTTTCAGAGCTCCATATATCCATATAATTAGGATAATAAGTGGATTTGGCCATTTGGCCATTTTGTTGGAAAGTAACTGTCCTTATGGCCTCCATTTGTTTAGGTTTCCATTATGGTCTGGTCGCTTCATGTTTGTGTTTCTTTCCCTTTGGTGTCTTTGATGGGTGGAGAAAGTTAATTGTATAGATTTCTAATCTTTGTTTTACTTCTACTTTGTTATCATTTTACCTTGAAAAGGTATGATGTGTTCTCATTAGAATCGCCTCATTGAGGCGATTCGGAGATTCTGATGAGTACACATCATAAATAAAATCGGCAAGGAACTCTTCAGTAAAAAGAATCAAAGAACGATTTTCTTTTCCCGCCGTTTTTCTCATTTTGCGGAGGAGAATGCTTAGGATTTCATCAAAATAATTTAATCATTTTCAAACAGATTTTAGAGCAGAACCAGTGCTTCAGCTGAAGTGCACGACCCGCCAGATGCTTTTAGCTTTATGAGTGTTACCATATATGGGTATGGCGGCCATTTTGGTCATGTGACCTGGACCTAAAACGGTTCCCCCAATAAATGCGCCTTATCGTAAATATATCTTATACTTTAGTACTGTATTCTGAATCGTTTGCAGGATAAAATGCATTCTCACTTTTCCAATACAAAAGCATATGTGTCAAAGTTTGACCTAGGCACAAATAAGGTCAAGGTCAACCCAGGGTCACCATTTTAGCAATTTATGATGGGCCTACGTCCCAGATGCTATTTATCAAGTTTCGTGGAAATCTGCCCAGTGGTTCTGGAGAAGACTATTTTTGAAGGGTTTTTACCATATATGGCTTGGCGGCAATTTTGGTCATCTGACCTGGACCCCATGAGCAAATTTTGGTTTCCCCAACCCCATAGAGGCTCCATATGAAATTTGACTTCAAACGGCCCAACGGTTTCCGAGGAGAAGCGGTTCGAAAATTTTCACATTTTCGCCTCGGCGAAGTTATACTAAATGGAATGTAATATTTCGCAAGTTCATTTGTAAGATCTCATTGATATCTATCAGTATGCCAAAAATTGTTTAAATATTCCAAGCGGTTAAGTCACTATCACCAATTTTTACAAACGGGTTATGGACGGACAGACAGACAGACCATATATGGCTTGGCGGCCATTTTGGTCATGTGACCTGGACCCCATGAGCAAATTTTGGTTTCCCCCGGCCCATAGAGGCTTCATATGAAATTTGATTTCAATCGGCCCAACGGTTTCCAAGGAGAAGCAGTTCGAAAGTTTTCACATTTTTCGCCTCGGCGAGGCTATACTAAATGGAATGTAATATTTGGCAAGTTCATTGGTTAGATCTCATTGATATCTATCAATATGCCAAAATGTTTAAATATTCCAAGCGGTTAAGTCACTATCACCAATTTTTACAAACGGGTTACGGACGGACCCAAAGAAGGTCAAGGTCAACCCAGGGTCACCATTTTAGCAATTTATGATGGACCTACGTCCCAGATGCTATTTATCAAGTTTCGTGGAAATCTGCCCAGTGGTTCTGGAGAAGACTAGTTATGAAGGGTTTTTACCATATATGGCTTGGCGGCCATTTTGGTCATGTGACCTGGACCCCATGAGCAAGTTTTGGTTTCCCTATCCCATAGAGGCTCCCTATGAAATTTGACTTAAATCAGCCCAACGGTTTCCGAGGAGAAGCAGTTCAACAATTTTCACATTTTTTGCCTCGGCGAGGCTATACTAAATGGAATGTAATATTTCGCAAGCTCATTGGTTAGATCTCATTGATATCTATCAGTATGCCAAAAAATGTTTAAATATTCCAAGCGGTTAAGCCACTATCACCAGTTTTCACAAACGGGTTACGGACGGACAGACAGACAGACCATATATGGCTTGGCGGCCATTTTGGTAATGTGACCTGGACCCCATGAGCAAATTCTGGTTTCCCCAATCCCATAGATGCTCCATATGAAATTTGACTTCAATCGGCCCAACGGTTTCCGAGGAGAAGCAGTTCAAAAATTTTCACATTTTTTGCCTCGGCGAGGCTATACTAAATGGAATGTAATATTTCATAAGTTCATTTGTAAGATCTCATTGATATCTATCAGTATGCCAAAAATTGTTTAAATATTCCAAGCGGTTAAGTCACTATCACCAATTTTCACAAACGGGTTACGGACGGACAGACAGACAGACCATATATGGCTTGGCGGCCATTTTGGTCATGTGACCTGGACCCCATGAGCAAATTTTGGTTTCCCCCGTCCCATAGAGGTTTCATATGAAATTTGATTTCAATCGGCCCACCGGTTTCCAAGGAGAAGCAGTTCGAAAATTTTCACATTTTTCGCCTCGGCGAGGCTATACTAAATGGAATGTAATATTCCGCAAGTTCATTGGTTAGATCTCATTGATATCTATCAGTATGCCAAAAATTGTTTAAATATTCCAAGCGGTTAAGTCACTATCACCCATTTTCACAAACGGGTTACGGACGGACCCAAAGAAGGTCAAGGTCAACCCAGGGTCACCATTTTAGCAATTTATGATGGGCCTACGTCCCAGATGCTATTTATCAAGTTTCGTGGAAATCTGCCCAGTGGTTCTGGAGAAGACTATTTATGAAGGGTTTTTACCATATATTGCTTGGCGGCCATTTTGGTCATGTGACCTGGACCCCATGAGCAAATTTTGGTTTCCCTATCCCATAGAGGCTCCATATGAAATTTGACTTCAATCGGCCAACGGTTTACGAGGAGAAGCAGTTCAAAAATGTTCACATTTTTTGCCTCGGCGAGGCTATACTAAATGGAATGTAATATTTCGCAAGCTCATTGGTTAGATCTCATTGATATCTATCAGTATGCCAAAAATTGTTTAAATATTCCAAGCGGTTAAGTCACTATCACCAATTTTCACAAACGGGTTACGGACGGACGGACAGACTGACAGACTGACAGAATGACATTATGACACGGTGATTTTAGGGCACTCTTAGAAATCAACCGACTTCAGT
The DNA here is from genome assembly GCA_963580285.1 of Lucinisca nassula. Taxonomy (NCBI): domain Eukaryota; kingdom Metazoa; phylum Mollusca; class Bivalvia; order Lucinida; family Lucinidae; genus Lucinisca; species Lucinisca nassula. Next base: position 50,772,151 of record OY757021.1, read on the forward strand.
CGGTTTCTTTTTCTGCGGGTCGTGCAATGTGTATGTTCATTTGATCGAAAATCATCAGAAATCAAAGGAAATATACGGATCAATTGTCACTCAGTACAGAGTTATTCTTTGTCAAGACTGATTTCAAATACGAGTATTTCTTGTGCACATTTGGTAAGTGCCTTTGTTTTCACCTCCGATAATGGCCGACCTCAGCGGAAGTGACGTCACACAGACTTTATTAAGTGCGCTGCGTACCAACGCAGCGCCATTTGTGATGAGTTTGAGACACGGACTATGTATTCATGAAACTTGACTTTTCATTGATGTAAGCGAATTGTCAGTTACAGAAGTTCGGGTTATAGATACAATTAAAAGACACTTTTAACAATTTTAATTTGCGACTACATTTATTATACATTTTGTAATTTGAAGTTTTGCCATTCGCATTCTGTTTTTGATACATTCTGCACTTTTAATAACGAACTATGTTTTTCGTTTTAATCGTCGAAAGGGTATTCGGTTTTGATTACTGTTTAATTGTCTGTCAGTACAGTCTTGAATATACTTCATCTGCTATTTCGTTGTTGAATTGTTCCAAAATTAAAATTCAGTGTTTGAAATAGATGAGGGTATGTTTATGTGTGTTTGAAATAGATGACAGTGTTCCAACACATAATAGTACAATCGACGGTTTAGAATTATCCCTTTCGATTCCAATTATTGTTTACTACGTAATAATTAAGCATGTTACTACAGCGAAGGTTAACCCTTTCAACCCTGAAGACCAGCACAGATACTTATGCAAACAATGTTGATCCTGATGAGATGGCTCATAATGAGCCACCTTATTAGGATATATTACTTGCCATCCTGATAACGCTTTAAAGCTAGATACCATATTTAGTAGAATGGACGTGCCCAAAGTCAGTGATGGTAGAGTCCACTCCGGAAACTCAGGGGTTAAAGGGTAAATAAATAAAAGCACTGGCAGTTCTGATAGGTCGAGTATCTCTGAGTATAGATGGGAAAAATGGCTCTGAAGGGGAACTTGAACTGTTTCGTTTAACCCTTAACCCTTTTTGTACCAAATGGAATCATCCTGCTTATATATAGCAGGAGCCCATTTAAAAATTTAAGGGTGACGAGTTGTGTTTTCTTCAAAATTTATTGGGAAAAAGGCTGAACGTTTTGCAGTGAAGGCCCTGATCGCGGCTTCTGATCTGGGCCTGCACTGTTTGCCAAGGTACCCCTTTAGGGGTTTACGGGACAAAATGGGTCAAATAGTTATACCTTAAGCAACCAGTGTAGACCCTGATCAGACACCGCGTTCTGATATGGGTCTACACTGTTTGCAATACCCAACACATGGTTCCGTCAATATTCTACAGATAATTCTCTAACATGTAGGCAACACTCTGAACTCACAGCGACACAAATAACGTTTTTTTTTTTTTTTTTTTTTGTAAATGACTGCTACCTGGATTTCCGAAAAACACGCCTATATAATTTTGACCCCCTTAAACCCCACTTTATATTGTAAAACTGGGTTAATGGTGGTACATATTATTTTTTTCTTATTTCTGGTTAAAGATAGATTGTAGATGCCCGTTAAAACCGCCTCTACATTTATCCCCGGAAACCAGTGGGTTCCGGGGCGGGAAATTTTGACCCGAGGGCTATAATTTGAATAATCTTGGTAGAGGTCTGCTACTTGAATCTTCAAACCAAATATCAAAGACCTGGGCCTTGTGGTTTCAGAGAAGAGTTTTTATGATTTTCCCTATATAAGTCCATGTAAAACCAAAGGGCCCCGGGGCGGGGGTATTTTTGCCCCCAGGGCTATTATTTGAACAATCTTGATAGAGGTCTACAAGACGAAGCTTCATACCAAATATTAAACATCTGAGCCTTCTGGTATCAGACAAGAAGATTTTTGAAGATTTTTCCCTATATAAGTCAATGTAAAACCAAAGGGCCCTTTCTGGCCTCAGGGCTCTAATATGAACAATCGTGATAGAGATCTACTAGCTGAGGGTTCACACCAAATATCAAAGACCTCGGCCTAGCGGTTTCAGAGAAGAAGATATTTTAAAGATTTTTCCTATATAAGTCAATGTAAAACTAAAGGGCCCCGGGGTGGGGACATTTCTGGCGCAAGGGCTATAATTTGAACAATCTTGGTAGAAATCCACTAGGCCCCGGGGCGGGGACATTTCTAGCGCAAGGGCTATAATTTGAACAATTTTGGTAGAAAGATGAAGCAACACACTAGATGAAGCTACACACCAAATATCAAAAACACGGGCCTTGCGGTTTCAGAAGAGAATATTTTTTAAGATTTTTTCCTGTATAAGTCTATGTAAAACCAGTGTGCCCCGTGGCGGGGCATGGTTGGCCCCAGGGCTATAATAATTGAACATTCTTGATAGAGGTGCACAAGACGAAGCTTCATACCAAATATCAAACACCTCAGCTATCTGTTTTCAGACAAGAAGGTTTTAAAGGTGTTCACCATGCAAGTCTATGTAAAACCAAAGGGCCTTGGAGCGGGGGCATTTCTGGCCCCATGGCTATAGTTTAAATACTCTTGATAGAGATCCACAAGACAAAGCTTCATTCCAAATATCAAACACCTGCTGGTTTCAGACAAGAAGATTTTTAAAGGTTTTCCAATTGTATGTCTGGGCCTCCGTGGCCTAGTGGATAAGAGCGCTGACTCTTAATCATTAGGTCTCTCACCGCAGTGGGTTCGAGCCTCGCTCGGGTCACATGTGAGACGCCAAGTTCTGCAACGGAAGGTCAGGAGGTTTTTCTCCGGGTTCTCCGGTATTCGCCCACCTATGATTAACGATCGGCTCGATATGAGTGAAATAATCTTAAAAGGGTCGTAAAACCAAAACCAAAACCCCAAAAACAAAAACAAAAAAAAAAAACAACAAAAAAAATGTAGGTCTATGTTAGACCATTAGACCAAAGGCCCCGGAGCGGGAACATTTTTGGCATCAGGGCTTTATTTTGAACAATCTTGACAGAGGTCCACTAGATGAAGCTGCATACCAAATATCAAGACCTGGGCCTTGCAGGTTCAGGGAAGAAGATTTTTTTTAAAGATTTTTTCCTATATATTTCAAACCAAAGGGCCACGGGATGGGGGCATTTTGGGCCCAAGGGCTATAATTTGAACAATCTTGATAGAGGTTTATGAATGTCATAAAGTGCACCGTCCTTCGGATCGGGACGTTAACTGTAGCCCCCCTGTGCAGGGAGAACCATACCCTGTGCAGGGTAAAGATACCTACCGTAATTGCATGATTACTGTGTAGGCTTTCTTCCTGCAAAACCTGGAGTGTATGTAATGTACACCTGCGGTAATGGTCAAATGTGACCGACGCAGAATCAGTAGATAGATAGATACATGTAGATAGGTCTAAAAGACAAATCTTCATACCAAATATCAAACACCTCAACCTTCTGGTTTCAGACAAGGAGATTTTATAAGTTTTCCCTATATAAGTGCATGTAAAATCAAAGGGCCTCGGGGTGGGGGCATTTTTGGCGCCAGTGCTATAATTTGAACAATCTTGATAGAGGCCTCGGGGTGGGGGCATTTTTGGCTCCAGTGCTATAATTTGAACAATCTTGATAGAGGTCCATAAGACAAAGCTTCATAGCAAATATCAAACACATGAGCCTTCTGGTTTCAGACAAGAAGATTTTAAAGGTTTTCCCTATATAAGTCTATGTAAAACCAAAGGGCCCCAGAGCGGGAGAAATGTTGGCCCCAGGGCTATAATTTGAACAATCTTGGTAGAGGTACACAAGATGAAGCTACACGCCAAATATCGAAGACCTGGGCTTTGCGGTTGTAGAGGAGAAGATTTTTTAAGTTTTCATTAAAAAATATATTTTTGTCTGCTGTGACCTTGATGTGCTGCGGACCAATTACGAAAACTCACCCGTACGATAAAGTGCATTTTTCACATCTCCAAAATGGTTACGTTTCTGATGAAAATCCTTGATATTTTTCTTTTAAATGATCGTAAAATAGGTTGTGTGTACTCGTTAGAACCGCCTCATTGAGGTGGTTCTAACGAGTAACCAACAACCTATGTCTTGGAGCAGAAATAAGAAAAATAATGAATACCCCCATAAACCCCAGTTTTCTCTATATAATGTGGGGTTTAGTGGCGGGGGGGGGGTCTTCATTTCACGGACTTGTTCACGTGATGGGAACTATTTGAACAACTTTGAAAGGGGACCACCGTGAGGTTTGGTCCAAATCCGATCAGTGGTTTAGAAGGAGATATCGTTTAAAGAAATTGTTTACGGACGCACGACGGACGAAAAGTGATCACAAAAGCTCACCTCGTCACTACGTGACAGGTGTGCTAAAAAAGAAACAAGGCAATCCCTCGCATCTGCATACAACTCATCAACATATATATCCAATCTGAATATATTAGACCTATTAAGCATTAAAATATTACTTTTGATTCTTCTGTGATGCTAGCTTTGTCTTCTATCCTATTCACAAGGTTTTTAATGTCATGTCCATTGTGACCATGACATCTGATCCTTGACCTCGAACATCAATAGGGTTCATCCTCTCGCCATGGGCAACATTTATTGAAGGTTGAATGATTCAAAGATAATTGTTTTGTCTTCTATCCTGTTCCCAATGTTTTTAATGTTATGTCCATTGTAACCTTGACCTTTGACCCTGAAAATCAAAAGGGCTCACCCTCTCCATGGGGATCATTTGTCGAAGGTTTGATGCTTCTGTGATGAATGCTTTGTCTTCTATCCTCTTCACAAGGATTTTGATGTCAAGTCCATTGTGAGCTTCACCTTTGACTCTTGACCTTGAAAATCGATTGGGTTCATTCTCTTTCCATGGGGAAACATTTATGGGTGGTTTGGTGCTTCTATGATGATAGCTTTTGTCTTCAATCCTGTTCGCAAGGTTTTTAATGTCAAATCCATATAGGGCTCATTTTCTCTCCATGGGGAACATTTGTGGAAGGTTTGATGCTTCTATGATGATAATTGTCTTCTATCATGTTCACAATGCTTTAATGTCGTCTATTGTGACCTTGGTCCTTGACCTTGAAAATGAATAGGATTCATCATCTCTCCATGGGGGAACATTTGAGGAAGGTATGCTGTTTCTATGATTATCCCCACGCTTTAAAAAAAAAGTTCGGGGATATTGTGAACGCCTCCGTCCGTCCATCCGCCCGTCCGTCCGTCCGTCCGTCCGTCCGTCACGCTATCTCCTCCTTAACCACTGGCCGGAATGCAACCATATTTGCTACATGACTTCCTTACATGGTGAGGCCGCGCGAGAGGGACGTTATAGTTGGCTCCGCCTAAAGGGGCCAGCTCAAGGGGTCAAAAGGTCACGCTACACTGTAAAAGTCACACTATCGCCCTAGCGCCTACATTTCTTAATGGATTTCAATATAACTTCACACAAATGTTTCTTATGACAATATCTCGAGCGAGTTTAACTTTCAAGGTCATGGCCTCAAGGTCAAGGTCAAGGTCACTGTGGCTATTTTTATATAAAAAAAACTTTGTCATCGCTCTAGTGACTACATTTATTGATGGGTTTTATTATCCCCACGCTTTTAAAGAAAGTGTTGGGGGATATTGTGAACACCTCCGTCCGTCTGTCGGTCCGTCCGTCACGCTATCTCCTCATTAACCACTGACTGGAACGCAGCCATATTTACTACATGACTTCCTTACATGGTGAGGGCGTGCGAGAGAGATGCTTTAGTTGGCTCCGCCCAAAGGTGCCATCTCAAGGGGTCAAAAGGTCACGTCTGCTATGTGACAAAAGCGTGGGGATTTGCGATGGCTTGCCATCTACTGCTCGCTCAAGTTATCGTTTTGTCTTCTATTCTATTCACAAGGTCGATTGTGACCTTTAACTTTGACCATTGACCTTGAAAATCAATAGACTTTATCCTCTTTCCATGGAGAACATTTCCGGAATGTTTGGTGCTCCTATGATAATAGCTTTGTTCACAAGGTTTTTAATGTCAAGTCACCTGTTACCTTGACCTTTGACCTTAAAATGAATAGTGTTCATCCTCTCTCCATGGGGACAATTGTGGAAGGTTTGATGCGTCTGTGATAATAGTTTTATCTTATATCTTGTTCACAAGGTTTTAAATATCAAGTCCATTGTGACCTTGACATCTGACCCTTGACCTTGAAAATCAATAGGATTCATTCTCTATCCACGGGGAACATTTGTGGAAGGTTTGAAGTTCCTGTGATTATATTTCTATCCTGTTCACAAGTTTTTTTTAATGTCAAGTCCATTGTGACCTTGACGTTCGAACCTTGACCTTGAAAATCAATAGGGTTCATCCTCTCTCCATGGGAAACATATTCGGAAGGTTTGATGCATCTATGATGATAGCTTTGTCTTCTGTCCTGTTCACAAGTTTCTTAATGTCAAGTTCATTGTGATCTTGATATTTGACCCGTGACTTTGAATTTCAAAAAGGTTGATCCTCTCTCAATGGGAAACATTTATGGAAGGTTTGATGCTTCTATGATGATAGCTTTGTCGTCTATCCTGTTCACAAGGTTTTTAATGTTAAGTCCATGGCGGCCTTGACATTTGACCATAGAGCTTGGAAATCTATAGTGTTCATCATCTCTCCACGGAAAACATTTGTGGAAGGTTTGGTGCTTCTGTGATGATAGCTTTGTCTTTTATCCCATTCACAATGTCTTTAATGTCAAGTCCATTGTGAGCTTGACATTTGACCCTTGACCTTGAAAATCAATAGGTTTATCCTCTCTCCATGTGGAACACTTCTGGAAGGTTTAATGCTTCTTCGCTGATGGCTTTGTCTTCAATCCTGTTCACAAGGTTCCCGACACACGGACAAACACCCACACCCGCACACGGACGCACGGCAGAGATGCTATAAATCCACCGTAACTTTGTTGCGAGAGGATAATGACGACCAATCAGGTAATGTGTCATTGACTGGTGATAGACAGACCTCACAGAGATAATTCTGAAGTCATTCAAAATTTCTGAAGTATTCGGTTGCTTATTTGCTGCGAAATGCTCTTTATAACCTGCTCGCGATGTTTCATTCTCTCCCTTCCGCTGATTCAAGAAGGGCAGTTGTCAGTTTCTGGCGGAAGAATAGGCAATGTAAAGGTTAGCCGCTTATAAAAGCTTACCATAGGTAAACTGATCGGCTCAATATTGACTTGAATATTGTTCACTGGGCCGTTAAACTCCAATACAAACAAAGGTCCAAACCTTTAAAGACATGCAAAGTTATGAAACATTTTAATGAAATTGAAGGTATAAAATAAAAGTTTTTTTTCCGCAGCGCTTCCTCCTTTGCTCCAACATGGAGCAATTTTTACTTGTTCAGAAAAGATTTGGCCTTTTCTCATATCTGATCTTTTCTACCAGAAAGTTTGGTGAGGTGGATTAATATTTTAGCACATTCAGCTTCTTTCAGAACAGACAACTCCTCAGTTGTTGTTTTACAAATGAAAGATACGTCTTAGCGACCAAAATACATTTTTTCCCCACATTTTTCTCGCAAGAAAACTTCATATTTTTCTGACGCGTCGCCGTAAAACGAAATTTCCGACCGTTAAACCGCCGATTTACCTCCCCAAATGACAATTTTGAATACAGTTATCTAGCTGTGTTGAGGTCAACAAAATGAGCAAGCAAACCAATGAGTTGGTGAGAGTGAAAAATGATTTAATGACAATTGTCCTCCCACTGAAAAAAATGATGTTACATTCCCTCCAATGTATGAACATTGAACCCCCCCCCCCCCAGCAATCCTAATTTTATATTGCACCCCCACCCCACCCCAAGCCACCCCACCCCACCCCCACAAACACACACACACAAAAAAAATCCCAACCCCTCTGGTAAATAATGACTAGGCCTATTCCCTAAAAACCTTTATTTTTTAAACTTTTGTCCTAATGGGACATATTAAAAGCGCATACATGTGGAAAAAGCAATAGCTAGTTCTTGCTGATACACCTCTCTTTAGCTCAGGGCTTTAACTCTATCACTGCTTTTGGCTCCCCGAGACACCTATGTCAAAGTACATTCAGGAACCTCTTTTCTACTGAGAAATAGTTAAGGCCTGATACCTACGTTCAAGTTCCTGTGGTCACAAGTAATGTAGTAAGAGCCAGAGCTTGGGAAAAAAACAACTACAACAAGATACGCGACCTTAGAGTTACTCCAAGAGAAAGAGTTGTCGCTTAACTCAGAAGAGGCTGTTAAATGTCCATGCGCTGAATCAGCAAAGACTACGCGCATGCGCTGGCTGATCTGCATCTGCGCTGATCGCTGATGTTTTATGTGGATTTTGTCATGCGCTGGATCATTATATATTCCAAAAGAACTTAGTACTTGTCTACTACCATACTATTTGAAAAGCTTTTACTTGAATTATTTATAATTAGATCTATAAATTGATACAAGGGAAGTAACAAAAAACTAAAATAAATAGCTGCTAATCCAGCATTTGAAAACTTAATATTACAGAAAATCACACAAAAATGTGTTCGCTATAAACGCTTCAGGGAATACATCACTTTATTAAGTAAAGCTACAGTATTGTTCCAAAGATTTTCTAAATTTCGAAAAAAGCAATTGTCAACCTTTGCTTTTTATAAGGCGTAAAATACATTAATGCTCGAAATTTATAAGAGTTCGTATGACTAAAGTTGTTGGTGGACGTAAAACTCTTATAAGATAGCCTCAGTGGTTAACTTTAAGCAAATATATGGAATGGCCATGATCATATGGCCTGATTCACTTAGAAAGGATACCCCTCCCCCCTATTAAAATATCTTGGTCTGCCTTATCATGTCTGCTACACCGGGGCTTGTCCGGTCACGGGGCATGTTGGGCATATGGTTATATTTAGCATGTCAACCAGAATAAAGAGCTGGGAATCACATTGTGGAGTCACTTATGACGATTCTATCTACGCCAGTAGGCCCTACACTATCTACGCCAGTACACAATGACCGCCTTGTAGAATATGACACAGATATCTCGTTTTTTTGCATCCTGAGTAAATTTTCCATAGTAATAACAGTTTTTATTTTTCTTAACCGATGTAATTTCTTTACATTTATTACGTTAGGATAATGCGCTTTAAAATGTAATAATACCCCCCTCTCATCGAGGCTTGAAGAAATAGATGGGCTGCATGATGCTTAAACCGACTCCACACGAGTACTGGTAAACCGCTTAGAGGATCTCGAATTGTTTACTGGTGACACGTCCTTAGACAATCCTCCATCAGGATCTAAGCCTGCCCAGGCAAAGCGATGCGAGTCGGACCGTCGATGCTTATAAACCCTTTTTGATTTTATTGGGCCACAGGGCTTGAAATGTCATTTCATCTCAATGTCGGGTAAAAGTCCCACAAAATTGGAAGCAACGTCTCCAAAATGACCTATACAGTGTTGACGAAGACGTTAAACCTCAAATCAATCAAACAAACAAACAAACAAAACATTTCTTTCTTTCTTTCTTTCTACTGATACTGCGTCGGTCACATTTGACCATTACCGCAGGTGTACATTACATACACTCCAGGTATGCAGGATGAAAGCATGTAATTACGGTAGGGATCTTTAACCTGCACATGGGGCCTCCAGTTAACGTCCCGGTCCGAAGGACGGTAAAGATAAAGATAAAGATAAGAAGATAAAGATAAAGAAGCTTTATTTAACGTCACATGTTCGAAACAAATAACATAAGCTCTGTAGAGCTTTTATTGCGACAAACAAAGTATCCTCTAAAAAATACTTACCTGCCTTCATTTATCTTCCTAGGACTACCCCTGATAATGCGAGCGCCAGCCAAGGGAGCTCCTAGTACCATTTTTCACGCCTTTGGTATGCGCAGCCGGGGATCGAACCCGCGACCTCCCATTCCCGAAGCGGACGCTCTACCACTGAGCTATCGGGGCCGGTGCACTTTATGACATTCGTCCCTGCAAATGATGCCAGTGGATCGGGTTCGGACACCGAAATTATATCGCCGCTGCGGGGGATCGAACCCAGGACCTCTAGCATCGGAGGCAAGTGCACTAACCACTGAGCTATCACGCTCCACTTTAACTTTCATTCAATACATTATAAATTTCTCTTCCTACACCCTAAAAGGATACGTCAGGTGATGTTTATGCAAAGTCTGTCCAGGGCAAGTTCGGTCTTTTAAGCCGGGGCAAGTTCGGCCATCATCATCCGATCTCTTTGACCATTGGGGCTGGAAGAAATAAATGGGCTGCATGGTGCTTCCACGCAGAGCTAATCCGACCGCACACGAGTACTGGTAAACCGCTTGGAGGATCTAAGACTGTCCAGGCATAGCGAAGCGAGTCGGACCGTCCATGCTTATAAACCCTATTACTTTTATTTTATAGAAGATCGTTAAGTTATCCAAAAGTGACCCCATTATGACTCATGACCTCGTACTATGAACATCAATAATTTGAACTACCCATATCTCGAAGTATTTTTATTGTACCCGAGGTGTTCGAGTTATTGAAGATCGACTGTATTTGTTGAACTTGAATTGCGTTTGATTTTGCCAATGCTTTGCGAACAACAATGAGGATCGGCAAATTGGTTCGCACAGTCTAGTGAGTACCTTCCCAGCAGGCACATGACGTAATTCTGACGTCAAGTCAACGTCGGAACAACGTCATGACGTTTATGCAACGTCATATCAACGTCGGTGCAACGTCGTGACGTTGCACCGACGTTGATGTGACGTTGCCCTAGCGACGTGTGCCTGCTGGGTTGTTATTCGCTGCTTGCGGGCAATGCATATTTCTTCTTGCACACCAGATAAGGAAATCCGTGGTTTTAGCCTGGCAATATAGGAATCTTATATGGGTGTGAGGGGTGGATTGAAAAAACCGTCCCGAGGGTCACTGTCCGGCATCACGAGGCTTGCCGAGTGATGCCGGACATTGATCCGGAGGGACGGATTTTTCTATCCACCCCGCACACCCATATAGGATTCATTTTCTTGTATATCTTCCATTTTTAGCGCGGATTTTTAATGCTGCAGTCACTTCAACGTCCGCCATATTGTAATGACACTACAGGAATGTTTAGTGACGTCACGTAACGTGCATGACGTCAACCTTAACGACGGCGCATACGAAGTCGTAATCAACCAGTGCATTTATCAAACACGCGATTATATTCGATTTTGGACCGGAACACCAGGGTCAGAACATAAATTTCCATCCCAGGGTAAAATCACGGATTTCCTTGTCTGGTGTGCAAGAAATTCTGTTCTAACCCTGGTGTTCTTACCCAAAATCGGATATTCTCGCGGGTTTGATAAATGCACTGGTTGAATACGAACTCATAAGCGCCTTCGTTAAGGTTGACGTCACAGCACGTTACGTGACGTCAGTAAACCTTCCTGAAGTGTCAATACAATATGGCGGACGTCTGTAACCGAAGTGACTGTAGCATTAAAAGTCCGCGCTAAGAAGTGGAAGGTATGCTGGAAAAGAATCCTATATGGGTGTGAGGGGTGGATAGAAAAATTCATCCCTCGGGATCCCTGTTCGGCATTCGGCCCCCGCCCATCGGGGCTTGAAGAAATAGATAGGCTGCAGGATGCTTCCACGCAGAGCTGAAACCGATCTGCACACGAGTAGGCACCACCGGTAAACCGCTTAGATGATCTAAGCCTGCCCAGGCAAAGCGGTGCGAGTGTCGGACCGTCCATGATTATAAACCCTTTTGGTTTCATTGGACGGCAGGGCTTGAGATGTCATTTCATCTCAATGTCGGGTAAAAGTCCCACAAAATTGGAAGCAACGTGTCCAAAATGTTCTTTACAGTGTTGACGGGGACGTAAAACCTCAAATCAAACAAACAAACTGTTCGGCATCACTCGGCAAGCCTCCTGATGCTGGACATTGACCTTCGGGACGATTTTTCCACCCAACCCTCACACCTATATCAGATTCTTATATCATACAACGTCGATTTTATACCATAGCAAGAATTATCAGAAGCAACAAACCTGCCTTTGAGGGCCTAAGTTGGATGAGGTTAAGTTATCAAAAAATTAAATTTTCCTCTGTAAAACAGCCCAGCAGACTACAGCAATCAAAAGAGAACCAGATAATACCCCTAAGAACCACTGAAGAGTTTCAAGTGTTTATATTTGAAAAAAAAAACAAAAAAAAAAACCAATTCCTATTTTGTAGATTTTGCCAGAAAAAGCAATTTTCTTATGTAAAAGAGCGTACCGTACTACGGCAAATAAAAAAGAACCAAAGAGTACCCTTAATAACAAATGAACAAGAAATCATGTTTTCAAGCCTTTGCCACTGTAAAAACGAACCAAATCTATACAATGAAATTCCGCTGTTAAGACCACCTAAAATTAAGACTAATTCTGCTTTATAAAGCTTAATTTGAAGGACTTAATCTTTCATTATGTTTGCCCGCTGTGTCCTCTCGTCGGGAGCCACCTTTTGGAACTGTTCAAAAGTGGTCTTAAAGACCACTTTTGAGCAGTCCCAAAGGTGGTCTTAATAAAGGAATTTTACTGTATTTGTTGTAACATCATGACGCGGACTGTGATAACCCTTTGTTTTCCATTGAAATTGACAACCCTATGTTTTCCATTGAAATTGACAACCCTTTGTTTTCCATTGAAATTGACATCCCTTTGTTTTCCATTGAAATTGATAACCCTTTGTTTTCCATTGAAATAGACTATTGAAATTCATTTGAAATTCTTCTGCAATAGAATTCCATTTAAATTCGTTATTTACAAGTGAATAACGGAATCTTATAATTCTGGTAATATCATGTAAATTTTATAAAACCGCCAAAGCTCGTTTATTAAATTTCAGATAAAATGAACTCTCTTGTAAGCTCCTCTATATTTAAAATTTCAAGACTAGTACTAGCTTCTGTAGCTGGGTGTGTTGGTTTGCATTACGAAAACACTCGTATTAAAATATTTTGAAAATTTGAAAATTTTGAAAATTTTACCACAAAAACAAATCAAATTGTTCAGATAAATAATCCTGATATTTTTCACATTTCTGCTCAAAACATAGATTTTGGGTAGTCGTTAGAAATGCGGTTCTAACGAGTACCCACAGTTTATGTTTTTTGAGTAGAAATAAGAAAAACAATACGAATACATATGTAAACCACTTTATAAAAGAGGGGTTTAATGGGACCAAAATTATAAAGGCGTGTTTTCTTGATATATATCTTGCCTGGTGGTAAACTCTGAATACAGTGTTTGTCATTCCGCCTATCAAAGTAAAGTACTAAGGCAGGCGTCCTTTCTGGGTCGATTGTTTTTTTATTTTTTTTATTTGAGGTTTAAAGTCCCCGTCAACACTGTAAAGGTCATTTTGGAGACGTTGCTTCCAATTTTGTCGGACTTTTACCCGATATTGAGATGAAATGACATCTCAAGCCCTGCCGCCAAATGAAACCAATAGTGTCAATAAGCATGGACGGGTCCGACGCGCACCGCTTTGCCTGGGCATGCTTAGATCCTCTAAACGGATTACCAGTATTCGTGTGCGGGTCGGATTTAACTCTGCGTGGAAGCATCATGCAACCCGTCTATTTCTTCAAGCCCAGATGGGCGGGGGCCGGGTCGATTGATTGGCGGGGGCCGGGGTCGATTGTTTGTCAGCAGTCCGGCTCAAAGTTACTAAGCACAAAAGCTGATTCGTAGGAAAACCAGGTAACGGTTATTTATAGAAAAAAAATTCAGAAAATAGCCGCGCTATTCTTATACCTTTTGAGGTAGAGTTTCAGTAAGGCTTGTCTCATACGTTGTGTTTGGCAAACTGTGGAGACTCCGATCAGACGCCACATAATGCAGCGTCTGATCAGGGGCTACACTGTTTGCTTACAGAACAGGAATTTAAGAGTAAACCCTTATCTTGCTGTTCACGACAACCCCTATCTTTGCAACAGTTTGATCCAGATCAGATGGCTTCTGAAGAAGCCATCTGATCAGGATCTACACTGTTTGGCATTCAGTTTATGACTTTTTAGCAATAAATTACAGCAAGTAATTTGATTGGTTGATAGACAGAAATGGGTGTGGCTTAAATGAATATTCAACAAGATAAGGGTCAAAAAGTCTAAATCTCAGTTTAGGACTATTTTCCTCAGTCTACAATGTACACTCACAGACGATTTCCAGACACTTCGGCCCCACTACCACCTCGGCCCCTAGACAGGTCGGCCCAAAACCAAGTCGGCCCTAGACACCTCGGCCCTAGTCACCTCGGCCCTAGACACCTCGGCCCTAGTCACCTCGGCCCTAGACACCTCGGCCCCACTGTCACCTCGGCCCCTAGACATCTCGGCCCCAAAGACACCTCGGCCCCAATTTTGAAATCTGTTAGGATAAGGGCATTTATATCATGTTAAAATCGACCCCGCCCATCGGGACTTCAAGAAACCGACAGTCTGTGGCGTGAGTACTGGTGCATCGCTTAGAGGTTCTAAAGTGGTGGGGGTCGGACCGTTCATACCTATAAACCATATTGGTTTCATTGGGCTGCAGGGCTTGAGATGTCATTTCATCTCAATGTCGGGTAAAATTCCCACAAAATTGGAAGCAATGCATCCAAAATAACCGAGACAGTGTTGATAGTGGCGTTAAACGTCAAATCTAACAAACAAAACATCATGTTAACAAGCCCGTATAATGAACACCCCTCTAAACTCCAGTTTATATGGGGAAAACTGGGGCTCATATGGGGCATACATTATTTACATCACGAAATCCGCCTTTATAATTTTGACCCCTTGAACCCTACTTTTATATAGTAAAACTAGGGTTTACAGGGGTAAACCTTATTTTTCTTATTTCTGCTCTGAAATATGAATTATGGGTACTCGTTAGAAACGCCTCGATGAGGCGGTTCTAACGAGTACCCACAATCTATAATTTGAGCAGAAATAATACAAAATATCATATTTTTTCTCTTATAAAGTTTTTTTTATTTTGTGGTAAAGTTTACAATGCATTTATATTGGCGTGTTTTCGTAATTCTTATTTCTGCTCCAAGATACAGGTTATGTGTACGGGTCAGGACCGTCTCAATGAGCAGGACTGATCAGAATGCGTCTGTGACAACCTTTAATCACAATTAGTTTAATAGTAATATGCAAACTAGTCATTGCTTTCATATAAGTTAAGAGGTCTATGCGATAAACCATTGAACCAGTATCAAAGATCTATGTAAGAAATATAATTTTTATCAACTTTTCGTTACATAATTTTGCTTTCACGGAATCTTCTATTAAGCTGTTAGGAAAAGAGATCAAATTATTTTATTGCTATTTTTATTTCATATACAAAAAATAACCAATGGGACGTTTATAATAAATATAACAACGCATACACGACAGTTTCAGGTTAATTTAGGAGACACTCTGAAGGACAGCTAATCCCCATTCAACCGCGAGGTTGAGCTTGAGTCAGCATCATTAAAAGTGGGGTTGGCGGGTTGTTCTAATTGTGAATATTTGATACTTATAGTTAATGAGCCTTTTCTACAAAAATACGGGCCATGAAGACTTTGCAATCAGTGTACATTGAGATCCATCTGATCTGGATCTACACTGTCATTCAGTTTGCGAATTTTAAATGAATACAATATACATGTATCAAGTAATTTTAGGGGCTGATAGCCAGAAATGTGACTAATAAATACATTAATAAAGTATACAGTTTACTTGTTACTGTCCGTCTTTAAATATGAGCTTAAATGGCAATCAAATGGGAATTTTTAAATGTGTGAAAATTGATAACAATGGAAACTTACTGAGCAATTCTTTTGCCCCCGCCCATAGAGGCTTGAAGAAATATATGGGCTGCATGATGCTTCCACGCAGAGCTGAATCCGGCCCGCACACTAGTACCGGTAAACCGCTTAGAGGATCTAAGCCTGTCCAGGAACCGCGGTGCGAGGCCGCCGCCCATGCTAATAAACCCTATTGGTTTCATTGGGCGAAAGGGCTTGAGATGTCATTTCATCTCAATGTCGGGTAAAAGTCCCACAAAATTGGAAGCAAGTCTCCAAAATGACCTTTACAGTGTTGACGGGGACGTTAAACCTCAAATCAAACAAACAAAAACTGAGCAATTCTTACAAAACTACGAGCAGTGAAGATTTTGTACACAGTGCACATCCAGATCTACACTGTTTGCCACTGATATATATACATATAGTATACATGTATCAATAATTTGAGTGGCAGAAATGTGACTAATAAATAAATAAATAAATAAAGAATACAATATACTCGTTACTGTCCGTCTTTAAATATGAGCTAAAATGACTATCAAATGTGTGAAAATTGATAACAATGATCTGTTTATTGGGGAAAAGGGATTAGTAACGCCTGGTTATTTATTGAGCTTCACACTTTACTAATTAAAGTCAATAATTGTTCTTGTAAAACGTTTTGTTTGTTCATGCCAGCTACATGTAAATAGTGTACAAACCTGAAATTCATTAACCCATATCGCGCTGAACACGATAATCCTTATCTTTGTAAACAGTGTAGGTCCTGATCAGATTGCTTCTGCCCTCTGAACCGGATCCGCACCGTTTTTCATGCAATCTTTTAATTGCATGCATACATTATATTAATTGGTTTAGTTACGAGAATAGTTCTAGTTCAGTGAACCTAAACACTGATAATTACATAATAAATAAATGAATAAATTGTTTGTTTGTTTGTATTGGAGTTTGACGGCCCAGTCAACACTATTTTAGGTAATTTTTGAGCCGGTCAGTTTACCTATGCAAACTTTTCCTCTGAAGGCTTATACGTAAGCGGTTAACCAGTACAGTGTACATTTTTTCGCCAGAAAGTGACAACTGATCTTCTTGAATCAGCAGAAGGGAGAGAATGGCTGTAGAAAATATTTCATAATCTCCACGAAAGAATGTTGTCGACCCCGGTAGGTATCGAACCCGCGTCCTCCTGATCACCAGTCAGGCGCGCATCCGACTTAGCTACCGAGGCCGGATAATTAAATAAATAAATAATTTAATTAATAAATAAATATGTTAACAAAAATAAGATTATCCCCATCATCACCATGCTTGACGAAACCGAGGAATGATTTTTTTTTGTTTTACGGCCCTATCAAAATTATTTCACTCATATCGAGCCGATCGTTAATCAGAGACAGAATTTGGCGAAAACCGGAGTACCCGGAGAAATACCACCTGACCTACCGTTGAAGGACTTGGCGTCTCACATGTGCCCCCGAGCCATGTTCGAAAATACGTCCGTATGTCTATCCATCAATCCATCCATCCACCGATCCATCCGGATTTCCATCCAATTATTATCATAATCTTATTGAAATTTATTTAAAAAGTATTTAGAGGTGTGAAATATGATCAAAAGAGCAGAAAAGTAAAAAAAAAAAGAAAGAAAAAAAAAGAGCTTGTCATTATATTAATCTTTAAAGAATGCCGCAAAAATGCAATTAGAATTATATATTGAAATAAAAAAGGGAACTTTTCAAATGTATCTTCCATCCTTCTTAAATGGGCATATAGATTTTCTATTTAGTTAAGTTATAATATATAATAAATCTATAAAATATAGGTTCAAATATTCGTGGCTCCCGATCAAAATAATCAAATCAGCAATAAAATAAAACAAAAACCACATCGGGCATCCAACCCGATCTCCTATTTAAGTGGAAGCCCCGTGAGAAGCAAAGTGGGGCCGAAGTGTCTAGGTATATGGGGCCGACGTGTCTAGGGGCCGAGGTGTCTAGGGGCCGACCCGTCTAGGGTTTCAATTTTATGTGGGGCCGAGGTGTCTAGGGGCCGAAGTGTCTAGGGGCCGACTTGGTTTTTGGGCCGAAGTGTCCTGTTACCTCACAGACTATCGACCCACCAGTGCTACCAGTGCTTTAATTTTATAACTGTTTCGTTTGTTTGTATTGGAGTTTAACGTCCCAGTCAACACTGTTTTATGTCATTTTTGAGCCGGTCAGTTTACCTATCCACACTTTTCCTGGGCAGGCTTATACGTAAGCGGTTAACCAGTACAGTGCATATTCTTTCGCCAGTTCTTCTTGAATCAGCGGAAGTAGAAAAGATTTCATGATCAGTCTCCACGAAAGATTACTGCCGACCCCAGCAGGTATTGACCCTGTATCCTCCTGATCGCCAGTCAGACGCGCATCCAACTTAGCTACCGAGGCCGGCAAATTGACTTGTCCAGCATATAGCAATTAAAGATTCGGGTTAAAATGAAACTGGAGTGACTTAGGGATATATTTATAATTTTGAGAGAAGCTATTGTCACAACAACAATGGCTTTCGGGTTAAATGGGATAAGAAGATGCAATTTATATTCAATCCAAATTATATTTTGGGATATCATATACACATGTAAATAAATATGCCTCATATAAGCTCGTCCGTATGGAACCCGGGAAGGGACATGATTTTTTATTTTTATCGTGTTGTGCAAACAAGATAATATCTTGAGCGGACAAGATATTATCTTGTTCGGACAACATATTATCTTGTGCGGACAAGATATTATCTTGTGTGGACAAAATATGATCTTGTTCCCACAACATAGATCTTGGGAAGTTGTGCGGACAAGATATTATCTTGTGCGGACAAGATATTATCTTGTGCGGACAAGATAATATCTTGTGCGGACAAGATAATATCTTGTGCGCACAAGATCTATGTTGTGCAGACAAGATATTATCTTGTGCGGACAAGATAATATCTTGTTCGCACAACTTAATATCTTGTGCGGACAAGATAATATCTTGTCTGCTCAAGATAATGTGTTGTCCGCACAAGATAATATCTTGTGCAGACAAGATATTATGTTGTGCGGACAAGATATTATCTTGTCCGCACAAGATAATATGTTGTCCGCACAAGATAATATGTTGTCCGCAAAAGATATTATCTTGTGCGCACAACTTATAAAATAAAAAAAAATCATGTCCCTTCCCGGGTTCCGTACGTCCGCCAAATGATATGGTGAACAATAAAGTACAGTTACGTTTCATTGCCTTTTTTGGCACCATCACGCTAACAAGTCCGTGAAATGAAGACCCCCTGAAAGCCAACTTTATATAGAGAAAACTAGGGTTTAGTTTAAACTTTATTTCTTTTTGTATATACATATTACACGTAATATGAGTGATACAATACACAAAGCACAAACATGTCAATATATTCAAAATGGGATTCAGAAGAAAGTCATAAGACTTGTGTAATCTGTTTCCTATTGGGTACTCTGACTGAAGCATCACTATATATGTGTACACACATGATTAAGCAGTTGTTACTAACATGGATTTAGAGACTATTACTAGAGTGAAAATCAATACATGTATAACAAATGATATGCTATGCTGCTGCTTGGCTGGGGATCGGGGGAGGGGGGGGGGGGGGTGGAAGGGAGCAACGGTAATGACACTGGTATAACGCTCACTAGACATCTCGATTTACATCAAGTAGGGTAATCGTCCTTATTACAAAGTTTGTCTACAGGTGAAAATTTCTATATTAAATGTCTTACTGTCTATTGAATTTTGAATCTATTGAAATTTCTATATCAAATGTTTGTGTGGAGCGCAGTGGTGCAGTGGTAAAGCATCGGATTTGAGATCGAGAGGTACCCGGTTCGATCCTCGCAAGCGCCACGTGTTGTTTCCTTGAGCAAGAAACTTTATCCACATTGCTTAGTACTGGTTCCTACCCAGGAAAAGAGGGCCACATGGAAGATTAGTACTAGTTCTAAATGTGTTACCCTCTATAAATAAGGTCGATTATTATTATTATTATTTTATTATTATTATTACTGTCTATTGAATTTTGAATCTGCGGCTTTGAATGATAAATTCTTGCACTGACAACATAATGGCTTTGTTTTGTTCGTATGTCAAGTTTGAGTCGCCGAATAGTACAGTATTCAATGTTGGGTCACAAAACTCAGAGATACTATCGAGAAACTGTTGTCTGATACCTACGTACTTAGCACAGTCAAGGAAATAATGCCTGGTGTCTTCAACTGACCCACAGTCACAAAGGAAGCTGTCTACAATATTTTTAGAAAATAGATGTTGGTTCAAGGAACTACAATGTGTTCTTAATCGAGAATGGTAAATCTGTCCTAGACGTCGACCTTCATAATAAAACAACGGAGGCTTGCTCAATCCAGTATTGAGTCTATATTTAAAAGACGATAACGTAGGTAATTCACGTATAACTTGAGTATGACAGAGGATAGGAAGGAGTTATAGTAAAGTTCCGTGTTTGCATGAACACTCTGCAAGTTATTAACATTTCTAAGGTTATATCGGGAAGTATTACCAATGGTAGGGGGAACCAAAGCGTTTAAATAATCAGGACATATGCCATTCACCATTTTGTAAAATTGGAAATGTTTGTGTTTTTTTCGTCTTTCTGAAAGTTTTTCCCACCCGACCTCTTCAAGAAGTGCATTAATCGAAACAAGTTTTGTAGCACCAGATACGATGCGAGCAGCCTCATGCTGAATTTTTTCTAATTCGTTGGACTCGTACTGCGCGCAATTATTCCATATGACGTCGCCGTATTCGAGAAGAGGACGTATGAATGAAAAATAAATAGTTTGCAATGATTTTCTGTCTAATTGAAATTTTAATTTCCGCATAATATTAATTCTCGACCAAGCTTTAGTTTTCAAAATTTCAAGATGATCATGCCAAGTACAGTCACTATTTAGCGTAATCCCTAAATGTTTATGCGCATTTACTTCCAATATAGGTTGGGTATTCATGCAAATAGGAGGGTGATAAGGTCTATTATGCTTTCTAGAAATTAAGAGAACTTCTGACTTGTTAGGGTTGAATTTTACAAGCCATTTTTCCGCCCAACAGTAGACTCTCGCTACATCGTCATTTAGAGTTTGAGCAGCTGTCATTGGATTATCGACAATAAGATAAAGGCTCGTATCATCGGCAAATAGCCGTATGGTAGAGTTTATGTTTTCGACTATATCATTAATGTAAGCAAGAAAAAGCAGTGGTCCCAGGATAGAACCCTGGGGTACACCAGCTTTGAGACTGGTCCAATCCGAGGATACACCCGGAAGCACTACACGTTGGCTTCTATTATTTAAGTAGTCCGTAAACCAATCAATTAGAGAACCGGAGATGCCCACAGTTTGCAGTTTAAAAAGAAGGCCCCTATGCCAGACCCTGTCGAAGGCTTTACTAATATCGAAAAATACAGCACGCACTTCTTTGCCTTCGTCCAAGGCCTGGCAAAAGGTATTGTATATATCAGTAAGTTGGTTTACAGTGGAATCACCAGCAATAAAACCTGATTGCAATGTAGTTATGACTCTGTTTTCCATAAGAAAATTGAAAACATATTTGTGGACAAGCTTTTCCATTACTTTGCCAATCATACTGAGAAGAGAGATAGGTCTATAGTTGGATGAGTCTGATTGATCTCCCTTTTTAAATATAGGTGAAACATTTGCCTGTTTCCATATGTTCGGGACTTGGCCACACGAAAGCGAGTAATTGAAGAGTTCACAAAGGGGAAAGGATAATGGATGAGCAAGCTCTTTCAGTCGGCGGTTATTTATTAGAGCTGGTCCAGATGCTTTACCAACTTTCAAAGATTTTAATACAGATTCAACCTCATTTGGAGACAGCGATATGTTATTGAGTGAGGAATTAACACGACGTCTAAACCTCGGTAATGTAGCTCCACTGTCATCAAGATTGGTTTGGGATGTAAAGAATTCATTCAATATTTCAGCCTTGTCTTGTTCGTCAGAAAATACTTCGTCATTACTTTGGAGAGGCGGAATAGAAGTTTTTGGTTCAGGTTTTATAAAACTTTTCAAAATTTTCCACCAATCTTTGTGTCCATGATTACTATTTTTCAAATTATCTGCTAATTTATCCGTTTGTAACTTTCTAGATTTGCGCGTTTCACGTGTTACTTGATTCCTTACCTGTTTATATTTTTCAAAATCAGCCAAATTATTTGTTCGCTTGAATTTGTCGAAATAGCGCTTCCGCTTCCTCATAAGTTTCCTTATATTATTGGTTAGCCACTCAGGGTCTGATTGTCTTATTTTAACTGACTTGTTAGGAACATGTTTTTTTGCTAGAAGTGTAATAGAGTTGGTAACATTGTTTGTATAAATATCAATATCGTCATCTTTCAATGCGCCCCAATTCGTAGATTCTATATCCCGAGCAAACGATGCGTAATCCCCTCTGTCATATAACCATACATTACGAGTAAAAACGGGACACGATTTCTTATTAAACTTGAGCACACAAAATATTGGACAGTGATATCTAATGTCCTGATTGAGAAAGGGTTCACCTACGCCACTAAGAAGTACATTGTTCTTGTTTGAGGTCAGAAATAAATCTATTATGGACGACGAGTTCTCGGCAAATTGTGTTGGTTCTAATATTAAGTTCTCAAGACCAAAATACTGACAAATGTTATCGATTTTTCTACAGGTATTTGCTTTAGATAAATCCAGATTAAAATCCCCTGTTACTAGTATATTTTGAATACTCGTATCAAAAGCCAGTCCTATCGAATCTTCTAATGCTGTTAGAACTTCATTTGTACTATTAGGCGGCCTATAAAAGGTCCCAATTAACATTTTTCTACGGTCAACTGTTAATTCAAGCCATATACATTCAACATTATTCATTTCTAAGTCAAGTCGTCTTTTAGAAAAATAATTCTGATCTACATAGACACAGACACCGCCATGTGTGTCTCCAGTACGGTCTCGTCTGAAAAGTTTGAAACCGGGAATAGAAATTTCGTCGTCAGCTATGCTTGGACTTAGCCATGTCTCTGAAACGCATATAACATTAAAATTACGTAATTCAGTTTCCAACTGGTCAATTTTTTGTGCTATGCTTTGAACGTTGTAGTGCACCACAGAGAAGTTATTTACAAAGACTGAGCTATTATGAGAGAACGTTGACCCTTCTAAAGATGTCGATGAGTTAAGGTCTTCTGAAGATGTCGATGAGTCAGGACCCGGATTTTTTTCTACGTCCCCGCATCTTAATATTATCATTGATAGCATTATTACCAATTCGAAACTTGATAAGAAATTTACACCTTTAACTTTGCTTTGACGATAGTAGTGAAGACCGATACGAAGCCTGTAATCAACGAGATCTACAGTCATTTAAGTGATACAATCAATTATTGAACGACTTAGTTTGAAGGCTTCAAAGTACGGTCTTGCCACAACAAAACAGGAGCCTCGAAAACATTTTAGAACGTTAAAAATGTGAATGGTACCATCCCTACGCCAAGTCCCACAGCCCCGGTCCCCGCATAGCAGCACACGTACAATTCTAAAAAGTTGATATATCAGGTACAGCATTGTTAATACATATATATGAAAGTGGGATGAGGATAACATCATCTTACTAATTTGGAAAAATACCAAGACCTGTCAAATGGAACACTCATAAAGATAAACACAAAAGATCACTTTGTAGCTCAGTTCAGATTAGTGAGGAGATTGGAAATAGTTTCCCAAACTTTGTACAGGTTTGTGACACTATCGTCACAACCCCATGTGCCGACTGGGAAGCCTCTCATTTGTTGACAAAAACCGACATCAAAGTGCACATGTACTTAAAGGGAATCACACCCACAAAAACAAACTGTCACTCTAAAATATTGCCCCCGATGAGGCGAACATTCCGGCACAGATCCTATGAAAATCGGTCGAGCGGTCCCGAAATCATGACCCCTTGAACATTTCACAATTGCTGTCTATGAGGGCCGCCATTTTGCCAATCGAGTCACGTGAACAAAATAGAAAAATAATAATTTACAGCATACTTTTCAGATTTTGTACTTAAAACAGTAAATTCTCATCGCATTGAATAAATTGAATGCATACTGAACTATTTACTGCTGTTTTTTTGCACGAGAATCGCTGTAATTCAAAGTTCTCCAATTGTGAGTTTATGACGTCATTTACTCACAGCCTCGTTCTGAACTCACAAAACCAGAACTTGTGAAATGCTCAAAAAGTCCCATACCACTCGGTCAACCCCCACAAAACCCGCACCAAAATGTTCGTCCCCTCAAAACCCTTGTTCCGAAGCGAAAGTCAATTTTTGTGGTTGTTTTCCTTTAATTTTGTAAAAATAAAAAAAAAAAAATAAATAAATAAAAAAATAAGGTCAGAAAAGATGAAGACCGATTGTAGGTATAGCTTCCGTTTCATAGGAACCCGACACATTGCAAAATGCCAAGTCGACCTAGTTAAGTACTCTTTGATAGTTCTTTGCAAAGATATGTTCTTGCATAAATACCTATGCCCATGATTGCTTGAAGCTATTGTCAAATGGACCGAAAGCCGTGCTCAAACAGCAAAAACCATATTCAAATCATGAAATTCGCGTGCTGTTTGAACATGGATTCTGAGCCCCCGACATCACAAGACTGGTCCTGCCCCGCTCACGCCACGCCGAGCGACGCAACGCCACCGCCCCGAACGTAGCGTTTTAGAGCTCCATGATGACATCAGGGGCCAGTTGTTCAAAGCATCGTTAGCCCAGCGAGCCCGCCAGTGGCTAAACCGCCAACTGTTCTAGAAAGTACAAAATTGAAAATTTTGGTATTTTTGCTGCAAAAATGTGAGCAGCCTTTGCATCTGCAAAAGCTGTTCACATTTTTTCAGCAAAAATTTTAGAATATTTGCCATATTAATGATCAAAGTTTTAACGACACGTCAACCAACGACGTCGTTAGTTTTGAACAACTGGCTCCAGATGGTTACTCCGTAACAACGTCATTATAAACAACATTCTGAACTGGCCGCCATGTTGGTCCGCCGGTCGCATTTGAAGAGTTTATATGGAATTTATATGGAGCTTTTGGACGTGTTCGAATTTGCTGTCGGAATCGTAAGTTATGCAAGAACAACGATCACCCATGGTTATCTCATTGCATCAACATTCGCCGGATAACTAGGGTTTACGGTGGTATACATTATTTTCCTTATTTCTGCTCCAAGACGTAGGTCGTGGGTACTCATTGAGGCGGTTCTAAGGAGCACCCAAAATCTATGTTTTTAGTATAAATAAGACAAATATCACTGGTTTTCTTCAGAAAAGTAGCCATTTTGGAGAAGCACTATGTCGCACGGGTGTGTTATCGTAATGCGCTATTTAAGAATACATGCATTTTTTTCTAGTCACCATGTCAGGGGCTACCTTCCGAGGATTTTTGTGCCAGGCCCGAACAAGCGTAGCTGAATACTCTAGCACTGTTGGGACACTCGCTCAATCGGGGTCTACTACCATGAACCAGAACTGTGGAGCGGTAAGTTACTTTCAGTATCTGAAAACAAATTTCTTTAGATTAGGAAAACATGTCCGTAAGAAATAATGGCGTCCAACATGGTGTCAGAAAATGATAAATATTAGGTTAAAATGATATTATCTTTATTATTTCTGCTTTCAAAATAGATTGTTGGTGCTCGTTAGAACCGCCTCAATGAGGCGGTTCTAACGAGTACCAACAATCTGTGTTTCGCAGCTAAAATAATGCAGATAGTATATACCCCCGTAAACCCCACTTTTCTCTATATAAAATGGGGTTTAGGGGGATGTCTTCGTTTCACGGACTTGTTATTGTGATGAGAAATCATTCCAGGTTACTGAATGGGCGAGGGTTTGTTATATCTCGGCATATTACAAGGGTCGTTCAATAATCGTTTAATGTATATAAATATGGTGGGATGCACAATCCAGCACCTTTTATGGTCAGTTTTATATCTATACATTTTTCTATCAGCTTTCTCCAGTTCTTGCATATGAAAGAAGGCACCTTCAATGTTTATGTAGGTTTAAATCGAGCATGGGTCACTGGGGGGTTCTTTTGCCATTAGTGAGTCGAACCCATTCTTTAGTCCCTAGAAATATAATCAAGACAAAGTAAAAAAACGCATACTGTGCGATTGTTCCTTTTTTTATTCAAAATTCAAACCTTGACAAAATTGTTAAAACGGTCAATTTTGGCTGAAATGTCAGCATGGCATAGGTTGCGGACCAATGAACGAATTGCTTTTTCGGTTTCGTTCAGTAAGTTTACAGTTTTGCATGCAGTTTCTGATGTAAGTCGTTTATGTGATTTTAGACATTCTAGGACATAATCAGCATACAAGATGAATACAGCGCTATGTTGCCAGTGAGAATGATACTAGTGACAATTTGTTTGATTTGAGGTTTATCGTCCCCGCCAACACTGTATTGGTCATTTTGGAGACGTTGCTACCAATTTTGTGGGACTTTTACCCGACATCGAGATGAAATGACATCTCAAGCGATGCGGACCAATGAAACCAACATAGTTTGTAAGCATGGACGTCCCAACTAGTACCGCTTTGCCTGGACAGGCTTAGATCCAGTTTAAAAGTATTCGTGTGCGGTCGGTTTCAGCTCCGCGTGGAAGCATCCTGCAGCCAAGTATTTCTTCAAGCCCCGATGGGCGGGGACCACATACTAGTGACAAAACTAGTTGTATTGGTTCATTGTGCTGAGCTGTCAGTTCTAAACGAAATGGCGGGATGTTTGTGACATTTGATTTTGACCCTCCCTTACTCAAAGGCCAATAACTTCCGGTGTTTTTTTTTTTTTTTAATCAAATCCAACGCCTTTTCTATCGGATAGTGGCATATAAATAGAGAATACCAGGTTCGTGTCTTTTGATATCAAGTTTAACAGGGAAGGCTTCGAGAACAATTGTAGAATCGCGAGGCTTGCCGAGCGATTCTACATGCGTTCTCGAAGCCGAGCCTGATAAACTTGATATCAAATGGCACGAATCTGGTATTCTATTTCTTGTAAACTCTTTAAATTGGCAATTTACGATCATTTACCGGTTGTCCTGAGTGTGTCCCAACATTCCGGCGCGGAATATAATCGATCAGTATATTTACTAACATCCGACCGTTATTTTCTTTTGGTAATTTTTAAAGTAAATTTTCCGATTTTTCTAGTAATTATAACATTTAGGTCATTTTTCCGGTTGTCCGTTTAATTCAAAAAGTGCAATGTCACGTTGACATGATAAAGCTCACTTGTCCTGAGACAGCATATCTTTATCAGGTCAATGTGTTACAATGCAATATATAAAGGGGTTAACTGATAAATTCAGTGCAATATGCAATAAAGCAATGGCTGTAACATGAGATCTTAATTCCAACCTATGCAAAAATCTACTGTTTGCGTTTTCTGTTTTGCCGGGTATATACTTCAAAAAAAAAGTTGAGTACTTTTTGTGTCGATTGTTTATCAATCGACCCAACCCAAAGTTTTCAAGCGCAGTAAGCTTTTCAAAGCTGAAGTTCACGTGACTATCACTTATTTCTCGGAAATCCAGGTAACGGTTATTTATAGAAAATAGTCGCGGTTTTCATTACGGTAACACATCCGTGTGATATAGTACATTTTTCAACCCTCTAAAAAGGCAATTTTTCTGATGAAATTTTGTGATATTTTTCTTATTTATACTCCAAACATCGGTTTTGGGTGCTCGTTAGAACCGCCTCATTGAGGCGGTTCTAACCAGTACCCACAACCTTTGTCTTGGAGCAGAAATAAGGAAAATAATGTTTAACCCTGTAAACCCCAGTTTTCTGTATATAAAGTGGTGTTTGGGGGGGGGGGGGGGGGTCTTTATTTCACGGACTCGTTCACCTGATGTCTAAGTGACGCGTAAGAAGGTTATCTATAGAATATGCACTGATATCATGGGCTGGCTTTGTAGACGATGTTGTAGACCCAGATCAGACCACACAGAACGCGGCATCTGATCAATGTCTCCAGTTTTTGCTTCAGAAAGTAGAAATAAAGGGTTGAACGAAATGTTGTAAGTCTCAATCTAGGACCGTTTTATTCCCCAGTCTAGGACTATTTTCCCAGCCTACGCTCGGAAACCATCCATTAGGAAAACATGTCCGTAAAAAATAATGGCGTCCAATATGGTGTCAGAAAATGGTAAATATAAGGTAAAAATGATAACATCTTAATTATTTCTGCCTTCAACATAGATTGTGGGTGCTCGTTAGAACCGCCTCATTGAGGCGGTTCTAACGAGTACCCACAATCTATGTTTTTGAGCAAAAATAAAGCAGATAATATATACCCCGTAAACCCCAGTTTTCTCTATTTAAAATGGGGTCTAGGGGGGTCTTCGTTTCACGGACTTTTTATCGTGGTGCAACCATTCAGTGCTTTGATAAAAATCGCCTCCGTGCGAAATGATTAAATGCTGATGATTCACCTAAAAAAGTTTAGCCGAGTCAAAGTTATATCTTTGTTTGTTTGTTTGATTTGACGTTTAACGTCCCCATCAACACTATTCAGGTCATTTTGGAGACGTTACATCCAATTTTGTGTGACTTTTACCTGACATTGAGATGAAATGACATCTCAAGCCCTGCCGCCCAATGAAACCAAAAGGCTTATATGCATTGGACGGTCTAACTCACATCACTTTGCCTGGGCAGGCTTAGATTAAACTTTTATTGCAACAATACAATTCATAATAATGCATATAGTTTTGTTTGTTTGATTTGAGGTTTAACGTCCCCGTCAACACTGTAAAGGCCATTTTGGAGACGTTACTTCCAATTTTGTGGGACTTTAAACCGACATTGAGATGAAATGACCCCCGTCGAATGAAATCAAAAGGCTGATACATGTATATATGCATTTGACGGTCTGACTCACATCCGTTTGCTTGGGCAGGCTTAGATTAAACTTTTATTCCATTTGTATACTTTAAACAATACAATTAATAAGAATGCATATAGAAAGTCCTTACAAATGGAATCAAGAAGAAAGCCATTAGACTTTTATTGAATCTTTATCCCATACAACACTATATACAGTCGAACTTCAATGGCTCGAACACCTTTGGGACCTCGAAAATCTGTTCGAGACAGGGTTAGTTCGAGCCACTGAGGTTACTGTCGGGAGGCTTAACGAGATACTTTTAGACATCTTTTCGGTGTTCTATAATGAATATGTATGCTGTTTGTACTCATTAGAATCGCCTCATCGAGGCGATTCTAATGAGTACACACAGCATACATTTGCAAGATATAAGACTAAAATCTCCTTAATTATCTCCCACTATTTCTTATGTAGAGGATTTCGCTATGGGCTCAAGAATGGGTTCGAATCATCCATGGTAAACGAGCCATCGTTGTTCGAGCCATCGTTGTTCGAGCCATCGAAGTTCTACTGTATCAGTGCAACTTACTAGTGATCAGAGTCATAATCAGGATATTACGAAAAAAATGTATTGTGATGTAATACTATTTGTAACAACTTTAAGGTCTAAACTTAATAGCTGAGAACAGCACGACAAGACATATCAATATACATATACATATATATGTGTAACAGGCTCCACATATACATGTTTAAGCGTATCAGGCTCCACGGGGGAAGAGATGGAAATAAATTACTATCGAGGCGGTTCTAACGAGTACCCCCAATCTATGTTTTTAGCCATTACGAAAACACGCCTATACAAAACTTTGTACCCTTTATCGCCGTAAAAATGAAAATTTTAAGATGAAAAATTGTGATATTTTTCTTATTTGTGCTCAAACTATTGTTTGCGGGTACTCGTTAGGACCGCCTTATTGAGGCGGTTCGAACGAGTACCCACAATCTATATTTTAGAGCAGAAATAAGAAAAATAGGTTTATCCCTGTAAACCCAAGTTTTACAATATAAAGGTGGCGTTTAAGGGTGTCAAAATTATATAGGTGTGTTTTCGTAATGTTACTATCGAGGCGGTTCTAACGAGTGCCCACAATCTATGTTTATAGCAGAAATATGTAAAATATCGGATCATCACGAAAACATGCCAATATGATTTTGACCCCCTCGAACCCCACTTTGATATAGTAAAACTGGCGTTTACAGGGGTACATGAGGCGGTTCTAAATGAGGCGGTTCTACTGACTTTTCACAATCTATGTATTGAGCAAAAATAAGAAAAATATTCAACTTTTTCATCTGATAATTTTCAGTTTTCGGTGGTAAAATTTACAATGTATTTTGATAGGCGTGTTTTCGTTTGTTTTTGTTTTTTTTTTTCTCGGAAAATTTTCATTTTTAGTCTCAAAAATTGCAATATATTTGAATAGGCATGTTTTCGTAATGCATAGTTTTGATTCCTTCAGGGAAATGCACTGACACATTCTGAAAACGGAGACAAATCAGAAATCGAGTTCACCTGGGAGCCATCCGCAGACCATGGATCTGTAACGATTGTGTAAGTATAGTGAAATTCCGCTGTTAAAAAAGATTGTTGAACCCGCGAGATTCTTCAGTCGCACCTGAAGCGGCTAAAATCCCTCAAGCCAGGGGTATGGGCGAATTCAGCCATGAAATACGACAAATTGGCTTCTTTAAAAAGGATCCAAAGGAAAGGTCTGCTGCTTTCTTGTCAACCAAATAAGCAAAAACGCATAATCACATACAAAAAAAAAAAAACAAACAAACAAAAAACGTGCGTAATGTTTGTCATCAGCCCTTAATAATTCACGTTAAAGCTTAAATTCAATAATGCGCAAATACTGCCATTTTGCTGAACTGCTTTATTCTCCGATAGAAGTCCTACTCAAAACTTAGATTAAAAAGTCTCAAACTGTGTTATTCGCATTTCCTGTCTTTAAATTTCGTTTTTAGCTGAGACCTCAAAACGAATCAGTGCTAGAATTGGCAGCTTCCCTCGTTACTTTCATACTTGTTGCCAGTTCTCTCCTTAGAAGGAAAAGGCAAAATAATCTGGAGAAATAGACTAAGGGGTCTAAGTTTATGACCTTGATTCCAATTTCTATATCAAGTCAAAACCCCATAAAGCTATAAATATTCGTCCCCGTATTTCTGTAGCTAGATCCACTGATTCACTGATTTTCCGATGCTGGGGAAACTATTTTTCTTGCAGGTAACACGCCTATATTATTTTGATCCCCTTAAACCCTACGTATATGTAGTAAAACTTGGGTTTGCAGGGATGATCCTTATTTTTCTTATGTCGGCTCTAAAATATAGATTGTGGGTACTCATTAGAACCGCATTCTAACTATTACCCGCAATTTATATTTGAGCCCCGCCAAGCGAATTTGTGTCTTCGAGCATTCCGTCAAGACAAATTCTAACTGCGCATGCCCAGCCATTCAGAGGGGCCAGGGATATGGCTTTTTGTCTGAAGGTTCCTCTTGAGTCACTGCTTGTATGCGCGAGCAGCGAAGGTTCTGGCGAGACTGCGCGGATGCTCAGGCTCGCCTGAACCTTCGCTGCTCGCACAGGCCATAAGTACCAAAATCGCTTGAAAGGGCCCATTTTAAGCAGAAATAAGGAACAAATCACAATTTATCGTCTTAAAACTTTCTTTTTTCGGCGGTAAAGTAGAAGTAAAACAAAGATCAGGAATTGATACAATTAACTTACTCCATCCATAAAAGACACCAAAGGGAAAGAAATACAAACATTAAGCGACCAGACCATAATGGAAACCTAAACAAAGGAAGGCCATACGGACAGTTACTTTCCCACAAAATGGCCATATGGCCATCCAAAATTAAAAGACACAAGTGATACACACAGTAAGTAACAAACAACAACATAAATAAATCGCCACAGAAGAGCCGCCTTGGAACGGTCAGTGGAAGATTTCCACTGGGGGGCTTAAATCGATTTTACGTGGCCACAATCCTCGCCCTTACTTCCGTCGCGATTTAGACAAATAATTTGTTCAGTCTGCATGAAGGCCTCCTAACTCATCAGTGCAACATCTCCGTGAACACAGAAATCACAGAACCACAGAGGTGAGACAACGGTGAGGACTCGACAGCAAGAAGTTTACAATGTATTTGTATAGACGTGTTTTCGTATTGACTGGCATGCTACTGTATTATCCAAAAATTGCATTATGTTTCAGTGAACTTTTAATCTTGGACAGACTGATCTTCATTTGCATGCAACAAAGTTGCATACATAGGATATGGAAAATTACTTGGATTAGAAAACAGCATCACGAAAACACGCCTATATAATTTTGACCCCCTGGAACCCCACTTTTATATAGTAAAACTGGGGTTTCCGGGGGTATACCTTATTTTATTTATTTCTGCTCTAAAGTATAGATAGTGGGTACTCGTTAGAACCGCCTCAATGAGGCGGTTCTAACGAGTACCCACAATCTATATTTCGAGCAGAAATAAGAAAAATATCCCAATTTTTCATCTTAAATTTTTCATTTTTTTCGGCGATAAAGGTTACAATGTATTTGTATAGGCGTGTTTTCGTAATGGTTGTATTTGGCAGTGCATTAAATAAACAAATGATAAGTATTGGAGCATTTTAAAGTCCATTATAAAATTTATCCACACTTTTTTTATTTCGCTATAGTTTTGACTGTTGACATTGGACCTTAAACTTGGGCAAATTCCACATTATGCGATGAAAAAGCGAAACACTATTCAAAAACTTCAACATAAATTCAAACCAAATCATAGGTTTTAGTTATGCGATAAAAAAGCGAAACACTATACAAAAACTTCAACATCGTCGTTGAAGTTTTTGTATAGTGTTTCGCTTTTTTATCGCATAACTAAAACCTATGATTTGGTTTGAATTTGGGACTTTTAATGGATGCGGATCAAGATCATAGTAAAAAAACATAGATGCCAACCAAAATGTGGAATTTGCCCAAGTTTAAGGTCCAATGTCAACAGTCAAAACTATAGCGAAATAAAAAAAAAAGTGTGGATAAATTTTATAATGGATTATAAATGAAAGTTCAAAGTGTGTGATCTTGACAGAGTGAGTGAGTGTTTGAGTTTTACGTCCCACCAAAAGCTAAGGTCATACGGAGACGGGACCTAAAGAGGCATACGAAAGTTTGGAGAAGCCCGGAATCGATCCTGCGACCCCTAATCTTGACATATGAAGTCATATCATTGATACTATACTTTGTCACCTGCAAGTGATACCACATATCTACTCACAATAACATAAATTATAGGAATCAAATGTTTTTAATAAATATGTAACATAAACATCATGTAATGCTTATCACGGTGACCTAACCATCTGTATCGGCAGCAGCAACAGTCTCATGAGTGTAACTGTATAAAATTGAATGTTAACTTCAATGCAATCCACACGATGAAGAAGAAAACTTTACAATAACCATTTAAAGTCTGTGACCTTGTTTTTCTGTCCGCAGCAGCTGCAGCAGCAGCAGAAGCAGCAGCAACAACATAACTGATACTATACTTTGTCTGTTTTTAAGTAATTCCAGTAAGGCATTGTAAGTTTACAATGCAAAGTCAAAGAAATAAAACAAAATAAAAAATACATACAAAACCTGGAAATTACCAGTCCGGCTATGTCCTTATCACTGGCCCAAACCCAACCCAGGCACTTGACCCAGGGATCTCACTTACCCATGTTAAAGGCAATGGCAAAGAGATATCATATACCATATAAGTGATGAATTGAAAATAAGAAAAAAAGCAAAACTTGGAAGTTGAGTGATAACGGACGGACATACGTTCTCACCCAAAACAACTCATATGTCTGATACCCCCAGTTGACCTGTCTCATGAGCTACGTCGGTCGGTGTGTGCTCGGAGGGGGATGTCGGTGGATGCCGAGTCTTGTCCATCATCCGTTTCAGTTTCAGAACTTTGGGGTTGAGACACACTGATGAAAGGCCTATGTCACTAAATTTGGTATAGTAACGAATTGAATGTGACATTTCGAAAGGGCAGATTGTTATGTGTCACTTTTTATGTGATAATCGTTTACGACTGTGTCACTGTAATTCTATAGAGACAGGTTCACGGGCTCAGACACACAGAAGGATAAGCATACAGACGAAAAAAATATCGCACGATGTAAACTGCATACCGGTCAACATACCTCGTGTGCCGGGGGTCTGGAAATGAATCTCAAAACAGATATTTTAGAAGACCAAGTTGTTACCCCGTAGACATATCTTTGAAATTACGGTGAGGTTTTGGTTTGTTTGGCGATTTTTCTTCCCCGTCGACACTAATGATGTCATTTTGGAGGCGCTGCTTTAAATTTTGTGGGACTTTTACCTGACATTGAGATAAATAGCATCTTAAGCCCCACCGCCCAACAAAACTAATAGGGTATATATGCTTGGACCGTCAAAATCACACCACTTTGCCTGGGCAGGCTTAGACATGAGTGGTTTACCAATCGCATGTGCAGATGGCTTCAGCTCTGCCGGAAAGCATCATGCAGCCCAGTCTATTTCTCAAAGCCTCGACTGGCGAGGGGGCGTGGGGTGCGGTTTGGTACGGTGTGGTGTGGCTCATGTGAAAAATTAACTTAAGCTTAGATGCAAGACCCGATGGGCATGCAGAATAAATCGTATCGGATTCCAGACGAATAGTAACAATAAAAAAAAGGTCGTAGATCTGGTCAATATACAACTGCACGTCAAAAATTATCAAACTATTCCTAGTAGTTGTTTGTGTGTCTGAAGTGTTTGTGTCGCTTATATTATTTTATTTTGGATAACCAGTGAAAGTAAATGTCCTTTTGGCTTTCCGTTGTTGATGTTTCCATTAGGGTATGTTGTTTCATGTTTGTGTTTCTTTCCCTTGGTATCTCTGATGGGAGCTGTGGGTTAATTGTATCGATTCCTGACCGTTGCCTTCACTTCTCTTTTGAAAGTTATACGCCCATAACCAGCTAGTGAAATGTTTGCCTTGGTGAGGCTATTTTTATAAAACAGTATCTGGCATAAGACAAATTGGTAAAGTTTTGTCAACATATACATTTGCATGCCAAAATTACTGAAATATACCTTGCGGAAGATATATCTGCGTTCATGTTGTTAATATTTCTGCATCTGCAACGCGTTTTGGTATGCAGATGTATATTGTCAAAATCTAATCAATAATATCATTTAAGGCAAGATTTTTTTACATGAATAGCCTCACCGAGGCAATACCTAGCGGTTAGAAATGTATCACGTCTGTGTCAATCAGTGAATTATTAGTCTCGGCGAGGCTTTTATAAAGATATCAGACATTCAACAAGCGAATTTGGTAGGTATTGAAATATCTTTCTAGATGCCAAAAATATCAAAATAATCCTAGTTGTTTGAAAGTTATTCAGTGAAAAGTTTGCCTCGGCGAGGCTACTTGCATTAGACAATATCTTCGTTTAAGTCTTGTCAATATGCATCCGCATGCCAAAACTTATCAAACTATTTTTGATAATAGTTAATAATTGTTATATGCCTGTAATCAGTTTGTTGATATTTCTCCTTGACGAGGCTATTTCAATTAAGAAATATGACATTTAACAACATCATTGATGTATATCTTGTCAACATACATGATCTGTTTGCCGAAAATTATATAATAATGTTTCTAAGGGTTTGAAGGTTATATGTCAGTTTAACTTTGTGAAAACTTTGCCCCGGCGAGGCTATTTGTAAACGGAAATAGCGCATTAGATAGTCTCATTGGTCCTGTCAATATCTATATGCACGCCTAAAATCAAAATATTCCAAGCGATTTAAAACTTACACTCCGTAATTAGTCAC
Source organism: Lucinisca nassula (assembly GCA_963580285.1). Taxonomy (NCBI): domain Eukaryota; kingdom Metazoa; phylum Mollusca; class Bivalvia; order Lucinida; family Lucinidae; genus Lucinisca; species Lucinisca nassula. Next base: position 50,807,886 of record OY757021.1, read on the forward strand.
TGAAAATGTTGCCTCGGAGAGGCTATCTGAAATACAGCTGCAAGAGACCTCTAAGTCTCTCAAGACAATAGCTGCAGGTCTCTAGTCATCTGATATTTTTCTGTTTGCTTTCTACACAATGTTAGATTACAGGTTACCCAGAATAAACATTTTCCCCATTGGAGAAGAGGCAGCTGATAACGGGACTTACCGTTGCGAATACCCACAATCTATGTTTTAGCAGAAATTAGAAAAATATCGCAATTTTTCATCTTAAAATTTTCTTCATTTTGTCGGCGGTGAAGTGTATAATTTATTTATTTAGGTGTGTTTTCGTATAATGGAAATACAGTAGAACTTCGATGGCTCGAACACCGATGGCTCGTTTCCCATGGCTGGGTCGAAATCGTACTTGAGCCCTAGGGAAATCCTCAAGATAAGAAATGGACGGGGATGATAAAGGAGGTTTTAGTCTTTTATCTTGCAAATGTGTGCTGTGTGTACTCATTAGAATCGCCTCGGTGAGGCGATTCTAATGAGTACACACAGCAAACAGTTTCATTATCCAACATCGAAAGATGTTCAAAAGTGTCTCGTTATGTCTCCTGGCAGTGACCTTCAGTGGCTCGAACTACCGCTGTCTCGAATAAAATTTCATGGTCCCAAAGGGGTTCGAGCCATCGAAGTTCGACTGTATTTGGTTTTCTCTTCCTCCTGTTGCCATTGGTAGGCTGTTTTCTTTGTTGTCGCAATTTTGGCCCTCTTCTTTAGTATTTCGCTTTGTCCTAGCTCATATACGTTGCAAATCATTACACATACGAAATTGGCGTTGCCAGACAGCTTTGGCAGTTGCGAAAGATGGAATACTTGACACATTCAACTACAGGCGTAAAGCAAGCTTTTTATAAAAACCTAATTATTGCATGTTTTGTAACTTTCGTTTAGGCTCATTTCTCTAAATAACACACCACATAGAACAATGCAGTATCCTTGCGTATTTTGACTGTTTCACATTATTTCCGCCCGTCGACTATGAGTCTGCAGTGGAGCGAAAATGCTTCAACTGAACGGTCTAACTAAACATAACGGTAGTGTCTTAACAGTACAGCGGACGTCGACAATCCAACCGACTTAGAGTTTTAATCCTGGTAGGCGAGAAAAAGATTCTTCCATAGGTAGGACGGATATAGAGAAAAATCTATCCCTCCGGGTCACAATCCGGCATCAAGGCACGGTGTCGGATTTCTATCCAACACTCATAACCATGTACTAATCATTTGTACCTTCCCCGCGAAATGGGTTACATTCATTTATTCAATTACAGGTGCTCAGTTGTCCAAACGCAGACGATTTTCTGGGTGAAGCTGACGTCTGCGGAGCTCACATATGGGGGAAACTGCACATCTACTGGTGGCTTCACGGGAACCACACAGAGCTCCACAAGCAACAGCAATGCTGGAGGGACAACCACTCCGAGTTCTGCAGGTCATCTGGGAGTGTCAGCCGGCATTGTGTTTGTAGTGATTTTTGCTAGTTTGTGCTGTGAATTTGTGAGTGGCTAATGCAAGTTCCTGATCTCAAACAGCAGCCAGTACCCAGTTATTCCAAGTATATTATGACATCAGTTAACGTATTCTAAAGACTTTCACAATTAAGCATATGCATTAATGTTTGAGGCTCGCTGGGGCCACATGTGTGACGCCAAGTTCTGCAACGGATGGTCAAAGTAGAAGTAAAACAAAGATCAGGAATTGATACAATTAACTTACTCCACCCATAAAAGACACCAAGTCTTTTTTTCTGGGGCACTCCGGTTTTCGTCCACCTCTGATTAACAATCGACTCGAAACAAGAGAAATAATCCTGGGTCGTAAAACCAATCAAAAGATTATATTACATTTTTGGCTCGAAATAATAAGTGTGTAGCTTTTGCATTTCGAAAAGCTACTCGTATTTACTCAGCAAAAAACTGCTGTATCATTACGATAACACACCCGTAAGACATTGTGCATTTTTTCACATCTCCAAAATGGCTACTTTTCGGATGAAAATCCATGATATCTTTCTTATTTCTGTTTTCAACATAGATTGTGGGTGCTCGTTAGGACCGCGTTATTGAGGCGGTTCTAACGAGTACCCACAACTTATGTCTTGGAGTAAAAATAAGAGAAATAAAGTTTTCCCCGTATACCCCAGTTTTATCTATATAAAGTGGGGTTTAGAGGGGTCTTCGTTTTACGGACTTGTTATCGTGATGTTTTTGTTTGTTTGATTTGACATTTAAACCTCCCGCAAACATTTTGGAAACGTTGCTTCCAATATTGTGAGAGTTTTACCAGACATTAAGACGAAATGACATCTCAAGCTCTGTAGCCTAATGCACCATCGAAGTCTAACATTTGGTTTTCTTTTGCACCAGCATTTCAGTGGTTTCTTGCTGTCGAGTCCTCACCGTGAGTTCGTCTCTGTGGTTGTTTGATTTTTCTGTTCTCGAAATTGTTGCACTGATGAGTTAGGGGATTTCATTTGGACTGAACAAATTATTTACCTAAATCACGACGGAAATAAGAGCCGAGGATTGCGCCGCGTAAAATCGATTTAAGCCCCCCACCCCCTCAGAGGAAATCGTTTCACTGACCAATCCAAAACAGAAGTAGAGGCAATGATCAGGAATCGATACAATTAACCCACAGCTCCCATCAGAGACACCAAAGGGAAAAAAACACAAACATGAAAAAACAGACCCCAACGGAAACACGAACAGCGGAAAGCCAAGAGGACAGTTACTTTCCCACAAAATGGCCAAAAGGCTATCCAAAATAAAATAATATAAGCGACACAAACACCCAAAGACAAACCATAACAAAAATAACCGCGACAGAAGAACCGCCTTGGAACGGTCAGCGGAACGAATTCCACTGGGGGGCTTAAATCGATTTTACGTGGCCACAATCCTCGCCCTTACTTCCGTCGCGATTGAGACAAATAATTTGTTCAGTCCGTTCAAGGCGGTTCTTTTGACGCGGTTTATTTTATTATGGTTTGTCTTTGAGTGTGTGCAACGCTTATATTTTTGTTTTGGATAGCCAATGGGCCATTTTGCGGGTTCTGCTATGTATGTTTCCATTTGTGTCTAGGTATCTCATGTTTGTGTTCCTTTCCAAATGGTGTCGCTGAAGGGCGCTGTGGGTTACATCACGTGAACAAGTCCGTGAAATGAAGACCCCCTTAAACCCCCACTTTATATAGAGAAAACTGGGGTTTAAGGGGGTATACATCATTTTTCTTATTTCTGCTCCAAGACATAGGTTGTGGGTACTCGTTAGAACCGCCTTATTGAGGCGGTTCTATCGAACATCCACGACCTATGTTTGCAGTATTTATAAGAAAAATATCAGGGGTTTTCATCAGAAAAGGAGCCATTTTGGTGAATGAGAAATATGCACTATGTCGCACGGGTATGTTATCGTAATGATTGTATCGATTCGTAATAATTACATTCCGTTCTATTTTTATAAGCATGGGCGGTCCGACTCGCACCGCTTTGCCTGGGGAGGCTTAGATCCTCTTAGCGGCTTACCATTACTTTTCAACTCTGCGTTGGAGCACCATGCAGCCCATCTATTACCTCAAGCCCCGATAGGCGGGGCTGACCGCTGTATAATGTCCTGAACTTGTTAAATAGAATAGTGAATATGTTGATCACTAACACATTATTCAACTAACTAGGCTTTCAACAATTGGACCAAGGAGGCCAGTGGCGTCCTAATTTAACCCTTCAACCCATATCCCGCTGTCACGACAACTCTACCTTTACAAACAGTCTAGATCCAGATTTGATGGCTCTTACAGGATTTACACTGTGTAGCATGCAATTTGTGAATTTACAGGAATAAACTACCTAATGTGTTAAGGACGTCGTACATGTAGCGTTGCGATTGTGAATTTTTAGCTTATTATACAACGCTAAAGGAACAATTCTTATGAGGGACTTATAAATCAAGAGGCATCTTGTTAAGATTAAAAGTCAATAGTTGTCAAAATTATGATAAGCTTAGCTTGAAAACACTAGAAGTTATTTTCAATCTGAGTGCAGTTGTTACTTTGACATTTGCACTTCTAACCCGTTCCTTGTGTGCGAGTGATGGTAGTTATAGAGAATCTTACATGGGTGTTCATGTATTGTTGAATTTATTAAACGAGTTGAGGAAAAGGGATAAAATGCGAGGCTTTGCCAAGCATTTTATCCATTTTCCTCAACGAGTTTAATAAATTCAATAATACATCAGCACTAATGCATGATTCTATTTATCATATGACATTTAAAGCGAATTTTATTCACGATTGTTTACAAAAATGTCAATATTCCGCCGTTAGTAAACGCGACCTCATTAAAGACGTCGTACATGTAACGTTACGGGACGTATCTAGCTAATTTACATATTTAATCCACTAGTGGATAATCGAAAATATTACATGGCGTTATTACACTCTCAGATGCGACGTCATATGATAAATGACTTGTCAACCTTCCGACCAAATGGGTTGTGTTTTCATCAAAATATATTTGGAAAATGTCTGAACTTTTAGCAAAAAGCGGAGGCCCTGATCAGACGCCGAATTCTGCGGCGTCTGATATTGGCTGCACATTTTGCCAAGTACCCCTTTAGGGGTTTCCGGTACTAAATGGGTTAACAAACTGTTAGTAAGAGTCTGGAAAACGTTTCCAAATTCTGGCCTATTGTGATCCGCTGCCTTGGAAATGATTTTTTTTGCACACCAGATAAGGAAATCCATAGTTTTATAGCTTGGGATAGAAAGTATGTTCTAAATAACCAATAGCTCCCATCAGAGATACCAAAGGGAAAGAAACACAAACATGAAACAACAGAACCTAATGGAAACATCAAGAGCGGAAATCTAAAAAGACAGTTACTTTCCCACAGAATGGCCAATTGGCTATCCAAAACAAAATAATCTAAACGATACAAACACTCAAAGACAAACCATAACAAAAATATACAGCGACAGAAGAACCGCCTTGGAACGGTCATTGATACGAATTTCTGTGTGTGTGTGTTGGGTGGGGGGGAGCTTAAATCGATTTTACTTTGTCACGATCCTCGCTCTTACTTCCGTCGCGATTTAGAAAAAATCACTTGTTCCGTCCGCATGATGGCCTCCTAACTCATGAGTGCAGGTGGCACTACAGTAAAGAAAATCCCCTCAGTCACAATGTAAATTGGGGCATATTCCATGTTCTACCACATTTCAGAAAGTCTAATGCTTCCAATACCGCAGCGAATAAATCCAGGCATTTCCAGTGGCAAGTCAGCACATTTTTCTGGTTCAATTTAAAGTAGCTGCTTTTTAACATAACAAACACCTACTAATATTTCTTTTAATAAACAATAATACTTCACAGAAAAATAATGGCTTAGCAACAAATCCAATCAGAAGCAGCATAATATTCAACCCATACAAAACCCTTATTTCTTTATGATCCATCAAAAGAATTGCCAAACACAAGTTTAGACTATATCTAATAATATCGTCATGCATAATTAATGTTTAGTGGCAAAGAATCTTTAAACCGTGCGAAAAAGTTATCGCTTCCAGATTCTACGATGAAAGCCACACAAACCATGTTTTGTGAAAAAGCGCAAAGTTTACCTCTTTCCAGAATGGAACCCAGACACTGGCTTGCAGTAGTGCTTCTTCTCAGATGTCTTTGGAATACTTTAATCCTAAAATGCACAAAATCATGTCCTATTAGCACCCAGGCTAGAAATGTTGACTTTCTCACGCCTATACCCCCTAATTTCAGTAAAAAATAGCATTTTGAGGATATTTTGGAGACAAAACTTTGATGAAAATGCTTTTAAATGCCTTAATGTCATGAGAAATAGCTTAATATATCTGTTCAAATTCTGCAACATGAACCCAGCCAATAAGAACTTACAATGGCTGAGAAAACTCATTGTGATATTGCAGCGGGCTGTTCGGAGAGACAATTTTGAAATTTTGAATTGGCTTGAGACCGATGCCTAATGCCAAGTAACCTCAGTGTTTTATTCAATATGGAGAATATTCTTTTTCTTGTGTTCCTGTTTATACATTTAATGCAAATCTGGCTTCCAAACAGGCCAATGACAACTAATTTACATGGCTTTGAAGTACCCCCCTCTTAACACATGGAACAGAAGCAAAAACTGATGAAATACATCCCGTTAGTCCTAAATTAGCACTAAACTTACAATTGTACAGTTTCTGTGAGATAAAACATGACAGGACGATCCATTTTAAGATACAGAATTGGAGGGAACATATTATGTGTGAAAATATTATGTAATGAATGAAAAAAGGACAGTGGAGCTGATTTTTCTACTTTTGGTGTGGGTGGCACTACAGTAAAAATCCCCTTACTCACAATGTAAACTGGGGCATATTCGATGTTCTACCACATTTCAGCAAGTCTAATGCTTCCATTATGAGGCATATAATTTGACAGGCTGATCATTTACCTTCCAGGAGCAGCTAAAAAATTGGGTGCAGTGCGCCAAATTTTGGCCTTTTTCGGCAGCCAAAGTCAACATACCCATACCGCAGCGAATAAATCCAGGCATTTCCAGTGGCCAGTAAGCACAATTTTCTGGTTCAATTTAAATCAGCTGCTTTTTACAATAGCAAATACCTACTATCATTTCTTCTAATAAACAATAATACTTCTCAGAAAAATAATGTCTTAGCACCAAATACGACTATTCAATTCTGTACCGAAAGCTCTCCCCAAAGCAAGTCCAGCTTTCATAAAGACCAATTATTTACTGTAGTGTAACCTATACCAAACCCTAATTTCTTTATGATCCATCAAAAGAATTGCCAAACACAAATGTAGACCATATCTAATGATATAGTCATACATAATAAATTTATCGGTGACAAAGAATCTTTTAACTTTGCGAAAAAGTTATCGCTTCCAGATTCTACGGTGAAATCCGAACAAACCATGTTTTGTGAAAAAGCGCTAAGTTCACCTTTTTCCGAAATGGAACCAAGAAACCGGCTTCCATCAGTGCTTCTCCTCAGATGCAATGGAATACTATAATTCTAAAATGCACTAAATCATGTCCTATTAGCACCCATGCTAGAAATGTTGGCTGTTCTCACACCTGTACCCCCTAATTTCAGTAAAAATTGGCATTTTGAGATATTTTGGGGACAAAACTTTGACAAAAATGCTTATAAATGCCTTAATGTCATGAGAAATGGCTGAATATACCTGTTCATATCCTGTAACATGAACCCAAGCAATAAAAACTTACAATGGCTGAAAAAACTCATTGTGATATCGCAGCGGGCTGTTCGGAGAGACAATTTTGAAACTTTGCATTGGCTTGAGACCCATGCCTAATGCCAGGTGACCTCAGTGTTATATTCAATATGGCGTATATTCTTTTTCTTGTGTTCCTGTTTATACATTTACTGCAAGTCTGCCTTCCAAACAGACCAATGACAACTGATTTACATGGCTTTGAAGTACTCCCCCCCCCACCTCCTATTACATGGAACAGAAGCAAAAACTGATGAAATACACCCAGTTTGTCCTAAATTAGCACTAAACTTACAATTTGTACAGTTTCTGTGGGAAAATACATGCCAGGAAGATCCATTTTAAGATAAAGAATTGGACCGAACCTATTATGTGTGAAAATATTATGTTATGAATGAAAACAGGACAGTGGAGCAAATTTTTCTACTCTCGGTGTGGGTGGCACTACAGTAAAAAATCCCCTTACTCACAATGTAAATTTGGGCATTTTCCTTTCTCTACCACATTTCAGCAAGTCTAATGCTTCCATTATGAGGCATATAATTTGACAGCCTGACCATTTACCCTCCAGAAGCAGCTAAAACATTTTGGTGTTGTGCGGCAAATTTTGGCCTTTTCGGCAGCCAGTGTCAACAAACCCATACCGCAGCGAATACATCCAGGCATTTCCAGTGGCCAGTCGGCACAATTTTCTGGTTTAATTTAAATCAGCTGCTTTTTACAATAGCAAATACCTACTATCATTTCTTCTAATTAACAATAATACTTCTCAGAAAAATAATGGCTTAGCACCAAATCCAATCAGAAGCAGCAGAATGTTCAATCCCTTCCCAAAGCAAGTACAGCTTTCATAAAGACCAATTAAAGAAAACCAACTAGAGCTGGTGTTTGTAAAATACTATGCCCCGAACCATATGCTTGACCCTAAATGCCAATTTTTCACAGGGCCATAAGTAAACAAGAGTTGCCAGGAGGCAGCATGACTTGCCAATAGGGGCCTCAGTTGAACTAGTTATGTTTGAGCGCATGCCTGCATGGATATGTGCGTGCATGTATGCATGCCTGAGCGTGTGCATGCATACATGCATGGTAGTGTGTGTATACATGCATGTATGAATGCATGTGTGTACTCATGCATAAGTGTGTGCATGTCAAAAATGCATGAGTGTGATGTGTGTGTGTGTATGCCTGCACGCCTGACGTGCATGCATACATGAGCGTTTGCATGCATATGTGTATGTATGTATGTATGTATGTATGTATGTATGTATGTATGTATGTATGTATGTATGTATGTATGTATGTATGCATGTGTGCGCGCGTATGTATGTATGTATGTGTGTGTGTTTGTATGTATGTATGTATGTATGTACATGCATATGTGCATGCATGTAAACATGTGCATGCCTGTATGCATGGGTGAATGCATGTGTGAATGTATATGTGCATGCATGTGTGCATGCATGAGTGCACATGGGCATGCATGTGTGCATGCATTTGTGAGTGCATGCATGCATGCATGTGTGAGTGTATGCATGTAAGTGTGAGTGTATACATGCATGTGAGTGTGCATATATGCATGGGTGTGTGCATGCATTGATGTGCGCATGTATGCAAGCATGAGTGTATGCGAGCCTGCATGTGTGAATACATGCACGAGCGAGCATGTGTGTGCATACATGCATGCATGTGTTAGTGCAAGCATGTTTGCATGCATGAGTGCATGCAGGTGTGAGTGTGCATATTGGTGTGCATGCATGTGTGTCCATGCATGCATGTGTGATGCAAGCATGTGTGTATACATGTATGTGTATTTGCATACATGCATGAGTGCATGCACGCATGTGTGTGTGTGTGTGTGTGTGTGCATACTTGAGTGAGTATCCCCATGCATGCATATGCATGCATGTGTGAGCGCATACATGTGTGATATATGAGTGAATGTGTGGATGCATGCATGTGTGTGCATGTGGACGTGCATGCATGCGTGTGTTCTTACATGCATGCATGCAATTGTGTGTGTGCCTGCATGCATGTGTGTGCATGGAAGTGTTCATACATGCATGTTTTTGTGAGTCCAACATGTAAGTATTTGTGCATGTATGCATGAGTGAGTGCATCAATTTATGTATGCACGCATGCATACATTCGTGAGTGTACACGCATGCATGTGTTAGTGAATGCATGCATGTGTTAGTGCATGTGTGCATGTATGTGTGAGCGCATGTTCAAAACCCTATCAAACAGGGTTCTTAAGTAATGCTATGCATCACTTTTACCATACATTACAATGGACAAAAATTACCAAAGTGACAAAGGGCCATAACTTACAAAGTATTTTTGGAATTTTGTCAAAAGTTAATCAGCATCTACTCATCACCACCAATCTATTCATAACTTTTCAAGGCTTTACCTTCAATAGTTTTTGAGATATTTTGCTGACAAGATTTTATAAAAAAAAATTCAAAGGGCAATAACTCTTGAAAGAGGCATAATCCAGATGAGAACAAAAAAAAAACGCGTCAGCTAATTTTCCATGAGGAATCCATATATGAAATTTCAAAACCCTAGCATACACGGTTCTTAAGTAATGCTATGCATCACTTTTACCATACATTACAATGGACACAAATTACCAAAGTGACAAAGGGCCTCACAAAGTATGATTTTAGAATTTTGTCAAAAGTTAATCAGGTCATCTACTCATCACCACCGATCTAGTTCCCAACTTTCAAGGTTCTAGCTCAAATAGTTTTTGAGATATTTTGCTAATAAGATTTTATTAAAAAAATTCAAAGGGCAATAACTCTTGAAAGGGGCATAATCCGGACGAGAAAAAAATACGCGTCCCCTAATTTTCCATGAGGAATCCATATATGAAATTTCAAAACCCTAGCATACACGGTTGTTAAGTTATGCTATGCATCAAAAGCCGGACGGACGAACGAAGCAGAAAAAATATGCCCCTCCAACCTCTTCGAAGTTCGGGGCATAACAATTAGACTCCGATGGGCCCGACCAGAGACAGAGCATCAGACACCAACCAACATTACATAGAACTAGATCTCTCTAATTCTCAGTAAGTTTAACGCTGCAACAGTCATAGTATCTGAGGCCTGAACCACCGGCGTGAAATTAAAGAGGGAAGCAAAGTAGCCAACCGTGATTGGGTTAACTATCATGCATTCAGTCTGGTGTATAACATCCATGTTGCACCCAATCTTTTTATCTTTTTATCGTGTAGCCCTTTATGTATGGGGTGCCGTTTTACTATCAAATCCATATTTATAGATATCCAGAATTCGATTTATGGATATCCTCAATTCGAATAATGGATATCCATAAATCAGCCGAATAATGGATATCCATAATTCGAATTATATACATCCATATATCGACAGAGCATCAGACACCAACCAACATTACATAGAACTAGATCTCTCTAATTCTCAGTAAGTTTAACGCTGCAACAGTCATAGTATGTGAGGCCTGAACCACCGGCGTGCAATTAAAGAGGGAAGCAAAGTTGTCAACCGTGAATGGGTTAACTATCATGCATGCAGTCTGTCGTATACCATTTATGTTGTACCCAAAAGATTTTTAATATCAAAGAATAATTTTACAAAACCGGATGCTGGAGTCATTGCGGTTATATATTTCTTCTGAATTTATATACTAAGTCACCAACAAATTCGGGTTCCGATAAACCTTGTTGCAGAAGAGATTTAAGTCCAATATTGAATTTTGAAATTAAATCAGAATGACGTCTATGAAATTTTGAAACGGCTTTGCGTAGTTTATGGTACCGACAACGCTGATTAAGAAGTTCAGCAGTTAACAATTTATTAACTGTCTTGAAGGGAGTTACATGACTACACACTCTGGCTAGCAAATCGTATCAATTGCGAAATATAAACGCCATAGAACATCACCAACCAAAACCAAAAAAGGAAAATGTACAATCTCAAAATTAAAATCATCGCGTTTATCATAAATTTTGCAAGAAACAAATCCATCAATATTAGACAGCATGTTTGATAAATCCACTGGTTGAATACGACCTCGTATGCATCGTCGTTAAGGTTGACGTGACAGCACATTACGTGATGTCACTTAGCATTCCTTTTGTGCCATCATAATATGGCGGACGTCGGTTACCGAAGTGACTGCAGCATTAGAAATCCGCGCTAAGAAATGGAAGGTATGCAAGAAAAAGAATTCTATATGGGTGTGAGGGGTGTATAGAAAAATCCGTCCCTCGGGATCACTGTCCGGCATCACGAAGCAAGCCTCGTGATGCAGGACTGTGACCCTCGGGACGGATTTTTCCATCCACCCCTCACACCCAAATAAGATTCTTGTAATCCAATGATATCACCACCTCGCTTTTGATGGACAAGTGAGTTTAATAGAACATATTTTAAAACAGTCCGACTATGACCTTGACCTTAAACCTTCTAACGAAGAATACATGTATCCTTGGATCAAGTTATGTAGAGGATCGTATATGAGTGTTCATGTATTATTGAATTTAACAAACGAGTAGAGGAATACGGATAAAATGCGAGGCTTATCGCTTTTCCTAAACAAGTTTAATAAATTCAATATACATGAGCACAAATGCAATGTTCTGTTTAGTTTAAACTTTTATTTCATTTGTATACATATAACAATACAATAGAAAAAAAACACGTGGCAATAAATCGATACATACAAATGGGATCCAGAAGAAAGTCATTTAACTTTTTTTTAAAATCTCTTTATGATATTATATTTAAACGCATTTAATTCATGATTTTGTACATAAATGTAACTATTTCGCCATTTGTAAACGCGACTTCTTTAAGGACGTCTTACGTGTATCGTTATTGGGAGTATCTAACTAATTTGAATTGATACCCTGATCCACAAATGAATAGGGATCCTTTTAGGGCCAATGCTTTTATTTAAGATTATTATATTTGTGGCCATGGGTCATAGGTTCGATTCTTAGCTTCTCCAGGCGTTCGGATGAGTTTTACATGTAAACCGTCACTAACGACCTTATTTGTTGGTGGGACGTAAACAATAAATAAGCACACAAATGACAATTATCATATATAGTTTCGAAGATTTGTTTGATTTGAGGTTTAACGTCCCCGTCAACACTGAAAAGTTCATTTTGGAGACGTTGCTTCCAATTTTGTGGGATTTTTACCCGACATCGAGATGAAATGACATATCAAGCCCTGTCGCCCAATGAAACCAATAGGATTTATTAGCATGGACGGTCCACCTCGCACCGCGGTTCCTGGACAGGCTTAGATCCTCTAAGCGGTTTACCAGTACTAGTGTGCGGGCCGGATTCAGCTCTGCTTGGAAGCATCATGCAGACCCTATATTTCTTCAAGCCCCTATGGGCGGGGGCCGATAGTTTCGAAGAGGATGATTTTGATTCAAAAGTCAATTAGCAGACAACAAAAATGCAGATAAGTCGCGCAATCAGATAAACATCTTTGCGTTTCATCACGAAAACACACCTATATAATTTCGACCTCCTCGATCCCAACTTTTATATAGTAAAACTGGGGTTTGCAGGGTCGAACCTTATTTTTCTTATTTCTGCTCTAAAATATAGAGTGTGGGTACTCGTTAGAACCGCCTCGATGAGGCGGTTTTAACGAGTGCCCACAATCTATGTTTTGAGCAGAAATAAGAAAAAATATAACAATTTTTCATCTTAAAATTTTCTCTTTTTTTTTTCGGCGATAAAGGTGGCAATGTATTTGTATAGGCGTGTTTGCGAAATGGCTGCCCGCGGAGTACCATCCACACAGTTTAAATATATATTATTTCAAGAGTGTTGCTAGTCAGTATTGTGCAGCAGCCCTGTTCGTGTCTTACCTGGTAGAAACTGCAGATAAGACTCGTGCATGTAAATACATAACTGATCCCTTTCCATAGCGATCATGAAGTCATCGAATCGCTGTCACTAATTGAAGTTTATCAGTGAAGTCTAGACAGAATCTGGACTCCTTAATAAACAGTACTGGCGTCTAGTCACGAATCGTCCAAATATATTTCAGAGCAGAAATAAGAAAAATAAGGTTCACCCCAGGCCTGGAAACTTCAGTTTTACTGTATAAAAGTATGGTTCAAGGGGGTCAAAATTATAAAGGCGTGTTTTCGGGATGCTGACGTTGAGTTGTAGCCCGTTCTCGAGCCCTGCCGTGTCTGTGTGAAGGATTTCCGTGGGTAAGATGCCGACTCCACATTCGGGAAACCACGCTCTGAGACACATTCAGAATCCCAGCAACACGACTTTGAGAGCCACCGGATTCCAACATTCCGACGCCACGGTTTATTTCTTCGGGGCTCAAATGGTTTCTAAACTGTCCCCTAGGCATTTTAGAGTTGTTGGAATGCAGTGTTACGCATGAATTCATTTGTGAAGTGTGAGAAGTGTGCACTTTCATGAGTACTGGATTGTACATAAGTTTCAGCTTAAGATATATATCAATACAGCAGCATGTCAAGGTGTTAATATCCCGCCATTAGTATACGCGACGTCGTTAAGAGCGGCGTACGTGTAACTTAACGGGGCGTATCTAAATAATTTGCATATTAAATCCACTAGAGGATTGTTGAATTTATTACATAGAGTTTATTTGGTTGTTTTGATCGATTATGGTGAAATAATTCACATGTGTTCTAAGGCTTCCGAGTAAACAACGATTGAGCGATAGCGGATGAGTTTTTTTTACAGGAAAGCCTTAGAACACGAGTGAATTATTTCTCCGTAATTAATTAAAACAACAAAATAATCTATTTATAACATTTCCATTCATGTTTTACCTTTGGATTTTCAAATTCAACCGTTCTGATTTCCAACCTAAATAGTTTTTGTCAGGGCATGGATTTCAGGGGGCGTGGTTCAGTTTGAAAATCAGTCGTCATATTGTTTTCATTTCAATGCAAAAATATCCTGTGCTTGAAATACAGATACTAAATGTCATGAAAATAGAACTGTATTATCAAGAAATTCATACTTTATCTTCGTGTTGCAGGTCTTTCCTCAAAAACGTCAAATTGACGCGAAAACTGACGTCTGATTTCTATTATTTTACCAGATCTTCCGCCAAACGTCAACTATTGTTATTGTTGTTACAAACGACGTCAGCAACGTCGCCTAGCAATTATGACGTCAAAACGTTCGAAATGAAATAATTTACACTGTCAATTATATACTACTCAAAGTTTGATAGGGATCACTTTTTATGTACCAAATTTTGCACAGAAAATTTATAAGTTCTTGACAGAATTTGTACTCGGTATATTGATAAATATCTTAAGCAGAAACTCGTGTGCAGTTCAGTACTCATAAAAGTGTACACTTCTCACAATTCGCAAATGAATTCATGCACCCCCAAAATCTTGCGTAGCACTGCTTTCCAACAGACCAATCAAACTTGTCAGTGTTCCTTTACCAAGCGTAAAAAGGACTTCAATTGATTTGTGAAACACTAAACTGCCTAGGGGGACAAGTAAGAAACCGTCTGAGCCCCCGAAGAAATGAATCGTTGCGTCGGAATGTTGGAATCTTGCGTCTCTCAACGTCGTGTTGCTGGGATTCTGAATGTGTCTCAGAGCGTGGTTTCACGAATGTGGAGTCGACATCTTACCCACGGAAATCTTTCACACAGCTGCGGCGGGCTCGAGAAAGGGCTACAACTGAACGTCAGGGCCGTTTCTTGTTGATTCAGTCTCGACGTCAACGGTTCCTGAACGCTACGCGTTTGCATAACGAGCTTATGAACGGAACTGGAGTACGAATTTCTACACAAACTGTCAGAAACGGACTCCACGAGTTCGGACTTAATGCCATGAGGCCTGCTGTACGTGTCCTGTTGACGAGACAGCACGTGCTAGACCGGTTAGACTTTGTCAGAACTCACGTCAGGTGGACGGTTCGTGACTTGACGCCAGTACTGTTTACTGAGGGGTCCAGATTCTGTCTAGACTTCACTTATAAACGTCAATTAGTGTGGCGAATGTCTAAACAGCGATTCGATGACTTGAATGTGGCAGAGCATGATCGCTATGGAAAGGGGTCAGTCATGGTTTGGGCTGGGATAAGCGTGAACGGTAAACCTGACTTGTACGTCGTTGAAAACGGAACGTTAATGGCAGTGAGGTACTGTAATGAGATTCTTGATAAGTTTTTGAGACCATATGCAGATGCTATCGGCCCGGACTTTATTCTGATGGATTATAATGCCCGTCCCAACCCTGCCAACGTCACTGATTCCTACCTGGAACGTGAGACAATCGTTCGTATGGACTGGCCTGCTCGGTCACCGCACTTAAATCCGATTGAGCATGCGCGAAACATGCTACAGAGTGCTGTTTCAGCCCGACCTGTGCATCCGAGGACTTTACAGGAGCTCAAAGATGCATTGGTTGCTGAATGAAAGCTGATTTCACAAAACCGGATACAGACTCGGATAACGAGCATGCGCAAGCGATGTCGTACTGTAATTGATGCCCTTGTACGCCATACACGTTATTAAGCACGTTTGTCTAAACAAATTTGGAAATTTGTGAAAAATCAGTTGTCCAAATCCCTTCGTGTTACGGCAAATTTTGGGGGTGCCAAGACGTTTGCTGTTGTCACGCTTGAATGCAGTACCAGTTGACAAAATTAATCACTAGGTTTTGTGAAACGTTTTCTATCATTATGTATCAAATTTGGATTCAGCTGATTAATTCATCCAAAAATTATTTTGCATTAAAAAAGTGATCCCTATCAATCTTTGAGTAGTATATATTTATAATTCACTAAGAAATCTCAGTAAATCACTACTGACGTCATATGATAAACCGGTATTTTGCATGCATAACAGAGAAATGCTATGGTTTCTACCAGGCATAAACTTTGTATTTTCCTTTTTGCTTAGAAGAAATATTTCCTCTTAGCTGTGGAAATAAATTTCTTTAGCTGGAACTACTTTATGTGCAAGATACAAGATACCGCTTTTGCAGTGTAATCCTTATATTCAAACGCGGTAAAGTTTCAGTCATGTCGACGTTATTCATGACGTCATTGCAATGGCGTCTGGAAAGATAAGAACAGACGCTCAGAATAAGTCACGTTTGAGTCGGATGCAACGCTGAAACAAAAGGAAACATGGATATGACCATGGAATAGGATGTTTGTTTGTTTGTTTGATTTGAGGTTTAACGTCCCCGTCAACACTGTAAAGGTCATTTTGGAGACGTTGCTTCCAATTTTGTGGGACTTTACCCGACACTGAGATGAAATGACATCTCAAGCCCTGTCGCCCAATGCTTATTAGTATGGACGGTCCGCCTCGCACCGCAGTTCCTGGACAGGCTTATATCCTCTAAGCGGTTTACCAGTACTAGTGTGCGGGCCGGATTCAGCTCTTCGTGGAAGCATCATGCAGCCCATATATTTCTTCAAGCCCCTATGGGCGGGGGCGTTTGGAATAGGATGTACGTTTTATTACTGAAACACTTGTTTCTTCTATTTTTAAGAAGCCTCAGTGTAGTGGTTATGCTACTCGCCTTGTAAACCAGGGATCGCTGGATCGAGTCTTTAAACCGAGGTCCCGTATGACCTATGCTGTTGTTGAGACGTAAAACTCAAATACTCACACACTCTCCTAATTTTGGTGCGATTATCTAACAATCGCACCAGAGGGAACACTTAAGCTGAAATCTGATCGCTTATGCAAAAGGCCGAAGAACCACCAAAATTCTCCATGAGAAAATATTGTTCCATATTCAAAGCAGTTTGAAAAGTTTCGCAATAGGCTTTCATTCTGAGTTTCTGGTTTTCATTCTGATATGTATTCTTTGCTTCCAAAGTTAACCTTTTTCATTTATTTCAGTCAAACTAAATATTATAATTTGTATATATGTTCTATCAATCAGCATCATGAACGCACATATCAAACTGTTTATTTTTCAATAATTTTTTTGTTCAAAAGAATATGTATCAATGCAAAGCATTGATGACGTATCCGCGGAAGAATACATGTACAAGGCACGCACTGGTAAAACCTGTGACAACCGCGGTAACGAGACGGTTCGCGGCATAGACGTTTCGCCCCAAACCGGTCTTAAAACGGGAACGGAAGCTGATTACCCGATCCGGAAAATCCCTTCCATCTGATTTAAACATATTTTATTTGATAAGAATCCATTCATAGATCAGTATAATTAACCAATTTTATGCTGCCTCAGTACACTTTACCCACTTTGTACCGGGAATTCAAAACTGGCAACTGGCAAACAGTGCAGACGAAGATCAGATACCACAGAACGCAGTGTCTTATCAGGGCCTACACTGATTGTTAACGAAAAAATCAGCCATTTTCAGATAAATTTTGAAGAAGCCGCAACCTGAAACCCCAAAGTTTTGGAATGGACTTGTGGTATAACGTTGATGATTCTATTCAGTATAAAATAGGTTAAAAGTACGCGGTGTAGGTCGATTATGTAATTCTTTGCATCATTTAAAGGCATTTATTCTTGATTATTGAGGACAATCATTTCATTACATAATATTATGTAACCCTTAGTGCTTACTGAAGAGAACTGCTCTGCCTGCAACAGGTAAGGGGCCTCCTTGGAGAAAATCAATAATTGACCAACTGTTAGCTAGAGTGTAACTTATTGATTTTCCCCTATAGTGCCTCAGTCAAAGGATTCAACAGGAGCTACTAATCACCCTATTAAAGGCCGCCTTTGATCTGCTATATACAGTATATCACAGGGGGCAATAAAACAATTATGAACACACGGTGTGTCCTACTGTCTAAGAATAAATGCCTTTAACGGAATTTCCAGGCTTATCAGTTTTGGGTGGTCCATGTCCAATCTCGCCCCCGCCCATAGGGGCTTGAAGAAATATATGGACTGCATGATGCTTCCACGCAGAGCTGAATCCGGCCCACACACTAGTACTGGTAAATCGCTTAGAGGATCTAAGCCTGTCCAGGAACTGCGGTGCGAGGCGGACCGTCCATGCTACTTAACCCTATTGGTTTCACTGGGCGACAGGGCTTAAGATGTCATTTCATCTCAATGTCGGGTAAAAGTCCCACAACATTGGAAGCAAAGTCTCCAAAATGACCTTTACAGTGTTGACGGGGACGTTAAACCTCAAATCAACCAACCAACCAATCCATGTCCAATTATAGGGGAGTCAGGTTTACATTGTAAGCAGCTATATGAACTTTGAGCAAACAACTGAGACCCAGGTCCGACGCCGCTCGTTGTGACATCTTATCTGGGTCTGCAATGTTTGCAAAATGCCCCCAAAAAGACGCTAGGCATGTACAGATTAATTGCGTGTTTATATCAATAACGAGGAATAATGTTATTTTAGTTTTCAGAGACCCATCACGAAAACACACCTATATCACTTTGACCCCCTTAAACACCACTTTTATATTGTAAAACTGTGGTTTACAGGGTATACATTATTTTTAATTTTGCTCAAAAACATAGATGGTGGGTACTCGTTTGAACCACTTCGCCGAGGCGGTTTTTACGTCTACCCACAATCTATATTTTGAGCAGAAATAAGGAAAATATTACAATTTTCCATAAGAAAATTTACAGTTTTTACGTGGTAAAACATTCAATATATTTAGATAGGCATGTTTTCGTAATGTAATGATTAAGAGTCTGCACCCTACACTAGGCCACGAGGGCTCTGTGAACATAAAGATATCATAACCATACAGCCGGCCTCGGTAGCGGAATCGGATGCGCGTATGAATGATGATCGGCAAGACGCGGGTTCGATCCTGCCGGGGTCGGCAACATTCTTTCGTGGGGATTGATTATGAATTTATTTATACATTAATTCTCTCCCTTCCGCTGATTAAAGAAGGGCATTCGTAATTTCTGACAAAAGAATATGCACTGTACTGATTTACCGCTTACGTATAAGCCTGTCCAGGACAAAGTGTGTACAAGTAAACTGATGAGCTCAAAAATGACCTAAATAGTGTTGAATGGGCCGTTAAACCCCAATTCAAATTTATTCAGCTGGAATACTTGCAAATAACGGTAAAGAAATATTACTTTTTTCGAAAATCTTTAATAATAAAAAGGAACAAGATTATCACTGAAAACAATTTCGGTGACCAAAATGCCTTCGGTAAAGGTTCATGCTCTGGAGAAAAAAAAAAAAAAAAAAAAAAAAAAAAAAAAAACTGACATTTACCTGAGGAATAAAGACCAGGCTAGCTTGTTTCGACAGATTAGGCCTCATAAGTGACCTTCCAATATACAACAAATACAGAGATAATCCATAGTTTTAATGCATAGCTTTTGCAGGATCCCCAATGAAACTGTCTGAATATCTTCCGAGGGACCAGGCATATGTTATTGCAATGAAATAAACATGAATGATCGTCATTATTGCATTTCCTGAGATAAATTGTGACGGAAACGCCCCACAACTCCATATCCATGTATCACCTCTTCAGATGCAACCGTAAAACTAACATGGCATGGTGGCTACTTCAAAACGTTAAAACGATAGCTTCTGTTCCGCAATGACGTCAACATAAAAATGCTACGTTCATGGCGACGACATTACATCGCTCTAACATAACGTTAACAAAGCAAAGTCCATTTCTTGACATTTAACGTTCAAAACTGATATTCAAGCAGCGCGTTAATTTTTTTATGGGCCTTCTGGCCCGGAATAGCTTCAAACAGCTATGCTCATAGGAGTTTATGCAAGAATATATTCTTTATAAAGTAGAAGTAAAACAAAGATCAGGAATCGATACAATTAACTTACTCCACCCATCAAAGACACCAAAGGGAAAGAAACACAAACATGAAAAGACCAGACCATAATGGAGACCTGAACAAAGGGAGGCCATAAGGACAGTTACTTTCCCACAAAATGGCCATCCAAAATAAAAAGACGCAAGTGATACACACCCAGTAATTAACAAACAACAACATAAATAAACCGCCACAGATGAACAGCATTGGAACTGTCAGTAGAAAGAATTCCACTGTGGGGGGGGGGGGGGGGGGCTTAAATCGATTTTTAATGGCCATAATCCCCGCCCTTACCTCTTTCGCGGTATACACTTATTTTGTTTAGTCCGCATGAAGGCTTCCTAACTCATCAGTGTAACATCTCCGAGAACATACAAATCAAAAAGCTACAGAGATGAAACAAGGTTGAGGACTCGGCAGCATACAACAACAGAATTGTTGGAGCAAAAGAAAACCAACAGTTAGACTCCGAGGGGCTCGACCAGAGACGAAGCATCAGGCGCCAACCAACATAAAGAATACTAAAATAAAATTAAATTCAATTTATGTTTTTACGCTGAAACCGTCATATAATCTTAAGCCCGACCCACCGGTGTGCAATCAAGAGGGTAGCAAAGTTGTCAACCGTGATTGGGTTAACCACCATGCATGCAGTCTGTTTTATAACATTTATGTTGTACCCAATCTTTATATATCGACGAACGATTTTACGAAAGTGGGTACTAAAGTCATTTCAGGCATGTATTTTTCTAAATGTATATGCTAAGTCACCATAGAATTCGGGTTCCGATAGGCCTTGTTGCAGAAGTGTTTTAAGTCCAACATTGAATTTTGAAACCAAATCAGAATGACGTCTATAAAACTAAGAAAAGGTTTTACGTAGTTTATGATACCGATACCCCTGATTAAGAAGTTTAGCGGTCAATTATTTCTTACGAGTGTTGAAGTCGAATACATGACTAGACACTCTAGCGAATCGAATTAACTGCGAAATATAAACCCCGTACGATGTCGCACGAGGAACATCACCGTCCAAAAAAAGGAAAATTTACAATCTTGAAATCAAAATCATCACGTTTATCATAAATTTTGCAAGAAACAGATCCATCTACAATAGATAAATGTAAATCCAAAAAGGGGGCCTCGGTATCAGAGATTTGCCTTGTTTAATTGAAGTTCTAGGGGATAAATCTGACTGATCAAACCGTCAAAGTAAGTATTGTCAATATTTAATAAATCATCTAAATATCTAGAAGTAGAACTAAAAGCTTCAATGATTTCAGATTGGTTATCAATAGAAAGCGACAGCATGAAGTCTCTTTCATAACAATACAAGAACAGATCAGCCACAAGAGGTGCGCAATTTGTACCATTCGGAATACCCACAATTTGTCTAAATAACTTAGTACCGAATCTAATATAAATATTGTCAATTAGAAAGGTGAGGGTTTAAATAAAAATCAAAAATGAGTTCCTTTAAGAGCAATGAAAACATTCATAAGAAAGAAGATGGGTCATACTACGTAGTTTCGGCTAATAAAGCCTCATCAGTGACCCTGTAATGATCCGGCAAAGTAAGCCAGCGGAAACACACTGCAATTTTGCGAATTTCGAACGAATAGGCAGTCGATTTAAAGTCTGATTTAAACTACCGAACAGAGGCAAAATCCAAAGATCGCAGTCAATCGCAACATCAGCACTCTCAGTGCTTTGATTGTTAAAAACTGTGGAAAGCGCTTTCAAAGTTTTCCTTCTGCCCAGCTTCTGTAACACTACGCTGATTGAACCGTTAACATAAGCTGTAAACAGTCAACTGAACGGGATTCGGATCCAACTTTCAAGATCAAAACTGTCCTAAAAGTCTATGCATAAAAGTGCATATAATATACAGATAAGCTTGAGAAGAACTTGACAGCGCACACGCATTTGTTTCGCATTTGTAACGCACGAGATTCACACTCGTGATTCACGCGTTTCACTTGCAAATGACATTTTAGCCAATGAATTGCTTTTATGATTAACGCGATATTGCGTGTAAATCGCGATTGTTGACCAGCCAACCAAACATGAGTGTCGAATAGGCAGATTATGCACAATCACAGACTGCTTCGCAATTCAAAAGCAACCAATCAGTGCTGCGTAACTATTTCACACTTATCCTTCTTTTTTTCTATTTCTATAAATTTTCCCTATTTCAAATATTTTTTTCAGTTTGAACATAACAAATCTGGCGGACCTGTCAATTATCCATTTACATTTGCCTGAGGGTAAAGGGTAAAATACAGGTACTGAGTCGTGATTGGAGTTGACTGTCAAAATGCAGTATGTTTATTGACCAAAAGTTTTATGACACCCAGGTGCAACTGGGGGGCTATAAAGATAGCTGTTTACAACATCTCATTAGGACAAAATTCATTATGAAATGCTGAAACAGCTCCCACCAGATAGCAAACAAAAACATTTAAATCTCATAAACACTTCCTGGCGTTTGAGAGAAGTCCCCACATAATGGAAACTAGCCACAACAATCCCAATAAAAAACCACTTAAGGACAAGCTGGATCCACAATCATATCGACCCATCTTCCTCACCTCATACACATGTAAAACTATGGAAACCATGATCGCCAAACGCCTCTCCCACTACCTAGAAGCTAATAATATAATCTCAGACAACCAATCAGGCTTCAGGCCTAACAGATCCACAACAGATCAACTTGTCCGACTGGAATCAGAAATAAACATGGCTTTCATGGAACACAACATCCTAGTAGCGGTAGCCCTCGATCTTGAAAAGGCCTTTGACCTCATGTGGTCAACGGGCACCATAACCAAACTAAAAGAATACGGAATAAGCGGAAACATGCTAAAGTGGATCCATAGCTTTCTCAAGGATAGAAAAATTCAAACCCGAGTTTGGGACAATACCTCAGAGGAACTAACCCTGGAAAACGGCTGCCCCCAAGGTTCAGTACTAAGTCCCAAACTCTTTAACGTAATTGTTAACACCCTTCACGAGACCCTGAAACCACATAATAATATAGACCTGTCACAGTTTGCCGATGATAGCGCGGTGTGGGGGAAACGCTCTACTCTAGAACTTGCGGTCAAAGACCTACAATTAGTTCTAAGAGAAATCGTCACCTGGGCACTAAGATGGGGTTTCAAAGTATCAAACCTAAAAACTAAAGCAATCATCTTCAGCAAACGACGAAATCTTAAGACCACTCAAAATAAACTATACCTCTTTGGTAGGGAAATAGAACATAAAATTTCTGGGTATGATCCTCGACAAACATCTGACTTGGAGAGTTCACATAAAAGATCTCAATGAAAGATGCGAAAAAGACCTGAACCTACTACGAGTAGTGTCAGGTACCACCTTTGGAGCTGATAAAAAGACACTCCTGACCCTATACAAGGCCCTTATTCTTAGTGAGCTAGACTATGAAGCCCAGGCTTACAACTCCGCGGCAGAGAACACCCTTATAACTCTGAACATCATTCAAAACCACGCACTCAGGATAGCAACAAGAGCATACCGATCTACCCCGATCAACACACTAGAGGTAGAATGTGGACTTAAACCACTACATCTACGAAGGGAACAACTCATACTAAGGGTTGCCGCGTCGTTAAACACGAAATCATCAACTCATACTAAAAAAAAATGGCTAGATCCTCCCCACTTGGCAAATCCCTTCCAGTGAATGATCTATGAACAGATCATGGTTGCTATTCATGTAATAGAGCCAGGAACTACAACCAATATTGTTCGAAAGTCCGTGCCCTCCTGAAAGAGCACAACATACCCGATAAGATTCAGGCACCTTAGTACAGATCCAAGTGGGATCTCAAACACAACACACCCTCCTTTTACCTCCATCAGGTCCTGGGGAGGAAAGAAGAAAATACAAATGAATACATGAAAAATAAAAGCCTGTCTTATGTTCGCACCAGCCATGCCGGGAAAACTCTAATCTACACAGATTGCAGTAAGGATCCCTCAACAGGAAAAACCGGCGCCGCATTCGTTGTCCCAGAGAGAAATCTTCACGTACCGATTAAAACAAACCAACACCTCTCAGTGTTCACAACTGAACTGATTGCCATTCACTGGGCCATCTCATGGGCCATCACAGTTAAGACACCCAAAGCCACAGTGCTCACGGACAGCCTTAGCGCTATCCAAGCCCTACAGTCTGGAAAATCCAAAACAAGACCTGACCAAATTGACTCAATCCTGTCTAAACTAGATAAGGCAAAAAGAGAAGGGCAAGACACTGAAATCGACTGTATCCCATCCCACGTCGGCATCCCCGGTAATGAGGCGACCGACGAAACAGCAAAATAAGCACTAGATATAGGTATTAAAGATTATACTCTCCCTTCAAAACGGGAGATCTATACAATCATAGACACCGCCATAACGAGAAAATGGCATGCTCTATGGGATAGAAACCCAACCAACACCGGGAGGCATTACCAACTTCTCCAGCCCACAGTAGGTAAATCTGCCCACCAATTTAACAACAACAGAAAATTAGACGTGGTGCTCTCCCGTTTGAGATTTAACCATAACGGCCTAAATTCCAACCTCACTCAACTAGGAAAGACAACGGGTCTTTGCAGAAAATGCGATAACTATGAACTAGAGACAACACAACACATCTTCTTTGATTGTGTAACAAATGCCCATGCACGAGAAGAGATAAAATCTGAAATGTTCAAATTAGGATATGAATCGGTACACCTACAAGATCTCCTCGCTCCTCCCGTAAAACACTGCGGCCATAGCCGAGTTGGTTAAGGTATTCCTTATAGACACAAATTACTGGGAAGTAATATTAGAAAACAGCTGTTGTTACCCACACACCGCGCTTAGGCAAACATCACCTACCGTCAATCTACACTTGGACCTGAGACGCGGGAGTCAGCGCGAGACACTGTGGTTGCGGCTCATTTGCTTTGCACTTGTGGGTGCCCCGCCGAGCCTACCCCCCATTAAAGGACAAACCCAATGACCCTCCCATACCTTCAACATCATAACAGACCACGGGCAAGGGTGCACATAAGAAAATCCCATAGCCCGAAAACTCCCACGGACATGCTTGAACCTGCGGCGACAAGCCGATTCGGGGCAGTGTGGTTGCGGTTCATGCGCTTTGCACTTATGAGTGTTCCGATGTGGTAACATGCCGCTGCGGGACAGGCAGCCCCCATGGGAAGGGTATTCTTCACAATAACCGCGCCACCAATTAGCTTAGTTTTTAACAAGTTACCCTAAGAGCCTGACCGTGCCTGGGTTGGGGGAGTCCCCCCTCACAAGCCTGGCCCGCCCTGTGCACAGAATGGGAAACCAAAATATGTGACGGATGGCGCTATCATATTAGCACAAACACACTATGCACTAATGACTTTTGATTGTATTACAGGTACAGTTGGGACCCCGGGAGACAAGAAATTGGGCACAACTACACTGATCCGAGCGCACACATGGGGTACCAAAGCACTAATCCGACTTTTCTATTTTAGGAACGAGAGGAGGCTCGACGGGGATCATCAGGACAACATCCTGAGGGCACCTGGGAAAAAGCCCACACTGCACCCCCCACCCCCCCCCCTAGGTACCAACAGGATGAAGTCCCCGGAAGTATGCAAAGTGAAGGCATAAATACTGCCAGAACAGAGCATACAAACGGGGGTAGGTCACGCTAAATACCTTTATAGGCGGGGCAACAGCAATATCCACCATTTGCTAGGTATTTGGAAATAGGAAGTCCCTTAAAATGCATTTTGGAAGACCATTCAAAAATAAAAATTAGCGGGATTGCAAAATCGCTGATAAGCCTCATCACCGCCTTTCCCAAAACAAACACATACCTCCAAACACATCCCGAAGACACGCCTATGCAATTTTGGTTTAAACATATTTTATTCGTATTCTACAAGTACAATACAAAGCAAATATGACTGAAATCATACAAAAAGGGATTCAGAAGAAAGTCAGAGACTTATTTGAATCTGTTTCCCTAAACATTTGCGATAATACCATTGAATTAAATCTATATAATTGTCGATGCAAAACAGTAACTATTGTAAGTACAGAATTAGCGACTATGTTCAAAGCTATTTTGTAGCATTTTTACATACTAAAAGTGGTTAAGGTGAAGGTAGCGTTGGAGGGAGGGGGGGGGGCTCCACGGGGAATCCATCAGGGTAAAAAATAACAAAGAAAAAACAATACAGCTTCTGCCGCTCTCATGTAAAAGGTCTGAGACATTCAAATCAAAGGTGTTTTATCAAGTACCAATAAAACTATTTCTTCAAAGGCGGAACGTATAGGTTTGTCGTTCTGAAGGTTGGATATAACTTAGGTTAAGGTCGTATGGTTAACTTTGCGAGGTAGTTCTCTAAAAACAAAATAAGAGTAACAAACCAAAATATTTAGGTGTATTTGTTGGAGAATTACCGGTTCGGGAGATTATCACAGAAAAGAGCCTGGTTAGACAAGTAAACTTGCCGTAGATTTAAAAAAGACATATTCTAGCCCCACACTCTGTTCTCGGACTAACATCAAAAAAGGAAAAAAAAAAAGAAGTGAAAGTGTGTCTAATACGGTAGGAAATGATACGTGCATTCATCGCCTAATTATGGTTGGTTTGGAATCTTTTAGTTTTTAAAATAAAGTTATGGACAAGGAGGACGATTTGTTTGTTCTCGTTGTAATTTAGTGTTTGGTCACCATAAAGTAGAGTATCGAGAGTTGGTTGACAAAACTGATAAACTGATCTTAACATTTCTTCTCTAAAGTTCGCATATCGTGGACAGTGAAGAAGAAAATGTTCGGTGTCTTCGACGAGACCAAATACACATAAAGCACTTGGGACAATGTTTCTTGAGAAGAGGTGTTCGTTTAAGGAGCTGCATTTGGTTCTAAGCCGGCTGTGATAAATTTGTCCGAGACGTTTCCCTGCGTTGAAATGACGAGGCGTAGGGATTAAGTTAGTATCGAGTTGACGTTTAAGTGATGCTAAACTGGAGCTGTTTCTGATCTCCTCAGACAGAGAGTTCCAAGTTCTTATCGCACTTGGAAGAAAAGAATTAAAGTAGAGCTGTGAATGACTGTGAATAGTTTGAATGTTGGTAGAATTACGAAGGCTATACGAAACATTTTCTCCCACTGTAGCTGGTAAGAGTGAAGATAGATATGCTGGAGAAATGCCATGATACATTTTGTAAAGCATAGCAATTTTATGTTTATTTCTTCGTGAGGCCAACGTGTCCCATCCAGTTTCAGAGTAAAGAAGATTTAGAGAAACCAGTCTGGTTGCCCCAGTAACTATACGTGCTGCCTCAATCTGTATTTTTTCAAGTTCATATGCTTCATACTGGGTGCAATTATCCCATACCACGTCGGCATATTCTAGAAGAGGTCTAATGAACGAACAATAAATAGTCTGAAGTGATTTTCTATCAAGTAGAAATTTTAGTTTACGCATGATATTAATCCGATTCCATGCTTTTGATTTGATTTCGGCTAGGTGTTCATGCCACGTGCAATCACTAGAAAATATAAGGCCTAGGTGTTTATGAGTACTGACCTCAGATATTTCTTGAGTGTCCATGAAAATTGGTGGGTGGTAAGGTTTATTGATTTTACGAGAGAGCAAGAGAGATTCAGACTTTGTAGGGTTGAAGCTGACTAGCCACTTTTTTGCCCATTGCTGTATCCTTTCTAGATCATCATTTAAGAGGTGAGCAGCTTATGCAATTTTGAACCCCACTTGTATAGGCAGGTCTCTGTGATAGGAGCACGGGTACTAGGACTTTTTTGCAATAGCCGGAATTGGCTGGTCTTTTAGTCACCCATCCTGGCTCACTTTAGATGCCTGTTCAAAATTCAAAAAATCCATACGTTATCGCCCTTTAACAAGCATCGTGACCGAAGGCGTTTTCTTTGCCATGTCAGGGGTGGAGGCAGAGAATAATGGAAGCCAGAACTGATAATGTATGTTAGCTTTTTTCCTCGGCCAGACATTCGAAAACTGGGCTGTGCTCTGACACATTTGGCAGCCGAAATTGGCAACATGTCATCACATACTAGAGCTCGTCTTTGGTCTGATTTCTGCACTCAAAATTCTAAAATCGCTACAGAACTGTGTTTCTTAGGACAAACGCTGTCCTTGGGTGCGATTTGTGCCTTCCTCCGAGCAAGAGTTCAGTATATTCCCATTGGTCAGCTGACACCTGTCAAATTGAAAAGTGCCAGCACTCTGCCTTGGGAAGAGCAGTTCATAAACTAATCCCATTTAGCGAGACGGGGGTAGCCCCTATGTGCTTTTGTACAAAATCTATCAAGTCAAGTCAACATCTCATTATCGTCCTTTATTCTAGATTTCCGAAATAATCATTGTTCTTTCACTCACAGAAGTGGCCCAATTTTTAATTAATTATTTTTGTAATTTTCATCTTTTTTGTTTAATTAACTCGGAGAATCAAGTTGCGTTTTCTTCAATATTTATTTGGAAATGCCTGAACCCTTTGCATAAAATGTAGGCCCTGATCATAGGCCTACGTCTGCTGCGTCTGACCTGGGTCTGCATGGTTTTTGCCATTTGGCAACAAATGGAATCTTCCACCTTGTTAATAGAGCAAGTCCATTTCAAAATTAAAGAGTATGAAGTTTTGTTTTCTTCAATATGTTTATTTTGGCAAACCGAGTAGGTCCTGTACGTCTGCTAGGTCTGATCTGGATCTGCACTTTAGTTTGCCATTTGGCGTCAACTGGGATCTTTCACCTTGTAAAAAGCACAAGATCGTTTCAAAATTTAAGAGTGTTAGGGTGTGTTTTCTTCAAAATTTATTTTGAAAATATCTGAAGCTTTTTTAAACAATGTAGGCCCCGATCAGGTGCCTATTTCTTTTGCGTATGAACTTGGTCTGCACATTTTGCTAATTGGCGCCAAATGGCATCTTCCACTTTGTAAATAGCACAAGACCATTTCGAAATATAAGAGTGTGAGGTTGTCTTTTCAAAATTTCCGAAATAATTGATGTTCCGTCACTCACAGAAGCAGCTCATTTATTAAATTATTTATTGTTGTGATTTTCATTTATTTTGTTTCAATTAACACATTTGTTTTACCAAATGGAATTTTCCACCTAACTTACATAACATTAGTCCATTTCAAATGCAGGAGAATCAGGTTTTTTTTTTTTTTTTTTTTTCGAAATTTATTTGGGAAATAACTGAACATTTTGTAATCTGTTATAATCCAGGCCCTGATCGGATGCCTACTTCTGCTGCGCCTGACCTGGGTAATTTTTACCAGAACAGAACAGAACAGAACATAAACTTTATTTCACTCAGGTCTTACAAAGACATATGAGGATAAGACAAAATACAGTAATTCTTTTTTTACATGGACATGGTATTATAGAATATCTATACATGTATATTTGGGGTGGGGGTTGTGACTTTAGCGTGTATAGTTTAATTTATAAGTAAATGAACAGAATAACAAATAAATAAATAAATAAATAAATAAATAAATAAATATGTGATATTTGTACGTGACCTATTTTAAGACCGGCGCAGTTGGTGTCCTTGCTACATGGGCAAGAACATTCAACTTCGTCGGCCTTTCGATCTAAAAGCTTGACCCATGCTCACGTGTCCAGCTCCCGACTTGCCGAAACGAAATACAAGGCGGGGCGTAAGACTCGTGAACTAAGGGGTTAATTTCATATTGAATATATTATGTCAGGTCATATAAATGTTGTCAGGACTAAAGAAGATGCACAGCAAACAGACAAACAAGACAAAAAAAAATAAATAAATAAGTAAATAAATAAAAAAAAATAATAATTAAATAAAGTATTCAAATATACCAGAGAGGGGGGGGGGGAGAAAAAAAAACTACCACTGAGGGGAAAAAACGGAAGAGAAGAAGAAAAAGAAGAAGAAGAAGAAGATGATGATGATGAAATCCATAGAAAGGCATGCAAAAGTGTAAGCTGTAGCAACGATAGTACAACGTAAACGGTCGTAGTACTCCATTCATGCCGTCAACTCATTCACGCAGTTTACTACGCGTCACATGTTCACACAATACACAGCCGGGAAAATCATGCAGCGCACGAGATCGTTCTAGATTTGGTAGGCGTTGTGATTGTCAATCATTGAGGGCTTGAATGGATTTACGACTACTACACAGGTATGTCTGCGAAGGAAAATTTTAATCCTTATGAGGAAAAAAGGGGTTAGAAATGCAGTCTTACAATTTTAGCACTTCTTAACTAGCAAAATGCTATTAACCTCAAACTTGCTAACACTAACATATTTGGGAAAATCTCTAAACTAGCATTGATGCCAGAGATTTTCAATATATTTTCCAAAGGCGCGATTGCTTATGCGGGAGCATTTTTGCTTTACCACTTCTCAGAGGCTTCTTCTTTTACCTCCATTATTCTATGCCGACAGTTTAGACCCCAATCAGACACGGCACCATGTGGCGTCTGATCCGGGCCCACACTGTTTGCCAGTGTCACGGTACATAAGGCCGATCAGGATTTACATTTTGTACACTGTGCTGTTATAAATAACGATTATTTATGGTCTACACTTGACATGTGGTCAATAGAAGGCTTGAGACATCTGCACTTAGTAACATGATAACTCACTGAACCAAATTGCAAGTTAGCTGTAAGGATTGCCAGCTAAATAATACGGCAACTTACTTACTTTAGCAAGCTGTCAGAAGGGTAAAACTTGCGTGCCGATCTTACAGCAGGTAGTTTTCGAATATAGGGATCAACCATGGCTTTTCATGCACCCCACTCGCCGGACCCCGAGGAAGCTGCTTGAACATGAGACCGCCAAACAACTTCCGAGGGGCCCGGCAAATGCCAATGCAATGAAATAACCATGGATGATCGTTGTTCTTGCATAACTTACGATTCCAAAGGCTCCATATAAACTCCATAAACTCCATAAAAACTCCTCAAATGCGACCGGCGAACCAACATTGCGGCCAGTTCAGAATGCTGTTTACAATGACGTTGTTACGCAGCAACCATCTGACGTCATTATAGAACCATAAAACGCTACGTTCAGGGCGATAACGTTACGTCGCTCAACGTAATGTAAACAAAACAAGGCCAGTCTTTTGATATCAAAAGCTTAAAATCCATGTTCAAACAGCACGCAGATTTCATGATTTGAACATGCTTTTGCTGTTTGAGCATGGATTTCGGTCCATTTGACAATATATTCAAACAGCCATGCGCATAGATATTTATGTAAGAACACTAGTTAGGTTTTTACCAGGTAGAAATTGGGGCAGTGATGCTCCGACACAGTCCGATTTGGACTACGTCGAAACAGCGCTGAGGGAGGATAGGTGTCTACAGTAGGAGGCACAAATATTGTTAGCTGCCCCGGCATTTCGTATTCGCTGCGTAGGTGACCTTAGCATTTTAAAGAATACTAGATAGGCAGCCGGAATAATAATAATTCATAAAATTATGAATGCTAGGACACGATCAGTAATACGACTGCTTGTAGACTGTAAGGGTAAAAGGTTGCCTTTTAAATTAATAGTATTGGAACAGTAAGCAAACTAGCGAATAATAATAATAGTGATAATAATAGTCACAATACTGATAATGATAATAGTAGTATTTGTATTTCCATACAGACTTTTTCTAGCATGCTTATTTAAAAGCATCCATTATAATTTTAGCAAACTTACTTAATTTAGTAAGTATATTAAGACTTTTGCTCTTGTAATGCTCTCCAAATTTCAACATATTTGGGCGTCGAGTGAAGTATGATTTCAAAAAAAGTTGTCGCTCCACTTGAAAGAAAGGGCACTTAAAGAGGTAATGATACTCGTCCCCAATGTCACTTAACGTACACAAAGAACATTTTCTTTCAGACGTTTCGGTGCCATCCCATCTTCCTACTTCAATAGGCAGTTTATGGTTTCCTGTTCTGAATTTAAAAAGATTTAAATAGTGTTTCCGTGGAAGAGTGACAAAGTATTGTTACAGGGTGTATTCGCTTTTGAAGTAGAAGTTCATTAATGATTTCGAAGATTGAGTGCGTTTATTCTGCCAGCCTTGAATATACTGGTCAGTAAGGATCGCTTTTATTAATGGACCTAGCGTTTTGGGGTTATAAGTTTGTTGTGAGTACCAAATGTCTGGTCGACCTACACTGGTAAGAATGTTTTGTATGTGGTTTAACCATTTAGACCCTACGTGTGAGTGTAATAATCATTGATATAATATTGTGGATAATTTGGTTTCTTTACTTTGAACTAGCCTATGCCAGAAGCTTACCATCCGCGTTTTTATCGTAATTTCTAGGGGGTACCGGCCTAGTTCTGCGTGTAACATATATAATGGTGTGCTTTTTTTGGACAAAGTAATTTTTCGCAAAAAGTCGTTTTGCACTTTTTCGATCATATCCAGATTTTCATACCCCCACATTTCACACGAGTAAGTAAGAATGGGTACGACAGTGTGGTCAAAGAGCTTGAGTTGCAAGTCAAGCGGGATGTCTAAGTTGTTTATTCTAGTAAATAGTGGTATCATCGCCTTTCTTGCTTGTTGCACTAAGTGTATCCTTGCACCGAGGAAACTGCCAGACTGTGAGAATAGGACACCTAAATATTTCTAGCAATTGGTAATTTAAATTTCTTCATTGGAAATTCTAAAGTGTAAGTCTGGCTTTTTGCGCACACCAAATACAACTATTTTCGTTTTTTTTCTGTATTAATATGCAATTTCCATTCATTGCAATAATCTGAGAAAACGTTTAGACAGTTTTGTAGGTCAGTAGGGTTGTTTGCCATTAGAACAGTGTCATCGGCGTACAGGAGACAGAATAGCTTGAGATAAATTAAAAGGTTCTCGTCAGCGATATCTATAGTGATTCCAGTTAGATTACTATGCATAAGGTATGATTCTAGGTCATTTAGGTACAATGAAAAAAGAACGGGGGAAAGGTTTTCTCCTTGCCTGACTCCGCAGTCACACATGAAAAATTGTGAACATTGGCCATTTACAGATACGCTAGATTTGATGCCATTATATAAATTATGTACGACTCGAAAAAATTTTCCATTGATAGAGCTATTCAATAGTTTTCTCCAAAGGTCTACTCTCAAGACGGAGTCGAATGCTTTGGAGAAATCAATGAAAGCGCAGTATAGTTTTATCTTGCCAGCTTTACATAGTTAAATTAAAGTATTCAAGGTAAAAATGTGGTCTGTTGTGGAATATCCGTGGCGAAAACCTGCCTGATTTTCATTAAGGGCGTCATACATATCCAAGAATTTTGTTAGTCTGTTATTAAGGATAGAAGTAAACAGTTTGCTCAAACGGCTCAGTATGGTAATCGGGCGATAGTTTTCAGGTTTGTTCTTTTCTCCCTTATTTTTAAATATTGGAATTATTTTTCCTTCGAGCCATGATTCTGGTAAAATACCTGTTTCGAATATAGTATTAAAAAGTTTTAAGTAAGGGGCATAAGTATTTCTTTGGTGTTTTTAATGTATTCGTTTAGAATTCCGTCGTAACTGGGCGACTTTCCGAGTTTAATATTACGAATAGCGATCGATATCTCGTTTTCCCTTATCGGTGCGTTCAGGATGTCGTCGCTTTCATCAAGATTGAATCCATGTTGTTCGGAATCGAAAGTTTCCGTAGGTGCAGACGAGTTCACGCCTTTAAAGTACTCGAAAAATTCTTCCATTGTAGGCATGCTTGAGCAATCTGGTTTCTTCAAACTGTTTAGATATCGCCAATAATCTTTTGGCCTTGTGGAATGGATGTCTCTCAGTATGGCCCATCTTCTTTCTTATGAATGTTTTCATTGCTCTTAAAGGAACTCATTTTTGATTTATTTTTTTTTAGCATTCGCGTGTTCTTGTTTGTTTATGTAAAAATTCATTGTTTTCTTGTATATTTTACTAGCTTCAATAAGCTTGTCGTGATTAACTTTACATCGGAATTTTCTGTATGATTTTCTTGCAAAATGATATTTCTTCCTGACCATTACCATTTTTTTTTTTTCATTTTTCTTCAAAATGTATAATTCGGAAAAAATGCCTGAACCTTTTGCAAACAGTGTAGGTCCTATTCAGACGCCTAATTATGTTGCGTTTGATCTGGGTTTGCACCTTTTGCCAATTTGCGCCAAATGAAATCTTCCGACTAGTAAATAGCACAAGACAATTTCAAAATTTAAGAGTGTGAGGTTGTCTTGTCTTAAAAAATATAATGAAAATGTCTGAAGCTTTTGGAAGCAATGTTGGCCCTGATCAGACGCCTAGTTTTTCTGCGTCTGAACTGGGCCTGCACTGTTTGCCATTTGGCGCTAAACTATATGAACTTTAAGAAATGTGCCTATTTCAGCCTTTACTTTATTGTTATTTATGTTCTTATTTATTTGTCTTTGATCCAAACAGAGATTGTTTGTACTTCATTGCGAAAATACTCCTATACAAATCTATTGATTTTTTACTACCAAAACCGAACATTTTCCGTTATTTTAATATTTCTGCACAAGACATAGGTTGTTGTACTCGTTAGAATCGACTTGGCGAGGCGGTTCTGACGAGTACCCAAAATCTATTTTTTTTGTGCAGAAATAAGAAGAAGAGTATATACCCCCTTAAATTTCAATTTTACTATTTAAAAGTGGGGATTAGCGGGGTCAAATATGTATAGGTGTGTTTCAAGATGTGTTAGAAACACCATAAACACCCATTAAATGGTGGTTCTGATGAGCGCCCACAAACAAGTAAATATACGTCACTTTTTTAAAACAAATATCCCAGGATAAACGATTACCTCTTGGTCCCCTACACCATATGCCTCAGAATACCCCGAGTGTTTATTATCTCTAAACTGCCAGACAGAAGGGTGTTATGCAATCCAAAATATCTCTTTAAATGTAAATATTTTTGTGTGTGTTTATCCGAAGAAATCACTACTGATGAGAGAGGCCAATACCGCCATTAATTTATGAATGAATGCAAAAATAAAATAAAGAATATTGGTCAAACATTCGAGCTAAGAGGATTTTGATTTGTCGTGCTCTTTCGCATTCACGCGGCCTTTATATGGTAAAACACCTTTTCCATAGCCAGTGCTGTGAATCTTTGAATGTAGAATTAGGAGCACGGGTCATCATAATGTCCCAAATGTGGTAAGTGCTATTGACTTGATGATTAGAGAAAGCCGCATGCAAATTAAAAGTCAAGCTTATGCGCCGACCATTGTCAAGTTCATTTTAGATTAAAAAATTGTACTCGTGCCAATTGAAACTACCAAACACCTTATGAAAACCTTGGAATGGTTTTT
Organism: Lucinisca nassula; assembly: GCA_963580285.1. Lineage (NCBI taxonomy): Eukaryota > Metazoa > Mollusca > Bivalvia > Lucinida > Lucinidae > Lucinisca > Lucinisca nassula. The sequence goes on from OY757021.1 coordinate 50,843,391, forward strand.
GTAGCATTAGGTACTCAGTATACGCAGTCACCTTAATCAGTAAATGGAGCTTTGTTTGTTTGTATTGGAGTTTAACGGCCCAATCAACACTTTTTAGGTCATTTTTGAGTCGGTCAGTTTACCAGTCCACACTTTTCCTGGACAGGCTTATACGGAAGAGGTTAACCATTACAGTGTTCATTCATTCACCAGAAACTGACCATTGCCCTTCTTGAAAGGAGAAAATGACCGTAGAAAATATTTCATGATCAATCTCCACGAAAGATTGTTGCCGACCCCAGCAGGTATCGAACCCGCGTCCTCCTGATCATCTGACTGAGCGAGACCGGCAAGTAAATTGAGCTAATTATGGATATTTGGATACTCGTGTTACAGTCGAACTTCAATAGCTCGAACACCTTTGGGACCTCAAAATCTGTTCGAGACAGAGGGAGTTCGAGCCACTGAGGGTTACTGCTAGGAGGCATAACGAGATACTTTTAGACATCTTTTCGGTGTTCCATAATGAATTTGTATGCTGTGTGTACTCATTAGAATCGTCTCATCAAGGCGATTCCAATTCGAACACACAGCATACATTTGTAAGATAAAAGACTTAAATCTCCTTATTTATCCCCCACTAGTTCTTATGTAGAGGATTTCCCTAGGGGCTCAAGAATGGGTTCGACTCATCCATGGTAAACGAGTCATCGGTGTTCGAGCCATCGAAGTTCTACTGTATTTGATCTTTATGGATGTAACTTCGAATTCACAATATAGGTGAGCGGTTAAAGACCCTTGGTTGATGTGGTCGGTTCTGGGCGTGCTGTTATACTTATTTTACATCGATAGAATTATCTTATAATTTCGGTTAGGATTGTATCAGTATACAGTCGAACTTCGATGGGTCGAACTCGGTAGGCTCGAACACCACGTTTGGGTCGAACGGACTTTTCAGTCCCGGCAAAATCCCTAATCATTTTAACTAAACATGCCACCCCTGGCTCGAACCACGATGGCTCGAACCCTCGAACTCTAAGCCTGGTCCCTAGAGTGCATTTTCTATGTTAAATCCCACCGATGGCTCGCACTAATTACCTTTTTAAAAATTCCAATTTTATCGATCAAGTCACGCAGGCCTGTGATCAGTATCATAAAACGGAACCAAAAATACGGCTCATCATTCACTCTTAAATTATGACCGATAAATGTACCGGAAGTCACCAAAATCGCTTAGGCTTTGATAGTACATAGTACACAAAGATGGATCTTGCCGAGTTGGACTCCAATGGCTCGAACTACCGATGACTCGAACTTTTTTCGGCGGTCCCGGCGAGTTCGAGCCATCGAAGTTCGACTGTATATGTATCTCTCTTCTTTACAGATAGTAAGCACATTCTTTCGCCAGAAACTTACAACTGCCCTTCTTGAATCAGGTGAAGGGGAAGGATGACCGTAGAAAATATTTCATGATCAATGTTGCCCACACCGGCAGGAATCAAACGCACGTCCTCCTGATCACCAGTCAGACGCGCATCCGACTGAGCTACCGAGGCCGGCCGCAGTGTACACGCTTTCACCGAAAACCGACCAGTGTCATACACGTACTATTAGCAGAGAACCACATTTATTTCAAAGCCAATTGATTGGAGCTCTGATAAAAGCCTCCGTGGTGTAGTGGTTACGCTACTCGCCTTGTAAACCAGGGATCGCAGGATCGATCCCGGGCTTCTCCAGACTTTCGGATGAGTCTTTAAACCGATGTCCCGTCTCCGTACGACCTTAGCTGTTGGTGGGACGTAAACACAAACACTCACTCACTCCCTCATTGGGCCTCTGGTGAGTAACGTGTATACTGACAGCTGCCTTCCCTGAATCTCTCTGTGTGTGTGTGTGTGTGTGTGTGTGTGTGTGTGTGTGTGTGTGTGTGTGTGAAAACGCATTTTTAGGTATTGATTGTTTTTAGACGGTACTAGATACTCAAGAAGGTTTCCTGTGACTGCCCAACCATGTACGAAATCCAGTTAACCCTTTTTATACCAAATGGAATCTTTCTCCTTATATATAGCAGGAGTGCATTTCAAAATTCAGGGGTGTCAGGTTGTGTTTTCATCAAAATCTATTTGGAACATGACTGAACTTTTAGCAAACAGTGGAGTCCCTGATCAGACGCCGCGTTCTGCGGCGTCTGATCTGGGCCTGCACTGTTTGCCAAGGTACCCATTTAGGGGTATCTGAGAATATTCATCGCCCCGCTATTCATTAGGTTGCTGTAAAAACAGGGTTACTTCACGAAAACACGCTTACATGTATATAAGTTTGACCCTCTTGAACCCTACTTTTATATAGTAAAACTGAAGTTTTATTTTTTTGATCATTTCTGGTAAAAATATAGATTGTGGATACTTGTTAGAATCGCCTCAATGAAGAGGTTCGAATGAGTGCCCAAGATCGATATTTTGATCCGAAATAAGAAAAATATCACACTTTTTAATCTTAAAATTGTCGTTTTTTCGGAGGTACATGCAAAATTTACAATGTATTTGTACAGACGTGTTTTTGTAATGTCTGTAAAATATAGTCTGGACATTGGCAAACGGTGAAGACTCAGATCAGTGTCTACCCAGTTTCGTTTTTTATTATACAGCGATTTAAGGGTTAACTAGAAATGCGTCCATAGGACACGGATGCCCCCGCCTGAAAATATGTCTATGTTCGTATTCATCCATAGAAAGTTTTGGACCCTTTTTTCACATTTAACGTCTACGTATGACCTTGACCTTGGCGGTAAGGACCTTGGTTTTGTATGAGGCAGATTGTCTCATGATGGCCAACATTTCTGCCAAGTAATTTCAAAATCCATCCAGAGATAAGAAAGTTATTGACTGCGTTTAAGTTTCGGACCATTTTTTTTACCTTTGACCTCTAAGTTTGACCTTGACCTTGAAGGTACGTATCTGGGTTTGCATGTGACACATCGTCTCATGCTGGTTAACATTTCTTCAAAGTAATTTCAAAATCTGTCCAGAAATAAGAAAGTTATTGACTGCGTTTAAGTTTCGGACCCTTTTTTTTACCTTTGAGCTCTAAGTATGACCTTGACCTTGGCGGTACGGACCGGGGTTTTGCACGTGACACATCCTCTTATGATGGTTAATATTTCTACAAAGTAATTTCAAAATCCATCCAGAAATAAGAAAGTTATTGACTGCGTTTAAGTTTCGGACCCTTTTTTTTACCTTTGACCTCTAAGTATGACCTTGACCTTGGAGGTACGGACCTGGGTTTTGCACGTGACACATCGTCTCATGATGGTTAACAGTTCTGCCGAGTAATTTTGAAACCCATCAAGAAATAAGGAAGTTATTGACTGCGTTTAAGTTTCGAACGGACGGACGGACAGGGGCAACGCTATATGCCCTTTCCACCATTCTTCGAATGGCAGGGGCATAAAAAACAGTCTAAACTCCCGCCTGGCCTACGCTAAGAGAGTGCTATCAACTATCAGTGGTTTGTTATTAGAGCCGAGGCATAGCATTTCATACAATTTACATGTGCGCCGAGCGAAGAATCGGACCATCCTGCACATCCATATAGTCTGACTAGCAACTTCTCTTGCTTCATGTAGGGGCATTGGGCCCTTAGCTATCCTTAGAGCGCACAACGATGACTCTGATCAGACTGCGCGGACGATCTGAGTCATGTGCGCACATGTTAATGGTAGGAAATGCTGTTCCCCGGCTCATTACATAGTGTAATTGCTGGTACTCTGTTGATTTGTTTGTTTGTATTGGGGTTTATGGTACAGTCGCCCATCGGGTCTTGAAGAAATACTATTTCCCGGCATTTACCCGGCATTGAGATGGAGGAATCATGCAGCCCATCAAAACGCATTTTATTCACGATTGTTTAATAAAAAGGTCAATATTCCGCCATTAATAAACGCGACGTCGTTAAGGACGCCGTCCATGTAACGTTACGGGACGTATCTAGTTAATTTGCATATTTAATCCACTAGTGGATTATCGAAAATATTACATGGCGTTATTACACTCTCAGACGCGACGTCATATGGGCCCCGTCAAGCGATTTTGGTACTTATCGCCTATGCGAGCAGCGAAGGTTCAGGCGAGCCTGCGCATCCGCGCAGTCTCGCCAGAACCTTCGCTGCTCGCTCAAACAAGCAGTGAATCAAGAGGAACCTTCAGACAGAAAGCCATATCCCTGGCTCCTCTGAATGGCTGGGCATGCGCAGTTTAAATTTGTCATGACAGAATGCTCGAAGACCCAAATTCGCTTAGCGGGGCTCATATGATAAAAATAAATACTAAGCCAACTGATAAGAAAAGGCATTGCGATAACACACCCGTGCGGCATAGGCCATATTTTCACATCTCCAAAACGGCTACTTTTCTGATGAAAATCTGTGATATTTTTTCTCATTTATACTGCAAACATAGGTTGTGTGTGCTCGTTAGAACCGCCTCATAAAGGAGGTTTTAACGAGTACCCACAACCTATGTCTTGGAAAAGAAATAAGACAATTAATGTATACCCCACGTAAACCTTAATTTTGCTCTATATAAAGTGGAGTTTAGCACTGACTTGATCACGTGACCGGGTACAACCCGCATTGGCAGCTAACAAATATGTTCTATAAATGGGTTATCCTTTGGAAACAAGGAATACACTACAACACTGAAAAAATATGGAGTGTGCATGTTTGCTGGGCCAGGCCAGCTAGTTTCGACCATTTAGGCCTCATCAGTGACCCTCAAATATTCTCAAAATTCCACAGTGGAATCAATGCTCCTGCATGTTTTCTTGGCTCAGCTTTGCTTTTGCCTTTGCTCTTCGTGGACATATATAGGCGTCCTTGAGGAAGTTTCATGCAAAGAAGAAATACATCTGGCATTACGAAAACTCATCTATTCAATATGTTTAAATGATTTCCACCTTAAAATGAAAATTTTCAGATATATTTTTTTAATATTTTTCATAGTTCTGCTCAAAACATACATTTTAGGAACCTAACCGGGCCTCGGTTCTAACGAGTTCCCACAATCTATATTTTTGCGTTGAAATAAAATGTATACAGTATAAACATATTTTATTGCATCATAAATCAAGCAACAGGTTTGGACCACAAGTTCTGCCACTATTAATTACGGCCCTCCCCTACGAAACAGTATTACAGTAATATACATGCACATGAAAGTGGCAAATACAGAGACATTTCTGAATACTTCATATGGACTGACATAATAAATAAGCATAAATCACATTATTTTTAAAGATGATGAGAAAAAAATGATGAGAAAAAATGTGTAATATATATAATAATGAATAATTAAATAACGAAAAACAGTGTGATAAAATAATAATAAAATGAAAACGGAATGAAATGTCATGCTGGCCTAAGTGAGCAGCAGCAGTTGGTGGACCTTCTAGTATCCTTAATAAATGTTTGTACGGCTGTAAAGATGAGAATGCTATCTTCTCCCGACAGACTAACGTCTCCAAACAAAAGAATATTAATATTGAGTGGATGAAAAGCTCTGGTTGATTGGAAAAGTATTACTCTTTCGTTAGTGTAATGTGAACAGTGAAGAAAATAATGAGAGGCGTCTTCAGCTTCGTCAGAGCAACTACAAGTGAAACTAGGTGATAAGTGATTTATATATAAGTCGAGACGTAAATTACTACCATTATTTCTAATTCTTGCGTGTACCGTAGACACATATCTGTTACCAATTCTATAGTGTAATAGGACTTTCGAGTTGTTTTGATGCCTTTTCAATTGATACTTAAAACTTGCCAGAGAAGGTGAACTCGTATTTCTACGTCAAGAGAATTCCATGCTAAAATTGAGGATGGAATACAAGATTTTCGAGAGATTTCAGTCCTGCAGACAAGAACGGTAATATCGGTTTGATTATGGAGATTGTAAGCGTTTCCTTCTCCCACTAAAGGATGAAACAGATCAGCTATTATGTAGGAACGAACCCGTTTATTGATTTATATATGGATACAAATTTTTGCTGTCTGCGACGTTCCAAAAGTGACACCAAGCCACATTCTCTGTACAGATTGTCCAGAGAAACCGATCTGGTTAAGCCTGTAACTATGTGGGCAGCTTCGTTCTGAAGTTTTTGAAGCGAGTTAATATCCTCTACAGTACAACCGTCCCATACAACACATATATATTCAATAATAGGCAACAAGTACGATAGGTAAATTTGGTTTAATGCAACACGACTATATGTAAATTTAAGTTTTCCTCATTATGCCAATAACTTTAGATGCACTGTTTTTAATATTCTCAATATGGGAATGTCATTTGCCGTTACTACTGAAGGTAAGACCTAAATGTTTTTGATCTGAAACTAATTTTCCGGGAGTTCCATTAAATATTATATTTGGAAGTGATTCAATATGTTTTAAAGTGAAAATCATTGCTTCTGTTCTAAATGCGTTAAAATTTAATTAACCACTGAGATGCCCAATTTACTAACATTCGCGAACCATAGTAAATGATATCTTCAATGTCATTTAGATTAGCTGCAGCGCAGAATAGATAGCTATCGTCGGCAAATAATCTAGCAAGGCTAAGCAGAACATCAGATATATCATTGATGTAGAGTAAAAACAAAAGGGGGCCTAGAACAGACCCTTGAGGAACACCGCCATTTACTCTCCTTAAGGTTTAAGAACTGTTTCTTATAACGACTTTTCGCTTCCTATCATTGATGAAGTCAGTAATCCACAACAATAATTCACCGTCCATGCCATTTTATTTTAACTTAAATACAAGCCCCTTATGCCATACTCTGTCGAAAGCTTTGGAAACGTCTAAGAAAACCATACAAGAAAATTTGTTATTATCAAAAGTTTGGCAAATGTGATGATAGATGTCTATAAGTTGAAAAGTTGTTGAATGGTTGGGTAAAAAACCAGATTGGTATTGGTGAGGCCCATTAATTTGTTTTCTACTGCTGCCGTTAGTTTAAGTGGAGCAGGTAACACTAATTTATTAAAAAAAACAATCTGAGAGTCAGATTATCTCCTCTTAAATCGGCCATTCTTCGGAAATATACCAATCCTTTCAGGAATAGTGGAATATATCCTACTATTTCCAAGTGCAATGCTAAGAGGTGCAGGTGCTGTTCACATTTATGCACTGCGTCTACCGTTTCTTCGTCTGCAAACGGTAGATGTTTTTCTGTAGTTAACATGTCCGATTTAACATGTAAGTCGACGGATTTGACATATATGATAACCTGATTATCGCATGTTTAAAAACACGACTTAACGAACACTATCGTAAAATGAGTAAGCCTAAAAAACTGACACTTTCTTGTACCGTCATTTCAGACGTACAGGTCATTCTATTAAAGATATATCTATACAGCCAGTGGAAAAAAATTATAATGATGTAAATTCTACAGCTAGGTTTAAAATTATCAAACGACATAAAATTGAATTAAAATCGATTAAAAAATTACAGACATCATTTCCACCGGGCTTTAATGACAACATTTATCATGAGGGTAATATATCTAAAATGCCCGACTTTGATATTTTCTCGCTTCTGGACTGTTGAAAGCGTAAAACTAGATCGCACGGCACCAGAAAAATGGTAATTATAAACGTAAAACGTGCTTTTAAAAGAAACTATACCAGACTGAAGTGACTGTCCATAATATTATTGAATCATGGACGTCACTCAATGGTTGCCTTTCTAAGTTCATTGCCCATGTCTGTATTACGGATTCTGGATACCGAGGCGAATAAATTCTACGATAGTTCTAATCAATTATACGACGCTGCTCTTTTAACCAGAGGTTATACTCAGCATGCTCTTCGTCCTTTCATCGATTCTGAAATTAATCAAAAATATCATTACATTAAAAAATATTTTTCATTAATAAGGGTTTGGATTTTATAGATTTACCTAGTATCTTCCGGGACATTTCGGTTATTTCATCCATTCCTGCTTATTTTCAAAATACTGAAACACCCATAATTTGCTATAAATACAATGAACCTGTTAGATCTATCATATTTAATTTCAATAAACTTGTTCTGATCTTGATATTGACATTAACACTCCTGATACATGTGATTGTAAAAATTCAGTGTATTGCTATCCTGCTGCTGGTCATATAATTACTGGTAATTTAAAAATTATTCCTGATTCTAGGATACGCAATATAATATCTAAAGGACCGAAATATCGATTTCTTTCTAAAACTGGTTTTGTAGAGATAAAATCGCTGCTTAATGATTTAATTTAATGGACATTTTATAGGGAAGACACCCTCTATCTTGCATGCAATGTAAGAAATGCTTTTTTCACTTCTGAAGAGCATAAAAATTATACTTTATGGTCATTTCAGAAAGTGTGTGAAGCTCTCACCTTTCTACCTGACAATATTTACATAAGATTTGGCACTAAGTTATTTTGACAAGTTGTGGGTATTCCGATGGGTACTAATTGCGCACCACTTGTGGCTGATTTGTTTTTGCTTTGTTATGAGAGAGACTTCGTGATGTCCTTTTCTGCCGAAAACCAGTCTGAAATCATTGAAGCTTTTAGCTCTACTTCTAGATATTTGGATGGTTTATTAAATTATTAAATATTAACAATACCTATTTCGATGGTTTGATCAGTCAAATTTACCCCCCCCCCCGAACTTCAGTTAAATAAAGCAAATTCTTCTGATACCGAGGCCCCGTTTTTGGATTTACATCTTTCTATTGAAGATGGGTTGTTTCGTGCAAATTTTATGATAAACGCGATGACTTTGATTTTGAGATTGAATTTTCCTTTTTTGGATGGTGTTGTTCCTCGTGCGCCTTTCTATGGCGTTTATATTTCGCAATTAATTCGATTTGCCAGAGTGTGTAGTCATATAACTGACTTCAACACTCGTAATAAATTGTTAACGGCTAAACTTCTTAATTAGGGTTATCGGTAACCATAAACTACGCAAAGCCTCATCACAATTTTATAGACATCATTCTGATTTAATTTCAAAATTCAATATAGGACTTATATCTCTTCTGCAACGAGGTCTATCGGAACCAGAATTTTATGGTGACTAAGTATATAAATTCAGAAAAATATATAACCGAATTTGACTTCAGCACCCAATTTCGTAAAATCATTCTTCGATATAAAAAGATTTGGTACAACATAAATGTTATACGAAAGACTGCATGTATGGTAGTTAACCCAATCACGGTTGACAACTAAGCTTCCCTCTTTAAATGCACGCCGGTGGGTCAGGCCTCAGATTCTATGACGGTTCCAGCGTAAAGGCTTATTGAGAATTAGAGAGATCTAATTCAAGGTAATGTTGGTTGGTGCCTGATGCTTTATCTCTGGTCGGCCCCATCGGAGTCTATCTGTTGGTTTTCTTTTGCTCCAGCATTTCAGTGGTTAATTGCTGTCGTGTCCTCACCGTTGTTTCATCTCTGTGGTTGTTTGATTATTTGTGTTCACGGAGATGTTGCACTGATGATTTAGGAGGCCTTCATGTTGACTGAACAAATTATTTGTCTTAATCGCGTCGGAAGTAAAGGCGAGGTGTGCGGCCACTTAAAATCGATTAAAGCCTCCCCCACCCCCACCCCAGTGGAATTCGTTTCCATTGACCGTTCCAAGGCGGTTCTTCTGTCGCGGTTTATTTTTGTTATGGTTTGTCTTGGGGTGTTTGTGTCCCTTATATTACTTTATTTTGGATAGCCCATTTGCCATTTTGTGGGAAAGTAACTGTCCTTTTGGCTTTCCGCTATTGATATTACCATTAGGTCTGTTGTTTCATGTTTGTGATTTTTTCCCTTTGGTGTCTCTGATGGGAGTTGTGGGTTGATTGTATCGATTCCTGCTCATTGCCTACAGTACTATTAAGGCGTAACTATACCAAATTTAGTGACACAGATGCCTTTCTGAAATATAATCTTCATCAGTGTGTCTCAACCCCAAAGTTCTGAAACCGAGACGGATGATGGACAAGACCCGGCAAACACAGCACATGCCCCTCCGAGCACACACCGACCGACGAAGCTTGTGAGACAGGTCAACTGGAGGCATCAGGCAAGAGACGCCCACCCGCGGACTTATAGGCGTCCCCCACCAAGCCAATATCAGCAAACATGGCCCACACTCCACGGAAGTCCCGTGCATCAGGAAGGAGATGTCCAAAGTAGCGAGACTTGCAAAATTTAAAAATATAACAAAAAGTGTAACCAAATACTACTATTTTATTAAGTAAATCATTTTCATGTAAAAAGTTAAAGATGTGTTTAAAAGCTATTCTTTCTTGTAGTTTGCCAACGTTCCTTAAGAGAGAAACAGGTCGAAATGTCGAAAGATCAGAAAATGTAAACCCCTTTAAACCCCAGTTTTACTGTATAAAAGTGGGCGTTAAGGGGGCAAAATTATATAGCCGTGATTTCGTGATTCGGAGAAACATTACGATAAGACATCCGTGTGATATAGTGCATTTTTTCATACCTCAGAAAAGGTAATTTTCTCATGAAAATTTATGATTTTTTTTCTTATATATACTCATAACATTGGTTTTGGGGGCTCGTTAAAACCGCCCCACTGAGGCGGTTCTAACGAGTACCCACAAACTATGTATTGGAGCAGAAATAAGGAAAATAATGTTTACCCCCGTAAACCCCAGTTTTCTCTATATAAAGAGGGGTTGGGGGGGGGGGAGGGGCGGGTTCTTCATTTCACGTGATGTTAGGGAAAGTTTCATGTAAACAGCTCAAACTGTTTATTTCAGGCTATCCTAACAGAGAAAAAAATGCGGCCAAAGCATAGAGGCATTTTGCGAAATATTCTCTTTTCCATTTTCAAATCACGTTAACAAGACCGCCCCCGCACATTGGGGCTTGACGAAATAGATGGGCTGCATGATGCTTCCACGCAGAGCTGAAACTGACCCATTCACGAGTACTGGTAAATCGCAAAGCGGTGCGAGTCGGACAGTCCATGCTGATAAACCTTATTTGTTTCATTGGGCGAGAGGGCTTGAGATGTCATTTCATCTCAATGTCGGGTAAAAAGTCCAACAAAATTGGAAGCAACGTCTCCAAAATGACCTATACAGTATTGACGGGGGCGTTAAACTTCAAATCAAACAAAACACGTTAACAGGTCCGTGAAATGAAGACCTCCTAAACCCCACTTTATATTGTAAAAACTGGGGTTTTACGGGAGTATACATTATTTTTCTTGTTTCTGCTCCAAGACATAGGTTGTGGGTACTCGTTAGAACCGCCTCACTGAGGCGGTTCTAACGAGCATCCCCACCCTATGTTTTGAGCATTTATAAGAAAAATATCAAGGATTTTTATAAGAAAAGCAGTCATTTTGGGGATGTGAAAAAATGCACGATTTCGCATGGGTGAGTCATCGTAATGATAATGATATGCTGTTGCTGGCCTTAGGTGTTAATAAGTATCAATTTTGTAAAATAAGTAACTAATTACAAATCTCCTAAATGTTCAGACGTATGATACATTAAGCACTTAACGCAAGTCCTTTCGGGCGATATCTTCCATCAAGCACTTAAAGAGTCCTTCAGGGTTTTTATTTCGAAAAGCAATATTAAGATGACGTGCAAATCTATCACGGCTTCTAAATGTCCACGTATGTAATAAGTATACAGCTGTTACGTACATATAATATATCACAGTTAAGTGGCAATCCATCAATATGTCAGGATAATTCCATCTGCTTCCACTGTCGTACGACGGATGTTTTTCAAACGCAATGTATACTCGACAATCACCTGATCGACAATCACCTGATTTATCTGCACAAAATCAGTACCGATGGGATGAGTGACCATCACTGTATATTGTGTTAACGTGTGTATATATTCTTAAAATTCACATACCTGTGCTTTCGTTTGAAATATCAGTTTTTAGGTGCATCAAAGATGGTTCGAAAACAAAACCATTATGCAAACACGCCTATACAAATAAATTGCCACCTTGATCGCCGAAAAAATGAAAATTTTGTGATGAAAAATTCGGATATTTTTCTTATTTCTGCGCCAAATATAGGTTGTGGGCACTCGTTAGAACCGCCTCATCGATGCGGTTCTAACGAGTACCCACAATCTATATGTTAGAGCAGAAATAAGAAAAATAAGGTATACCCCCGGAAACAAAAGTTTTACTATATAAAAGTGGGGTTCAAGGGGGTCAAAATTATATAGGCGTGTTTTCGGGATGCGGAAAATGCTTCTGAAATCAAGATTTGTATAAAAGCCCGCTGCAAGTTAGGATTCATTGTCAAAGATACACGTATGGGCTGTTTATTGGGACGAACAAATCCCATTGTCCAAAGTTTAAAGATGGTTAAAATGTAGTCCTGTCAGCAATTAGTCAAAGAAGCCCCATATTCAGGAAGAGCCAGAGACCCAGAGAGCGCCACAACTACAAGACGTAGCCCACTCCCGGCACCAAGAGAAAGAGGAAACATACACAAAAAAAACAAGAAAAAATTCGAGTGTTTACGAAACGGAGCAATCAGTCCTTTCTTCAACACATGGGATGATCAGTCCATTAGAATACACTAAACAACAACTCACAACAAATTCAAAGACCAGCAAAAGACCAACACCAAAACTACCACCTTAGAACGGTCAGCAGCCTATGTCACCGGGGGCTTAAAGATCTTTTACCGGTCGAATCTTCGCCCTAGGTTAGGGTGTTGTTCCCAACAATAAACATTGAATAATCGGGTTGCATAATGGTTTCCTAACTCAATCAATGCATCATCGCAGAGACATAAATCAAACTCAAACACTGAGATGAAGCAAAGATGAGGGCTGCTAGCCGATCCCCCTTACACTGTTGGCCAGTGCTAAATAAAAACATTAGCTAAACCACGATGGGGCCGGTGACAGACATAGAATCAGGCCTCAGTCCTCTTCTAACAAAGATTTATGCCGAAGCCGTCATTGAGTCTGAATTGAGTCTGCAGTTACCGAATCTAACATTAATAAGGCCACGTTCATTAGGGCTTATCCGGAAAATGCCAATTTAAAGTCTTGTTCATCTAGCCCGTCGAAATTTCATACAATTTGTGGATCTATAAAGCTATGAAATACTGAAAAAATTGAAGTTGACATCTTAGCCACTCAAAAGCATATTGAATATATAACGAAATGCTAAGTTGTACCTAGGTAGGTATAAATGAGCAATTGTATCATACAGTATTAAAAATGCATAAGATTCATATTCTTAACTAAATGTGTTGATATTTGGCAGCCATGTGCCTGGATGATACACCTACACAGATGCTGTTACAAGTACACTTTTATTTAAGAAATAGATCAGCTCTAACTGTGATTTGTTGAGTAATAAATCAAAGTTTGTAGGTCAGTTGTAAAGTAGATCAAATCACGAGCGCATAGCGCGCGTGATTTGTCTACTTACAACTGACCGAAAAGCTGTGATTTATTACTCAACAAGTAACAGACTAGAGCTGATCTATTTCGATTCTAACACGCTGAAAATCGGCAATAATGTTGTTGTTTCCTTCAAAATCTCACAGCCTTTCGCCATTGTTAGAAGAAATTCCGCTAAAATTATCGACTGAAACACATGCATTAATATCCTTTTCTAACGTTTTCGATGCGAGAATATGACGTTACACCGTCTAATGTCCAGAAAATCGACTAGTGACGTCATAAATTGGCAGTTTTTAATGAGGTCACTCGTCACGTCCTTTCTTGTCGTGATAACACAGTTATTTTCCATTGCCTATGTAGGCGCGCTGCGTTAGAATATTCAATATTGAGACTTACATTTTCTAAACCCATTACTAAAATACGCCTATACAAATACAGGGTAAATTTTACCGCCGAAAAAAAAATTTAAGATGAAAAATTGCGATATTTTTTTTATTTCTGCGCAAAACATGGATTGTGGGCACTCGTGATACAGTCTTTACAAAATCAAGATTTTATTAGTAACACAACGTATCATAAAGACAACATTTTCATCATCACGCTAACAAGTCCTTGAAATGAACAACCCCTTACACCCCACTTTATATAGAGAAAATAGGGGTATACGGGGTCTACATTATTTTCCTTATTTCTGCTCCTAGACATAGGTTGTGGGTACTCGTTAGAACCGCCTCACTGGGGCGGTTCTAACGAGCACCAAGAACCTATGTTTGCAGTATAAATGAGAAAAATATCACGGATTTTCATCAGAAAAGTAACAATTTTGGAGATGAGAAAAAATGCACTATGTCGCACGGGTGTGTTATCGTAATGTCACCATACAATAGATTATTAATAAACGCATTAAAAGCTGAGGTACAAGTATATATCCCACAGGAACAGGGGCATAAAATAGTTGCCTTATTTTGATCAAACTTCTAACAAAGCGCGCCTATATAGGCAATGGAAAATAACTGTGTTTTATTCTGCAACAAATCACGGCTTGGAAGAGCGTGACGAGTGACGTCATTAAAATTGCTAATTTATGACGTCAGTAGTCGATTTCCTTGACGTTGGACGGTGTAACGCCATTTTCTTGCATCGAAAACGTTAGCATCACGAAAACACGCCTATGTAATTTTGACCCCCTTGAACCCCACTTTTGTGTAGTAAAACTGGGGTTTCCGGGGGTATACCTTATTTTTCTTATTTCTGCTCTAAAATATAGATTGTGGGTACTCGTTAGAACCGCCTCGATGAGGCGGTGTTAACGTGTACCCACAATCTATATTTTGAGAAGAAATAAGAAAAATATCAAAATATTTCATCATAAAATTTTCATTTTTTCGGCGATAAAGATGACAATGTATTTGTATAGGCGTGTTTGCGTAATGAAAAGGATATAAATGCATGTGTCTCAGTCGATAATTTTTAGCGGAATTTCTTCTATAAATGGCGAAAAGTTGTGAGATTTTGAAGGAAACAACAGCATTATTGCCGATTTTCAGCGTGTTAGAATCGAAAAAGATCAGTTCTAGTTTGTGATTTGTTGAGTGATAAATCACAGTTTGTCGGTCAGTTGTAAGTAGACAAATCACGCGCTACGCGCTCGTGATTTGTCTACTTTACAACTCACCTCCAAAATGCGATTTATTACTCAACAAATCACAGTTAGAGCTGATCTATTTCTAAACTATAGATTGTGGGTACCACCTGTTCGGGTGGTTCTAAACGGAACACCACACTCTTTGTTAGTAGCAGAAAAAAAAAGAAACATACCATCACGTGAACATGTCCGTGAAATGAAGACCCCCTAAACACCACTTTATATAGAGAAAAATTGGGTTTATGGTGGTATACATTATTTTTCTTATTCTTGCTCCAAGACATAGGCTGTGGGTACTTGTTAGAACCGCCTCAATTAGGCGGTTCTAATGAGCACCCACAAACTATGTTTGCAGTATTTATTAGAAAAATATCACGGATTTTCATCAGAAAAATGGTCAGGGGTGTGTTATCGTAATGTCAAAGCGTTTCGTCGAATAAAAAAAAAAATAGAGCTTAATTTCGCTTGAGAGCATAATTGATGTGGTTCGCATAAGTACCCAAGTAAGTGTTTGGATTGAACATTACGATAATACACCCGCGCGACATAGTGCATTTTTCACACCTCCAAAATGGCTACTTTTCTGACGAAAAGCCGTGATATTTTTCTTATTTATACTGAGAAATAAGAAACAAGAGGCTCAATGAGCCTAAACCGCTCACCTGAGGAACTTAAGTTTTAACAATTCACAGACTTGACTACTAAATCTGCTTATAGAATCCAGCCCATTGACCCTTACAGGATATAAGTCATCATTATTGCATTGCATTCCAAGTTTGAGACTTCTAGCTTCTATAGTTCCTGAGAAATCTTTGACGAAAATTTAACATTGGTCAAAATGGAGAGAAAGAAGAATGAAAGAACAGATGAACAAATAAGCTGAGAAAGCCCAATGTCTCTTACACAAAATAAGTCATCATTATTCTATTGACTACCAAATTTTATGCTTCTAGCTTTTATAGTTCCTGAGAAATCTTTGATTAAAAATTTAACATTGGTCTATTATCACTATATGGAGAGAAAGAAGAATGAAGGAACAAATGAACCAGACTAGCTCCAAAACCTAATGCAGCCTTTCCCCTTGCCCAATGGTGCTACGAATAAAATTTAAACAAGATTGGTCGACTGCCTTCTGAGATATGCTTCATTGAAAGTGTGGACGACGGATGGACGGACGACAGACGACGGACTCCGGAGCCTTGGTATACTATCAGCTCACTGGAGCCTTTGGCTCAGGTGAGCTAAAAATTCAAGTCGCTATTTCTGTCACAACATTTTCCCTACGTTAAGTCTATGGGCAAATTATTTTGTCTCTCAAGGTCACGTAACTCCGAGGTCAATATTCCGATTCGGCCCAAAATCGAACTTAACCGAGATTTTATGCCTGTCCTCGTTACCTGCAAGTTTGAAGCTGATATGAATAAAAATAAAGTTGCTATCGTGGTCACAACGTATTTTTTATGCTCAAGGGCAGGTAACTCCAAGGCAAATATTCCGATTCGGCCCAAAATCGAATTTAACCGTGATTTTATGTCTGTCCTCGTAACCTGCAAGTTTGAAGCTGATCTGAAAAAAAAAATCTCAAGTCGCTATCGTAGTCGCAACATTTTCCCTAATTAAGTCTATGGGCAATTTTTTTGTCGCTCAAGGTCACGTAACTCCGAGGTCAATATTCCGATTCGGCCCAAAATTGAACTTAACCGATATTTTATGCCTGTCCTCGTTACCTGCAAGTTTGAAGCTGATATGAATAAAAATAAAGTTGCTATCGTGGTCACAACGTATTTTTTTATGCTCAAGGGCAGGTAACTCCAAGGCAAATAATCCGATTCGGCCCAAAATCGAACTTAACCGAGATTTTATGTCTGTCCTCGTTACCTGCAAGTTTGAAGCTGATCTGAAAAAAATTCAAGTCGCTATCGTAGTCACAACATTTTCCCTATGTAAAGTCTATGGGCAAATTTTTTGTCGCTCAAGGTCATGTAACTCCGAGGTCAATATTCCGATTCGAATTTAACTGAGATTTTATGCCTGTCCACGTTACCTGCAAGTTTGAAGCTGATCTGAATAAAAATAAAGTTGCTATCGTGGTCACAACGTATTTTTTATGCTCAAGGGCAGGTAACTCCAAGGCAAATAATCCGATTCGGCCCAAAATCTAACTCAACCGAGATTTTATGTCTTTCCTCGTTACCTGCAAGTTTGAAGCTGATCTGAAAAAAATTCAAGTCGCTATCGTAGTCACAATATTTTCCCTATGTTAAGTCTATGGGCAAATTTTTGTCGCTCAAGGTCACGTAACTCCGAGGTCAATATTCCGATTCGGCCCAAAATCGAACTTAACCGGGATTTTATGCCTGTCCTCGTTACCTGCAAGTTTGAAGCTGATCTGAATAAAAATAAAGTTGCTATCGTGGTCACAACGTATTTTTTCATGCTCAAGGGCAAGTAACTCCAAGGCAAATAATCCGATTCGGCCCAAAATCGAACTTAACCGTGATTTTATGTCTGTCCTCGTTACCTGCTAGTTTGAAGCTGATCTGGAAAAAAAAAATTAGTCGCTATCGTAGTCACAACATTTTCCCTATGTTAAGTCTATGGGCAAATTATTTGTCGCTCAAGGTCACGTAACTCCGAGGTCAATATTCCGATTCTGCCCAAAATCGAACTTAACCGAGATTTTATGCCTGTACTTATTATCTGCAAGAATGAAGTCGATCAGAAAAAAATTGACGGAGCTAGAGGGATGACAAGCTTTTTCCTATGTTAAGTCTATGGGAGCTATATGTTGCCATGGTAACCAGAGTTCCACTCAGATCTGCATGAAAACCTTATGCAGTCTTTCCACTTGCCCAATAATGTTACACATGAAATTTGATCAAAGTCGGCCAAGTAGTCTTCAAGATATACATATTTGAAATTCACATTAACCCTTATGCAAAAATGCACAAGGGCAGGTAACTCCTAAGTGTATGATCCGATTCTGCCAATTATCGAACTTGACCGAGATTTCATGGCTGTGCTGGTTATCTGTAAGAATGAAGCCAATCCGAACAAAATTGAAGCAGCTACAGTGATGACAACATTTTCCCCATGTTAAGTCGATAGGCAATTTTTCGGGCGCTCAAGGGGACGTAACTCTTGAGTGAATTATCTGATTCGGCCCAAAATCGAAATTGACCGGGATTTTATGCCTGTACTGGTTATCTGCAAGAATGAAGTCGATCAGAAAAAAATTGACGGAGCTAGAGTGATGACAAGCTTTTTCCTATGTGAAGTCTATGGGAGCTAGATGTTGCCATGGCAACTAGAGTTCCACTCAGATTTGCCTGAAAACCTAATGAAGCCTTTCCACTTGCCCAGTAATGCGACAAATGAAATTTGATCAAAGTTGGCCAAGTAGTCTTTACCATATACATTTTTGAAATTCCCATTAACCCTAATGCAAAAACACACAAGGGCAGGTAACTCCTAAGTGAATGATCCGATTCTGCCAGTTATCGAACTTGACCGAGATTTCATGGCTGTGCTGGTTATCTGCAAGAATAAAGCCAATCTGAAAATAATTGAAGCAGTTACGGTGATGACAACATTCTCCCCATGTTAAGTCAATAGGCAATTTTTTCAACGCTCAAGGGCACGTAACTCCTAAGTGAATAATCAGATTCAGTCCAAAATCGAACTTGATCGAGATTTCATGCCTGTCCTCGTTATCTGCAAGAATGAAGTCGATCAGAAAAAAAATTGACGGAGCTGGAGTGATGACAAGCTTTTTCCTATGTTAAGCCTATGGGAGCTCTTTGTTGCTGTGGCAACCAGAGTTCTCATCCGATCTGCACGAAAACCTAATACAGCCTTTCCCCCTACCTGATGATGGTTCATATGAAATTTGATCAAGGCCGGCCCATTGGTTCCAGAGATATATTTCGTTGAAAGTGTGGACGACGGACGACGGACGCCACCGGCTCGTGGTATACTAATACCTCACATGAGCCTTCGGCTCAGGTGAGCTAAAAATATGGAATACCCCCTTAAAGCCAAGTTTTCTCTATATCAGTGGGGTTTAGGGGGTGATCATTTCACGTACTTTGCTGAAGGCTTTATGGGAGGACATGGGGATGACAGGGTAAGCATTTTCTGAAAATCAAGTAGAATTTAACTCTATGATAAACAGGCTGACCTCACCGGTTTTCAAACTCATTCAAGCTTTTATTCCTGACTTGCTAAGAAGATCCAATCTAAACTGAAGTGGCTATGGTGATGACAAGTTCAAAAACAAGAGTTTCCAAACTCCTCCAAGCTTTCTGCCTTACTTCCTTGTTTGTAAGTTTCTTGAAGATCCGTTCAAAACTAAAGGGGCAGCAGTGATAACAATGTCGAAACTAGGCATTTTCAGCAATTAAAGGCACGTCACTCTATGATAAATGTGCCAACTTGGCCGGTATTCGAACTCACCTGAGGTTTTATTCCCAGCCACCTTACATGTAAGTTTCAGAAAGATCCGATCAGACTTGGCCAGTATTCAAACTCATCCACGATTTTATTCCCAGCCACCTCACATATAAGTTTCAGAAAGATCCGATCAAAACTGAAGGGGCTACGGTGATGACAAGGTCAAATTTTGGCAGTTTTAGCAATCAAAGGGGTTGTTACTCTAAAATAAATGAGCCGACTTGGCCAGTTTTCGAACTCATCCGAGGTTTCATCCCCAGCCACCTTACATATAAGTTTCAGAAAAATCTGATCAAAACTGAAGGGGCTACGGTAATGATTAGGTCAAAAATCAACATTTTCAGTCATCAAAGGGACAGAACTCTACGATAAATGGGCTGACTTGGCCTGTTTTCGAACTCATCCAAGATTTTATCCCCAGCCACCTTACAGAAAGATCCGATCAAAACTGAAGGGGCTATGGTGATGACAATGTCAAAAATCGGCATTTTCAGCAATCAAAGGGACGTAAATCAATGATAAATGGGCCAACTTGGCCGGTATTCAAACTCGTCCTAGGTTTTATCTCCAGTCACCTTACATATAGGTTTCAGAAAGATTCGATCAAAACTGAAGGGGCTACGGTGATGACAAGGTAAAAACTCGACATTTTCAGCCATCAAAGGGACATTACTATATAGTTAATGGGGCAACTTGGCCGGTTTTCGAACTCATCCGAGGTTTTATCCCCAGCCACCTTACATATAAGTTTCAGAAAGATCCGATCAAAACTGAAGTTGCTACAGTTTTGACAAGGTCAAAAATCAACATTTTCAGCAATCAAAGGGACCTAACTCTATGATAAATAGGTCAGTTTGCCGGTATGCGAACTCATCCGAGGCTTTATCCCCAGCCACCTTGCATATAAGTTTCAGAAAGATCTGATCAAAACTGAAAGGGCTACAGTGATGACAAGGTCAAAAATCGGCATTTTCAGCAATCAAAGGGACGTTACTCTGTGATAAATGGACCAACTTGGCTGGTTTTCGAACTCATCCGATTTTGTATCCCAAGCCACTTTACATATAAGTTTCAGAAAGATTCGATCAAAACTGAAAGGGCTACAGTGATAACAAGGTCAAAAATCAGTATTTTCAGCAATCAAAGGGACGTTTCTCTGTGATAAAAGGGCCGACTTGGTCGGTTTTCGAACTCATCCGAGATTTTATCCACAGCCACCTTACATATAAGTTTCAGAAAGATCCGATCAAAACTGAAGGGGCTACGGTGATGACAAGGTATAAAATTGGCATTTTCAGCAATCAAAGGGACGTAACTCAATGATTAATCGACGGACTTGGCCGGTTTTCGAACTCATCCGAGGTTTTATCCCCAGCCACATTACATATAAGTTTCAGAAAGATCCGATCAAAACTGAAGGGGCTACGGTGATGACAAGGTCGAAAATGGGCATTTTCAGCAATCAAAGGGACGTAACTCTATGATAAATGGGCCAACTTGGCCGGTATTCAAACTCCTCCTAGGTTTTATCTCCAGTCACCTTACATATAGGTTTCAGAAAGATCCGATCAAAACTGAAGGGGCTACGGTGATGACAAGGTAAAAAATCGACATTTTAAGCCATCAAAGGGACATTACTATATAGTTAATGGGGCAAGTTGGCCGGTTTTCGAACTCATCTGAGGTTTTATCCCCAGCCACCTTACATATAAGTTTCAGAAAGATCCGATCAAAACTGAAGGGGCTTCAGTGTTGACAAGGTCAAAAATCAACATTTTCAGCAATCAAAGGGACCTAACTCTATGATAAATAGGCCAGTTTGCCGGTATGCGAACTCATCCGAGGCTTTATCCCCAGCCACCTTGCATATAAGTTTCAGAAAGATCTGATCAAAACTGAAAGGGCTACGGTGATGACAAGGTAAAAAATCGGCATTTTCGGCAATCAAAGGGACGTTACTCTGTGATAAATGGACCAACTTGGCTGGTTTTCGAACTCATCCGATATTTTATCCCAAGCCACTTTACATATAAGTCTCAGAAAGATTCGATCAAAACTGAAAGGGCTACAGTGATGACAAGGTCAAAAATCAGCATTTTCAGCAATCAAAGGGACGTTACTCTATGATAAAAGGGCCGACTTGGTCGGTTTTCGAACTCATCCGAGATTTTATCCACAGCCACCTTACATATAAGTTTCAGAAAGATCCGATCAAAACTGAAGGGGCTACGGTGATGACAAGGTAAAAAATTGGCATTTTCAGCAATCAAAGGGACGTAACTCTATGAGAAATCGGCGGACTTGGCCGGTTTTCGAACTCATCCGAGGTTTTATCCCCAGCCACATTACATATAAGTTTCAGAAAGATCCGATAAAAACTGAAGGGGCTACGGTGATGACAAGGTCGAAAATGGGCATTTTCAGCAATCAAAGGGACGTAACTCTATGATAAATGGGCCAACTTGGCCGGTATTCAAACTCGTCCTAGGTTTTATCTCCAGTCACCTTACATATAGGTTTCAGAAAGATCCGATCAAAACTGAAGGGGCTACGGTGATGACAAGGTAAAAAATCGACATTTTCAGCCATCAAAGGGACATTACTATATAGTTAATGGGGCAACTTGGCCGGTTTTCGAACTCATCTGAGGTTTTATCCCCAGCCACCTTACATATAAGTTTCAGAAAGATCCGATCAAAACTGAAGGGGCTACAGTGTTGACAAGGTCAAAAATCAACATTTTCAGCAATCAAAGGGACCTAACTCTATGATAAATAGGCCAGTTTGCCGGTATGCGAACTCATCCGAGGCTTTATCCCCAGCCACCTTGCATATAAGATTCAGAAAGATCTGTTCAAAACTGAAAGGCTACGGTGATGAAAAGGTCAAAAATCGGCATTTTCAGCAATCAAAGGGACGTTACTCTGTGATAAATGGACCAATTTGGCTGGTTATCGAACTCATCCGAGATTTTATCCCCAGCCACTTTACATATAAGTTTCAGAAAGATTCGATCAAAACTGAAAGGGCTACAGTGATGACAAGGTCAAAAATTAGCATTTTCAGCAATCAAAGGGACGTTACTCTATGACAAAAGGGCCGACTTGGTCGGTTTTCGAACTCATCCGAGATTTTATCCACAGCCATCTTAAATATAAGTTTCAGAAAGAGCCGATCAAAACTGAAGGGGCTACGGTGATGACAAGGTAAACAAGAGGACAAAGCTAGCTTGGTCCTGTATCGCTCACCTGAGCTAACAGATTCAAAGTTTAAGGAAGTGCCAATCTTTACTGAAGGCTTTATGGGAGGACATGGTGATGACAGGGTAAGCATTTTGTGAAAAATCAAGTAGAATGTAACTCTATGATAAACAGGCTGACCTCACCGGTTTTCAAACTCATTCAAGCTTTTATTCCTGACTTGCTAAGAAGATCCAATCTAAACTGAAGTGGCTATGGTGATGACAAGTTCAAAAACAAGAGTTTTCAAACTCCTCCAAGCTTTCTGCCTGACTTCCTTGTTTGTAAGTTTCATGAAGATCCGTTCAAAACTAAAGGGGCAGCAGTGATGACAATGTCGAAAATAGGCATTTCCAGCAATCAAAGGCACATCACTCTATGATAAATGTGCCGACTTGGCCGGTATTCAAACTCACCTGAGGTTTTATTCCCAGCCACCTTACAAGTAAGTTTCAGAAAGATCCAATTAGACTTGGCCAGTATTCACTCTCATCCAAGATTTCATTCCCAGCCACCTCACATATGAGTTTCAGAAAGATCCGATCAAAACTGAAGGGGCTACGGTGATGACAAGGGCAAAATTTGGCATTTTTAGCAATCAAAGGGATGTTACTCTAAAATAAATGAGCCGACTTGGCCAGTTTTCGAACTCATCCGAGGTTTCATCCCCAGCCACCTTACATATAAGTTTCAGTAATATCCGATCAAAACTGAAGGGGCTACGGTAATGACAAGGTCAAAAATCAACATTTTCAGCCATCAAAGGGACATAACTCTACGATAAATGGGCTGACTTGGCCTGTTTTCGAACTCACCCAAGATTTTATCCCCAGCCACCTTACATATAAGTTTCAGAAAGATCCGATCAAAACTTAAGGGGCTATGGTGATGACAAGGTCAAAAATAGGCATTTTCAGCAATCAAAGGGACGTAAATCAATGATAAATGGGCCAACTTGTCCGGTATTCAAACTCATACTAGGTTTTATCTCCAGTCACCTTACATATAGGTTCAGAAAGATTCGATCAAAACTGAAGGGGCTACGGTGATGACAAGGTAAAAAATCGACAGTTTTAGCCATCAAAGGGACATAACTATAAAGTTAATGGGGCAACTTGGCCGGTTTTCGAACTCATCCGAGGTTTTATCCCCAGCCACCTTACATATAAGTTTCAGAAAGATCCGATCAAAACTGAAGGGGCTACAGTTTGACAAGTTCAAAAATCAACATTTTCAGCAATCAAAGGGACCTAACTCTATGATAAATAGGCCACCTTTGCCGGTATGCGAACTCATCCTAGGCTTTATCCCCAGCCACCTTGCATATAAGTTTCAGAAAGATCTGATCAAAACTGAAAGGGCTACGGTGATGACAAGGTAAATAAATCTATGATAAATGGGCCAATTGGCCGGTATTCGAACTCATCCTAGGTTTTATCTCCAGTCACCTTACATATAGGTTTCTGATAGATTCGATCAAAACTGAAGGGGCTACGGTGATGACAAGGTAAAAAATCGACATTTTCAGCCATCAAAGGGACATAACTATATAGTAAATTGGGCAACATGGCCGGTATTCGAACTCATCCGAGTTTTTATCCCCAGCCACCTTACATATAAGTTTCAGAAAGATCCGATCAAAACTGAAGGGGCTACAGTTTGACAAGTTCAAAAATCAACATTTTCAGCAATCAAAGGGACCTAACTCTATGATAAATAGGCCACCTTTGCCGGTATGCGAACTCATCCGAGGTTTTATCCCCAGCCACCTGCATATAAGTTTCAGAAAGATCCGATCAAAACTTAAGGGGCTATGGTGATGACAAGGTCAAAAATAGGCATTTTCAGCAATCAAAGGGACGTAAATCAATGATAAATGGGCCAACTTGTCCGGTATTCAAACTCATCCTAGGTTTTATCTCCAGTCACCTTACATATAGGTTCAGAAAGATTCGATCGAAACTGAAGGGGCTACGGTGATGACAAGGCAAAAAATCGACATTTTTAGCCATCAAAGGGACATAACTATAAAGTTAATGGGGCAACTTGGCCGGTTTTCGAACTCATCCGAGGTTTTATCCCCAGTCACCTTACATATAAGTTTCAGAAAGATCCGATCAAAACTGAAGGGGCTACAGTTTGACAAGTTCAAAAATCAACATTTTCAGCAATCAAAGGGACCTAACTCTATGATAAATAGGCCACCTTTGCCGGTAAGCGAACTCATCCTAGGCTTTATCCCCAGCCATCTTGCATATAAGTTTCAGAAAGATCCGATCAAAACTGAAAGGGCTACGGTGATGACAAGGTAAAAAAATCTATAATAAATGGGCCAATTGGCCGGTATTCGAACTCATCCTAGGTTTTATCTCCAGTCACCTTAAATATAGGTTTCAGAAAGATTCGATCATAACTGAAGGGGCTACAGTGATGACAAGGTAAAAAATCGACATTTTCAGCCATCAAAGGGACATAACTATATAGTAAATTGGGCAACATGGCCGGTATTCGAACTCATCCGAGTTTTTATCCCAAGCCACCTTACATATAAGTTTCAGAAAGATCCGATCAAAACTGAAGGGGCTTCAGTGATGACAAGGTTAAAAAATCAACATTTTCAGCAATCAAAGGGACGTAACTCTATGATAAATCGGCGGACTTGGCCGGTTTTCGAACTCATCCGAGGTTTTATCCCCAGCCACCTTGCATATAAGTTTCAGAAAGATCCGATCAAAACTGCAAGGGCTACGGTGATGACAAGGTCAAAAATTGGCATTTTCAGCAATCAAAGGGATGTTACTCTGTGATAAATGGACCAACTTGGCTGGTTTTCGAACTCATCCGAGATTTTATACCCAGCCACTTTACATTTAAGTTTCAGAAAGATTCGATCAAAACTGAAAGGGCTACAGTGATGACAAGGTAAAAAATCAGCATTTTCAGCAATCAAAGGGACGTTACTCTATGATAAATGGGCCGACTTGGTCGGTTTTCGAACTCATCCGAGATTTTATCCCCAACCACCTTACATATAAGTTTCAGAAAGATCCGATCAAAACTGAAGGGACTACGGTGATGACAAGGTCAAAAATCGGCATTTTCAGCAATCAAAGGGACGTAACTCTATGATAAATCGGCGGACTTGGCCGGTTTTCGAACTCATCCGAGGTTCTATTCCCAGCCACCTTACATATAAGTTTCAGAAAGATCTGATCAAAACTGAAGGGGCTACGGTGATGACAATGTCGAAAATGGGCATTTTTAGCATTAAAGGGACGTAACTCTATGATAAATGGGCCGACTTTGCCGGTTTTCGAACTCATCCAAGTTTTTATCACCAGTCACCTTACATATAAGTTTCAGAATGATCCGATCAAAACTGAAGGCGCTACGGTGATGACAAGGTCAAAAATCAACATTTTCAGCCATCAAAGGGACATAACTCTACGATAAATGGGCTGACTTGGCCTGTTTTCGAACTCACCCAAGATTTTATCCCCAGCCACCTTACATATAAGTTTCAGAAAGATCCGATCAAAACTTAAGGGGCTATGGTGATGACAAGGTCAAAAATAGGCATTTTCAGCAATCAAAGGGACGTAAATCAATGATAAATGGGCCAACTTGTCCGGTATTCAAACTCATCCTAGGTTTTATCTCCAGTCACCTTACATATAAGTTTCAGAAAGATTCGATCAAAACTGAAGGGGCTACGGTGATGACAAGGTAAAAAATCGACAGTTTTAGCCATCAAAGGGACATAACTATAAAGTTAATGGGGCAACTTGGCCGGTTTTCGAACTCATCCGAGGTTTTATCCCCAGCCACCTTACATATAAGTTTCAGAAAGATCCGATCAAAACTGCAAGGGCTACGGTGATGACAAGGTCAAAAATTGGCATTTTCAGCAATCAAAGGGATGTTACTCTGTGATAAATGGACCAACTTGGCTGGTTTTCGAACTCATCCGAGATTTTATACCCAGCCACTTTACATTTAAGTTTCAGAAAGATTCGATCAAAACTGAAAGGGCTACAGTGATGACAAGGTAAAAAATCAGCATTTTCAGCAATCAAAGGGACGTTACTCTATGATAAATGGGCCGACTTGGTCGGTTTTCGAACTCATCCGAGATTTTATCCCCAACCACCTTACATATAAGTTTCAGAAAGATCCGATCAAAACTGAAGGGACTACGGTGATGACAAGGTCAAAAATCGGCATTTTCAGCAATCAAAGGGACGTAACTCTATGATAAATCGGCGGACTTGGCCGGTTTTCGAACTCATCCGAGGTTCTATTCCCAGCCACCTTACATATAAGTTTCAGAAAGATCTGATCAAAACTGAAGGGGCTACGGTGATGACAATGTCGAAAATGGGCATTTTTAGCATTAAAGGGACGTAACTCTATGATAAATGGGCCGACTTTGCCGGTTTTCGAACTCATCCAAGTTTTTATCACCAGTCACCTTACATATAAGTTTCAGAATGATCCGATCAAAACTGAAGGCGCTACGGTGATGACAAGGTCAAAAATCAACATTTTCAGCCATCAAAGGGACATAACTCTACGATAAATGGGCTGACTTGGCCTGTTTTCGAACTCACCCAAGATTTTATCCCCAGCCACCTTACATATAAGTTTCAGAAAGATCCGATCAAAACTTAAGGGGCTATGGTGATGACAAGGTCAAAAATAGGCATTTTCAGCAATCAAAGGGACGTAAATCAATGATAAATGGGCCAACTTGTCCGGTATTCAAACTCATCCTAGGTTTTATCTCCAGTCACCTTACATATAAGTTTCAGAAAGATTCGATCAAAACTGAAGGGGCTACGGTGATGACAAGGTAAAAAATCGACAGTTTTAGCCATCAAAGGGACATAACTATAAAGTTAATGGGGCAACTTGGCCGGTTTTCGAACTCATCCGAGGTTTTATCCCCAGCCACCTTACATATAAGTTTCAGAAAGATCCGATCAAAACTGAAGGGGCTACAGTTTGA
The DNA here is from genome assembly GCA_963580285.1 of Lucinisca nassula. Classification (NCBI taxonomy): domain Eukaryota; kingdom Metazoa; phylum Mollusca; class Bivalvia; order Lucinida; family Lucinidae; genus Lucinisca; species Lucinisca nassula. The sequence goes on from OY757021.1 coordinate 50,871,159, forward strand.
CAAGTTCAAAAATCAACATTTTCAGCAATCAAAGGGACCTAACTCTATGATAAATAGGCCACCTTTGCCGGTATGCGAACTCATCCTAGGCTTTATCCCCAGCCACCTTGCATATAAGTTTCAGAAAGATCTGATCAAAACTGAAAGGGCTACGGTGATGACAAGGTAAATAAATCTATGATAAATGGGCCAATTGGCCGGTATTCGAACTCATCCTAGGTTTTATCTCCAGTCACCTTACATATAGGTTTCTGATAGATTCGATCAAAACTGAAGGGGCTACGGTGATGACAAGGTAAAAAATCGACATTTTCAGCCATCAAAGGGACATAACTATATAGTAAATTGGGCAACATGGCCGGTATTCGAACTCATCCGAGTTTTTATCCCCAGCCACCTTACATATAAGTTTCAGAAAGATCCGATCAAAACTGAAGGGGCTACAGTTTGACAAGTTCAAAAATCAACATTTTCAGCAATCAAAGGGACCTAACTCTATGATAAATAGGCCACCTTTGCCGGTATGCGAACTCATCCGAGGTTTTATCCCCAGCCACCTGCATATAAGTTTCAGAAAGATCCGATCAAAACTTAAGGGGCTATGGTGATGACAAGGTCAAAAATAGGCATTTTCAGCAATCAAAGGGACGTAAATCAATGATAAATGGGCCAACTTGTCCGGTATTCAAACTCATCCTAGGTTTTATCTCCAGTCACCTTACATATAGGTTCAGAAAGATTCGATCGAAACTGAAGGGGCTACGGTGATGACAAGGCAAAAAATCGACATTTTTAGCCATCAAAGGGACATAACTATAAAGTTAATGGGGCAACTTGGCCGGTTTTCGAACTCATCCGAGGTTTTATCCCCAGTCACCTTACATATAAGTTTCAGAAAGATCCGATCAAAACTGAAGGGGCTACAGTTTGACAAGTTCAAAAATCAACATTTTCAGCAATCAAAGGGACCTAACTCTATGATAAATAGGCCACCTTTGCCGGTAAGCGAACTCATCCTAGGCTTTATCCCCAGCCATCTTGCATATAAGTTTCAGAAAGATCCGATCAAAACTGAAAGGGCTACGGTGATGACAAGGTAAAAAAATCTATGATAAATGGGCCAATTTGCCGGTATTCGAACTCATCCTAGGTTTTATCTCCAGTCACCTTAAATATAGGTTTCAGAAAGATTCGATCATAACTGAAGGGGCTACAGTGATGACAAGGTAAAAAATCGACATTTTCAGCCATCAAAGGGACATAACTATATAGTAAATTGGGCAACATGGCCGGTATTCGAACTCATCCGAGTTTTTATCCCAAGCCACCTTACATATAAGTTTCAGAAAGATCCGATCAAAACTGAAGGGGCTTCAGTGATGACAAGGTTAAAAAATCAACATTTTCAGCAATCAAAGGGACGTAACTCTATGATACATAACGATAACATATCCGTGCGATATAGTTTATTTTTTTACATCTCCAAAATGGCTACTTTTCCGATGAAAATATGCGATATTTTTGTTCTTTTAACTGCAAACATAGGTTGTGGGTGCTCGTTAGAACCGCCTCAATGAGGCGGTTCTAACGAGTACCCACAACCTATGTCTTGGAGCAGAAATAAGAAAAATAATGTATACCCCCGTAAACCCCAGTTTTCACTATATAAAGTGGGGTATAGTGGGGTGTTCATTTCACGGACTTGGTCACGTGATGAAATCGGCGGACTTGGCCGGTTTTCGAACTCATCCGAGGTTTTATCCCCAGCCACCTTGCATATAAGTTGGCATAAGTTGGCATTTTCAGCAATCAAAGGGATGTTACTCTGTGATAAATGGACCAACTTGGCTGGTTTTCGAACTCATCCGAGATTTTATACCCAGCCACTTTACATTTAAGTTTCAGAAAGATTCGATCAAAACTGAAAGGGCTACAGTGATGACAAGGTAAAAAATCAGCATTTTCAGCAATCAAAGGGACGTTACTCTATGATAAATGGGCCGACTTGGTCGGTTTTCGAACTCATCCGAGATTTTATCCCCAACCACCTTACATATAAGTTTCAGAAAGATCCGATCAAAACTGAAGGGACTACGGTGATGACAAGGTCAAAAATCGGCATTTTCAGCAATCAAAGGGACGTAACTCTATGATAAATCGGCGGACTTGGCCGGTTTTCGAACTCATCCGAGGTTCTATTCCCAGCCACCTTACATATAAGTTTCAGAAAGATCTGATCAAAACTGAAGGGGCTACGGTGATGACAATGTCGAAAATGGGCATTTTTAGCATTAAAGGGACGTAACTCTATGATAAATGGGCCGACTTTGCCGGTTTTCGAACTCATCCAAGTTTTTATCACCAGTCACCTTACATATAAGTTTCAGAATGATCCGATCAAAACTGAAGGCGCTACGGTGATGACAAGGTCAAAAATCAACATTTTCAGCCATCAAAGGGACATAACTCTACGATAAATGGGCTGACTTGGCCTGTTTTCGAACTCACCCAAGATTTTATCCCCAGCCACCTTACATATAAGTTTCAGAAAGATCCGATCAAAACTTAAGGGGCTATGGTGATGACAAGGTCAAAAATAGGCATTTTCAGCAATCAAAGGGACGTAAATCAATGATAAATGGGCCAACTTGTCCGGTATTCAAACTCATCCTAGGTTTTATCTCCAGTCACCTTACATATAAGTTTCAGAAAGATTCGATCAAAACTGAAGGGGCTACGGTGATGACAAGGTAAAAAATCGACAGTTTTAGCCATCAAAGGGACATAACTATAAAGTTAATGGGGCAACTTGGCCGGTTTTCGAACTCATCCGAGGTTTTATCCCCAGCCACCTTACATATAAGTTTCAGAAAGATCCGATCAAAACTGAAGGGGCTACAGTTTGACAAGTTCAAAAATCAACATTTTCAGCAATCAAAGGGACCTAACTCTATGATAAATAGGCCACCTTTGCCGGTATGCGAACTCATCCTAGGCTTTATCCCCAGCCACCTTGCATATAAGTTTCAGAAAGATCTGATCAAAACTGAAAGGGCTACGGTGATGACAAGGTAAATAAATCTATGATAAATGGGCCAATTGGCCGGTATTCGAACTCATCCTAGGTTTTATCTCCAGTCACCTTACATATAGGTTTCTGATAGATTCGATCAAAACTGAAGGGGCTACGGTGATGACAAGGTAAAAAATCGACATTTTCAGCCATCAAAGGGACATAACTATATAGTAAATTGGGCAACATGGCCGGTATTCGAACTCATCCGAGTTTTTATCCCCAGCCACCTTACATATAAGTTTCAGAAAGATCCGATCAAAACTGAAGGGGCTACAGTTTGACAAGTTCAAAAATCAACATTTTCAGCAATCAAAGGGACCTAACTCTATGATAAATAGGCCACCTTTGCCGGTATGCGAACTCATCCGAGGTTTTATCCCCAGCCACCTGCATATAAGTTTCAGAAAGATCCGATCAAAACTTAAGGGGCTATGGTGATGACAAGGTCAAAAATAGGCATTTTCAGCAATCAAAGGGACGTAAATCAATGATAAATGGGCCAACTTGTCCGGTATTCAAACTCATCCTAGGTTTTATCTCCAGTCACCTTACATATAGGTTCAGAAAGATTCGATCGAAACTGAAGGGGCTACGGTGATGACAAGGCAAAAAATCGACATTTTTAGCCATCAAAGGGACATAACTATAAAGTTAATGGGGCAACTTGGCCGGTTTTCGAACTCATCCGAGGTTTTATCCCCAGTCACCTTACATATAAGTTTCAGAAAGATCCGATCAAAACTGAAGGGGCTACAGTTTGACAAGTTCAAAAATCAACATTTTCAGCAATCAAAGGGACCTAACTCTATGATAAATAGGCCACCTTTGCCGGTAAGCGAACTCATCCTAGGCTTTATCCCCAGCCATCTTGCATATAAGTTTCAGAAAGATCCGATCAAAACTGAAAGGGCTACGGTGATGACAAGGTAAAAAAATCTATGATAAATGGGCCAATTTGCCGGTATTCGAACTCATCCTAGGTTTTATCTCCAGTCACCTTAAATATAGGTTTCAGAAAGATTCGATCATAACTGAAGGGGCTACAGTGATGACAAGGTAAAAAATCGACATTTTCAGCCATCAAAGGGACATAACTATATAGTAAATTGGGCAACATGGCCGGTATTCGAACTCATCCGAGTTTTTATCCCAAGCCACCTTACATATAAGTTTCAGAAAGATCCGATCAAAACTGAAGGGGCTTCAGTGATGACAAGGTTAAAAAATCAACATTTTCAGCAATCAAAGGGACGTAACTCTATGATACATAACGATAACATATCCGTGCGATATAGTTTATTTTTTTACATCTCCAAAATGGCTACTTTTCCGATGAAAATATGCGATATTTTTGTTCTTTTAACTGCAAACATAGGTTGTGGGTGCTCGTTAGAACCGCCTCAATGAGGCGGTTCTAACGAGTACCCACAACCTATGTCTTGGAGCAGAAATAAGAAAAATAATGTATACCCCCGTAAACCCCAGTTTTCACTATATAAAGTGGGGTATAGTGGGGTGTTCATTTCACGGACTTGGTCACGTGATGAAATCGGCGGACTTGGCCGGTTTTCGAACTCATCCGAGGTTTTATCCCCAGCCACCTTGCATATAAGTTGGCATAAGTTGGCATTTTCAGCAATCAAAGGGATGTTACTCTGTGATAAATGGACCAACTTGGCTGGTTTTCGAACTCATCCGAGATTTTATACCCAGCCACTTTACATTTAAGTTTCAGAAAGATTCGATCAAAACTGAAAGGGCTACAGTGATGACAAGGTAAAAAATCAGCATTTTCAGCAATCAAAGGGACGTTACTCTATGATAAATGGGCCGACTTGGTCGGTTTTCGAACTCATCCGAGATTTTATCCCCAACCACCTTACATATAAGTTTCAGAAAGATCCGATCAAAACTGAAGGGACTACGGTGATGACAAGGTCAAAAATCGGCATTTTCAGCAATCAAAGGGACGTAACTCTATGATAAATCGGCGGACTTGGCCGGTTTTCGAACTCATCCGAGGTTCTATTCCCAGCCACCTTACATATAAGTTTCAGAAAGATCTGATCAAAACTGAAGGGGCTACGGTGATGACAAGGTCGAAAATGGGCATTTTCAGCATTAAAGGGACGTAACTCTATGATAAATGGGCCGACTTTGCCGGTTTTCGAACTCATCCAAGTTTTTATCACCAGTCACCTTACATATAAGTTTCAGAATGATCCGATCAAAACTGAAGGCGCTACGGTGATGACAAGCAGTTTCCCATATAAGTCTATGGGACCTTGTGGTTGCCATAGGAACCAAAGTTTTAGAGCGATTTCAAAAAAAAGTTTATGTCATCCATCACGTGAACAAGTCCGTGAAATGAAGACCCCCTTAAACCCCAGTTTATATAGAGAAAACTGGGGTTTACGGGGGTCTTTATTATTTTTCTTATTTCTGCTCCAAGACATAGGTTGTGGGTACTCGTTAGAACCGCCTCAATGAGGCGGTTCTAACGAGCACACGCAACCTAGATTATGAGCATTTATAAGAAAAATGTCAAGGATTTTCATCAGAAAAGTAGCCATTTTGGAGGTGTGAAAAATGCACTATATCGTACGGGTGAGTTATCGTAATGAATGCCCCACCAGAGGCATGCTACAGATGAGAAATGATTGAGATCAGCCTGCAGGATACAGAGATATATCTGCTCAAAAGTGTGGACGGACGGACGACGGACGGACGGACGACGGAAGACCCACTTTACTATAAGCTCCCCTGGAGCCTTCGGCCCAGGTGAGCTAAAAAGTCTAAGCTGACGCAACAAACTGAATCACATTTCGAACTGTGGCACTAGGTATAGTAGTCGCATATAAGATTGACTAGGCGGAGCTATCGTTTTTTCCTTCCTTAAGAATATTCCTTTAACAAAAAAGTAAACCCAGTCACCGAATTGTGTGAATTCAACTGTAACACAAGCATTGATGTGGCATATATGACCATTTCGTCCGCTTGTAGAAAGCGTGCGAAAGGCACTCTACCGAATCTTCTGGTGGACTCAGCGAATTTGACATATATTGACAACACCTGAATAGCTCCGCCTAGTCTATTTTATCTGCGACTACTATATATCCTCCAGATATTTGGAGGAACATCACGACAACACGTCTATATACTTTTGACCCCTTGAATCCCACTTTTATATTGTAAAACTGGGGTTTACAGGGGTAAACCTTATTTTTCTTATTTCTGCTCTAAAATATAGGTTGTTGGTACTCGTTAGAACCGCCTCCTAACGAGTACCCACAACTTATATTTTGAGCAGATAAAAGAACAATATCACAATTTTTCATCTTAAAATTTCAGTTATTCCGGCGGTAAAGTTTACAATTAATTTGAATAAGCGTGTTTTCGTAACGAATTGATGTTAGCATTCTTGGTTTTCATTTCTTGTCTTGATTATTTATGTTCTATAAAAGGGTTATCCTTTGGAAGCAAGGAATACACCACAAAACTGGAAAATATGCAGTGTACATGATTTCTGGACCAGACTAACTTGTTTCGGCCAATTAGGCCTCATCAGTGACCCTCAAAATATTTTCAAAATTCCACAATGGAATCAATGATCCCAAAGGACAAAAAAATATACTACACTATGATGTAGGACAGGGAGACTAAAATAACTACACTATGATGTAGGGCAGAGAGACTTTTTACGACCGCCACACATTCCAACACATTAGCTGTAGTGACGTTAAATATGTTATATAAAAGGGTTATCCTTTGGAAGCAAGGCATACACCACAAAACTGGAAAATATGGAGTGTACATGTTTCTGGACCAGACTAGCTAGTTTCGGCCAATTAGGCATCATGTTCCTTTTATTGTTTGTTTGATTGATTGTTTGCTTTCTTTCTCAGGCTGAAACTGCTGCAGAAAATGGTAAAACAAAAGAAGTTGAAGTCAAAGGCTCCTATGCTAACTGGATAGCTTTAACAACCGTTATTTTATGTGTTGTTGCATTTTCTTTTGTGTTTTTATGTGCAACCTACAATAGGCGGTTTTGGGACTCCGACAATTCAGTGTATTATCCAGGATGACTATCAGATTTATGAGAAACTGTTTACAGAAGGACCCGCAGTTATTATTATACTCAAAACCCCACATATATGAGTATAAAAAATATATACTCATATTGTTTATTTTATGACCCTTTCAAGATTATTGCGCCTATACTGAGCCGGTCGTTCAGAGGCTGTAAAAAACTGAGTAAGCGGAGACAAACCGCCGGACCTTCCATTGCAGAACTTGGTTTCTGGCACACCAGACAATGAAATCCGCGCTTTTACCCTTGGATAGAAATTTATGTTCTGACCCTGGAACGACCCAAAATCGATTATAATCGCGTGTTTGATAAATGCACTGGTTGGTTACGACATCGAATGCGCCGTCGTTAAGGTTGGCGTCACATCTCGTTACGTGACGTTACTATACATTCCTGCAGTGTCATCACAATATGGCGGACGTCGGTAACCGAAGTGACTGCAGCATTTAATAGAAGTGGAGGCAATGATCAGGAATCGATAAAATCAACCCAAAGCTCCCATCAGAGACACCAAAGGGAAAGAAACACAAACATGAAACAACATACCCTAATGGAAATATCAATAGCGTAAAGCCAAAATGACAGTTACTTTCCCACAAAATGGTCAATAGGCTATCCAAAATAAAATAATATAAGCGACACAAACACCAAAAGACAAACCATAACAAAAATAAACCGCGACGGAAGAACCCCCTTGGAACGGTCAGCGGAAACGAATTCCACTAGGGGGCTTAAATCGATTTTACGTGGCCACAATCCTCGCCCTTACTTCCGTCGCGATTTAGACAAATAATTTGTTCAGTCCGCATGAAGGCCTCCTAACGCTAAGAAATGGAAGGTATGCAAGAAAAGTAATCCAATATGGATGTGAGGAATGGATAGAAAAATCCGTCCCTCGGGATCACTGTCCGGCATCACTCGGCAAGCCTCATGATGCCGGACAGTGTCCCTCGGGACGGATTTGTTCCATCCACCCCTCACAACCATATAAGATTCTTATAGTCTCACATGTGACCACAGTGAAGCACGAACCCATAGCGATGAGGAACTCAACGTTTAAAAGTGTGTTCCACTAACTGCATGTTAGAAATGATACGTCTAGACATTCTGGCTGGCTGAACATTCGTATTTGTTATTTTGGCTACTTGAATTTTTATACAGGGTTATTTCATTTAATGGTCAATTTCGGCGACTATAAAAATAAGTGGACTTTACGTTAATTTGCTTACGAAAGTATTTGGTAACTTAAGATGATCAATTTCGGAATTATAAACAGCGAATAAGAAAAAAGGAAACCAACATTTTCTATTTCCTTATTCGATTTTCCATTTCATAGAACTTTGCGACTTTGTGGAAGCAACAGACAGCTCAACCTGTTTCTTCAAACCCCGATGGGAGGGGGGCGAAGAACATTTGTGTATAGCACATTCATGATCATTTGTGCTAAGCATAATGGTATATGTTTCGAAATTAAGGAAGTATCAATTGCGAATAAGGAAACGGAATTAAGTCAACGTGTCCTTATTCTCTTTCCATTATTCATTTTTTCCTTATTCCTTTTTTCTTATTTATTTTGGCTACTTGAATTTTTTATGAAAGGTCATGTCAGTTAAGGTCCAATTTCGGCCCCTATCCGAACGCGAGTATGTCGATTTTACGTCAGTTTGCTAACAAAAAGACTTGGTAACTCAAGTTGATCAGTTTCGGAATTACAAACAGCGAATAAGTAAACAAGAAATAAACAAACATTTCTTTTTTCCTTATCCGATTTTTTGTTGTTTTCAGAAGGCAAGCACAGATTTTCTCATAAAGTGGCACAGGTATTGGTTTTCTTTCGGTTTGGTACTACGGCCTTTTAATCTACGCCCGTGCCACTTTATGAGAAGAGCTGATTATTTCGCTCATTTCGAGACGATACTTAATAGAAGTGGGCGAAAACCGGAGTACCCGGAGAACAAAATACCACCTGACCTTCTGTTTTTGAACTTGGCGTCTTAAACGTGACCCTAGCCAGGCTCGGCCCACAGTGATGAGAAACCTAATGGTTAAGTCCGCGCTCTGACTCATTAGGCCACGTAGGCCCGTTGAACAGATGTAGTTGATATGCTGCGTGCGCAACCTTAGGTATGCTACGTGCAAGCTGGTGACAAAGTCATATATCATAGCGTTGTCTCTGGTCGGGCCCATCGGAGTCTAACTGTTGGTTTTCTTTTGCTCCAGCATTTCAGTGGTTTCTTGCTGTCGAGTCCTCACCGTTGTCTCACCTCTGTGGTTCTTTTATTTTTTGTGTTCACGGATATGTTCCACTGATAAGTTGAGAGGCATTCATGCGGACTGAACAAATTATTTGTCTAAATTGCGACGGAAGTAAGGGCGAGGATTGTGGCCACGTAAAATCGATTTAAGCCCCCAAGAGGAAATCATTCCACTGACCGTTCCAAGGCGGTTCTTCTGTTGCGGTTTATTTATGGTGTTGTTTGTTACTTACTGTGTGTATCACTTGTGTCTTTTTGTTTTGGATGTCCTTATGGCCTTCCTTTGTTTAGGTTTCCATTATGGTCTGGTCGCTTAATGTTTGTGTTTCTTTCCCTTCGGTGTCTTTGAAGGGTGGAGTAAGTTAATTGTATCGATTAATGATCTTTGTTTTACTTCTACTTTGCTCTGATCTGAGGAATATCGCAATAAAATGTCAAAGGTGGCAAACCCGAACAAGGTGTAGACTCAACCCATTTTATGTGGCCTTAATGTCAAATTATTGTCTGTGGACAAAAAGCAAGACTTGAGTTAATGCGAACAATGAAAATTGCTGGTCGACTGTGCGTAAGCCACTTCGCTGTTGACATGCCATTCGGTATTTTTGCACTGCTTAGGCACATGTAACAGGATACGAAGAAATAAAAACACACAAAAAACACCGTATATACATTATATAAAGCTTTCTTTTCCCAGCCATTGTATCATCAACCGTCTGTAAACTGCAAATAACGGACCTTTAACGTATGTATTCTTATGTTCAAATTTGAACCGAACATATTTCTAATGTTCGTATTCATGTTGTTTGTTTTTTGTGGGGAAGGTGCGTAGGTGAGGAATGGGGTGCGGGACTTTCACAGCTGTCCCAAAATTTAATGTGGTTATGTTTATTAAATAGCTGTGCTTCAAAGTACGTGCGGCAAGTAATGGCCGGTAGATTGTTCTATGTATTATGAGAATCTTTCATGAAACAGGCATTTCAAATAAATCTATAAAAGGGTTATCCTTTGGAAGCAAGGAATACACCACAGAAGTGAAAACTATGGAGTGTACATGTTTTCTGGGCCAGACTAGCTAGTTTCGGCCAATTAGGCCTCATCAGTGACCCTCAGATATTTTCAAAATTCAAACCTGAGGCATGGCCAGGCTAGTGGGAATCAATGCTAAGCCGAGATTCCATTCGACCAGGAATCCCGATGGTTGGGAAAGCCTTTATTGAATCCATTGGAATAAAAGATTCTATTTTCTCGCATACCACATTTTTGTTTTCATTTCAATTTAATATTCCTTATTTTAACCTCAAAGAAGGGAAACCTGCAAGGGATATGCTGGTTTTAGTTTTAATTTGTTGTGCGAAACAGATACAACATAGAATCTGGTTCACACAACTTGATATTAAAAATACAAATAGAAAAATAATAAAACAGAAAAGAAAACCGAAAAGCATCCTATCTTGATTGCACAACTTAATATTTTGAACATCATGTTGTCGCTCACTTTTTGGTTTAACTGCCCAGTCATCACTATTTATGTCTGCAACCGTCTGATCATCAGTTAGATGGTAAATCCGACAGAGCTATCGAGACAGGACTAACTGGTATTGGTTGAATTCTGGGTTTGGTACGAAAGTAAGACATCTGTAGCGTACATTAATTAAACGACTGGTGGATCGGGCGTCTCTGAGTGTAGGTTAGATATGGACTTAAACAGATCCGCTAGCCTAGAAATTGACAGCGCAAAAAGCAGTTTTTACACATTTGTATCGCGTAAAATACGCACATGCTCTTAACGCGTTTCGGTTGCGACTTCCATTTTAGTCAGTCAATTTCCTTTCAAAAACGCGTTTCTGCGCATAAATTGCGATTGTAGATCAACCAATCGCATCGTCGTGTAGAAACAATCACACCCCCAACCCCCCGCGGACAAAATCCCCCCTCGGACATAATCCCTCTTTTTACAAAGGCGGACAAAATCCCCCACCAATTGTTTAGGTGGACAAAATCCCTCCCGGACATCTCCTTGCCGCTTAAAATGGTAGACGCAATCCCCCACATCCAAATTCACAATTTTATAAACGACTTTTAAAAATCAACCTGAATATACAAGAGGGCATAAGTACAACAGTACAACAAAAACAGAACAGAACATTTCATATGAAACAAACATACGTGTTTAGTCATGGCAAGAGATAAAAGTACTTCAAATGGTTTGATAATGCATGTTCGCTAATCATGATCACCTTTAATTTATATTATAAAAATATAAAGAAATGTCGACCCCACCCATTTGGGCTGGAAGAAATAATGATGCCTCCACGCAGAGCTGAAAACGACCGCACACGAGTACTGGTAAACCGCTCAGAGGATCTAAGCCTGCCCAGGTAAAGCGGTGCGAGTTGGAGTGAAAAGGGGAGATGGATGGACGGAGTGATGGGTATTTTCTTTAAAGACGCTCAACCCTAGTAAGGCATATAGCGTCTAAAAGTAATTAGATATTATACATAAAATCGTTATGTAACTTTAAAAATTAAAATATTAATGATTAAAGTTTTTTACAAGTCCGATTGCCTTTAGAAAATTGATTAATTGATAAGATGGTATGTTGTTAAAAAGCTCTTTCATCGTTGTAACATTTGAATATTTTGAAATGGAAAGTGTTTAAATGTAAACGGTTCTTTACAAGGTATACAGAAAGGTGCTTGTTAATTTTTTAACTTGTAGGAATGACTGAGTCTTGTGTGTTCAATACGGCAGCTTGTGATTTTCGTCTGATCTTTCCTACTATAATTCGAGAAAGAGCATTTACTCTGAAAATTAGGTTCTATTTTATTTAATGTATTATCAGTTTCTTTTTTCCCCAAAAAGATTGACATTTGTTCTTTATATATTTATTAATGTTTCATTTATAATCTGAGAAAGGAAATTTTAAATGTGTTATATATAACGATAAGGTTGATTTGGCTTCTAAATTAGCTACGTCATTTCCACGAGTACCTTGGACACAAAAACGAGGTGGTATTTTATTAAAATTTGTTGAATCAAATGGTCTCTGTGCTGTTGATATTTAAGAGCTTTCAAAACAGAAAGAGGAGCCTGTTCTCTAATATGATAGAGTGATATATCAATAGATTTCGCCTCAGCGGTAAAAATAGAGCTATTATCGCCTTATCTAAAGCAGTCAGTGAAATTCGGACTCATGAAAGAACAAGCAACTTTCTCAAATTGCTTCGAACCGTCAGTGTAAATGGGAATGTGATGTTAAATATTGGATTCGGTTTCTAAAAAAAAAGTTCTTAAAAATATGTAAATCAACTTTAGATTTCTTATTTTTATGAAAAACTACAACTATCTTTTGATGGGTTAATTTCCATGATTCTTTCGATGGAAATGCGAAAGATTGGATTGTTTAATGATTTCATTTTTAAGCCAAGAGGTTTTATAGCTGATGGTTTGTTGTTGAAAAATATTTCGTATTTAGGATTAAAGATATGCTGAATTACGTGGATTTTCTGCTAATTTAGTAGCATATTGAAGTGACAATTTCTCTCTTCTAATATAAAGGGATGGTTCATTAGATTCAACGGGGGACGTGCGATAGGCACCTAGTGCTAGACGTAAACTTTTATGATGTATAGTATCCAAAGATTTTAAATAAGATTTAAGATGAGTTAGGAGGCCTTCATGCGGACTGAACAAATTATTTGTCTAAATCGCGATGGAAATAAGGGCGAGGATTGTGGCCACGAAAAATGGATTTAAGCTCCCTGGTGGAATTCGTTTCCGCTGACCGTTCCAAGGCGGTTCTTCTGTCGCGATTTATTTTTGTTATGGTTTGTCTTAAGGCGTTTGTGTCGCTTGTGTTATTTTATTTTGGATATACTTTTGACCATTTTGTTGGAAAGTAACTGTCCTTTTGGCTCTCCGCTGTTGGTGTTTCCATTTGGTCTGTTTTGCATATTTGTCTTTCTTTCCCTTGGTGTCTCGGATGGGAACTATGGGTTGATTGTATCGATTCCTGATCATTGCCTCTACTTCTGTTTTACTAGCAGATGCATAGACTATGGAGCCTTAGTCCAATTTGGAACGAATCAAAGATGTATAAAGATTTAAAAGAACAGTGCTATCTCCTCCCAAGTCAAAACTGGACAGCACTTTAAGAATATCAGGAGCTTTTGAACATTTAGCTTTTAAAGCTTCAATATAAGGAATAAAAGACAATTTATTATCGAATAAAAGACCCAAGCATTTCGCTTCTGAAATGACTAGAATTGGACTGCCGTAAATAGTTAGAAATAAATGTAACTCTCGAATTTGGCAGAAATGAACACACTTGAGTTTTTGTTTTTTGACAATTTAAAACCATTTCCAGTTGCTAAACATTCTATGTTATTTAAACACCTTTGGAGTATAAATTCAATGGTTTCCATTTTTTTTTGATCGAAAGTAAATACCAAACTCGTCAACAAATAACGAACACGCAGGGTCTTTTAGACATTTAACAATATTATTAAGCGATAAAATGCTTTAGCATATGACGTCGCGTCTGAGAGTGTAATAACGCCATGTATTATTTTCGATAATCCACTAGTGGATTAAATATGCAAATTAGTTGGATACGTCCCGTAACGTTACATGTACGACGTCCATAACGGCGTCGCGTTTACTAATGGCGGAATATTGACATTTTTGTAAACAATCGTGAATAAAATGCGTTTTAAATATCATATGCTAAATAGAATCTTGCATTCGTGCTCATGCATTATTGAATTTATCAAACTCGTTGAGGAAAAGGGATAAAATGCTCGGCAAAGCCTCGCATTTTATCCCTTTTCTTCAACTCGTTTAATAAATTCATTAATACATGAGCACTCATGTAAGATCCTCTATGTCGACAATTTATTAAACTCGTTGAGGAAAAGAGATAAAATGTTCGGCAAAGCCGAGCATTTTATCCCTTTTCCTCAAATCGTTTAATATATTCAATAATACATGACCACTCATGTAAGATCCACTATATCTTGTGGTACATCTTCTTCTTGTTACATTTGCATATTGTCAAGAAGAGTTAGAGATAGAAACCTGAAATTTCATATATAAGCCCCGCCAAGCGAATTTGTGTCATCGAGCATTCCGTCATGACAAATTTTAACTGCGCATGCCCAGCCATTCAGAGGGGCCAGGTATATGGCTTTCTGTCTAATGGTTCCTCTTGATTCACTGCTTGTATGAGCGAGCAGCGAAGGTTCTGGTGAGACTGCGCGGATGCGCAGGCTCGCCTGAACCTTCGCTGCTGGCATAGGCGATAAGTACCAAAATCGCTTGACGGGGCCCATATATAGCATCAGCATGAAAAATAAGCGGACCCGTTTTTTCTTTTTGTGTTTTTATTTTTCGTCGGGATTCTCATTTCTTTCCCCTTTTCGGCTTAGGCATTTGACGACAGACGGTGGGTACATTGTGTGCGCCCTCTTTCATACAGTTTTTATACCAATTATTTGAAACCTTGCAGTCATTTTTGTCATTGTCTTTAGGTGTGCTTGTCATTTTGCAGACCCAAATATTTCGTTCTTTTATTTCCTTTTGGAGTATGGTTGGTGTTTGTGTGTGTGTGTGTGTGGGGGGGGGGTCTCCTTGCGAAGTAATTCTCTCGTTTTACCCTTTTCGACTTTGGCATTTGATGGCGGGTACATGCAATTTATAAAAACATAAATTCGAAGGGTTTTTTTGTCGTGGCCTCTAGATGTTCATGTGAGTTTTGCGTTATCGGCAATTTAACTTACATCACTTTGTTCGTATTTTGAACTTAGCTCTTTTTGGGGTTTAAATGATATTAAATAACAATATACTGGGTAACGAATTGCCATAACTGGAGTCTTAACTTGTATATATATCGGCAGCGGACATTTGCTTGTTTCTTTGTTGTTGTTTTTTTTCTTCCGTGTTTCTTTATACTGATCAATTTGAAACTTTGCAGGCCTTTTTATCATGGTCTGTAGATGTGCATTATCATCAACTTCTTTCGTTTTTTTTAACTCAGTCATTTTTGGTGCTTAAGTATTACGGTCATTGCATGTTTAAGGTTACAAACACATTTTCTAGTTTGGAACTATAGCGCTTATCAGAAAAGATGGCGGGACATCTTATCCCTTTCATACAAGTAACTCTCATGGGTACAATCAATGGCGCTTTCATTGCTCAGACCATGGAGGTGTTAGATTCCAATAGCTCTGTGGATAGTATAGATAATATCATTTATAAATAGAAAACAGGAAAACCGTTATATCTATACAAATTTTGTTTCACATTCTCTCCTTCTCTCTCTCTCTCTCTCTCTCTCTCTCTCTCTCTCTCTCTCTCTTTGTGAAAATATTTGAAGATACTATCCTGGCCCTATGCGGATTATATTCATCACGCAAACACGCCTATATAATTTTGAACCCATGTTTTATATAGTAAAACCGGGGTTTACATGGGGTAAACCTATTTTTTCTTATTTCTGCTCTAAAATATAGATTTTGGGTACTCGTTAGAACCGCTTCAAACGACTACCCACAATCTATGTTTTGAGCACAAATGAGAAAAGTTCCACAATTTTTCATCTTAGAATTTTCTATTTTTCGGCGGTAAAGTGTACAATGTATTTGTATAGGCATGTTTTCGTAATGTTATATTATGGTTTGCTCGTAGTTGTGTTGATGTGTAATTTTCTTCATATTTGTGGACGATGACGAACAGGAAAAGAAGTATGTGTCAAAGATAAAATTAATTAAGCTTGATTTTTGTTCATGCACCGAAACCGTTCATATTTTCCTACTTCATTTAATTTAAGTTTCGAAAATTCAAGATTTGTCTAAATAAAAAATAGGATGAGTTGATGATGATGATGGTGATGATTTCGTGTTTAACGACGCGTCAACCCTCTTTGTGGGTCATAAGCGTAAAACGGTTAATGGTTAACAAATAGGATGAGTTAAGACAAGTTTGAAAAGTATTAATGGAATAGTGCAATCATTGAAAAACTAAACGACCAAATATTTATAAATATACTTTCTTGTGAAAGGGTGACCCTTGAAAGTAAGGTTAAATGAAAATAAATCTCAGACAACTTCTTGGTTGTTAAATAAATAAATTGTTAAATAAATAAATAAATAAATAATGAATAAAGCTGATATATAACTTAATAAAACTAACAAGTAAACTAAAAGAAAACGGTATGTTCCATTATAATTTGAAAAAAATAATGTTATCGTAGCAGGTCAGTGGTTGTAACATCCGTATTTGTTAAAATATGATTATATATATTTTTGTGGTGGCAGATAGGACACGGTTAACAAACAAAACTTCATTAGGGGAAAACATATGTTTTTTATCGCCCTCTTTTGTCTCCATAAAACCATAATTTCAATATATTTCCTTTGTCTGCACCCGTGAGATTATCGATGAGGTGAGGATTAGTCAAGTCATATCTCGCTTCAACCTCTTCATCATGTTCATAACAATATTGTTGGGATCCAAAACTAGCTGTTTAAGGGAGGTGGCTGTTCAACAGAGTGAGATAATGAATGGCTTGTAAATGACAGACAAAAATAGGGATATTTGAAGACAGCTCAACATGGATGTTCAAAAAGAAAAATAAATGATGATGAGGTATCATCTGACAGCTCTCCATCATTTATGTTTCTTTTCACCTGATTATATTGTATTTATGCATATATCACAATGGTAGTTTTGAGAAAAATAAATTTTGAAATTGATTAATACACCAGAAAAGAAGCTCCTATTTATACATCCTATTTTTTTTTTGCTATTGATTTAACTCTGGCTGTTTAATAGAGGGAATTTAGATTTGGAGGAGGGAGGTGGCTGCTGAGCAGAGGTTAAATATAAAGAACAATGCTATGGGAGGAATTATTGTGGCTGCTGAAGAGAGGTGGCTGCTTAACAGAGGTGATCATTAGCGGAGGTTTTACTGTATCCAAACAAATGTATAGGTTCTATACAAAATATCAGTTTAGGTCATTTTATGTACAATCTGTCCATTTTTGAATCCCATTACGTGAACAAGTCCGTTTAATACACACCTACCTAAACCCCAGTTTATATAGAGAAAACAGGGACTGACGGGGTACACATTATTATGCCCCTCCCCACCCCAGCGGAGAGGATTTTTGGTGCG
The DNA here is from genome assembly GCA_963580285.1 of Lucinisca nassula. Classification (NCBI taxonomy): domain Eukaryota; kingdom Metazoa; phylum Mollusca; class Bivalvia; order Lucinida; family Lucinidae; genus Lucinisca; species Lucinisca nassula. The sequence continues at coordinate 50,888,753 of OY757021.1, forward strand.
GATCCCGTTTGCGTGGGCGTAGGCGCAGTCTGTTTGAAGCACTATATCTCCTGAACCTATGGATGGATTCTGACCAAACTTGCATGGTTACAACATTAGTCAAGGGGGAAAACAATCATTAGGTAACGATGAACTTAACCTTATTTTCAAGGTCACTGGCCCCGCAAAAATTCAAATATGGGCCCTTGTCTGCACTCTATCTCATTAATGAATCGATTAATTTTTGGCAAACTTGGTACATTGTATCATTATAACATACCACAGAATTGATTACATTTTGGTGACCTTGACCTTTTTTTCCAAGGTCAGACACCCCGCCTCACAAAAAAAAAAAAAAAAGAAAATATACAATTTTGGGTAGCTTGTCTGAACTTTATCTCATTAACAATTTGATTAATTTCAGTCAAACTAGATACAATGTATCATTATAATGTACCGCAGATTTGGTATGATTTTGGTGTCCTTGACCTTTTTTCGAGGTCACAGGCCAAAAATGGCTTGTCTGCATTACCGAAGTTATTAATTTTAGTCAAAACTTGATAAAATGCATCATTACAACATACCGCAGATGCGATTAGATTTTGGTGACCTTGACCTTCTTAAGGTCACACGTCCCCAAAAATGTCCATTTTGGTCCAATAAATGGCTTGTCTGCACTCTATCTCAGTAACACATTGATTAATTTTAGTCAAACCGGGTAAGTATATCATTTCAACATACTGCAGATTTGAATAAGATTATGCCCCGCCCCCCCCCCCCCCCCCCCCAACACACACAACCGACAATTTTGGGCCCAAAATGGCTTGTCTACACTATAACTCATTGACAAATTGATTAATTTTAGTCAAACTTGGTACAATGTATCGTTACAACAGGTCGCAGATTGGATTAGATTTTGATGACCCTGACCTTTTTCAAGGTCACAAGACCAACAAAAAAAACTCAATTTTAGCCAAATCCATTTCTTTTAGGTGCAAAAACTGGCTTATCTGTACCCTATATCATTTAAGAATTGATGAATGTTTGATTAAGTCTCTGTACAATATTTAATTACAGTCTATCATATTTGATTAGATTCTGGTGATCTGACCTTTTACATGACTTTTTCCCGAAAACTGTCAGTGTTTGGCCAAAAATGGCTTGTTTGCAGCTTATATTTTGGTTACCATAATCTATGTATTAAAGTTATAGGGTGTTTAAAATATATTTATGGTGGGACCATTGTTTTTCTCTGAAAACATTTCTAGTTTGTTTTTTTTTTTCTTATTTCTGCTCAAAGACATAGGATGTGGGAACTCGTTAGAACCGACTCATTTTTAAACATATGAAGTAGGTTTCGACCTCGGTAGCTCAGTCGGATGTGCATCTAGCTGCTGATCAAGAGGCCGGGGGCACGATACTTGTCGGGATCGACTGTATTCTTTTGTTGATATTTATCATGTCATCTTTTTACGACCATTCTCTGGCTTCCGTTGATTCAGGAAGGACAGTTATCAGTGTCTGGCGAAAGAACGTGTATTATACTACTTTACCGCTTACATACATATATAGGCCTGATCAGACACCTCATTGAGCGGCGTTTGATCAGGGTCTACACCGTCAGTGTCTCCTTTGTGGAACCTTGGAGTTTTTCAATATCGAAATAAATGAAAAAGAGTTTGACATAATGTATTCTCTTCCATTCCTCCAAAATGGCTATATATGTACTTTTCCGGTGAAAAGTTTTGATACGTTTCTTATTTGAGCCCCCCCCCCCCCCACAAGCGATTTTGTGTCTTCTAGCATTCCGTCATGACAAATTTAAACTGCGCATACCCAGCCATTCAGAGGGGCCATGGATATGGCTTTCTGTCTGAAGGATCCTCTTGTTTCACTGCTTGTATGAGCGAGCAGCGAAGGTTCTAGCGAGACTGCGCGGATGCGCAGGCTCGCCTGAACCTTCGCTGCCCGCATAGTACCAAAATCGCTTGACGGTGTCCATTTATACTCCGAACATATGTTGTGGATGCTCGTTAGAACCGCCTTGATGAGGTGGTTATAACAAGAACCCAAAACTTATATCTTGAAACAGAAATTAGCAAAATAAAGTTTACCCCTGTAAATCCAAGTTTTAGTTTAAAAGGGGTCAGACTTATATAGGTGTGTTTTCGTAATGCTTTAGGTCAATTGACACGCAATCAACCCCAATCACTCGTCAGATTTAACTGAAAATGGTAACTTAAACATATTTTATTCAAAAAGATTTGTTTTATTACATACAATGATATTTAGTACAGAAACTTAAATGCGAGAACAAAAGAAAAGGATCAGAACGAAAGCTGAGCTTATATTGTCCTTCTCCTTTGCAAGTGTACATATGTATTGTATATGGCGGATTATAAAGAACATGTATATTAATTGTCATAGAAAACGTTAAATAAGCGAAAGTCGGTGTGATATAAGCATAAAAAGGATGCAATTTAGGACAAACATTATGACAAAAACAAAAAAAAAAAAATGAAAAAAAAATAAATAAATAAAATAAAGAAAGAAAGAAATGACTGGAAATGATTCAGTGCTTAAAATGTTTTATTGCATTTGTCAATAAGATTTAACTGAAATGTTTCAGTCGTAATGATGTTGTTTTTTCAGTCTTCAATAAGATTTAACTGAAAATGTTTCAGTCGTAATGATGTTGTTTTTTTTTCAGTCTTCAAGAAGATTTAACTGAAAATGGTTCAGTCATAATGATGTTTTTATTTTAGTCATGAATAAGATTTAACTGAAAATGGGTGAGTCGTAAAAATGTTTTTATTGCAGTCGTCAATAAGGTTAAACTGAAAATGGTTCAGTCGTAACAAGTAACAAACAATTTTAAATGCGAGAACGCCTAGAACGCCTGGTTACACTCTTCTGGAGTCCATGTCTGTTGGTCTGAACATTGATATTTCCCATTTGTCTATGGATTAATTATTTTGGATTAACGCGTTGGTACTACGACCTCAACTACATTTAACTGAAAATGGTTCAGTCGTAAAAATGTTTTATTGCGGTCGTCAATAAGATTTAACGGAAAATTGTACAGCGGTTTTAATGTGTGTTTTTTTTTGTGTTTTTTTTTTTTTTTTTTTTTTTTGTTTGTTTTGTATTTTGTTTTTTGTTTTTTTGTTTTTTTGCAGTCGTCAATAAGAATTAACTGAAAATGGTTCAGTCGTAATAATGTGTTTTTTTTTTCAGTCGTCAGTAAGATTTAACTGAAAATGGTTCAATCGTATTTACCTTTTTTCAGTCGTCAATAAGATTTAACTGAAAATGGTTCAATCGTGAAAATCTTTTTATTGACATTTTCTTCTCCTTTAGCAGCTCAAGACTATGGCAGACATAAATCTACAACTCTTGGTGGTCACGTGTTTCATAGCTGTAGTAGCCGGTATTCACACAGGATTCGATCCTTGTTCTGGGCTCGACTGCATGATCTACAGGACCAATTATGCGGGATGCACCGAAGTGGCGAGTTAACGAACTGCTGATTGTCGATGGTATGCCAACTTGAACCGACGCGTCGACGAAGCAATTTTAGGTGGAACAATCGTCGCCTACAAAATTCAGTGGTTCAATGGTGAATGGTCCAACTGGTTTGTCCCCGGACAAAATGACATTGATGAAAAAGTTAACCAATCGAAGGGTAGCTGTTCTGTATCAGTTTACGACGGATCACTCCGCCGAAGGTGGTCCAACTTTGCTGACCATTCTCATAGATACATCATCTGCAAATAAGCAAACTTATATATTCTTGCACACCAGACAAGGAAATCCGTGATTTTACCCTGGGATAGAAATTTATGTTCTGACCCTGGTGTTCCGACCCCAAATCGAATATAATCGCGTGTTTGATAAATGCACTCGTTGAGTACAACCTCATGCGCGGCGTCGTCATGCGTGACGTCACTAAACATTCATGTTGTGTCATCACAAAATGGCGGACGTCGGTAACCGAAGTGAAATCAGCATTGAAAATTCGCAATAGAAATTGAAGGTATGCAAGAAAAGGAAAAGAATCCAATATGGGTGTGAGGGGTGGATAGAAAAATCCGTCCCTCGGGATCATTGTACGGCATCACTCGGCAAGCCTCGTGATGCCGGACTGTGTCCCTCGGGACGGATTTGTCAATCCACCCCTCACACCCATATAAGATTTTTATATTCACATCATGTTCACAAGTCCGAGAAATGACCCCACTTTATATAGATAAAACTAGGGTTTTAGTGGTATAAGTTATCTGCCTTCTTTCTGCTTCAAAACGTAGGTTGTAGGCATTCATTAGAACCACCTCAGCGAGGCGGCTCTCATGAGCGGTCATAACATATGTTTTGATAATACCACAAATTTTGATCAGGAAAAACAAACTTTTTTAAAGTTATGAAAGAATGCACGATATCACACAGATAAGTTCGCCAGTCGAATTCGTTTCACTGACCGTTCCAAGGCGGTTCTTCTGTCACGGTTAATTTTTGTTATGGCTTGTCTTTGTGTGTATCGCTTACATAATTTTGTTTTGGTTAGCCAATTGCCCATTTTTCGGGACAATAATGGTCCTTTTGGCTTTCCGCTGTTGGTAGTTCCATAAGGGTCTAGTTGTTTCATGTTTGTGATTCTTTCCCTTTGATGTCTCTGAATGTAGCTGTGGGTTGATTGTATCGATTCCTGGTCACTGCCTTTACTTCTATATTGCAATGATATGAAGTATTCGTGGGTGAAAAAAAAGGTTCACATGTAAATGTTATTTCAGCAAGACAGTTCAAAGTAATTTATAAAACGAATAAGACATTTCGAGGATCCGCAAAGTGAACATCAAGTGGTCACAATAAATAAATTGTGAAGAATCAAGACAGTAAGACATTGTAAGCAAATAAAGTGAACCAGACAATGCCAACTTGAGGCATTTTAAGAATCCTTGTTTGAACATCTTATAATATGTGTCATATCCAAAGATTTTATATCAAGCTGATCAAAAAATCTTTCAATATTATCGCAATCATAGCTGAACGTAAACACTTTTAGTAGGAACACAAATCATAAGATGTTCATCATCAGAACAAGTTCGTGTAATGAAACCCCTTTTAACCCCACTTTATATGGAGAAAAGTTGTGTCCACAAGGGTATACGTCATTTCCCTTATTTTCGCTCCAAGACATAGCTTATGAGTACTCGTTAGAACCGTTTGAACCGCCTCGGTGAGGCGGTTCTAACGAGCACCCGCAATCTATGTTTGGAAAGCAATTAGCAAAATATAATTAAATAGTTTTCATCTGAAAACGCCACTTCTAGAGATAAGAAAGGCGCCATTTTAAAACACGGATGTGTTATCATATCCATAGCTGATAATTAAATCTTTTAGGTGATCATAGCAGAAATCAGAAGATAATCAGGGACTGTTCAAACATGTTCAAACATATCACAATTCAAGGACTGTTCAGACATGTCCAAACATTTCAAAAATCAAGGACTGTTCAGACATGTCCAAACATATCACAAATCAAGGAATGTTCAAACATGTTCTGTATATTTCACTATATAATATTATGGAAATGAATGTATCAGTCATATAATCCAGCATTGACAAGGGTGTGTATGTGGGTTGGGGTGGATGGAGGCTTTCGTCACATACTCTTTTGTCACCTGTTCACAAAGCCCAATAAAAATGGGAAGTTTCCTTTAGAGGATAGACTTTCGCTACTTCGGAACGAATTCAGTTCGAGATTAGTCCTGTCAATATATGTAGACAGAAGATAACAATTTTGAAGAGATATCTTCACAAAACATGTGTCCATTCTCCTTAAAATGTCATATTATTTTTATCATATGACGTCGCGTCTGAGAGTGTAATAACGTCATGTATTATTTTCGATAATCCACTAGTGGATTAAATATGCAAATTAGCTGGATACGTCCCGTAACGTTAAATATACAACGTCCTTAACGACGTCGCGTTTACTAATGGTGGAATATTGACATTTTTGTTAAACAATCGTGAATAAAATGCGTTTTAAACGTCATATGATAAATAGAATCTTGCATTCGTGCTCATGTATTATTGAATTTATTAAACTCGGTGAGGAAAAGGGATAAAATGCTCGGCAAAGCCTCGCATTTTATCCCTTTTCCTCAACTCGTTTAATAAATTCAATAATACATGGTCACTCATGTAAGATCCTCTATAAAAATAATTTGAAATAGAACACTTTTCTTTTTCAGAAGCTAGTCCGAAACCGAATACATGCCTTTCATTTTTTTTATTTTCAATTTACTTCATTTATTTTATTTGAGCCTTGTCAAAAGAAAATCTGTATTCAAGATCCCGTTAACAAGTCCGTGAAATGAGCACCTCACGTAAACTCCCCTTTTTACGTTTAGTGGGGTGGGGAACGTTATTTTTCTTGTTCCTGTTTCTATACATTATCATCATGTAAACACGCCTATGTAATTTTGACCCCCTTGAACCCCACTTTTATACAGTTAAACTGGGGTCTCCGGGGGTGTACCTTAATTTTCTTATTTCTGCTCTAAAATATAGATTGTACGTACTCGCTGGAACCGCCTCGATGAGGCGGTTCTTACGAGTGCCCACAATCTATATTTTGAGTAAAAAATAAGAAAAATATCACAATTTTTCATCATAAAATGTTCATTTTTTCGGCGATAAAGGTGGCAATGTATTTGTATAGGCGTGTCTGCGTAATGTCTTTCCTTTAATAGCAGACCTGCTTTTCCATGGGGCAGGGCTCAAAGAAAAGCGAACAGGAAATCTCGAACGTTGTCTCCCTTTGAAAAATGGCGGAAAAATCTGTCAGTCGTCCCGATTCCCCTAAATTGAAGATATAGAAACTATCCATACACCATTTGACGTTGCACAGTCTTACAAATCTCCAAAATGGTCACTGACTTATGAAAATGTGTGTTATTCCTTTATCTCCAAAACGATTAACTTCTGAAGAAAATTTGTGATATTACTCCTAAGGTTGTTGGTGCTCGCTAGAATCGCTCTATTTAGACTGTTCGAACGAGTATCCATAACTTTTGTCTTGCAACAAGAATAAGAAAAATAACGTATCCCCCGTAAATGTATAAAGTTGAGTTTACGGGGGTGCTCATTTCACACTTATGATTTTTATTTGCCTTCACTGCAGCTGGTATTGTGCCGTGTTGCGGCCGTAAAACGTCTCCCCGTACATCAACCATAGTGCAGTTTATATTTTACTTTTGGTCCTTTTAGATCAGCGTGAATATTCTAAGAAATCAGAAATAAATTATTGGTTTAGACTCAATATTCTAGACCTGTTTTTAATTATTTGGACCCATTTTGATTTATATCAGTCTTTGAATCGACTGCTTTGATTTTTGTGTTCACGGAGATGTTGCACTGATGAGTTAGGAGGCCTTCATGCGGACTGAACGAATTATTTGTCTAAATCGCGACGGAAGTAAGGGCGAGGATTGTGGCCACGTAAAATCGATTTAAGCCCCCCAGTGGAAATCTTCTACTGACCGTTCCAAGGCGGCTCTTCTGTGGCGATTTATTTATGTTGTTGTTTGTTACTTGCTGTGTGTGTCACTTGTGTCTTTTGGTTTTGGATGGCCATATGGCCATTTTGTGGGAAAGTAACTGTCCTTATGGCCTTCCTTTGTTTAGGTTTCCATTATGGTATGGTCGCTTAATGTTTGTATTTCTTTCCCTTTGGTGTCTTTTATGGGTGGAGTAAGTTAATTGTATCAATTCCTGATCTTTGTTTTACTTCTACTTTGTTAGCCGAAACTACGTAGCATGATCCATTTTCTTTCTTATGAATGTTTTAATTGCTCTTAAAGGAACTCATTTTTTATTTTTATTTGTTAACGGGATCTTGAAGACAGATTATTTTGACAAGGTTCAAATAAAACAATTGAGGTAAATTTAAAATTGAAAATAAAAGACATGTACTCGTGTTCGGATGTCTTGGATACCTATGAAGAAAAAGATAACTGTAAGCCCCTGTTTTCTCTATACAAATAAAAATCAAAAATGAGTTCCTTTAAGAGCAGAGAAAACATTCATAAGAAAGAAGATGGGTCATGTATTTCTGTCCAAATATTTATACATGTAGGAGTTCTAATCTTATTCTTATGCTTGCTGTTGATACCTAATGCAGTGGTGAATTCACAGAGTATAGATATATACCGAGAACTCTTAACACATTTTGTACCGGAAACCCCCAAATGGGTACCCTGGCAATTTGTTTGAATATATGTTTAACATCCCACAACATGATAAAGGTAATTTCGGTGCCATTGCTTCCAATTTTGTGCAATTTTATCCGACATCGAGATGAAATGACATCTCAAGCCCTGTTGCCCAATAAAACTAATAGGGTTTATAAGCATGGACGGTTCGACCCGCACCGCTTTGCCTGGGCAGGCTGAGATCCTCTAAGCAGTTTACCAGTACTCGTGTGTTGGTCGGATTCACACTGCGTGGAAGCCCATTTATTTCTTCAAGCCCCAATGGGCGGGGTGGGGGGTACACTGGCAAACATTGTAGGCTCAGATCAGATGCAACAGAACATGGCGTCCGATCAGGGACTACACCATTTGCATAAAGTACAGTTATTTTCAAAGTAAATAAAGATTACACAATCTGACACCCCTAAATTTTGAAATGGACTCCTGCCATATATAAGGAAGATGATTTCATTTGATACAAAAAGAGTTTATTACTTCCTTGTTTGATTATCAATCCTACCAGCCTACAGTCTGGGTTCAATTCTCCAGGTCGGGTGTTACGATTTTTTTCCAGCCGCTACATATATTAAAAAATAAAAGAATATTTATATGAACCTATCTTTGTCATTGCCATTGGTGGAATTATATAGATATCCAGTGAGCTGTATTACACTGAGTCAGATCTCAGCATTGTTCATACTATACAAAAAGATACCCCGAAAGTTTCGTTTGCACATAATTCTGACGCTGATATCGTCAGATTTAAGTATAGGATAAGTCCGTGTTAAACGTAATACAAGACACAACATCATCGAAAATTTTAATAGGTATACACCACCCACCGCTTGACCGACAATAATAATCGGTCATTTTTTTCTTATTTTTAAATGAAAGATTCGCTGATTTACTTACGATTTGATAGATTTTGATGTAAGGTTTCGCTGACCAACTTAAATTTCGTTTAAAGTTAGTGAAAAGAGTATTTTTTGGAAGAAGATTATATATTGATTCACTGCTGATTTCTAAGACACGTGGTTTTGTGTACTCGCATTACGGAAGTAGGTCAATATGGCGGCGAAACCGTGTTGGCGTGTATACAAACCAACATTTTTAAAGGAGTGGTGACCATATAAAATCATCAAAAATTTCTTTGAGCTTGGGTTTTGAGGGATGTTCATCACACGAACGTATTAACATGATGAAGATCTGCACCTTTGCTGTTTGCAAATAATGCAAGTAAATAAAATGACAAAATTTGTTTTGTTTTGATTAGAGGACCCATTCTTCCATGCAAAAGCCTAGACTGTTTCTGTTTATGTAAACTCACCACCTTGGGCTATCGTTTTAAACGCCCAGTGGGTCACTGACAATTTCGCAGAATAAATCATTACAAAGGCCGAGATATAACACTATAAAAATTACACAAATTAGCAAAAGATTTCTAAAATTTGATACATGTAACCTTTAATTAGATACCCTATGTGTCTATTCACAAAATGTTTTAGAACTTTATATCCATTTGCTAAGAGAAACAGACGATCAGGTATAGGCTCCGATTCTTTGACGTTGTTTGCAAAATGCTGCTTTCAATTGAAACTCCATAGAAAATCGCAATTGTTAGTGCCATATGCTACATGAAGTTTCTACATTGTTTTCTTTCATGGTTAACAGCAATGGTGTCAACTAGCGATGTTTTAAGAAATTTAAAAAAAAACTTCCTTGCAGAACCTTTCTAGGCACATATTGCAAGAAAACACTTGAGCAGAATAGTATGCCATTTGATAAATGCAAATTTTTGCATTTTGTAGCTAAACGTCCGATTCAGATGTTTGCAGTAGTCTTTAGCTGAATGGCTACCTGATAGCTGCTGAATTTACCCGGAAGTTGGTATAGTAACCTTTTTGAGCGAGATTATATAGAAATAAAACACAGCCTCATAAGTCTTAGTCGTCTTCTGTCTATTTCAAAAATGTTTTATATCATTACTATGATCAGATTCAGAATCAGAATTGTTACTGGGGACACGTCAAATGTCATTCATACACCAAGACCTATATGGGAAGGTAGTCCCTAGCTCTCACCAAAGAGGTAAATTTAGCTGCATAATCTTCAGCACCTTCAGCCGTTGAAATAATCGAATCTGGAAGGGCATTCCAATCTCTAATGGTTCGAGGGAAGAACGATTCCTTATAAATATTATTTCTGAAACGCCAATGAATGATGATATCTACAGTACCAAGCTTTGGGAACAAGGTCATCTGTTGGGATGCTAGCAGCACCTTTTAGGCATTTGTATAAAAGTATAATAAATAGATAAAATAGAAGTTGAGGCAATGATAAGGAATCGATACAATTAACCCATAGCTCCCATCAGAGACACCAAAGGGAAAGAAACACAAACATGCAACAACAGACCTAATGGAAACACCAACGGCGGTGGTGTTCATACACCAGGACCAACACCAACTGACCTGATGGAAACACCAAGCTTGCTGTCTTTTCTCTTTTTCTTGCGAGACTCCTAGCTTAATTTTTCTATATCATTGTGAAGTTTCAGCGAGTCCTCTGTATCTCTTATTTCCCGGCAGCAAACACAGTCATCTGGCGAACAGTCTTATTTCTGAGTCACAGTCAGTAGAAATATCATTGATGTATAGGGAGATGACATGGGACCACGAACAGTCCCTTGTGGTACTCCAGACAAAACTGGTGCCCACTCTGAAGATTCACCATTAACAACAACACGCCGTTTTCTGTAGCAAAGGAAAGAATTTATCCATTTTGGCGTATTTCCCCTAATTCTGTAACCATACAACTTAGATTTAAGTAGTTCAGGTGGTGGGGTGTCAAAAGCGTTCTCGAAGTCCAAAATAAATGTATCTCTCTGTCCCGCTTTAACCAAGATTTTTGCCCAGACATTAATAACTGTGCTCAACTGAGTTCCACAACTATGTCCTTTTCCTAAATACATGATGTCTGTCTGACAGAAGTTTATACTCATCCAAGTGGGCCATGATGTTTGAGCAGACTATATGTTCAAGTAATTTACACAGAATACAAAATAGAAGTAGAGGCAATGATCAGGAATCGATACAAATAACCCACAACTCTCATCAGAGACACCAAAGGAAAGAAACACAAACATGAAGCAACAGACCCAATCGGAAAAACCAACAGCGGAAAGCCAAGAGGACAGTTACTTTCCCACAAAATGGCCAAAGGCTATCCAAAATAAAATAATATAAGCGACACAAACACCAAAAGACAAACCATAACAAAATAACGGCAACAGAAAACCCGCTTTGGAACGGTCAGCGGAAACGAATTCAACTGGGGGATTTAATAGATTTTACGTGGCCACAATCCTCGCCCCTTACTTCCGTCGTGATTGAGACAATTTGTTCAGTCCGCGTGAAGGCCTCCTAACTCATCAGTAGTCAGAGACAAAGGGCGATAATTACGGACCAGAGCACTATCCCTTGGTTGAGGAGTGGACAAATGTTTGCTAGAAGCCATTATTTGGGGATTTCACCCGCATCAAGAGACTTTAAACAGGTGAGCAAAATCTGGATCTAACTCTATTGCTACTTCCGTCAGGACTCTGGGAAGAAAGCTCATCAGGTCCTAAAACTTAAGTGGGGTTTAAGCCTTTAAGTAGCTTGATCACTCCTGCCGATGACACGACAATATTATCCATGAATGGGACAGATCTTATAGTCAATGGAACATCCGTGAACTCAGTTTTATTAAATGCATCATTGATTTGACGAACTAGTTCCTCTGTACTTTTAGGGTCTAATTCGGCAACCCCGTTCCCTCCTCTTTTATTAAGGGGCGGGGTACCTTGCATGTCTCCCTTCTGACTATTGATATATCTGAAGCAGTCTCTGGGGTTTGGCTTTACATCACCTACCAAGTCATTCACATACAAATCATGCTGATTTGATAAGTAGATCCTTATTTATGGTTTAAATAGCGAGTGTTGGTACCCGTAAGACTCGCCTACCCGTGGCCATCATTTATGTTTGGAGGACAAGTAAGAAGCATATCCCAAATTTTCGTCTCAAATGTTGGGCGACAGTCAATACCCTTTATACCGAAATTAGATATAACGACAAAACCCATTGTAACGACAATTTCAGTATAATAGCTGAAATGTCAAAGTCGCAAATGCTGTAATTTTTTAAAAGGCGCGTGTGCAACTTCAATATGCTTGCAACATCTTAGCAAATGGAATGCTTGAAAACTGTTGTGAATTTAAGTAGATAACTCTCCTACACTTAATAGAAATGGCTAACGGCGAGGCAAGTTTTTTTAACTCACCAGAGCCGAAGCTCCTAAGGTTCTTATGGATAAGCAGTGGTCAATCGTGCTCGGGTTTAGTTGATGTATATTTTGTATTAGCCTGTACAAATATGACAGCAGATATGTGTTTGTTCAAATGTGATATCAATTCTGTTCCAGAGCTCTGCCCGTTGGCCTCTTTTTGTTTCATACTGATATGATGTTGCTGGTCTTGGGTGTTTATAAGTATCAGAATAGAAGTGAAGGCAATGATCAGGTATCGATACAATTAACCCACATCTCCAATTAGAGACACCAAATGGAAAGAAACACAGAAATCAGAAGGTCGTAATAGAAAGACCAACAGCCAAACGGACGGTAACTTTCACACAAAATGGCAAAAAGGCCATCCAAAACAAAACAATACATGCGATACACACTTAAAGACAAACCATATCAAAAATAAACCGAGACAGAAGGATTGCCTTGGAACGGTCGGTGAAACGAATTCCACTCGGGTAGGGTGGGAGTGGCTTAAAATCGATTTTACGCGGCAGCAATCCTCGCTCTTACTTTCGTCACGTTTAAGACAAAAAAAAAAATGTTCAGTCCACATGAAAATGAAATTGAAGGCAATGATCAGGAATCGATTCAATTAACGCACAGCTCCCATCAGAGACACCAAAGGGCAAGCATCACAGACATGAAACAACTAGACCCTAATGGAAACAACAACAGCGGAGAGCCAAAAGGACTGTCACTTTCCCACATAATGGCCAAATGGCTATCCAAAACACACTAATATAAGCGACAAACACACTCAAAGACAAGCCATAACAAAAATAAACCGCGACAGAAGAACCACATTGGAACGGTCAGTGAAACGAATTCCACTGGAGGCGGCCTTAAATCGATCTTACGTAGCGACAACTTCGCCCTTATTTCCGTCGCGATTTAGACAAATATTGTTCAGTCCGCATGAAGGCCACCCAACTCATCAGTGCAACATCTCCGTGAACACAAAAATCAAACAACCACAGAGAAGACACAACGGTGAGGTCTCGACTGTTAGAAACCACAATAATGCTGGAGCAAAAGAAGACCAACAGTTAGACTCCGATGGGCCCGACCAGGGACACAGAAGTTGTTAAAAAGACATTTTTGTTTGTTTGTTTGATTTGAGGTTTAACGTCCCCGTCAACACTGTCTAGGTCATTTTTGAGACCTTTCTTCCAATTTTGTGGGACAAACCGACACTGAGATGAAATGACATCTAGAGCCTGTCGCCCAATGAACTCAATAGGGTTAATAAGCATGGGTGGTCCAATTCGCACCGCTTTACCTTGACAGGCTTAGATCCCCTTAGCGGTTTACCACTACACGTGTGTGGTCGGTTTCAGCTCTGCATGGAAGCATCATGTAGCCCCTTTATTTCTTCAAGCTCCGATGGGCGGGAGCCATGTAACAGAAGTGAGCTGTTATAAATCCCATCAATGTCAGACATAGCATGGGAACTTTATCTAACGTCGAACACTCGGACCTTTATTTCGAAAAGCAATATTAAAAGAACATGACCTATATCACACCATGCAAATATCCACGTAGCAAATCAAATACAGCTGTAACGTATATACCTATATATTTCACACCAGAATGACAAGATATCAATATGTCAGATCAACTCCATCTGCTTCTAATGCCATACGACGGGTGTTCGATTTTTTTTTTCAAACGCAAAGTATACTCGACAATCACCTGGTTTATCTGCACAAAATCAGTATGAAAGTGATGACTGGCCATCACTGTATATTGTGTATACACTTGTATAAAATTAGTATTAAATCCAGAGAACTAACTGCTGATCTTTGGATCTATCGTTAAGGAGCGTATTTAATATTTAGATACTTTGTTTTCCTTTGTTCTTCAGATAACACCCCGCTGAGAAAATGTCCTTATCTAGCTTCTATTGTCCTCCTTAGCATACTTAAAATAAAAAAAATCTACAACCTGCTGCGAAACGCAAAGATCTTACGTTTGTTCTTTTGTCCTCCGTAGCATATTTTGGAAATTCCACCAGCCGCGCTTTTGGCATTTGATTAACTTTAAAACTATCTCCTCTGCTGAGACAATTTCCAAGTCAATAGAGCTTATCTTTTTTCTAAGTAGGCAAGGCAAATATGTTCTATAAAAGGGTTATCCTTTGGAAGCAAGGCAAACACTACAGAAAAGAAAAATATGGAGTGTACGTGTTTTCTGAGCCAGACTAGCTAGTTTCGGCCAATTAGGCCTCATCAGTAACCCTCAGATATTTTCAATATTCCACAATGGAATAAATGATCCCAAAGGACAAGAAAATATAATCTACGCTATGATGTTGGGCATGGAGACGTTTTACCGCCGCCACACATTCCCACACACCAGCTGTAGTGAAGTTAAATATGTTCTATAAAAGGGTTATCCTTTGGAAGCAAGGAATACACCACAGAAAGGAAAAATATGGAGTGTACATGTTTTCTGGGCCAGACTAGCTAGTTTCGGCCAATTAGGTCTCATCAGTAACCCTCAGATATTTTCAATATTCCACAATGGAATCAATGATCCCAAAGGACAAGAAAATATAATCTACACTATGATGTAGGGTAGGGAGACGTTTTACCGCCGCCACACATTCCCACACACCAGCTGTAGTGAAGTTAAATATGTTCTATAAAAGGGTTATCCTTTGGAAGCAAGGAATACACCACAGAAAGGAAAAATATGGAGTGTACGTGTTTTCTGGGTCAGACTGGCTAGTTTCGGCCAATTAAGCCTCATTAGTGACCCTCAGATATTTTCAATATTCCACAATGTTATCAATGATCCCAAAGGACAAGAAAATATAATCTACACTATGATGTAGGGCAAGTCTTACATATTTTGTTAAAGATAATATTGTCGTATTTTTTTTCAGCTTTATCAACTGTTGTTTGATTGTTTGATTTAAGGTTCAACGTCCCCGTCAACACTGTGTAGGTCCTTTTGGAGACATCACTTCCAATTTTGTTTGACTTTTACCCGACATTGAGATAAAATAACATCTCAAGCCCTACCGCCCAATGAAACCAATAGAGTATATAGGCTAAACATTTTAACTTGTGACCATTGTCTTTTTCTACTTAAAACCTGACAAGTATTGTGCGATTAGGCAAGGCATGGATGGACCTGTTCAATAGCGCCAATTCACGACGCCTATAAAGCAACGAGAGGGCTTCAGATTTTCATCATTGTGGAAAGTATGCCGCTATTGTTAGCAGTTTTTTTTTTGTTTTGTTCACGAGTATATTTTGAAGACGTTTCTTCCTCGATAGAACTAAAATCCGAAGCTTTTGAAGCGGCCAATCATCTTTTTTTTAAGTCTTTAACGTACGATGACAAAAGAAGAGCTGAACAAAAACGATATGGTGTCTTTGGTTTGGGATAATGATGAGATCACACGCAAAATCAGGGCTTTTAGTTCTATAAAGATTGAGAAAAAGGAGAAATCTTCTTGTGTTTTCAAAATGGAAGCGCTCGAGTTCGGATTCACAAGGATACATTGGATACATTTACAAACCGGTACCGAGTTAAGGAACGTATTTAGTACTTGATATGAATTTAACATGGACATGGTTTGGTTTAGAAAAAAACCCTTGTCATTTACAAAGACCGTATGGTGTATTGTTGTTACAAAGCGCTTCTTTTGAAAATTGGCCAGTGGAGTAACGACAGGACAAACATACTATAAGAATCTTATATGGGTGTGAGGGGTGGATGGAAAAATCCGTCCCGAGGGACACTGTCCGGCATCACGAGGCTTGCCGAGTGATGCCGGACAGTGATCCCGACCGGACAGTGATCCCGAGGGACGGATTTTTCTATCCACCCTTCACACCCATATTGGACTCATTTTTTTTTCATACCTTCCATTTCTTAAAGCGGATTTTTAATGCTGCAGTCACTTCAGTTACCAACGTCCGCCATATTGTGTTGACACTGCAGGAATGTTTAGTGACTTTGCTGTGACGTCAACCTTAACGACGAGGTCGTAATCAACCAGTGCATTTGTCAAACACGCGATTATATTCGATTTTGGGTCGGAACACCAGGGTCAGAGCATAAATTTCTATCCCAGGGTAAAACAACGGATTTGCTTGTCTGGTGTGCAAGAATTTAGCTTCTGTCGGATTTTATTATACACATGAGGGTGATGTAGTGAAGTAGAAGTAAAACAAAGATCAGGAATTGATACAATTAACTTACTCCATCCATAAAAGACACCAAAGGGAAAGAAATACAAACATTAAGCGACCAGACCATAATGGAAACCTAAACAAAGGAAGGCCATATGGACAGTTACTTTCCCACAAAATGGCCATATGGCCATCCAAAATTAAAAGACACAAGTGATACACACAGTAAGTAACAAACAACAACATAAATAAATCGCCACAGAAGAGCCGCCTTGGAACGGTCAGTGGAAGATTTCCACTGGGGGCTTAAATCGATTTTACGTGGCCACAATCCTCGCCCTTACTTCCGTCGCGATTTAGACAAATAATTAGTTCAGTCCGCATGAAGGCCTCCTAACTCATCAGTGCAACATCTCCGTGAACACAGAAATCAAAGAACCACAGAGGTGAGACAACGGTGAGGACTCGACAGCAAGAAACCACTGAAATGCTGGAGCAAAGGAAAACCAACAGTTAGACTCCGATTTGCCCGACCAAACGTTTTTCGTGCGGTCCACGCCTCGGTTACTGGCGAAAAGAAGACTGTTTGGAAAGAGCTCCGGCGATGGTCTCCTCATTGCCATAATGATTATATTAACATAGTTGTTTTTTTAAGAGTGTCAGATATGTATCTGGGTACCGCAGTAGAGACAGTGAAGTCAAACAAAAATGTCACCAGCTACAGATAAGGTAGTATATTCAGTGGAAAAATATTATTATACAACTTCTAATCCTGCTGCGTTTAGCAGTCCCGAACGACTCTTAAACATCCATGATCAGTTGTACTTAGCATAATGATATAGGTTTCGAAATTCAGGAAGTTTCAATAGAAAATAAGGAAAGGGAAATAAGTCAACGTGTCCTTATCATCTTTCCATTATTTCTGTTTTCTCCTAATTCCTTTTTACTAATTTGTGTTGCCTAATTGGAATTTTTATAAAGGGTCATGTCAGTTAAGTTTTGGCCCCTCTCCGAGCGCGAGTAGGTCGATTTTACGACAGTTTGCAAACAAAAAGACTTGGTAACTCAAGTTGATCAGTTTCGGAATTACAAACTGCGAATAAGTAAACAAGAAAATAACAAACATTTCTTTTTCCCTTATTCGATTTTAAGCTTCACATAACTTTGCGACGCGGTGAAATAGAAAAGTATGCGTACAACGCTTTCACCATCGTTTTTACTTCAGCATAATGGTATAGGTTTCGAAATTTAGGAAGTATCAATTGTGAATCAGGATAAATGAAATAAATCAACATTTCTCTTTCTCTTTTCATTTTCGATTTTCTTTATTCCTTTTCCTTATTTATTTTGGCTACTTAATTTTTTGTAAAGGGCCATCTCAGTTAAGGTCCAATTTTGGCTTTTATGAAAAAGGCGGATTTAAGTTAGTTTGCATACAAAACGACTCAGTAACTCATAACGTGAACAAGTCTTAGAAATGAATACCCGTAACCCCACTTTATATAGAGAAACTGCGGTTTACGAGGTTATACATTATTTTTCTTAATTCTGCTCCAAGACATAGGTTGTGTTCCAACGAGCACCAGCAACCTATGTTTGCAGTATAAAAAAGAAAAATATCACGGGTTTTCATCAGAAAAGTAGCCATTTTTGGAGATGTGAAAAAATCCCTTATGTCCCACGGGTGTATTATCGTAATGATGAGATGATCAGCTTCGGGATTATAAACTGTGAATAAGGAAAATAGAAAAAAAATCAACTTTTGCTTTAAACGAATATCCGTATTCGAATTTCAGGTTAATAGAACTTGGCGACGCGGTGCAATAGGGCATCAACATAAAGGATTTCATCATCATTGTCCTTCTTCTTTTTTCCTTATTTAGTTTGGCTACTTAATTTTTTGTAAATGGTAAAAAATTGGAAATAAAGACATAAATCAACATTTGCTTTTTCCTTATTCGATTTTCATGTTCATAGAACTTTGCGAACATTTGCGTATATCGCGATCATCTTCATTTGAACTTCTCAGAATAATGGTATAGGTTTTGAAACTCAGGAAGTATCAACTGTGAATAAGGAAAAGGGAAACAAATCAACATTATCCAGTTCCTTTACCTTATTCATTTTTCTATTCTACTTCCTTGTCCCATATTTCGGTTTCCTTATCCCCTTTTTCTTATTTCTTCTTTCTTTTCCTTATTTATTTTGGCTACTTGTTTTTTTTTTCTATAAACTTTAAGGTTAATGTCAGTTAAGGTCCAGTTTCGGCCCTAATGAAAATAAGGCAACTGTACGTCAGTTTACTTACAAAAAGACTCAGTAGCTTGAGATGATCCATTTGCGAAAAAGGAAATAAGAAGTAAACAACATTTACTTCTTCCTTATTCGATATTCAGGCTCACAGAACTTAATTTGCGACGCGTTGCAATAGGACATTAACATATAACGCTTTCACCATCATTTTACTTCTAAGAGTAGTGAAATAGGTTTCGAAATTCAGGAAAATCAATTACGAATATGGAAATAAATCAATATATCCTTATTTCTTTTTCCTTATTCCTGTTTCAACTTTTTCCCTTATTCCATTTTCCTTATTCATTTTGGTTGGTATATTTCCTGTTTCCTTATTCGCAGTTTATAATTCCAGAATTGATCATCTTAAGTAAGCGACTCGGAGCCTTTTGTAAGCTATTGACGTAAAGTGGACTTATTTTGATAGGGGGAAAAATGACATGACCCTTTTATAAAAATTCAAGTAACCAAAATACAAAAACAATTATTAAAAAGGAATAAGGAAAACGGACAAGGAAAACTAGTAATGACAAAAGGACATGTCGATTTATTTTTTTTTATTTTTTTTTTCTTATTTGCAATTAATATTTCTGATTTTCGAAACCTATACCATTATGCTTAGACATAAAATGATGATGAATGCGCAAATGCCCTACTGTGATACTGTGCGTTTCACTTGTGTATTTTTATTTTGGATAGCCATATGGCCATTTTGTGGGAAAGTAACTGTCCTTATGGCCTTCCTTAGGTTTAGGTTAGGTTTAGGTTTCCATTATGGTCTGGTCGCTTGGTGTTTGTGTTTCTTTCCCTTTGGTGTCTTTGATGGGTGGAGTAAGTTAATTTTATCGATTCCTGATCTTAGTTTTACTTCTACTATTGCGCCGTGTCGCAAAGTTCTATGAACCTGAAAAACGAATAAGGTAAGATGAAATGTTGGTTTCTTTTCCCTTTCCTTATTCGCAGTTTGTAATTCCGAAATTGGTCATCTTAAGTTGATAATTGACGTAATGTCGACTTAGAAATTGGCCCTTTATTATAATTTAAGTTGCAAAAGTAAGTAACGAAAACAAAATAAAGAAAGAAATAAGGAAAAAGAATAAGATAAGGAAAAACGACAAGGTAAATGACTAAGGAAAAAGGAATAAGGAAATGTTGATTCATTTCCTTTTTCCTTATTCGCAATTTATACTTCCTGAATTTAGAAACCTACAGGTAAGCATGATGATGAATGCTCTACACGCATATGTTCTATTGCCATGCGTCACAAAGTAACATGAACCTGGAAATCGAATAAGAAAAAAAAAAGGAAATGTTTGTTTCTTTCCTTGTTCCTTGTTCGCAGTTTATAATTGCGAAACCGCCGAGTCTTTTTTAATAAGTAAATGGACAAAAGTCGACTGATTTTGATAGCGGCCGGGATTGGACCTTACATGACCCTTTATATAATTCAAGTAGCCAAAATGAAAAAAAAAAAAAAGAAAAAAAGGAGTAAGAAAAAGGAATAAGGAAAAGGAACTTACTTAACAATCGTTCTTAAAAACCCCTGTATATGGAGGACAAATGGTGTTTACAGGGCTATTCATATTTTTTCTTTCATAGATTGATAGTACTCGTTACAACCGCCTCATCGAGGTAGTTCTAACGAGTAACCACAATATATGTCTGTGACTGAAATAAAGGATCATCGTAAACTTTCATAAGAAAAATAATGTCAGATTTGGAGCTGAGATTGGAATCACTGCACCAGATGAAAGTGGCACTGACTGACACCCATGTACAGCATAAATAAGAAAAAAACAAGTAGTTATATTCATTAAAAACTGCCACTAGACTGAAAAAATAAATAAATAAAAATAATGCAGCGTACTATAAAATTAGTCAACCGCATCCTGCATTGGTCCATTTATACCAAGCGTATAATGAATGGGACATAGACAAACAGAAAGAAACTATTTTCCTGAGTGCAAAAAGGTTATTATTTTGCAAAACATCACGTTAACACGTCTATATAGTTCTAACCACCGTCACCCCAACATTTTATATTAAAACTGAGGTTTAGAGGGTAGACTTAAGTAGAAGTAAAACAAAGATCAGGAATTGATACAATTAACTTACTCCACCCATAAAAGACAACAAAGGGAAAGAAATACAAAAATTAAGCGACCAGACCATAATGGAAACCTAAACAAAGGAAGGCCATAAGGACAGTTACTTTCCCACAAAATGGCCATATGGCCATCCAAAACCAAAAGACACAAGTGATACACACAGTAAGTAACAAACAACAACATAAATAAATCGCCACAGAAGAGCCGCCTTGGAAAGGTCAGTGGAAGATTTCCACTGGGGGGCTTAAATCGATTTTACGTTGCCACAATCCTCGCCCTTACTTCCTAATTCTCTTATATCTGCTCCAAATATAGATTAAGGTACACGTTAGAACCGCCTCGAATATCAGAATTTTTCGTCTTAATTTTTTTTCGGCGATATTTGCATAGGCATTTTCGTAATGAAATACCGTTTCGACGAGATATTATACCATCCAAACAGCGAACATAAAGTTGATGATCACGCTGCGCATCGCATAGTCGCAGGCTGATCTGCTACTTTTGTTGTTTTCAAAAGGTAAAATCAGCTTTTCTCATAAAGTGGTACAGATGCAGGTTTTCTTTCGGGTTGCTACATTGGCCTTTTCAAGATTATTTCGCTCACTTCGAGACGATATTTAATAGAGGTGGGCGAAAACCGGAGAACCCGGAGAAATATACAACCTGACCTTCTATTTCTGAAATTGGGGTCTAAAATATGACACTAGCCAGGCTCGAACCACAGTGATGAGGAACCTTATGGTTAAGTCCGCGCTCTGACTCATTAGGCCACGTAGGCCCGTTGCACAGATGTAGTTGGTATGCGTCATGCAGCCTTAGGATAAACAAGCTGGGGACAAAGTGATGTAACATAGCGCGTTGCTTAATCTGAGGAATAACACAATAAAATGTCAACGGTGGCAAACTCGAACAGGGTGTAGACTCAAACCATTTTATGTGCCCCTTATTGTCAAATTATTGTCTGTGGATAGAAAGCAAGACTTGAGGTCATGCAAATAATAAGCATTGCTGGTCGACTGTTGGTAAGCGACGTCGCTGTTGACACGACATTCGGCATTTTTGCACTGCTTCGGCGCATGTAACAGTATATAAAAAAACGGATGCGCACTACATAAAAGCTTTCCTTTCACAGCCCTTGTATCAGCATCCGTCTGTATACTACAGATAACGGACCTTTAACGTATGTATTCTTATGTTTAAATTTGAACAGAACATATTTCTAATGTTCTTATTAATTTTGTTTTTTTTGTGTGTGTGGGGGGAGGGTGCGTAGGCGAGGAATGGGGTCCAGAACTATCACAGCTGTCCCGAAATTGTATGTGGTTATTTTTGTTAAATAGTTGTGCTTCAATGGACATTGCGGCAAGTAATGGCCAGTAGATTGTTTTATGTATTTTGGAAACCTTTCATGAAACAGACATTTCCAACCTGAGAGATGGGCAGGCCAAGTGGACTCAATGCTCATCCGAATTTCCATTCGGCCGGGAATCACCATGGTTGGGAAAAGCCTTTATAAAAGATTTTATTTTTTCGCATACCACATTTTTTTTCTTCTCAATTTAATATTCCTTATTTTTTTCCAAAAAAAAAAAAAAAAAAATACGGAAACCTGGAAGGGACATGCTGGTTTTATTTTAAATTTGTTGTGCGAAACAGATAAAACATAATATCTGGTTTGCACAACTTAATATTAACAAGAGGGCCCAATGGCCCTATATCGCTCACCTGTGTACCAGAAAATCATAAGTGTAGGAGATCACTTGTCATTGCCACATACTAAATATCTAAGCTCTGGGCCTAATGACTTCGGAGAAGAAGATTTTTGAACTTTTTTTCCAGTATAAGTCCATAGGAGCTAATGAGCCATGGGGCATCGCCAATTTTGACCCAAAGGGCATGGTTGGAGGATTTGTGTAGCGCGACCATTTTATGTAACTATATACTACATATCTAAGGTCTGTACTTCAAGGTTTCAAAGAAGACTTTTGAAGCTTTGTTTCTATAATAAGTTTATTGGAGTTAAAAAGAGCCACGGGATTTGGCCAATTTTGACCCCAGGGGCATGATTGGCAGACTTCATGCAGGTGACCACTCGACGTTGCTATAGCTAAATACCTTAAGAATACCTTGAAGAATAGACTCACATCTAGTCCTGTTCTTCGCTTACCTATCTTTCATGATGAAAACCCATTCATATTCCGGACGGACGGTTCTGGTGCTAGTATAGGAGCCTTTTTGCTCCAAGAATTTTAAAGTGAAGGACGACTGCCCGTTGCTTATGCCAGCCAGAAACTTCTGCCTCGGGAAAGAAACTATTATTTGATAGTAAAAGAGTGCTTGGCTATTATCTGGGGTATTGAGAAATTTTGCTTGGCTTTTATCTGGGGTATTGAAAAAATCGCAAGTATCTTTACGGAACATGTTCATGCATATACAATCATCGCGCATGCGCTGACCAGACAAACAGACTGATTCGTGCATGCGATAATAACCGCGCAGCAGAACTTCAATTAACTGAGCCAAACATATCAGCACCCAGTGCTTGAAACAAGAATACTCAAAATTTACTCTCCCTTTCTGAGCACTTCTGAAATCTATTTAATGCTAACTATAACAGAGCACAACACACATCAAATTCGTTCTCACCACATTAACCCAGACAAGAGGCAATTGATCTGACTGCGCCTATTCGCTATCTCGTCATTCGCACATTACAGAACATAGCCCAGTTTCAGACCCTTCTCCGCAACAAGGCTCATCAATATAACTGTTCGTAAATTCATGAAAAAGGCAATACCTAGAAACTGAAAACAGGACGATTTTTACCACCCACTATACTATCTTTGAGCGGGTCTGCCTAATTTGCCTCAACTCATGTCATTTCCTTGTTTGGTAGACATCACGTTAAAACCAACTTTGCGACATCGATTGCGTCATTTACCGTTAGACCGTTACAATGTGTGGCGACTAAACACCCAAACTAGTCAATCCAAATATGAGTCTACCCCTAGTGCGAAGCATGTAATGATACACATTTTACGTCAATACATGTAAAAGCTGATCTCTACACATGACATCTTTACAGAAAATGAACTTTCAATCGCACAAAAGTCTTCTTACCGAAACTTATGAACATGCGTTTAATATCATTTCATCATCAAAATTAACTCGCCAGGCCCTTTTCAAAGAATTCGCACTGATGATGCAGATTTGGTTAAACCTGTGTGTTGAAGTTTACGTACCATCAACACTTATATTCATATAGAGACGGGACCTCGGTTTTCCAACAACCGGGAGTCAAAAGCTATGGATCGAACACGCGACCCGACGTTACTAAGCACATAACTCGATAAATATCGGACATATTTCAGAAAGTGTGGGTATACTACAGAGAAAACCCCACAAACAAATGCTAAATCATGCAAACATATTTATACATATAAAACATTTTTACAGATTTTACATACCGTCATAGCTTGAACTCGACGCGTTCTTGTGGTGATATGTTTCTAACTCACCCTGTAAACTATCTTGACCAACAGCTGACATTGCGATAATTTTAGGGTATTTATATCTATTGGCCACATAGGAAACTCATGCATAAAGTGAGAGAACTGTAGATAGATGGTACAATTATAGCCATGCAGCAACTTTAAGCAGAATATGCATCTCTACTACAATCTAATTTCCCTTGACTGATACTGCTAAAAATTCCATGGCATAACATGTCTGACTAAATGTGAAAAAGGCTTCAGGTTATGATAACATCTCAGCAACAATTCTAAAATTAGCTAAACCAGTACTTGTAAAACCGCTTACTAGTCTTATTAACAAGACAATTGAAAGCTCAGAAGTCCCAGAGGGTGCGAAGGTGGAACTGGTCTCTCCTTTACACAAAAAGAACAGTAATCTTGATAAAGAAAACTATCGACCGGTTAGCATGTTACCTGTTGTTTCAAAGATATACGAAAGAGCAAGCAATGAACAGCTTGCTGGTTATTTTAGTTAACATTTTAATATATACCTATCAGCATTTAGTCCAAGTTATGGATGCCAGAGCACACTCTTGAGAATAGTTGAAGACTGGAAGCAGGCATTAGATGAAAATAAGTATGCAGCAGCAATTTTAATGGATCATTCGAAAGCTTTTCACTGCTTACCTCATAAGCTGTTTCTTTTAAAACTTACAGCTTATGGACTATCAGAAAATGCTGTAAAACTCTAACAAAGCTACCTGACAAATAGAAAGCAATGTGTTAAACTTGGAAATTTCAAAAGTGCCTTTCAACCTATTCTCAAGGGTATGCCCCAGGGGTCCATTCTAAGTCCTGTTCTTTTCAACATCTTTTTAAATGATATTTTTCATGTTGTGAAACACTGTAAACAGTATAGCTATGCTGACGATAATACTGTGTCATCTGCTGATCATAGTCTGGACAGGTAAGATGAAAATCTGGTAACTGATAGCCTGTTGCTTATTCAGTGGTTTGCGGACAATCACATGAAAGCAAACCCTGATAAGTTCCAGGCTATAGCTGTCGGAAAGAAAACAAAAGATGAATGCATTACTTTTAATCTGGAGCATAATATTATCAAATGTGAAGAAAATGTGAAACTTTTAGGATCGACTATAGATTTTCAACTAAGTTTTGACTCGCATATATCCGGTATTTGCAAAAAGGCATCTAGGCAGTTAAATGTGTTGAAAAGAATAGAAGGTTACCTCTGCAGGTTAGGCAAACTTAATATATATTATTCATTTATAATTAATTATTGTCCTCTCGTCTGGCATTTTTGTGGAGAAGTAAACACCAAAAAAAAAACAAAAAAAAAAAACAATAATAATAAAAAAAAAAAAAAAAAAATACAAGAAAGGGCATTGAGATTTATCTACAGAGATTATACTTCCAGCTGTGAGTCTCTGTTGGATACCTTCACTAAAGGTCAGACGCCAGAGAGCAATAGCCTAGGAGGATCTTAAAAATTTAAATAGCCAATGTCCGGTTTATCTAAATGATCTTTTGACTTTTAAATCACAATTCTACTCTTTTAGGTAGACAAATACAGTTGAGATACCACAGGTGAGGACCAGTAGATATGGTGTCAGATCCTTCCGCTCTACAGCTGCTAAAGTGTGGAACTCATTGCCACAGAATCTCCGAGACATCAGCTCCTTTAGCAAGTTTAGGTCTCAAATTGACAAGTGGAGCGGTTGGGTCTGCACTTGTTCTTTCTGTTCTAACAGTTAATTTTCTGTTTGCCTGTTTGTATTCTGTATGTTTGTGTCAGCTTATCTCGTGTATCCTTTTTATTCTGTCTCAGCTATTCATTTACACTTAAAATAAGCTAATGAAGTGCATGTGTATGGATATTATATAGATAAGGTAACTTATAATCCTCTTATAACTGTAGCAAGTTTCAAATATTATAACTAGTAATTTCCAAATATTGTGTTTCTACATGTGTTGTGTTGTTTGTAATTGTATGTCTGTTTATATGTCTGTTAGTCGGTTAATAGCTATACATAGCTAATGTTACATTTGTTGAAAACTTCCGACTTTAAATAAAATATGTATCTGTATGTCAGTACAATATCACCACAAATAACGCTTTCGGCTAGAAAATATATAGGTCACCATTTGGTGACTGGCGATTTTTGGGGCGAAATACATGAAAAGCAGACATACAGCCGCCTACTGTAGGGCTAATAACACCAAGCATGAATGCATCGTATCATAACTGCACGTAAAGTGCATGGTAATAAATATTTTGCCTGTCATATTTCATCTAAAAGAAGCGCTGGCTTTACCAAATATCTACTAAAAATACTTTAGAGGTGTCGCAGCACCAGAAAGGCGTCTTCGTTCTGTCAGGGTCTCCTTTTTGGAAACCTGGGTTTACTTGTTTTTTTTTCCAATTCAATATTGAAATAAAAAATATTTCCTGTACTTACACGCCCTTAATGTTCAGTGCGCTTTAATTATTTATTAAAAAGTATGTTTAATCTTTATTTGGGCGCGATGTGACTGCTCCGTCTTTGGTCGGGCCCCTCGGAGTCTAACTGTTAGTTTTCTTTTGCTTCAGCAATTCTGTTGTTGTATGCTGTCGGGTCCTCAACCTTGTTTCATCTCTGTAGTTTTTTATTTGTATGTTCTCGGGGATGTTACACTGATGAGTCAGGAAGCCTACATGCGGACTAAACAAAATTAGTGTATACCGCGACAGAGGTAAGGGCGAGGATTATGGCCAAGTAAAATCGATTTAAGCACCCCCTCCCCCCCCCCAGTAGAATTCCTTCCACTGATCGTTCCAAGGCGGTTCTTCTGTGGCGGTTTATTTATGTTGTTGTTTGTTACTACTCACTGTGTGTATCACTTGTGTCTTTTTATTTTGGATGGCCATTCGGCCATTTTGTGGGAAAGTAACTGTCCTTATGGCTATCCTTTGTTTAGGTTTCCATTATGGTCTGGTCGCTTCATGTTTGTGTTTCTTTCCCTTTGGTGTCTTTGATGGGTAGAGTAAGTTAATTGTATCGTTTCCTGGTCTTTGTTTTACTTCTACTTTTCATTAATCGGTGACAATCACGGAGACAACAACAAATGAGCGTTCACAAAAACTGTTAGCCATAATGATGTCACACCCATGTGACATAGTGCATTCTTTCATTTCTACAAAATGGCTATACATATATTTTCCGATGAAACATTTTGATATGTTTTTTTTTTTTATTTTTACTCCGGGCAGAGGTTGTGGATTCTCGTTAGAACCGCCTAAATAAGGTGGTTCTAACCATTACCCACAACCTATGTCTTGGAGCAGAAATTAGCAAGATATAATGTTTACACCTAAAAATCCATTTTTTACTATATATAAGTGGGGTTAAATGGGGTCAGAATTATATAGGCGTGTTTTTTTGTGATGTTTTGGGTTGATTCATACGCAATCAACCAAATATCAGTCGTCAATAAGATTAAACCATCACGAAAACACGCCTATATAATTTTGACCCCCTCCAACCACACTTTTATATAGTAAAACTGTGATTAACAGGGGTAAACCTTATTGTTCTTATTTCTGCTCTAAAATATAGATTGTGGGTACTCGTTAGAACTGCCTCGATGAGGCGGTTCTAACGAGTACTCACAATCTATATTTTGAGCAGAAAGAAGACAAATATCACAATTTTTCATCTTAAAATTTTTCATGTAATTGTATAGGCGTGTTCTCATAATGCTGAAACTGGTTAGTTTAAACACATTTTATTAAAAAGATATATACAATGATATTCATTACAGATAATTAAATGTGAGAACAAAAGAAAAGGATCCAAAACGAAAGCTGAGCTTATATTGCCATTCACCTTTGCAAACATATACATGTATTGTATATGGCGGATTATAAAGAACATGTACTTTACTTGTCTTTGAAACATTACGCCAACACGCCTATACAAATACATTGCCACCTTTATCGCCGAAAAAATGAAAATTTTATGAGGAAAATTGCGATATTTTTCTTATTTCTGCTCCATATATAGATTTTTGGCACTCGTTAGAACCGCTTCATCGAAGCGGTTCTAACGAGTACCCACAATCTATATATTAGTGCAGAAATAAGAAAAATAAGGTTTTTCTTATTTCTGCTCCATATATAGATTTTGGGCACTCGTTAGAACCGCCTCATCGAAGCGGTTCTAACGAGTACCCACAATCTATATATTAGAGCAGAAATAAGAAAAATAAGGTATACCCCCGGAAACCCTAGTTTTACTACATAAAAGTGAGGTTCAAGGGGATCAAAATTATATAGGCATGTTTTCGTGATGACATTATGTAAGCGAAAGTCGGTATAATAGAAAAATAACAAGGATGCGATTCTGGACAAACATTATCATTACGACAAAAACAAAATCTAAACAAAAAAAAAAAAAAAATAAAAAAATGACCGGAAATTGTTCAGTCGATAAAATGCTTATTTTTTTATTTTTATTTTTTTTTATTTTTAATTTTTATTAATTTATTTATTTAACTATTTATTTTTTTGCATAAACTGAAAACGTTTCAGTCGTAATAATGTTTTTTAGCTCATCTGTGCCGAAGGCTCCAGAGGAGCTGATATGAAGGTAGTTCCTCCGTCGTCCGTCCTTCCACACTTTTGACCAGCTATATCTCCGCAGCCTGCAGGTTGATCTCAATCACTTCTCATCAATAGCACTTCTCTGATGGGACATTGATGACATTTGCTTTTTATCGAAATTGTACGAAAAGTTTGGTTGCTATGGCAACAACAAGGTCCCATAGACTTATAATGGAAAAATGCTTGTCATCACCGTGACGCCTTCAGTTTTGATCGGATCTTTCTGAAACTTATATGTAAGGTGGCTGGGGATAAAATCTCGGAAGAGTTCGAAAACCGGCCAAGTCGGTCCATTTTCATAGAGTTACGTCCCTTTGATTGCTGAAAATGCCGATTTTAGCTTGTCATCACCGTAGCCCCTTTAGTTTTAATTGGATCTTTCTGAAACTTATATATTAGTATGCTAGGGATAAAAACACAAACGAGTTCGAAAATCGGCCAAGTCGGCCAATTTATCATAGAGTGACGTCCCTTTGATTGGTGAAAGTGCCGAATTTTGACATTTTCATCACCGTTGCCCCTTCAGTTTTGATCGAATCTTTATGTTACTTATATGTAAGGGGGCTGGGTATAAAATCTCAGACGAGTTCAAAAACCGGCCAAGTCGACCCATTTGTCACAGAGCTACGTCCCTTTGATTGCTGAAAATGCCGATTCTTGACCTTTTCATCACCGTAGCCCCTTCAATTTTGATCGGATCTTTCTTATATGTAAGGTGGCTGGCGATAAAAACTCAGATGAGTTCGAAATCCGGCCAAGTCGGCCCCTTACTCATAAAGATACATCCCTTTGATTGCTGAAAATGCCGATTTTTTATCTTATCATCACCGTAGCGCCTTCAGTTTTGATCGGATCTTCCTGAAACTAATATGTAAGGGGACTGGGGATAAAAACTCAGATGAGTTCGAAAACCGTCCAAGTTGGCCCATTCGTCATAGAGTTTGTCCCTTTGATTGCTGAAAATGACGATTTTTGACCTTGTTATCACCTTAGCCCCTTCAGTTTTGATCGAAACTTTCTGAAACTTATATGTAAGATGGTTGGGGATTAAAACTCGTATGAGTTCCAAAACCGTCCAAGTCGGCCCGTTTATCATAGAGTTAGTCCTTTTGAGTGCTGAAAATGCCGATTTTTGACCTTCTTATCAGCTTAGCAGCGTCAGTTTTGATCGAATCTTAACTTATATGCAAGATGGCTGGGGATAAAAACTCGGATGAGTTCTAAAACCGGACTAGTTTACCCATTTATTACAGAGTTACGTCCCTTTGATTGCTGAAAATGCCGATTTTTGACCTTGTCATCACCGTAGCCCTTCAGTTTTGATCGGATCTTTGTGAAACATATATGTAAGGTGGCTTGGGATAAGAACTCGGACGCCCCCGCCCATAGGGGCTTGAAGAAATATATGGGCTGCATGATGCTTCCACGCAGAGCTGAATCCAGCCCGAACACTAGTACTGGTAAACCGCTTAGAGGATCTAAGCCTGTCCAGGAACCGCAGTGCGAGGCGGACCGTCCATGCTAATAAGCCCTATTGGTTTCATTGGGCGACAGGGCTTGAGATGTCATTTCATCTCATTGTCGGGTAAAATTCCCTCAAATTTGGAAGCAACGTCTCCAAAATGACCTTTACAGTGTTGACGGGGACGTTAAACCTCAAATCAAACAAACAAAAAGAATTCGGATGAGTTCGATAACCGGCTAAGTCGGCCCGTTTATCACAGAGTTAATCTCTGTGATTGCTGAAAATGCCAATTTTTGACCTTGTGTTCACCGTAGCCCCTTCAGTTTTGATCGGATCTTTGTGAAACATATATGTTAGGTGGCTGGGGATAAAAACTCGGATGAGTTCTAAAACCGGCCATGTCGGCCAGCTAATCACAGAGTTAATCCCCTTGGTTGCTTAAAGTGCCGATTTTTGACCTTTTCAGCACTGTAGCCCCTTCAGTTTTTATCGGATCTTTCTGAAACGTATATGTAAGGTAGCTGGGGATTAAATACCGGATGAGTTCGAAACCCGGCCAAGTCGGCCAATTTATCATAGAGTTACGTCCCTTTAATTGCTAAACATGCCGATTTTTGACCTTGTCATCACCGTAGCCCCCTCGGTTTTGATCGGATCTTCTTGAAACGTATATTTAAGGTGGCTTGAGATAAAAGCTCGGATGAGTTCAAAATCCGCCATGTCGGCCCATTTACCGTAGAGTTATGTGCCTTTGATGGCTGAAAAACGCCGATTTTTGACCTTCTCATAACCGTATCCCCTAAAGGTTTTATTGGATCTTCCTGAAACGTAAGTACAAGTAAGTCAGAATTAAAAGCTTGGATGGGTTCGAAAACTATCAATGTGTGTCGATTACGGACGGAGTTATGTCCCCTCCTTTGCTGAAAATGTTAATTTTTAACCTTGTAATTACCGTAGCTCTATCAGGTTTGATCGGATCTTCTTGAAACGTACAAACAAGTGAGTCAGGGATAAAAGCTCGGATGAATATAAAAAAAACTGACGAGGTTTGCTCAGCTGTTGTAGAGTTACGTCCCCTTTACTGCTGAAAATGCCTTTTTATACCTTGTCATCACCATAGCCCCTTCAGTTTTCATGGGATCTTTTGTAACTTACATGTTAGTAAGTAAGGGATAAAACCTTGGCTGAGTTCAAAAATTTGTGAGGTTGGCCTATATTTCGGAAAATTATGTCCTCCCTTGCTGACCTTGTCATCACCGTAGCCCCTTCGTTTTTTTATCAGATCTTCTTGATAAGTCAGGGATAAAAGCTCATTTGAGTTCGAAAACTGGTGAGGCCAGCCTTTTTAGCTCACCTGTCACGTAGTGACAAGGTGAGCTTTTGTGATCACTTTTTTCCGTCGTCCGTCGTGCGTCCGTGCGTCCGTCCGTCCGTGCGTCCGTGCGTCCGTAAACAATTTCAAATAAGTATATCTCTAATACCCCATGGTCAATCTTGATCAAATTTCATGAGAAGCATCATCAGGTAGGGGGAAAGGCTGCATAAGGTTTTTGGGCTGATCAGATTGGAATTCTGGTTGCCATGGCAACATATAGCTCCCATAGACTTACAATGGGAAAAAATTAAAATATCTTCTTCTCTGAAACCACAGGGCCCAGAGCTTTGATATTAAGCATGTATTAACGGCCAGTGGTCACCTACATAATTCCTGCCATTCATGCCCCTGGGGTCCAAATTGGCCACGCCCCGGGGCCCCTTTGCTCCCATAGACTCATAATGGAACAAAAGGCTTCAAAAATCTTCTTCTCGGAAACCACAGGGCCCAGAGCTTAGATATTTAGCATGTAGCAATGGCAAGTGGTCACCTACATAATTCCTGCCAATCATGCCCCTGGGGCCCAAACGGGCCACACCCCGGGGACCTTTAGCTCCTACAGACTCATAATGGAAAAAAGCTTCAAAAATCTTCTTCTCTGAAACCACAGGGCCCAGAGCTGAGATATTTGGCATGAAGCAACGGCAAGTGGTCACCTACATAAATCCTGCCAATCATGCCCCTTGGGTCGAAATGGGCCACGCCCCGGGCCCCCTTAGCTCACATAGACTAATAATCTAAAAAAAAGGTTCATAAATCTACTTCTCTGAAACCACAGGGCCCAGAGTTTAGATATTTAGCATATACCAACGGCAAGTGGTCACCTACATAATTCCTGCCAATCATGCCACTGGGGTCCAAATGGGCGAGGCCCCGGGGCCCCTTCGCTCCCATAGACTCATAATGGAACAAAAGCGTCAAAAATCTTCTCGGAAACCACAGGGCCCAGAGCTTAGATATTTAGCAGGTAGCAACGGCAAGTGGTCACCTATATAATTCCTGCAAATCTTGCCCCTGGGGTCCAAACTGGCCACGCCCTGGGGCCCTTTAGCTCCTATAGACTCATAATGGAAAAAAGCTTCAAACATCTTCTATTCTGAAACCACAGGGCCCAGAGCTGAGATTTTTGGCATGTAGCAAGGGAAAGTGGTCACCTACATAATTCCTGTCAATCATGCCCCTGGGGTCCAAATTGGCCACACCCCGGGGCCCCTTAGCTCCCAAAGACTCATTATGAAAAAAAAGCTTCAAAAATCTTCTTCTCTGAAACCACAGGGCCCAGAGCTTAGATATTTAGCATGTAGCAACAGCCAGTGGTCACCTACATAATTCCTGCCAATCATGCCCCTGGGTTCCAAATGGGCGACGCCCGGGGGCCCCTTCGCTCCCATAGACTCATAATGGAACAAAAAGCTTCAAAAATCTTCTTCTCGGAAACCAAAGGGCCCAGAGCTTAGATATTTAGCAGGTAGCAACGGCAAGTGGTCACCTATATAATTCCTGCCAACCTTGCCTCTGGGGTCCAAATGGGCAACGCCCCGAGGCCCTTTAGCTCCTATAGACTCATAATGGGAAAAGCTTCAAAAATCTTCTTCTCTGAAACCACAGGGCCAAGAGCTGAGGTATTTGGCATGTAGCAACAGCAAGTGGTCACCTACATAAATCCTGCCAATCATGCCCCTAGGGTCCAAATGGGCCACGCCCAAGGGGCCCCTTAGCTCACATAGACTCATAATGGAAAAAAAAGCTTCAAAAATCTTCTTTTCAGAAACCACAGGGCCCAGAGCTTAGATATTAAGCATGTAGCAACGACAAGTGGACACCTACATAATTCCTGCCAATCATGGCCCTGGGGTCCAAATGGGCCACGCCCCGGGGCCCTTTAGCTCCTGTAGACTCATAATGGAAAAAAAGTTTCAAAAATCTTCTAATCTGAAACCACGGGGCCCAGAGCTGAGATATTTGGCATGTAGCAAATGCAAGTGGTCACCTACATAATTCCTGCCAATCATGCCCCTGGGGTCCAAATTGGCCACACCCCGGGGCCCCTTAGCTCTCACAGACGCATAATGGAAAAAAAAGTTTCAAAAATCTTCTTCTCTGAAACCACAGGGCCCAGAGCTTAGATATTTAGTGTGTAGCAACGGCCAGTGGTCACCTACATAATTCCTGCCAATCATGCCCCTGGGTTCCAAATGGGCGACGCCCCGGGGCCCCTTCGCTCCCATAGACTCATAATGGAACAAAAGTCTTCTTCTCGGGAACCACAGGGCCCAGAGCTTAGATATTTAGCATTTAGCAACGGCAAGTGGTCACTTACATAATTCCTGCCAATAATGCCCCTGGGGTCCAAACAGGCCACACCCCGGGGCCCTTTAGCTCCTATAGACTCATAATGGAAAAAAGCTTCAAAAATCTTCATCTCCGAAACCTCAGGGCCCAGAGCTGAGGTATTTGGCATGTAGCAACGGCAAGTGGTCACCTACATAAATCCTGCCAATCATGCCCCTGGGGTCCAAATTGGCCACATCCCGGGGCCCCTTAGCTCCCAAAGACTCATAATGAAAAAAAAAAAAAGCTTCAAAAATCTTCTTCTCTGAAACCACAGGGCCCAGAGCTTAGATATTTAGCATGTAGCTATGGCCAGTGGTCACCTACATAATTCCTGCCAATCATGCCCCTGGGTTCCAAATGGGCGACGCCCCGGGGCCCCTTCGCTCCCATAGACTCATAATGGAACAAAAGCGTCAAAAATCTTCTCGGAAACCACAGGGCCCAGAGCTTTGATATTTAGAAGGTAGCAACGGCAAGTGGTCACCTATATAATTCCTGCCAATCTTGCCCCTGGGGTCCAAACTGGCCACGCCCTGGGACCCTTTAGCTCCTATAGACTCATAATGGAAAAAAGCTTCAAACATCTTCTATTCTGAAACCACAGGGCCCAGAGCTGAGATATTTGGCATGTAGCAAGGGAAAGTGGTCACCTACATAATTCCTGCCAATCATGCCCCTGGGGTCCAAATTGGCCACACCCCGGGGCCCCTTAGCTCCCAAAGACTCATTATGAAAAAAAAGCTTCAAAAATCTTCTTCTCTGAAACCACAGGGCCCAGAGCTTAGATATTTAGCATGTAGCAACGGCCAGTGGTCACCTACATAATTCCTGCCAATCATGCCCCTGGGTTCCAAATGGGCGAGGCCCGGGGGCCCCTTCGCTCCCATAGACTCATAATGGAACAAAAAGCTTCAAAAAACTTCTTCTCGGAAACCACAGGGCCCAGAGCTTAGATATTTAGCAGGTAGCAACGGCAAGTGGTCACCTATATAATTCCTGCCAACCTTGCCCCTGGGGTCCAAATGGGCAACGCCCCGAGGCCCTTTAGCTCCTATAGACTCATAATGGAAAAAGCTTAAAAAATCTTCTTCTCTGAAACCACAGGGCCAAGAGCTGAGGTATTTGGCATGTAGCAACAGCAAGTGGTCACCTACAAAATTCCTGCCAATCATGCCCCTAGGGTCCAAATGGGCCACACCCCAGGGGCCCCTTAGCTCACATAGTCTCATAATGGAAAAAAAGCTTCAAAAATCTTCTTTTCAGAAACCACAGGGCCCAGAGCTTAGATATTTAGCATAAAGCAACGGCAAGTGGACACCTACATAATTCCTGCCAATCATGCCCCTGGGGTCCAAACGGGCCACGCCCCGGGGCCCTTTAGCTCCTATAGACTCATAATGAAAAAAAAAGCTTCAAAAATCTTCTTCTCTGAAACCAAGGGGCCCAGAGCTGAGATATTTGGCATGTAGCAACGGCAAGTGGTCACCTACATAATTCATGCCAACCATGCCCCTGGGGTCCAAATTGGCCACACCCCGGGGCCCCTTAGCTCCCAAAGATGATAATGGAAAAAAAAGCTTCAAAAATTTTCTTCTCTGAAACCACAGGGCCCAGAGCTTAGATATTTAGCATGTAGCAATGGCCAGCGGTCACCTACATAATTCCTGCCAATCATGTCCCTGGGTTCCAAATGGGCGACGCCCCGGGGCCCCTTCGCTCCCATAGACTCATAATGGAACAAAAAGCTTCAAAAATCTTCTTCTCGGAAACCACAGGGCCCAGAGCTTAGATATTTAGCAGGTAGCAACGGCAAGTGGTTACCTATATAATTTCCTGCCAATCTTGCCCCTGGGGTCCAAACGGGCTACGCCCCGGGGCCCTTTAGCGCCTATAGACTCATAATGGAAAAAGCTTCAAAAATCTTCTTCTCTGAAACCACAGGGCTAGGAGCTGAGGTATTTTGCATGTAGCAACAGCAAGTGGTCACCTACATAAATCCTGCCAATCATGCCCCTAGGGTCCAAATGGGCCACGCCCAAGGGGCCCCTTAGCTCACATAGACTCATAATGGAAAAAAAAGCTTCAAAAATCTTCTTTTCAGAAACCACAGGGCCCAGAGCTTAGATATTTAGCAAGTAGCAACGACAAGTGGACACCTACATAATTCCTGCCAATCATGGCCCTGGGGTCCAAATGGGCCACGCCCCGGGGCCCTTTAGCTCCTGTAGACTCATAATGGAAAAAAAGTTTCAAAAATCTTCTTATCTGAAACCACGGGGCCCAGAGCTGAGATATTTGGCATGTAGCAAATGCAAGTGGTCACCTACATAATTCCTGCCAATCATGCCCCTGGGGTCCAAATTGGCCACACCCCGGGGCCCCTTAGCTCCCACAGACCCATAATGGAAAAAAAGCTTCAAAAATCTTCTTCTCTGAAACCACAGGGCCCAGAGCTTAGATATTTAGTGTGTAGCAACGGCCAGTGGTCACCTACATAATTCCTGCCAATCATGCCCCTGGGTTCCAAATGGGCAACGCCCCGGGGCCCCTTCGCTCCCATAGACTCATAATGGAACAAAGTCTTCTTCTCGGGAACCACAGGGCCCAGAGCTTAGATATTTAGCATTTAGCAACGGCAAGTGGTCACCTATATAATTCCTGCCAATAATGCCCCTGGGGTCCAAACAGGCCACACCCCGGGGCCCTTTAGCTCCTACAGACTCATAATGGAAAAAAGCTTCACAAATCTTCATCTCCGAAACCTCAGGGCCCAGAGCTGAGGTATTTGGCATGTAGCAACGGCAAGTGGTCACCTACATAAATCCTGCCAATCATGCCCCTTGGGTCGAAATGGGCCACGCCCCGGGGCCCCTTAGCTCACATAGACTAATAATTAAAAAAAAAAAAGGTTCATAAATCTACTTCTCTGAAACCACAGGGCCCAGAGTTTAGATATTTAGCATATACCAACGGCAAGTGGTCACCTACATAATTCCTGCCAATCATGTTACTGGGGTCCAAATGGGCCTCGCGCCGGGGCCCCTTTGCTCCCATAGACTCATATTTAAAAAAAGCTTAAAAAATCTTCTTCTCTGAAACCACAGCACCCAGAGCTTAGATATTAAGCAGGTAGCAACGGCAAGTGGTCACCTACATAATTCCTGCAAATCATGCCCCTGGGGTTCAAAAGGGCCACGCCCCAGGGCCCCTTAGCTCCTATAGGCTCATAATGGAACATAAAAACTTCAAAAATCTTCTTCTCTGAAATCACAGGGCCCAGAGCTTAGTTATTTACGATGTAGCAATTACAAGTGGTCACCTACATAAATCCTGCCAATCATGCCCCTGGAGTCCAAATGGGCCACACCCTGGGACCCCCTTAGCTCCCATAGGCTCATAATGGAAAAAAAAACTTCAAAAATCTTCTTTTCTGAAACCACAGGGCCCAGAGCTTAGATATTTAGCATGTAGCAACGGCAAGTGGTTACCTACATATTTCCTGCTAATCATGCCCCTGGGGTCCAAATGGGCCACGCCCCGGGGCCCCTTAGCTCCCATAGACTCATAATGGAAAAAAGCTTCAAAAATCTTCTTCTCAGAAATTGTTAAGCACAGAACTTATATATTTAGTATCTAGCAACATAAAATAGCCATCTACATAAATCCTGTTAACCCTGCGCCTGGGTCAAAATTGGCCACGCCCGAGCTCATCACCTCCAATAGACTTATATTGGAAAAAAAAAAACTTAAAAAATCTTCTTCTATGAAACCATAAGGCCCAGAGCTTAGATTTTTAGTATGTAGCAATGTCAAGTGGCCACCTACATAAATCCTGCCAGTTATGCCCCTGGGATCCAAATTGGCCCCACCCCAGGGTTCTTTAGCTTCCATAGACTTACAATTGGAGAAACTTCAAAAATCTTCTTCTCTGAAACCACAGGGCCCTTATAATGAAAAAAAAAAAAAAAAGAAAAAAAGAAAAAAGAAAAAAAAAAAACAACTTAAAATGGGGAAAAAAATCTTCTTCTCTGAAACCATAAGTCCCAGAGTTTAGGTATTTAGCATGTAGCAATGTCAAGTGGTCGCCTACATGAATCCTGCCAATCATGCCCCTGGGGTCCAAATCCTGTGGCCCTTAACTCCAACAAACTTATAATGGAAAAAGCTTCAAACATCTTCTTTGAAACCATGAAGTACAGACCTTAGAAATTTAGCATATAGCAACACAAAATGGTCGCCTACATAAATCCTGCCAACTGTGCCCTTTGGGTCAAAATTGGCCAAGCCCCAGGGCTCATTAGCTTCTATAGACTTATACTGGAAGAAACTTAAAAAAATCTTTTTCTCCAAAACCATAAGGCACAGATTTTGTTTGATTTGAGGTTTTACATCCCCGACAACACTGTATAGGTCATTTTGGAGATGTCTCTTCCAATTTTGTGGGACTTTTACCAGACATTGAGATAAAATTACATCTCAAGCCCTGTCGCCCAATGTAGCCATTAGGGTTTATAAGCATGGACACCGCTTTGCCTGAGCTTAGATATTTAGTATGTAGCAATGTCAAGTGGTCTCCTACACTAATGATTTTCTTGTAAACAGGTGAGCGATATAGGGCCATTGGGCCCTCTTGTTATTCATATCAGCTTCAAACTTGCAGGTAACGAGGACAGGCATAAAATCTCGGTTAAGTTCGATTTTGGGCCGAATCGGAATATTGACCTCGGAGTTACGTGACCTTGAGAGACAAAAAAAATTGCTCATAGACTTAACGTAGGGAAAATGTTGTGACAGAAATAGCGACTTGAATTTTAGCTCACCTGAGCCAAAGGCTCCAGTGAGCTGATAGTATACCAAGGCTACGGAGTCCATCGTCTGTCGTCCGTCCATCTGTCGTCCACACTTTCAATGAAGCATATCTCAGAAGGCAGTCGACCAATCTCGTTTAAATTTTATGTGTATCACCATTGGGCAAGGGGAAAAGCTGCATTAGGTTTTGGAGCTAGTCTGGTTCATTTGTTCCTTCATTCTTCTTTCTCTCAATATAGAGATAATAGACCAATGTTACATTTTTAATCAAAGATTTCTCAGGAACTATAAAAGCTAGAAGCATCAAATTTGGTATTCAATAGAATAATGATGACTTAGTTTGTGTAAGAGACATTGGGCTTTCTCAGCTTATTTGTTCATCTGTTCTTACATTCTTCTTTCTCTCCATTTTGACCAATGTTAAATTTTCGTCAAAGATTTCTCAGGAACTATAGAAGCTAGAAGTCTCAATCTTGGAATGCAATGCAATAATGATGACTTATATCCTGTAAGGGTCAATGGGCTGGATTCTATTAGCAGATTTAGTAGTCAAGTCTGTGAATTGTTAAAACTTAAGTTCCTCAGGTGAGCGGTTTAGGCTCATTGAGCCTCTTGTTTCATTGAGTAACATCCCTTCGATTGCAGAAAAACCCTGTCTTCGCCTGTTTTCGACCTTGTCATCAGCATAACTCCTTGAGTAATAACTAAAACCTCCTGACACTTTGAATCTTTTAGCTCAGGTGAGCGATTCAGGACCATGTGGTTCTCTTGGTTTGGTGTGTGTTTTTTTCATGCGTCATTAAGAAAGTGGTTCAGTCGTAATAATGTTTTTTATTGCAGTCATCAATAAGATGTTGCTAAAATGTTTCCGCCGTGATTATTTTTTATTTCTTTGCATTCGTCAATAAGATCCCTTTGATATGTAACCTTGTCATCACCGTAAGCCTTAGTTGTCATCAGATCTTCTTGAAATTTACGTATATGTAAGTCAGGGATAAAAGCTCAACTGAGGAAAAAAAATGACGAGGTCAGTTTATCTGTCATAGAGTTACGTCCCTTCGATTGCAGAAAAACCCTGTCTTTGTCTGTTTTGACCTTGTTTTCAGCATAACTCCTTGAGTAACAACTGAAACCTCCTGAAACTTTGAACCTTTTAGCTCAGGTGCGCAATACAGGACCATCCATGGTCCTCTTGTTTTTGGTGTGTTTTTTTTTTTCATTCGTCAATAAGAAAATGGTTCAGTCGTAATAATGTTTTTATTGCAGTCAGCAATAAGATGTTACTGAAAATGTTTCGGTCGTAATTATGTTTTATTATTTTTTTTATTTTTTTTTTTTTTGCATTCGTCAATAAGATTAAACTAAAAATGGTTCAGTCGTATTTTTTTCCTTCTTTTTTTGCAGTCGTCAATCAGCTTTAGCTGAAAATGGTTCAGTCGTAATTATGCATGCATGGCAGTTAACCCAATAACGATTGACAACTTTGCTTCCCTCTTTAATTGCACGCCGGTGGGTCAGGCCTCAGGGTCTTTGACGGTTCCAGCGTAAAGGCTTACTGAGAATTGGACATAATCTAATTGTATGTGATGTTTGTTGGCTCCGGATGCTCTGTCTCTGGTCGGGCCCATCGGAGTCAATTTTTTTTTTTTTTTTTTATTTGCTCCAGCATTTCAGAGGTTTCTTGCTGTCGAGTCCTCACCGTAGTTTCATCTCTGTGGTTGTTTAATCTTTTGTTCACGGAGATGTCGCACTGATGTGTTAGGAGGCCTTCATGCGGGCTGAACAAATCGTTTGTCTAAATTGCGACGGAAGTAAGGGCAAGGATTGTGGCCACACAAAACCGATTAAAGCCCCCCCCCCCCCCCCCCCTCGGGGGGAATTCGTTTCACTGACCGTTCCAAGGCGGTTTGCCTGTTCGCGGTTTATTTTTGTTATGGTTTGTCTTTGAGTGTTTGTGTATCGCTTATATTATTTTGTTTTGGATAGCCAGTTGGCAATTTTGTGGAAAAGTAACTGTCCTTTTGGTTTTCCGCTGTTGGTGTTTCCATTGGGGTCTGTTGTTTCGTGTTTGTGTTTTTTTTCCTCTGGTGTCTCTGATGGGAGCTGTTGGTTAATTGTTCTCCCAATCTCGAAGAAGTTGATTGGGCATATTCATTCTGCCCTGTCCGTCCGTCCGTCAGTCCGCACTAACAAATGCATAGTTAGGTGGCTATGTAAATGGACAGAATCAATGTAAGTCTATGGGATTTATTTCGTTAGACACCGAAAATACTTCTTTTCTGTGGCTAACAGTAGCCACTTAAGTATCAATCCTGCCAAAAATAGCCACATAAGTATACATCCGTGAGAACGTCCTTCTGTTACGCTTTAAGTACCTAGGTAAACTACAGATTGACTTGAGCTAGGATCTTGAAATTTCATATATGGCATGAGCATGAAAAATAAGCGGACCTGTATTTTTTTCTTTTCCGTCGGGCATGTCTTTGTGGAGTTATGTCCCCTTTTTGACTTATGCATTGTGGCTTTAGGGAAACATTTTGAACAAAATATCTGGAGAACCGCTTGAGCTTGGCTCATGATATTTGGCATACAGTTTGGGTCTAATTTGTAGATGATCTGATTAACTTTTGACGAAATTCCGGAATTTTTCAATGGAGTTATGCCCCTTTTTGAACTATGCCTTGTGGCTCTAGTGAAACCTTGTGAACAAACTATCTGGAGCACCGCTTGAGCTGGGTTTATTATTATATTTGGCACACAGTTTGGGTCTAATGTGTAGATGACCTGATCAACTTTTGACGAAATCCCGGATATATTTAACGGAGTTAGACCCCTTTTTGACATAAGCATTGTGGCTATAGGGAAACCGTGTAACCAAAAATCTGGAGAACCGCTTGAGCTAGGCTCAAGGTATTTAGAATACAGTTTGGGTCTAATGTGTAGATTACCTGATAATGTATTGGCGAAATTCCGAAAAAATATAATGGAGTAATTCCCCTTTTTGGACTTATGCACTGTGGCTAAAGGGACACCTTGTGAACGAAATTTCTTGAGAACCACCTAAGCTAGGCCAATGATATTTGGTACACTGTTTTGGACTAATGTGTAGATGATCTGAGTGAATTTTTTACGAAATTCCGAAAATATTTAATGGAGTTATGCCCCTTTATGGACTTATGCATTGGGGCTATAGGGAAACCTTGTGACCATAATTTCTGGAGACCCGCTTGGGCTAGGCACATGGTATATGGTATACTGTTTGGGTCTAATGTGTAGATGACCTGATTTAACTTTTGACGAAGTTCTTAAATTTTTAATCTAATTATGCCCCTTTTTGGACTTATACATTTTGGCTATAGGGAATCCTTGTGAACAAAATAACTGGAGATTTTCGTGAGCTAAGCTCATGATATTTGGCAGTCTGTTTGCTACTGAGGCATAGATGACCTGAATAATTTTGTTTAAAATCTGTTAATATTTGACAGGTTTATTTGTCTGATCTTTGCCTTACTTCTACTTATTTTAATGCAAATGATCATGAGGTACTGTTTACTGTCCCATTTAGGTACAAGTATATGGTTGGGGGCATAGTGTTTCACAAACACAATTTCTAATTGTATCGTTTCCTTTTCCATTACCTTCACTTTTTTCATTACGAAAACACACCTATTCAAATACATTGTAACCTTTATCGCTGAAAAAATGAAAATTTTATGGTGCAAAAATTGAGATATTTTTCTTATTTCTGCTCCAAATATAGATTGTGGGCACTTGTTAGAACCGCCTCATAGAGGCGGTTCTAACGAGTACCAACAATCTATATTTTAGAGCAGAAATAAGAAAAATATGGTTTATCCCCGGAAACCCAAGTTTTACTATATAAAAGTGGGGTTCAATGGGATGAAAATTATATAGGCGTGTTTTCGTGATGATTGCATCGGTCAACAAGATTTGACTAAAAATGGTACAGTCGTAATTTCTTTTCTGTATTTGTCTATAAGATTTAACTGAAAATGCTTCAGTCGTAATAATGTGTTTTGGCAGTCATCATTCAGCTTTAACTGCAAATAGTTCAATCGTAATTAAGTTTTTTTGCAGTAGTCAATAAGATTTAACTGAAAATGGTTCAGTCGTGAAAATGTTTTTTATTGCATCCGTCAGTAATATTAAACTGAAAATGGTTCAGTCGTAATAATGGGTTTTGCAGTCGTCAATGAGTTTTATCTTAGAATGGTTCAGTCGTAAATATGATTATATTGTTATTGACATTTTCCACTCCTTTTGCAGCTCAAGACTATGGCAGACATTAAACTACAACTCTTGGTGGTGGCATGTTTCATAGCTGTAGTAGTCGGTTACGATGATGATGAAATGCTTCCTTGTAGTCGGTACGACTGCATAATCTACAGGGCCAATTATGCGCATTGCTACGAACTGGAGAGAGAACGAAGTAATGATTGTCGCTGGCGTGTCAGCTTCAACCGACGCCTCGACGAATATATACTGGGTGGAACAATCATCGCCTACAAAATTAAGTCGTACTCTGGTGATTGGACCGACTGGTTTGTTCCCGGACAAAATGACATTGATAGAAAATTTAACCCATCATCAGGAAATTGTTCTGATCAGTCTATACCAATTTACGAAAATTCACTCCGCCGAATGTGGTCCAATTTTGCTGACCATTCTTACAAATACATCATCTGCAAATAAGCAAATTTATATATTTACATCGCGTTCGCAAGTCCGTGAAATGACCCCAACCTAAACCCCACTTTATATAGATAAAACTTGGATTTTAGTGGTATACGACTTAACGTTATTTTCATTCAAAGAAATTTATAAAATGAATAAGACATTTCAAGGATCCGCAAAGTGAACATCAAGTGATCACAATAAATAAATTGTGAAGAATCAAGACAGAAAGATATTGTTAGCAAATAAAGTGAATCAGACAATGCCAAAGATGTTTTAAGAATCCTTGTTTGAACATCTAAGGATATGTGACATATCCAAAGATTTTATATTAAGCTGATCAAATAATATTTCAATATTATCGCAATCATAAGCTATTCCTAGCTGAACGTAAACTCTTTTAGTAGGAGCACAAATCATAAGATGTTCATCATTGGAACACGTCCATGTAATGAACACCCCTCTATACCCCACTTTATAGAAGGAAAAGTGGGGTCTACAGGGGTATACGTCATTTCCCTTATTTCTGCTTCAAAACAAGGTGTGGGTACACGTTGGAACGCCTTATTGAGGCGGTTCTAAGCAATGAGGCAGTTCTTACGAGCACCCGCAATCTCTGTTTGGAAAGCAATAAAATATTAAAAAAAAAAAAAACATCTGAAAAACGTCACTTCTAGAGGTAAGAAA
Source organism: Lucinisca nassula (assembly GCA_963580285.1). Classification (NCBI taxonomy): domain Eukaryota; kingdom Metazoa; phylum Mollusca; class Bivalvia; order Lucinida; family Lucinidae; genus Lucinisca; species Lucinisca nassula. The sequence goes on from OY757021.1 coordinate 50,933,383, forward strand.
GGCGCCATTTTTAAACACGGATGTGTTAACATAATGCATAGCTGATCATAAAGTATTTTACCTGACCATATCACAAATCATAACTAATCAAGGAATGTTCAAACATGTTCTGTGTATTTCACTATATGAGCACGGCCAAGCGAATTTGTGTCTTCGAACATTCCGTCATGACCAATTTAAACTGCGCATGCCAAGCCATTCAGAGGGGCAAGGGATATGGCTTTCTGTCTGAAGGTTCCTCTTGATTCACTGCTTGTATGAGCGAGCAGCGAAGATCTGGTGAGACTGCGCGGATGCGCAGGCTCGCCTGAACCTTCGCCGCTCGCATAGGCGATAAGTACCAAAATCGCTTGACGGGGCCCATATATTATGGAAATGAATGCATCGGTCATATAATCCAGCATTGACAAGGGTGTGTATGTTGGATTGGTGGGGGCAGTTTTCGCCACTTCCTCTTTTCCAATAAAAATGGGAATTTTCCTTTAATGGATAGACTTCGGAATGAATTCAGTTTGAGATTAGTGCTGTTAATAAATGTAGAGGGGATAACAATTTTGAAGAGATTTCTTCACAAAATATGTGTCCATTCTCCTTAAAGTGTCATATTATTTTGAAAATAATTTTAAATAGAACACTTTTCTTTTTCAGAAGCTAGTCCGAAACCGAATACATGCCTTTCATTTCTAATTTTCAATTTACTATATTTATTTTATTTGAGCCTTGTCAAAAGTAAATATGTATTCAAGATCCCGTTAACAAGTCCGTGAAATGAGCACCCCCCCCCCCCCCCGTAAACTCCACTTTATACGTTTAGGGCGTGGGGTAAGTTATTTTTCTTGTTCCTGTTCCTATACATTATCATCTTGAAAACGCGCCTACATAATTGTGACCCCCTTGAACCCCATTTTTATATAGTAAAACTGGGGTCTCCGGGGGTGTTTGTCGTGATATGACTGAAAAATTGTTGAAAGCGACGTTTAACCCGAATTCACACTCACACAGTATCCGGGGGTGTTTCTTTATTTTTCTTATTTCTGCTCTAAAATATAAATTGTAGGTACACGTTAGAACCGCCTCGATGTGGCGCTTCTAGCGAGTGCCCACAATATATATTTTGAGTACAAATATGAAAAATATCACTATTTTTTATCATAAAATTTTCATTTTTTCGGCGATAAAGGTGGCCATGTATTTGTATAGGCGTGTTCACATAATGTCTTTCCTTTAATAGTAGACCTGTTTCTCCATGGGACATGGCTTTTAGATAAGCGAACAGGAAATCTCGAAAGTTGTCTCCCTTTGGAAAATGGCGGAAAAATCTGTCAGGCGTACCTATTCCCCATAAATTGAAGATATAGACATTAACAACACACCGTTTGAGGTTACACTGTCTTTCAAATCTCCAAAATGGTCACTGACATATGAAAATGTGTGTTATTCCTTTATCTCCAAAACTATTAATTTCTGAAGAAAATTTATGATATTATTCCTAAATATACTCAAAACAAAGGTTGTTGGTGCTCGCTAGAACCGCTCTAATTAGGAGGTTCGAACAAGTATCCATAACCTATGTCTTGGAATAGAAATAAGAAAAATAACGTATCCCCCGTAAATGTATAAAGTGGAGTTTACGGGGGTTATCATTTTACTGACTTGTTAACGGGAACTTGAATACAGATATTTTTGACAAGGTTCAAATAAAACAAATGAGGTAAATTTAAAATTGAAAATGAAAGACATGTAATCGTGTTCGGATGTCTTGGATACCTATGAAGAAACAGATAACTGTAAACCCCTGTTTTCTCTATACAAAGTTGGCTTTTGAGGGATGGTCATCACACGGACTTGTTAACATGATGAAAATCTGCACGTTTGCTGTTTGCAAATAATGCAAATAAATAGATAACAGAATTTGTTTTGTTTTGAATAGAGGACTCCTTCGGCCATGCAAAAGCCTAGACTGCTTCTGTTTATGTAAACTCACCAGCCTGGGCTATCGTTTTAAACACCCAATGAGTCACTGTGACAATTTCGCAGAATAAATCATTACAAAAGCCGAAATATAACACTATAAAAATTACACTAATTAGCACAAGATTTCTAAAATTTGATACATGTAACCTTTTATTAGTTACCCTGTGTGTCTATTCACAAAAAAGTTTTGGAACTTTATTTCCATTTGCTAAGAGAAACAGACGATCAGGTATAGGCTCTGATTCTTTAAAGGCGTGTGCAAAATGCTGCTTTCAATTGAAAATCGCAATTGTTAGTGCTATATGCTACATGTACATGAATTTTCTACATTATTTTCTATCATGGTTAACAGCAATGGCGGCAACTAGCGATTTTAAAGAAATTAAAAAAAACTGAATGAAAGGTATAAAAATAACAATAGAAAATTGCTATATCTTAAATTGAAAGGGAGATAATCTGGGAATTTTCAAATAAAAGCCGTGATTGTAGTGCAAGACAATGAGATATCGTAAAGGTAAAGTGAGTTTCGATGTTCAATCGACATGCTATTTCATCTCAGTCACAAAACGATCATCTGCGAACGCACAGTGCGAAATTCCTTGCAGAACCTTTCTAGGCACATATTGCAAGAGAACTCTTGAGCAGAATAGTATGCCATTTGATAAATGCAAATTTATGCATTTTGTAGCTAAACGTCCGATTCAGATGTTTGCAGTAATCTTTAGCTGATTGGCTACCTGATAGCTGCTGAATTTACCCGGAAGTTGGTATAGTTACCTTTTTGAGCGAGTTAATATAGATATAAAACACAGCCTCATAAGTCTTAGTCGTCTTCTGTCTATTTCAAAAATGCTTTATATCATTACGTTGATCATATTCAGCATCAGAATAGTTACTGGTGACACGTCAAATGGCATTCATACACCAGGACTTATGATTGGAAGTTAGTCCCTAGCTCTCACCGAAGAGGTTAATTTAGCTGCACAATCTTCAACACCTTCAGCCGTTGAATTAATCGAATCTGGAAGGGCATTCCAATCTCTAATCGTTCGAGGAAAGTATGATTCCTTATAAATGTTAGTTCTGAAACGCCAATGAATGATGATTTCTACAGTGCCAAGCTTGGAGAACAATGTCATCTGTTGGGATGCTAGCAGCACCCTTTAGGCCTTTGTATAAAAGTATAATAAATAAATAAGATAGAAGTAGAGGCAATGATAAGGAATCGATACAATCAACCCAAAGCTCCCATCAGAATCACCAAAGGGAAAGAAACACAAACATGCAACAACAGACCTAATGGAAACACCAACCGCAGTGGTGTTCATACAACAGGACCAACACCAACAGACCTAATGGAACACCAAGCCTGCTGTCTTTTCTCCTTTTCTTGAGCGACTCCTATCTTAATTTCCCTAATATTCCAGTCATGCTCCCAGTTTCAAAGCAGTAATTGCTTGTTACAAATCTAGCAGCTGTATTCTGAACTTTTTCAATTTCTTCAGTAGGGATCCCAGATACAACTGCCATATTCCAAGATTGGGCGAACAAATCCTTTATATGCTATCTCTTTTACATCCTGAGGACCTTGATGAAGATTTCGCCTCAGAAAAACAACCGTTCTATTTGCCTTTGTACACAGGTTTCCAATATATGTATTCCATTTCAAATCGTTTGTGAGTGTCACCCCAATATATTTTTTCTCGAGGACAGTTCCCTCTAAGGTGTAAGAAGCCTCAAATTTATTTGTTGTTTTTTTCTAATTATCTACATAATGTTGTATTTAACAGGCTTAAATCTCGTGCCAGATTTTCGTGCCCAACATCCTAATTTATCTATATCATTCTGGAGATTCAGCGAGTCCTCTGTGTCTCTTATTTCCCGGTAGCAAACACAGTCATCTTGCGAACAGTCTTATTTCTGAGTCAATGTCAGTGGAAATATCATTGATGTATAGGGAGAATAAAAGTGGACCAAGAACAGTCCCTTGTGGTACTCCAGATAAAACTGGTGCCCACTCTGAAGATTCACCATCAACAACAACACGCCGGGTTCTGTAGCAAAGGAAAGAATATATCCACTTGGGAGTATTTCCCCCAATTCTATAACCATAACTTAGATTTAAGTTGTTCAGGTGGTGGGGTGTCAAAAGCTTTCTCGAAGTCCAAAATAAATGTATCTCTCTGTCCCCCTTTGTCCATGATTTTGCACAGACATTAATATCTGTGCTCAACTGAGTTTCACAAATGTGTCTTTTCCTAAATGCATGATGTCTGTCTTACACAAGTTTATGCTCATCCAAGTTGGCCATGATGTTTGAGCAGACTATATGTTCAAGTAATTTAAACAGAACACATAGAAGTAGAGGAAATGATCATGAATCGATACAATTAACCCACAGCTCCCATCAGAGACCCCAAAGGGAAAGAAACACAAACATGAAGCAACAGACCCAACCGGAAACACCAACAGCGGAAAGCCAAGAGGACACTTACTTTCCCACAAACTGGCCAAAAGCTATCCAAAATAAAATAATATAAGCGACACAAACACCCAAAGACAAACCAAACCATAACAAAATAACCGCGACAGAAAACCGCTTTGGAACGGTCAGCGGAAACGAATTCCACCGGGGGTGGGGGTTTAATAGATTTTACCCGGCCACAATCCTCGCCCTTACTTCCGTCGCGATTGAGACGATTTGTTCAGTCCGCGTGAAGGCCTCCTAACTCATCAGTAGTCAGAGACAAAGGGCGATAATTACGGACCAGAGCACTATCCCCTTTTTTGAGGGAGTGGACAAATGTTTGCTAGAAGCCATTATTTGGGGATTTCACCAGCATCAAGAGACTGTTTAAACAGGTGAGCAAAATCTGGACCTAACTCTATTGCTACTTCCGTCAGGACTCTAGGAAGAAAGCTCAACAGGTCCTAAAACTTTAGTGGGGTTTAAGCCTTTAAGTAGCTTGATCATTCCTGTCGATGACACGACAATATTATCCATGAATGGGACCGATCTTATAGTCAATGGAACATCCGTGAACTCAGTTTTATTAAATGCATCATTGATTTGACCGACTAGTTCCTCTGCACTTTCAGAGTAGAAGTAAAACAAAGATCAGGAATCGATACAATTAACTTACTCCACCCATCAAAGACACCCAAGGGAAAGAAACACAAACATGAAGCGACCAGACCATAATGGAATCCTAAACAAAGGAAGGCCATAAGGACAGTTACTTTCCCACAAAATGGCCATATGGCCATCCAAAATTAAAAGACACAAGTGATACACACAGTAAGTAACAAACAACAACATAATATAACCGCCACAGAAGAACCGCCTTGGAACGGTCAGTGGAAAGATTTCCACTGGGGGGGGGGGGGTGGGGGGCTTAAATCGATTTTACGTGGCAACAGTCCTCGCCCTTAGTTCTGTCGCGATTTAGACAAATAATTTGATCAGTCCGCATGAAGGCCTCCTAACTCATCGGTGCAACATTTCCGTGAACACAAATAATCAAAGAACCACAGAAATGAGACAAGGGTGAGGACTCGACAGCAAGAAACCACTGAAATGCTGGAGCAAAAGAAAACCAACAGTTAGACTCCTATGGGCCCGACCAGAGACAGAGCATCAGGCACCAACCAACATTACCTTGAATTAGATCTCTTTAATTCTTAATAAGCCTTTACGTTGGAACCGTCATAGAATCTGAGGCCTGACCCACCTGCGTGCAAATAAAGAGGGAAGCAAAGTTGCCAACCGTGATTGGTTAACTACCAAGCATGCAGTCTGTCGTATAACATCCATGTTGTACCCAATATTTTTATATCGAAGAACTATTTTACGAAATTGGGTGCTGAAGTCAATGCGGTTATATGTTTTTCTGAATTGATATACTAAGTCACCAAAAAATCGGGTTCCGATAGACCTTGTTGCAGAAGAGAATTTGAATTTTGAAATTAAATCAGAATGGCATCTAAAGCATTTTGAAATGGCTTTGCGTAGTTTACGGCACCGATAACCCTGACCAAGTAGCTTAGCCGTTAATAATTTATTACGAGTGTTGAAGGCAGAAACATGACTACACACTCTAGCCTATCGAATTAATTGCGAAATATAAATACCATAGGATGGCGCACGAGGAACTTCACCATCCAACAAAGGAAAATTTACAATCTCAAAATCAAAGTCATCGCGTTTGTCATACATGTTGCACGAAACAAACCCATCTACAATAGATAGATGTAAATCCAAAAACGGGGCCTCAGTATCAGAAGAATTTGCTTTATTTAACCGAAGTTCTGGGGGGGGGGGGTAAATCTGACTGATCAAACCATCCAAATAGGTATTATCAATATTTAATAAATCATCTAAATATCTAGCAGTGGATCTAAAAGCTTTCAGATTTGTTATCAATGGAAAGCGACAACATGAAGTCTCTTTCATAACAATACAAGAACAAGTCAGCCACAAGAGGTTCGCAATTCGTACCCATCGGAATACCCACAATTTGTCTAAATAACTTAGTACCGAATTTAATATAAATATTGTCAAGTAGAAAGGTGAGGGCATCACACACTTTCCCCAGAGTCACACAGAGTCTTAGTCGGCAACCCCGGTCCCTCCTCTTTTATTAAGGGACGGGATACCTTGCCTGTCTTCCTTCTGACTATTGATATATCTGAAGAAGTCTCTGGAGTTTGTCTTTACATCACCTACCAAGTTATTCACATACAAATCATGCTGATTTGATAAGTCCAAGTAGATCCTTATTTATCATTGAAACAGCGAGTGTTGGTACCCGTAAGACACGCCTACCCGTGGTCATCATTTATGTTTTGAGTACAAGTAAGAAGCATATCCCAAATTTTCGTCTCAAATGTTGGGCTACAGTCAATACTCTTTATACCGAAATTAGATATAACGACAAAACGCATTGTAACGACAATTTCAGTATAAAAGCTGAAATGTCAAAGTCGCGAATTCTGTAATTTTGTCAAAAAGTACTTTTTTATCTTTTAAATGGCGCGTGTGCAACTTCAATATGCCTGTTACATCTTAGCAAATGGAATACTTGAAAACTGTTGTGAATTTAAGTAGATAACTCTCCTACACTTAATAGAAATGGCTAACGGCGAGGCAAGTTTTTTTTTAACTCACCAGAGCCGAAGCTCCTTAGGTTCTTATAGGATAAGCAGTGGTCAATCGTGCTCAGGTTTTGTTAATGTATAATTTGTATAAGCCTGTACAAATATGACAGCAGATATGGGCTTGTTCACATGTGATATCAATTCTGTTCCAGAGCTCTGCCTGTTGGCCTATTTTTGTTTCATAATGATATGATGCTGCTGGCCTTGGGCGTTTATAAGTATCAAAATAGAAGTGAAGGCAATGATCAGGTATCGATACAATTAACCAACAGCTCCATTTAGAGACACCAAATGGAAAGAAACACAGAAATCATTAGGTCGTAATAGAAAGACCAACAGCCAAAAGGACGGTAACTTTCCTACAAAATGGCCAAATGGCCATCCAAAACAAAACAATACAAGCGATACACACTTAAAGACAAAGCATATCAGAAATTAACCGAGACAGAAGGACTGCCTTGGAACGGTTGGTGAAACGAATTCCACACAGGTAGGGTGGGGGAGGCTTAAATCGATTTTACGCGGACACAATCCTCGCTCTTACTTTCGTCACGTTTAAGACAAAAAATTTGTTCAGTCCACATGAAAATGGAATTGAAGGCAATGATCAGGAATCGATTCAATTAACGCACAGATCCCATCAGAGACACCAAAGGGAAAGAAGCATAGACATGAAACAACTAGACCCTAATGGAAACAACAACAGCGGAAAGCCAAAAGGACAGTCACTTTCCCACATAATGACCAAATTGCTATCCAAAACACAATCTAATATAAGCGACAAATACACTCAAAGACAAGCCATAACAAAAACAAACCGCGACAGAAGAACCACATTGAAACGGTCAGTTAAACGAATTCCACGGGAGGCGGCCTTAAATCGATCTTACGTGGCCACAACTTCGCCCTTATTTCCGTCGCGATTTAGACATATTTTTGTTCAGTCCGCATGAAGGCCTCCTAACTCATCAGTGCAACATCTCCGTGAACACAAAAATTAAACAACCACAGAGAAGACACAACGGTGAGGACTCGACAGTTAGAAACCACAATAATGCTGGACAAAAGAAGACCAACAGTTAGACTCCGATGGGTCCGACCAGGGACACAGAAATTTGTAAAAAGACCGTTTTATTTGTTTGTTTGATTTGAGGTTTAACGTCCCCGTCAACACTGTCTAGATCATTTTGAGACCTTTCTTCCAATTTTGTGGGACTAACCGACACTGAGTTGAAATGGCATCTCGAGCCCTGTCGCCCAATGAAACCAATAGGGTTTATAAGTATTGGCGGTCCAACTCGCACCGCTGTACAGGCTTACCGTTGTCTCACCTCTGAGGTTCTTTGGTTATTTGTGTTCACGGAGATGTTGCACTGATGAGATAGGAGGCCTTCATGCGGACTGAACAAATTATTTGTCTAAATCGCGACGGAAGTAAAGGCGAGGATTGTGGCCACGTAAAAATCGATTTAAACCCCCAGTAGAAATCTTTCCACTGACCGTTCGAAGGCGGCCCCCGTCAACACTGTGTATGTCCTTTTGGAGACGTCAATTCCAATTTTGTTTGACTTTCACCCGACATTGAGATGAATGACATCTCAAGCACTGCCGCCCAATGAAACCAATAGGGTATATAAGTATGGATGGTCCGACTCGCAACGCTTTGCGTAGGCATGCTTGTTTACCAGTACTCGTGTGTGGGTCGGTTTCATCTCAGCGTGGAAACATCATGCAGCCCATCTATATCTTCAAACCCCGATGGGCGGGGCTCAACCGTTGTATGTTAGTGCGTATGTAAAAAACGCGTGAGTACCGTTTTGCATTCCTGAGGTTTAAACCCTTGATCATGTTTTCAGTAACTGCATATTCAACGTCTAATGCTCCATAGAAGATATACAGGGAATTTTATTGGTTTCGTATAGTTCCGATAATATATTTTTCTCAAAGGCTAAACATTTAAACTTGTGCCCATTGTCTTTTTCTACTTAAAACCTGACAAGTATTGTGCAATTAGGCAAGGCATGGATGGACCTGTTCAATAGCGCCAATTCACGACGCCTAAAGAGCAACGAGAGGGTTTCAGATTTTCATCATTGTGGAAAGTATGCCGCTATTGTTAGCATTTTTTTTCTTCAGGAATATATTTTGAAGACGTTTCTTCCTCGATATAAACTAAAAACCGAAGCTTTTGAAGCGGCCAAACATCTTTAATTTTTAGTCTTTCACGTACGATGACACAAGAAAGGCTAAACAGAAATGATATGGTGTCTTTGGTTTGGGATAATGATGAGATCACATGCAAAATCAGTGCTTTTGGTTCTATAAAGATTGAGAAAAAAAAAAGAGAGAAATCTTCTTGTGCTTTCAAAATGGAAACGCTCGAGTTCGGATTCACAAGGAATCATTTACAAACCGGTACCGATTTAAGGAATGTATTTAGTACTTGATATGAATTTAACATGGACAGGGTTTGGCTGAGCAAAAACCCTGGTAATTTACAAAGACCGTATGGTGTATTGTCGTGACACAGTGTCTTCTTTTGAAAATTGGCCAGTGGAGTTACGACAGGACAAACATACTATAAGAATCTTATATGGGTGTGAGTGGTGGATGGAAAAATCCGTCCCGAGGGACACTGTCCGGCATCACGAGGCTTGCCGAGTGATGCCGGACAGTGATTCCGAGGGACGGATTTTTCTATCCACCCTTCACGACCATATTGGATTTTTTTTTTTTTTTGCATAACTTCCATTTCTTAAAGCTGGTTTTTAATGCTGCAGTCACTTCGGTTACCAACGTCCGCCATATTGTGTTGACACTGCAGGAATGTTTAGTGACGTTGCTGTTACGTCAACCTTAACGACGGCGCATACGATGTCGTAATCAACCAGTGCATTTATCAAACACGCGATTATATTCGATTTTGGGTCGGAACACAAGGGTCAGAACATAAATTTCTATCCCAGGGTAAAATTACGGATTTGCTTGTCTGGTGTGCAAGAATTTAGCTTCTGCCGGATTTTATTATACACATGACGGTGATGTAGTGAAACGTTTTTCATGGGGACTGGTGAAAAGAAGACTGTTTGGAAAGAGCACCGGCGATGGTCTCCTCATTGCCATTATATTAACGTAGTTGGTTTTTAAGAGTGTCAGATATGTATCTGGGTACCGCAGAAGAGACAATGAAGCCAAACAAAAATGTCATCAGCTACAGATAAGGTAGCTATATTCAGTGGAAAACAATGTTATTATACAACTTTTAATCCTGCTGCTTTTAGCAGTCCCGAAAGACTCTTAAACATTCATGATCATTTGTACTAAGCATAATGGTATAGGTTTCGAAATTCAGGAAATTTCAATAGTAAATAGGGAAAGAGAAATAAGTCAACGTTTCCTTATCATCTTTCCATTATTCCTGTTTTTTCCTAATTCCTTTTTTCTATTTTATTTTGCCTGATTGGAATTTTTATGAAGGATCATGCCAGTTAAAGACACAGTTTTCGATTACATTACGTCCTAATGATCGTTTATTAAGGAATCCAGCATTGAGGTATAATACACTTGGGGTATTCAGGCTGTCATACAGGTAGGGGACCAAGAGAGGGTAATAAATTACCTAGGGATATGACTGATGTTGTGCCGTGTGGTGGCCGTAAAACGTCTCCCCGTACATCAACCATAGTGTGTAGTTTATATTTTACTTTTGGTCCTTTGAGATCAGCGTGAATATTCTGAGAAATCAGAAATAAATTATTTGTTTAGACTCATATTCTAGACATGTTTTTAATTTTTTGGACCCCAATTTGATTTATATCAGTCTTAAAGCCCATTAGGACTGGGAACTTAGCATTTTAAAACTAGTGAATAAACGCATTTCTTTCTATTCTCAAAATACTAACTGAATACCTCCTAAGCCCAAGACGTCTTTACGTCATCTTAAACTAGGTATTCAAGAATTTCATAAGAAGTTTGTTTTGGCCCCTGCAGACAAAGCCGCTAACAACGTCGTCGTTGTGTGACGGCTCTAATATGTTAACACGCTTAAGCAGGAGCTTGGTGGTACTAAGGCCTATGAACTTCAGCCTTCAGTTGAAGAGAGAGCTATAGTAGATAAACATGTTTGTCTTTCAGCCACCAAGTTTGCTGTGTGTGTTAACGAAGGCCAAGACAAGCTTCCTACGCTGTACTGGTTACCAAAACTTCATAAAAAACCTTTCAAAGCACGGTTTATTGCAAAATCTAGCTCTTGAACTACCACTGAACTTTCTAAATTATTAACTTCCTGTCTTACTGCTATTAAAACGCATGTAATTAAATATTGTGATAAAGTCTTTGAGAGATCAGGAAGAAATCTGTTTTGGTCTATAAAAAATTCGAATGAGGTATTAAATAAATTGCAATCTAGACATTTTCGTGCTTCTAGTCTGTCTACCTACGATTTTTCCACTCTTTACACTACACTACCTCATAATCTTATAAAAGAAAAGCTTAATGATTTAATTGAATGGGCTTTTCACAGAGAAGATTCTCTCTATCTTGCATGTAATGTCAGAAATGCATTTTTCACTTCTAAAGAGCATAAGAATTATACACTTTGGTCATGTCAGAAAGTGTGTGATGCCCTCACCTTTCTACTTGACAATATTTATATTAGATTCGGTAATAAGTAATTTAGACAAATTGTGGGTATTCCGATGGGTACTAATTGCGCATCTCTTGTGGCTGATCTGTTCTTGTATTGTTATGAAAGAGACTTCATTTTGTCGTTTTCCATTGATAACCAATCTGAAATTATTGAAGCTTTTAGCTCTACTTCTAGATATTTAGATGATTTATTAAATATTGATAATACCTATTTTGATGGTTTGACCAGTCAGATTTACCCCCTAGAACTTCAGTTAAATAAAGCAAATTCTTCTGATATCGAGGCCCAGTTTTTGGATTAACATATATCTATTGTAGATGGATTTGTTTCGTGCAAAATTTATGATAAACGCGATGACTGATTTTGAGATTGTAAATTTTCCTTTTTTTGGATGGTGATGTTCCTCGTGCGCCATCCTATGGCGTTTATATTTCGCAATTTATTCGATTTGCTAGAGTGTGTAGTCATGTAACTGACTTCAACACTCGTAATAAATCATGAACGGCAAAACTCCTTAATCAGGGTTATCGGTACCATAAACTACGCAAAGCCTTTTCAAAATTTTATAGACGCCATTCTGATTTAATTTCAAAATTCAATATAGGACTTAAATCTCTTCTGCAACAAGGTCTATCGGAACCCGAATTTTATGGTGACTTAGTATATAAATTCAGAAAAATATATAACCGCAATGACTTCAGCACCCAATTTCGTAAAATCGTTCTTCGATATAAAAAGATTGGGTACAACATGGATATTATACGACAGACTGCATGCATGGTAGGTAACCCAATCACGGTTGGCAACTTTGCTTCCCTCTTTAATTGCACGCCGGTGGGTCAGGCCTCAGATTCTATGACGGCTCCAACGTAAAGGCTTATTGAGAATTAGATCGATAATGTTTTTGTGCCTGATGCTCTGTCTCTGGTCGGGCTCATCGGAGTCTAACTGTTGGTTTTCTTTTGCTCCAGCATTTCAGTGGTTTCTTGCTGTCGAGTCCTCACCGTTGTCTCACCTCTGTGGTTCTTTGATTTTTGTGTTCACGGAGATGTTGCACTGATGAGTTAGGAGGCCCTCATGCGGACTGAACAAATTATTTGTCTAAATCGCGACGGAAGTAAGGGCCAGGATTGTGGCCACGTAAAATCGATTTAAGCCCCCCAGTGGAAATCTTCCACTGACCGTTCCAAGGCGGCTCTTCTGTGGCGATTTGTTTATGTTGTTGTTTGTTACTTACTGTGTGTATCACTTGTGTCTTTTAATTTTGGATGGCCATATGGCCATTTTTGTGGGAAAGTAACTGTCCTTATGGCCTTCCTTTGTTTAGGTTTCCATTATGATCTGGTCGCTTAGTGTTTGTATTTTTTTCCCTTTGGTGTCTTTTATGGGTGGAGTAAGTTAATTGTATCAATTTCTGATCTTTGTTTTACTTCTACTTTGTATCGACTGCCTATTCGAAATTTGCAAAATTGCAGTATGTGTCCTCTGGTTTTCTTTGCCGGATCATTACAGGGTCACTGATGAGGCTTTATTAGCCGAAACTACGTAGTCTGACCCATCTTCTTTCTTATGAATGTTTTCATTGCTCTAAAAGGAACTCATTTTTGATTTTTATTTGACAAATGACATCTATTTATTTACACCTAAGTACTTATTTTGATTTGCATGGAAGAAACAACAGCCTTTTTTTCAGATTTTATATTTAGTAGCCATTATTTAAAATCATAACAGAAAATGCCAATTCAAATATATTGGAAATTTTTTCCACCAAAAATGATTTTTTTTTCAGATAAAATCCTGATAACATTCTGCTCTAAACATGTGTTGTGGGTACTCATTAGAACCACCTCGGCAAAGCGGTTCAGACGAGTACCCACAATTTGTTTTTACATTGTGACTGCTTGTTAGAACTGCTTCCATGAGGCAGTTCTAACGAGGACACACAATGTATGTTTTTGAGGAAAAGGAACATCCCCTAAACCCACTTTCTATTGAGAAAATGGGGGTTTAAGGGTGTATACATTAGTTTTCTTATTTCTGCTCCAAGTCAAAGGTTGCAGGTGCTCGTTAGAATCGTCTCATTGAGTTAAAGTTTGTGGGTACTCGTTTGAACCGCCTCAATGAGGCGGCTCTAACGAGTACCCACAACCTATGTTTGCAATATAAATAAGAAAAAATAAATTTAATTGTGTTTGTTATTTTAGTTTTTAACTTGAAAAGGTGAAAAATAAAATCTTAAAAAAACGAATCTTTTTTTCTCTCTCTCTTTTCTGATATGATTGTGTCTAAAACGAATAACATTTTATAGTTCCATCTTGACTGCAAACCTGGAGTCTATGTATTGAACACCTGCGGTAATGGTCAAGTGTGACCGACGCAGTATCAGTAGATAGATAGATAGATAGATAGATAGATAGATAGATAGATAGATAGATAGATAGATAGATAGATAGATAGATAGATAGATACTATCAAATTCTAATGTTTTAGACATTATATGATTTGTGTATCACATACTTTCAACCAAAATAAAATAAATAAATACATAAATAAAAGAAGAAATAGATATAAATAAATAAAGACAAATTGATTGATTAAATTTTGAGGTTAATCAGATCAGTTACCTTGTTTCTTTACTTCTTTGCAATTTTGAGTAAAGGAAACAATGGATATCAGTGTTTTTCTTTACTTTATTTTAAAATAAGAAAGAAGTTATTTAAACAATATGTTGTTGGAAACATTCTCAGTAAATTATACTATCTCTGAAGTACCCGTATTGAGCCCCCTATTAAACAAGAAATCTGCTCATAATCACCTCATAATCCTTTAGATAAGATAAGCCTTTGATGTGCACCATGGTCCGAAGAAAATGTTTATTGGAGATCATTAGACAGGCCACCCCTTTTATATAAGGAAAAACCTGTGTCTTTAAGTTTTGCCCCTATCCGAACGCGAGTAAGTCGATTTTACGTCAGTTCGCTTTCAAAAAGACTTGGTAACTCAAGTTGATCAGTTTCGGAATTACAAACTGCGAATAAGTAAACAGGAAATGAGCAAACTTTTTTTTTTACTTATTCGATTTTAAGCTTCACATAATTTGCGACGCGGTAAATAGAATATTTCCGAACAGCGCTTTCACCATCGTTTTTACTTAAGCTTAATGGTATTGGATTCAAAATTTAATAAGTATCAATTGTGAATCAGGATAAAGGAAATAAATCAACATTTCTCTTTCTCTTTTCATTTTCGATTTTCTTTATTCCTTTTTCCTTATTTATTTTGGCTACTTAAATTTTTGTAAAGGGCCATGTCAGTTAAGGTCCAATTTCGGCCTTTATGAAAAAAGGCGGATTTAAAACAATTTGCATACAAAACGACTCAGTAACTCATATCGTGAACAAGTCTTAGAAATGAACACCCGTAACCCCACTTTATATAGAGAAAACTGAGGTTTACGAGGTTATACATTATTTTTCTTAATTCTGCTCCAAGACATAGGTTGTGTTCTAACGAGCACCAACAACCTATGTTTGCAGTATAAATAAGAAAAATATCACGGGTTTTCATCAGAAAAGTAGCCATGTTTGGAGATGTGAAAACATTCACTATGTCGCACAGGTGTATTATCGTAATGATGAGATGATCAGCTTCGGGATTATAAACTGTGAATAAGGAAAAAAGAAAAATAAAACATCAACTTTTGCTATAAACGAATATCCTTATTTGAATTTCAGGTTAATAGAACTTGGCGACGCGGTGCAATAGGGAATCAACATAAAGGCTTTCATCATCATTGTACTTCTTCTTTTTTCCTTATTTAGTTTGGCTACTTAAATTTTTGTTAATGGTCAAAGAATTGGAAACAAAGAAATAAATCAACATTTGCTTTTTCCTTATTCGATTTTCATGTTCATAGAACTTTGCGAACATTTGCGTATAGCGCGATCATCTTCATTTGTACTTCTAAGAATAATGGTATCGGTTTTGAAACTCAGGAAGTATCACCTGTGAATAAGGAAAAGGGAAATAAATCAATATTTACCTGTTCCTTTACCTTATTCATTTTTCTATTCTACTTCTTTGTCCCTTATTTCTGTTTCCTTATCCCTTTTTTTCTTATTTCTTCCTTCTTTTCCTTATTTAGTTTGGCTACTTGTTTTTTTATAAACTTTTATAAACATCATAGTGTAGATTATATTTTCTTGTCCTTTGGGATCATTGATTCCATTGTGGAATTTTGAAAATATCTGAGGGTCACTGATGAGGCCTAATTGGCCGAAACTAGCAAGTCTGGCCCAGAAAACATGTACACTCCATATTTTTTACTTATTTGGTGTATTTCTTGCTTCCAAAGTATAACCCTTTTATAGAACATATTTAAGGTTAATGTCAGTTAAGGTCCAGTTTCGGCCCTAATGAAAATAAGTCGACTGTACGTCAGTTTACTTACAAAAAGACTCGGTAAATTAAGATTATCTATTTGCGAATAAGGAAATAAGAATTTACTTCTTCCTAATTCGATATTCAGGTTCACAGAACTTAATTAGCGACGCGTTGCAATAGGACATTAACATATAACGCTTTCACCATCATTTTACTTCTAAGCGTTGTGAAATAGGTTTCAAAATTCAGGAAGAATCAATTACGAATAAGGAAATAAATCAATATATCCTTATTTCTTTTTCCTTTTTCCTGTTTCAACTTTTTCCCTTATTCCCTTTTCCTTATTCCTTTTGGTTGGTATATTTACTGTTTCCTTATTCGCAGTTTACAATTCCAAAGTTGATCATCTTAACTAAGCGACTCGGAGACTTTTTTAAGCTATTGACGTAAAGTGGACTTATTTTGATAGGGGGAAAAATGACATGACCCTTTATAATAATTTAAGTTGCAAAAGTAAATAACGAAAACAGAATAAAGAAGGAATAAGGAAAAATAATAAGATAAGGAAAAAGGACAAGGCAAATTACTAAGGAAAAAGGAATAAGGAAATGTTGATTCATTTCCTTTTTCCTTATTCGCAATCGTATCCAACTTTGGCCGACCGCCGTATCCGATTTACCTGTAATAATATTGGCGGCGAAATGTAAAGAAATATATATCGACACTTTAGTTTTTATTTCATAAAATAAATTTGTAAATAATTACTAAATTTTTGCTGGAAAATTTCGAAACTTCATTTATTCACGAATATGCTGATATTATTTTCATATTTTTGGGACAAAAATTTGCTATACCTTTTGTTTATTGTTTTAGGTGCCTATCGAAATGATTAAAATATATAGTGAAATGTCTATTTCTCTCCTAGGGTTTATTAACAAAACTTAAAAAAAAAGAGATTTAAATATCATGTTTGGAAAAAACTTAGTGGTGATAATTATGAACGATTTAGTTTTTGTTTCAATTAAATAGAATGAAAATTACTATGTCCTTTTGGCATTTTGTTGGTAGTGGTACTCTTTTTTTTTTTCTTCTAAAATTCTGATTCGGAAATTATCGGAAGACGGCGGAAAATATCGAGTTAACACTTTTTGTACCGGAAACCCCTCAAGGGGTGATTGGCAAACAGCGCAGGCCAAGATTAGAACGTGGCGTGTGATCAGGGCCCACAATGTTTGCAAAATGTTCAGCCGGATTCAAATAAATCCGTGAAGAAAACACAACTTGACGCCCCTAAATATTTAAATGAACTCCTTCTGTATAAAAGAAGGGAGATTCCCTTTGGTACAAAAAGGGTTAATAGCGACAATTATCTTTTCTTTAATTAGCTGAGCAGAAAAATATTATGATTGCAGTTTGTTTGGTAACTATGATGTCTCCTTTGTGTCTTGTTGTTTTTCAAGTAGGTGTTAATTAGAATAAGCCCTTCTTGAATAAGCGGAAGGGTTCATGATCAATCTATGGAAAGAATTTCCTAGGGTGCAGAATGTGTTCGAATCAGCCATGGTAAACGAGCAATTGATGTTCGAGCTAGCGAAGTATTACCAAAGCATACCTATATAATTTTGTTGTAGAAAAAAAAGTTACAGGAAAAAAAATTCCGCGCACCTATAAATTTGACCCTCTTAAACCTCACTTTTATAGCCCTATATGCTTATAGTGCCCGGTTACCTTAAAATCCAGTTCAGTCAGACTCACTTTTATATAATAGAACTGGGTTTCAAGGCGTTCACAGTGGTAGCCGGACAAAATCCCCCGGACATAATCCCTCCAGACAAAATCCCCCTTTTTGTAAAGGCGGACAAAATCCCCCTCGGACAACCCCCCCCCGAACAAAATCCCCCTCGCTGTATGTCAGGTTGGACAAAATCCCCACCCCCCCCCCCCCGGAAAAAAACACCCTTGCTCTAAAATTGTTCTAGTAAATTATCCTTCCACTATCCACAATCTATGTTTTTTGAGCAGAAATATGAAAAATATTGGAATCTGTTATTGGAATACACCACAACCTCTTTATAACACGGTTCATTAAAACACGGTTTTGGATATAACACTGTTCAAAGATGGATCCAAAAATGTATAGATTATATAGAAAATTGTCATTTTTTTATATAATCTATAATTTTTATTTGGATATAACACGGTTGTTTAGCTAACATGGTTTACGTTTTGGACCCCAACAACCGTGTTATAAAGAGGTCGTCGTGTATGTAAATTTTCAGTATATTTGAACAGGCGTTTTTCGTAGTGGTACAGGTTCTAAAATAGAAGTGAAGGCAATGATCAAGAATCAATACAGAGGCTTGAGATGCCATTTCATCTCAATGTCGGGTAAAAGTCCCACAAAATTGGAAGCAACGTCTCCAAAATGACCTTTACAGTGTTGACGGGGACGTTAAACGTCAAATCAAACAAACAAAACAAACAGGAATCTAAGATCTGGAATCTAAGTGTGCCTGGAACTGGGTTAGGTTAACTGATCATGCCAGACATAATCCTAATGGGTTGAGAGGTCCATAAAATCTCAAAGCACACGTGTACAATTACAAAAAGTTAACACAAGTACGCCCTTTTTACTTTGATCTTACAAGCAACGTCTCCAAAATGACAGTGTTGACGGGCAATAATTTCTCCATGGGCATTAATATAGCTTTGATAGTACTGCACCAAATCTGATATGGGATCTGCAGTTTTCAAAACGACAGACTGATTTTCAAAAACCAATAATTGTGCATGTGGAGGTGTGCGGGATACTGTCCACCTTTATAAACAGCAGGGGGGATGGGGGTATCCAGGGGGGATTTTGTCTACCTGAATAAATGTTGGGGGGGGGGTGTCCGTCTTTGCAAAAAGGGGGGATTTTGTCCGGGGGGATTATGTCCGGGGGGGGGGGGGGTTATATCCGGGGGGGATTTTGTCCTGGAATCGTTCACAGTACAGTAAAATCCTATATTAAGACCACCTTTTGGACTGTTCAAAAGTGGTTTTTAAGAACATTTTTGAACAGTCTCAAAGGTGGACCCTGACCAGAGGATAATTAGTGCAGAAAACACGAAGAAAGATAAAGTGCAACCTTAAAAAAGTGCAGCCTTCAAAATAAGCTTTTTAAAGCAGATTTAGACATAATTTCAGGTGGTCTGAATTGCGGAATTACGCTGTATTTTCCTTATTTCTGCTCCGAGTCATACAGGTTGGGTACTCGTTACTTGCCGAGGTGGTTCTAATCTCTGTCTTTTTGAAAATATCAGACTTTTTTATCTGCAGATATTTATGTATATATTAATAGGCGTGTCTTCGTTATTTAGGGCATAAACAGGTTTTCTTTTGCATGATATTTAATAAAAGTTTGCATACAATTGTTGGACCAGTGAAGGCCCATTTCAGATGCGGCATATGCTCTGGGTCTGGACTGTTCACGTATTATCAGTATCACATGGGTTATTGTTATACAGAACCATTGATCTTAATCTGGTCTGAACTTTTTCCTTATTCGAAAAATAATGATATATGAGCCTGCGCATGACAAACCTGCAAAAGGACCATTGCAACCAGCAAACCTGAGATGTGCACAGTCTGATCACAGTCTTTGCTGCTTGAATGAGTCTTTTCAGGCATCCGGATTAGCCAGAGAGCAACACGGGAATACTGGCCAGACTGAATGTAAATGCAGGTTGATCTGTGTCGTTTAGGCTGGTTGTACTAATCTTATTGTAGGTTTTGACATGCGCAGGCCCATATGTTTTGTGAAAGAACTCTTAACCCTTAAGATGCCGAGAAAAACTGTATCTGAAAATATTGTCATTTTATGTCGTCTGCTTCTTACTTGCTAACATTCGCAAAAATTTGGCATGCATGCAAACAGTGTAGATCCCGATCAGACTGCTTCTCAGGTAGCAGTCTGCTCGTCTTGCAACAAACCAGCTGACAACAAAGACAGCGAGATGACTTCTAGACAAGTAGGAGATGACTTCTAGACAAGCATTTTTGCTTACTATCAGATCCTGAATTCTATGATATTGTTTGTACTTTATATTTTGCATGTAAATGTTTGAAATAATAACTGTTTAAACCAACAAAGACAACGAGAATTGTTGTAATTGGCATCTTAAGGTTTAAGTAAATTTATGATTTTTACTATTCAGCTAAACTGTTTATTGCGCTATCAAGGACAAGCAATAATTGCCGCTATGGGATAGGTAAATAACCCTTTCACCCCCGACTTTCTGAAGTATATTCTTTCGCCTTCTCATTAGGAATTGATAATTTTTTAAAATAATGTTTCAGATCAAGAGCACATTGGACATTATGATGAGCTAATTGTTCAGATATATTTCTCTGAGTATAATTCGCTTACTGGCAAACGTGTTGACCCTGATGAGGCGGTGCATTTTGAGCCTCATCTGGATCTACAGTGTTTGCATAGGTATATGAACCAGTCTACAAGGTTGGAAGGTTGAAGCCATAAACCTCTGGGATCAGCAGCGTAATGGCTCGGTCAACACTATTTTGGTCATATTGAACCTGTTGCTTTATCTATCCATACTATGAGTAATGGTACCCATAACGCGTTTAGTAAAAAGCGCTTCTAGTGAATAGCCACCACATCTTTGAAAAAATGACACTTTTAAGGAGTATTCACAATATTTGTTATATTTAAGCGCTTCTAAAGAGTGTCCACTTCGTGTAAAGAAGTCCGTGTAATAATCACTCCACTGAACCCCTCTTTATATAGAGAACATTGGTGATGGTAAACGTATTTTTTATTCCTGCTCCAATTAATGAAGTCGGTCATCCGGGTATTCTCGATAGTCACGTGACTTTCTGCATAGCAACCAAAACCGGAGGTGAAAAGCTACGCCATTTTGAATTACCTTTTAATTGAATAGGAACGATATTCACACGTAAAATTCTGAGAGACTGAAAAGGAAATGCCTAAAATGTGTAGTTCAGGTGGTTGTACAAATCACCACCTACAACAGGATAAACAGTTGTCCTCATACAATTTTCCGAATCGGGAGAAATACCCTCACTGACGATCGAAGCTGATCAGGGCCTGCAATCACCTCCTTATATATATAGCCATAGTCCATTTCAAAATTTAGGGGTGTCTGGATGTGTTTTCTTCAAAATATATTCGGAAAATGGCTGAACTTTATGCAAACAGTGGAGGCTCTGTTCAGCGGCGTCTGATCTGGGCCTGCACTATTTGCCAGGGTAATTATTTAAACACTTAAGAGAACCGTAACGTTATTACATATTTACCATCACTTTCGTCGAGTCTACCTATTTATTATTTTTATGTAGCCAAAAGCCATTTTTTATTAAATTAATTTTGGGAATTTTAATATTCAACTATCAATCAGTATTAACGAAGAATAGATCTAAAACCTTCGTTCGTTCGTTCGTTCGTTTAGGTTAAGGCGTTTTATGTCTGCCATGGTCAAGCGGACAGAACTCCATAGCTCCACAAGAAGACATATGTTAAGTGCTTCTGGGTTGCAAATCGTGGCAGTTTGTCCAACATGAGTGAATGGCGTTGAGCTGCCGGTGCCCGACCATAGAAAAATGAAGCACTGCCTGTTTTTTGGAATTTAAAAGGCTGATCGAAAAATGAGCCGAAAATGTGTAGAAATCAGTGCCAATACGACTGCAAATTTTGATTTCTATACTTTGCACATGAGCAATAAGTGATTCAATAGTGCTCTTTCTTTTTGCCGCTTGATATTGGCCATTTGACTAAGGCTGCAAATGGAGCATGCCTATGCAGGTTTCCATGCAGGAACACACACGGCTTAAAGTTCAGAGGAAGAAGACTGGTCGCAAGTCTTGCTTTCAACACTGAGACAACATATGATATAAGATAATAATGGTTATGATAATGATAATAGTATTAGTAAAAGATGACAATCATAATAATAATGATAAAGACATACTATTTACATGCTGAAAAGGATGGTGAAGATTATACTAAGAAAAGACAGGCTTAAAATATGATTATTATAATCAGAATGAAAACCGTACGAGAACATAGTTTTTCATGGAAGTTAACGGTTTTACATGATTAAGTTGATTCTTAACATACTATTTACATGCTGAAAAGGAAGGTGAAGATTATACAAAGACAAAACAGGTTTTATGTATAGTGTCAGAGCAGAGATCTGAAGAGAAGATTATATGGAAAGGGAAAGAAGAGACCCTTAATTTGCTATCTTCTTCTTCAAATCCAGCTTTGACGTGTTTTTTTTCCAAGATTTTTTTTTTTTTTTTTTTTTTTTTTTTGGACATTGCTGAGGGTAAACATTTGTTAACACAATAGATACTTAAAAACAAAAGACCAAACATGTGCCAAAAATAGTTTGATGTAATTTTGGAACCAGGGACTAAACTCTTATCAAACAAACTAGCAAACAATATCATTACTCATGTATAAAGTTGTTGTCTTTGGTCAGCTGTAACACTTGATGTGAAAACTGTTGATCCTTTGAAGATTTTTTCTTTTGTATTCAGACTTGTGTGAAGTTAGGCTTATTATACCAATTGTTATTAATATCATCTGTAGACAGATGGTTAATATGTTTGGTTGGACAAAAGATCCTAAATTGATTTGTAAACATAGTTGACAAACAAGCTGCTTATGCAAGTAGCTGATTAATAAATTTATTGAAATTTTTGAATAATAGATCTTAAAACACAAAGGGATGTATAAAGTTTGGATAGGTAACTATAGAAACATGATTGATTACCTCAGGTGTGTGACAGAACTGTTAATAGCTTAATTGCTTTTAATGCTCTGTTGCTAAATGGTCCCTGGTTTCCACGAGAAGAAGAGAAATAAACAGATGAAAAAAAAAGCCAAAAAATAAACAAAACAAACACACTCACACACAAAAAAGTTGGAAAGTTTTAGCTTTCACACCAATTAACCCTTGTCCTGCTGAATATTTAAACATACCACACCCACTACTGATTATCAGCCAATCAAATTACTTGATGTAATTTATTGCTACAATTTCATATACTGTATGCCAAACAGTGTAGATCCCGATCAGATGGCTTCTTCTGAAGCCATCTTATCTGGAACTACATTGTTTGAAAGACAAGGCATATCAGGTCTCAGCAGGACAAGGGTTAAGCAATCATACTAGCCACATTGACCATCAAACAGACACATACCGGTATAGAGATTCAGTCAATGACATCAAATATGGATGTTTGTGTACATATATACAGCTACTGATTATTTAGAGGATTGGCCTGCAGGTTTTAGTGATTGCCCCTCTCTTTGTTATTTCACCGTACTACAGCTTCATAACCCTTGAATTAAGCAAGTTATATTCTTAATTCCTAAATGCCCTATTCTATTGATTTACTTGGAAATTCCCATTTTTATGATGAAAGTGGTACACGATTCAAGCTCGCCCCACTGGAAAGTAACCAATCGAAAGTAGAAAGTTCAGCTCACTAACATCCTTGCATCTAGGTATAAATATAATGAATACAGTAAAATTAAGGTTCCTTTTGATTTGTTTTCCCAATTTTATGATGATAGTGGTACGCGATTCAAGCTCGCCCCGCTGAAAGCGGGGGAGGTCAGTAACCAATCGAAATAAGAAAGTTTTGTCCACTATCATCCCTGCATCTTGGTATTGATATAATGAATATGGTAAAATTATGGTTTTCCCACTTTTATGGTGATAGAGGTACGCGATTCAAGCACCCCCCGCTGAAAGCGGGGGAGGTCAGTTACCAATCAAAATTAGTAAGTTTTATCCTCTATCATCCCTGCTTCTTGGTTTAAATAATATATTGGTAGTTTGTATTTTTAATGTATGTAAAAACTGCTTCCCTTATTTCAAATGAATATTTTTTGTTTGGATTCAGTAGCAGCTTTACACTTAAATTAGTATCTGCTAACCCCTGTATACTGTTGATGGTTTCATTAAGCATTTTCCTGTGTTCATTATGTTGGGAGCAGTGGAGAAAATAATGAGCTGTGTCCTCTATATCCCCACAATGAGGACATAGAGGGTCCATCTCATTATGATATTGGTCATTTGCTTTAAGTCCATTGTGCCCTAGCCTTAATCGGGTATATGCTCTATCCATTTGCCTACTATTTGAGTACTGGGTGATCTTCGTTGGAAGCGTGCTGTCAAGTTCCCAACGCTGACCATGCCCATATTGTGCCCACTGTGATGCCCATTTCTTCCTTACTTGACGTTTAATAATTGAATATACTTCATTTTTGCTGAGCTTTATATCTAGCGGTTTGCCTGTTTTAGACCCTAACTTAGCTGCCTTATCCGCTAATTCATTGCCCTCAATATTGCAATGTGATGGGCACCATTCCAATATAATATTGAGATTTTTATTGATAATTTTATCAATAAGGTATTCAATTTCTAGGAGGATATCTGGTCTAGAATCACATGTTCTAGAAGTAAGAGTCTGTAAGATCTAAAACCTTTATGAACATGGAAATATATTCCAGATATTCGATTTACTTGTCAAGTTTCCTTGACACTTGGGTTATTCTGTCCGAGGATATGTTACTTTTGAATACACAATACCTTACACGTTCACCTGTTCACTTCCGCCGCTAAAATTATCTTTATATATTAATTAATTAATTAATTATCTTTATATTATTATTGTAAAATTTACCGTTATAATAATTAAATTACTATAACTGTTGTAGATCTAAGTAATTTACAATAACAAACTTGAAAGATACATTCAAGGTTAAAAAACAGATAGCGTACCTCGGAATGACGTTCACTAACGCGCTGAATCTATTATTATTATTATTATTTTTCATCATTTTTTTGTATAATTACTTACAACAGTTAAACTAATTTAATATGTCGATCTATAACGCTAAATTATACAATAACAAACTTGAAAGATACATTCAAGCTAAAAATAGTGATAGTGTACCTCGGGATGACGTTCACTATCGCCGCTGAAATTATCATAATTATTATTTTTCATTTTATTTATTTATTTATTTATTTATTTATTTATTTATTTTTATAATTACGTACAGAAGTAAAACTTATTTAATTAGTATAACGGTAAATTTTACAATAACTAACTGGAAAGAAACATTAAAGCTAAAAGAAACCGACAGCATGTAATGGAATATTACCGGTTGTTAGGCAAACATTTTCACCTCGAAATATGGCGGCCGTTTGGTTGCTACGGGAAGTGACCTCATCCCGAGGTACTTAATACATAGGTTGTGGGTACTCCTTAAAAACGCCATTTTTTATTGTTAAAAACAATGCCAACAAAAATGTTGCCATTTTTAAAGTTGTGAGCAGGACAAAATTCATACTCAAATGAGTTGATCACAAAACGTTTTTTCACCTCGGCGCAAGGGTTGAGACCCACCATTCTACCCAACACAAGAGACTTAACGGTCTGTTTAACTACACGTTTGTCTTAGATGAGTGGCAAAGAATGTAGGTCCAGTCCAGACGTCGATACGTCAGAAAGGGGTCTTCAATGTGTGTTCACTGTTTGTGAAGGTATATCCTTCCCAATTTTATGGCAATATTCAAATACACAACAACATATAAATGTTTTGAGTAATAGTGTCTGGTCAAATGAATGTAGGAAAGAAAGTATCAGGAAAAAAAGTATCAGGAAAAAAGTATCGGAAAAAAGTATCAGGAAAAAATATCAGGAAGAAAGTATCAGTTTCATGTAAAAGGGATAGTATATATATAGAATTAGATTTTAATGCAGTTGCCATTTTAAGGTAAATTTTAGTGTTTCTGATGCATGTAGCATCTCAGATCATGTTGTGGAACTTTTACCCGACATTGAAATGAAATCTCAAGCCCTGCCGCCCAATGAAACCAAAAAGGGTTCATGAGCATGAAGGTCTGACCTGCATACTTTAGTTTGTTATACATGTCCATCTACACTATATAGGTCATTTTGGAGACATTGCTTTTTAATTGATTAAGCAGCGTCCAGGGGATGCGCAAATAAACAGATAACCTTCGTATTTATCCTCTTTTTCGTGAAAGATAATCGGTAAACTCCGCTGGTCAACAAAGCAAGGTAATTCTTGAGGATTAGCAATCAGGAGAGAAAATTGGATTATGCTCCTTGATCTCAGTGGACCTTCAAAGTTCCATATGCTATACTTCCTGAATTTAGAAACCTATAGGTAAACATGATGATGAATGCTCTACACGCAAATGTTCTGTTGTCATGCGTCACAAAGTTATATGAACCTGAAAATCGAATAAGAAAAAAGGAAATGTTTGTTTCTTTCCTCGTTTCTTGTTCGCAGTTTATAATTCCGAAACCGCCGAGTATTTTTGAATAAGTAAATGGACAAAAGTCGACTTATTTTGATAGCGGCCGGGATTGGACCTTAAATGACATGACTCTTTATATAATGCAAGAAGCCAAAATGAAAAAAAAGGAAAAAAAAAAGGAGTAAGGAAAAGGAATAAGGAAAATGAACTCACTTAACAATCGTTCTTAAAAACCGTTGTATATGGAAGACAAAGGGTGATTACAGGGCTATTCATATTTTTTTTCATAGATTAATAGTACTCGTTACAACCGCCTCATCGAGGCGGTTCTAATGAGTACCCACAATATATGCATGTGACTGAAATAAAGGATCATCCTAAACTTTCATAAGAAAAAAAATGTCAGACTTGGAGCTGAGATTGGAATCACTGCACCAGATGGCAGTGGCACTTAAATAAGAAAAAAGCAACAAGTTGTTATATTCATTAAAAACTGCCATTAGACTGAAAAAATAAATAAATATAAATAATGCAGGGTGCTATAAAATTGGTCAACCGCATCCTGCATTGGTCCATTTATGCCAAGCGTATCATGCATGGGACATAGACAAACAGATAGAAACTATTTTCCTGAGTGCCAAAAGGTTATTATTTTGCAAAACATCACGTTAACACGTCTATATAGTTCTGACCACCGTCATCCCAACATTTTATATTAAAACTGAGGTTTAGAGGGTAGACCTAATTCTCTTATTTCTGCTCCAAATATAGATTAAGGTACACGTTAGAACCGCCTCGAATATCACAATTTTTCATCTTAAATTTTTTTTCGGCGGTATTTGCATAGGCGTTTTCGCAATGAAATACCGTTTCGACGAGATATTATACGAGGACTGTTCAAATATGAATGCAAGTAGAACGTTTTCTCATGAACTAATGCGAAATTCACCTCGAAATAAATATCACAGCGTAGAAATATATTTTACCTATACATTGATACCAAACCTGTTAAAATCCGTACACTTTAGCCATGTATATCGTTCGATAAACACTGTCTACTCTTGTATACTAATACAAAACATGGTTGGAAGAAGGACAGAGTACGCCGTTGAAATACGGTCCTATATTAAGAATCGTTGTATTCTTGGTATACGGTGCAAAGACATTTTTGATGAAATATGTTCGGTTTATTGGCATAATGAAATGTCTTTTCCGACAGTTTTTCGTTGGTGTAAGAAATTCAACTGTGGGCTAGGCTCAACAGAAGATGCACCACATGATCGTCGCCGAAAAGAGTAACATCTGCCAAGATGGTTGCTAGAGTGAAAGAAATAGTTGCTACCGATGCACGATACACCACTAGGCAAATAGCTGGTATGGTTGGCATCTCATTAGGAGCAGCTCATACAATTCTGAAACGGGATTTGAAAATGAGAAAGATCTGGGTTAGATGGATTCCCCATCTGTTGACAGATGAGCAGAAAAGACCCGCGTTCAGTGCGCCAAGAAGTTGCTTAAAAAGTTTCCAAATTATAATGCACGGTCTTTCGCTTATGTCGTCATATATGACGAGACATGGGTTCACTTTTTTGAGCCAAAACGAAAGATTCAGAACAACATATGGACAACAAAGTATTGCAAAAGACCATGCATTGCAAAGCGGACCATGAGCGTCAAGAAGGTAATGTATTCCATTTTCTTTTCAAATCAGGGCCCTGCTTTTCAGGTTGCTGTGCCTAAAGGCAAATCTGTAAATGCGAAGTTTTACAAGAATAAAGTTCTTCGAAAATTGAAGAAATATTTCAAAGAACGAAGACCCGCAACTGGTTTGGCCAATGTCAGATTGCTACATGACAATGCGTCATCGCACAAGGCGTTCATTGTGCAAGACTATCTGAATCAGGAAAAGGTTGTTGAACTTCCTCACCCCCCGTATTCCCCTGACCTTGCCCCGTGTGACTTTTTTTGTTTTTGTTCCCGCGGCTGAAAAATACCTTTCTGGACGAACATTTGTACAGCGCAAACACCTGGGTTCTGCAATATTCCAGTGCCTTCATAGTAGACCTCGAAAAGACTACCAAAATGCATTCAATGATTGAATCAGAAGACTGAAAGTTTGTATATCTGTTAAAGGGGAATACTTTGAGGGGACAAAATAAATTTTCATCAAAATATATCACGGAATCATTTTTTTTTATGTGCTTAGTTGCATTCATATTTGAACAGTCCTCGTAACATCCAAACAGCGAACACAAAGCCGATGATCACGCTGCGCATCGCATATTCGCAGGCTGATCTGCTACTTTTGTTGTTTTCAAAAGGTAAAAACATCTTTTTTCATAAAGTGGCACAGATGTAGGTTTTCTTTCGGGTTGCTACTTTGGCCATTTCAAGATGATTTCGCTCATTTCGAGACGATATTTAATAGAGGTTGGCGAAAACCGGAGAACCCGGAGAAAAATACCACCTGACCTTCTATTTCTGAAATTGGGGTCTAAAATGTGACCCTAGCCAGGCTCGAACCACAGTGATGAGTAACCTAATGGTTAAGTCCGCGCTCTGACTCATTACGCCATGTAGGCCCGTTGCACAGATGTAGTTGGTATGCGTCATGCAGCCTTAGGATAAACAAGCTGGGGACAAAGTGATGTAACATAGCGCGTTGCTTAACTGAGGAATAACACAATAAAATGTCAACGGTGGCAAACAAGAACAGGGTGTAGACTCAAACCATTTTATGTGTTCCTTATTGTCAAATTATTGTCTGTGGATAGAAAGCAAGACTTGAGGTCATGCGAATAATAAGCATTGCTGGTCGACTGTGGGTAAGCGACGCCGCTGTTGACACGACATTCGGCATTTTTGCACTGCTTCGGCGCATGTAACAGTATATAAAGAAAACGGATGTGCACTGCATAAAAGCTTTACTTTCACAGCCCTTGTGTGATCATCCGTCGGTATACTACAAATAACGGACCTTTAACGTATGTATTCTTATGTTTAAATTTGAACAGAACATATTTCTAATGTTCTTTTTAATTTTGTTTGTTTTTTTGTGTGTGGGGGGAGGGTGCGTAGGTGAGGAATGGGGTCCAGGACTATCACAGCTGTCCCGAAATTGTATGTGGTTATTTTTGTTAAATAGTTGTGCTTCAATGGACATGCGGCAAGTAATGGCCAGTATGGATTATGAGAACCTTACATGAAACAGACATTTCCAACCTGAGCGATGGCCAGGCCAATGGGATTCAATGCTTATCCGAATTTCCATTCGGCCGGGAATCACCATGGTTGGGAAAAGCCTTTATGAAAGATTCTATTTTTTCGCATACCACATTTTTTTCTTTTCAATTTAATATCCCTTACTTTTATCCCAAGGCACAGAAACCTGGAAGGGACATGCTGGTTTTATTCTAAATTTGTTGTGCGAAACAGATAAAACATAATATCTGGTTTGCACAGCTTAATATTATCAAAAGGGCCCAATGGCCCTATATCGCTCACCTGTGTACCAGAAAATCATTAGTGTAGGAGATCACTTGTCATTGCCACATACTAAATATCTAAGCTCTGGGCCTTATGGCTTCGGAGAAGAAGATTTTTGAAGTTTTTTTTTCCAGTATAAGTCCATAGGAGCTAATGAGCTAATTTTGACCAAAAGGGCATGGTTGGAGGATTTGCGTAGCGCAACCATTTTATGTTACTATATACTAACTATCTAAGGTCTGCACTTCAAGGTTTCAAAGAAGACTTTTGAATCTTTTTTCTATAATAAGTTTATTGGAGTTAATAAGAGCCACATGATTTGTCCAATTTTGACCCCAGGGGCATGATTGGCAGAATTCATGCAGGCGACCACTCGACATTGCTACATGCTAAATACCTAAAGAATACCTTGAAGAATAGACTTACATCTAGTCCTGTTCTTCGCTTACCTATCTTTCATGATGAAAACCCATTCATATTCCGGACGGACGGTTCTGATGCTAGTATAGGAGCAGTTTTGCTCCAAGAATCTTAAAGTGAAGGACGACCTCCCGTTGCTTATGCCAGCCAGAAACTTCTGCATCGCGAAAGAAACTATTATGTGATAGTAAAAGAGTGCTTGGCTATTACCTGGGGTATTGAGAAATTTCGCTTGGCTATTATCTGGGGTATTGAAAAAAATCGCAAGTATCTTTACGGAGTAGAATTTTGCTTGCGACTCTCACAAACTTGGTCGTATATATACAAACATCTAAAGCTCTCAATTCTCGAATTATGCGTTTGGCAATGAAACTACAACCTAATGCAGTGCTTAAAAAAAACAACGTTTTTTACATGTGCATACTGGTACAAGCAGATTTCTTAAACATAAACAATATCGTTCCAAAAATGAACTCGTAATTCTCCTTACACAAATTCTTTCCTACACTAACATGAACATGCTTGCAATACCGGTTCATCATCACGGATAACCCGACAGGCTCTTGTCTAAGAGTCCGCCCTGATGATGAAGATATGGTTAAACATGACTGTAACAGTCTACGTCCCCTCAACACCAAATGCCATATAGAGACGGGACCACGGTTTTCTAACAACCTGCAGTCAAAGCTATGGATCGAACAAATGACCCGACGATAATTAAGCCGTAATGAATCCAGAAGAGGCTTCGGAAAGTTGGGGTATACTAAGGAGAAAACCCCTCCAAATCATACAAGTATATTCATACAAAAAAATAAACATAGATTTATCTTAACGTCAAAGCTTCGGCGTTTGGCTCGGCACAAACTTGTTGTGAAACGTACTGCGTACTTGTATAAATTCTGACCCGCTGCGGACATTACAATAATTTTAGAGTATTTATATCTATCGGCTAACAGAAAAATCGTGCACCCCCGTGCTAGCTCGATAAAAATGAGAGACATACAGATACTGGCTAAAGGTATAGCCATGATGCAAATTGCAGCAGAAAATAGATCTCCGTTACATTTTCTTTGGAGAAAAATGGTGAAACTTCAACACAGATCAATGGTATACCTCACAAATCACCATAACAACGCGATTAGCATGAAAATATATTTGGCACTATTTGGCGCTTGGCCACTATTTTGGCAAATTCCATGAAAATCAGACTTATAGCGGCCTACTGTGTGGCGAATAATTTCCCCACAAACCGCGCATGAATACATCGCATGTTACACGCACGATCGGCGCGTGGTGATACATATTTTGCCTACCATATTGCATCTAAAATACTTCAGTCGCGCTGCTTTGCCATATACCTACTGAAAATAATTTAGACGTGCAAAAGCACCAGATATGCTTCTATTTCATCTCGTAACACCAAGATAGTAATATACAAATCAGCCCTGTAGATTGGAAGTTTTAAAAGACGTCATTCACAGAAAGAAAACGATTTGGAAGGAATTTTCCGTTATATTGCATACTGTCAAGAAGGTTTAGAGATAAGAACCCAAAATTTCACATACAGTCGAACTTCGATGGTTCGAACCCCTTTGGGACCATGAAAATGTATTCGAGACAGGGATAGTTCAAGCGACTGAGGGTTACTGCCAAGGGGCATAACGAGATACATTTGCAAGATAAAAGACTTCAATCTCCTAAATCATCCACCACCTTTTCTTATCTTGAGGATTTCCCTATGGGCTCAAGAGCGAGTTCGACCCAGCCATGGTAAACGAGCCATCGGTGTTCGAGCCATCGAAGTTCTACTGTATAGCATCAGCGTGAAAAATAGGCGGACCTGTATTTTTTATTTATTTATTTTATTTTTTATTTTTTATTTATTTTATTTTTATTTTTATTTTTTTTTTTTTTTTTTTGGGGGGGGGGGGTTCCGTCGGAGTACTTCTTTCTTCCCCCGTTTCGGCTTTGGCGACAGACGGGGGTACATTCTGTGCGCAATCTTTCATACCAGTATTTTTACCGATCAATATGAAACCTTGCAGGCTTTTGTTGTCATTGTGACATGTGCTTGTCATTTTGCAGACCCAATTGTTTCATTTTTTTTTCTTGGAGTGGGGTGCGGACTCCTTGCGGAGTTATTACCTCATTGTATCCTTTTTCCACTTAGGCATTTTATAGCGGGTACTTGCGACTTATACAAACATAAAGGCGATTTTTTTTGTTGTTGATGTTGTTTTTGTTCTTTCTTGTCATGACCTCTTTTTGTGTACGTGATTTTGGGGTTATCGTCAATTATAATTTATATCACCTTAATATTCATACAATAATAAACATAAGCATATATTTTACTTAACGTCAAAGCTTCGGCGTTTGGCCCGGCACAAACTTGTGGTGATACGTACTGCGTACTTGTATAAATTCTGACCCGCTGCTGACATAATAATTTTAGAGTATTTATTTTCCATACAGGAAAATCATGCATACCCGTTCTGGTCGATAAAATTGTGGGAAATACAGATACTGGCTAAAAGTATAGCCATAAAGCAAATTTCAGCAAAAAAAATGGATATTCGTTTCATTTTCTTTGGAGAAAAATGGTGAAACTTTCATACAGATCAATGGTATAACTCACAAATCACCACAACAACACGATTAGCATGAAAACATATTTGGCACTATTTGGTGCTTGGCAACTTTTAGGCAAATTCCATGAAAATCAGACTTATAGCGGCCTACTGTATGGGAATCATTTTCCCATAAACCGCACATGAATACATCGCACGATCGGCGCGTGGCGATACATATTTTGCCTACCATATTTCATCTGAAATTCTTCAGTCGCGCTGCTTTGCCATATACCTACTAAAATAATTTAGACGCGCAAAAGCACCAGATATGCTTCTATTTTATCCCATAACACCAAGATAGTAATATACAAATCAGTTCTGTAGTTTAGAAGTTTTGAAAGACGTCATCCTCAGAAAGAAAACAATTTTGAAGGAATTTTGCATGGACTGTCCGTCCGTTATATGTGCATTCTGTCAAGAAGGTTTAGAGATAAGTTCCTGAAATTTCATATATAGCATCAGCATAGAAAAAAGGCGGACCCGTATTTTTTTATTTATTTATTTTTTTTTTTTTTTGGGGGGGGGGTGGGGGGGTGGGGGGGGGGTGGGGGGGTTCCGTCGGAGTACTTGTTTCTTCCCCCGTTTCGGCTTTGACAACAGACGGGGGTACATTCTGTGCGCAATCTTTCATACCAGTATTTTTACCGATCAATTTGAAACCTTGCAGAAGATCTGCTTGTCGTTTTGCAGACCAAAATGTTTCATTTTTTCTTGGAGTGGAGTGCGGACTCCTTGCGGAGTTATTCCCTCATTGTATCCTTTTTTTCCACTTGGGCATTTAATTGCGGGTAGTTGCGACTTATACAAACATAAGGGCGAAGGGTTTTTTTTTTTTTTTTTTTTGTTTTTTTTTTTCTTTCTTGTAATGACCTCTATTTGTGTACGTGATTTTGGCGTTATCGTCAATTTAATTTATATCACTTTAATTTTCGATGTTTGAACTTAGCTATTTTTGAGGCTTATATAATATTGAAGTGTGATATATTGGGTACCAATTTGTCACAACTGGGGTCTGGAATTATACATTATGCAATATATGGAATCATACAATATTTTATACTGATCTATTTGAAATTTTGCAGAGTTTTTATCATGGTCTGTAGATGTGCGTTTGATTTTCACATTATCATTAGCTTTTTCGTTTTTTGAACTCAGTCGTTTTTGGTGCTTAGTATGTGTTTAAGCGAAATCATATGGTGGGGGACATAGTGTTTTACCAACATATTTTCTAGTTGGGAACTATAACGCTTATCATAAAAGATACCGGGACGTCATACCCTTTCATACAAGTAAATCTCGTGGGTCCCATCAATGGCGTCCGCATTGCTCAAACCATATTTGTTTCGATATTATGTTGACTTCAAGTCATAACATCTAAGGTCATATCGGGTTCACGGATTTAAGGTTCATTCACAAGTCTGGAGAAGCCAGTAATCAACCTAAGACTCCTGGATGGTGAGGTACGTAGTAACTTCTCTTAACCCTTATCTTGCTGAATATTTATTTAAGCCACACCTATTTCTGTCTATCAACCAATCAAATTACTTGATAAAATTTATTGCTACAAATTCATAAACTGAATGTCAAACAGAGTAGAATCTGATCAGATGGCTTCTTCAGAAGCCATCTGATCTGGATCTACACTGTTTCCAAAGATAGGGGCTGTCGTGAACAGCAAGATAAGGATTAATCTATAGACTGGCCTGAACGATAAGGATCCCACATTCGGCTTTGCCCGGCTCTGCTGGGAACTAATGCGCAATGGGTTGTCAACGTATCTGTCTGCTCATATAGAGCAGTGAGCAGCAGGTCACAACAACTTAAGTGCCTCTAATCAATAACAAACATTTACAATAAGGTTCACAAAACGTATGCACTACATCATAATCCATGCCCCGGGGAACTCTGAACATGTTCATGCATATACCGTCATCGCGCATGCGCTGACCAGACAAACAGACTGACCCGTGCATGTGATAATAACCGCGCATCAGAACTTCAATTAACTGAGCCAAAAATAGCAGCACCCAGTGCTTGAAACAAGAATACTCAAAATTTACTCTCCCTTACTGAGCACTTCTGAAATCTATTTAATGCTAACTATAACAGAGCACAACACACATTAAATTCGCGCTCACCATATTAACCCAGACAAGAGGCAATTGATCTGACTGCGCCTATGTGCTATCTCGTCATTCGCACATTACAGAACATAGCCCAGTTTCAGACCTTTCTCCAAAACAAGGCTCATCAATATAACTGTTCGCAAATTCATTAAAAAGGCAATACCTAGAAACTGAAAACAGGACGATTTTTACCACCCACTACACACCGCGATTCTATCTTTGAGCGGGTCTGTCTAATTTGCCTCAACTCATATCATTTCCTTGTTTGGTAGCCGTCACGTTAGAACCGTCTTTGCGACATCGATTGCATCATTTACCGTTAGACCGTTACAACGTAAACCCAAACTAGTCAATCTGCACATGAGTCTACCCCTAGTGCGATGCATGTAATAAAACACATTTTACGTCAATACATGTAAATATGTTCTATAAAAGGGTTATCCTTTGGAAGCAAGGAATACACTACAGAAGCGAAAAATATGGAGTGTTCATGTTTTCTGGGCCAGACTAGCTAGTTTCGGCCATAGGCCTCATCAGTGACCCCAAGATATTTTTAAATTTCCACAATGGAATCAATGATCCCAAAGGACAAGAAAATATAATCTACACTATGATGTAGGGCAGGGAGACGTTTTACCGCCCCCACACATTCCCAAACACCAGCTGTAGTGAAGTTAAATATGTTCTATAAAAGGGTTATCCTTTGGAAGCAAGGAATACACTACAGAAGTGAAAAATATGGAGTGTGCATGTTTTCTGGGCCAGACTAGCTGACCTCTACACATGGTATCGTTAAAGAAAATGAACTTTTAATCGCACAAAAGTCTTCTTACCGAAACTTATATACATGCTTGTAATATCATTTCATCATCAAAATTAACTCGCCAGGCCCTTGTCTAAGAAATCGCACTGACGATGCAGATTTGGTTAAACCTGTCTGTTGAAGTTTACGTACCATCAACACTTAAATTCGTATAGAGACGGGTCCTCGGTTTTCCAACAACCGGGAGTCAAAAGCTTTATCGAACACGCGACCCGAAGTTTCTAAGCACATATCTCGATAAATATCGAACAGATTTCAGAAAGTGTGGGTATACTACAGAGAAAACCCCACAAATAAATGCTTAATCACACAAACATATTCATACATATAAAACATTTTTACAGATTTCCCATACCGTCATAGCTTGAACTCGACGCGTTCTTGTGGTGATATGTTTCTAACTCATCCTGTTAACTATCTTGACCCACAGCTGACATTGCGATAATTTTAGAGTATTTATATCTATCGGCCACACAGGAAAATCATGCATAAAGTGAGAGAAATGTAGATAGAGGGTACAATTATAGCCATGCAGCAAAATTAAACAGAATATGCATCTCTACTTCAATCTTATTTCCCTTGACGGATACTGCTAAAAATTCCATGGCATAACATGTCGGCCTAAATGTGAAAAAGTTTTCGGGTAATGATAACACCTCAGCAAAAATTCTAAAATTAGCTAAACCAGTACTTGTAAAACCGCTTACTTGTCTTATTAAAAAGACAATTGAAAGTTCAGAAGTCCCAGATGGTGCAAAGGTGGAACTGGTCTCTCCTTTACACAAAAAGAACAGTAATCTTGATAAAGAAAACTATCGACCGGTTAGCATCTTACCTGTTGTTTCAAAGATATACGAAAGAGCAATCAATGAACAGCTTGCTGGTTATTTTAGTCAACATTTTATTATATACCTATCAGCATTTAGGCCAGGTTATGGATGCCAGAGCATACTCTTGAGAATAGTTGAAGACTGGAAGCAGGCTTTAGATGAAAATAAGTATGTAGCAGCAATTTTAATGGATCTTTCGAAAGGTTTTGACTGCTAACCCCATAAACTGTTTCTTTTAAAGCTTACAGCTTATGGACTATCAGAAAATGCCGTAAAACTCTTACAAAGCTACCTGACAAATAGTAAGCAATGTGTTATACTTGGAAATTTTAAAAGTGCCTTTCAACCTATTCTCAAGGGTATGCCCCAGGGGTCCATTCTGGGTCCTGTTCTTTTCAACATATTTTTAAATGATATTTTTCATGTTGTAAAACACTGTAAACAGTATAACTATGATGACGATAATACTGTGTCATCTGCTGATCATAGTCTGGACAGGCTAGTTGAAAATCTGGTAACGGATAGCCTGTTGCTTATTCAGTGGTTGGCGGACAATCACATGAAAGCAAACCCAGATAAGTTCCAGGCTATAGCTGTCGGAAAGAAAACAAAAGATGAATGCATTACTTTTAATCTGGAGCATAATATTATCAAATGTGAAGAAAATGTGTAACTTTTAGGAGTGACTTTTGATTTTCAACTAAATTTTGACTCGTATTTATCCAGTATTTGCAAAAAGGCATCCACGCAGTTAAATGTGTTGAAAAGAATAGGAGGTTACCTATGCAGGTTAGGCAAACTTAACATATATTATTCGTTTATTATGTCAAACTTCAATTATTGACCTCTCGTCTGACATTTTTGTGAAGAAGTAAACACACAAAAAAAAATGAAAAAATACAAGAAAGTGCATTGAGATTTATCTACAGAGATTATACTTCCAGCTGTGAGTCTCTGTTGGATACCTTCACTAAAGGTCAGACGCCAGAGGGCAATAGCCTAGGAGGCTTTTAAAATTTTAAATGACCAATGTACGGTTTATCTAAATGATTTTTTAACTTTTAAATCACATTTCTACTCTTTTAGGTACACAAATTCAGTTGAGATATCACAGGTGAGAACCAGTAGATATGGTGTCAGATCCTTCTGCTCTACAGCTGCCAAAGTGTGGAACTCATTGCCACAGCATCTCCTAGACATCGGCTCCTTTAGCCAGTTTAGGTCTCAAATTGACAAGTGGAGCGGTGGGGTCTGCGCTTGTTCTTTCTGTTCTAACAGTTAATTTTCTGTTTGCCTGTTTGTATTTTGTATGTTTGTGTCAGCTTATCTCGTGTATCCTTTTTATTCTGTCTCAGCTATTCATTAACACTTAAAATAAGCTAATGAAGTGCATGTGTATGGATATTATATAGATGAAGTAACTTAGAATCCTCTTATAACTGTAGCAAGTTTCAAATATTATAGTAATTTCCAAATATTTTTAGTATTTAATAACTTAATTCTTAAAGGAAACTTTCTTTTCCCTTTTAGATGATTATATACTTTATTGCTTGCAACATTTAAGAAATTTAAATGTCGCTATTATTGTTTTAATTGTGTTGCTACATGTGTTGTGTTGTTTGTAATTGTATGTCTGTTTATATGTCACGTGTTTGTCGGTTAATAGCTATACATAGCTAATGTTACATTTGTTGAAAACTTCCGACTTTAAATAAAATCCGTATCTGTATGTCAATACAATATCACAACAAATAACGCTTTCGGCTAGAAAATATATAGGTCACCATTTGGTGACTGGCGATTTTTGGGGCGAAATACATGAAAAGCAGACATACAGCCGCCTACTGTAGGGCTAATAACACCAAGCATAAATACATCGTATCATAACTGCACGTAAAGTGCATGGTAATAAATATTTTGCCTGTCATATTTCATCTAAAAGAAGCGCTGGCTTTACCAAATATCTACTAAAAATACTTTAGAGGTGTCGCAGCACCAGAAAGGCGTCTTCGTTCTGTCAGGGTCTCCTTTTTGGAACCCTGGGGTTACTTGTTTTTTTTTCCAATTCAATATTGAAATAAAAAATATTTCCTATACTTACAGGCCCTTAATGTTCAGTGCGCTTTAATTATTTATTAAAAAGTATGTTTAACCTTTATTTGGGCGCGATGTGACTGCTCCGTCTTTGGTCGGGCCCCTCGGAGTCTAACTGTTAGTTTTCTTTTGCTTCAGCAATTCTATTGTTGTATGCTGTCGAGTCCTCGACCTTGTTTCATCTCTGTAGTTTTTTTATTTGTATGTTCTCGGGGATGTTACACTGATGAGTTAGGAAGCCTACATGCGGACTAAACAAAATTAGTGTATACCGCGACAGAGGTAAGGCCGAGGATTATGGCCATGTAAAATCGATTTAAGCACCCCTCCCCCCCCCCCCGTGGAATTCTTTCCACTGACCGTTCCAAGGCGGTTCTTCTGTGGCGGTTTATTTATGTTGTTGTTTGTTACTACTCACTGTGTTTATCACTTGTGTCTTTTTATTTTGGATGGCCATTTGGCCATTTTGTGGGTAAGTAACTGTCCTTATGGCCATCCTTTGTTTAGGTTTCCATTATGGTCTGGTCGCTTCATGTTTGTGTTTCTTTCCCTTTGGTGTCTTTGATGGGTAGAGTAAGTTAATTGTATCGATTCCTGATCTTTGTTTTACTTCTACTTTTCGTTAATCGTTGACAATCACGGAGACAACAACAAATGAGCGTTCACCTAAACTGTTAACCATAATGATGTCACACCCATGTGACATAGTGCATTCTTTCATTTCTACAAAATGGCTATACATGTATTTTCCGATGAAACATTTTGATATGTGTTTTATTTTTACTCCGGGCAGAGGTTGTGGATGCTCGTTAGACCGCCTAAATAAGGTGGTTCTAACCATTACCCACAACCTATGTCTTGGAGCAGAAATTAGCAAGATAAAGTTTACACCTAAAAATCCAATTTTTACTATATAAGTGGGGTTAAATGGGGTCAGAATTATATAGGTGTGGTTTTGTGATGTTTTGGGTTGATTCATACGCAATCAACCAAATATCAGTCGTCAATAAGATAAAACCATCACGAAAACACGCCTATATAATTTTGACTCCCCCCCCCCAACCCCACTTTTATATAGTAAAACTGGGATTAACAGGGTTAAACCTTATTGTTCTTATTTCTGCTCTAAAATATAGATTGTGGGTACTCGTTAGAACTGCCTCGATTAGGCGGTTCTAACGAGTACTCACAATCTATATTTGGAGCAGAAAGAAGACAAATATCACAATATTTCATCTTAAAATTTTTATGTAATTGTATAGGCGGGTTCTCATTATGCTGAAACTGGTTAGTTTAAACACATTTTATTAAAAAGATATATACAATGATATTCATTACAGATAATTAAATGTGAGAACAAAAGAAAAAGGATCCAGAACGAAAGCTAAGCTTATATTGTCATTCACCTTTGCAAACATATACATGTATTGTATATGGCGGATTATAAAGAACATGTACTTTACTTGTCTTTGAAACATTACGCCAACACGCCTATACAAATACATTGCCACCTTTATCGCCGACAAAAATGAAAATTTTATGAGGAAAATTGCGATATTTTTCTTATTTCTGCTCCAAATATAGATTTTGGGCACTCGTTAGAACCGCCTCATCGAAGCGGTTCTAACGAGTACCCACAATCTATATATTAGAGCAGAAATAAGAAAAATAAGGTATACCCCCGGAAACCCTAGTTTTACCACATAAAAGTGAGGTTCAAGGGGATCAAAATTATATAGGCATGTTTTCGTGATGACATTATGTAAGCGAAAGTCGGTATAATAGAAAAATAACAAGGATGCGATTCTGGACAAACATTATCATTATGACAAAAACAAAATCTAAACAAAAAAATAATAAAAAAAAAAAATGACTGGAAACGGTTCAGTCGTAATAATGTTTTTTAGCTCATCTGTGCCGAAGGCTCCAGAGGAGCTGATAGGATGGTAGTTCCTCCGTCGTCCGTCCTTCCACACTTTTGACCAGCTATATCTCCGCAGCCTGCAGGTTGATCTCAATCACTTCTCATCAATAGCACTTTTCTGATGGGGCATTGATGACATTTGCTTTTTATCGAAATTGTACGAAAAGTTCGGTTGCTATGGCAACCACAAGGTCCCAGACTTATAATGGAAAATGCTTGTCATCACCGTGACGCCTTCAGTTTTGATCGGATCTTTCTGAAACTTATATGTAAGGTGGCTGGGGATAAAATCTCGGAAGAGTTCGAAAACCGGCCAAGTCGGTCCATTATCATAGAGTTACGTCCCTTTGATTGCTGAAAATGCCGATTTTTAGCTTGTCATCACCGTAGCCCCTTTAGTTTTAATTGGATCTTTCTGAAACTTATATGTAAGGTGGCTAGGGATAAAAACACAAACGAGTTCGAAAATCGGCCAAGTCGGCCAATTTATCATAGAGTGACGTCCTTTTGATTGGTGAAAGTGCCGAATTTTGACATTTTCATCACCGTTGCCCCTTCAGTTTTCAATTAGATAAAGCAAATTCTTCTGATACCGAGGCCCCGTTTTTGGATTTACATCTATCTATTGTAGATGTGTTCGTTTCGTGCAAAATTTATGATAAACGCGATGACTTTCTTCGATATAAAAAGATTGGGTACAACATGGATTTTATACGACAGACTGCATGCATTGTAGTTAACCCAATCACGGTTGGCAACTTTGCTTCCCTCTTTAATTGCACGCCGGTGGGTCAGGCCTCAGATTCTATGACGGCTCCAACGTAAAGACTAATTGAGAATTAGAGAGATCTAATTCTTGGTAATGTTGGTTGGTGCCTGATGCTCTGTCTCTGGACGGGCCCATCGGAGTCTAACTGTTGGTTTTCTTTTGCTCGAGCATTTCAGTGGTTTCTTGCTGTCGAGTCATCGCCGTTGTCTCACCTCTGTGGTTCTTTGATTTTTTGTGTTCACGGAGATGTTGCACTGATGAGTTAGGAGGCCTTCATGCGGACTAAACAAATTGTCTAAATCGCGACGGAAGTAAGGGCGAGGATTGTGGCCACATAAAATCGATTTAAGCCCCCCCCCCCCCCCCCCCCCAGTGGAAATCTTTCCACTGACCGTTCCAATGCGGTTCTTCTATGGCGATTTATTTATGTTGTTGTTTGTTACTTACTGTATATATCACTTGTGTCTTTTAATTTTGGATGGCCATATGGCCATTTTGTGGGAAAGTAACTGTCCTTATGGCCTTCCTTTGTTTAGGTTTCCATTATGGTCTGGTCGCTTAATGTTTGTATTTCTTTCCCTTTGGTGTCTTTGATGGGTGGAGTACGTTAATTGTATCGATTCCTGATCTTTGTTTTACTTCTACTTTGATCGGATCTTTATGTTACTTATATGTAAGGGGGCTGGGTATAAAATCTCAAACGAGTTTAAAAACCGGCCAAGTCGACCCATTTGTCACAGAGCTACGTCCCTTTGATTGCTGAAAATGCCGATTCTTGACCTTGTCATCACCGTAGTCCCTTCAGTTTTGATCGGATCTTTCTTATATATAAGGTGGCTGGCGATAAAAACTCAGATGAGTTCGAAATCCGGCCAAGTCGGCCCCTTACTCATAAAGATACATCCCTATGATTGCTGAAAATGCCGATTTTACCTTATCATCATCGTAGCGCCTTCAGTTTTGATTGGATCTTCCTGAAACTTATATGTAAGGCGACTGGGGATAAAAACTCAGATGAGTTCGAAAACCGTCCAAGTTGGCCCATTCGTCATAGAGCTTGTCCCTTTGATTGCTTAAAATGACGATTTTTGACCTTGTTATCACCTTAGCCCCTTCAGTTTTGATCGAAACTTTCTGAAACTTATATGTAAGATGGTTGGGGATTAAAACTCGTTTGAGTTCCAAA
The DNA here is from genome assembly GCA_963580285.1 of Lucinisca nassula. Classification (NCBI taxonomy): domain Eukaryota; kingdom Metazoa; phylum Mollusca; class Bivalvia; order Lucinida; family Lucinidae; genus Lucinisca; species Lucinisca nassula. Next base: position 50,976,164 of record OY757021.1, read on the forward strand.
ACCGTCCAATTCGGCCCGTTTATCATAGAGTTGGTCCTTTTGAGTGCTGAAAATGCCGATTTTTGACCTTCTTATCAGCTTAGCACCGTCAGTTTTGATCGAATCTTAACTAATATGCAAGATGGCTGGGGATAAAAACTCGGATGAGTTCTAAAACCGGCATAGTTTACCCATTTATTACAGAGTTTCGTCCCTTTGACTCATGAAAATGCCGATTTTTGACCTTGTCATCACCGTAGCCCTTCAGTTTTGATCGGATCTTTGTGAAACATATATGTAAGGTGGCTTGGGATAAGAACTCGGATGAGTTCGAAAACCGGCTAAGTCGGCCCGTTTATCACAGAGTTAATCTCTGTGATTGCCGAAAATGCCGATTTTTGACCTTGTCTTCACCGTAGCCCCATCAGTTTTGATCGGATCTTTGTGAAACATATATGTTAGGTGGCTGGGGATAAAAACTCAGATGAGTTCCAAAACCGGCCATGTCGGCCCGCTTATTACAGAGTTAATCCCCTTGGTTGCTTAAAGTGCCGATTTTTGACCTTGTCAGCACCGTAGCCCCTTCAGTTTTTATCGGATCTTTCTGAAACTTATATGTAAGGTAGATGGGGATAAAATCTCGAAGGAGTTCGAAACCCGGCCAAGTCGGCCAATTTATCATAGAGTTACGTCCCTTTAATTGCTAAACATGCCGATTTTTGACCTTGTCATAACCGTAGCCCCCTCGGTTTTGATCGGATCTTCTTGAAATGTATATTTAAGGTGGCTTGGGATAAAAGCTCGGATGAGTTCAAAATCGGCCATGTCGGCCCATTTATCATAGAGTTATGTGCCTTTGGTGGCTGAAAACGCCGATTTTTGACCTTCTCATCACCGTATCCCCTAAAGGTTTTATTGGATCTTCCTGAAACTTAAGTACAAGTAAGTCAGAATTAAAAGCTTGGATGGGTTCGAAAACTAGCAATGTGTGTCGATTACAGACGGGATTATGTCCCCTCCTTTGCTGAAAATGTTTATTTTTTACAGGTTTGCTCAGCTGTTGTAGAGTTACGTCCCCTTTACTGCTGAAAATGCCTCTTTTTACCTTGTCATCACCATAGCCCCTTCAGTTTTCAAGGGATCTTTTGTAACTTACATGTTAGTAAGTAAGGGATAAAACCTTGGCTGAGTTCAAAAATTTGTGAGGTTGGCCTATATCTCGGAAAATTATGTCCTCCCTTGCTGACCTTGTCATCACCGTAGCCCCTTCAGTTTTTATCAGATCTTCTTGATAAGTCAGGGATAAAAGCTCATTTGAGTTCGAAAACTGGTGAGGCCAGCCTTTTTTCAATGAGTAACGTCCCTTCGATTGCAGAAAAACCCTGTCTTCGCCTGTTTTCGACCTTGTCATCAGCATAACTCCTTGAGTAATAACTAAAACCTCCTGACACTTTGAATCTTTAAGCTCAGATGAGCGATTCAGGACCATGTGGTTCTCTTGGTTTGGTGTGTGTTTTTTTATGCGTCAATAAGAAAATGGTTCAGTCGTAATAATGTTTTTTATTGCAGTCATCAATAAGATGTTGCTAAAATGTTTCCGCCGTGATTATTTTTTATTTCTTTGCATTCGTCAATAAGATTGAACTGAAAATGGTTCATTCATCAGCATTACTCCTTGAGTTACGTCCCTTTGATATGTAACCTTGTCATCACCGTAAGCCTTAGTTTTCATCAGATCTTCTTGAAATTAACGTATAAGTAAGTCAGGGATAAAAGCTCAACTGAGGAAAAAAATTGACGAGGTCAGCCTATCTGTCATCTGTCCCTTCGATTGCAGAAAAACCCTGTCTTTGTCTGTTTTGACCTTGTTATCAGCATAACTCCTTGAGTAACAACTGAAACCTCCTGAAACTTTGAACCTTTTAGCTCAGATGAGCGATACACGACCATCCATGGTCCTCTTGTTTTTGGTGTGTGTTTTTTTTTTCATTCGTCAATAAGAAAATGGTTCAGTCGTAATAATGTTTTTATTGCAGTCAGCAATAAGATGTTGCTGAAACTGTTTCGGTCGTAATTATGTTTTATTATTATTATTATTATTTTTTTTTGCATTCGTCAATAAGATTAAACTAAAAATGGTTCAGTCGTATTTTTTTTTCTTTTTTTTTGCAGTCGTCAATCAGCTTTAACTGAAAATGGTTAAGTCGTAATTATGCATGCATGGGAGTTAACCCAATAACGATTGACAACTTTGCTTCCCTCTTTAATTGCACGCCGGTGGGTCAGGCCTCAGGGTCTTTGACGGTTCCAGCGTAAAGACTTACTGAGAATTGGACATAATCTAATTCTATGTGATGTTTGTTGGCTCCTGATGCTCTGTCTCTGGTCGGGCCCATCGGAGTCCAATTGTTTTTGTTTTTTTGTTTGTTTTTATTAGCTCCAGCATTTCAGAGGTTTCTTGCTGTCGAGTCCTCACCGTGGTTGTTTAATCTTTTGTTCACGGAGATGTTGCACTGATGTGTTAGGAGGCCTTCATGCGGGCTGAACAAATCGTTTGTCTAAATTGCGACGGAAGTAAGGGCAAGGTGGCCACACAAAACCGATTTAAGCCCCCCCCCCCCCCACCCCCGTGGGGAATTCGTGTCTCACTGACCGTTCCAAGGCGGTTCGCCTGTTCGCGGTTTATTTTTGTTATGGTTTGTCTTTGAGTGTTTGTATCGCTTATATTTTTTTTGTTTTGGGTAGCCAGTTGGCAATTTTGTGGGAAAGTAACTGTCCTTTTGGTTTTCCGCTGTTGGCGTTTCCATTGGGGTCTGTTGTTTCGTGTTTGTGTTTTTTTCCCTCTGGTGTCTCTGATGGGAGCTGTTGGTTAATTATGCTCCCAATCTCGAAGAAGTTGATTGGGCATATTCATTCTGCCCTGTCCGTCCGTCCGTCAGTCCGCACTAACAAATGCATAGTTAGGTGGCTATGTAAATGGACAGAATCAATGTAAGTCTATGGGATTTATTTCGTTTGGCACCGAAAATACTTCTTTTCTGTGGCTAACAGTAGCGACTTAAGTATCAATCCTGCCAAAAATAGCCACATAAGTATACATCCGTGAGAACGTCCGTCTGTTACGCTTTAAGTACCTAGGTAAACTACAGATTGACTTGAGCTAGGATCTTGAAATTTCATATATGGCATGAGCATGAAAAATAAGCGGACCTGTATTTTTTTTTCCTTTTCCGTCGGGCATGTCTTTGCGGAGTTATGTCCCCTTTTTGACTTATGCATTGTGGCTATAGGGAAACATTTTGAACAAAATATCTGGAGAACCGCTTGAGCTAGGCTCATGATATTTGGCATACAGTTTGGGTCTAATGTGTAGATGATCTGACTAACTTTTGACGAAATTCCGGAATTTTTCAATGGAGTTATGCTCCTTTTTGGACTATGCCTTGTGGCTATAGGGAAACCTTGTGAATTAATATTCCGATCGTTTCAGCGAATAGATCGGAATAATTGTCTAGTCGGTTCATTCAGTAAAATGTTTCTTTATTAGCAGTCCAATGCGACCATATGTTTTCCAAGTCGAATACGACTTGGTGCAGCACGGATTTTTTTGTGGATTGAAGTTGTTAACGTGGTTCAGTTTTCTAGGCGACTTTGAAGCGTACACTTCGATTTACCAAAATTTGCATAGTTTTCGATCGCAGAAATAGTTCTATTCCAAGTCTGTAAACAACCAATTTCGATCATATATGATTTACAACGCTCTCTGTTCAGAAACGCTTCTATAAAGTGCGCCAAATTTCATATTGTCTTAGTTTCATTTTGTTACTGTTATAGAGTAGACCAAACTATCTGGAGCACCGCTTGAGCTGGGTTCATTTTATATTTGGCACACAGTTTGGGTCTAATGTGTAGATGACCTGATCAACTTTTGACGAAATCCCGGAAATATTTAACGGATTTGACTTAAGCATTGTGGCTATAGGGAAACCGTGTAAACAAAAAATCTGGAGAACCTCTTGAGTTAGGCTCATGGTATTTAGAATACAGTTTGGGTCTAATGTGTAGATTACCTGATAATGTTTTGACGAAATTCCGAAAAAAATGGAGTAATCCCCCTTTTTGGACTTATGCATTGTGGCTATAGGGACACCTTGTGAACAAAATTTCTAGTTAACCACTTAAGCTAGGCCAATGATATTTGGTACACTGTTTTGCGCTAATGTGTAGATGACCTGATTAAATTTTGACGAAATTCCGATAATATTTAATGGAGTTATGCCACTTTATGGACTTATGCATTGTGGCTATAGGGAAACCTTGTGACCATAATTTCTGGAGAACCGCTTGGGCTAAGCACATGATATATGGTATACTGTTTGGGTCTAATGTGTAGATGACCTGATTTAACTTTTGACGAAGTTCTAAATTTTTAATGGAGTTATGCCCCTTTTTGGACTTATACATTTTGGCTATAGGGAATCCTTGTGAACAAAATAACTAGAGATTTTCGTGAGCTAGGCTCATGATATTTGGCAGTCTGTTTGCTACTAAGGCATAGATGACCTGAATAATTTTGTTTAAAATCTGTTAATATTTGACAATATTTTGTCTGATCTTTGCCTTACTTTTACTAATTTTAATGCTTATGATCATGAGGTACTGTTTACTGTCCCATTTAGGGACAAGTATATGGTTGGGGGCATAGTGTTTCACAAACACAATTTCTAATTGTTTCGTTTCCTTTTCCATTATCTTCACTTTTTTCTTTACGAAAACACACCTATTCAAATACATTGTTACCTTTATCGCCGAAAAAATGAAAATTTTATGGTGGAAAAATTGTGATATTTTTCTTATTTCTGCTCCAAATATAGATTGTGGGCACTCGTTAGAACCGCCCCATCGAGGCGGTTCTAACGAGTACCCACAATATATATTTTAGAGCAGAAATAAGAAAAATATGGTTTACCCCCGGAAACCCAAGTTTTACTATATAAAAGTGGGGTTCAAGGGGGTCAAAATTATATAGGCGTGTATTCGTGATGATTGCATTGGTCAATAAAAATGGTACAGTCGTAATTTCTTTTCTGTATTTGTCAATAATATTCAACTGAAAATGCTTCAGTCGTAATAATGTGTTTTGGCAGTCGTCATTCAGCTTTAACTGCAAATAGTTCAGTCGTAATAAGGTTTTTTGGCAGTCGTCAATAAGATTTAACTGAAAATGGTTCAGTCGTGAAAATGTTTTTTATTGCATCCGTCAGTAATATTAAACTGAAAATGGTTCAGTCGTAATAATGGGTTTTGTAGTCGTCAATGAGTTTTATCTGAGAATGGTTCAGTCGTAAAGATGTTTATATTGTTATTGACATTTTCTACTCCTTTTGCAGCTCAAGACTATGGCAGACATCAAACTACAACTCTTGGTGGTGGCATGTTTCATAGCTGTAGTAGTCGGTCACGAGGATGATGCAATGCGTCCTTGTAGTCAGGACGACTGCATAATCTACAGGGCCAATTATGCGCATTGCTACGAAGTTGAGGAAGAACGAAGTAATGATTGTCGCTGGCGTGTCAGCTTCAACCGACGCCTCGACGAAATTATACTGGGTGGAACAATCATCGCCTACAAAATTAAGTCGTACAGTGGTCAATGGACCGACTGGTTTGTTCCCGGACAAAATGACATTGATGAAAAATTTAACCGATATTCAGACACATGTAAAGAATTGTTTTACCCATCTATGATAATTTACAAAAATTCACTCCGCCGAAGATGGGCCAATTTTGCTGACCATTCTTACAAATACATCATCTGCAAATAAGAAAACTTATATATTTACATCGCGTTCGCAAGTCCGTGAAATGACCCCAACCTAAACCCCACTTTATATAGATAAAACTTGGATTTTGGTGGTATACGACTTAACGTTATTTTCATTCAAAGAAATTTATAAAATTAATAAGACATTTCAAGGATCCGCAAAGTGAACATCAAGTGATCACAATAAATAAATTGTGAAGAATCAAGACAGAAAGACATTGTTAGCAAATAAAGTGAATCAGACAATGCCAAAGATGTTTTAAGAATCCTTGTTTGAACATCTAAGGATATGTGACATATCCAAAGATTTTATATTAAGCTGATCAAATAATATTTCAATATTATCGCAATCATAAGCTATTCCTAGCTGAACGTAAACTCTTTTAGTAGGAGCACAAATCATAAGATGTTCATCATTGGAACACGTCCATGTAATGAACACCCCTCTTTACCCCACTTTATAGAAGGAAAAGTGGGATCTACAGGGGTATACGTCATTTCCCTTATTTCTGCTTCAAAACAAGGTGTGGGTACACGTTGGAACGCCTTATTGAGGCGGTTCTAAGCAATGAGGCAGTTCTTACGAGCACCCGAAATCTATGTTTGGAAAGCAATAAAAATATTTAAAAAAAAACATCTGAAAAACGTCACTTCTAGAGGTAAGAAAGGCGCCATTTTAAAACACGGATGTGTTAACATAATGCATAGCTGATCATAAAGTATTTTACCTGACCATATCACAAATCATAACTAATCAAGGAATGTTCAAACATGTTCTGTGTATTTCACTATATGAGCACGGCCAAGCGAATTTGTGTCTTCGAGCATTCCGTCATGACCAATTTAAACTGCGCATGCCAAGCCATTCAGAGGGGCAATGGATATGGCTTTCTGTCTGAAGGTTCCTCTTGATTCACTGCTTGTATGAGCAAGCAGCGAAGGTTCGGGCGAGCTCGCCTGAACCTTCGCTGCTCGCATAGGCGATAAGTACCAAAATCGCTTGACGGGGCCCATATAATATTATAGAAATGAATGCATCGGTCATATAATCCAGCATTGACAACGGTGTGTATGTGGGGTGGGGCGGGGGCAGCTTTCGTCACTTCCTCTTTTGCAAACTGTTCACACAGCCCAATAAAAATGGGAATTTTCCTTTAAAGGATAGACTTTCGCTACTTCCGAACGAATTCAGTTCGAGATTAGTGCTGTTAATATATGTAGAGAGGAGATAACAATTTTGAAGAGATTTCTTCACAAAATATTAAAGTGTCATATTATTTTGAAAATAATTTTAAAAAGAACACTTTTCTTTTTCAGAAGCTAGTCCGAAACCGAATACATGCCTTTCATTTCTAATTTTCAATTTACTATATTTATTTTATTTGAGCCTTGTCAAAAGAAAATATGTATTCAAAATCCCGTTAACAAGTCCGTGAAATGAGCACCTCACGTAAACTCCCCTTTTTACGTTTAGTGGGGTGGGGAACGTTATTTTTCTTGTTCCTGTTCCTATACATTATCATCATGAAAACGCGCCTACATAATAATGACCCCCTTGAACCCCATTTTTATATAGTAAAACTGGGGTCTCCGGGGTGTTTGTCGTGATATGACTGAAAGATTGTTGAAAGCGACGTTTAACCCGAATTCACACTCACACATTCTCCGGGGGTGTTTCTTTATTTTTCTTATTTCTGCTCTAAAATATAGATTGTAGGTACACGTTAGAACCGCCTCGATGTGGCGGTTCTAACGAGTGCCCACAATATATATTTTGAGTAGAAATATGAAAAATATCACTATTTTTTATCATAAAATTTTCATTTTTTCGGCGATAAAGGTGGCCATGTATTTGTATAGGCGTGTTCACGTAATGTCTTTCCTTTAATAGTAGACCTGTTTCTCCATGGGACACGGCTTTTAGAAAAGCGAACAGGAAATCTCAAAAATTGTCTCCCTTTGGAAAATGGCGGAAAGATCTGTCAGGCGTACCTATTCCCCTAAATAGAAGATATAGAAATTATCCACACACTGTTTGAGGTTGCACAGTCTTTCAAATCTCCAAAATGGTCACTGAATTATGAAAATGTGTGTTATTCCTTTATCTCCAAAAAACGATTAATTTCTGAAGAAAATTTATAATATTATTCCTAAATATACTCAAAACAAAGGTTGTTGATGTTCGCTAGAATCGCTCTATTTAGGCGGTTCGAACGAGTATCCATAACCTATGTCTTGGAACAGGAATAAGAAAAATAACGTAATCCCCGTAAACATATAAAGTTGAGATTACGAGGGTGCTCATTTCACGGACTTGTAAACGGGATCTGGAATACAGGTTATTTTGACAAGGTTCAAATAAAACAAATGAGGTAAAATTGAAAATGAAAGACATGTACTCGTGTTCGGATGTCTAGGATACCTATGAAGAAACAGATATCTGTAAACCCCTGTTTTCTCTATACAAAGTTGGGTTTTGAGGGATGTTCATCACACGAACTTGTTAACATGATGAAGATCTGCACCTTTGCTGTTTGCAAATAATGCAAATAAATAAAATAATGAAATTTGTTTTGTTTTCATTCGAGGACTCATTCTTCCATGCAAAAGCCTAGACTGTTTCTGTAAACTCACCAGCCTGGGCTATCGTTTTAAACACGCAATCGGTCACTGTGACAATCTCGCAGAATAAATCATTACAAAAGCCGAGATATAACACCATAAGAATTACACTAATTAGCACAAGATTTCTAAAATTTGATACATGTAACCTTTTATTTGATACCCTGTGTGTCTTTTCACAAAAAGATTTCCATTTGCTAAGATAAACAGACGATCAGGTATAGGCTCTGATTCTTTGAAGGTGTGTGCAAAATACTGATTTCAATTGAAACTCCATAGAAAATCGCAATTGTTAGTTCTATATGCTACATGAACTTTCTACATTATTTTCTATCATGGTTAACAGCAATGTTGGCAACTAGCGATTTTTAAATAAATTAAAGAAACTGAATGAAAGGTATAAAAATAACAACAGAACATTGCTATATCTTAAATTGAAAGGAAGATTATCTGAGAATTTCCAAATTAAAGCCTTGTTTGCAGTGCACGATCATGAGATATTGTAAAGGTAAAGTGTGTTTCGATGTTCAATCGACATGATATTTCAACTCAGTCACAAAATGATCATCGATCTGCGAACGCACAGTGCCAAATTCCTTGCAGAACCTTTCTATATAGGCACATATTGCAAGAAAACTCTTGAGCAGAATAGTATGCCATTTGATAAATGTAAATTTATGCATTTTGTAGCTAAACGTCCGATTCAGATGTTTGCAGTAATCTTTAGCTGAATGGCTACCTGATAGCTGCTGAATTTACCAGGAAGTTGGTATAGTTACCTTTATGAGCGAGAATATATAGAAATAAAACACAGGCTTGGTCTTAGTCGCCTTTGTCTATTTCAAAAATGTTTTATATCATTACGTTGATCAGATTCAGAATCAGAATTGTTTCTGGTGAAACGTCAAATGGCATTCATACACCAGGACCTAAGGTGGTAATCTAATCCCTAGCTCTCACCAAAGAGGTAAAAGCAGCACGATCCTCAACACCTTCAGCCGTTGAAATAATCGAATCTGGAAGGGCATTCCAATTTCTAATGGTTCAAGGGGAGTATGATTCCTTATAAATGTTAGTTCTGAAACGCCAATGAATAATGATTTATACAGTCCCAAGCTTGCAGTTGGGATGCTAGCAGCACCCTTTAGGCCTTTGTATAAAAGTATAATAAATAAATAAAATAGAAGTAGAGGCAATGATAAGGAATTGATACAATCAACCAATAGCTCCCATCAGGCACACTAATGGGAAAGAAACACAAACATGCAACAACAGACCTAATGGAAACACCAACAGCGGCGGTGTTCATACACCAGGACCAACACCAACAGACCTCATGGAAACACCAAGCCTGCTGTTTTTCTCCTTTTCTTGAGAGACTCCTATCTTAATTTCCCTAGTATTCGAGTCATGCTCCCAGTTTCAAAGCAGTAATTGCTTGTTACAAATCTAGCAGCTGTATTCTGAATTTTTTGAATTTTTTCAGTAAGAACCACTCCGTTGGGATACAACTACCATATTCCAAGATTGGGCGAACAAATCCTTTATATGCTAACTCTTTTACACCCTGAGGACCTTGATGAAGATTTCGCCTCAGGAAACCAAGCGTTCTATTTGCGTTTGTACACATGTTGCCAATATATGTATTCCATTTCAAATCGTGTGTGATTGTCACCCCAATATATTTTTTCTCGAGGACAGTCCCGTCTAAGGTGTAAGAAGCCTCAAATTTATTTGTTCTTTTCCTAATTATCTACATAATGTTGTATTTAACAGGCTGAAATCTCGTGCCCGATTTTCGTGCACAACATCCTAATTTATATATATCATTCTGAAGTTTCAGCGAGTCCTCTGTACCTCTTATTTCCCGGTAGCAAACACAATCATCTGGCGAACAGTCTTATTTCTGAGTCAATGTCAGTGGAAATATCATTGATGTATAGGGAGAATAACAGTGGACCAAGAACAGTCCCTTGTGGTACTCCAGACAAAAGTGGTGCCCACTCTGAAGATTCACCATTAACAACAACACGCCGTTTTCTGTAGCAAAGGAAAGAATATATCCATTTGGGAGTATTTCCCCCAATTCTATAACCATATAACTTAGATTAAAGTAGTTCAGGTGGTGGGGTGTCAAAAGCTTTCTCGAAGTCCAAAATAAATGTGTCTCTCTGTCCCCCTTTGTCCAAGATTTTTGCCCAGACATTAATAACTGTGCTCAACTGAGTTTCACAACTATGTCTTTTCCTAAATGCATGATGTCTGTCTGACAGAAGTTAATGCTCATCCAAGTGGGTCATGATGTTTGAGCAGACTATATGTTCAAGTAATTTACACAGAACACAAAACAGAAGTAGAGGCAATGATCAGGAATCGATACAATTAACCCACAGCTCTCATCAGAGACACCAATGGGAAAGAAACACAATTGTGAAGCAACACACCCAATCGGAAACACCAACAGCGGAAAGCCAAGAGGACAGTTACTTTCCCACAAAATGGCCAAAGGCTATCCAAAATAAAATAATATAATCGACACAAACACCCAAAGACAAACCATAACAAAATAACCGCGACAGAAAAACCGCTTTGGAACGGTCAGCGGAAACGAATTCCACTGGGGGGCTTTAATAGATTTTACGTGGCCACAATCCTCGCCCTTACTTCCGTCGCAATAGAGACAATTTGTTCAGTCCGCGTGAAGGCCTTCTAACTCATCAGTAGTCAGAGACAAAGGGCGATAATTACTGACCAGAGCACTATCCCCTTTTTTGAGGGAGTGGACAAATGTTTGCTAGAAGCCATTATTTGGGGATTTCACCAGCATCAAGAGACTGTTTAAACAGGTGAGCAAAATCTGGACCTTACTCTATTGCTACTTCAGTCAGGACTCTAGGAAGAAAGCTCACCGGGTCCTAAAACTTTAGTGGGGTTTAAGCCTTTAAGTAGCTTGATCATTCCTGCCGATGACACGACAATATTATCCATGAATGGGACCGATCTTATAGTCAATGGAACATCCGTGAACTCAGTTTTATTAAATGCATCATTGATTTGACCGACTAGCTCCTCTGCACTTTTCAGAGTAGAAGTAAAACAAAGATCAAGAATCGATACAATTAACTTACTCAACCCATCAAAAACACCCAAGGGAAAGAAACACAAACATGAAGCGACCAGACCATAATGGAATCCTAAACAAAGGAAGGACAGTAACATTCCCACAAAATGGCCATATGGCCATCCAAAATAAAAAGACACAAGTGATACACACAGTTAGTAACAAACAACAACATAATTTAACCGCCACAGAAGAACCGCCTTGGAACGGTCAGTGGAAAGATTTCCACTGGTGGGCTTAATTCGATTTTACGTGGCAACAGTCCTCGCCCTTACTTCCGTCGCGATTTAGACAAATAATTTGATCAGTCCGCATGAAGGCCTCCTAACTCATCAGTGCAACATCTCCGTGAACACAAATAATCAAAGAACCACAGAGATGAGACAAGGGTGAGGACTCGACAGCAAGAAACCACTGAAATGCTGAAGCAAAAGAAAACCAACAGTTAGACTCCGATGGGCCCGACCAGAGACAGAGCATCAGGCACCAACCAACATTACCTTGAGGAATCTTCCACTGACCATTCATAGGCGGCTCTTCTGTGGCGATTTATTTATGTTGTTGTTTGTTGCTTACTGTGTGTATCGCTTGTGTCTTTTGATTTTGGATGGCCGTGTGGCCATTTTGTGGGAAAGTAACTGTCCATATGGCCTTCCTTTGTTTAGGTTTCCATTATGGTCTGGTCGCTTAATGTTTGTATTTCTTTCCCTTTTGTGTCTTTTATGGATGGAGTAAGTTAATTGTATCAATTCCTGATCTTTGTTTTACTTCTACTCTCTAATTCTCAATAAGCCTTTACGTTGGAACCGTCATAGAATCTGAGGCCTGACCCACCGGCGTGCAAGTAAAGAGGGAAGCAAAGTTGCCAACCGTGATTGGGTTAACTACCAAGCATGCAGTCTGTCGTATAACATCCATGTTGTACCCAATCTTTTTATATCGAAGAACGATTTTACGAAATTGGGTGCTGAAGTCATTGCGGTTATATATTTTTCTGAATTGATATACTAAGTCACCAAAAAAATCGGGTTCCGATAGACCTTGTTGCAGAAGAGATTTGTGTGTGTGTGTGTGTGTGTGTGTGTGTGTGTGTGTGTGTGTGTGTGTGTGTGTGTGAATTCGGGTTTAACGTCGCTTTCAACAATTTTTCAGTCATATCAGGACGGTGTCTGTTTGCGACAGGGAGCTCAATGCTCACGTTTATAGTGCTTCCTCACTGAAGTATCATGTCCCAGACACATTACATGATACCACACCCAGTCACATTATCCTGACACTGGATCGACCAGTCCTAGCTCTACCCCGTAAATCTGAGTGCCAAGCGAGGAGCAGCTAGGACAATTTTTAACGACTTTGGTATGTCGCGGCCCGGGATCGAACCCGAGACCTCCCGTTCCCCGGAGCGGAAACTCTATCGACTGAGCTATCGGGGCCGGTGCAGAAGAGATTTAAGTCCAATATTGAATTTTGAAATTAAATCAGAATGGCATCTATAACATTTTGAAAAGGCTTTGCGTAGTTTACGGTACCGATAACCCTGACCAAGAAGCATAGCCGTTAATAATTTATTACGAGTTTTGAAGGCAGTTACATGGCTACACACTCTAGCAAATCGAATTAATTGCGAATATAAATGCCATAGGATGGCGCACGAGGAACATCACCATCCAACAAAGGAAAAATTACAATCTCAAAATCAAAGTCATCACGTTTTGCACGAAACAAACCCATCTACAATAGATGTAAATCCAAAAACAGGGCCTCGGTATCAGAAGAATTTGCTTTATTTATCCGAAATTCTTGGGGGGGGGGGGGGGGGGGGGGCGGTAAATCTGACTAATCAAACCATCGAAAAAGGTATTATCAATATTTAATAAATCATCTCAATATCTAGCAGTGGATCTGAAAGCTTCAATAATTTCAGATTGGTTATCAATGGAAAGCGACAACATGAAAAGTAGAAGTAAAACAAAGATCAGGAATCGATACAATTAACTTACTCCACCCATCAAAGACACCAAAGGGAAAGAAACACAAACATTAAGCGACCAGACCATAATGGAAACCCAAACAAAGGAAGGCCATAAGGACAGTTACTTTCCCACAAAATGGCCATATGGCCATCCAAAATAAAAAGACACAAGTGATACACACAGTAAGCAACAAACAACACCATAAATAAATCGCCACAGAAGAACCGCCTTGGAACGGTCAGTGGAATGATTTCCACTGGGGGGGGGGGCTTAAATCGATTTTACGTGGCCACAATCCTCGTCCTTACTTCTGTCGCGATTGAGACAAATAATTTGTTCAGTCCGCATGAAGGCCTCCTAACTCATCAGTGCAACATCTCCGTGAACACAAAAAATCAAAGAACCAAAGAGGTGAGACAACGGTGAGGACTCGACAGCAAGAAACCACTGAAATGCTGGAGCAAAAGAAAACCAACAGTCTCTTTCATAACAATACAAGAACAAATCAGCCACAAGAGGTTCGCAATTCGAACCCATCGGAATACCCACAATTTGTCTAAATAACTTAGTACCGAATCTAATATAAATATTGTCAAGTAGAAAGGCGAGGGCATCACACACTTTCCCCAGAGTCACACAGAGTCTTAGTCGGCAACCCAGGTCCCTCCTCTTTTATTAAGGGACGGGATACCTTGCCTGCCTTCCTTCTGACTATTGATATATCTGAAGAAGTCTCTGGGCTTTGGCTTTACATCACCTACCAAGTTATTCACATACAAATCATGCTGATTTGATAAGTCCAAGTAGATCCTTATTTATGATTGAAACAGCGAGTGTTGGTACCCGTAAGACTCGCCTACCCGTGGACATCATTTATGTTCGGAGTACAAGTAAGAAGCATATCCCAAATTTTCGTCTCAAATGTTGGGCTGCAGTCAATACCCTTTATACCGAAATTAGATATAACGACAAAACCCATTGTAACGACAATTTCAGTATAAAAGCTGAAATGTCAAAGTCGCAAATGCTGTAATTTTGTCAAAAAGTACTTTTTCATCTATTAAAAGGCGCGTGTGCAACTTCAATATGCTTGCAACATCTTAGCAAATGGAATGCTTGAAAACAGTTGTGAAATTAAGTAGATAACTCTCCTACACTTAATAGAAATGGCTAACGGCGAGGCAAGTTTTTTTTTTTTAACTCACCACAGCCGAAGCTCTTTAGGTCCTTATTGGATAAGCAGTGGTCAACCGTGCTCGGGTTTTGTTGATGTATTTTTTGTATAAGCCTGTACAAATATGACAGCAGATATGGGCTTGTTCAAATGTGGAATCAATTCTGTTCCAGAGCTCTGCCCGTTGGCCTCTTTTTGTTACATAATGATATGATGTTGCTGGCATTGTGTGTTTATAAGTATCAAAATTGAAGTGAAGGCAATGATCGGGTATCGATACAATTAACCCACAGCTCCAATTAGAGACACCAAATGGAAAGAAACACAGAAATCAGTAGGTCGTAATAGAAAGCCCAACAGCCAAAAGGACGGTAACTTTCCAACAAAATGGCCAAATGGACAATCAAAACAAAACAATACAAGCGATACACACTTAAAGACCAAGCATATCAAAAAGAAACCGAGACAGAAGGACTGCCTCGGAACGGTCGGTGAAACGAATTCCACTCGGATAGGGTGGGTGTGGCTTAAATCGATTTTACGCGGCCGCAATCCTCGCTCTTACTTTCGTCACGTTTAAGACAAAAAAAAATGTTCAGTCCACATGAAAATGGAATTGAAGGTAATAATCAGGAATCGATTCAATTTACGCACAGCTCCGCTCAGCGACACCAAAGGGAAAGAAGCACAGACATAAAACAACTAGACCCTTATGGAAATAACAACAGCGGAAAGCCAAAATGACTGTCACTTTCCAAATGGCTATCCAAAACACAAACTAATATAAGCGACAAACACACTCAAAGATAAGCCATAACAAAAATAAACCGCGACAGAAGAACCAAATTGGAACGGTCAGTGAAACGAATTCCACTGGGGGCTGCCTTAAATCGATCTTACGTGGCCACAACTTCGCCCTTATTTCCGTCGAGATTTAGACGAATGTTTGTTAAGTTTGCATGAAGGCCTCCTAACTCATCAGTGCAACATCTCCATGAACACAAAAATCAAACAACCAAAGTGAAGACACAACGGTGAGGACTCGACAGTTAGAAACCACAAGTATGCTGGAGCAAAACAAGACCAACAGTTAGACTCCGATGGGCCCGACCAGGGGCACAGAAGTTTGTAAAAAGAACTTTATGTTTGTTTGTTTGATTTGAGGTTTAACGTCCCCGTCAACACTGTCTATGTCATTTTTGAGACCTTTCTTCCAATTTTGTGGGACTAAC
The DNA here is from genome assembly GCA_963580285.1 of Lucinisca nassula. Taxonomy (NCBI): domain Eukaryota; kingdom Metazoa; phylum Mollusca; class Bivalvia; order Lucinida; family Lucinidae; genus Lucinisca; species Lucinisca nassula. The sequence continues at coordinate 50,992,089 of OY757021.1, forward strand.
CGTCACTGAGATGAAATGACATCTCGAGCCTGTCGCCCAATGAAACCAATAGGGTTTATAAGCATGGGCGGCCCAACTCGTACCGCTTTACCTGGACAGGCTTAGATCCCCTGAGCGGTTTTCCAGTACACGTGTGTGGTCGGTTTCAGCTCTGCGTGGAAGCATCATACAGCCCATTTATTTCTTCAAGCCCCGATGGGCGGGAGCCGTGTAACAGAAGTTAGTTGTTATAAATCCCATAAATGTCAGACATAGCATGGGAACATCTTACGTCGAACACTAAACACAAGTTGGGGCTTTATTTCGAAAAGCACTATTAAAAGAAAATGCACCTATATCACCGCATGCAAATATCCACGTAGCAAATCAAATATATATTTCACACCAGAATGACAATATATCAATAAGTCAGATCAACTCCATCTGCTTCTACTGTCTTACGACGGGTGTTCGATTTTTTTTTCAAACGCAATGTATACTCGACAGTCACCTGATTTATCTGCACAAAATCAGTATGAAAGTGATGACTGGCCATCACTGTATATTGTGTATACACTTGTATAAAATTAGTATAAAATCCAGAGAACTAACTGCTGATCTTTGGATATATCGTTAAGGAACGTATTTAATATTTAGATACTTTGTTTCCCTTTGTTCTGCAGATAACACCCCGCTGAGAAAATGTCCGCATCCAGCTTCTGTTGTCCTATCTATCTATCTATCTCTATATACTGCCTCACGCCCTCGCGGGCATTCTAGGCAGGTGTGCGCTGTCGTGCTGAAATAAGAAGGAAAATATAGACAAAAGCTAAGAGGGGATAGTGAGAGGATAAAAGATGATAGGGGTTAAAAAACAGTTGGTGAGGTAGAGAAGTTAAAATCAAAATTAAAAAAAAAACATCACTTTCGGGAACTAGGGGCGGGAGTGGTGTAGTTTGCCAACTTCACCCTTGAAAGCCTCAAGGGTTGGCAAACATACAACTGATTCTGGGAGAGCATTCCATTGGACAATAGCCAGGGGGAAGAAAGAGTATTTGTAAAAATTATTGTAAGTGGGGACCAGGCGGAAATTCATTGAGTGGCAATTTTTAGAAATCGTTTAAGGTTGTATGTAGTCTGGCATGGGTATTGCCACTAGCCCGTAGACAATCTAGTAGAATAGACATAGGCGAGCGTCTGACCTTCTTTAATGAAGGGTCCACCGGCCTAGGCCTTCAAGCATCGTTGTAACACTGGACCTGGAATCATAATTGTGAGTGGTCCATCTAGCGGCTGGGCGTTGTATTTTTTCGATTTGAGCTGTTTTGTCTTTAGTGTGGGGATCCCATATCTGGGAAGGGTATTCGAGTTTGGGGCGGACCAGCATGTTGTAGGCAGTCTCTCTCAATTCGGGAAGTTTGGTCTTAATGTTTCGTTTCAAGAAGCCCAATGTGCGATTTGCGTTCCCTGAAATTCTGTCTATGTGGGAATTCCAAGATAGGGACGACGAAATATCAACCCCCCAAGTACCTAGCACAACTCACAGCCTCCAGGACCTGGCCATGTAAGTGATACAAGGTATTGATTAGTCTCCTAGAGGCTGTCACCCTCACCACCTGGCACTTGGAGGGGTTAAACTCCATGTCCCATCTGGACTCCGACATAGCCAGATTGTCGAGATCATTTTGTAGCACTCTGCCATTATTTGGACCTTCAACGGTAAGGTAAACGGCCGTGTCGTCCACGAAAAGACGGGCTTTGGATGTGACAATGTCTGGAAGGTCATTTATGTAGATGAGGAACAGAATCGGTCCCAGTACTGAGCCCTGAGGTACTCCTGATGTGCCTGGAACCGAGTCTGACTCCTCACCATCCAAGACAACTGACTGCGACCGGTTACCCAAGAAGGCCCTTATCCAGCTGAGTGTTTTTCCTCTGATCCCGTACTGATGGAGCTTCCAAAGGAGTTTGGCATGATTTACTTTGTCAAACGCCTTCGAAAAATCCAGCAGTACCTGGTCAGTTTGCTTACCCACACTTGCATTCCGGGCAAGCTCCTCGATCAACATGGTGATTTGGGTTTCACATGATCGCTTTTCTCTGAATCCATGCTGTAGATCATACAGTAGATCATGTGAATTCATGTGCTCAACCAGCTGGGATGCCATATGTTCGAGGACCTTACACAGTATGCATGTGAGGGAGATCGGTATGTAGTTTGCAGCCGATAATTTGCCCCCCTTTTTGAAGATCGGTGTGACAAAAGCATGACACCAATCTGCTGGAAGCTTGCCTGTCTGAAGAGATCGTTCAAATAATATTTGTATTATTGGTGCTATCAGTGTGTTGCCATGCTTAAGTGGGGGGAGCCGACCTGGTCTTGCCGAGAGTTTTTGAGAAAGAAGAACAGCTTCTTGCTGTCACAGGATGGGGAAGGGTCATTCTCGTCTAATCCACGGAGACCTTCAAGGTAAGATGTATAGGCCAACTTAATCTTACATTTAACCAGTTTTCTTATGGATAAAAATTGGGAGCGTTTTGTCTGGTCTCCAAGTTTTCTGACTTGTCTATAAAGGTGATCACGTTTTCTGATCAGTCTTCTGATTTCTTGGGTTATCCAGGGTAGGGAAGATTCCCCTCTGATCATTTTAGTGGGAATGCACTCAGATGTAAATCTTTCTAGTGCAGAAGTGAAATCTGACCACAAGTCATCTACGGATTTGCCATGGTGATCTGCAATAAAATGTGTCTGGTAAACAGAAAGGAGGGATTTCAAACGTGGCCAGTCAGCTTTTTGAAGTAGCTGAACCTTACGGGGCTTCTGTTTTTGGAGTGTAGGTTTCAAGGCACACTCAGCGATGACCATGTCGTGGTCACTTAGACCAGGGAGGCAAGTTACACTTTTTACTAAGGTGGGGTTGGTTGTTAGAAAGAGGTCCAGGATATTATTATATCTTGTTGGTTCCTTTACCATTTGCGAAAAACTAAAATCGTTTATGAAGTCACAAAACAGGTTGTATATTTGCTTGTGATTGCAGTCAGGACTCATGGCAGGTTGATTTTCAGGCCATGTGAATTTTGGGAAGTTAAAGGCCCCAAGCAGCCAGATGTTACCCTTTGCTTTTTTACGGACGCTTTCAACTAACTTCTGCAGTTCCATCAAACTAGCCTGCTCATCCTCTTTTGGCCTATAGTATGCACCAATTAATAAAGGATGTGTGCGAATAACTCACAGCTTCACCCACATCAGCTCACTCCAGCTTCATCCATATCAGCTCACTCCTTAGCATATTTAATATCAAAAGATCTACAACCTGCTGCGAAACGCAAAGATCTTATGTTTGTTCTTTTGTCCTCCGTAGCATATTTTAGAAATTCCACCAGTCGCGCTAGTGGTATTCAATTAGCACAGTTTATCTTTAAAACTATCTCCTTTGCTGAGACAATTTCCACGTCAAAAGAGTTTGCCTTTTTTCTAATTAGACAAGGCAAGTCTTACATTTTTTGTTAAAGATAATATTGTCGTATTTTTTTTTCAGCATTATCAACTGTTGTTTGATTGTTTGATTATAGGTTTAACGTCCCCGTCAAGACTGTGTGGGTCCTTTTGGAGACGTCACTTCCAATTTTTGTTTGACTTTTACCCGACATTGAGATGAAATGACATCTCAAGCCCTGCCGCCCAATGAAACCAATAGGGTTTATAAGTATGGATGGTCCGACTCGCACCGCTTTGCGTGGACAGGCTTGTTTACCAGTACTCGTGTGCGGGTCGGTTTCATCTCAGCGTGGAAATATCATGCAGCCCATCTATTTCTTCAAGCCCCGATGGGCGGGGGCTCAACCGTTGTATGTTAGTGCGTATGTCAAAAACGCGTGAGTACCATTTTGCATTGCTGACGTTTAAACCCTTGATCATATTTTCAGTAACTGCATATTCAACGTCTAATGCTCCATAGAAGATATACAGGGAGTTTTATTGGTTTCGTATAGTTCCGATAATATATTTTGCTCAACGGCTAAACATTTTAACTTGTGATCATTGTCTTTTTCTACTTAAAACCTGACAAGTATTGTGCAATTAGGCAAGGCATGGATGACCTGTTCAATAGCGCCAATTCACGACGCCTATAAAGCAACGATTGTGACAAGTATGCCGCTATTGCTAGCAATATTTTTTTTTTTCACGAGTATATTTTGAACACGTTTCTTCCTCGGTATAAACTAAAATCCGAAGCTTTTGAAGCAGCCAATCATCTTTTTTTAGTCTTTTACGTACGATGGCACAAGAAGAGCTAAACAGAAATGATATGGTGTCTTTGGTTTGGGATAATGATGAGATCACATGCAAAATCAGTGCTTTTGGTTCTATAAAGATTGAGAAAATAAAAGAGAAATCTTCTTGTGTTTTCAAAATGGAAACGCTCGAGTTCGGATTCACAAGGATACATTTACAAACCGGTACCGAGTTAAGAAACGTATTTAGTACTTGATATGAATTTAACATGGACAGGGTTTGGCTGAGCAAAAACCCTGGTAATTTACAAAGACCGTATGGTGTATTGTCGTGACACAGTGTCTTCTTTTGAAAATTGGCCAGTGGAGTTACGACAGGACAAACATAATTTAGCTTCTGCCAGATTTTATTATACACATGCGTGTGATGAAGTGAAATGTTTTTGTGCGGCCCGCGCCTGGGGGACTGGCGAAAAGAAGACAATGTTTGGAAAGAGCCCCGGCGATGGTGTCATCATTGCCATTAAATTAACGCAGTTGGTTTTTAAGAGTGTCAGATATGTATCTGGGTACCGCAGTAGAGACAGTGAAGTCAAACAAAAATGTCATTAGCAACAGCTAAGGTAGCTATATTCAGTGGAAAAATATTATTATACAACTTCTAATCCTGCTGCGTTTAGCAGTCCTATACGACTCTTTAACATTCATGATCATTTGTACTAAGCATAATGGTATAGGTTTCGATATTCAGGAAGTTTCAATTGCAAATAAGGAAAGGGAAATAAGTCAACGTGTCCTTATCATCTTTCCATTATTCCTGTTTTTCCTGATTCTTTTTTTCTAATTTATTTTGCCTAATTGAAATTTTTATGAAGGGTCATGTCAGTTAAGGTCCAATTTTGCCCCTATCCGGACGCGAGTAAAGTAGAGAAAAAACAAAGATCAGGAATCGATACAATTAACTTACTCCAAGACACCAAAGGGAAAGAAACACAAACATTAAGCGACTAGACCATAATGGAAACCTAAACAAAGGAAGGCCATAAGGAGTTACTTTCCCACAAAATGGCCATATGGCCATCCAAAATAAAAAGACACAAGTGATACACACAGTATGTAACAAACAACGCCATAAATAAACCGCCACAGAAGAACCGCCTTGGAACTGTCAGTGGAATGTTTTCCACTGGGGGGGGGGGGGGGGCTTAAATCGATTACGTGGCCACAATCCTCGCCCTTATTTCCGTCGCGATTTAGACAATTTGTTTAGTCCGCATGAAGGCCTCCTAACTCATCAGTGCAACATCTCCGTGAACACAAAAAAAATCAAAGAACCACAGAGGTGAGACAACGGTGAGGACTCGTCAGCATTACGATAACACATCCGTGCAACATAGTGCATTTTTTCACATCTCCAAAATGGCTACTTTTCGGATGAAAATCCATGATATTTTCCATATAAATACTGCAAACATAGGTTGTGGGTGCTCGTTAGAACCGCCTCATTGAGGCGGTTCTAACGAGTACCCACAAATTATGTCTTGGAGTAAAAATAAGAAAAATAACGTTTACCACCGTAAACCCCAGTTTTGTCTGTACAAAATGGGGTGTAAGGGGGTGTTCATTTCATGGACTTGTTCACGTGATGGCAAGAAACCACTGATATGCTGGAGCAAAAGAAAACCAACAGTTAGACTCCGATGGGCCCAACCAGAGACAGAGCATCAGGCACCAACCAACATTACCTTGAATTAGATCTCTCTAATTCTCAATAAGCCTTTACGTTGGAGCCGTCATAGAATCTGAGGCCTGACCCACCGGCGTGCAATTAAAGAGGGAAGCAAAGTTGCCAACCGTGATTGGGTTAACTACCATGCATGCAGTATGTCGTATAACATCCATGTTGTACCCAATCTTTTTATATCGAAGAATGATTTTACGAAATTGGGTGCTGAAGTCATTGCGGTTATATATATTTTTCTGAATTTATATACTAAGTCACCATAAAATTCGGGTTCCGATAGACCTTGTTGCAGAAGAGATTTAAGTCCAATATTGAATTTTGAAATTAAATCAGAATGGCGTCTATAAAATAACCCTGATTAAGGAGTTTAGCCGTTAATAATTTATTACGAGTGTTGAAGTCAGTTACATGACTACACACTCTAGCAAATCGAATTAATTGCGAAATATAAACGCCATAGGATGGCGCACGAGGAACATCACCATCCAAAAAAGGAAAATTTACAATCTCAAAATCAAAACATTGTCTTCTTTTCGCCAGTCCCCGAGGCGCGGGCCGCACAAAAACATTTCACTACATCACCCGCATGTGTATAATAAAAATCATTAATATTCCTTATTAAGTCGATCTAACGTCACTTTGCTTACAATACCGGCCCCGATAGCTCAGTTGGTAGAGTGTCCGCTCCGGGGAACGGGAGGTCTGGGGTTCGATCCCGGGCCGCGACATACCAAAGTCGTTAAAAATGGTACTAGCTGCTCCCCGCTTGGCACTCAGGTTTACGGGGAAGAGCTAGGACTGGTCGATCCAGTGTCAGGATAATGTGACTGGGTGTGGTATCATGTAATGTGTCTGGGACATGATACTTCAGTGAGGCAGCACTATAAACGTGAGCATTGAGCTCCCTGTCGCAACCAGACACCGTCGTGATATGACTGAAAAATTGTTGGAAGCGACGTTAAACCCGAATTCACACACACACACACTTTGCTTACAAAAAGACTTGGTGTAGATTTTATTTTCTTGTCCTTTGGGATCATTGATTCCATTGTAGAAATTTGAAAATATCTGAGGGTCACTGATGAGGCCTAACTGGCCGAACTAGCTAGTCTTGCCCAGAAAACATGAACACTCCACATTTTTTCACTTCTGAGGTGTATTCCTTGCTTCCAAAGGATAACCCTTTTATAGAACATATTTAACTTCACTACACCTGGTGTGTGGGAATGTGTGGCGGCGGTAAAAGGTCTCCCTGCCCTACATCATAGTGTAGATTATATTTTCTTGTCCTTTGGGATCATTGATTCCATTGTAGAAATTTGAAAATACCTGAGGGTCACTGATGAGGCCTAACTGGCCGAAACTAGCTAGTATGGCCCAAAAAACATGAACACTCCATATTTTTCACTTCTGTGGTGATTCCTTGCTTCCAAAGGATAACCCTTTTATAGAACATTGGTAACTGCAATTGATCAGTTTCGGAATTACAAACTGCGAATAAGTAACCAAAAATAAACAAACATTTCTTTTTTTCCTTATTCGATTTTAAGTTTCACATAATTTTGCGACGCGGTGAAATAGAATATTTCCGTACAGCGCTTTCACAATCGTTTTTACTTCAGCATAATGGTAAAGGTTTCGAAATTTAGGAAGTATCAATTGTGAATCAGGATAAAGGAAATAAATCAACAATTCCATTTTCCTCTTCGATTTTCTTTATTCCTTTGTCCTTATTTATTTTTGCTACTTAAATTTTTGTAAAGGGTCATGTCAGTTAAGGTCCAATTTCGGCTTTTATGAAAAACGCGGATTTCGTCAGTTTGCATACAAAACGTGTCAGTAACTCATAACGTGAACAAGTCGCAGAAATGAACACCCGTAACCCCACTTTATATAGAGAAAACTGAGGTTTACGAGGTTATACATTATTTTTTTAATTCTGCTCCAAGACATAGGTGGTGTTCTAACGAGCACCCATAACCTATGTTTGCAGTATAAATAAGAAAAATATCACGGGGTAACATCAGAAAAGTAGCCATTTTTGGAGATGTAAAAAAATGCACAATATTCTTCGCACGGGTGTGTTATTGTAATGATAAGCTTCGGGATTATAAACTGTGAACATTACGATAACATCCGTGTGATATAGTGCATTTTTTCATACCTCAAAAAAGGTATTTTTTCTGCTTAAAATTTGTGATATTTTTCTCATTTATACTCAGAACATAGGTTTTGGGGATCGTTAGAACCGCCTCATCGAGGCGGTTCTAACGACTACCCACAACCTATGTCTTGGATCAGAAATAAGGAAAATAATGTTTACCCCCGTAAACCCCAGTTTTCTCTATATAAAGTGGGGTTTAGAGGGGTCTTTATTTCACGGACTTGTTCACGTGATGATAAGGAAAAAAGAAATAAATCAACTTTTTCTTTAAATGAATATCCTTATTCGAATTTCACGTCCATTGAACTTGGCGACGCGGTGCAATAGGGCATCAACATAAAGGCTTTCACCATCATTGTACTTCTTCTTTTTTCCTTATTTAGTGTGGCTACTTAATTTTTTGTAACTGGTCAAAGAATTGGAAACAAAGAATTAAATCAACATTTGCTTTTTCCTTATTCGATTTTCAAGTTCAGAGAACTTTGCGAATATTTGCGTATGGTGCGATCATCTTCATTTGTACTTCTAAGAATAATGGCATCGGTTTTGAAACTCAGGAAGTTTCAACTGTGAATTAGGAAAAGCGAAAAAAATCAACATTTCCCTGTTCCTTTACCTTATTCATTTTTCTATTCTACTTCCTTGTCACTTATTTCTGTTTCCTTATCCCCTTTTACTACTTAATTTTTTGTAACTGGTCAAAGAATTGGAAACAAAGAATTAAATCAACATTTGCTTTTTCCTTATTCGATTTACATGTTCAGAGAACTTTGCGAATATTTGCGTATGGCGCGATCATCTTCATTTGTACTTCTAAGAATAATGGCATCGGTTTTGAAACTCAGGAAGTTTCAACTGTGAATTAGGAAAAGCGAAAAAATCAACATTTCCCTGTTCCTTTACCTTATTCATTTTTCTATTCCACTTCCTTGTCCCTTATTTCTGTTTCCTTATCCCCTTTTTCTTCATCACGTGAGCAAGTCCGTGAAATGAAGACCCCCTAAAACCCACATCATAAAGAGAAAACTTGGGTTTACGGGGGTATACATTAATTTTCATATTTCTGCTCCAAGACATAGGTTGTGGGTACTCGTTAGAACCGCCTCAATGAGGCGGTTCTAACGAGCACCCACAACCTATGTTTTGAGCATTTATAAGAAAAATATCACGGATTTTCATCAGAAAAGTAGCCATTTTGGAGATGTGAAAAAATGCACTATGTCGCACGGGTGAGTCATCATAATGATTTCTTCTTCCTTTTCAAAAATTTTTGGGGGCTACTTATTCTTTTTTTATAAACTTTAAGGTTCATGTCAGTTAAGGTCCAGATTTGGCCCTATTGATAAAAAGTCGAGTGTACGTCAGTTTACTTACAATAATAAAAATCAAAAATAAGACTAGGTAACTTGAGATGATCCATTTGCGAATAAGGAAAAAAAAAAAAAAAAGAAAAAAAAAAAAAACATTTACTTTTTCCTTATTCGATATTCAGGTTCTCAGAACTTAATTTGCGACGCGTTGCAATAGGACATTAACATATAACGCTTTCACCATCATTTTACTTCTAAGTGTAGTGAAATAGGCTTTAAAATTCAGGAAGAATCAATTTTGAATAAGGAAATAAATCAATATATCCTTATTTCTTTTTCCTTATTCCTGTTTCAACTGTTTCCCTTATTCCCTTTTCCTTATTCCTTTTGGTTGGTATTATTTCCTGTTTCCTTATTCGCAGTTTATAATTCCAAAATTGATCATCTTAAGTAAGCGACTCGGAGCATTATGTAAGCTATTGACGTAAAGTTGACTTATTTTGATAGGGGGGGGGGGCAAAATGACATGACCCTTTATAAAAATTCAAGTAACCAAAATACAAAAGCAAGTATTAAAAAGGAATGAAGAAAACGAAAAAGGAATACTAGTAATGAAAAAGGACATGTTGATTTATTTTCTTTTTTTCCTTATTCGCAATTATTATTCCTGATTTTCGAAATCTATACCATTATGCTTAGAAATGAAAATGATGATGAATGCGCTATACGCAAATTTCCTGTTGCGCCGCGTCGCAAAGTTCTATGAACCTAAAAAGCGAATAAGGTTAAAAGAAATGTTGTTTTTTTTCCCTTTCCTTATTCGCAGTTTGTAATTCCGAAATTAGTCATCTTAGGTTACCGAGCATTGACGCAATGTCGACTAAGAAATTGAACCTTTATAATAATTTAAGTTGCAAAAGTAAATAACGAAAACAGAATAAAGAAAGAATAAGGACAAAGAATAAAATAAGGAAAAAGGGACAAGGCAAATTACTTAGGAAAAAGGAATAAGGAAATGTTGATTCATTTCCTTTTTCCTTATTCGCAATTTATACTCCCTGAATTTAGAAACCTACAGGTAAACATGATGATGAATGCTCTACACGCAAATGTTCTATTGTCATGCGTCAGATAGTTATATGAACCTGAAAATCGAATAAGGAAAAAGGAAATGTTTGTTTCTTTCCTCGTTCCTTGTTCGCAGTTTATAATTCCGAAACCGCCGAGTCTTTTTGAATAAGTAAATGGACAAAAGTCGACTTATTTTGATAGCGGCCGGGATTGGACCTTAAATGACATGACCCTTTATATAATTCAAGTAGCCAAAATGAAAAAAGGAAAAAAAAGGAGTAAGGAAAAGGAATAAGGAAAAGGAACTTACTTAACAATCGTTCTTAAAAACCCTTGTATATGGAAGACAAATGGTGATTACAGGGCTATTCATAATTTTTCTTTCATAGATTAATAGTACTCATTACAACCGCCTCATCGAGGCGGTTCTAATGAGTACCCACAATATATGTATGTGACTGAAATAAAGGATCATCGTAAACTTTCATAAGAAAAAATGTCAGATTTGGAGCTGAGATTGGAATCACTGCACCAGATGAAATTGGCACTGACTGACACCCATGTACAGCATAAATAAGAAAAAAAAGTTGTTATATTCATTAAAAACTGCCATTAGACTGACAAAATAAATAAATAAAAATAATGCAGCGTGCTATAAAATTGGTCAACCGCATCCTGCATTGGTCCATTTATACCAAGCGTATAATGAATGGGACATAGACAAACAGATAGAAACTATTTTCCTCAGTGCAAAAAGGTTATTATTTTGCAAAACATCACGTAAACACGTCTATATAGTTCTGACCAGCGTCACCCCAACATTTTATATTAAAACTGAGGTTTAGAGGGTAGACCTAATTCTCTTATTTCTGCTCCAAATATAGATTAAGGTACATGTTAGAACCGCCTCGAATATCACAATTTCTCATTTTAAATCGCAATGAAATACCGTTTCGACGAGATATTATACGAGGACTTCAAATATGAATGCAAGTAGAACGTTTTCTCATGCACTAATGCGAAAATCACCTGGAAATAAATATCACAGCGTAGAAAAATATTTTACCTATACATTGATACCAAACCTGTTAAAATCCGTACACTTTAGCCATGTATATCGTTCGATAAACACTGTCTACTCTTGTATACTAATACAAAACATGGTTGGAAGTAGGTCAAATTACGCCGCTGAAATACGGTCCTATATTAAGAATCGTTGTATTCTTGGTATACGGTGCAAAGAGTGAGTGAGTGAGTTTTAGTTTTACGTCCCACCAACAGCTAAGGTCATACGGAGACGGGACCTCGGTTTAAAGACTCATCCGAAAGTCTGGAGAAGCCCGGGATCGATCCAGCGATCCCTGGTTTACAAGGCGAGTAGCGTAGCCACTGCACCACGGAGGCTTCCATACGGTGCAAAGACAATTTTGATGAAATATGTTTGGTTTATGGGCATAATGAAATGTCTTTTCCGACAGTTTTTCGTTGGTGTAAGAAATTCAACTGTGGGCTAGGCTCAACAGAAGATGCACCACATGATCGTCGGCCGAAAAGAGTAACATCTGCCAAGATGGTTGCTAGAGTGAAAGAAATAGTTGCTACCGATGCACGATACACCACTAGGCAAATAGCTGGTATGGTTGGCATCTCATTAGGAGCAGCTCATACAATTCTGAAACGGGATTTGAAAATGAGAAAGATCTGTGTTAGATGGATTCCCCATCTGTTTACAGATAAGCAGAAAAAGACACGCGTTCAGTGCGCCAAGAAGTTGCTGAAAAAGTTTCCAAGTTACAATGAACGGTCTTTCGCTAATGTCGTCACAGGTGACGAGACATGGGTTCATTTTTTTGAGCCAAAACGAAAGATGCAGTACAAAATATGGACAACAAAGTATTGCAAAAGACCATGCATTGCAAAGCGGACCATGAGCGTCAAGAAGGTAATGTATTCCCATATTCTTTTCAAATCAGAGCCCTGCTATTCAGGTTGCTGTGCCTAAAGGCAAATCTGTAAATGCGAAGTTTTACAAGAATAAAGTTCTTCGAAAATTGAAGAAATATTTCAAAGAACGAAGACCCGCAACTGGTTTGGCCAATGTCAGATTGCTACATGACAATGCGTCATCGCACAAGGCGTTCATTGTGCAAGACTATCTGAATCAGGAAAAGGTTGTTGAACCTCCTCACCCCCCGTATTCCCCTGACCTTGCCCCGTGTGACTTTTTTTTTGTTCCCGCGGCTGAAAAATACCTTTCTGGACGAACATTTGTACAGCGCAAACACCTCGGTTCTGCAACATTCCAGTGCCTTCATAGTATACCTCTAAAAGACTACCAAAATGCATTCAATGATTGAATCAGAAGACTGAAAGTTTGTATATCTGTTAAAGCGGAATACTTTGAGGGGACACAATAAATTTTTCATCGAAATATATCACGGAATCATTTTTTTGTGCTTAGTTGCATTCATATTTGAACAGTCCTCGTACCATCCAAACAGCGAACACAAAGCTGATGATCACGCTGCGCATCGCATATTCGCAGGCTGATCTGCTACTTTTGTTGTTTTCAAAAGGTAAAAACATCTTTTTTCATAAAGTGGCACAGATGTAGGTTTTCTTTCGGGTTGCTACTTTGGCCTTTTCAAGATGATTTCGCTCATTTCGAGACGATATTTAATAGAGGTTGGCGAAAACCGGATAACCCGGAGAAAAATACCACCTGACCTTCTTTTTCTGAAATTGGGGTCTAAAATGTGATCCTAGCCAGGATCGAACCACAGTGATGAGTAACCTAATGGTTAAGTCCGCGCTCTGACTCATTACGCCACGTAGGCCCGTTGCCCAGATGTAGTTGGTATGCGTCATGCAGCCTTAGGATAAACAAGCTGGGGACAAAGTGATGTAACATAGCGCGTTGCTTAACTGAGGAATAACCCAATAAAATGTCAACGGTGGCAAACTCGAACAGGGTGTAGACTCAAACCATTTTATGTGCCCCTTATTGTCAAATTATTGTCTGTGGAAAGAAAGCAAGACTTGAGGTCATGCGAATAATAAGCATTGCTGGTCGACTGTAGGTAAGCGACGCCGCTGTTGACACGACATTCGGCATTTTTGCACTGCTTCGGCACATGTAACAGTATATAAAGAAAACGGATGTGCACTACATAAAAGCTTTACTTTCACAGCCCTTGTATGATCATCCGTCGGTATACTACAAACAACGGACCTTTAACGTATGTATTCTTATGTTTAAATTTGAACAGAACATATTTCTAATGTTCTTTTTAATTTTGTTTGTTTTTTGTGTGTGGGGGGAGGGTGCGTAGGTGAGGAATTGGGTCCAGGACTATCACAACTGTCCCGAAATTGTATGTGGTTATTTTTGTTAAATAGTTGTGCTTCAATGGACATGCGGCAAGTAATGATCAGTATGGATTATGAGAACCTTACATGAAACAGACATTTCCAACCTGAGAGATGGCCAGGCCAATGGGACTCAATGCTTATCCGAATTTCCATTCGGCCTGGAATCACCATGGTTGGTAAAAGCCTTTATAAAAGATTCTATTTTTTCGCATACCACATTTTTTTCTTTTCAATTTAATATCCCTTACTTTTATCTCAAGGCACGGAAACCTGGAAGGGACATGCTGGTTTTATTCTAAATTTGCTGTGCGAAACAGATAAAACATAATATCTGGTTTGCACAACTTAATATTATCAAAAGGGCCCAATGGCCCTATATCGCTCACCTGTGTAAATCATTAGTGTAGGGGATCACTTGTGATTGCCACATACTAAATATCTAAGCTCTGGGCCTTATGGCTTCGGAGAAGAAGATTTTTGATTTTTTTTTTTCAGTATAAGTCCATAGGAGCTATTGAGCTAATTTTGACCAAAAGGGCATGGTTGGAGGATTTGCGTAGCGCAACCATTTTATGTTACTATATACTAACTATCTAAGGTCTGTACTTCAAGGTTTCAAAGAAGACTTTTGAAGCTTTTTTCTATAATAAGTTTATTGGAGTTCATAAGAGCCACATGATTTGGCCAATTTTGACCCCAGGGGCATGATTGGCAGAATTCATGCAGGCGACCACTCGACATTGCTACATGCTAAATACCTAAAGAATACCTTGAAGAATAGACTTACATCTAGTCCTGTTCTTCGCTTACCTATCTTTTATGATGAAAACCCATTCATATTCCGGACGGACGGTTCTGATGCTAGTATAGGAGCAGTTTTGCTCCAAGAATCTTAAAGTGAAGGACGACCTCCCGTTGCTTATGCCAGCCAGAAACTTCTGCCTCGCGAAAGAAACTATTATGTGATAGTAAAAGAGTGCTTGGCTATTATCTGGGGTATTGAGAAATTTCGCTTGGCTATTATCTGGGGTATTGAAAAAAATCGCAAGTATCTTTACGGAGTAGAATTTTGCTTGCGACTCTCACAAACTTGGTCTTATATACAAACATCTAAAGCTCTCAATTCTCGAATTATGCGTTGGGCAATGAAACTACAACCTAATGCAGTGCTTGAAAAAAAAATAAAAAACCTTTTTTACATGTGCATACAGGTACAAGCAGATTTCTTAAACATAAACAACATCGTTCCAAAAATGAACTCGTAATTCTTCTTACACAAATTCCTTCCTACACCAGCATGAACATGCTTGCAATACCGGTTCATCATCACGGATAACCAGACAGGCTCTTGTCTAAGAGTTCGCCCTGATGATGAAGATATGGTTAAACATGACTGTAACAGTTTACGTCCCCTCAACACCAAATGCCATATAGAGACGGGACCACGGTTTTCTAACAACCTGCAGTCAAAAGCTATGGATCGAACAAATGACCCGACGATAATTAAGCCGTAATGAATCCAGAAGAGGCTTCGGAAAGTTGGGGTATACTAAGGAGAAAACCCCTCCAAATCATACAAGTATATTCATACAAAAAAACTAAACATAGATTTATCTTAACGTCAAAGCTTCGGCGTTTGGCTCGGCACAAACTTGTGGAGAAATGTACTGCGTACTTGTATAAATTCTGACCCGCTGCGGACATTACAATAATTTTAGAGTATTTATATCTATCGGCCATACAGAAAAATCGTGCACCCCCGTGCTAGCTCGATAAAAATTTGAGACATACAGATACTGGCTAAAGGTATAGCCATGATGCAAATTGCAGCAGAAAATAGATCTCCGTTACATTTTCTTTGGAGAAAAATGGTGAAACTTCAACACAGATCAATGGTATACCTCACAAATCACCATAACAACGCGATTAGCATGAAAATATATTTGGCACTATTTGGCGCTTGGCAACTATTTTGGCAAATTCCATGAAAATCAGACTTATAGCGGCCTACTGTGTGGCGAATAATTTCCCCACAAACCGCGCATGTATACATAGCATGTTACACGCACGATCGGCGTGATCATCCACCACCTTTTCTTATCTTGAGGATTTCCCTATGGGCTCAAGAGCGAGTTCGACCCAGCCATGGTAAACGAGCCATCGGTATTCGAGCCATCGAAGTTCTACTGTATAGCATCAGCGTGAAAAATAGGCGGACCTGTATTTTTTATTTATTTATTTTATTTTTTTTTTATTTTATTTTTTTTTTTTTGGGGGGGGGGTGGGGGGTGGGGTGGTACCGTCGAAGTACTTCTTTCTTCCCCCGTTTCGGCTTTGGCGACAGACGGGGGTACATTCTGTGCGCAATCTTTCATACCAGTATTTTTACTGATCAGTTTGAAACCTTGCAGACTTTTGTTGTCATTGTGACATGTGCTTGTCATATTGCAGACCCAATTGTTTCATTTATTTTTCTTGGAGTGGGGTGCGGACTCCTTGCGGAGTTATTACCTCATTGTATCCTTTTTCCACTTAGGCATTTTATAGCGGGTACTTGCGACTTATACAAACATAAAGGCGATTTTTTTTCTTGTTGTTTTTTGTTCTTTCTTGTCATGACCTCTATTTGTGTACGTGATTTTGGCGTTATCGTCAATTATAATTTATATCACTTTAATATTCATACAATAATAAGCATAAGCATAGATTTTACTTAACGTCAAAGCTTCGGCGTTTGGCCGGCACAAACTTGTGGTGATACGTACTGCGTACTTGTATAAATTCTGACCCGCTGCTGACATAACAATAATTTTAGAGTATTTATATCTATCGACCATACAGGAAAATCATGCATACCCGTTCTAGGTCGATAAAATTGTGGGAAATACAGATACTGGCTAAAAGTATAGCCATAAAGCAAATTTCAGCCAAAAAAATAGATATTCGTTACATTTTCTTTGGAGAAAAATGGTGAAACTTTCATACAGATCAATGGTATAACTCACAAATCACCACAACAACGCGAATAGCATGAAAACATATTTGGCACTATTTGGTGCTTGGCAACTTTTAGGCAAATTCCATGAAAATCAGACTTAAAGCGGCCTACTGTATGGGAATCATTTTCCCATAAACCGCACATGAATACATCGCACGATCGGCGCGTGGCGATACATATTTTGCCTACCATATTTCATCTGAAATTCTTCAGTCGCGCTGCTTTGCCATATACCTACTAAAATAATTTAGACGCGCAAAAGCACCAGATATGCTTCTATTTTATCCCATAACACCAAGATAGTAATATACAAATCAGTTCTGTAGATTAGAAGTTTTGAAAGACGTCATCCTCAGAAAGAAAACAATTTGGAAGGAATTTTGCATGGACTGTCCGTCCGTTATATGTGCATTCTGTCAAGAAGGTTTAGAGATAAGTTCCTGAAATTTCATATATAGCATCAGCATAGAAAAAAGGCGGACCCGTATTTTATTTATTTATTTTTTTTTTTTTTTTTTTTTTTTTGGGGGGGGGGGTCCGTCGGAGTACTTGTTTCCTCCCCTGTTTCGGCTTTGACAACAGACGGGGGTACATTCTGTGCGCAATCTTTCATACCAGTATTTTTACCGATCAATTTGAAACCTTGCAGACTTTTTTTGTCATTGTGAGATCTGCTTGTCGTTTTGCAGACCAAAATGTTTCATTTTTTCTTGGAGTTGAGTGCGGACTCCTTGCGGAGTTATTCCCTCATTGTATCCTTTTTTTCACTTTGGCATTTGATGGCGGGTAGTTGCGACTCATACAAACATAAGGGCGAAGGGTTTTATTTTTATTTTTTTTTTTTTTCTTGTCATGACCTCTATATGTTTACATGATTTTGGCGTTATGGTCAATTTAATTTGTATCACTTTAATTTTCGATGTTTGAACTTAGCTATTTTTGAGGCTTGTATAATATTAAAGTGCGATATATTGGGTACCGATGTGTCACAACTGGGATCTGGAATTATACATCGTACAATATATGGAATCATACAATATTTTATACTGATCTATTTGAAACTTTGCAGGGTTTTTTTATTATGGTCTGTAGATGTGCGTGTGATTTTTGCATTATCATTAGCTTTTTTTCGTTTTTTGAACTCAGTCGTTTTTGGTGCTTAGTATGTGTTTAAGCGAAATCATATGGTTTGGGACATAGTGTTTTACCAACACATTTTCTAGTTGGGAACTATAACGCTTATCATAAAAGATACCGGGACGTCATACCCTTTCATACAAGTAAATCTCGTGGGTCCCATCAATGGCGTCCGCATTGCTCAAACCATATTTGTTTCGATATTATGTTGACTTCAAGTCATAACATCTAAGGTCATATCGGGTTCACGGATTTAAGGTTCATTCACAAGTCTGGAGAAGCCAGTAATCAAACCTAAGACTCCTGTATGGTGAGGTACGTAGTAACTTCTCTTAACCCTTATCTTGCTGAATATTCATTTAAGCCACCCCTATTTCTGGCTATCAACCAATCAAATAACTTGATGTTATTTATTGCTACAAATTCATAAACTGGATGTCAAACACAGAGTAGAATCTGATCAGATGGCTTCTTCAGAAGCCATCTGATCTGGATCTACAATGTTTCCAAAGATAGGGGCTGTCGTGAACAGCAAGATAAGGATTAATCTATAGACTGGCCTGAACGATAAGGATCCCACATTCGGCTTTGCCCGGCTCTGCTGGGAACTAATGCGCAATGGGTTGTCAACGTATCTGTCTGCTCATATAGAGCAGTGAGCAGCAGGTCACAACAACTTAAGTGCCTCTAATCAATAACAAACATTTACAATAAGGTTCACAAAACGTATGCACTACATCATAATCCATGCCCCGGGGAACTCTGAACATGTTCATGCATATACCGTCATCGCGCATGCGCTGACCAGACAAACAGACTGACCCGTGCATGCGATAATAACCACGCAGCAGTACTTCAATTAACTGAGCCAAAAATATCAGCACCCAGTGCTTGAAACAAGAATACTCAAAATTTACTCTCCCTTACTGAGCACTTCTGAAATCTATTTAATGCTAACTATAACAGAGCACAACACATTAAATTCGCGCTCACCACATTAACCCAGACAAGAGGCAATTGATCTGACTGCGCCTATGTGCTATCTCGTCATTCGCTCATTACAGAACATAGCCCAGTTTCAGACCTTTCTCAAAAACAAGGCTCAACAATATAACTGTTCGCAAATTCATTAAAAAGGCAATACCTAGAAACTGAAAACAGGACGATTTTTACCACCCACTACACACCGCGATTCTATCTTTGAGCGGATCTGTCTAATTTGCCTCAACTCATATCATTTCCTTGTTTGGTAGCCGTCACGTTAGAACCGTCTTTGCGACATCGATTGCATCATTTACCGTTAGACCGTTACAACGTAAACCCAAACTAGTCAATCTGCACATGAGTCTACCCCTAGTGCGATGCATGTAATAAAACACATTTTACGTCAATACATATAAATATGTTCTATAAAAGGGTTATCCTTTGGAAGCAAGGAATACACTACAGAAGCGAAAAATATGGAGTGTGCATGTTTTCTGGGCCAGACTAGCTAGTTTCGGCCAATTAGGCCTCATCAGTGACCCCAAGATATTTTTAAATTTCCACAATGGAATCAATGATCCCAAAGGACAAGAAAATATAATCTACACTATGATGTAAGGCAGGGAGACGTTTTACCGCCGCCACACATTCCCACACACCAGCTGTAGTGAAGTTAAATATGTTCTATAAAAGGGTTATCCTTTGGAAGCAAGGAATACACTACAGAAGTGAAAAATATGGAGTGTGCATGTTTTCTGGGCCAGACGAGCTGACCTCTACACATGGTATCGTTAAAGAAAATGAACTTTTAATCGCACAAAAGTCTTCTTACCGAAACTTATATACTTGCTTGTAATATCATTTCATCATCAAAATTAACTCGCCAGGCCCTTGTCTAAGAAATAGCACTGACGATGCAGATTTGGTTAAACCTGTCTGTTGAAGTTTACGTACCATCAACACTTAAATTCGTATAGAGACGGGTCCTCGGTTTTCCAACAACCGGGAGTCAAAAGCTTTATCGAACACGCGACCCGAAGTTTCTAAGCACATATCTCGATAAATATCGAACAGATTTCAGAAAGTGTGGGTATACTACAGAGAAAACCCCACAAATAAATGCTGAATCACACAAACATATTCATACATATAAAACATTTTTACAGATTTCACATACCGTCATAGCTTGAACTCGACGCGTTCTTGTGGTGATATATTTCTAACTCATCCTGTTAACTATCTTGACCCACAGCTGACATTGCGATAATTTTAGGGTATTTATATCTATCGGCCACACAGGAAAATCATGCATAAAGTGAGAGAAATGTAGATAGAGGGTACAATTATAGCCATGCAGCAAATTTAAGCAGAATATGCATCTCTACTACAATCTAATTTCCCTTGACGGATACTGCTAAAAATTCCATGGCATAACATGTCGGCCTAAATGTGAAAAAGTCTTCGGGTAATGATAACACCTCAGCAAAAATTCTAAAATTAGCTAAACCAGTACTTGTAAAGCCGCTTACTAGTCTTATTAACAAGACAATTGAAAGCTCAGAAGTCCCAGATGGTGCAAAGGTTGCACTGGTCTCTCCTTTACACAAAACGAACAGTAATCTTGATAAAGAAAACTATCGACCGGTTAGCATCTTACCTGTTGTTTCAAAGATATACGAAAGAGCAATCAATGAAAAGCTTGCTGGTTATTTTAGTCAACATTTTATTAATGATCAAGAATTCACTGTCCAGGAATATTGGTTACATCACGGTCAATTTCATTTCCACACTTTATTCAAAGTCCTATCTTCAGACTGCTGATGGCCAATTAAAGAATGGCCTAATGGGCATAATTTAAAGTATAATAAGCTTGGTAGTACAAACAACTTCAAGGAGAAAACTGTTAAAATCTGCCATTTTTCTGGACACAAAGCGTTATTTTTTTCACTCGTTAATTTTGAAATTAAATATCAAGCATCTTCATTGATATTCCAAAGTACAAATTGTCTTGATGACTGACAAAGGCCCACAAGAAAATAATTTAGTAGCTCTTGAGCTTCTAAATACAGGTTCTTTGGGTTAAAAATTAAATTTTATTTCGTGACTTCGTGATGTAACTTTTCGTGTCCATTTTTGTTACATCCTAGACAAGGCTGAATTCAGAGACAGGAGATCTCCTGTCATTTTACAAAATTCGTATATAGTAAGGCTGTTGATTTTATTTGTTGTCGGACTTAAGTATAATTAACTGAAAAGAAAATGTAATTAAAAAAATTTGTACGAAGTACTCATACTTTCATTTCGTGTCCATTTTGTTACATCACAGGATATTTCTTTTTTCAGTCCCTGTAAATTTCTTATCATGGACTGTTGCAATCAAACATCACTTGCTGCATCATCATCTAGGTCACTTTTAGCATGGGTGAAAACATTCCAGAACATGTGATGATCAAGTTTAAATATTGGACACCGTTACCTCTGAAGATGTTACATCTTCAAAAATCTTAAAAAACCCAACAAAACAGGCATATAATATGCTGAAATTTGTTTCACATGATTTTCTTTCAAATACTGAAATGAAAGAGACAATAATCATTGCATAAAAAATTTAAAAGGGGAAAAGTCAGTTGTGGCATGAAGTAACTTGGACACTGGTGTCCAATGTTACCCTACACATTTACAAAGAAACCGTTTTTTGTAATTTTATTGCAGTAGAAGAACAGTAAACAGTGTTTTATCCATTTGGTTACAAAATTTTTGTCTGCTTTTAAATGGATCTTCATTTTCACTCTAGCATCAATTAAAACCCATAGAATTCTGACTCAGAAAGGAGCGTAAACTACTAGCTGATTTAAGAATGATAACAAGCAATAAGGGACTTGATATAAACTATTAGTGTTTAAAGACTGTCCTATCTGTTCAAAAATGACAGCTGTCACACCTAAAAGTAGCTTAGTAGGAAGAATCATTCATCTGCACCTCAGCAGATTTTGGACACCAAGCCATTTAAGGATATAACAGAAATTCCTGGACAACATATTCTTGATCATATACCTATCAGCATTTAGGCCAGGTTATGGATGCCAGAGCATACTCTTGAGAATAGTTGAAGACTGGAAGCAGGCTTTAGATGAAAATAAGTATGTAGCAGCAATTTTAATGGATCTTTCGAAAGGTTTTGACCTTTTTCTTTTAAAGCTTACAGCTTATGGACTATCAGAAAATGCCGTAAAACTCTTACAAAGCTACCTGACAAATAGTAAGCAATGAGTTATACTTGGAAATTTTAAAAGTGCCTTTCAACCTATTCTCAAGGGTATGCCCCAGGGGTCCATTCTGGGTCCTGTTCTTTTCAACATCTTTTTAAATGATATTTTTCATGTTGTAAAACACTGTAAACAGTATAACTATGATGACGATAATACTGTGTCATCTGCTGATCATAGTCTGGACAGGCTAGTTGAAAATCTGGTAACTGATAGCCTGTTGCTTATTCAGTGGTTGGCGGACAATCACATGAAAGCAAACCCAGATAAGTTCCAGGCTATAGCTGTCGGAAAGAAAACAAAAGATGAATGCATTACTTTTAATCTGGAGCATAATATTATCAAATTTGAAGAAAATGTGTAACTTTTAGGAGTGACTTTTGATTTTCAACTAAATTTTGACTCGTATTTATCCAGTATTTGCAAAAAGGCATCCACGCAGTTAAATGTGTTGAAAAGAATAGGAGGTTACTTATGCAGGTTAGGTAAACTTAACATATATTATTCGTTTATTATGTCAAACTTCAATTATTGACCTCTCGTCTGACATTTTTGTGAAGAAGTAAACACACAAAAACAAATGAAAAAAATACAACAAAGGGCATTGAGATTTATCTACAGAGATTATACTTCCAGCTGTGAGTCTCTGTTGGATACCTTCACTAAAGGTCAGACGCCAGAGGGAAATAGCCTAGGAGGCTTTTAAAATTTTAAATGACCAATGTCCGGTTTATCTAAATGATTTTTTAACTTTTAACTCACATTTCTACTCTTTTAGGTACACAAATTCAGTTGAGATATCACAGGTGAGAACCAGTAGATATGGTGTCAGATCCTTCTGCTCTACAGCTGCCAAAGTGTGGAACTCATTGCCACAGCATCTCCTGGACATCGGCTCCTTTAGCCAGTTTAGGTCTCAAATTGACAAGTGGAGCGGTGGGGTCTGCGCTTGTTCTTTCTGTTCTAACAGTTAATTTTCTGTTTGCCTGTTTGTATTTTGTATGTTTGTGTCAGCTTATCTCGTGTATCCTTTTTATTCTGTCTCAGCTATTCATTTACACCTAAAATAAGCTAATGAAGTGCATGTGTATGGATATTATATAGATGAAGTAACTTAGAATCCTCTTATAACTGTAGCAAGTTTCAAATATTATAGTAATTTCCAAATATTTTAAGTATTTAATAACTTAATTCTTAAAGGAAACTTTCTTTTCCCTTTTAGATGATTATATACTTTATTGCTTGCAACATTTAAGAAATTTAAAAGTCGCTATTATTGTTTTAATTGTGTTGCTACATGTGTTGTGTTGTTTGTAATTGTATGTCTGTTTATATGTCACGTGTTTGTCGGTTAATAGCTATACATAGCTAATGTTACATTTGTTGAAAACTTCCGACTTTAAATAAAATCCGTATCTGTATGTCAATACAATATCACAACAAATAACGCTTTCGGCTAGAAAATATATAGGTCACCATTTGGTGACTGGCGATTTTTGGGGCGAAATACATGAAAAGCAGACATACAGCGGCCTACTGTAGGGCTAATAACACCAAGCATAAATACATCGTATCATAACTGCACGTAAAGTGCATGGTAAGAAATATTTTGCCTGTCATATTTCATCTAAAAGAAGCGCTGGCTTTACCAAATATCTACTAAAAATACTTTAGAGGTGTCGCAGCACCAGAAAGGCGTCTTCGTTCTGTCAGGGTCTCCTTTTTGGAACCCTGGGTTTACTTGTTTGTTTTTTTTTTCAATTCAATATTGAAATAAAAAAATCTTTCCTATACTTACAGGCCCTAAAAGTTCAGTGCGCTTTAATTATTTATTAAAAAGTATGTTTAACCTTTATTTGGGCGCGATGTGACTGCTCCGTCTTTGGTCGGGCCCCTCGGAGTCTAACTGTTAGTTTTCTTTTGCTTCAGCAATTCTATTAATGTATGCTGTCGAGTCCTCAACCTTGTTTCATCTCTGTAGTTTGTTTATTTGTATGTTCTCGGGGATGTTACACTGATGAGTTAGGAAGCCTACATGCGGACTAAACAAAATTAGTGTATACCGCGACAGAGGTACGGGCGAGGATTATGGCCATGTAAAATCGATTTAAGCACCCCCCCCCCCCCCCGTGGAATTCTTTCCACTGACCGTTCCAAGGCGGTTCTTCTTTGGCGGTTTATTTATGTTGTTGTTTGTTACTACTCACTGTGTTTATCACTTGTGTCTTTTTATTTTGGATGGCCATTTGGCCATTTTGTGGGTAAGTAACTGTCCTCATGGCCATCCTTTGTTTAGGTTTCCATTATGGTCTGGTCGCTTCATGTTTGTGTTTCTTTCCCTTTGGTGTCATTGATGGGTAGAGTAAGTTAATTGTATCGATTCCTGATCTTTGTTTTACTTCTACTTTTCGTTAATCGGTGACAATCACGGAGACAACAACAAATGAGCGTTCACCAAAACTGTTAACCATAATGATGTCACACCCATGTGACATAGTGCATTCTTTCATTTCTACAAAATGGCTATACATGTATTTTCCGATGAAACATTTTGATATGTGTTTTATTTTTACTCCGGGCAGAGGTTGTGGATGCTCGTTACCGCCTAAATAAGGTGGTTCTAACCATTACCCACAACCTATGTCTTGGAGCAGAAATTAGCAAAATAAAGTTTACACCTAAAAATCCAATTTTTACTATATAAGTGGGGTTAAATGGGGTCAGAATTATATAGGTGTGGTTTTGTGATGTTTTGGGTTGATTCATACGCAATCAACCAAATATCAGTCGTCAATAAGATAAAACCATCACGAAAACACGCCTATATAATTTTGACTCCCCGCCCCCCCCCAACCCCACTTTTATATAGTAAAACTGGGATTAACAGGGGTAAACCTTATTGTTCTTATTTCTGCTCTAAAATATAGATTGTGGGTACTCGTTAGAACTGCCTCGATTAGGCGGTTCTAACGAGTACTCACAATCTATATTTGGAGCAGAAATAAGACAAATATCACAATATTTCATCTTAAAATTTTCATGTAATTGTATAGGCGGGTTCTCATTATGCTGAAACTGGTTAGTTTAAACACATTTTATTAAAAAGATATATACAATGATATTCATTACAGATAATTAAATGTGAGAACAAAAGAAAAAGGATCCAGAACGAAAGCTAAGCTTATATTGTCATTCACCTTTGCAAACATATACATGTATTGTATATGGCGGATTATAAAGAACATGTACTTTACTTGTCTTTGAAACATTACGCCAACACGCCTATACAAATACATTGCCACCTTTATCGCCGAAAAAATGAAAATTTTATGAGGAAAATTGCGATATTTTTCTTATTTCTGCTCCAAATATAGATTTTGGGCACTCGTTAGAACCGCCTCATCGAAGCGGTTCTAACGTGTACCCACAATCTATATATTAGAGCAGAAATAAGAAAAATAAGGTATACCCCCGGAAACCCTAGTTTTACTACATAAAAGTGAGGTTCAAGGGGATCAAAATTATATAGGCATGTTTTCGTGATGACATTATGTAAGCGAAACTCGGTATAATAGAAAAATAACAAGGATGCGATTCTGGACAAACATTATCATTATGACAAAAACAAAATCTAAACAAAAAAATAATAAAAAAAAAAAAATGACTGGAAACGGTTCAGTCGTAATAATGTTTTTTAGCTCATCTGTGCCGAAGGCTCCAGAGGAGCTGATAGGATGGTAGTTCCTCCGTCGTCCGTCCTTCCACACTTTTGACCAGCTATATCTCCGCAGCCTGCAGGTTGATCTCAATCACTTCTCATCAATAGCACTTTTCTGATGGGGCATTGATGACATTTGCTTTTTATCGAAATTGTACGAAAAGTTCGGTTGCTATGGCAACCACAAGGTCCCAGACTTATAATGGAAAATGCTTGTCATCACCGTGACGCCTTCAGTTTTGATCGGATCTTTGTGAAACATATATGTTAGGTGGCTGGGGATTAAAACTCAGATGAGTTCCAAAACCGGCCATGTCGGCCCGCTTATTACAGAGTTAATCTCCTTGGTTGCTTAAAGTGCCGATTTTTGACCTTGTCAGCACCGTAGCCCCTTCAGTTTTTATCGGATCTTTCTGAAACTTATATGTAAGGTAGATGGGGATAAAATCTCGGAGGAGTTCGAAACCCGGCCAAGTCGGCCAATTTATCATAGAGTTACGTCCCTTTAATTGCTAAACATGCCGATTTTTGACCTTGTCATAACCGTAGCCCCCTCGGTTTTGATCGGATCTTCTTGAAATGTATATTTAAGGTGGCTTGGGATAAAAGCTCGGATGAGTTCAAAATCGGCCAAGTCGGCCCATTTATCATAGAGTTATGTGCCTTTGGTGGCTGAAAACGCCGATTTTTGACCTTCTCATCACCGTATCCCCTAAAGGTTTTATTGGATCTTCCTGAAACTTAAGTACAAGTAAGTCAGAATTAAAAGCTTGGATGGGTTCGAAAACTAGCAATGTGTGTCGATTACAGACGGGATTATGTCCCCTCCTTTGCTGAAAATGTTTATTTTTTACAGGTTTGCTCAGCTGTTGTAGAGTTACGTCCCCTTTACTGCTGAAAATGCCTTTTTTACCTTGTCATCACCATAGCCCCTTCAGTTTTCATGGGATCTTTTGTAACTTACATGTTAGTAAGTAAGGGATAAAACCTTGGCTGAGTTCAAAAATTTGTGAGGTTGGCCTATATCTCGGAAAATTATGTCCTCCCTTGCTGACCTTGTCATCACCGTAGCCCCTTCAGTTTTTATCAGATCTTCTTGATAAGTCAGGGATAAAAGCTCATTTGAGTTCGAAAACTGGTGCGGCCAGCCTTTTTTCATTGAGTAACGTCCCTTCGATTGCAGAAAAACCCTGTCTTCGCCTGTTTTCGACCTTGTCATCAGCATAACTCCTTGAGTAATAACTAAAACCTCCTGACACTTTGAATCTTTTAGCTCAGATGAGCGATTCAGGACCATGTGGTTCTCTTGGTTTGGTGTGTGTTTTTTATGCGTCAATAAGAAAATGGTTCAGTCGTAATAATGTTTTTTTATTGCAGTCATCAATAAGATGTTGCTAAAATGTTTCCGCCGTGATTATTTTTTATTTCTTTGCATTCGTCAATAAGATTGAACTGAAAATGGTTCATTCATCAGCATTACTCCTTGAGTTACGTCCCTTTGATATGTAACCTTGTCATCGCCGTAAGCCTTAGTTTTCATCAGATCTTCTTGAAATTAACTTATAAGTAAGTCAGGGATAAAAGCTCAACTGAGGAAAAAAATTGACGAGGTCAGCCTATCTGTCATCTGTCCCTTCGATTGCAGAAAAACCCTGTCTTTGTCTGTTTTGACCTTGTTATCAGCATAACTCCTTGAGTAACAACTGAAACCTCCTGAAACGTTGAACCTTTTAGCTCAGATGAGCGATACACGACCATCCATGGTCCTCTTGTTTTTGGTGTGTTTTTTTTTTCATTCGTCAATAAGAAAATGGTTCAGTCGTAATAATGTTTTTATTGCAGTCAGCAATAAGATGTTACTGAAACTGTTTCGGTCGTAATTATGTTTTATTATTATTATTATTATTATTATTATTATTTTGCATTCGTCAATAAGATTAAACTAAAAATGGTTCAGTCGTATTTTTTTTTCTTTTTTTTTGCAGTCGTCAATCAGCTTTAACTGAAAATGGTTAAGTCGTAATTATGCATGCATGGGAGTTAACCCAATAACGATTGACAACTTTGCTTCCCTCTTTAATTGCACGCCGGTGGGTCAGGCCTCAGGGTCTTTGACGGTTCCAGCGTAAAGACTTACTGAGAATTGGACATAATCTAATTCTATGTGATGTTTGTTGGCTCCTGATGCTCTGTCTCTGGTCGGGCCCATCGGAGTCAAATTGTTTGTTTTTTTTTGTTTGTTTTTATTAGCTCCAGCATTTCAGAGGTTTCTTGCTGTCGAGTCCTCACCGTGGTTGTTTAATCTTTTGTTCACGGAGATGTTGCACTGATGTGTTAGGAGGCCTTCATGCGGGCTGAACAAATCGTTTGTCTAAATTTCGACGGAAGTAAGGGCAAGGTGGCCACATAAAACCGATTTAAGCCCCCCCCCCCCCCCCCCCCCCCACCCCCGTGGGGAATTCGTCTCACTGACCGTTCTAAGGCGGTTCGCCTGTTCGCGGTTTATTTTTGTTATGGTTTGTCTTTGAGTGTTTGTATCGCTTATATGTTTTTGTTTTGGATAGCCAGTTGGCAATTTTGTGGGAAAGTAACTGTCCTTTTGGTTTTCCGCTGTTGGCGTTTCCATTGGGGTCTGTTGTTTCGTGTTTGTGTTTTTTTCCCTCTGGTGTCTCTGATGGGAGCTGTTGGTTAATTATGCTCCCAATCTCGAAGAAGTTGATTGGGCATATTCATTCTGCCCTGTCCGTCCGTCCGTCAGTCCGCACTAACAAATGCATAGTTAGGTGGCTATGTAAATGGACAGAATCAATGTAAGTCTATGGGATTTATTTCGTTAGACACCGAAAATACTTCTTTTCTGTGGCTAACAGTAGCCACTTAAGTATCAATCCTGCCAAAAATAGCCACATAAGTATACATCCGTGAGAACGTCCGTCTGTTACGCTTTAAGTACCTAGGTAAACTACAGATTGACTTGAGCTAGGATCTTGAAATTTCATATATGGCATGAGCATGAAAAATAAGCGGACCTGTATTTTTTTTTTCTTTTCCGTCGGGCATGTCTTTGCGGAGTTATGTCCCCTTTTTGACTTATGCATTGTGGCTATAGGGAAACATTTTGAACAAAAAATCTGGAGAACCGCTTGAGCTAGGCTCATGATATTTGGCATACAGTTTGGGTCTAATGTGTAGATGATCTGACTAAGTTTTGACGAAATTCCGGAATTTTTCAATGGAGTTATGCTCCTTTTTGGACTATGCCTTTTGGCTATAGGGAAACCTTGTGAATTAATATTCCGATCGTTTCAGCGAATAGATCGGAATAATTGTCTAGTCGGTTCATTCAGTAAAATGTTTCTATATTAGCAGTCGAATGCGACCATATGTTTTCCAAGTCGAATACGACTTGGTGCAGCACGGATTTTTTGTGGATTGAAGTTGTTAACGTGGTTCAGTTTTCTAGGCGACTTTGAAGCGTACACTTCGATTTACCAAATTTGTATTGTTTTCGATCGCAGAAATAGTTCTATTCCAAGTCTGTAAACAACCAATTTCGATCATATATGATTTACAACGCTCTCTGTTCAAAAACGCTTCTATAAAGTGCGCCAAATTGCATATTGTCTTAGTTTCATTTTGTTACTGTTATAGAGTAGACCAAACTATCTGGAGCACCGCTTGAGCTGGGTTCATTTTATATTTGGCACACAGTTTGGGTCTAATGTGTAGATGACCTGATCAACTTTTGACGAAATCCCGGAAATATTTAACGGATTTGACTTAAGCATTGTGGCTATAGGGAAACCGTGTAAACAAAAAATCTGGAGAACCTCTTGAGTTAGGCTCATGGTATTTAGAATACAGTTTGGGTCTAATGTGTAGATTACCTGATAATGTTTTGACGAAATTCCGAAAAAAATGGAGTAATTCCCCTTTTTGGACTTATGCATTGTGGCTATAGGGACACTTTGTGAACAAAATTTTTGGTTAACCACTTAAGCTAGGCCAATGATATTTGGTACACTGTTTTGCGCTAATATGTAGATGACCTGATTAAATTTTGACGAAATTCCGAAAATATTTAATGGAGTTATGCCACTTTATGGACTTATGCATTGTGGCTATAGGGAAACCTTGTGACCATAATTTCTGGAGAA
The DNA here is from genome assembly GCA_963580285.1 of Lucinisca nassula. Taxonomy (NCBI): domain Eukaryota; kingdom Metazoa; phylum Mollusca; class Bivalvia; order Lucinida; family Lucinidae; genus Lucinisca; species Lucinisca nassula. Next base: position 51,022,225 of record OY757021.1, read on the forward strand.
CCGCTTGGGCTAAGCACATGATATATGGTATACTGTTTGGGTCTAATGTGTAGATGACCTGATTTAACTTTTGACGAAGTTCTAAATTTTTAATGGAGTTATGCCCCTTTTTGGACTTATACATTTTGGCTATAGGGAATCCTTGTGAACAAAATAACTAGAGATTTTCGTGAGCTAGGCTCATGATATTTGGCAGTCTGTTTGCTACTAAGGCATAGATGACCTGAATAATTTTGTTTAAAATCTGTTAATATTTGACAATATTTTGTCTGATCTTTGCCTTACTTTTACTAATTTTAATGCTTATGATCATGAGGTACTGTTTACTGTCCCATTTAGGGACAAGTATATGGTTGGGGGCATAGTGTTTCACAAACACAATTTCTAATTGTTTCGTTTCCTTTTCCATTACCTTCACTTTTTTCTTTACGAAAACACACCTATTCAAATACATTGTTACTTTTATCGCCGAAAAAATGAAAATTTTATGGTGGAAAAATTGTGATATTTTTCTTATTTCTGCTCCAAATATAGATTATGGGCACTCGTTAGAACCGCCTCATCGAGGCGGTTCTAACGAGTACCCACAATCTATATTTTAGAGCAGAAATAAGAAAAATATGGTTTACCCCCGGAAACCCAAGTTTTACTATATAAAAGTGGGGTTCAAGGGGGTCAAAATTATATAGGCGTGTTTTCATGATGATTGCATCGGTCAATAAGATTTGACTAAAAATGGTACAGTCGTAATTTCTTTTATGTATTCGTCAATAAGATTCAACTGAAAATGCTTCAGTCGTAATAATGTGTTTTGGCAGTCGTCATTCAGCTTTAACTGCAAATAGTTCAGTCGTAATTAAGTTTTTTTGCAGTCGTCAATAAGATTTAACTGAAAATGGTTCAGTCGTGAAAATGTTTTTTATTGCATCCGTCAGTAATATTAAACTGAAAATGGTTCAGTCGTAATAATGGGTTTTGCAGTCGTCAATCAGTTTTATCTGAGAATGGTTCAGTCGTAAAGATGTTTATATTGTTATTGACATTTTCTACTTCTTTTGCAGCTCAAGACTATGGCAGACATTAAACTACAACTCTTGGTGGTGGCATGTTTCATAGCTGTAGTAGTCGGTTACGATGATGATGAAATGACTCCTTGTAGTCAGCGCAACTGCATAATCTACAGGGCCAATTATGCGCATTGCTACGAACTTACGAGAGAACCAAGTCATGATTGTCGCTGGCGTGTCAGCTTCAACCGACGCCTCGACGAATATATACTGGGTGGAACAATCGTCGCCTACAAAATTCTGTCGTACAGTGGTGAATGGACCGACTGGTTTGTTCCCGGACAAAATGACATTGATGAAAAATTTAACCCATCATCAGGAACATGTTCTGAACAGTCTATACCAATTTACGAAAAATCACTCCGCCGAAGATGGGCCAATTTTGTTGACCATTCTTACAAATACATCATCTGCAAATAAGCAAATTTATATATTTACATCGCGTTCGCAAGTCCGTGAAATGACCCCAACCTAAACCCCACTTTATATAGATAAAACTTGGATTTTAGTGGTATACGACTTTACGTTATTTATATTATTTCCGCTCCAAAACGTAGGTTTTGGATATTCGCTAGAGCGCCTAAGTGAGGCGGAGCTAATGAGCAGTCATAACCTTTGTTTGGATAATACCACACATTTTCAGCAGAAAAAAATTAAGGTACGATAGAATGCACTATATCACAGAGATAAGTTATTGTAAGGATATGAAGTATTCATGGGTGGAAAAAAGTTTTACATGTTAAAGTTATTTCAGCAGACAATTCAAAGAAATTTATAAAATGAATAAGACATTTCAAGGATCCGCAAAGTGAACATCAAGTGATCACAATAAATAAATTGTGAAGAATCAAGACAGAAAGACATTATTAGCAAATAAAGTGAATCAGACAATGCCAAAGATGTTTTAAGAATCCTTGTTTGAACATCTTAGGATATGTGACATATCCAAAGATTTTATATTAAGCTGATCAAATAATATTTCAATATTATCGCAATCATAAGATATTCCTAGCTAAACGTAAACTCTTTTAGTAGGAACACAAATCATAAGATGTTCATCATTGGAACACGTCCATGTAATGAACACCCCTCTTTACCCCACTTTATAGAAGGAAAAGTGGGATCTACAGGGGTATACGTCATTTCCCTTATTTCTACTTCAAGACAAGGTGTGGGTACACGTTGGAACGCCTTATTGAGGCGGTTCTAAGCAATGAGGCGGTTCTTACGAGCACCCGCAATCTCTGTTTGGAAAGCAATAAAAATATTTTAAAAAATCATCTGACAACCGTCACTTCTAGAGGTAAGAAAGGCGCCATTTTAAAACACGGATGTGTTAACATAATGCATAGCTGATCATAAAGTATTTTACCAGACCATATCACAAATCATAACTTCTCAAGGAATGTTCAAACATGTTCTGTGTATTTCACTATATGAGCACGGCCAAGCGAATTTGTGTCTTCGAGCATTCCGTCATGACCAATTTAAACTGCGCATGCCAAGCCATTCAGAGGGGCAAGGGATATGGCTTTCTGTCTGAAGGTTCCTCTTGATCACTACTTGTATGAGCGAGCAGCGAAGATTCTGGCAAGACTGCGCGGATGCGCAGGCTCGCCTGAACCTTCGCTGCTCGCATAGGCGATAATTACCAAAATCGCTTGACGGGGCCCATATAATATTATGGAAATGAATGCATCGGTCATATAATCCAGCATTGACAAGGGTTTGTATGTTGGATTGGTTGGGGCAGCTTTCGTCACTTCCTCTTTTGCAAACTGTTCACAAAGCCCAATAAAAATGGGAATTTTCCTTTAAAGGATAGACTTTCCTACTTCGGAATGAATTCAGTTCGAGATTAGTGCTGTTAATATATGTAGAGGGGATAACAATTTTGAAGAGATTTCTTCACAAAATATACTCAGTCAAAAAAGTTCCTATACCTAAAATTGCTTCTGTTACTATAGTTACTACAGATAAAAACTACACAAAGTTTGTTATGTTTTGATAAGAAGACTCATTTTCCCGTGCAAAAGCACCATTCGTTTTGGTTTTCGTAAACACATCATCCTAGACTATTGCTTTAAACACCCAAGGGGTCACTGTGTCATTTTCGCAGAGAAAATAATTAAAACATGCTATGATTTAACATCCAAAAATTTCCCTGTACCCTACATTTCTAAAATTTGATACATGTGACATTTCTTTAGATACCATTTGCGTCTATTCACAAAAGATTTGGAACTTTAGTTGCATCAGCTACGAGAAACAGGCTATCACATATTGACCTCCAATTCTTAGAAGTTGTGTGCAAATGCTGCTTTCAATGGGAACTCCATAGAAAATCGCAATTGATAGTGCTACATGCTACATGATTTTTTCTATATTTTTTACCATAGTGATTAAAAGCAATGGTGGACACAAAGCGTTTTTTGAAACAATGGCAAAAATTGATTGACAGGAATAAAAATTACAGCAGTTCGAAAATTGCTATATTTTTAATTGCAAGGGAGATAATTTGAGAATTTCACAAATTAAAACCTCGCTTTTAATGCGAGATCATGAGATATTGTAAAACTAAAGTGTTATCCGATGTTCAGAGAATATTGTCTTCCATCTTAGACAAAAAAAGAACTTTCTGCGCATGCGCAATGTCCATTTTCTACCAAAATCTTTCTAGGCACATATTGGAAGACAACTCTGGAGCAGAAAGGTATGGACAAATGCAAGTTTGAGCATTCTCTAGCTAAACGTCCGATTTAAATGTCTACAGCCAAATTTAGCTCAATAGCTGCAGGATATATAGTGAGTTTCACCCGAAAGTTGTTAGAGTTACTTTTTTGACTAAGTATATGTGTCCATTCTCCTTAAAGTGTCATATTATTTTGAAAATAATTTTAAATTGAACACTTCTTTTTCAGAAGCTAGTCCGAAACCGAATACATGTCTTTCATTTCTAATTTTCAATTTACTATATTTATTTTATTTGAGCCTTGTCAAAAGAAAATATGTATTCAAGATCCCGTTAACAAGTCCGTGAAATGAGCATCCCCCCCCCCGTAAACTCCACTTTATACGTTAAGGGCGTGGGGTACGTTATTTTTCTTGTTCCTGTTCCTATACATTATCATCATGAAAACGCGCCTACATAATTGTGACCCCCTTGAACCCCATTTTTATATAGTAAAACTGGGGTCTCCGGGGTGTTTGTCGTGATATGGCTGAAAAATTGTTGAAAGCGACGTTAAACCCGAATTCACACTCACACAGTCTCCGGGGGTGTACCTTATTTTTCTTATTCCTGCTCTAAAATATAGATTGTAGGTACACGTTAGAACCGCCTCGATGTGGCGGTTCTAACGAGTGCCCACAATATATATTTTGAGTAGAAATATGAAAAATATCACAATTTTTCATCATAAAATTTTCATTTTTTCGGCGATAAAGGTGGCCATGTATTTGTTTAGGCGTGTTCACGTAATGTCTTTCCTTTAATAGTAGACCTGTTTCTCCATGGGACATGGCTTTTAGAAAAGCGAACAGGAAATCTCGAAAGTTGTCTCCCTTTGAAAAATGGCGGAAAAATCTGTCAGGCGTACCTATTCCCCTAAATTGAAGATATAGACATTAACAACACACCGTTTGAGGTTACACGGTCTTTCAAATCTCCAAAATGGTCACTGACTTATGAAAATGTGTGTTATTCCTTTATCTCAAAAACGATTAATTTCTGAAGAAAATTTATGATATTGTTCCTAAATATACTCAGAACAAAGATTGTTGGTGTTCGCTAGAATCGCTCTATTTAGGCGGTTCAAACGAGTGTCCATAACCTATACGGACTTGGTAAACGGGATCTGGAATACAGATTATTTTGACAAGGTTCAAATAAAACAAATGAGGTAAATTTAAAATTCAAAATGAAAGACATGTACTCTTGTCTGGATGTCTTGGATACCTAAGAAGAAACAGATAACTGTAAACCACTGTTTTCTCTATACAAAGTTGGGTTTGGAGGGATGTTCATCACACGAACGTGTTAACATGATGAAGATCTGCACCTTTGCTGTTTGCAAATAATGCAAATAAATAAAATAACGAAATTTGTTTTGTTTTGATTAGAGGACTCCTTCTTCCGTGCAAAAGCCTAGACTGTTTCTGTTTATGTAAACTCACCAGCCTGGGCTATCGTTTTAAACACGCAATGGGTCACTGTGACAATTTCGCATAATAAATCATTACAAAAGCCGAGATATAACACCATAAAAATTACACTAATTAGCACAAGATTTCTAAAATTTGATACATGTAACCTTTTATTAGATACTCACAAAAAGTTTTGGAACTTTATTTCCATTTGCTAAGAGAAACGGACGAGCAGGTATAGGCCTCTGATTCTTTGAAGGTATGTGCCAAATGCTGCTTTCAATTGAAAATCGCAATTGTTAGTGCTATATGCTACATGAATTTTCTACATTATTTTCTATCATGGTTAACAACAATGGTGGCAACTAGCGCTTTTTAAAAATGAATGAAAGCTATAAAAATAACAACAGAAAATTGCTATATCTTAAATCGAAAGGGAGATAATCTGAGAATTTCAAAATTAAAGCATTGATTGTGGTGCAAGATCATGAGATATTGTAAAGGTAAAGTGAGTTTCGATGTTCAATCGACATGATATTTCAACTCAGTCACAAAATGATCATCTGCGAACGCGCAGTGCAAAATTCCTTGCAGAACCTTTCTAGGCACATATCGCAAGAAAACTATTGAGCAGAATCAAGGTTGGGCGGTCAAAACCAGAGGCGGTTTTAACCGATGGTTTTAACCGGTTAAACCCGTCCCGGTCAATACTCCCAGAATGGTCAATACTGGTTGATTGAAATATTGAGTGGTCAATTAAATAATTTTAGTGTTGAAAAGGGAAAGCCACTGAAACTTTTTTAAGTTTTGGTCTCTTTGCTGGAGGCTAATCATTTGATAGAGTTTCAGCTTCAGATGTTATTTCTTCACGTGGTCTCTAAGCAATACTTTCTGGCATTTTTTAGCCCTAGGCATTTTTGTCTATGACTCATCAGTCTTTAAGACCTTAGCACTAACAATACAATAGTGCATTCTTTGCACATTGCACTGTTTTTTTTTTTTTTGTTTTTTTTTTGTTTTTTTTTTTTTTTTTTGTAGTTGTTGTTGTTGTTGTTATCTTCCAAAAATGTGAAGAAATGGGTCTATAGGTTTCATTCATTTTTGACACCTTCAGTAATAGCATGATGTGTGATACTGTCTTTACTGCATATAAACACAATATCACACATTTGGAATAAAGCCTGGTGTCAGTTTATAATACCCCTATTAGGAACATGTAATTGGTCATTTTAGCAATTAGATCTTTGCCACAGTCACTGCAGTGGCATGGGATAGTCTGTGTTGACAGCAATTTACAGGTGTTGCAGATACTTTTAAATATTCATAGACATCAGTCAATCTTCAAAAATTGTTTGGTGAAAAAGTAACAACCTTTTACAGATGAACTACTTCACAGGCCTAAAATTAATAACAGGAGTATTTCATATGTCAATTATGTCAATATATGTATGCGACAATTTTATGCAAAATTTTATGATCAAAGATTATGTTAACAGGTTAAATAATTGATATTTTATAGTAGAAGAGGGAAGAAGATTTGGAGGGGGGGGGGGTGCGCAATTTTTGCTTTCTGTGTCAAACAAAATAGGACCTTTCATAAATCCTCCAACATCCATTATACATTCAGCTTATTCATATTCCTGTAAATCAAAATATGAACAATAAATATAAACTATAGGGAAAAAAAAAACAATTATAAAGATTGTTAAATTGAAAATAACAGGCCTGTCTACAGTTCAGTGAGTCAATCCAACCTCTTCATTTCATCAGCAATAATAGGACCCTCCGTGGTCTAGTGGTTACGCTACTCGCCTTGTAAACCAGGGATCGCAGGATCGATCCCGGGCTTCTCCAGACTTTCGGATGAGTCTTTAAACCGAGGTCCCGTCTCCTCAAGACCTTAGCTGTTGGTGGGACGTTAAACTCAAACGCTCACTCGCTCACCAGCAATAATGTCTTTTGATCAAATAAAAGTACCTCAAATAATTACTGTTATTAATAAAAATTATTTTGTCCTGAACAGTGATGAAAATATAGTCAAACACCATGTGCATGATGGTGGGGGGAAAGCTTTTAAAACCAGGTTAGTAACAGGACAGAGACATATACCCCGGTGATTTAATTGACCACCAATCGACCAGTTTTGACCAGTAATAACCGGTTAAAACCGGTTTTAACCACTGGCCCGGTCAATACTCATATTGACCGGCTTTTTGCCAACCTTGAGCAGAATAGTATAGATGCAAAGGGGGAGTTCCAGCCTATTGTAAATTTCCATAGGGTTCTGCCCACGCACAGATTTCCATGATATTGTGCTTTATTAATGCCTGGTAAATGACTGTTCATTATTTATCTATTTCACTCTCATAAGCTGTTTTCATTATAAATTTACAATGTTTTGTTTATTTCCACTTCAGAAAATAAGGGTACCCTCAAACAAGTGTATATATACATAACAGCTTCTATGTTTTGGAGTTATTTTTTTCTCAGGCATCTTTGTAGTCATTTGTGATTATTTTTGTATCACATTTGCTTTTGTTCAGTTGAAGTTCCAGAGACCATGATCAATTTCATATGGAGCAGACCCCAGATTTCACAACCATAAAATCTTTTGGAGTATGTTTGACTTTTAATTTCACATTGTTGAAGTTCTTGTCACCCCATCATTTTAATATGAAAATTGCCCATGTATATGTAGAACATTTTGTCAACTTTCTTGAAAATCTACGACCGGTAACATACTGCATTTGAACATTTATAGAAGTGGTCAGATTTTTTTTTCAAACCATTTGTAGGTATGGTATAACATTTTCAATCGAGAAATTGCTCACCAATATATATGTACACATGAATATATGCATGTTTAAACCTTGATTGTGTAGCATGAGCTCATTTAATCAGCATCTGTATCAGTTATGGTACCCTGGGGAACACCAAAAATTACAATTCATTTTGAGCGCTCATTAACAATTCAATCGGATTTTATTGAAAATATATTTCATTTCTTAAGAGGCGTGTTTGCATTTAATGTAATCCTAAAGCCTGCTGAAGCTTATTATGACAAAGATTGTTGAAATTACAAGTAAAATAGATGGTTCTATCGCTTGACTCTCTGAACTGATGCAGTCTACTTAAAAAATTTGAAAAGTAGAAGTAAAACAAAGATCAGGAATCGATAAATTAACTTACTCCACCCATCAAAGACACCAACGGGAAAGAAACACAAACATTAAGCGACCAGACCATAATAGAAACCTAAACAAAAAAAAAGTAGAAGTAAAACAAAGATCAGGAATTGATACAATTAACTTACTCCACCCATTTAAGACACCAAGGGAAAGAAATACAAACATTAAGCGACCAGACCATATTGGAAACCTAAACAAAGGAAGGCCATAAGGACAGTTACTTTCCCACAAAATGGCCATATGGCCATCCAAAATTAAAAGACACAAGTGATACACACAGTAAGTAACAAACAACAACATAAATAAATCGCCACAGAAGAGCCGCCTTGGAACGGTCAGTGGAAGATTTCCACTGGGGGGCTTTAATCGATTTTACGTGGCCACAATCCTCGCCCTTACTTCCGTCGCGATTTAGACAAATAATTTGTTCAGTCCGCATGAGGGCCTCCTAACCCATCAGTGCAACATCTCCGTGAACACAAAAATCAAAGAACCTCAGAGGTGAGACAATGGTGAGGACTCGACAGCAAGAAACCACTGAAACGCTGGAGCAAAAGAAAACCAACAGTTAGACTCCGATGAGCCCGACCAGAGACAGAGCAACAGGCACCAACCAACATTATCTCTCTAATTCTCGATAAGTCTTTACGTTGGAGCCGTCATAGAATCTGAGGCCTGACCCACCGGCGTGCAATTAAAGAGGGAAGCAAAGTTGCCAACCGTGATTGGGTTAACTACCATGCATGCAGTCTGTCGTATAATATCCATGTTGTACCAAATCTTTTTATATCGAAGTATGATTTTACGAAATTGGGTGCTGAAGTCATTGCGGTTATATATTTTTCTGAATTTATATACTAAGTCACCATAAAATTCGGGTTCCGATAGACCTTGTTGCAGAAGAGATTTAAGTCCAATATTGAATTTTGAAATTAAAGGCCATAAGGACAGTTACTTTCAACAAAATGGCCATATGGCCATCCAAAATAAAAAGACACAAGTGATACACACAGTAAGTAACAAACAACACCATAAATAAACCGCCACAGAAGAACCGCCTTGGAACGGTCAGTGGAATGATTGTCATACCTGAATGGCTCAGCTTGCTTGAATGGCCAAGAGTAATCATGTTTTATTATGGTTGAGCCAGGTATGTCATAATACCACAGACAATATTTTCTGATCTTTTGGCTCACTGTATACACAGATTACTGTAGACAAAATGGAAACACAATTGTTTTGGTTCTTTTGTCACTCTAACAATCGCCCCCCCCCCCCCCCCACCTTGCAAAATCTGGACTAAAGCACAAACAAATGTCACCTGCTGTGCAAATCCGTGTCAGAGAGTTATATTTTTAAATACGATTTATTTTTATTCTTAAATATGATCCAGAAAGCAACCAGGAGGTTTCTTTGAGTAACATGAATTAGTATTATAGAGAAGCCCAATCAGTTCAGCTTTCGAACTATTTCAGATGAAGAAAAGAGAAAACGGTATATTTGCTATCAGTATTATTGAAAAATATAAAGCCAACTGCAGATTTTGGTTCAGAAATATGCTAATAGTACAACTAACAGCTGATTTACACCATTTGCAAAAATCAGATGAATACAGAGCTAGAAAACTTAACACAGATGACAAATACTGCATACAGATGACTAAAAATGTGAATGGTATTACAACATCTAAATATAATAACAGCTATCAAATGATAAGTTACAGCAACTTGCCTTCCATCTATTTCATTTAGGGAAGTGTAAACCAAATACAAATTTTACAACTAGTTACTGTGTGACTAGCTCTGCATTTATTTTGAAGACTGAGATACTGTAGCTTTAATTTTTGCAGATGTTATAATGAACCTAGAAACAATGCAGAAAATAGTTTTCATGATCTCACAAAACCTTTGGTGGGGGAGCGGAGTGTGAGTCTCTTTGACCAAGTAATGTAAGAAAAAATTACCAACATATGGACCGATCAATCATTAGAACAAATGGAAAAATCAGTCTGTCCCTTCACAGTTAGCAATTTATTGGCTGCTGTTGTATTTTAAAGAAGAGAATGACAACAGCAAACATAAATAAAAAAGGACTATGCAAGTATTTATTAAGCAGATTCAATACGTGATTGCGTAATACTGACATCAAGTGTCTTTTTATTGCGGGGTTAAAAATATACAGAAAGACCAGATAAAACGGGGTAAAAAGATCCACCTTGTCTTATTCCCATTCTGCCATAATGTAATTTTTTCAGGATTATCATTTTTGCAAAACTGTCAAAACTAACATTCATCATGAACAGTGCATGAATGCATTTTATTTTTTCTCTTTCAAATGTTTGGATTGAACTGGTATTCTTTGCTAATGTAGTTTCTCATTTACTTTTGAACAGTCAAACTAAAATGCCTGGCTGTAAACAGTATCTTTTTGTGTGTGTGTGTTTTTTTTTTTTTTTTGGGGGGGGGGTGGGGTAGGGGTTGACAGGTGGTGTGGGGAGGGGGTGGTTATTACATAAATGCCTATGCTAAGCTTTGTATGATAACGTGGCACCAAATGGTCATTAAAAACACAATCAAAATACACTTTAAGGAAATCTTGTCCCCTTATATTGCAACTGATTTTAGCACAAAATAGACCTGACCCCATATCTAGCAATCTAAAACAATGTTACCGGTCTCTGACTTTTCTGAAATTTGTTTGCTATATAGAGGATATATGTAGCCTATTTTATATGCAATATCTTGGGGTGACAAGATCAGTAACACATCTAACACTTATGATGAAAACCTCAGTGTTTATAAATTTTCGTGAAAAGTAGAAGAAATTTTGAAAAGTAGAAGAAATTTTGAAAATAAATTTATCAGAAAAATTAAAAGACCTAGACACATTTACATTTTTTGTATTAGATTAATTCTTATAGAGTTCTGTTGCCAATCAAAGCAACAAAATTTGAAAATAATCATACCTATTGATTTAAGACTGAAAAATTCACAGGTGTGTATGACCACTACAGGGGACTACCCCATGGAGCTCTCCTGAGACCTATAGTAATTTATCAAATGAAACAAAGTTATATATATAGTTGATAGTCCTCAAGTAAACAACAATTGAAGTTTCAAGAAAATCTTTGCGTGGGCAGATTTGGTACTCCCCCTTTATGCATTTTGTAGCTAAACGTCCGATTCAGATATTTGCAGTAATCTTAAGCTGCATGGCTACCGGATAGCTACTGAATTCACCCGGAAGTTGGTATAGTTACTTTTTTGGGCGAGTATATATATAAATAAAACACAGCATCATAAGTCTTAGTCGTCTTCTGCATATTTCAAAAATGTTTTATATCATTACGTTGATCGGAATCAGAATCAGAATTGTTACTGGTGACACGTCAAATGGCATTCATATCCCAGGACCTATGATGGGAAGTTAGTCCCTAGCTCTCACCAAACAGGTAAATTTAGCTGCACAATCTTCAGCACCTTCAGCCGTTGAAATAATCGACTCTTGAAGGGCATTCCAATCTCTAATGGTTCACGGGAAGTATGATTTCTTATAAATTTCAGTTCTTGCAGCAGGTTTCTGAAACGCCAATGAATGGTGATTTCTACAGTGCGAAGCTAGGGGAACAAGGTCATCTGTTGGGATGCCGGCAGCACCCGTTAGACCTTTGTACTCAAGGTATGAGCCTATTGGCTTTCTCCTTTTCTTGAGAGACTCCCATCTTAATGTTCCTAGTATTCCAGTCATGCTACCAGTTTCAAAGCAATAACTGCTTGTTACAAATCTAGTAGCTGTATTCAGAACTTTTTTAATTTCTTCATTAAGAATCACTCCGTTGGGGTCCCAGATACAACTACCATATGCCATAACTGGGCAAACAAATCCCTTATGAGCTGCCTCTTTTACATCCTGAGGACGTTGATGAAGATTTCGCCACAGGAAACCAAGCGTTCTATTTGTCTTTGTACACATGTTGCTAATATGTATTCCATCTCAAATCGTGTGGGAGTGTCACTCCAAGATATTTGTTTTCGGGGACAGTTCCCTCTAAGGTGTAAGAAGCTTATTTTTTCTAAATGCATATGCCTGTCTGACAGAAGTTCATGCTCATCAAAGTGGGCCATGATGTTTGAGCAGACTATATGTTCAAGAAATTTACACAGAACAGAAGTCAGAGAAACAGGGCGATAATTATGGGCAAGAGCCCTATCTCCTTTTTTGGAGGAGCGGACAAATGTTCGCTAGAGACCATTATTTTGGGATTTCAACCGCATCAAGAGACTGTTGAACGGGTGAGCAAAAACTGGACCTAACTCTATTGCTAGTTCCTTCAGGACTCTAGGATGAGCTCATCAGGTCCTAATGCTTTAGTTGGGATTCAGCCTTTAAGTAGACACAACAATATTATCCATGAATGGGGCCGATCTTCTAGTCAATGGAACCTGCATGAACTCATTTTTTTAAACGCATCATTGATTTGACCAACTAGTTCCTCTTCACTTTCATAGTCTAATTCGGCAACCCCGTTCCCCCCTCTTTTATTAAGAGACGGGATAGCTTGCCTGTCTTTCCTCTGACTATTGATATATCTGTAGAAGTCTCTTGGGTTTGCATTACATAACCTACCAAGTTTTTCACAAACAAATCATACTGATTTGATAAGTCCAAGTGGATCCTTATTTATGATTGAAACAGCACGTGTAGGTACCCGTTAGAGTCGCCTCGACGGACACCCATGGTCATCATTTATGTTTGGAGTACAAGTAAGAAACATATCCCAACTTTTCGTCTCAAATGTTGGACTACAGTCAACAATCTTTATACCGACATTCGATATAACGACAAAACCCATTGTAACGACAATCGACAAATTCAGTTTAATAGCTGAAATGTCAAAGTTGCGAATGCTGTAATTTTGTCAAAAAGTACCTTTTCATCTTTTAAAAGGCGCGTGAGCAACTTCAATATGCTCGCAACATCTTAGCAAATGGAATGTTTGAAAACTGATGTGAATTTAAGTAGATAACTCTCCTACACTTTATAGAATTTGCTAACGGCGAGGCAAGTTTTTTTTATAACTCACCAGAGCTGAAGCTCCTTAGGTCCTTATAGGATAGACAGTGGTCAGTCGTGCTCGGGTGTTTGTTGATGTATATTTTGTATTAGCCTGTACAGATATGACAGCAAATATGGGCTTGTTCAAATGTGATAGCAATTCTGTTCCAGAGCTCTGCGCGTTGGCCTCTTTTTGTTTCATTATGATATTATGTTGCTGGCCTTGGGCGTTTATAAGTATCAAAATAGAAGTGAAGGCAATGATCAGGTATTGATACAATTAACCCACAGCTCCTCATAGTAGACCCTCATAGAAACACCAACAGCCGAAAGGACGGTACCTTTCTCACAAAATGGCCAAATGACCATCTAAAAACAAAAAAAACTACAAGCGATACACACACTCAAAGACAAACCATAACAAAAATAAACCGCGACAGAAGGACTGCCTTGCAACGGTCAGTGAAACGAATTCCACTCGGGTGGGGTGGGGTGGCTTAAATCGATTTAACGCGGCCGCAATCCTCGCCCTTACTTTCGTCGCATTTAAGACAAACAATTTGTTCAGTCCACATGAAAATGGAAGTGAAGACAATGATCAGGAATCGATACAATTAACGCACAGCTACCATCAGAGACACCAAAGGGAAAGAACCACAGACATGAAATAACTAGACCCTTTTGGAAACACCAACAGCAGAAAGCCAAAAGGACAGTCACTTTCCCACAAAATGTCCAAAATGGCAAGCCAAAACAAAAAATATAAGCGATACACACACTCAAAGACAAACCATAACAAAAATAAACCAAGACAGAAAATCCGCATTGGAACGGTCAGTGAAGCGAATTCCACTGGGGAGGCCTTATATCGATCTTACGTGGCCACAACTTCGCCCTTATTTCCGTCGCAATTTAGACGATTTTTTGTGCAGTCCGCATGAAGGCTTCCTCACTCATCATTGCAACAGCTCCGTGAACAAACAACCACAGAGATGACACAACGGTGAGGACTCAGCAGCTAGAAACCACATAAATGCTGGAGCAATAGAAGACTACCAGTTAGACTCCGATGGGCCCGACCAGAGACACAGAAGTTTGTAAAAGAACTTTTCGTTTGTTTGTTTGATTTGAGGTTCAACGTCCCCGTCACCACTGTCTATGTCATTTTTGAGCCCTTTCTTATAAATTTGTGGTACTAACCGACACTGAGATGAAATAACATCTCGAGCCCTGTCGCCCAACGAAACCAATATATTTATAAACATGGACGGTCCGACTCGCACCGCTTTATCTGGGCAGGCTAAGATCATCTGAGCGGTTTACCAGTACACGGGTGTGGTCGGTTTCAGCTCTGCGTGGAAGCATCATGCAGCCCATTTGTTCTTTCAAGCCCCGATGGGCGGGAGCTGTGTGAAAGAAGTAAGTTGTTATAAATCTCATAAATGTCAGACATAGCATGGAAACTTAATCTAACATCAAACAATCAACACAAGTTGGAGCTTTATTAAAAAATATATATATTTTATCATATGACGTGGCGTCTGAGAGTGTAATAATGTCATGTAATATTTTCGATAACCCACTGGTTGATTAAATATGCAAATAAGCTAGAAACATCCTGTAACGTTACATATACGACGTTTTTAAGGACTAATGGTGGACTGTTGACATTTTTGTAAACAATCGTGAATAAAATGCGTTTCAAACGTCATATGATAAGTCTTAAATAGAATCAAAGCCGAGCATTTTATCCCTTTTCCTAAACGAGTTTAATAAATTCAATAATACATGAGCACTCATGTAAGATCCTCTATAAAAGAACATGCACAAATATCACCTAATGCAAATATCCACGTAGCAGCTGTAACGTATATACGTATATATTTCACATTAGAATGACAATATATCAATCTGTCAGATCAACTCCATCCTCTTCTATTGTCATACGACGGGTGTTCGAGTTTTTGTTTTTCAAACGCAATGTATACTCGACAACCATCTAATTTATCTGCACAAAATCAGTATAGAAGCGATGACTGGTCATCACTGTATATTGTGTATACACTTGTATATAATTAGTATAAAATGAGCCCCGCCAAGCGAATTTTTGTCTTCGAGCATTCCGTCATGACAAATTTTAACTGCGCATGCCCAGCCATTCAGAGGGGTCAGGGATATGGCTTTCTGTGCGAAGTTTTCTCTTTATTCACTGCTCGCATAGGCGATAAGTACCAAAATCGCTTGAAGGGGCCCGTATATAAGTAGTATAAAGTCCAGGGAACTCACTGCGAATCTATCGTTTAGGAACGTATTAAATATTGTTGCGTGCTGCCTCTCTTCGTACTGTTTGCAGGTCAGACGCCGTGAAGGGGAGACTTGGCGACCAGCTCACCAGATGTGTAAATAAAAAGGAACAAAGGCGGACTCCAACTAAAGATTGATTGTTAATGTTATTAAATGAATGTCATTTGACGTATCACCAGTAAGACTTCTGATTCTGATTCTGACCGAATAAGCTAAAGGAGCTGAATGAGGACATAGCCTGGCTGAAGTTTGCTAATTTTAATGCTTTTTTATTCAGTTACAGTACTCGCGGTACTTTGATTATTGCAAACTTCACGTAATAAATGTCAACAATTGTAAAAATAATTAACAAAGTTCACAAAACATCATGAATGGTATGAAAGTTGGTAGCATCGGGTATGGAATGACTGGATATGGTCAGAAATCACATGCACTCGGGCTTTGCCAGACTTGAAACAACAATACAATACGAAAAAATGTGAGGCAAAGCTGTCAAAGGCGAAATATGTTGAAAGATTATGACTTTTACATTATTTTAAAATGTTATGTAAGAGAAATGCATTAAGATTGAATAAAATGCTGAAAAGATGCTAAAGCTTGTTTGTTTATTTTATTTTCGATCTTTCAGAATGTTAAAAATTAGGAAAACTCTAAAGAAAAGGCCAAAAATCTAAATAAAAATGAAGACCAGCCCAAAAACACGTCTGTACACTAAGAGATCAAAAATCGGAGACTTCTAAGCATTCTACAGCGATCTACAGAGATCTACAGCCTCCTACAGCGTAAATAGGTGAAGGTCTACACCTCCCTACAGTGCAAAACGCTGTAGACTGTAGGGTCACGTAATCATACAACGTAACGTCATGTAAAGTGCTGTATGACGCCGTAGGATGCTGTAGGATCGCCATTACCCACATGAAAATTCGGCACATCGTCGAGAAAAAGCAGGCATAAAAAGCGAAGATAAATTATCTCGACAATGGGATCCTGTCGAAATTAAAGAAGAATGAATTCTAAAAATGACCTGCATAAAATGATTTTCGGGAAAACTTGGGTTCAGTGTGATTTCTGATGACAAAGATGATTTTTTTTCACTTTGGCAAGCGGACTTTGACAGATATGTCGTCTGACACTGTCTCGTTTCCACAGGCAATTAGTACTTGCACACAAAATCTATACACGCTTGTCATGTAAACAAATATGAAAGTGAAACTGGGACGTTTTTGTTATTAAATATGAGCTAAACAGTGGTTATAAACGATATCATTGTGCAAGAAGGTTAACAACAAGTTCATTAAAACAATGGAATACAGAGACTTGCATGACAGATGAAATGGGGGGGGGATGTATAGTGTTAAAACGTCCCGACAGGTAAACAGATAATCATGCGATCCGATCGTACATAGATTAGTACATAGAGGCCAAAGCATAATATTACCCCCCTCCAAGATCGTTTAAGTTCCGACAAACGAGCTCGGAAATAGGTAAGTATTAGAAAATCAAGATTCGAAAACCGTGATTTCAAATTGCGTGATGATAGTTTACTGAATTAGTAATATATGTTTGTAAACCTGGTGTCAGAGGTGGATTAGATGTAAATTTAACATTAAAATAAAAAAACAAAAAAAACATGTTCAATGACGAAGCAAATCTGCATCTTACAATCATTGAACTTAAAAATTAATTTGACATTCCATATTACCTTTACAAATAACAACCATCCTAAATATTTGAGCTTTAAGTGAAAGATGAAATGAGTTGAAATTGAATTAGAACCTTAAATGAAATGAATTACATTAATTTGCGACATGAACTTTCCAAATATTGATGACATATGATAAATAACTAGAAATATGAGACAATGAGATATTGCTTTAAGATTCCCTAAACTTTTAGTCAAGTTAGATCTAAGAATCTGTATAGTACAAATGACCCTTAAATTCATCCTTCCTATTGCATACCACACGACACTCAATCTCACCCTTATTTAAACCCTAGAATTTAACTTACGCACCCACTCTCCTTTCTTACTCGCTATCTCGCTCAATCCCTATCTAACTCTCTTTCTTAAAAATCCCACGCTACCTGTTAAAATTCAACTTTGTATATATTTTCTATTTTTCCTTTAGTTCCTTGATTTCCTCTTGTTGCCCTCAACTATGATATTTTTTGTATATATGCGTCCGAGCGTAGATCTCGGCCTAATGTCATTTTCTTTCTCCTCTCCCTCTTCCTTCTTTTCCTCCTGTTTTCTCCGCTCTTCCCTCTCTAACTCCCTTCTTTTTGACTCAGCCTTCCTATCCTCCTCTCTCCTCTTATACAATTCTCTTCTCCATTCATCCTCCCATCTGTCTTCAAACGCTCTTCTCCTTTCCTCTCTCTTTGTTCAAATCATCCACAGCTCCTCTCAACTTTCCTATTGCGTCTGCCAATTTCGCATGTACGCTAGTACTCTCCTCCTTTGCTTTTAACAACTTCTCCTGCATTTTCCTGCCCTTTTCTGCCTCCTCTAGCGCCTTTTTTACCAAATCAGGAAGTGTTCTCTTGCTTAGATCCATGACGTCCACGGGTAAGCTTTGTGTGCGAGAGGTTCCTGGTAAACTGTCACTCCTGACTCTCTTGCTGTCTGGTTGGCTGTTATCTTCGTTGGCCCGCTTGCCGACTGGCTCGACCTTATCTTCCTGCCTTTGCCTTGTTGGTGTGCCAATTGACATATTGTCATTTTCAAGGTCCAGTATGTCGCCTTCTCTGGGGACGGGGCTCTCTACACTTGTTTTAGTGATGGTCGTGGGGTGTATTCTGGTTATGACCCCACATTTGTTCCTGCTGCAGGCATTGCACCCTGCAACAGACTGGTCTCATTCCTGCTTTGCTCCGCCGTGCCTACTGGATCTTCTTCCACTTCTCCAGTACTGGTTTCAGCTATCACTGCTTCCTGAACGCATAGGCCAAGAGGCTGTTCCCCACCTGGTGACTGTGGTACCAGCTTGGCGATGGCCTCCAGAACTGCTGTTAGCTGTGCTTGAAGATCCGTTTGACCTGTTGCCAGGGGAACTCCCTCTGGGATCGCCACTTGTTTTGGTGAAGGCAAAGGAAAGCTGACTGGAGTAGGCCCCCCCTGAGCAAGGGTGACCCCAGCCCTCCCGGCGACATGAGACTGGGCACCGTGGAAGCCACAGCTGTAGTAAGCAATACGTGCCGAAAAGCTGAAACCGTGGGGACCACGCTGATTGGAACTGGAGTAAAAGACCCAAGCCCTTCCTGAGACATTAGGCTGGACACCATAGCTGCTCCAGCTGCAGAAGGCAGAACTGGGCGGATAGCAGGAACTGCGGGAACCACACTAGTTGGAACTGGGGAAAGTAGCGTCTGCTGTGGAGCCTCCTCGCCCAGAAAGTGGACCAAGCTCTCCGTAGATGACAGAGCCTTGCATTAAAAATGTGTGGTGTCTGGCTTTCCACGAAATAGCAAAGGCATCTGCGAGCTTCATCTTCGCCGCTTTTACTACATGTCTGTTGTACGTGGCTGTATGCAGGTAAAGCTCATCTCTCTTCAGGCATCGCCACACACACAGGTGGCACCTAAACGGTATCTCCGGCTAAGGCATGTGATGGCGCATAAAGTGGTCCTCGATTCGACACTTGATGTTGACCGTCCTGGCCCCAAACTTCTCACATGCTAGGCACTGGTACGAGATGCCACGTTTCCGGGCATTGGCAATTCTCTCTAGTTCTACCCCTGCCGCCTCCAAAGTAGCCATGAACTGCTCCATCTCAATAAAGTAGACAAGAAGATAATTAAGCACCCCTTCAGCATGAATTGACCTAGCCCTTTGCAAGTGACTTTCTGACCTTGAAACCTTAAAAATACTGTTGCAAGGACGAAGGGACTTATCATTTTGACTTCTTTCAAGACTTGGACAAGACGCAGCGCAATTAACCATACACTAATTTAACTCAGACCTTTGTAAGTGATTTTGGGAACCCTCTCACCTAACACTCTTCTTCATGGCCTCTTAAAACTTTCCCGCTTCAAACTACACCATCCGCGAAAATGCCCGTACTAACTTCGTGTTACTTCAAAATCACCGTTCTGTAACGCTTTACCAATATTTCCCGTTCGGAG
Organism: Lucinisca nassula; assembly: GCA_963580285.1. NCBI lineage: Eukaryota > Metazoa > Mollusca > Bivalvia > Lucinida > Lucinidae > Lucinisca > Lucinisca nassula. The sequence goes on from OY757021.1 coordinate 51,042,110, forward strand.
TCCTTCACTCTATAACTACCTTACCCGTCATCTTGCTTTCACCCTTTTAGCGTCTCTGGACGGTGTTAGGACCCAATCTCCTGTCACATACCTACATCACCTATGGTCTCAAGAGATCAGCTTTGCGCTACTTGCTTATTTGCTTGTCTCGTCAGCTCCTTTACCTGCTTTTTATCTCTCACTGGCGGCTCGATTGGTCACCCCCTCTCTATATATAAGTAGTTTGTTGAAATCCACCCCTCTCCCATGGGTAGTTAATAACGTTTTCCCAATACACAGGTCTACATAATCCATTTTACACACTTGCTTACATGTTTTCATTGAGACAAACTGTTTTACTCTGGTACCTGTTTAAAGACTATTGGACTTGTTTCTCCTTAATCTCTTTCTAACCTTTGTCATCCACCTCGGAGGGTTGTTGTCCTCATATGGCTTGATTTTGTTGTGATGTACTGGCCTCTCTGGGCCATCTCTGTCAAGTTGTAACACAAAGTCCATTTCTGATAACTTCTGCTTGATCCGGAAAGGACCCTCAAGAGTGAACTCCAGTTCTTGTCTCCATAAGACACCAAACAAAGTCACCTACCTCATATCTGTGGCACGTGACTTTGGCATCATAGAGTTCTTTGCTTCTTTTGGATTCAGCACCCATGTACTTTCGCGCTTACTCATGCGCATGCTGCATCCTGCATTTAAGCACATCCACATACTCACCGTCTGAGGTTATCTCTTCTCCACATTATAAGTTGTGGGACCCGAATACCAGCTCCCCTGGTAATCGAATCTCTCTGCCTATGGATAAAAGATTGGGTTTCATCCTAGTTGACTCATTTTATATAGCTCTATAAGCGCCTGCCAAGCATCCCAGATGAAGATCCCATTCTCCTTGCTCACCACATAAATAAGCCTTGATCATGTGAAGCAAGGTGCGATTGAATCGCTCAGCTTGGCCTTTACCCCTAGGATTCCGGACACTGGTCCGAGTCCTGCGGATCTCTAGCATCCGGCATAGTTCCTGGATTACTTTGCTTTCATAGGTTCTGCCCTGCTCAATATGTACTGCAATAGGACAACCCCACCTGGAGATAAATTCTTTGAGTAGTTTGACTTCACATACTTGAGTGGTCATGTTCTCTACTGGTATAATCTCTACATTCTCGGTAAAGTGATCAGTGAATAAAAGTATATGTCTTTGCCCTCTATCAGTTACTGGAAGAGGTCCCATATAGTCTGTAGCAATGCAATCACCTGGTACACCTGTCTGGAGGCTCCACACGGGCGCTTTTTGTACCTTGATTGGTTTCTTGTCCTTTACACAGGTATTACAACGCTGAATGTGAAGGTTAATATCCTCATTCAGAACATACCAATAGAACCTTTTTAGCACTTTGGCTTTGGTTTTCTTGCAACTCAGATGACCCGACATCATTGAATCATGCATCTGGTAGAGGACCTCCTTCTTCATGGTAGAAGGGGTTATAAACTGAAGATACTCACCAGAGCCGTCTTGCTTCACAAACTTCTTGAAGAGCATTCTGTCTATTACTAACAATGAGTCCCATAAGATCCAATAATGGCGACTTGCAGGTTTTTTTGTTGTCATGTCTTGGCTACATGGTCTCTTACCCGAAACCTTGGCTTCCAGTAATGGTTCAATGTCTGGATCCTCTCTTTGTAACCTCTGTAAGTCACTAACAGATCTAGTACTGGACCATGAACTCAACACGCACTCTGGTTGTGTGTCTGTTGAATCCGCTTGTGAAGATGTACTTGGTTGTTGGACGTCTCCCAGTGCCTTTACACTTACCATTTCATCTTTCTGCTTCTTCTCTGTTAGCAGAGCACTTGTCTGTGCTTCCAGCACCTCCTTATACCAGTCTTTACTTTTGGTCCTTTGAGATCAGCGTAAATATTCTGAGAAATCAGAAATAAATGATTTGTTTAGACTCATATTCTAGACAGGTTTTTAATTATTTGGACCCCGTTTTGATTTATATCAGTCTTTGAATCTACTGCCTATTCGAAATTCGCAAAATTGCAGTACGTTTCCTCTGGCTTTCGTTGCCGGATGATGACAGGGTCACTGATGAGGCTTTATTAGCCGAAACTACGTAGTATGACCCATCTTCTTTCTTATGAATGTTTTCATTGCTCTTAAAGGAACTCATTTTTGATTTTTATTTATACACCATGTCTTGGGCTCTCTTTGTACATTTTTTGCAAGGACCACACTTAAGGGGCTCACATGTGTCCTGCTCTGGACACTCACACTCATGTGTAATTTCACACCTTGACAAAGAATTCACAATGACCCTGTTTCTTGCCTGGCCCATAATCGATTCCAAAGTCATAGTGGCTCAGTATTTCTATCCATCGAGCTATCTTACCTGTAGGCTCTTTCAACCAGTATAGCCAGACTAGTGCTTGGTGATCCGTACGGACAACAAACTTTCGCCCTGAAAGGTGTTGCCTGAAATACTCGACAAAATACCTAACTGCTGAGTGTTCCTTTTCTGTAATGCAATAGTTTTTCTCAGCCTTATTTAAGGCCCTACTTGCATAGGCGATGACTTGCTCACGGTTTTCCTGGATTTGATGAAGCACGCCTCCCATCCCGACATCTGATGCATCAACATCTAGCACAAATGTACCATCATCATTTAAAGGGTATCCCGTGATATCTGTACTTACACGAGCCTTTTTGAGGTTTTCAAAGGCCTTCTCACAAGCTTCACCCCAGATGAACTTCTTTCCTTTTCTTGTGAGTTCTACCATCGGTCTGACTAAACTAGCATTTTTTTTTACGTACCTCCTGTAAAACGAGCCCATTGCCACAAATTGTTTCACCTGCTTGGCAGTCTTTGGCCTTGGCCACTCAAGGGTCTTTGACATCATGGCCTAGGAAGACGACCTCAGATTTAAGCATGTCACAGTTTTCCGGCTTCAATTTAACGCCTGCTTGCTCAAGCCTCTGGAAAGCCTCTTCTACTCTTTTGATGTGCTCATCAAAATTTCTACCATACGCAATTACATCATCGATGTAAATGAGACAGGTTGTCCATTATAGGCCTTGCAAAGCTAATTCCATTGTCCTCTGAAAGGTACTTGCTGCATTATTTAATCCAAAAGGCATCCTCAGCATCTCAAATGGCCATATTTGCATACAAATGCGCTCTTTGGGATGTCCTCTTCTCTCAGGGGCACTTGAAAATAGCCACTCGTAAGATAAAAAATACTGAACAGTGTCGATCCAGCTACTGCATCCAAGCAGTCCCGGATCCTCGGTAGAGGGAAACCATCTTGTTTTGCTAATTGGTTAACCTTTCTATAATCCACGCACGGGCGTATGCCTCCGTCCTTCGTCTTTACTAGTGCTACTGGACTAGCCCATGGTGAACGGCTGGGTCTAATTACACCTTTGGCTTTTAAATCTTCAATGGTTTGCTTTTCAGAAGCTGCATGTGGCAATGGAACACGCCTAGATGGCTGTTTTTATCGGGTGAGAAGTAAGATGGGTTAAGCCTAGATGGGATTATGGGATTGTTTAAAAGGTCTTGTGACATAGTATGCACATGTGAAATATGAAATAAAAATCAAAAATGAGTTCCTTTAAGAGCAATGAAAACATTAATAAGAAAGAAGATGGGTCATACTACGTAGTTTCGGCTAATAAAGCCTCATCAGTGACCCTGTCATCATCCGGCAACGAAAGGCAGAGGAAACGTACTGCAATTTTGCGAATTTCGAATAGGCAGTAGATTCAAAGACTGATATAAATCAAACGGGGTCCAAATAATTAAAAACCTGTCTAGAATATGAGTCTAAACAAATCATTTATTTCTGATTTCTCAGAATATTTACGCTGATCTCAAAGGACCAAAAGTAAAGACTGGTATAAGGAGGTGCTGAAAGCGCAGACAAGTGCTCTGCTAACAGAGAAGAAGCAGAAAGATGAAATGGTAAGTGTAAAGGCACTGGGAGACGTCCAACAACCAAGTACATCTTCTCAAGCGGATTCAACAGACACAGAACCAGAGTGCGTGTTGAGTTCATGGTCCAGTACTAGATCTGTTAGTGACTTACAGAGGTTACAAAGAGAGGATCCAGACATTGAACCATTACTGGAAGCTAAGGGGTCGGGTAAGAGACCATGTAGCCAAGACATGACAACAAAAAACCTGCAAGTCGCCATTATTGGATCTTATGGGACTCATTGTTAGTTATAGACAGAATGCTCTTCAAAAATGAGTTCCTTTAAGAGCAATGAAAACATTCATAAGAAAGAAGATGGGTCATACTACGTAGTTTCGGCTAATAAAGCCTCATCAGTGACCCTATAATGATCCGGCATAGAAAGCCAGAGGAAACATACTGCAATTTTGCGGATTTCGAATAGACAGTCGATTCAAAGACTGATATAAATCAAAATGGGGTCCAAATAAATAAAAACCTGTCTAGAATATGAGTCTAATCCAACAATTTATTCTGATTTCTCATAATATTCACGCTGATCTCAAAGGACCAAAAGTAAAATATAAACTGCACTATGGTTGATGTACGGGGAGACGTTTTACCGCCGCCACACGGCACAACACCAGCTGCAGTGAAAGCCCTATCACTTACCTATTGAAAGTTATGGCCAATGTTAAATTTAAAAAAAAAAGGTTAAACATCAAGGTAACGAGGTAAAACTAGAGTGATGACAATGTTTCTCTAAAAAAAGCCATAGTGACCTTGACCGCGAAAGTAGATCTTGCTCAAGATATTATCATAAGCATCTTTTGTGTGAAGTTATATTAAAATCTGTTAATAAATGTAAGCGGTAGAGCGATGACAAAGTTTTTCTAAAAATAGCCACAGTGACCTTGACCTTGAGGTCATGACCTTGAAAGTCAAAGCAACTCGAGATGTCATCATAAGAAACATTTGTGTGAAGTTCTATTAAAATCCATCAATAAATGTAGGTGCTGGAGCGATGGCAAAGTTTTTCTAAAAATAGCCACAGTGACCTTGATCTTGAAAGTCAAAATCGCTCGAGATATTGTCATAAGGAACAATTATGTGAAATATGTGAAATTATATTGATATTGGTGAAAAAAATGTAAGCGCTAGAGCAATGACAAAGTTTTTCTAAAAATAGCCACAGTGACCTTGACCTTGAAAGTCAAACTCGCTAGAGATATTGTCATAAGGAACATTTGTGTGAAGTTCTATTGAAATAGGTGAAGAAATGTAGTCGCTAGAGCGATGACAAAGTTTTTCTAAAAATAGCCACAGTGACCTTGACCTTGAAAGTCGAAATCGCTTGGGATATTGTCATAATGAGCATTTGTGTGAAGTTATATTGAAATCGGTGAAGAAATGTAGGCGCTAGAGCGATGACAAAGTTTTTCTTAAAATAGCCACAGTGACCTTGACCTTGAAAGTGGGACTCGCTAGAGATATTGTCATAAGGAACATTTGTGTGAAGTTATATTGAAATTTGTGAAAAAATGTAAGCGCTAGAGCAATGACAAAGTTTTTCTAAAAATACCCCACAGTGACCTTGACCTTGAAAGTGGAACTCATTTGAGGTATTGTCATAAGGAACATTTGTGTGAAGTTATATTGAAATCAGTGAAGAAATGTAGTCGCTAGAGCGATGACAAAGTTTTTCTAAAAATAGCCACAGTGACCTTGACCTTGAAAGTCCAAATCGCTCGAGATACTGTCATAAGGAACATTTGTGTGAAGTTATATTGAAATCGGTGAAGAAATGTAAGCGCAAGAGCGATGACAAAGTTTTTCTAAAAAAAGCCATAGTGACCTTGACCTTGAAAGTGGAACTCGTTAGAGATATTGTCATAAGGAACATTTGTGTGAAGTAATATTGAAATCGGTGAAGTAATGTAAGCGCTAGAGCGATGACAAAGTTTTTTCTAAAAATAGCCACAGTGACCTTGACCTTGAGGCCATGACCTTGAAAGTCGAATTCGCTCAAGATATTTTTATAAGGAACATTTGCGTGAAGTTATATTGAAATTGGTGAAAAAATGGAGGCGCTAGTGCGATGACAAAGTTTTTCTAAAAATAGACACATTGACCTTGACCTTGAGGACATGACCTTGAAAGTCTGACCTTGAGGTAATGACCTTGAAAGTCGAACTTGCTCGAGATATTGTCATAAGGAACATTTGTGTGAAGCTATATTGAAAAGCCACAGTGACCTTGACCTTGAGGGGGGTGTCTGCATGGACAAAATTATGGTACCACTAGAAAGGTCTTGTGACAAGGTGTGCACATGTGGAATATGAAAGCCCTACTACTTACCAATCGAAAGTTATTGCCAATGTTAAAGTTTATAATAGTAGGTCAAATGTCAAGGTCAAGGTCACGAGGTAAAAAATTATAGTACGACTAGAAATGTTTTGTGACAAGGAGGGCACATGTGAAAAGTAGAAGTAAAACAAAGATCAGGAATTGATACAATTAACTTACTCCATCCATAAAAGACACCAAAGGGAAAGAAATACAAACATTAAGCGACCAGACCATAATGGAAACCTAAACAAAGGAAGGCCATATGGACAGTTACTTTCCCACAAAATGGCCATATGGCCATCCAAAATTAAAAGACACAAGTGATACACACAGTAAGTAACAAACAACAACATAAATAAATCGCCACGGAAGAGCCGCCTTGGAACGGTCAGTGGAAGATTTCCACTGGGGGGCTTAAATCGATTTTACGTGGCCACAATCCTCGCCCTTACTTCCGTCGCGATTTAGACAAATAATTTGTTCAGTCCGCATGAAGGCCTCCTAACTCATCAGTGCAACATCTCCGTGAACACAGAAATCAAAGAACCACAGAGGTGAGACAACGGTGAGGACTCGACAGCAAGAAACCACTGAAATGCTGGAGCAAAAGAAAACCAAAAGTTAGACTCCGATGAGCCCGACCAGAGACAGAGCAACAGGCACCAACCAACATTATCTCTTTAATTTTCAATAAGCCTTTACGTTGGAGCCGTCATAGAATCTGAGGCCTGACCCACCGGCGCGCAATTAAAGAGGGAAGCAAAGTTGCCAACCGTGATTGGGTTAACTACCATGCATGCAGTCTGTCGTATAATATCCATGTTGTACCAAATCTTTTTATATCGAAGAATGATTTTACGAAATTGGGTGCTGAAGTCATTGCGGTTATATATTTTTCTGAATTTATATACTAAGTCACCATAAAATTCGGGTTCCGATAGACCTTGTTGCAGAAGAGATTTAAGTTCAATATTCAATTTTGAAATTAAATCAGAATGGCGTCTATAAAATTTTGAAAAGGCTTTGCGTAGTTTATGGTACCGATAACCCTGGTTAAGGAGTTTAGCCGTTAATAATTTATTACGAGTGTTGAAGTCAGTTACATGACTACACACTCTAGCAAATCGAATTAATTGCGAAATATAAACGCCATAGGATGGCGCACGAGGAACATCACCATCCAAAAAAGGAAAATTTACAATCTCAAAATCAAAGTCATCGCGTTTATCATAAATTTTGCACGAAACAAATCCATCTACAATAGATAGATGTAAATCCAAAAACGGGGCCTCGGTATCAGAAGAATTTGCTTTATTTAACTGAAGTTCTAGGGGGATTAATCTGACTGATCAAACCATCAAAATAGGTATTATCAATATTTAATAAATCATCTAAATATCTAGAAGTAGAGCTAAAAGATTCAATAATTTCATATTGGTTATCAATGGAAAGCGACAAAATGAAGTCTCTTTCATAACAATACAAGAACAGATCAGCCACAAGAGGTGCGCAATTAGTACCCATCGGAATACCCACAATTTGTCTAAATAACTTAGTACCGAATCTAATATAAATATTGTCAAGTAGAAAGGTGAGGGCATCACACACTTTCTGACATGACCAAAGTATGAAAGCCGTACCACTTACCAATCGAAAGTTATGGCCAATGTTAAAGTTTTTAAAAAGGAGGTCAAACATCACGGTCAAGGTCACAAGGTCAAAAATTATGGTACCACTAGAAAGGTCTTGTGATAAGGAATGCACTTGTGAAATATGAAAGCCCTATCACTTACCAATCGAAAGTTATGGCCAATGTTAATGTTTTTAAAAAAAATGTAAAAAAAATAGGTCAAAGGTCAAGTTCAAGGTCACGAGATCAAAAATTATGGTACCACTGGAAAGGTCTTGTGATAAGGTATACACATGTGAAATATGAAAGCTCTATCTATTACCATTCAAAAGTTATGCCCAATGTTAAGGTTTTTGTAGACAGACAAACAGACAAACGGAAAAAATTTGTAAAAAATGGGTCAAAGGTCAAGTTCAAGGTCACGAGATCAAAAATTATGGTACCACTGGAAAGGTCTTGTGATAAGGTATACACATGTGAAATATGAAAGCTCTATCTATTACCATTCAAAAGTTATGCCCAATGTTAAGGTTTTTGTAGATAGACAAACAGACAAACAGACAGACAGACCAAAAACTATATGCCCCCGAATCTCTTAGATTCCGGGGGCATTAAAATAACATAAACAACACACATGTAGAAACTGTTTAAAAGGTTTTCAAAGACTAGAAACATTAGAAAAACATAAAGAGATATGTCTAGATCATGACTATTGTAAAGTTAATATGCCAAAGAAAGATAATATTCTTAAATTTAAAAACTATCATTTCAAAAATAGACTACCTTTTGTTATCTATTCAGATATTGAATCAAATAATATCCCTTTATCTACTTCCCAACCTGACCCAAATAAATCATATGTTAATCCAATTAGAAAACAAACAGTTAATAGTTATGGTATCTATGTTCAGTCTGACTATCGAGAAATTTATAAACCACAATACTTTTCTTATGTTGGTGATGATGCAGCAAAGAAATATGTAGAAAAAATAATAAAAATTTTCAAGGATATAAATCATAAGATTTACCTTAATGAAAAGAAACAACCAATTTTAAGTAAACAACAAGAAAAAGAATTGCAAGAGTCAACAGAATGTTATATATGTGGAAAGGAATTTGAAGAGGAAAACAAAGTAAGAGAACATAATCATCTTTCTGGTAAATATAGAGGAGCAGCCTGTCAATCATGTAATACAAAAGAAGGTATAACAACAAAGCTAATACCTGTTTTCTTTCATAATGGCTCAAACTATGATTTCCACTTTTTAATAGAGGAGCTAATGAAATATGAAGATGATTATAACAAAGTAAAACTTCTATCCAAAAATTCAGAAAATTATATTTCTATAGATTACGGTTCAAATTATAAAAAACTAAGATTTCTAGATTCATACAGGTTTATGTTAAAAAAATTTTATCAGATATTGCAAATTCAACAGATGACTTTCCTATTTTAAAACGAGAATTTAATGATAATATTTCATTGTTAAAACAAAAAGGATATTATCCATATGAATATATAGATTCAATAGAAAGATTAAAAGAAAATCAATTACCCCCTATGGATAAATTTTATTCTACTCTAACACAAAAAACAATTACGAGTGAAGAATATGCTCATGCACAAAAAGTATGGAAAGTTTACGAGTGTGAATCGTTTTTAGATTATCACAATCTTTATTTAAAAACAGATGTTTTAATTTTAGCAGATGTCTTTGAGAAGTATAGAACCTTTTTCTTAAAGCACCATGAAATAGATCCACGTTATTGTTACTCTGCACCAGGATTAACTTGGCAATGTGGATTAAAATGTACAGGAGTGGAATTAGAATTATTAACAGACTATGAAATGTTATTTATGGTAGAAAACGGAATTAGAGGAGGGTTTTCTGGCGTTCTTGGACCTAGACATGTAAAAGCATTCAATAAATATACACCTAATTATTATGGTGATGGTAATAGGATATGAGATGAAAATGAAATCAAAGAATGTATAGAAGCATTAAAAAATGGTAAAAATTTAAATGATTATCTTACAGAAAAATATTTATAATATCTAGATGCAAATAATTTATATGGTTTGGCAATGTCACAGAAATTACCAACTAGTGATTTCAAATTGGAAAATGATCTAGGCTATTATTTTCATATTCAAAAAGGAAGGGGTTGTATAATAGAATGTGATTTAGAATATTCCAATCATTGCAAGTTTAAAACAATGAAATATCCATTAGCTCCTGAGAAAATGAAAATAAATGAAAAAGATTTATCAGATTATCAGATAAACTTATTAGGAGATAAACCATTAGGTAAAGAAGAAAAATTATTATTAACACTTTATGATAAAAAGAAATATGTTATTCATTATAGTATTCTAAAAGAATATATCAAACTTGGAATGAAAGTAAAACAAGTTTACAGAACTATATCATTTGAAGAAAGTGATTGGTAAAAGAAGTATATTAAGTTTAATACTAAACAATGAAAAAATCTAAATCTAATTTTGAAAAAGACCTCTGGAAATTAATGAATAACAGTTTCTATGGAAAAACATTAGAAAACATAAGAGGAAGAAGCGAAATTAAATTAACAACGAGTAAAGAAGAAGCAAAGAAATACATAAACAAACCTAATTTTAAAGATTCAATAATTTTTAATGAAAACTTTGTTGCAATTGTAAATAATGTTACTTCTGTTAAATTTAATAAACCTATTTATTTAGGACAATCTGTATTAGATTATAGCAAGTTATTAATGTATCAATTTTATTATGATATAGTTAATGAATTATGGCCAAAAAATGAATTAGTTGCATCAGACTCCGTTTCTGGTGATACTCCAATTATTTTAAGATATAAAAATAAAGTATCTATTGAAAAAATAGAAAACATTACTGATATACTCAAATAATAAATTTTATCATAACTAAAAGATATTAATATTGAAGTTTGGACGAGTAAAGGATTTGATAAAATAAAAACTATCATTAAACATGAGACAGAAAAAGAAATGTTTAAAGTTGTTACACCATTAGGATTTGTTGATGTAACAGAAAATCATTCTTTAATAAAAGGTAATAATGAAATTATTAAACCTAAAGATTTATCGTTAAATACTAATCTTTTATTCAATGATAATTATAAAATTTCTTATACCCCTCCTTTAAAAGAAGACTTCTTAAAATTAGAACCGTCAACTGTAGAAGAAAAAAGAGCTTTTATCGGAGGTTTCTTTCTAGCTGATGGAAGTAGCAGAATTTATCAAACTAAATGGGGAGTAAAATATTCTTGGAATTTAAATAACATAGATTTAAATCCTTTAAATAAATGTTTAGAATACTGTAAGGTATTATATCCAACTGATTTTAAAATAATAGATTGTATTAATTCATCTAAAGTATACAGAGTTGTTCCAAAAGGAAATCACAAGTTAATGGCAATCAAATTTGAAAAATTTTATACTGATAAAAAAGAGAAATACATCCCTTATAAAATTCTTAATAATGATTACAATTATAAACTATTCTTTTTCAGAGGATTTTATCAAGGAGATGGTCGTAAAAAGGAAGCAATTGTGTATTCTCTTTTTCACAAAAATCTAAACTTACATTCTCGTGTTTACATTATCTTATAACTTCTCTAGGATATAATAGCAATATCATTACGAGAGAAGATAAACCAAATGTGTTTGATTTAAATATAACAAAAAAAGAACAATATGCTAACGTAAAAAAGATAATACCATTAGGTAAACAAAAAAGAATAGTTTATGATGTATCTACAGAAACTGAAAAGTTTAATTGTGGGTTTCCTTTGATCGTCCATAATACCGATAGTATATTCTTATCCATAAAAACTAAAGATATTTATGAAGATATGAAACAAATAAAAAATGAACTAGATACATCAGACTATCCAGAAAATCATGATCTTTATACAGAAGAAAATAAAAAGAAAATAGGGAAGTTTAAAGATGAATTACAAGGTAAAATTATGAATGAAATAGTTTTTCTGAGCAGTAAAGCATATTCTTTTACATTAACTGATCTTAGTGAAGAAAAAAAATAAAAGGCATTAGCAAAACAACAATTAAAAAAGATATAAATTTTAATGATTATAAAAATTGTTTATTTAATAATGAAATAAAAATGAATAAGATCTACACTTTAAATTCTGACAAACATAATATGTTTGTAAATGAAATAAACAAAGCTTCTTTATCTCCTTTGGATGAAAAAAGATATATATGTGAAAATGGAATAGATACACAGCCTTATGGAATTGATTCATAATTTCTATGCAACAAATCCAGTTAATACCATAACACCAACAACAAATGCAATCTCTCTATTTTTCTGGTCTTCTGATGGAGTATAAAAATCACTCAACTTTGGTTCATGTGTAACATAATAATATTCTTTTCCTGCTTGGTCTACTTCTTCAAAGGTTTTTTTCTGCATGACGTTCTTTTTGTTTTTGTTCATTAAGAAAGTCCAATCTTTGTGTTCTTTCATTATTTCATTTTACTTGTGCTGCTTCTAATTGTTCCATTGCCTTATCATGTCTTTCTCTCTTTTCTGCGTCTCTGCCAATATGTGAAAACAAATAATTACTACCAGAAAAAGCAAAGGCATTCGCTACTGCTCCACCAAGCATCATCACCACTGCACTCGCCATTTTATAAAATAATTATTTCACAACATTTTCGGGAATAATTCCTTGCTTAACCAACATATCTCTCGTCGCCATTGCGAGTAATATATCAATGGATAATATACCAATATCAGTCATATTTAAATCTACTTTTGGTGGTGGTCTTTTCAATAGTTTTCTTCCTAATTCTGCATATCCAACCGTTAATACAGTCTCTACTCCTGCGTGATATAACATGTTTGCAATTTGTTTTCCATCAATTTGTGTTGCCATTTTTATAAGATTTTTTTTGATTAATTAAACTCAAATGGATCGATTTCTTTTTGTTGTTTCGAGGGCTTAGGCTGCACAGGTGTAACTTGTTTCTTATTATAACTAGAGTTGTCAGTGAAACTGACTAGGGCCCCGGCAGCGCTATCAGAAATTTGTGGACGGACAGACGGACAGACAGACAGACAGACAGACAGACAGACGGACGGACAGAGTGATTACTATAGGGCACCCACATTTTCAGTGCGGGGCCCTAAATATATAAACCCAATCCAACAATCACACCTACTATACATAAAGGTATATAATTTTTATATATATTTATATATTGAACTTCATTATCATTTTTTATTATTTGCTTTGGAACTTTTAGTTTCACATTTTCTTTCTTCAAAAGTTCTGCTTCTTTTCTTTTTAATTCAGCTTTTATCTTTTCTGCTTCTGCACCTTTTTTACCTGCAGATACTCTTTTTGTGTTTTTCGTTTTTTCATTTATTTCACTCGTCATTTTTTATGTCTTTTTTATCAGTCTGGAAATCCAGATGTTTTGTTGTTGTTAGCATAGCAGTGAACGGTGCAAGATACATTCCAAATCTATAATACAATTCACAACATGTGCTAGTCAAAGCGTGATTGATAAATGGATCTTCTTCTAAATATTGTATTAGTTTTGGTGGATTTACAACATTAAAATATTTTGACACACCCATAACATATAAGTTAATAAAAGAATTACCCAATGTCTTCGTCATACTTGCCCCTAGTCTTGCTTCGTATCTGCAGTATAGAGTGTTTATTTGTTCTGGTGTCATTGTATCAATGTCTGACATTTGTAAGTCTTTACCAAGATATTGTTTACTTCCTCCACCAGCAACAATGGCTGATAATCTTTCACGTTTTGTTTCATTGTTTTGATCATTGTTTTCTTTAAGTAGCTCTTTAACATCCATTTTATATAGTTTATTTTTTATTTTCAAATAATTATATACCACATATCCAACTACCGATAAGACTGCAGTGTTTGTTATAATTGTTAGTATTTCAAGAGGCATTGCTTATTTTTGTAATATTACTTTAGCATTACTTATTTTTTGTTATATTACTTAAGCATTACTTAAACATTACTAAAATATTACTTAAGCATTACTAAAGCTTTACTTAATTAACAACCTTATAATCAGTAGGTTGGTCGGTTTTCAAAATTAATTTACGATGTTTCTTTTTCTTAAATTCTTCCTTTATTCTTTGCCGTTCTTCTAATGTGGGAATGACATCATTCTCTCTCAAACAATTTTCAAAACTATCTCTATCTTTTGTGTAGAATATACATAACCACTTTGTTTGTTCTCTTAAATCTTTCAAAACTGAATTGTATCTTTGCGATATAACCCATACCGTTTGTTTTGCGTGTCTGCCTGAAAAAGCGAGTTCAGACAACATGTCTTTTTTCTTTGTTAATTCTTTTGTTGCGCTACAATCATCAACGATGTATAATGTAGGGGAATTGGCATATTTTAAAAAAAAAGCAACCGTAATAGTTCTTGAAGCTTTTCTGTTCCATCTGACGTTATAGGATTTACGATTATAATATTTTTGGTTTTTGGTTTTTTAACATCACCAATCCAACTTCTGTTTTTGTATGCCTTGTTCCATTGAATGGTCGGGCAAAGTATAACAATATGACTAAATACACCAGCATACTCTGATTCTAATAAATCAAGCATAAACTCTGTTTTTCCACAGCCAGTTTGACCACAAATAATTGCACAGTGTGGATCTTTAGGTAGTTCCATTTCTATTGTTTAATAATGAGCTTCTTTGAATCTACCTTCTTCAAAATTAATTTGGGCATCTTGTATAACAAACAGATAAACATTTATTGGTTCATTTCCTCCTGCTTCTTTTGTAATTTGTATTGTGATGCCTTCTGAAGCATTTTCTATTCTTCTTCCCGAGCCATGATGTGTATTATCATCAGTTGAACGTAAATCCAACCATAAAGCATAATTCGTCTTAGATATTTTTCTATTGTTGTATTAGTAAAATATAAATCTTTAATGACCATACTTGTTTCTTTGTTTCTTTTTAGATTTAGGGCAAAGAATTTATTTATTTCGTCCCACTGTTGGTACGATTTCATTCCTTGACTATATAGTTGATTCGGAATCCCTTCTATAGTCATTTCCACTTTTGTAATTTCTGGATTATAATATTCTTCTGTGCTGGTCCTTTCAGGATCTTCGAATAGCATAAGAATACCTTTCATACTTCTTGCCGGGACATTTAAATTAATATTCCAAAGGGTATCAGATTTATTCTTCGTTATTTTTCTATGCCTAAGTATTCTATCGTATAAAATAACCATTTTGTCACTGACTTGCTGTCTTATTTCTCTTGATAAATAAGGATCAGAAACAATATCGAATTCTAAACAAATATTTTTGATTGTATAAGTTGAAGTTGCATCAGTTGAATTAATAACTTTCATGTAATCGTTAAATGTAAGTTCATATTCTAATCTATCCCCGAGTCCTGCTTGATAAAAAGGCATATGGGTTTCCAATAATTCAAAATTAAGTGGAATACAAAACCTGTTTCCATATGCTTTTGCTATTGCCTGATCTTCTTTATCTGCTGTTGCATTTTTTGCCCCCACTCTAAGTTTCAACATGTTTGCTTTGCCAACGCCTTGGTATGCCATATTTATTCGTTCTGTAGGAGTCTTCCATAAATCAATATAACAATGATAGACGTCACTATCATCAATGGACATAACTTCATTTCCACTTATCCTAATAGTTGTTTTCTTAATTATTGCTCTTCCTATGTTTGGAAATATAGTTGCATTTGCATCTTTAGAGATTAGTTCAATTTCAAATGCTAATCTGACTGTTCCGGGAACAATAACATCATTACTACTTAGATTAGTAAATCTCACTAATAACTGTTGATTTTGGTCAATAGTTGATGGATTATTGGTTATCACTACACTTTGACGGATACCTCTCACACCGCGTGGTTCTCTTATTTTTCTGTAAGGGTTTAATTTATTGCCATAGGTCGACATTTTTTAAAGATATTTTTAAAAAATTAAAAATGGCTGAAGGATTTGATTTTGAGAATCGTACATTTGACATAGATGATGATGATGATGATATAGATTCTAGATTACCTTTGGTCCCTGATGATCATGATCAGAGTATTATTCTAAATCAGGGTAATGCGATTGATGACTTAAGAGGAGAGCTCAAACAGACTGCTCGTCAAAACTATAAAGAAACACTTGTAAAGACGTTTTATGATGAAATAAGCGATCGCTACCAAATTACGCCAGACAAAGTAGATTATGATCAGTTTAGATTATCCGATGATAAAACTTTATATTGGGTTGTCGGCGACAAAGAAATCAGAATTACTGCTAAGCAAGGCACAGCAACATTTCTTTCTTTGGGTTCTTTAGCAAAATAATACAACCGTGTAGTAGGTAGTGGCGGAACACGGGCAATCAGACAATATTTAAATTTACCAGAATATCAAAGCAAAACAAAGATAACTCTACATATTCTGGGAAACGCGAAATGATTTGCTAAATGCTGAAGAACAAATACCACTGAAAGATTTGTCTTCAACTAAAGATGTGCAAAATGTAGTAGATACAGCAAATAATATTGAGACCTCTCTTACATCTCTTTTTGGCAATTTAGAGCTGCCAGAAGTTAAAAATGCCCGCTCACAAACAGAAGAACTAACATTAAGAGAACTGGAAGCGCTTGATAAGACACTACAGTCTATTCGCGGTGAACTTACAAATAACTTAGCAAAGCTGACAAACATTGATGATGACATAGCCAAAGAAAAACGAAAATTACAAGAAGCTGAAGATGAAATTAGCAGAAAAGACATAACAGCTCGTTTGAAAAACCTCGAAGATGAGAGAGCTGTAAGGCTTGAGGCTGCTAGCGAAAACAGATAAGCATTACGTAGCCAGATAAATAGAATAAAAGAAACAATCACCAAAGTATTAAAAGAAGACACTACATTCGGTGAGAGAATTAAAACATTATTTAGAGAACGAGGAATTACAATTGTTAGTGTTTTAACTGCTTTTGGAATGATTATTTGTGTTTTTGTTGAGACGTTTATTCCTACTACTGGTGGTGGACCTATAACCCCTAAACCACCATCAAAAGATGGTATAGAAAATTGGATAAAAAAAAAAAACAATTAAGTAATCTAAGTAAACTATTGGCCAATCTTGCAGGAAAATCAGCAGCAGCGCTACCGGGTATTATTGGTTCCATTGTGTCCTGGCTGTTGTCTACTACTGAAAAAGTGGTTAACTGGTTTGGCGAACATCTCAGGGCGTTGCTTGTCCTTGTTGTAGGATTATTGTATGCAGCCGCAAGAGAGTATATTAATAAATCCTGAGTGCAAAAATACCTATTACTATACTTCCTACTATTAAGGCTGTTTTAGTTTCTTCGTGTTGTGTTGATTCTTTCTTTTCAACGGGTTCTGGTAGAGATTTCTTTTTTTTTTTGTTTCCTGATGTTTTGGTTCTGGCAGAGATTTCTTTGTTGGTGTACCATTTATGGTATTAGATGGTGCTGTAGGAACACCGGGCTTAACATTTACATCACTATTGAAACCAAGCGAGCACTCCGATGTTGCAATTACAATTTTATTATTATATCCAGCGAAAGTACCAATTTGTAATATCATATCACTGGGAGACATGTAGAGACCAAGTCCGTATGTATAATCAACTTTACTCATAGCATATTTCAATACATTTTGATATTTTGATATTTGGTCATGCAAATCGATTGGACTGTTAATTGCTTCTTGAACATTTGCTAAGAATTGTTTTTGAGCATCAAATCCTGTGCCTATTTTTAGTATTTCTACACGTGTTTGATATTGTGTTCCTAATAGACATTTTTCACTAGGACGGAGAACGACCTTAGGAGATGGAAATGGACTTTATCAGCTGGGATCATCTCAACATTATTTGTTTCTACATCTAAAATGCGTATCCAGTTGAAAAGAAGCCACTGGGGATTTTTTATTATTATTATTATTATTTCTACGGTCCTTTGAAGATTATTTCCCTTATTTAGAGCCGATCGTCATCTAGAGAAGGGCGAAATCCGGAGTACCCGGAGTAAAGCCGCCTGACCTTACGTCACACGAGACTCGAGCCAGGCTCGAAACTACAACGGTGATAGACCTACAGCGATGAGAATAGACCTACAGCGATGAGAGACCTAATGGTAAAGGGGCAGTGCTCTTACCCATATGTTCACTGACGAGTTATAATTATAAGAGACAAAAAAAAAAAAAGAAAAAAAAAAAAAGAAAAACTACTGACATACATCCCGGGTCCATTGTGATTCTGTGTCGAACTTAAAGGCGATCTTCCCAGTTTGCCTCTGACTCGAATAAAATCCCCAAAATGGCAGATTGGGAAAATAACCGGTTGAATTCTGGTGCCTTCTATAGACTGTGATAAAATTAGGTAGATCTAAATCAATGCAATACGAACCGAGTCGTTAGCATTCTATAAGAACTTGAGTACAGCAACTTATTTCGTCGTTTCGTTGTCGGCGAAATTGCGACATTGGCCAGCTGATGCGTGCTAGTTGCGTTGTTACAAATTGAGCAGACAATCATTCAGAGGCGAATGCCAGAGTAATGCGGATAGAGTAGAAACTTTCTACTACGTGACTACCAAGCTTTCACACAAGTTGGTATCAGCTGAGTCGTGTGACCTAAACCTAATGTGAAGCGCACTCACATAATGTGAACCGTACTCACGATCCGTCACTAAATTTCTTTATTTATTATACGGAATGAAGAGAGAGAGAGAGAGAGAGAGAGAGAGAGAGAGAGAGAGAGAGAGAACAAGTGTAGTTACATGTACGTAAGAACACACTTAAATGCGGTGTCTGATTATGGTCTTTGATTATGTTTGTATTTATCTCGATGGCAGTTTATTTTAGATGGAGTTCTCAGTGTGGATACTACGGTAAACTGGCCGGTTCAAAATGACCTAAAATAGTGCTGACTGGGCCGTTAAACTCCAATACAAAAAAAAAAAAAAACAAAGAAACAATCAATCAACCCTTAAGATGCCGAGAAAAACTGCATCTAAATATGCCGCCTGTTTTTGTCTTCTGCTGAATTACCTTGCAAACGGCTGTCCCCCGCTCACTGGGGCTTGAATAAATATATGGGCTGCATGAGTTGACTGAAATCGATTCCACATAGTATACGAGTACTGGTAATCCGCTTCGAGGATCTAAGCCTGTCCAGGCAAAACGGTGCGAGTCGGACCGCCCATGCTTATAAACCGTTTTGGTTTCATTTGGCGTCAGGGCTTGAGATGTCGATTCGTCTCATTGTCGGGCAAAAGTCCAACAAAATTGGAAATTACCTATACAGTGTTGACGGGGACGTTAAACCTCAAATCAAACAAACAAACATAAGCAAACAGAGTAGGCCATGATCAGGCTGCTCCTAGAGGAGAAGTCTAATCTTGATCCATTCTGTTTCCAACAATGACGTTTTAAGTAACAACGGACGGCAGAGCATGACTTTGATCTTTAGGGTTAATGGTTTTGACTTACCTCCTACAAACCAAAGTGTCATCAGTGACCCTTAAATATGTTCAAAGCTCAGCAATGAGTTGACAAGAAAATATAAACTGGTGTTTATGGGAGTAAACCTTATTTTATTTTTTTATATTCTGCTGTCAAACGTAGATTGTAGGTACGAAGACCTCGGTACCTAGCTCAGTCCGATGCGCGTCTGACTGGTGATCAGGAGGACGCGGGTTCGATACCTGCCGGGGTCGATAACATTCCTTCGTATAGAGATTGATCATGGAATCCTTTCTACGGTCATTCTCTCCCTTCCGCTGATTCAAGCAGGGCAGTTGTCAGTTTCTGGCGAAAGAATGTGCACTGCAGTGGTTAACCGCTTACGTATAATCATGCCCAGAAAAAGTGTGGCTAGTTAGACTGACCGGCTCAAAAATGACCTAATAGAGTGTTGACTGGGCCGTTAAACTCTAAAAATACAAAACAAATATTGTAGGTACTCGTGAGAACCGCTTAATCGAGGCGGTTTAAAAAAGTACTCAAAGTTTGTATTTTGTGCAAAAATAGGGAATACATTGAATTGCATGTGCGAAACACTCGCTCGGGTTTTGGCGTTAATTGCACGACCCGCAGAAAAAGCGACAGACTGAAGTCGGTTGATTTTCTAAGAGTGCCCTAAAATCACTGTGTCATTCTGTCAGTCTGTCAGTCTGTCTGTCCGTCCGTCCGTAACCCGTTTGTGAAAATTGGTGATAGTGACTTAACCGCTTGGAATATTGAAACAATTTTTGGCATACTGATAGATGGCAATGAGATCTAACCAATGAACTTGCGAAATATTACATTCCATTTAGTATAGCCTCGCCGAGGCGAAAAATGTGAACATTTTCGAACTGCTTCTCCTCGGAAACCGTTGGGCCGATTGAAGTCAAATTTCATATGGAGCTCTATGGGATGGGGGAAGCCAATATTTGCTCATGGGGTTCAGGTCACATGACCAAAATGGCCGCCAAGCCATATATGGTCTGTCTGTCTGTCTGTCCGTTCGTAACCCGGTTGTGAAAATTGGTGATAGTGACTTAACCGCTTGGATTATTTAAACAATTTTTGGCATACTGATAGATATCAATGAGATCTAACCAATGAACTTGCGAAATATTACATTCCATTTAGTATAGTCTCGCCGAGGCGAAAAATGTGAAAATTTTCGAACTGCTTCTCCTCGGAAACCGTTGGGCCGATTGAAGTCAAATTTCACACGGAGCCTCTATGGGATGGGGGAAACCACAATTTGCTCATGGGGTCCAGGTCACATGACCAAATTGGCCGCCAAGCCACATATGGTAAAAACCCTTCAAAAATAGTCTTCTCCAGAACCACTGGGCAGATTTCCACGAAACTTGATAAATAGCATCTGGGACATAGTCCCATCATAAATTGCTAAAATGGTGACCCTGGGTTGACCTTGACCTTCTTTGTACCTAGGTCAAACTTTGACACATATGCTTTTGTATTGGAAAAGTGAGAGTGCATTTTATCCTGCAAACGATTCAGAATACAGTACTAAAGTATAAGATATATTTTTGCTCCTTACGATAAGGCGCATTTATTGGGGGAACCGTTTTAGTTCCAGGTCACATGACCAAAATGGCCGCCATACCCATATATGGTAACACTCATAAAGCTAAAAGCATCCGGCGGGTCGTGCACTTCAGCTGAAGCACTGTTTTTTTTATTTTATTTGCATAGGTGTATTTTTCGTAATGATGACCTGATATAAAATGTGCAGAATCTTTGCTGTCTAATTTTACTGTAATGTGTATTAGTTGCTTGTTTTTCAGGATCGTAACCATAAAGGAGAGAATATGCTGCCTTTCATAGCGAAAACCTCTAGCCCGCAACTAAAGAATTTTAATAAAAACGTAGCAAATAAATAATGGTATTTTGTAGCAAATATGAAAACTGGTTTATTGCGCAATAGAAACTGGATTTTTCCACATGTATACATTAAACTACTTCATTCAATTTTGGCCCCAGAAATAGATTAGGCTGCATGATGATTCCACGCAGAGCTGAAACCGACCGCAGTTGGCTTCTGGTAAACTGCTAAGAGGTTCTAAGCCTGCCCAGGAAAAGTGGTGCGAGTCGGACCGTCGATGCATATTACCCCGATTGGTTCAATTTGGCGGTAGGGCTTGAGATGTCAAATCATTCTAATGTCGGGTAAAAATCCCACAAAATTCGAAGAAACATCTTTTCTCTAAAATGACCTTTAAAGTGTTGACGGGGGCATTAAACCTCAAATCAAACAAACAAACAAAATTCCATTATATTGTTTCTTTCTTTCTTTTTCTTTTTTCTTTTTATTTTGTTGTCACCGAGAGAAGGTTTAATGTTGAGTCAGCATAACTGAAACAAACGAAAAATAGGACAAAGCGGCATAGGTTCATGTTTGTTTGTTTTCGCATCAGGGGAGTTCCATTGTAAAATGTTCAGGCGAGTTCTCTTGAGATACTGCTTCATTCCAGTTCTCCGGCGAATTCAAGTGAGATGAGTTTCTTGCAGATTCGCCTCAGTTGAGTTCCAGGGAAACTTAGCTTTAACCGAGTTCCATGCGGACTTCGCCTTAAATGCGTTCTTCAAAGATTTTGGCTTATGTATATTTCCTAGAAACATTTTGACTCAGATTGTCATGTATAAGAATTTATTTTTCTGCTTCCCATTTTCACCCCACCGGGTGGCCAAGGCTATGTAATAATTTGTTTACTTCTTAAAGAACAAACTGTAAAATTTTGTTTTGTTTGTTTGTATTCTTGTTTAACGGCCCAGTCAGCACTATTTAGGTAATTTTGAGGCGGTCTGTTTACTTATCTACAATTTGCCCGGACAGGCTCGTCTTACACCGAGACTTCACCTTATGTGGGTACCCTAGAGAAAAGGCTCCATCCGTCGGGTCTTTTAGAAATAGATTCGGCTGCATGGTGCTTCAACTGACGGCACGTGAATACTGGTGTACCGCCAAGGCTTAGCACGCAGCTTTTGCAGGCAAAGTGGTGCGATGGTCAGCCTCGATGGCGCAGTGGTTAACGCATTCGACTCATGATCGAGAGGTTGTGCGTTCGAATCCAGCACCCGGTATCAAGCTGTGTCCTTCGGCAAGACACCAAATGACACTGGCTCACTCCACCCAGGTGTAAATGGGCAGCAGTGGTGTAATAGTCTCTGCCTCTCTCTCGCGCGCGTGAAAACATCCGGAATGTGTGTTTGAGAGCGATTAAATAAACTTGAAGCTTCCATCGCAATCGAACTAAAATAAATAAGTATAAACTAAAGTGGTGCGAGTAGGACCCCCAATGCATATAAGGCCTACGACAGGACTTTCGTCTCATATGAATTCAAAACTGTCAGTTTTGTTCGAAATGCACTGCTTTCTCCGTTTTGCTAGATACGCCTTTTATTATTGCAGGTAAATTACATGTATAGTTAAAGGTACATGTAACGTTGAGAACATCCCAGCGTGTAACTCCGTTCTCGATCTTCGAAGTCCTAATTCGGTCTTCGTGAAAAATGTCTAATAGTGCCCATACGAATATTCTAATACTTTCGTTAATTCGTTTAATACCTGGTTTTGTGAAGCCTTCTGATTTGTCTAATATAAACATTGTCCATGCCTCACTTATATCTACTGTATGTTCTATTTTGTCATTTGCACTAAAGAATGGCCCATCACTTCGATGTTGGTATCTGTATTTTCCACTTGGTTTAAAGTATTGTGTGTATTCTCCGAGACCGTGACTTTTAGAACTACTTTCCAATTTTTGGCGCCAATCTGTATTTGGTGAAACATTGAATTCATTGCATAAGTTTTTGTAAGTTGCTTTATCGTATGTGTTTTTGTAATAACAAAATTTCTCATCTGTTGGTAAAGGTGTTTTAAGTTCTTTCAAAATACGAGCAATACAATAATACACAAGAAATGTATATACTGTTTTAGTTAGTCCTGAAGTGTTTTGCAAATGGTCTTGATAACTTACTCCGCATCCTGCAGTGGCACACCAAACAGCAAAATTCAATTGACACTGCCACCAGTCAAATGATGAATGAAGCCATGTATTCCACGGTTCATTGTTGTGTAATGTTGGATTTTGATAGTTTTGAAATAAGTCGGGAAACGTTACTGGAAAATGGTCATTTTTGTTAACATAAATTGTTTGTTTTACAAGTTCAATATTCTTTTTAGAATATGTAGTATGAGGGTTATATGATGCATTGGGATTGTACTTGAATTCTTTATGTATCATTTTTTATTAATTAAAAATGTATCATACAATTTCTGATATTAATAAGACAATACACTTGCAACAATATATAGACAACAAATGCGGTATTAAGAGAATTGGATTGAAGAGTTTTACTTATACTATAGGTTGGCATAATTTGATTGATGAATCTATCCAAAAAGGAACAGATAGACCAATACGTTTAGCTTCAGGATTTTACAGTTTCCAACAAATAGCAGATATATTTCAAAGTAATAATATTGTATTATCTGTAAATGAAACAAATGGCATAGTGTTTTTGACATCGACCGTTGATTTAAAAATAAGCAAAGGATTAAAAGAGATGTTAGGCCTCGGAAATAAGACGATTTAACGCAAATCAAACATATGAGGGAGAAATAGCATTAAATTTTGCACCTTATAAACAACTATATGTTCATCTTGAGCAGATAAATAGTGCCTGCAATTTCTTTGATGGTGCTCCTAGTAATATCCTTGGTGTTGTTTCTGTTGAAAATAAATCGTTTGGAGATATTGTTCATACACGTTTTAGTAATCCGGAATATAAACAATTAACACATGGTGATATATCAGAATTAAGTATAAGCGTTTGTGATGAGAATGGTCAGAAAATAAACAACAATTGTTTACCAATTTGTTGTGTGTTAGAGATTTTATGATTAAAATGAGTATATTTTGTGTTAAGAATAATACGACTTTACGTGTTGATAGCAGAATATCAAATTTAGATAATATATTACAAAACGTCCATACAAATGAATACATTACAATATATGCTGAATCAAAAGGCTCTTTATCTAGAGATAAGATTTTTTCATTTGGAAATAGAGGTAGAGAGCGAACGGCCGGTTATGTTATGATGAATCATGGTTATATTATAAGTATGGGTCTGTCGTGTGAAAAGTCAAAAGATGAAGCGCGGGTTACTGTGATGGTGGATCGAGAAGTTTTGAGTGGGTGTATAGTTTATTTGGAAGACACACAAAGTGTACATCGCGATTTTGATAAACCATTTTTAGTTAAGGCAGGAAGTGTAATTAATTTTTTGAGTGTACTGAATAATTATACTGCGGTTAATACTGTTGCCTCATTATTAATTGAATTTAAAAATTATATATAAAAATGAGTATATTTGGTGTAAAAACAGATAAGAATAATTTGACTTTGCGTATTGATGAATTACATAAAAAATTAGGAAATTTAAATAATAGATTACAAAACGTTTATACAAATGAATTCATTACAATATCCGCCGAATCAAATGGCCCACTAACTAGTGGTAAAATATTTTCATTTGGAAATGGAGGTAGAGAGGGAGCGGTTGGTTATGTAATGATGAAGGATGGTTATATTAAAAGTATTAGCCTGTCGAGTGTATCGTCGCTTGGTAAGGTGAATGTTGGCGTGTTGGTGAATGGGGAACGTTTGGAAGGGTGCCGCGGCCTTGCTTTAGATAGTGAAACAAAAAGTACACATTTTCATTTTGTCACCCCTTGTTTAGTTAAAGCTGGAAGTGTTATTAATTTTATTAGTCTAGAGACTAATAAAACTGCAGTTAATACTGTTGTCTCGTTATTAATTGAATTCAAAAAATAAATATAAAAATGAAGCAACCTACAGCGCCGAAATTATATCCAGACTTGTCTAGTGAAGACGGACAAAATTATAGATTACAGAAGATATCAGAGATAGAAAAAACAATTAATGAAAGAGAGGGATGTAAGAAATAAAAATAAAAAATGAGTTCCTTTAAGAGCAATGAAAACATTCATTAGAAAGAAGATGGGTCATACTACGTAGTTTCGGCTAATTTAGCCTCATCAGTGACCCTGTAATCATCCGGCAACGAAAGTCAGAGGAAACATACTGCAAATTTGCGAATTTCGAATAGGCAGTCGATTCAAAGACTGATATAAATCAATATGGTGTCCAAAGTAAAAACCTGTCTAGAATATGAGTCTAAACCAATAATTTTTTTCTGATTTCTCAGAATATTTACGCTGATCTCAAAGGATCAAAAGTAAAATATAAGGCATTATACAAAAAGTATAAACGTGGAATTAACATTACTGATTGTGTTGATACTGCGTAAATTTCTTCAAGTGTTATTATGGCGGGTGTTGGTTTATCTGTTCCGATCATGTTGCCGTTGGAAATTGCTGCTGTTGTGTGCGGGGGTTAAGGGGTTTGTGTTAAACTTGTTAGACGTAGATTACATGCAAAAACAAAAAAAAAAAAACATTATGAGATTAAAACTATTGCTGATAGTAAGTTGAATAGTATAAAAGATTTGATTTCTAAGGCTTTGACAGATGGGCAGATATCTGAAAATGAATTTAAGTTGATTTGAGATGAATTTGATAAATATAATAAACTGAAAAATTGCATACATTCAAAACAAACAGGATTAAGTGAAACGGAAAAAAAACTTATTGAGGAAGGCAAGGCCCAGGCTTTAGCCGAGGTAAAAAATAGGAAATGCTTGATTTTATTGAATAAAGTTATAATAATTAATGATCCACCAGCGGTTTATATATAAAAGCTAAAACTTGTAATTACCGGTAATTGGACCGGTATTTATCATGCTCGTTCTATATATTTTAGAACAAGTACGCCTTTATCTTTTCACTTCCTTATTTTCACTTCCTCGTTTTATTATGGTGTTAAAACATTTATATTCAAGGATATTTATTTTAGAAGGAAGTTTTATGGTGAGTTTTTGTTTTCTTGGCAATTTAAGAATAATTCTCAATAAAAAGATACATTTGTTTAAAATATGCAAATTTTAAACCCATTTTTTAGTGATTTTCATTAGTGCTTGGTATATATATATAAGAGACTCACATGTAATATTTGGTTGTGTCTGTTATAGCATGGTTGTCTGTCCCTGTGTATGACGCTCACCTGTCTGTTTAAGGGTAAATGGCTTGCTCAATGCAATGCATTTGTGAAGGGTGACTTTGATGGGTTGCGCGCGCACAAATAGAATTCTCCCTGTTGAAGTCGCCATTCACAATGCATTGTGCTCACCTTACCTCAGACCGGTCTAGCTGTTCGTTTCGGCTAGGCTGGGAATATGGGGTTAAAGGTGACCCTGGGGCGGAGAGCTTGTCGTGAGCCTACAGGCAGGAGTTCTTAAGAAAGGGGGCTGGCAGCCACTACCCGGTGCTGGGGTGCGTGTGTAAAGAATTCTGCCCAGTGCCGGGTGGTTAAAAGTGTTCTAACAGATGCGGCTTTTGCTTAATTTTGATTTGATTTTTAAAATAACACTCAAGGCTTGTGTAACTTTTTAGGTAGAATTCCCCACCCCAGGCCAGAGCCCACGGGATGATTTTAATTTTTTCGAGGGGTCCCCTTTAGTGGGTGTTTTTGGGGAGGAGGTAAAAAAAATTTTTAGGGGTGGTCTGGAGAAGCTAATTTTTTTAGGGTGGTCTGGAGAAGCTAAAAAAATTTTTTTAAGGGGTGGTCTGAAGAAGCTCAAAATTTGTTTTAGGGGTGGTCTGGAGAAGCTAAAAAAATTTTTTTAGGGGGTGGAGAAGCTAAATTTTTTAGGGGGTGCGCTAGACACGCTCAAACTCTATACTACTGTCTCAGCAACTATTGCTTCAGTTTTTACACTTACTGGACCTAGCTGCACTTTGAAGTTACCTTTACCAACCTCAGTTATGCTGGTACCACCGGCACCTGTAAGTTTTTCTGATTTTGTAAGGACTGGTTTGTCTTCTGGCCTCATATTGTCATAAACTCATTTGGAAATAACAGTTTTTGATGCATCGGTGTCTGCAGTATACATAATTGGATATCCTTTGATAGTCCCTCTTATGTATATTCCATCCGGCAATTTTCTAGCATGCTTTATGGATTTTATAACTGCCTCGCCCTGTGGTTGTTTTATTTCTTTAATTTTTACTTGAGTATGGCCATTATTCTCTTCTTTGGCTTCCCTGCGGCCCTCAGGGACAGCCTTTAGCAGTTTAAATGATTTGCACTTTTGCCTCCTCCTTCTAACCTACCTTGACCTTGTGTGGGACGGTTAGCATTATTCCTTTGTCTTTGACCTTCTTGGTTCTTTGGACATCTTCTTGAAATATAACCACTCTCTCCGCATCCATAGCAAGTAACCCCATGGTAGTCTGTCATATTAGAGGGTGGTTTTCGGTCTGAAGCAACCCTAAAACCCTTTTGGATTGCTTCTACTTTACCATCTAATGTCTTTAGCATTTGTTTGACTTCTGTTAGCGAGTTTTAATCAGTATTCAAAGTTACCTTCTTTTCATCACCATTCTGAGGTCTTTTCCTACCTTGTTCATCTTTAGATGACAGTCTTAGAACCCGTTTAGCTTCATCATCATCTTCTTCATCAAATGACTGACTTACCTCACTGTCACAATCATCAACTTCTGTAGTGGCCCTTCTAGCATACCTCTTTAATTTTCTAACTTGGTAGTTGTCTGCCTGACCTCTTCGCTTTGTTTGGATGAAGTTCACCGCATGAAACACAGCTTCATCAATGTCGTCTGGTTATTTATGAAATTCGATCTTGAAACTGGCATCAGGGTCTTTTAGACCATATAGGAAACGCCTCACCAGATCTTGTTGTCCTGTTGTTGCATCTCTTGTCTTATACCTTTTTAATTCTGCTGCATACTCTTCTACAGTCTCGCCTGGTTTCTGGGTACGCTGATTGAACTTTGCAGCAAACGTTTTCTCTGTCTCGACAACACGAAATCTGCTATTCAGCTCTTTAATGAGTTCAGGATAAGAAGAAATAGTTTGCTTACTCAGCTGAGTATAGACAAAATCTCCAGCTTTGCCCTGGAGTCTAGGCAAAAGATTGTCAAGCTTGTCATCATTACTCCAATTCCTCCTTGTAGCTACTGCCTCAAACCTATTAAGCCACACTTTCAAATCTTCTTTGCCATTAAATGGAGGCAATTTAAAATCTGAAAATCCTGTATTGTTCGATTGACTTATTATCTGCTGTTGTCTGTGATTTTGCCATTCCCTCCTGGGGTTCGACAAGGGGGGGGGGATTTTCTGACCACCTCTGTTGTTGTGTTTCATCAATGGAACTTGAAGGTTGTAAATACCTTGATTCCATATAGCAGTTTTGTCCCTCTGTTGTGGGGTTAGGCAAGGGTCTGTTTTCTGACCAACCCTGTTGATGGGTATCATTGAATCCATTTGATGTTGGCAAATACTGGGTTTCATTTTGGTTACTGAATGAATTTCTAGTGGGATTCGAAGGGGTCTTTTTTCAGTGTACCACTGTTGCTGCACTTCATTAATTCACTGGGATTCAACCTGGTCGCCAGAACCATCTTGTCTTTACCCACTTACCATATTGTCATGCGAAGTAGAAGTAAAACAAAGATCAGGAATTGATACAATTAACTTACTACACCCATAAAAGACACCAAAGGGAAAGAAATACAAACATTAAGCGACCAGACCATAATGGAAACCTAAACAAAGGAAGGCCATAAGGACAGTTACTGAAATGAAACCCAGTATTTGCCTGCATCCCCGGAGCCCGATACTCACTGCTTTGATACCTCGCTTGCTCCGCCTTGAACCTCGAGGTAGGACTCGGCTGTACTCGATGCATGCTACCAAATCGCCCCATAGAAAAATTGCCGACTGTTTCGAGCATTGCACTACGGGTACTGACGCTTTGAGTCTGTGGACTATTTCGCAAATCCTGAAAGGCATTTGTTAAGTTACCCAGTGCATTTGCCATATGTGCTTGCTGTTGTAACATCGAGGAAATGGTGCTGCTCAAATTTGAGATAGTTTCATGAACTGAGATGCCAGAGGTGCTAGGGTTTGTACCATTTGATGGGAATGCCATGTTTCTTTGTATTGGCACTAGGTGTGGACCCTGGGCATCTGATGAGCCTTGGACTTGGCCTATTTGGTTGTAAAAATTGGTCATATCCGGGGCCCAGTTGCTTGTCATCCGACCTTGGCCTTGCATCTGAACGAGGGTTGATGCCGCCATTGCTGTTTCGCTAATCGAAAGACTATTATTTCTTTCAAATCGCCTAGATGGTGATTGTGGATTATTTGTCAACGGACTGGCTGGGATTTGTAGCGTAGCATTGGAGTTGCCCTTGGTCAATTCGGGGTTTGAGATTGTCTGATGTGTCCCTACAAAACTGGTCGTCTCTAGACTAGTTTCTCCCCTTTCCATGATTGAAGGTTCGTATCGTTGGATCTGTATGTGAGGGCTTCTACAGATCCTTCCGCTGCCCACCACTGGTGTTGCGTGCTGCCTCTCTTCGTACTGTTTGCAGGTCAGACGCCGTGAAGGGTAGACTTGGCGACCAGCTCACCAGATGTGTAAATAAAAATGAACAAAGGCTCCAACTAAAGATTAATTGTTAATGTTATTAAATGAATGTCATTTGACGTGTCACCAGTAACAATTCTGATTCTGATTCTGACTGATTAAGCTAAAGGAGATGAATGAGGACAAAGCCTGGCTGAAGTTTGCTAATTTTAATGCCTTTTTATTCAGTTACAGTACTCGCGGTACTTTAATTATTGCAAACTTCACGTAATAAATGTCAACAATTTTACAAATAATTAACTAAGTTCACAAAACATCATGAATGGTATGAAAATTGGTAGCATGGGGTATGGAATGACTAGATATGGTCAGAAATCACATGCACTGGGGCTATGCCAGACTTGAAACAACAGACTTGAACCAACAATACAATACGAAAAATTGTGAGACAAAGCTGTCATAGGCGAAATATGTTGAAAGATTATGACTTTTACATTATTTTAAAATGTTATGTAAAAGAAATGTATTAAGATTGAATAAAATGCTGATAAAATGCTAAAGCTTCTTTGTTTATTTTATTTCCGATCTTTCAGAATGTTAAAAATTAGGAAAACTCCAAAGAAAAAGCCAAAAATCTAAATAAAATGAAGACGAGCCTAAAACACGTCTGTACACTAAGAAATCTAAAAACGGAGTCCTCTAAGCATTCTACAGCGATATACAGTCTCCTATAGTGTAAATAGGTGAAGGTCTACACCTCCCTACAGTGCAAAACGCTGTAGACTGTAGGGTCACGTAATCCTACAACGTAACGTCATGTAAAGTAGAAGTAAAACAAAGATCAGGAATTGATACAATTAACTTACTCCACCCATCAAAGACACCAAGGGGAAAGAAATACAAACATTAAGCGACCAGACCATAATGGAAACCTAAACGAAGGAAGGCCATAAGGACAGTTACTTTCCCACAAAATGGCCATATGGCCATCCAAAAATAAAAGACACAAGTGATACACACAGCAAGAAACAAACAACAACATAAATAAATCGCCACAGAAGAGCCGCCTTGGAACGGTCAGTGGAAGATTTCCACTGGGGGGCTTAAATCGATTTTACGTGGCCACAATCCTCGCCCTTACTTCCGTCGCGATTTAGACAAATAATTTGTTCAGTCCGCATGAAGGCCTCCTAACTCAAGTGCTTTATGACGCCGTAGGATGCTGTAGGATCGCCATTACCCACATGAGAATTCGGCACATCGTCGAGAAAAAACAAGAATAAAAAGCGAAGATGAATTATCTCGACAATGGGAACCTGCCAAAATTAAAGAAGAATGAATTCTAAAAATGACCTGCATAAAATGATTTTCGAGAAAACTTGGGCTCAGTGTGATTTCTGATGACAAAGATGATTTTTTCACTTTGACAAGCGGACTTTCTTTCCCTTTGGTGTCTTTGATGGGTGGAGTAAGTTAATTGTATCGATTCCTGATCTTTGTTTTACTTCTACTTTGACAGATCTGTCGTCTGACACAGCCTCGTTTCCACACACAATATTGTACTTACACACAAAACCAATACACGTTTGTCATGTAAACAAATATGAAAATGAAACCGGGACGTTTTTGTTATAAAATATGAGCTAAACAGTGGTTATAAACGATATCATTGTGCAAGAAGGTTAACAACAAATTCATTAAAACAATGGAATACAGAGACTTGCACGACAGATAAAATGGGGGGGATGTACAGTGTTAAAACGTCCCGACAGGTAAACAGATAATCATGCGCTCCAATCGTACATAGATTAGTACGTAGAGGCCAAAGCATAAAAATATTTAGATACTCTGTTTTCCTTTGTCTTCAGATAACACCCCGCCGAGAAAATGTCCGCATCATTAGATCTTCATTGTCCTCATTAGCATATTTAAAATAAAAAAAAATCTACAACCTGCTGCGCAAAGATATTATCTTGATTCTTTTGTCCTCCGTAGCATATTTTAGAAATTCCACCCGCCGCGCTTTTGGCATTTTATTAGCACAGTTCAACTTTAAACCTATCTCCTTTACTGTGAAAATTTCGACATCAGTAGAGTTTACCTTTTTTCCTAATTGGGCAGGGCAATTCTTACATGTTTTATTAAAGATATTATTGTCGTATTTTTTTCAGCCACTGTGCGTATGTCAAAAACACGTTAGTACCATTTTGCATTTCCGGAGCCAGTTGTTCAAAATAGAAGCTGAGGCATTTTCAGGAATCGATACAATAAACCCACAGCTCCAACCAGACACCAAAGCCTTGTTATTTGTTTGTTTGATTTGTGGTTTAACGTCCCCGTCAACAGTGTTAAGGTCATTTTGGAGACGTTGCTTCCAGTTGTGTGGGACTTTTACCCGACTTTGAGATGAAATGACATCTCAAGCCCTGTCGCCAAATGAAACCCAATAGGGTTTATTAGCATGGACGGTCCGCCTTGCACCGCGGTTCCTGGACAGGCTTAGATCCTCTAAGCGGTTTACCAGTACTAGTGTACGGACCGGATTCAGCTCTGCGTGGAAGCATCATGCAGCACATATATTTCTTCAAGCCCCTATGGGCAGGTCCGCCTTGTTAGCGAAACGAGCTCGTTAGTTTTCATATTGTTGACTGTTCTAGCAAGTACACTATGTAAAATTTTGGTATTTTTGCTGAAAATATTTGAGCAGTTTTTGCATATGCAAAAGCTGCTCACATATTTTTCTGCAAAAAATAGCATATTTGCAATATTAAATTATCAACGATACGTTAGCTAACGATGTCGTTAGTTTTAAACAACTGGCCCCTGACGTTCAAACCCTTGATCATGTCATATAAGAACTGCAGCTGTTTTGAGTAACTGCATTTTCAAAGTCAAATGCTCCATAGAAAATATACAGAGAAGTTTATTGGTTTCGTATAGTACCGATGACATATTTTGCTCAACGACTGAACATTTTTATATGTGACCATTGTCTGTTTCTGCTTAAAACCTGACAAGTATTGTGCAATTAGGCAAGGAATGGGTGCACCTGTTCAATAGCGCCAATTAAAGACGCCTGTAAAGCAACGAGCAGTCTTCAGATTTTCATCAGTGTGGAAAGTATGCCGCTATTGTCAGCATTTTTTTTTTCTTCACGACGTTTCTTCCACGATATAAACTAAAATCCGAAGCTTTTGAAGCGGCCAATAATCTTTTTTTGTTGTTGTTGTTGTCTTTTACGCTTGAAGAAATAAATGGGCTGCATGATGTTTCCACGCAGAGATGAAACCGACCCGCACACGAGTACTGGTAAACCGCTTAGAGGATTTAAGCCTGTCCAGGAACCTCGGTGCGAGGCAGACCGTCCATGCTAATAAACCCTATTAGTTCATTGGGTGGCAGGGCTTGAGACGTCATTTCAACCCAAGGTCGGGTAAAAGTCCAACAAAATTGGAAGCAACGCCTCAAAAATGACCTTTTCACTGTTGACGTACAATGGCACAAGAAGAGTTAAACAGAAATGATATGGTGTCTTTGGTTTGGGATACAACCAATGATGACATCACCTGCAAAATCAGTGCTTTTGGCCCTATGAAGATCGAGAAAAAAGGAGAAATCTTCATGTTCTTTCAAGTTCGGATTCACAAGGCTACATTTACAAACCGGTACCGAGTTAAGGAACGTACTTAGCAGTTGATATCATTTTAAGAAGCAAACGCCTTTAGTGTATAGCATGGACAGGGTTTGACCGAGCAAAACCCCTTGTCATTTACAAAGACCGTATACCGTTCCTCATATGGTGTATTGTCGTGACAGAGTGTCTTCTTTTGAAAATTGGCCATTGCAGTTACGACAGGACAAACAAACTTTAGCGTCTGCCGGATTTTATTATACACATGAGGGTGATGTTGTGATTTTTTTTTTTTTCGTTTGGCCCACGCCTCGGGGACTGGCGAAAAGAAGACAATATTTGGAAAGAGCACCAGCTATGGTCTCCTGTTGCCATTATATTAACGTAGTTGGTTTTTTAAGAGAGTCAGATATGTATCTGGGTACCGCAGTATAGAGAGTGAAATCAAACAAAAATGTCACCAGCTACAGAAAAGATAGCTATATTGGAAAAATATTATTATACAACTTCTAATCCTGTTGCGTTTAGCAGTCCTGGACGACTCTTTAATATTCATGATCATTTGTACTAAGCATAATGTAATAGGTTACGAAATTCAGGAAGTATCAATTGTGAATAAGGAAAGGGAAATAAGTCAACGTGTCCTTATTCTCTTTCCATAATTCTTATTTTCCTTATTCTTTTTTTTCTCTTATTTATTTTGGCTACTTGAATTTTTTGTGAAGGGTCATATCAGATAAGATCCAATTTCGGCCCCTATCCGAAAGCGAGTAAGACGATCTTACGTCAGTTTGCTTACAAAAAGACTTGGTAACTCAGGTTGATCCGTTTCGGAATTACAAATGTCGAATAAGTAAACAAGAAAAAAACAAACATTTCTTTTTTCCTTATTCGATTTTAAGGTTCACAGAATTTTGCGACGCGGTGAAATAGAAAAGTATGCGTACAGCGCTTTCACCATCGTTTTTACTTCAGCATAATGGTACAAGTTTCGAAATTTAGGAAGTATCAGTTGGGAATCAGGATAAAGGAAATAAGTCAACATTTCTCAATTCCTTTTCCCATCGTCTTTATTTCTTTTACCTTATTTATTTTGGCTACTTAAATTTTTGTAAAGGGTGAATTTCAGTTAAGGTCCATTACCATCGTTTTTACTTCAGCATAATGGTATAGGTTTCGAAATTTAGGAAGTATCAATTGGGAATCAGGATAAATGAAATAAATCAACATTTCTCAATTCCTTTTCCCATTAGCTTTATTCCTTTTACCTTATCTATTTTGGCTACTTAAATTTTGTAAAGGGTGAATTTCAGTTAAGGTCCAGTTTCGGCTTTTGTGAAAATAAGTCGAATTTACGCCAGTCTGCATATAAAACGACTCGGTAACTCATAACTTGAATAAGTCCTTGAAATGAACACCCCCTAACCCCAATCTATATAGAGAAAACTGAGGTTTGCGAGGGTATACATTATTTTTCTTAATTCTGCTCAAGGCATAGGTTGTGTTCTATCGAGCATCCACAACGTCTGTTGGCGGTATAAATAAGAAAAAATACCACAGGTTTTCATCAGAAATGTAGCCATTTTTGGAGATGTGAAAAAATTCACTATGTCGCACGGGTGTGTTATCGTAATGGTAAGATGATCAGCTTCGGGATTATATACTGTGAATAAGGAAAATATATCTATAGAGGATCTTACATGAGTGTTCATGTATTATTGAATTTATTAAACGAGTTGAGAAGGAATAAAATGCGAGGCTTTGTCGAGAATTTTATCCGTTTTCCTCAACGAGTTTAATAAATTCAATAATACATGAGCACGAATG
This sequence comes from Lucinisca nassula, assembly GCA_963580285.1. Taxonomy (NCBI): domain Eukaryota; kingdom Metazoa; phylum Mollusca; class Bivalvia; order Lucinida; family Lucinidae; genus Lucinisca; species Lucinisca nassula. The sequence continues at coordinate 51,077,615 of OY757021.1, forward strand.
CAAGATTCTATTGATCATATGACATTTAAAACGCATTTTACTCTCGATTGTTTACAAAAATATCAATATTCCGCCATTAGTAAACGCGACGTCGTTAAGGACGTCGTACATGTAACGTTACCGGATGTATCTAGCTAATTTGCATATTTAATCCACTAGTGGATTATCGAAAATATTACATGGCGTTATTGCACTCTCAGACGCGACGTCATATGATAGAAAGGCTTCCATCATCATTTTACTTCATTTTTCCTTATTTATTCTGACTACTTAAATTTTTGTAAATGGTCAAAAATTGGAAACAAAGAAATAGATCATCTTTTGCTTTTTCCTTATTCGATTTTCAGGTTCATAGAACTTTTCGAACATTTGCGTATAGCGCGATCATCATCATTTGTACTTCTAAGAATAATGGTATAGGTTTTGAAACTCAGGAAGTATCAACTGTGAATAAGGCAAAGAGAAATAGATCAACATTTCCCTATTCCTTTTCCTTAATCATTTTTCTATTATTCCTTATATCTGTCTCCTTACCCCTTTTTTCTTATTTCTTTTTCTTTTTTCCTTATTTATTTTTGCTACTTTTGTTTTGATAAACTTTACGAGGACTGTTCAAATATAAATGCAAGTAGAACGTTTTCTCATGCACTAATGCGAAAATCACCTGCAAATAAATATCACAGCGTAGAAAAACATTTTACCTATACATTGATACCAGACCAGTTAAAATCCGTTCACTTTAGCCATGTATATCGTTAGATAAACACTGTCTACTCTTGTATACTAATACAAAACAAGGTTGGAAGAAGGTCAGAGTACGCCGCTGAAATACGGTCCTATATTAAGAATCGTTGTATTCTTGGTATACGGTGCAAAGACATTTTTGATGAACTATGTTCGGTTTATGGGCATAATGAAATGTCTTTTCCGACAGTTTTTCGTTGGTGTAAGAAGTTTAGCTGTGGGCTAGGCTCAACAAAAGATGCACCACATGATCGTCGGCCGAAAAGAGCAACATCTGCCAAGATGGTTGCTAGAGTGAAAGAAATAGTTGCTACCGATGCACGATACACCACTAGGCAAATAGAGATTTGGCAATTCACAAAGTGCACCGTCCTGCGGATCGGGACGTTAACTGGAGGCCCCCCTGTGCAGGAAAAACCATCCCCTGTGCAGGTTAAAGATCCCTACCGTAATTACATGATTTCTGTGTAGGCTTTCATCCTGCAAAACCTGGAGTGTATGCAATATACACCTGCGATAATGGTCAAATGTGACCGACGCAGTATCAGAAGATAGATAAATAGTTAGTATGGTTAGCATCTCATTAGGAGCAGCTCATACAATTCTGAAACTGGATTTGAAAATGAGAAAGATCTGTGCTAGATGGATTCCCCATCTGTTGACAGATGAGCAGAAAAAGACACGCGTTCAGTGCGCCAAGAAGTTGCTTAAAAAGTTTCCAAATTACAATGCACGGTCTTTCGCTAATGTCGTCACAGGTGATGAGACATGGGTTCACTTTTTTGAGTCAAAACGAAAGATTCAGAACAAAATATGGGCAACAGAGTATTGCAAAAGACCATGCATGGCAAAGCGGACCATGAGCGTCAAGAAGTTAATGTATGTCATATTCTTTTCAAATCAGGGCCCTGCTATTCAGGTTGCTGTGCCCAAAGGCAAATCTGTAAATGCAAAGTTTTACAATAATAAAGTTCTTCGAAAATTGAAGAAATATTTCAAAGAACGAAGACCCGCAAATGTTTGGCCAATGTCAGATTGCTACATTACAATGCGTCATCGCACAAGGCGTTCATTGTGCAAGACTATCTGAAGCAGGAAAAGATTGTTGAACTCCCTCACCCCCCGTATTCCCAGACCTTGCCCCGTGTGACTTTTTTTTTGTTCCCGCGGCTGAAAAAAATACCTTTCTGGTCGAAAATTTGTACAGCGCAAACACCCCGGTTCTGCAATATTCAAGTGCCTTCATAGTATACCTCGAAAATACTACCAAAATGCATTCAATGATTGGATCAGAAGACTGAAAGTTTGTATATCTGTTAAAGGGGAATACTTTGAGGGGACAAAATAAATTTTTCATCGCAATCTATCACGTATTCATTTTTATGTGCTTAGTTGCATTCATATTTGAACAGTCCTCGTAAGGTTCATGTCAGTTAAGGTCCAGTTTCGGCCCTGATGAAAATAAGTCGACTGTACGTAAGTTTACTTACAAAAAGACTCGGTAACTTGAGATGATCCATTTGCGAGTAAGGAAATAACAAATAAACAACATTTACTTTTTCCTTATTCTAATTCAGGTTCACAGAACTTTGCGACGCGGTGCAATAGGACACTAACATATAACGCTTTCACCATCATTTTTCTTCTAAGCGTAGTGAAATAGGTTTCGAAATTCAGGAAGAATCAATTGCGAATTAGGAAATAAATCAATATATCCTTATTTCTTTTTCATTATTCCTGTTTCAACTTTTTCCCTTATTCCCTTTCCCTTATTCTGCTTTCCTTATTCCTTGTGGTTGGTATATTTCCTGTTTCCTTATTCGCAGTTTATAATTCCAAAATTGATCATCTTAAGTAAGCGACTCGGAGCCTTTTGTAAGCTATTGACGTAAAGTGGACTTATTTTGATAGGGGGCAAAATAAGATCTTAAATGACATGACCCTTTATAAAAATCCAAGTAACCAACATTCAAAAGCAATTATTAAAAAAGAAAAAGGAAAACGGAAAAGGAATACTAGTAATGAAAAAGGACATATTGATTTTTTTTTCTTTTTCCCTAATTCACAATTAATATTCCTGATCTTCGAAACCTAAGCCATTATGCTTAAAAATAAAAATGATGATGAATGCGCTATTCGCAAATGTTCTATTGCGCAGCGTCGCAACGTTTTATGAACCTGAAAAGCGAAGAAGGTTAAAAGAAATGTTGGTTTCTTTCCCTTTTCCTTATTCGCATTTTGTAATTCCGAAATTAGTCATCTTAAGTTACCGAGGATTGACGTAAAGTCGACTCCCCAATGGAATTCGTTTCCGCTGACCGTTCCAAGGCGGATCTTCTGTCGCGATTTATTTTTGTTATGGTTTGTCTTTGGGTGTTTATGTCGCTTGTGTTATTTTATCTTGGATAGCCCATATGCCATTTTGTGAGAAAGTAACTGTTCTTTTGGCTTGCCACTGTTGTTGTTTCCATTAGGTCTGTTGTTGCACATGTGTGTTTCCTTGCCCGTTGACAAAACACGGACCTTTTACGGACCTACGGACTTACGGACCTACGGACTTACGGACCAATGAAAATTCAAAAAGTCCGTAAGTCCGTAATTAGTTTTATTTTATCAGTTTAGTTTGTATTCGGTCCGTGAAGGGTCATTTATGAGCCGTGAAAGGTCTATGGTTCGTGAATGGTCAGTTATGGTCCGTAAACGGTCCGTAAATTAATATAAGTCCGTTGTCAGATAAGGCCCGTAAAATAGAAGTTGTTGGTCCGTGAAAAGTGGGTCCGTAAATGGTCAGATGAAGTCCGTAAAATGCAAGTTATGGTCCGTAAAACAGCCTAAATAAATGACTACGATTTTTTCAAATTTTATTTATTTGTATGTTACGACCTACAATCTAAACATTTGATGGTTTTTGATAATTTCACTTACCTTACTGACTGTGTGATATTCTGGCATTTCGGATGAAACCATTTTTGGCATTTTGAGCAAGTAAACATAAAACCAGAATCGGGCATGCGGCAGGTACAAAAGAGTTGAATTCCAGTCACTTTCAGAACAGCCTTTCCATCTGTATTTGTTCATTGTCTAGCCGAACTCGTTTTAGTGGTGTTTTTATATTACTGCTTTCTGGTTCGGGATCTGTATCTCCTGGCCTTGGTTGTTTTCGGCCAGGGTTTTTCTTTCCTCTTACCTCTTTTCTGGTTTTTGTTATGTCGCCTAAATCCTGTACTACTTCATGGCTTGTTGTGGCCATCCTTAATGCCATTTTTACCGCAAGAACATGGGAACATTTGCCGTGTTTCAATGCACATGTACATGTTTCCTTTGGAAAGAGTTTGGATACAAAAGACTGACCAGTTGCACCAAGAATGACAAAGGATCCAAAGCGAGGGACAAATGATATCCTATTTGCTGCAACTATTTCGTTAGCCTTTCCTCTTACTGTTAGGTTGATTTCTTCTTTCATTACCTCAGTATTGTCGGTGATGTCTTTATTCCTGATAAATTCTACTTTTTCCTTCACATCGCAGACAGCAGGTTGAATGTCAAGTTCATTAACGTCAATGATCTGATCTACCATTGAGCTTATGAGAGTGAAATTTCCTATTGCTGCCTTCCCTCTTCGTATTTCTGACAGATAGTATTGCTGTTATTGGGTTTTAGTTTCTTGTTTTACACCATGTAATGTCAGTTTAAATATAACAAAATAACATTTGGTAATACAACACTTACCTATGACCATCAGCTAGCCAGTCTTTCAGCAGTTTACGATCAGTTGGTATGTATGTATACACTTCTCCTCCTTTCGGTCGAAATGGCAGTGTCTTTGTACATTTGTGGTACCAAAATAAGTGGTCGACCATGCTTGATGTCAAAGGCTCTTGCCTTTCTACCATAACGGGATCCGCCGTTGGTATTTCTAGTTCCATTAGCTGCTATGTGTTAATTCGCGCCAACGCATAACTTCGACGTATTTGAGTATGTGGGTATCTATGACAACGTAACGTCACGTTATCAGTTACGTCAAGTTATTGTTACAATGCCCTTGTTTTATTAAGTCCGTAATAATATATGTCCGTGGTTTGTAAAGTCCGTGAATAATAGGTCATTGGTTTGTAAAGTCCGTCAAATGTTCTATTGCCATGCGTCACAAAGTTATGTGAACCTGAAAATCGAATAAGAAAAAAAGGAAATGATTGTTTCTTTCCTTGTTCCTTGTTCGCAGTTTATAATTCCGAAACCGATCAGCTTAAATAACATAGTCTTTTTGAATATTAACAAAATTGACTAAATTCGACTTTTTTTGATAGCGGCCGAAATTAAACCTTAAATGGCATGACCCTTTATAAAATTCAAGTAGCCAAAAAAGGAAAAAAAGTAATAAAGCAGTAAGGAAAAAGGAATAAGGAAAAGGAACTTACTTAACAATCGTTCTTAAAAACCCTTGCATATGGAAGAAAAATGGTGTTTAGAGGGCTATTCATATTTTTTTCTGTTATAGATTGAGAGTACTCGTTACAACCGCCTCATCGAGACGGTTCTAACGAGTACCCACAATATATGTCTGTGACTGAAATAAAGGATCATCGTAAACTTTCATAAGAAAAAGAAAGTCAGATTTGGAGCTGAGATTGGAATCACTGCACCAGATGAACGTGGCACTGACTTACACCCAAGTACAGCATAAATAAGAAAAAAAAGTTGTTATATTCATTAAAAACTGCCATTAGACTGAAAAAATAAATAAATAAAAATAATGCAGCGTGCTATAAAATTGGTCAACCGCATCCTGCATTGGTCCACTTATACCAAGCGTATAATGATTGGGACATAGACAAACAGATAGAAACTATTTTCCTGAGTGCAAAAAGGTTATTATTTTGCAAAACATCACGTTAACACGTCTATATAGTTCTGACCACCGTCAACCCAATTTTTTTATATTCAAACTAAGGTTTAGAGGGGTACACCTTATTTTTCTTATTTCTGCTGTAAAACATAGTTTGTGTGTAGCCATTAGAACCGCCCCGATGTGACGGTTCTAACGTGTACCCTCAATCTTTTTTTTTTTTTGAGCAGAAATAACAAAAATATAACAATTTTTACATCCTAAAATTTTCGTTTTTTTCTGCGATTTTTGTATAGGCGTGTTTTCTTAAAGAAATACCCTTTCGATGAAATATTATACCCGCACGCTGATCCGCACCTGTTGTTGTTTTTAAAAGGCATCACGATAACAAGACCCCGCTAAACCCCCTTTTATATAGAGAAAAAAAGGGGTTTACGGGGGTATACATTGTCTGCCTTATTTTTGCTCAAATACATAGACTGTGGGTACTCGTTAGAACCGCCTCATTGAGGCGGTTCTAACGAGCACCCACAATCTATGTTGAAAGCAGAAATAATAAAGATGTCAACATTTTTAAAACAATATTTATCATTTTCTGACACCATGTTGGACGCCAGTTTTTCTAACGGACATCTTTTCCTAATGTCAAACACAGATTTTCTCATAATGTTGCCGGTGTAGGTCTTCCATTACGAAAACACGCCTATACCAATACATTGTAACCTTATCGCCGAAAAAATGAAATTTTTAAGATCAAAAATTGTGATATTGTTCTTATTTCTGCTCAAAATATAGATTGTGGGTACTCGCTAGAACCGCCTCGACGAGACGGTTCTATCGACTACCCACAATCTATATCTTAAAGCAGAGATAAGAAAAATAAGGTTTACCCCTTCAACCCCAGTTTTACTGTACAAAATTGGGGTTCAAGGCGATCAAAATTATATAGGCGTGTTTTCTTGGTGTTTCTGTTTGGTACTGCGGCCCTTCCAAGATTTTATCGCTCATTCCGAGACGATAGTTAACCCCAGGTGGGCGAAAACCGGAGTACCCAGAGAGAAAACACCACCTCACCTTCTTTAACGATGACTCTGATCAGACTGCGCGGATGCGCAGACTGATCTGAGTCATCGCTGGGCGCACATGTATATTGTAGTAAACGTTGCGCCCGGCTCATTTCATAGTGCAATTACTGGTGCTCTGTTGATTTCTTTGTTTGCATTTGGGGTTTTACGGCACAGTCAACACTATTTAGGTCATTTTTGAGCCGGTCAGTTTACTTATCCACCTTTTCCTGGGCAATGTTATACGGTACAGTGCAAACAGATACCTAATGGTTAAGTCCGCGCTCTGACTCATTAGGCCACGTAGGCCCGTTGCACAGATGTAGTTGGTATGCAACATGCAGCCTTGGGATGAGCAAGCTGGTGACATAGTCATACATCAAAGCGCAACCCTTTGATCTGAGGAATAACACAGTAAAATGTCAACGGTGGCAAACTCGAACAGGGTGAAGACTCAAACCATTTTATGTGGCCTCATTGTCAAATTATTGTCGGTGGATGGAAAGCAGGAACCGAGCTCCTGCTAATAATAAGCATTGCTTGTCGACTGTGCGTATGCGATTTCGCTTTTGACACGTCATTCGGCATTTTTGCAAGGCTTTAGCACATGTAACAGGATATCCAAAACATTATTATATAAAAGCTTTTATTTTCACAATCCATGTATCAATATCCGTCTGTATACTGCACATAAAGGACCTTTAACGTATGTATTCTTATGTTTTTGAACAGAACAAATTTCTAATGTTCTTATTAATTTTATTTGGTTTTGTGTGTGTTCTTGGGGGGAGGGGGGGGGGTGCGTACGTGAGGAATGGGGTCCGGGACTACCACAGCTGTCCTGAAATTTTATGGTGGTTATTTTTGTTAAATACATGTAGTTGTGTTTCAAAGTACATGCGGCAAGTATTGGCCGAAAGATTGTACTGTGTATTATGAGAATCTTCCATGAAACAGGCACATTACGCAAACACGCCTATACAAATACATTGCCTCTTTTATCGCTGAAAAGAAATGAAAATTTTATGATGAAAAATTGTGATATTTTTCTTATTTCTGCCTCAAAATAAAGATTGTTGGCATTCGTTAGAACCGCCTCGGTGAGGGGGTTCTAACGAGTACCCACCTCTATATTTTAAAGCAGTAATAAGAAAAATAAGGTTTACCACTGCAAACCCCGGTTTTACTGTATAAAAGTGGGGCTCAGTGGGGTCAAATTTATATAGGCGTGTTTTCATTACGAAAACACGCCTATACAAATACATTGCGAGCTTTTTCGACGAAAAAAAAAAAAGAAAAAATCAGGATGAAAAATTGTGAATTTTTTCTTACATCTGCTCAAAATATAGATAGTGAGTATTCGTTAGAACCGCCTCGGTGAGGCGGTTCTAACGAGTACCCACAACCTATATTATAGAGCAGAAATAAGAAAAATAAGGTTTACCCTGCAAACCCCAGTTTTACTATATAAAAGTTGGGTTCAAGGGAGTCAAAATTATATAGGCGTGTTTTTGTGATGATTTTCTACCTGAGGGATGACTAGGCTGTTGGGAATCGATGCTAAGATGAGGTTCCGTTCGGCCGGAAATCCCGATGGAAATGGCTTTGTTGAATCCATTGGAATAAAAGAGTCTATTTTCTACATTATTTTTTTCTTTTCAATTTAATAGCCCTTATTTTTACGGAATGCGGAAACCTGGAAGGAACATGATGGTTTTATTTTAACTCTTATCTTTCTGTTCACGACAACCCCTATCTTTGCAAACAGTGTAGATCCAAATCAGATGGCTTCTGAAGAAGCCATCTGATCAGGATCTACACTGTTTGACATTCAGTTTATGAATGTGTGGGAATAAATTACATCAAGCAATCTGATTGGTTCAAAGTCAGAGATGGGTGTGGCTTAAATGAATATTTAGCAAGAGAAGGATTAAATTTGTTGTGCGAAACAGATACAACATAATATCTGGCCCACTCAACTTTAATTTACAATACAAAAAGAAAAATAATAAAAACAGAAAAGAAATAGGCGAGGTACTTTAATTTTTATGGTCCAACTAATTCCTTGAGAAATCCTTTTAACACCAAAACACAGGGCTATGTTATATTAATTATCAAAAAAAGTCCTCAAAAAATATTCGTGCCAGTTCTGAGAAAATTAGGATTTTATCCGCAGTAAAAGCATTAAATAAGAAATGGCCAGAAAACAGCACCGTACACTGTTTTACCGGCTGTAAGGCTCCTCACGCGCAAACAAATGACGCCATCAAAAACAAAACTTACGCCAGAAATTGATAAAGTGCAGTCTTTCTACATTCTATACATTTTTTTTAATACATGCCATTTATATTTTCATACAATAAGATCTATGTTCAATTTGTCAATGTCTCATGACAAAATTTTAATGTATGGAAGCACATTTATGCCATCAGAATCAAATGAATTAATATCATAAATATGTGCATAAGGGGTATTCCGGTGTTATGGCGCACGTAAGACTTTGATAGCTATGTGTGACTTTGTGGAAGCAACCACTCAAAAATCACAATCAGAACAATTGCAACACTGTCCTATCTACTTACTGCAATAGAAATTAGCCGCTGACTTTTTAACAGGCAGGAAAAACAATAGGGGTGTACCGCCTTGAAATTGATTTACAAAATTTGTCTCCCAACATTGCGCACAATAACTGTTTTGAGCTGACTGAACACAAGGGTTGACTCAAACAGCCTTAAAAGGGGCAAAATCCGGACGAGAAAAATTTCTTTCAGCTAATTTGCCATGAGGAATCCATATATGAAATTTCAAAACCCTGGCGTACAAGGTTCTGAAGTTTTGCTATGCATCACAAAGCATGGGCCTACAATGTATCCAAAGTGACAAAGGAAAACACGCATATTCAAATCTATTGGAAGACTTGATCACCCCCAAAAAATCCAGAGAAAAATTCTGAGGTTTTTCTTATTCATCACGAAAACGAGACGTTGCTTCCAAGTTTGTGGGATTTTTACCTGACATGGAGATGAAATGACATCTCAATCCTTGCCGCCCAATGAATCCAAAAGGGTTTACATGCATGGACAGGCTGACTCGCAGCAACTTTTCTGGATATTCTCAGCGGTTTAGCAGTACGCAGTACTCATATGCGGTCTGTGCGGACGCATTAGCAGCCAAATCTATTACTCCAAGTCCAGATGGTTTAGGTAAAAAACACGCCTATATAATTTTGACCCCTCGAACCCCACTTTTATATAGTACAGGGATAAATATTAAATTTCTTATATCAGCTCAAAAACATAGATTGTGGGTACTCGGTAGAACCGCCAAGTTCAGGCGGTTCTGTCGAGCTCCGCAATCTATGTTTTGAGCAGAAATAAGAAAAACATCATTTTTTATCTTAAAATTCCATTTTTGGGCTGAACAACTGACAATGTTTTTGTTTAGGCGTGTTTCTTAATGTCTGCTCAAAAGCATAGATTGTGGGTACTCGATAGAAACCCCCTCCTACTGGAGTTTTAGTTTATAGTTAATTATTTTAGTTCGATTACGATGAGAGCCTTAAGCTTAATTAATCGCTCTCGAACACTCATTCCGAATGTTTTCACGCGCACGAGGGAGAGGCAGTTGGCTTTTACACCACTGCTACCCATTTACACCTTGGTGGGTGGGGCAGTGGTGAGATTTAGGGGGTGTACATGTACATTATTTTTCTTATATCTGCTAAAAGAAGCCTCCATGGTGCAGTGGATAAGCTACTAGCCACATGTTTTCACGCGCACGAGGAGAGGCAGTTGACTTTTACACCACTGCTACCTATTTACACCTGGGTGGGTGGGGCAATGGGGAGTTTTAGGGGGTGTACATGTACATTATTTTTCTTACTATTGCTAAAAGAAGCCTCCATGGTGTAGTGGATAAGCTACTAGCCTCATGTTTTCACGCGCACGAGCCTCGCGGGAGAGGCAGTTGACTTTTACACCACGGCTACCCATTTACACCTGGGTGGGTGGGGCAGTGGGGAGTTTTACGGGTGAACATGTACATTATTTTTCTTACTTCTGCTAAAAGAAGCCTCCATGGTGTAGTGGATAAGCTACTAGCCTCATAAACCAGGAGTCTAGGGTTCGATCCAAGGGCTTCGCCAGACTCTCAGACTCTCTTTAAACCTAGGTCCGGTCTCCGTATGCAGGGGTGTCATCAATCGACGGGTAGGGGGGATTTTCCCGTTTACTTCGGACATTATTCCCCTGCTACGCTTGATAAATTTGTAAGGGCTTTATTCAGATAACATCGAAAATCACACTCCTATCTTTCCTTGAAATCTAGATGCCGAAATGTTTTTGAAACCACTGCATATGACATTTGCCGTTGACGGGATGTAAACCTCAAACACACTCACTCACTTATTTCTGCTCAAAACATAGATGAGGCAGTTCTATAGAGTATCAACAATCTCAGAAGCTATGTTTTTGAGCAGAAAAAATATACCCCCTAAACCCCAAGTTTTTCAAGTATATAGATAAAAATGCCCCCCCCCCCCCCCCCCCCCCCCCCGACAAAAAAGTATCCTTTGGTGTACTAATAACTTATTTATTTTGGCGCACAGAAACTATCATTTTTTAATGATTTCATGAAGTTGAGTACCGATATGGATTTACTTTTAAGATATATGTCAGTGATATTATTTTTTTCTTGTTTTAAGCGACTTTCTTTAATGTCTACGCCCACGGGTGTAGACAATCTTAATGATAGCTTTTGCTCCGGAAGCATTTAATGAAAGGTCATGGCTGGTATTCTGTTGACTGGTTCTACTTTTTATTTTCTATCTGGTTACCCCAGGTCACCCCAACTCTGGTCATACCGGAACGCCCACTTGCATATTGAAACCCAGCAATAACCTGAAAGCTACCTAACGTTTATCACATGGATATGCACGATTGCTCTCACACTTGCAAAATTAACATATATTTGCCCTTATCAAGTTCTTCCCACATAGATTTTTTCAGTTGAATGTTCGGTCGAATTTTCGTCAAAAAAAAAATCGTTGAACTGACATTTTGTTGACAAATCGTCGAATATTTGTCGAATTTTCGTCGCAAAATTGAAAGAAGCTTAAGAGAAAGTACCTTACCCCAAAACATCCTACTTCGCATGATTTTTGGTACCTGTTGGCGTCATCAGTTTGTTTGTTTAATCAAATGTACATTAGGATCCTCGGCCCCCGCCCATCGGGGCTTAAAGAAATATATGGGCTGCATGATGCTTCCACGCAGAGCTGAAACCGACACGCACACGAGTACTGGTGTCCCGCTGGTAGGATCTAAGCCTGCCCAGGCAAAGCGGTGCGCGAATCGGACCGCCCATGCTTATAAACCCTATTGGTTTCATTTGGCGACAGGATATGAGATGTCATTACATCCCAATGTCGGCTAAAAGTCACACAAAATTGGATGCAACGTCTCCAAAATGACATTTACAGTGTTGACGGGGACGTTAAATCTCAAATCAAACAAACAAACAGACATTAGGATATTACGGGATAACTTGGACACAAGTCAATCTGTCGACACCCTAAGTGCCCTGGGTCCCTTTCAGAAGGAAATTCCAATCTCTAATGATCCGAGGAAAGAACGATTCTTTGTAAACGCCAGATCTTGCAGTAGGGGTCTTATGTGTAAATGTTATTATTAATTGACCACTTATTTTCTTGTTCATAATATATTTCAGATTAAATTTACATTTTTAGAACCCTGTATATCAGAACTTTTTTCTTGACGTACTTCCAGATTAAAAATAGAATGCGAAAGCCCTGGCCGTCAACAGCAAGTCACGCTGGGGTATTGTTTCAAGGCCGCAGGACAAAAAAAATGTTAATTCCAGTATTAAATGGCGAAATTCTTTCAAACTTTGAGTGAATTATTATGTAAAGTAATAGGGAAACAGTGATGTGCTGCCAGCAGTGACATTTCGCAAAATCCATTTATTTTATTTGACTCTCTCTCTCTCTCTCTCTCTCTCTCTCTCTCTCTCTCTCTCTCTCTCTCTCTCTCTCTCTCTCTCTCTCTCTCTCTCTCTCTCTCTCTCCGCTATTAATGACAGACCAACGTTAGGCTGACGCTGTCGGTTCGACTTTGGTCCACAGTTGCGTGCTATAGCTAGTGAATTTCGTCTTCCATTCAAGTTAAAGACCTAGCTATATCCCAATAATCATATGATTGCTGTGTAGACCAGCATGTTCAAGTATAAGTACGTCATCAGTGATGAGTCATACAAAGAGTAAGCGCAGTCGTTTCAACATCATTACAGCGTCAGGGTGATGTTCTGACGTTGAGGTGCCAACATTGATGTCGGCCCCCGCCCATAGGGGCTTGAAGAAATATATGGGCTGCATGATGCTTCCACGCAGAGCTGAATCCGGCCCGCACACTAGTACTGGTAAACCGCTTAGAGGATCTAAACCTGTCCAGGAACCGCGGCGCGAGGCGGACCGTCCATGCTAATAAACCCTAAAGGTTTCATTGGGCGACAGGGCTTGAGATGTCATTCCATCTCAATGTCGGGTAAAAGTACCACAAAAATGGAAGCAACGTCTCCAAAATGACCTTTACAGTGTTGACGGGGACGTTAAACCTTAAATCAAACAAAAAAAAACAAAAAAAAAAAAAAAACATTGATGCAACATAACGTTGCATTTACGATGATGCGACGTTGCTGTATAATTAAATTTATTATATGACGTCGCTTCTGAGAGTGTAATAACGTCATGTATTATTTTCGATAATCCACTAGTGGATTAAATATGCAAATTAGCTAGATACGTCCCGTAACGTTACATGTACTACGTCCTTAACGACGTCGCGTTTACTAACGGCGGAATATTGACATTTTTGTAAACAATCGTGAATAAAATACGCTTTTAATGTCATATGATAAATAGAATCTTGCATTCGTGCTCATGTATTATTAAATTTATTAAACTCGTTGAGAAAAATGGAAAAAATGCTCGGCAAAGCCTCGCATTTTATCCCTTTTCCTCAACTCGTTTAATAAACTCAATAATACATGAGCACTCATGTAAGATCCTCTATGTCATTTGGCATGTGCTTGGACAGATCACTTTTGAGGGATCCGAGGCCAAGCAGTTGATTTGTTTGTTTAATTTGAGCTTTAACGTCCCCGTAAACACTCCTTAAGGTCATTTTGGAAACGTTCCTTCCAATTTTGTGGGACTTTTACCCGACACTGAGATGAAATGAAATCTCAAGGCCTGCCGCCCAATGAAACCAATAGGCTTTATAAGCATGGACGGGCCAGCTCTGCGTGGAAGCACCATGCCGCCTATCTATTAATTCAAGCCTCGATGGGCGCGGGTCGACCTAGCACTTGGAATTGGAATATAAAAAGCAAAGCAATAGATAGATAGATAACAACGTCAATGCAGCGTCTATCCAACGTCATAGCGTTGCGTTGACGTTGCTGCGACGACGCTTAATTAAATATCAAACACGTAAGACTGTTCACAGGACGTGTAGACAAGTTGTTGAATATTTTATCCCCCCCCCCCCGAGAATCTTTGATTTGGAGGGGGGGGGCATATAGTATTTGCCCTGTCTGTCTTTTTGTCTGTCTGTCGGTCAGGTCTGTTTGTTTGTCTGTCTGTCCGTCATAAAAACTTTAACCTTGATTATAACTTCAAAAAGATCTGACCTAGCCCCATGAAACTTCACACACTTATTCACCATCGCAAGGGCTACATTCTGACCAAGGACCATAACTCTATTGTCATTTTGGCTGAATTATCTCCCCTGGAAATTTTGCAAAAAGTCAGAAATTGGCTCCCACGGGGGGCATTGGTTACGTATAGTGACAGCTCTTGTCCTAGAATAGACAGACAACTTGGATAGGTAGAAAGATAGACTTTTGTTTACCTTCACGAATAAAGTTAAGCGAATAGATAGATAGATAGATAGATAGATAGATAGATAGATAGATAGATAGATAGATAGATAGATAGATAGATAGATAGATAGATAGATAGATAGATAGATAGATAGATAGATAGATAGATAGATAGATAGAAAGAAAGAAAGAAAGAAAGATAGATAGATAGATAGATAGATAGATAGATAGATAGATAGATAGATAGATAGATAGATAGATAGATAGATAGATAGATAGATAGATAGATAGATAGATAGATAGATAGATAGATCGATCGATCGATCGATCGATCGATCGATCGATCGATAGATAATGAAACCTCAAGACTTTTGTATACCTTCACGAATTAAATAAAACTAAAAACGTTATTCCATCTATCTCAGGCCAGTCACGTAAACATATACATTTTCTCGCAAAAAGTCTTTGATTTAAACTCCCGCCTTTACATTTAAAAAGCTTTGGTCGTTTCGACTGACGGTCAGCAATTTTCGTATGCGCAAGAATGACGTCATAAAGGGAATTCCAAAAAGCTCCTATTCAGTTCACATCTTTACATCAGATCATTTTGTAAAAACATAATCGAGGGAGCCATTTGCAAACGATGATCTCGAACACAGTAAAAAATAATTCGACCAAGTATCGCATTTTCTAAAAGAAAATTCGACCAATTATTCCGCTTCAATATTTGTTTTCGATCAAACAGTGTGTTCGACCGTAAGCTACATTCGACCAAATTGAAGTGGTTTTCGACAAAATGACGTGCACCGACAAACAATCATTGTTTTGAACTAAATAAGAAAAATATAGAACTTTTATCTGAAAAAGTTCATAGCAGTTGTTATCGAACATCTGATCTGGATCAATATTATTTGTGATCATGATAACAAGTCCGTGAAACGAAGACCCCGGTTAACCTCACTTTATAAAGGAAAAAGTGGGGTTTACGGACGTATGCTTTATCTGCCTTACTTTTGCTCAAAAACATAGATTGTGGGTACTCGTTAGAACCGCCTTATCGAGGCGGTTCAGTACCCACAATCTATGTTAAAAGCAGAGATAAGAAAGATGTTATATTTTTTTACCGAAAATCTGTAATTTCTGACACCATGTTGGCCGCCATTATTTCACACGGACATGTTCTCCTAATGGGAGGTTGGGCAGTTGTGTTTCAGCTGGATAAGGGGGGTAAGGAATACACGTCTTAAAGACAGGAAGTTCATGCCGGGGGTCTGGTTCCCAGCCTAAACAAACACAATTAAACAGCTGATAAAAGTAGGTGTGGCTTGTTCTTGGTGGACTGGATTCCTACATCATTACGAAAACAGGCCTATACAAATACGTTGTAACCTTTGTCGGCGTAAAAATGAAAATTTTAAGATGAAAAATTGTGATATTTTTCTTATTTCTGCTCAAAATATAAAGTGTGGGTACTCGTTAGAACCGCCTCATCGAGGCGGTCCTAACGAGTACCCACATTTTATATTTTGGATCAGAATTAAGAAAAATAAGGTTTCCCCCTGTAAACCCCAGTTTTACCATATAACAATGGGGTTCAAGGGGGTCAAAATTATACAGGCGTGTTTTCTTGATGTGGTCATGAAAAGGATATAATTGACAGCTTATCAAACAAATACCTTAAAAAATTGGGATAAATTATGCTTCAAAACATTGTTTTATTATTGTTATTATTGTCATTATTATAATTATTATTATTATTACTACTATTATTATTATTGAAAAAAATAAATATATTTAGTTTTGGGTATAAGAAAGCAAAATGGCTTTGACTGAAACGAGATAAGCAAGTTCTTGAAATGATTTTACATTTAGGCTGGGGAGAAATATTATGTCTGTTTCCATTTTTTCGCTATTTAAATTAATGAAAGAATTAAAAAAAACTTCTTGATTACAGAAATTAAATTTGGTCAAAACGTCATGGACAAAATCTATGTTGGATAAGAAGCAGTCAATGAACACACCACTCCGTTTGTTTGCTAGAAACATAGACTGGGTACTCATTAGAACCGCCTCAATTGGACAGCCCCATTGAGGCTATTCAAACGAGTACCAGCACTCTATATTGTTAGGCATCGTTATAACCTGCTCATTTAGGCAGTTCTACCGCGCATCCATAATCTATATAAGGACAAAATATAATAAAAATAAAACATATTAACGTAGAATATAAGAATCTTATATGGGTGTGAGGGGCGGATGGAAAAATCCGTCCCGAGGGTCACTGTCCGGCATCACGAGGCTTGCCGAGTGATACCGGACAATGATCCCGAGGGACGGATTTTTCTATCCGCTCCTCACACCCATATAGGATTCTTTTTCTTGCATACCTTCCATTTTTTGCGCGGAAGTTTAATATTGCAGTCACTTCGGTTACCAACGTCCGCCATACTGTGATGCCACTACAGGAATGTTTAGTGACGTCACGTAACGTGCATGACGTCAACCTTAACGACGGCGCATACGATGTCGTAAACAACCAGTACATTTATCAAACACGCGAGAATATTCGATATTGGGTCGGAACACCAGGGTCAGAACATAAATTTCTATCCCAGGGTGAAATCACGGATTTCCTTGTCTGGTGTGCAAGAATGTTAGTTCTTGTGATCATTAGAAACGTCTCAATAGATCCGCCTGTTTGAGGCGGTTCTAATAAATACATTGAAGGTACCAGTAAAAACCGTCTCATTGAGGCCGTTCTAAAAAGTACCAATACTCTACAGTATATTGTGTGGGTGCTCGTCAGAACTGCCTCATTGAAACTGTATAATGTAAAATGCTATTTCCAGTACTCAATAGAATCACCTCAATATATCAGCCTCATTGAGGTGTTCTAATGAATGCTTTGTGGGTACTCGTTAGAACCGCCTTATTGAGGGCGTTCAAATGAGTATCAATGCTCTATAGTATATTGTGGGTGCTCGTTAGAAATGCCACATTATACCAAAATATAAAGCAATTCTTTCGTGCAATCATTTTGCTTTTTCTATCATTTCTTTACCCGAGCTTACTTCATTTTATATGCTGTAACGAGGCTGCTGCATCGGGGCTTGGAGAAATAGACTGGGCTGCAAGGTGCTTCCACGCAGAGCTTAAACCGACCGCAAACATGAGTACTGGTAAACCGCTTAGGAGGGCTAAGCCTGCCCAGGCAAACTGGTGCGAGTCGGACCATCCATGCATATAAACCCTGTTGGTTCCGTTGGGCGGCAGGGTTGAGATGTCATTTCATCTCAGTGTCGGGTAAAAGTACCACAAAATTGGAAGCAACGTCTCCAAAATGACGCTGGAACCGTCATAGATTCTGAGGCCCGACCCATCGGCGTGCAAATAAAGAGGGAAACAAAGTTGTCAACTGTGATTGGGTTAACTACCATGCATGCAGTCTGTCATATAACATTTATGTTGTATCAAATCTGTTTGTATCGAAGAATGATTTTACAAACTTGGGGGCTGAAGTCATTACGGTTATATATATATTTTTTGAATTTATATACTAAGCCACCATTCAATTCGGGTTCCGGTGGACCCTGTGCAGAAGAGATTTAAGTCAAATATTGAATTTTGAAATCAAATCACAATGCCGTCTATAAGATTTTGAACAGGGTTTTCGTAGTTTATGATACCGATTTATTACGAGCGTTGAAGTCAGTTACATGACTACACACTCTGGCAAATCGAATTAATTGCGAAATATAAACGCAATAGGATTGCACTAGAGGAACATCACCATCCAAAACAGAAAAAAATTTACAATCTCAAACACAAAATCATCGCGTTTATCATAAATTTTGCAAGAAACAAAACCATCTACAACAGATAGATGTGAATAAAAAACTGAGCCTCGGTATCAGAAGAATTTGCTTTATTTAACAGAAGTTCTGAGAGGGGGTGGGGTGGAATCTGATTGATCAAACCTCCGAAATAATTATTTTCAATATTTAATAAATCATCCAATTATCTAGAAGTTGAGCTAAAAGCTTCAATGATTTCAGATTGGTTTCGGCAGAAAGGGACATCATGAAGTCTCTCTCATAACAAACTAAAATTAGAACAGCCACAAGGGGTGCGCAGTCAGTACCCTTCGGAAAACCCACAACTTATGTAAATATTGTCAAGTAGAAACTTTAAGGTGAGAGCTTCACACACTTTCTGACATGACCATAAAGTATAATTTTTACGTTCTTCAGAAGTGAAAAACGCATTTCTTACATTACATGCAAGATAGAGGGAGTATTCTGTATGAAATGACCATTCAATTAAATCAGTAAGTGTTTCTTTTATAAGGTTATGAGGGAGTGTATTGTAGAGGGTGGTACAATAATAAGTAGACAGACTTGAAGCACAAAAACGTCTGGATTTTAATTTATTTAAAACTTCATCAGAAATTTTTACAGACAAAAAACTGTAAAACACTTAAATTTGGCGGCAGCAAATTTTGGCTGTTTTCATTAGTGGACCTTTTCGCGGGTTTTTATTTTGGCGGGTTTTTTAATTTCAGAAAAAAAAAAAACATTGGTTTCTGACGTAGTCCTGTGTGCCTTATGCATTCGAATCCTACACGATGATTTGCAAGTCACACACTTTGATTTAAAGCTTTTGTTTTCACTTTGCACTGTTCTTGTTGTTTGGTTGAATACAAATCAGTCATTATATTAATTAATTAATTAACAAAACAAATTATAGAACATAGAACAGAGTTTATTTACAAAGTCCAAAAGGCTATAAAGCCCATGAGGATACAACATATATACAAACGATGGCATTGGACAGTGTTACATCAAGTACAAGTAAATGATCATAAACACATAAAAATCTCTACAACAGGGATGTTGTGGAGAAGGTGTTATAGGAGAAGTATGTAGTTCTCTGCAAATAGTCATAGTCATACTACTTAATTTAAAGCAGATAATGCAGCATGCATCGGCAGCCCTATGGATTGGGTCTTTACCCCACCCAGACCGCAGCCGATGCATATCACATAAATGCATGTAGATACATACGTACGCACACCCCGAGATACTAATGCATTGACATACATACTAGTGCTTAAATGTACATGTATGAATTATGTATTATTGGCACGTGACCTATTTAAGGACCGGCGCAGTTGCTGTCCTTGTTGCATGCGCAAGAACAGTCAACTGCGTCGGTTCATCGATCTAAAATCTTGACCCATGTTCATGTGTCCAGATCCCGTCTTGCCGAAACGAAATACAAGGCGGGGCGTAAGACTCGTGAACTTAAGTGGTTAATTGTCATATTGAATAAAACAAGTGACAACAATGTAAAAACTAAGCATGGAAATATAATGCCATATTATGCCATGATAAAAGCATACTTAGAAAAAGCCAGAATCAGAGACCCCAACCATCCCAAGCCCATTGGGGCCCATATTTTGTCAAATATTATATTTATGTTAAATTGTACTCTTTTGTTAGCCCTGTATAACCCAGATGATTCCCAACTATTATTAAACCTTTTCTCTTATAGTCTACCCCTGTATAAAACATCCGTTCGAACCTTAAAAGCTTTAAAAATGAAACGACATAATCTGCGAATACAGCCTATATTTGATGAATTCAATAACTCTATGAATTTAAACATGTTTGGTCGTCTCCAATAATATTTTGAAATATATATCTCCCTTAACTCTGTATATAATGAACATTCTATAACAAAATGGTATTCATCTTCTAATAAGTGACAAGTAGTACATATTCTTTCGCTAAAAGGTATGCGGTTCGGTTTTACCCATCTACCTGCTTCTATCTCTAAACGGTGCGATGACATCCGCAGTCTGCTAAATGTTTGACTAAATTTACTTACATTGACTTTGTCTAAATATGGTTGAAACTGAAAAACAGTAAATGACCTATAAAAATTAGCTCGCGATGACTCTTCTAGTCTGGCCCGCCAGTTCTGTATAAAAGTATCTGTTAATCTTTGTTTTAGTAAGGATATAAAAGAATTAATGTTAACTTTCCTACTCCTTGGTTTATCCAAACTTCGTGAAACCCCAAGGATAATAAAAGATGGCGTATAAGAGAAACCCAGTTTACAGCATTCGGTAAAGTCTCAAAATCCCTCAGCATCAAATTATATACGAGCTTAATATACTTGGTTTCGTCTGATGATAACACCTTAAACCAATATTTCACAATTAATAAATAGCGCCTTGTTAGATAATTTTTCCTACCAAGTTCTCCATAAACAAAGTCATTCTGTGTTGTTTTCTTTACCCCTAAAAGACGCTTACAAAATTGTAGATGTACTCTTTCAATAGCATTAGCCTGTATAAATCCCCAAATTTCACAACCATAATTAAGAATAGGTGTTATCAATTTATCAAACAATTGTAATTTGTGCTTAGGTGATAAAAAGGTAAATTTATACAAATATTTACTCATTTGAAAATTGCTTTTTGTGCTTGTCCTGCAAGTGTATTCTGTGCCTCTGCAAACGATCCCCCAACAGTAAATACAATTCCAAGATATTTAAACTTTTTAACTATTTCAAGCGGCTCTCCATCATAATAAAATGTAAGGTTTCTAGGCAGTATCCTCCCCTTTCTAAATATCATTACCTTCGTTTTTGAGACATTTATTTTTAACTTCCATCGCTTACAATAATCTGAAAGAAGATCCAAACCATCCTGTAATTCTTCGGCACTATTTGCAAACAGAACAATGTCATCGGCATATAATAACATGAAAACCTTAAACATATAAACATCTATCCCCTCCAACCCTGACGTAATAAATTGCTCTTCTATATCATTTAGGAACATAGAAAATAGCAGCGGAGACAGGCACTCTCCCTGCCTAACACCAAGGCTACAATAAAACTCATTTCCTATTCTGTTACAATACTTGACCTTTGACTTAACTGAGGAGTACATTGATTTAATAATATTTAAAATTTTCCCCCTTATACCAAGTTTTATTAGTTTATACCATAAATTTTCACGAACAACATAATCAAACGCTTTAGTAAAATCGACAAATGCGCCGTAAAGTTTCTTACCATGATTTAAAATATGCGAGATTAAGCCATGTAATGCAAAAATATCATCGATAGTACTCATATTAGCTCTGAACCCCGCTTGTGCTTCTATAAGTACAAAATAATTATCTGCCCATTCTGTCAATCTATTGTTAATAACCCTTGTAAACAACTTTCCCAGAGTGCTAAGTAATGTTATGCCTCTATAGTTCTCAACATCATTTAAACTTCCTTTTTTATGCAATGGGATAATATAACCTTCCGACCATTCCTCGGGAAAAACACCACTTTCAAAAAATTTTATTAAAAAGATTGCACAATAATGGGACCAGAATATGTTTACCATATATAAAAAAATCATTTAACAGTTTATCCGGTCCGGCAGATTTATTTGTTTTAAGCTGCTTAATTGACTTCATTATTTCATTTTGCGTCAAGTTTGTGTTTAGTTCCTCAAACATTAAGGAAAATTCGTTTTTAACATATCTATCATTGAAATACAAAATATCTTCATCTGGTACAAAAAACGGGTCCGCCGGATTATTTACCGCTTTAAAATACTCTTCAAAAGACATTAATGCAATGTTTGCAGGTTTAACATACGCTAATTCTTTTAACATATCCCATGACTGTTTTGCATTTTTATTTTTAGCATTTACAAATTTGTTGGTCTTTTCCCTATCAAATTCATATTTACACCTTCGTATAGTCATTTTATAATTAGACCTAGCCTTAACCATATTAACCCTGTTTTCATCTGTTTTAGACTGCCTATATCTATTTAACATATATAGAAAATAATACTTTTTCTCGTGGCATTCTTCATTATACCAGGGATTTTCTTTCTTATTTACAAATGGGGCATTTTCATTACATTTTTTATGATTTATTCTCCTTTTGAATAATGGAGCAGAAACACTGTGAATTATATCAACAAAACCAGACACACATGGCTTCACATCATTTTCATCTGCACAATTTGAGATCTTGGTGTTTAGTTAATTTAATTGTTCAGTCGTAGAATCTTTATTTAAACAATTAATAAATTCCTCCTTCAACTCGGGTTTCCAAACATACTTCTCATCCACATATTCGTATTTATCCGACTCTGTTCGCTCTTTATGTATATTACCGAATTCGAAAGAAAAACTGACAAGGCAGTGATCTGACAAGATATTTGGTTCTTTCACCTGAAAATTACTCACGAAACTAAACATTTCCCGTGACGCTTCTACGTAATCGATCACGCTTCTACCTCTGTGCCCAACGAAAGTATACCGCCCTATTCCCCTATCTTCACCGACCCGCCCATTCATTATCCTTAATCCTGTTTGCTTGCATAGGTCTAACAGTAACAGTCCATTGTTATTCAAATGCCCTGCATCTTCCGAAAAACGATGCATATAATTATCTGGGGTATAATCATCGGGTAAGACATTCATGTGAACGGACTCATCATCTGTAACAAAATCAGGGTTTGTCGACGTGCGACCATTGAAATCCCCACATATTAAAAGATTACAACTAGTTTCGGCTTTGCTCTCAATAAAAACAACCGAGTCCAATAATCGGTAAAAAATATTAGTTTCTGTCAATGCCTGTCGGCTACTCTCATCGGGAATAACGTAGCATAAACAAATGTACAAGTCATTATTTAGACTTAACGCAGATTTTCCAATTTTGACCCATAAAATATCGTCTTTTGATGTGAAAATTAAAGTATCATTTGATACATATTTATTTCTGATATACAGTATAACCCCCCCCCCCCGGAATTTCTTTTACTATTGCATTTTTTCTCTTCTCGGTGTAGTACAAACGCTTCAAAATTGTCAACTGTAATTTCAGAAAACTGATCTGTCCATGTTTCAGTCAATAAAATGACATCATTTGAATTAAAAATATATTGAAATTCAGGACTTTTTATCTTATTTAAACGTTTAGTAACTAATCCCTGACAATTCAGCAACGCACATCGTAAAGTCACCTTCTCCTCAGGTAATTACATTATTCCAGCCGAGTCATTTTCCCCTGACACGTCTGTTCTATTTTCAGTTCCACTACTTTCATTTTGTAGATGTGACACACTTTGCTGTCGGTTAACTGATTGGTTTGTGCTATTTTTGTCTACCTGTTTATTTTTGGCTGCCTTTGGATTTTCCTGATTGTCACGTGAAGTTTGCAATACACGCGGAAGAGATACAGAATTTGCTCTTCTTTCGCCACGCTTCAAAGTTCTAGATAAACGCTCGGATTTATCAGTGCCATTCTCAAAAGGTCGGAATATATCACGCACAGAAGGGGACGACTCGTTTTGTTTTGGCGAAGAACTTGTTGATGTACTGGGTAAGTTTGGCACACTTTGAGTTTGTGTATTGGATTCATGCTCCATATCGGTATCTTTATTGTTATTGTTAGGCCCCGAAGTACATGTAGGTATATCTAAAGTGTGACGTGCACTATTGGAATTTCCATTCATCATTGTATTCACGTGTGTATTTGTAAACGACTCGTTATCGTCCCCGTCTACTGAAAATTACTCTGTTTCATGAATGTCTGGCTGACTGAGTAAGACACTAGGATCAATGTGCGAGAAGTCAGCTAGTCTGTTACCCTGAATTACTTTTCCCCAGTCTGGAAACTCATCTCGCACAATTTTACCTTCGACCATTAACTTTGCTGGGTACAGTATCTGATCTTTTGCGCCTGGCGTTTTCGCCTTGACCCGCCTTACTTCTTCCCATAATTTCTTTCTAGCTTCATGGATTTCTTTGGGAAGATCATACCCTATGCTGAAGGGTGTATGCCTCAACAGATTCGCACGACCCATTATCATGTCTGTATCGCAATATTCCCTAAAATTCACGATAATAGGTCTTCTTGGGTCTCGCTGTCCTATTTTTCTGGGACCAAGCCTATGAGCACGGGCCAGATACATTTTATCAGAATCCAGGTCAAGATGTTGTTTGATAAAATCACGGATAATTTGGAAACAATTTTCATTGTAGTTTTCCAATATGCCCCAGAATATAAGATTGTTTCTTCTTGACCTCGCTTCAAGATCTATGGACTTGTAAGCTAATGTTTTAGCACACTAGAATTTTTGTTTGTGACTTCTATGACTTCACAAAGTTTTTCGTTTACACAACGGAAACTCTGCTGGAAATGAAGCATACCTCTATTCATTTGATCCTGACTTTGTCTGATGAATCCCAGTTCATTGTATATTATATTCAGCTTATCATCAGTTGACCTGTTCATGAACATGTTTGCCTGATCCTCACTATGCTCTGTGTTATTCCGCTTTCTTTTCACTGTTTGAAATCCGCCATCATTACACAAGTGAACAAAGGGATTGTCCGTTTGCACATTATATCTCGTGTCCGACATCATCGTCGAATAGATTTTATATCAACAGATAACATTCAGTGAAGTTTACTACATATTTGTCCAATTTTTTCTGACTCGATCGCATTTAAAACACAAAAATGGAGCTATATATGAAGAGCTCTCTCGTTTGTGGAAACACTGTCCGCCATCTTGAATCATGAACATAGTTGTAATTAGTTGTAGCTTTCTGTTTTGTACTCCCGCTTCGCTACTCAAAATGTCGGACTTGGTATACTCACAGACAAAGGCACCAATCAATTACCAATTGTACATGCAATTTTGACAATTACTATCAAAATGTATTTGTTTTTATTCAGTCCTCTTGAGCACGCTGAATGACTTCACAATTGACACATTTAGCAATGAGAAAGACTTGATAAATTATCTTTTACCCTGGTTGGATAGAGTAAGTTTTGCTACGCTCCCTAACAGTATGCTCTACTTCTAAAAAGTAAATACACCTTTTTTCTATTGTAACGGATAATGCCCTTGACTGATTGACGTTTTATTTCTCTATATCATACTTGAGATGTGCATTGGGAATAAAATTTCTGCCACTTTGTTATACGTTGTTTGATATTTATTGACGTTTTTTTTTATTTTGGCGTTTTTTTTTCCTTGACCGCTAATAGCGCCAAAATATAATGACCGTGAAATATAAGTGTTTTACAATAGAAGTGAGGGCAATGATCAGGAATCAATACAATCAACCCACAGCTCCCATCAGAGACACCAAAGGGAAAGAAACACAAACATGAAACAACAGACCTAATTATTATATGTCTTATGCTAGAAATATTAACACATTTTCTGATTTTTTTTTCAGTCAGATATCGGCTTGATGAAGGGGAGGTTCTCTCCCCGTTCCTATTCTCATTGTTTATGAATGATCTAGACTGAATTTATTTGCAGCAAAACCGAAATGCTGGGTTAACACTTGAACAACTATCGCTATATTTATTCATGTACGCCGATGACGCGGTAATATTTTCAGACACAATAGAAAGGCTTCAATCTTCACTGAATTACCTAGAACTGTTTTGCAATAAATGGAATCTAATGGTGAATATCGACAAAACTAAAATCGTGGTCTTCCAAAAAGGGGATAATCTACGACGTTGGGTAGGAGTGACATCTCGGGCCCTTCCGCCCAATGGAGCCAGTGGGGTAAATAATCATGGGCGGTCCGGCTCGCGCCTCTTTGCCTGTGCGGGCTTTGGTCCTCTGGGCGGTTTTCCACTACTGGTGTGAGGGTCGGTTTCGGCTCCGCGCGGAGGCATCGTGCGGCCCATGTGTTTCTTCGGGCCCTGATAGGCGGGGCCCCCTTTTACATGTAATTTACTGTTTAGCAAAACTTGTTTGGTTTAAGCGTTTATTTCTTTGTATAACATAATATGGTACAATACAGATGAAGATGAATCATTAAGTACAATTATACAATGGGATTCAGAAGAAAGTCTACTGACTTTGAAAATCTGTCTCCCATTTTTGCAACAGATAATAGTACTATATTGATATGTGACTGTTAATGAAGCAAGTGATAGATTATGACTATTGTATGTTCTTGGCTGTTTGCCTAATTCATGTTGATATGTTTTATCTTAAGATAGATGGCGGCTCCACGGGGGACGTAGAAATACCAGGTGCAAGAAAATTCACTATAAGTAATATAAGGATTCTTTACATCATTTTTTTGAAATCGCGTCAGGCTAAGATTGGCAGTAGCTCGATTCTTGACAATAACAAGATAACTTTGTTCTTTCATATAAATTTAAGAAGAAATATCGAAAATTGCACATGTTATCTAACTTTGACATTTCATACCATCACATATTATATTAAAAATACAAGTCTTGTTGCCTACTTAGATGATTGTGGTTTATCTGACCTCAAAACGTTTGGTTTTGATCAAGAAGTCTTGAACAGCTAAGAATATTTGCTTGTTAGCAGAGTCTGGTAGCTCACGGTCGCCGTTTAAAAGAACATTCAGGGATGGCTGACATAAAGGTATTGTCTTATTTAGAAGTTCTTGTCGTAAGTTGACATATCGTGTACAAAAAATAAGAAGTGCTGTGTATCTTCTATAGCCCCACATACACATAGCGGGCTGTCAACAATATTTTTTTGAGAAAAGATGTTGGTTGAGTGAACTACATTTCGTTCGTAGACGGGCATGGTATATTTGTCCAGGCCTATTTCCATCACAAAAATATTTCGGTGGTACAAAAAGATTTGCGTTGAGATGTCGTTTGAAGGAGGAGAGAGAAGGTGAGTTTCTTATCTCATCTGGTAGACTGTTCCAATCACGGGTAACAGATGGTAGGAAAGATTTATAGTAGAGCTGCGAATTCGCGTGTATAGTATTTAAGTTTTGTGAATTACGTAGGTTGTATGCAGTGTTGTTTCCAACTGTGTCCGATACTAAAGACGAAAGGTAATCAGGGGTTAGGCTGTTTTGCATTTTATAAAAGAGTTGTAACTTGTGTTTTTTCCTACGAGATGCAAGTAATTCCCATCCAGTTTCATGATTAAGACAATCAATCGATACTAATTTTGTCTCTCCAGTTACAATACGGGCAGCTTCATTTTGAATTTTTTCCAACTCATTTACTTCACATGAAGTACAATTATCCCAGACGACATCGGAATATTCGAGAAGTGGTCTAATAAAGGAAACATAGATTGTCTGAAGAGAGTGTCTGTCAAGTTTAAATTTGAGCTTTCTCATAATATTTATACGATTCCATGCTTTAGTTTTTATATAATCAAGGTGCTCATGCCAAGTACAGTCATTTGAAAAAATAAGGCCAAGATGTTTGTGAGATATAACTTCCTGTATTTGAGTTTGGTTCATAAAGACTGGAGGATGGTATGGTTTGTTCCTTTTTCGTGTAAAGATCATTGATTCGGACTTTGCTGGGTTGAATTCAACAAGCCATTGTTTCGCCCATTCGGGAATTTTCAGAAGATCGTTATTCAACTGATAAGCTGCTTCAATTGGGTCGTCCACAATTATGTAAAGACTTGTGTCGTCCGCAAAAAGCCTAATAGAAGAGTGAATGTTTTCAACAATATCGTTAATGTATACAAGAAATAAAAGTGGACCAAGAATAGAGCCTTGTGGAACACCTGCTTTTATTTCAGTCCAGTCGGAAGCTGATCCAGGTAAAACAACCCTTTGTTTTCTGTTTTTAAGATAGTCTGTGAACCATTGGAGAAGTGGTCCAGATATACCATTAGAAGAAAGTTTGTAGAGAAGACCCATATGCCATACTCTATTAAACGCTTTGCTAATATCGCAGAATATAGCTCTTACCTCCTTCCCTTCGTCAAGAGCGTGACAGAAGGTATTATAGAGATCCGTTAGCTGGTTGACTGTAGAGTCGCCAGGCACAAAACCCGATTGGAGTGTTGTTATGGTATGATTTGCTTGAAAGAAGTTGAAGACATGTTTGTGGACAATTTTTTCAAGAACTTTACCTACTGTACTTAAAAGAGATATAGGTCGGTAATTTGATATTTCAGATGGATCGTCTTTTTTAAAGATTGGCGTTACATTTGCCTGCTTCCATAAAGTTGGGACCTTTCCCTTTTCTAAAGAGAAGTTAAATAGATCTGTGAGTGGAGTAGACAGCGGCTGAGCTAGATCTTTGAGAATTCTATTGCTAATTAAGTCAGGTCCTGCTGCTTTACCTGTAGGTAAGGAGAGAAGTATAGATTTAACGTCCTCCGCTGTAGTCCTTATTAGGTTAAGTTTATTGGGTGGATTATTGAATGTTTGTGGAAGTTGAGCATTATGTTCATTCAAATAAGTTTGCTGTGTAAAGAAATCATTCAATTTATCAGCTTTGTCTTTTTCATCGCATATGACAGTGTCGTTGCATTTTAGTGGAGGTATAGAAGATGTTTGGTCGGGCTTAATAAATGTTTTAAGAGTTTTCCACCAATCCCTTTGGCCAATGTTTGGGTCTTTAAGTTTATCTTTTAGGTTGTCAATTTCTTGTTGTTTAGCTTTTCGAATGAGCGAGGTTACATGATTTCGTATGAGTTTATAGTTGTTGAAGTCGGATTGATTTTTAGTTCGTTTGTATTTGTCATAATATCGTTTTCTTTATCTCATAAGACGTTTAATATTTGTGGTTAGCCAAGATTTGTCAGACTTACGAACATGAACAGTTTTATTAGGTATATGCTTGTTTACAAGATGCGTAATTCTATCAGTTATATTTTGAGCGTAAGCGTGTACATCGTCGTCTTTTAATGAATTCCAATCAGTGTCGTTCAGGTCTGTAGAAAGTGTTTGATAATCACCTTGATGGTATAGGTAGATTTGTCTTTTGAAAGATGGAGAAATAATTTTATCAAAATTATAAATACAGTATATTGGACAATGGTATCTAATATTTTGATTGAGAAACGGCTCGCCAACGCCACTCAAAACCACCCTATTCTTATTTGATACTAGAAATAAGTCAATAATAGATTCAGAATTCTCTGTATGATGGGTAGGATCAGTTATAAGCTGTTGTAAGTTAAACTGCTGACACAATTCATTAATTTTCCTGTGTGCAGCCTGTTTGGATACATCAAAATTAAAGTCACCTGTGATAGTTATATTAGGTATATTAGTGTCAAACGCAAGGCCGACTGAATCTTCAATACTGGAATAAATTATGTTGTTCGAATTTGGAGGTCTATAAAAGGTAGCTAAAAGCTCCTTTCTATTATGCATTGGTATTTCAATCCAAATACATTCAATTTGTTGAAGTTCAAGATCAAGTCTTCGACAGGATAAAATAGACTGACTAACATAAACACAAATGCCTCCGTGATTGTCGCCCATTCTATCACGACGGTATAAATTGAAGCCGTTCATTTTTAGTGTTTCATCGGGTATACGCTGATCCAACCATGTTTCAGTAAGGCAAATGACATCAAAATCACTTAGTTCCGACTCTATTATGTCTAGTTTATTAGAGAGACTCTGAATATTATAGTGGACAATTGAGAATTTGTTTCTACTACCAGTACTTTCTAAAGTAGGCCCAGATGACAACGAGTTAATAGAGACATCGGAAAGCGGTCCAGGATTCTGTTCTATTTCCCCTATTAGTAGCAAAGACATTATGACAAGAAGATCAAAATAGTTAAGGTAATCCAAGCCTTTAACCTTAGCTTGACGACTGTAGTGTAGTCCTATCCGTGCCCTATAAATCTGGATTTCAATCATGTTATACAATCAATAAGGCACCGAAATAAGCTAGAAGACACGGACAGGTAAACTTGGGTGTTAACCAATCTCTTGCTACTTTGGATGTAAAAGTCTGATCCCCCGTGGAGCCTAGAAACGAGATTAACTGGAGTACATATCGAGCAAACGTTCAAGAACATACACAAAAACATAAAGATTATAATACATGTTCAAAGGAGGAATGTACAAAACTTGTTTACATTTGTAAGATGTATCAGTCTCTCGTTTTGCGACCATTTGATATATCATTATCGCATGTATATGCTCAAAATGACAATGAGCTGTATGTGCTCAAGTCTAATAAACTTCTGTTCAGTTCTGTTGTTAAATTTATCGACACGTGCCGTAAAGTTGCAAACAGAACGATTATCATATTACTCAAATTTGGACACGTGCCGGTCACCCATTAGATTTTCGCCCTTATGATTGTCTTTTATTCCTTTTTTCGGTTTTGGTTTTGTGTGTGAATTCGGGTTTAACGTCGCTTTCAACGTTTTTTCAGTCATATCACGACGGGGTCTGGTTGCGACAGGGAGCTCAATGCTCACTTTTATAGTGCTGCCTCACTGAAGTATCATGTCCCAGACACATTACATGATACCACACCCAGTCACATTATCCTGATACTGGGTCGACCAGTCCTAGCTCTACCCCTTAAATCTGAGTGCCAAGCGAGGAGCAGCTAGTACCATTTTTAACGGCTTTGGTATGTCGCGGCCCGAGATCGAACCCGTGACCTCCCGTTCCCCGGAGCGGACACTCTACCAGCTGAGCTATCGGGGCCGGTCGGTTTTGGTTAACTGCCTTTTCAATATTATTTCACTAACATCTAAGCGATCATTAAACTACATGGCCTGATATAAGGTGGGGCCTTGCTTTGATCACATTACGTTAAGGAGTGAGTGAATGTTTGGGTTTTACGTCCCACTAACAGCTAAGGTCATACGGAGACGGGAATCGGTTTAAAGACTCATCTGAAAGTCTGGAGGAGCCCGGGATCGATCCTGCGATCCCTGGTTTACAAGGCGAGTAGCGTAACCACTACACCATGGAGGCTTCTATATTACGTTAAGGAATCACAAGTTAAAATATGCAATAACAATGCTCATCCATAGTTATTTTCTTTGAATTAATATTTGCTGGGTCCCTCGGAATATATCTGAACAACCGGTCTACCGGCATTGTGTTCAATTAGCTTCCTCGGGACTCGGGAAATGTTAATGCATGAAAAAACCATGGGTGGTTTTGCTATTGTACTATTCTCCTAGTGCTGAGTTGTAAACTAAACCCGTTGGGAATGATATTATTTACTGTGTTTTCCTTGTGATGGAATTTCTCTTTTATACAATATACAAAGAAGGCTGTACAGAAAGTAATCCTAATGATGCTCATTACTGCTCAAACCCTATTCCTAAAATTTAAGGGAGTTGAAAAGCAGAAAAACGATACACAATGCACAACACTTAACCCTTTACAATTCCATAAGCCGAGTGTGGTTGCATATCATTACGAAAACACGCCTATACAAATTCATTGTAACCTTTATCGCCGAAAAAATGAAAATTTTAGGATGAAAAATTGTGATATTTTTTCTTATTTCTGCTCAAAATATAAATTGTGGGTACTCGTTAGAACCGCCTCATCGAGGCGGTCCTAATGAGTACCCACAATCTATATTTTGGAGCAAAAATAAGGAAAATAAGGTTTTCCCCTGCAAACCCAAGTTTTACTATATAAAAGTGGGGTTCAAGGGGGTAAAAATTATATAGGCGTGTTATCTTGATGAGGTCATGAAAAGGATATAATTGACAGCTTATCAAACACATTTTTTTCAAAAATTTGGGATAATTTATGCTTCAAAATATTGTTTTATTATTGTTATTATTATCATTATTATTATAAGGATCATCATCATCTTTATTATTATTTTCTCACAAAATAATACTCATTATTACAAAAACACGCCTATTCAAATACATTCTAAATGTTACCGAGGAAAAATGAAAGTTATCAGCTGAAAAGATTGCGATAATTTTCTTATTCTGCTCAAAATATAGATCGTGGGTACACGTTAGAAATAGCGGCGGTTCTAACGAGTACCCACAATCTATATTTCAAAGCAGAAATAAGAAAAATAAGGTTTACCCCTGTAAACCCCAGTTTATCTATATAAAAGTTGGGTTCAAGGGGGTCAAAATTATATAGGCGTGTTTTAGTGATGTAGAGGATATTTGATTTTTTCAGTGTAAGGTCAAATTTTATTTCAACGAATGAACACCAAAACCAGTGTTTTCACGAGTGGCTCAGCCACGAGTGAAAATACCAGTTTGGGTGTTCATGAGTGAAATAAAATTCGATCTTACACTAAAAAAATCAAATTTTCTGTTTCTTACATGCTTCAAAACGGCAGTAATTAGCTTTACTAATCGCATCACTCACCTTTAGAGTAAACTAACTTTGTTCCTGGTCGTTTCGCGTCAATTTAGTGGTGTCCAACGTATTTACCGTGTATTATATTGGGTGTAAACTAAAAGCTGCACCTAAGAAATAGCTTGCGATGGCAATTCTATAAATAGTTACTGAAATAATTGACAAATTAGTTTCCCAAAGAAGGTGCAGACAAATCTAACGTCGCGCGACAAAATTCGTGACGTCAGCGTCGAAAATAACGTCGTAAATGTCCATGTGACGTGTGAACTTCTAATACAGTTCATTTATTCTCAATCATCTGACAAGGAAAAAAAACTGACCATAGAATTATATTTCGAGAAAAAAAGTAGTCCCAAACAGTGAAAAATAAAATTGATATCAGTCACTGTTTGAAACAGTGACAATGTCGTTTTCGCTGAGAAATCTTTATATTTCATTGAAAAGCATGTAAGAAATAGAGGATATTTGATTTTTTTCAGTGTAAGATCGAATTTTATTTCATCGAATGAACACAAAAACCAGTATTTTCACGAGTGGCGAGCAATTAGTGAAATTACCAGTTTTGGTGTTCATGTGTGAAATAAAATTTGATCTTACACTGAAAAATTCAAATGTTCTCTTTCTTACATGCTTCAAAACGGCAATATTTAGCTTTAAAAATCGCGTCACTCACCCTTAGAGATCAAAGCGCCAAAAGGCACTGAAATGACAGATTCTATGAGAAAATAAAAAAACTGAGAAAACTTACAGACAACCTTTCTAAAAAGCTCTTAAAATTTAGAAAAGTAGTTCTGCAAATTCTATTGTATGATATGTTTGCAGATGTCTATACACCGGTGGTACCATGAAATGCCATTCGATGTTTCAAATTTTGGAAAGAAACTATTTACGTTTTCAAAACCAAACATTAAAATTCAAGTTTTAACAATGCTACTGTCAATTACTAACATTTTTGTCTGATCGGTTGTGGATACCTCCCCACAAAAGATACTCTTTTTTTCACAAAGAGATCGGAGGAGAAAGCGTGTTGTAATCATGCAATCGTTTGGTTTCAGAATCAAAGCACCGAAAGTGTTGGGGGTGTAGGTTGGGATGAAAGCCCTGGGCTGAGATAAAACTGTTTAATTTAACTCTAAAATTCCAAACAAATAGTGAAGATTATGATAAGAAGCGCGTCCTGCAGCGTCCAAACTTGGGCCTACACTGTTTGCCAAGCTCACCCTATGATTCCAGGATGACCCTCTTCAGTCTTATGGAATACCCTGATCTCACTGCGGCTATTTTCTGCAAGAAAAAGGTTATTCTGAGAAGTCAGTGATAGTCACGTAGACGATAGCTCTGAACCGCTTTTTTATTAGTAACTTCGGGTCGAATGCCAAACAATCAACCCAAACATAGCCGGGTCGTTTGTCAGTCTTCGGTACATGTAAGTGTTATATGTAAAATCTGCACTTGAATAAACTGTTCGATCTGGCAAACAATGTAGACTAAGAACAAACGCCACAGAACACGGTGCTGATCTTGTTCTACATTTTTGCATGAGTTACTAGCATATTAAGTTTAAACGGATCAGTCCAAGTCCTCGTTCATGACCAGCCTGCATTTAGGGACAATCGGCATGAGTGTTGTCAGTGCTTTGATTTATTCACTGCCTTGTGTTACTGGAATGTCGTCTTCCATCACTGAAGTTGGGCTCGTCCATTCTGCTAAATATGGCACCTAGAAATATATCACAGGACCTACACTGTTTGCATAGGTATCTGTACCATATTCCAGAGTTGAAAGGGACAGCCTCTCGCAAAGACTGATATTCACCTAGTTGTAACTGACCTAGACTTGACCTCGAATGTCGGAAAACCCATTAATATTTTGGTCTGCAGCTGACCGGCTGGTCTTTAAGGATTAAATATTGACAGCATTGTTAGAAAACAGTGTAAAACCTGAACAGACGTCTGAGCAGACGCCGCATTGATCTCGCATGATGCAGCTGATTCATATGAAATGCAGAATCTATTCTCTGAAAGGTAAGATACAAGCGTCGAGTCGTCTGCTTCAGAAGTTTGTATTGCGATTATAGGATGTACAATTTTGATAACTGTGCCAAACCGGACTACATTTTGGCGGACTCATATTTCCTTGGCGGTCAAAGCCGGAAGAAAGTCGTAAGAAAGCCGGAACTACTTTACAACACGCAGGATAGCTAGAAACGACAGATAGAATCTGTCATTAAAAACTAACTTTCCTCCTGGTCGTTTAGCGTCAATTTAGTGGGGTCAAACGTAATTACTGGGTATAATATTGGGTGTAATCTAACAGTTTGCGCCTGAAAAATAGCCTGGGATGGAATTTTTACGAATGGTTACTGATATAATTGAGATATTAATTTCCCAAAGAAGGCGCGGACAAATCTAACGTTGCGCAACTAAACACGTGACGTCAGCGCCGAAAATGACGTCATCAACGTTCTCGTGACGTGCGGACGGGCTTAGCGTCAATTTTAATACAGTTCATTAATTTTCAATCATCTGACGATGGAAAAACTGACCACAAAATTAAATTTGGAGAAAAAAAGTATTCCCAAACAGTGAAAAATAAAATTGATATCAGTCACTGTTTGAAACAGTGACAATATCGTTTTCGCTGAGAAATCTCTATATTTCATTGAAAAGCATGTAGGAAACATTTTTTAACCATTGCCTCCAGTGAAACGAAAAATTACGAAAACATGACTATTCAAATTTATTTATTTTTTTCCATTAAAAATGAAGTTTTCCAGATAAAATATATTTTCTCATTTCTGCACAAATAGAGAATGTGGGTTCACGTTAGAACCGCCGCATTGGGCGGTTCTAATGAATACCCACATTCCTTTTTATAGAGCAGAAATAAGACAAATAAAGTTTACCCCTGTAAACCCCAGTTTGACTATATAAAAGTAGTATTAAAGGGGCTAAAATTATAAAGGCGTCTTTTCGTGATGAAAATCAAAGCACTTGAAACAATAAGCATGCTCACAATGCTTATAAATAAACATCACGTGAACAAGTCCGTGAAATAAATACCCCTAAGCCCCACTTTATACAGAAAAAACTGGGGTTTACGGCGATTTACATTATTTTTCTTATTTTTGCTCCAAGACATAGGATGTGGGTACTCGTTAGAACCGCCTCAATGAGGCGGTTCTAACGAGCACTCACGCCCTATGTTTTGAACATTTATAACAAATATATCTAGGATTTTCTTCAGAAAAGTAGCCATTTTGGAGATGTGAAAAATGCACTATGTCGCACGGGTGAGTTATCGCCATGTAAGGGTGCATTTCTTTCTGATATGAGTTTTCATTATTTGAGGAAATGATATCAATTTCTAAACTGAAACATATTTTTTTCACTTTATTCCCCTTTTGACAAATAATTAATAATAATAATAATAATAATAATAATAATAATACGATAACATACTCGTGCGACCTAGTGCATTTTTTCACATCTCCAAAATGGCTACTTTTCTGATAAAAATCCTTGATATTTTTGTTATAAATGCTCAATACATAGGTTGAGGGTGCTCGTTAGAACCGCCTCATTGAGGCGGTTCTAACGAGTACCGACAACCTATGTCTTGGAGCAGAAATAAGAAAAATGTATACCCCAGTAAACCCAATTTTTTCATTATATAAAATGGGGTTATGGGTGGTCGTCATTTTACGGACTTGGTCACGTGATGTAATACTTATAAATAAGGGTGCATTTCTTTCTGATATAAGTTTTCATTTTTCGAGGAAATCAAAGATACATTCTTTTTTTGACTTTTTTCCCCTTTTGTCAAACAACAACAATAATAATAATAATAACAATAATTAATTAATTAATTGAAAATGGTTCAGTCGTAATAATTTTTCCGTAATAATGCTTTTATTGCATTCGTCAATAATATTTAACTGAAATGGTTCAGTCGGAATAATGTTTTTGCTGCATTCGTCAATAATATTTAACTGAAAATGGTTCAGTCGTAGTGGTGTTATAATTGCAGTTACCAATAAGATTTAACTGAAAATGGTTCAGTGGTTATGATGTTTTTTATTGCATTTGTCAATAAGAATTAACTGGAATGGTTCAGTCGTAGTGATGTTTTTATTGCAGCCGTCAAGGATATTTAACTGAAAATGGTTCAGTCGTAATGGTTTTTTTATTGCAACCGTCAATAATATTTAACTGAAAAAGATTCAGTCGTAATGATGTTTTCATTGCAGCCGTCAATACGATTTAACTGAAAATGGTTCAGCCGTAAAATGTTTTTTATTGCAACCGTCAACCAGATTTAACTTAAAATGGTTCAGTCGTAATGATGTTTTTATTGCAGCCGTCAATAAGATTTAACTGCAAATGATTCAGTCGTAATGATGTGTTCATTGAAGTTGTCAATACGATTTAACTGAAAATGGTTCAGTCGTAAAATGTTTTTACTGCATTCGGTAATACGATTTAACTGAAAATGATTCAGTCGTTATGATGTTTTCATTGCAGTCGTCAGTACGATTTAACTGAAAATGGTTCAGTCGTAAAATGTTTTTATTGCATTCGTCAATACGATTTAACTGAAAATGGTTCAGTCCCAAAAATGTTTTTATTGCATTCGTCATTAAGATTTTACTCAAAATGTTTCAAATTACGATAACACGCCTATACGAATACATTGTAACCTTTATCGCCGAAAAAATGAAAATTTTAAGATAAACAATTGTGACATTTTTTTTATTTCTGTTCAAAATATAGATTGTTGGTACTCGTTAGAACCGCCTCAACGGGTACCCACAATCTTTATCTTAGAGCAGAAATAAGAAAAAATAACGTTTAACCTTCAAACCCCAGTTTTGCTATATAAAAGTGGGGTTCGAAGGGGGTCAAAATTGTATTGTGTTTTCGTGACATCATGTGAACAAGTCCGTGAAATGAAGACCCCCCTTTACCCCACTTTATATCGAGAAAACTGGGGTTTATGGGGGTATACATTATTTTTCTTATTCTTGCTCCAAGACATATGTGGTGAGTACTCGTTAGAACCGCCTCAATGAGGCGGTTCTAACGGGCAAACACAACCTATGTTTGCAGTATTTATAAGAAAAATGTCGCGGATTTTCATCAGAATAATGGCTTGTTTGGAGATGTGTAAAAATGCACCAATTCTTACGGGTGTGTTATCGTAATGATGAGTCATAAAAATGTTTCTTTTTAATTCGCCAGTTAGATTATCAGTCGTAAAACTGTTTCGTTGCATTCATCAATGTGAGTTTACTGAAAATGGTTCAGTGGTGAAAATCTTTTTAGTTTTATACTCTGCAGTGAAATCAACGCATATCTGAAACAAATTATATTTTCACACTATGAAAATATGATATTTTCACACTGTGAAAATTAACATGACCAGCACCCCGGACTACTTTTTCTCGCCAAAATTCGTTATTATCGATAAAATAATTCTGTAAAATACCTTGAAAAGCACTCTTTGGACTGTAAAAATGCTGTATTCAAAATGGCGATCTGTTTATGTTTTGAAACAGACAGTGGTAATGTCATAGCTTCGTCGAAATTGTCACGTTCAATACGATTGATCAATTACCGTAAATGCCCTTATAAAAGTATGTCATAAAAAGAAAATTTACTTTTTTCGGCGGAAACCAACAATATTTCATCTCGTGTGTTGAAAACTTCAAAATATTCACTCGTGCTTCGTACTCGTAAAAAGTTTTATGTTTTCAACACACTCGATGACATTATGAAAATACAAATACATTGAACTTTACCGCCGAAAAAAAGCAAATTGTAAGCTGAAAAATTGTGATATTTGTCTTATTTCTGCTTTAAATATAGATTGTGGGTACTCTTTAGAACCGCCCATCGAGGCGGTTCTAGCGAGTACCCACAATCTATATTTTAAAGCAGAAATAAGAGAAATAAGGTTAACCGCTGTAAATCCCAGTTTTACCATTAAAAATGGGTTTCAAGGGGATAAGAATTATATAGGCGTGTTTTTGTGATGAACTATTTTTGGGATCCACCACAAAAGAAGTAAATATCCTCTATATATTGATATTTTTGTCTCCTTTTGTAGCTCAAGACTATGGCAGGCATAAAACTACAACTATTGGTGGCCACGTGTTTCATACAGTTAGCTGCAGCAGTCTACGTCCCCTATATCGATGCAGTTATACCTCCTTGTTCTGGGTCGGACTGCATAAAGCACAATGCCAATTTTGCCAGATGCTCTGAAAAGTCGAGTATTCCAACTAATGATTGTCGCTGGTTTGCCAACTTCAACCGACGCCTCGACGAATTTATACTAGGTGGAACAATCGTCGCCTACAAAATTCAGCGGTCCAGTGGGGATTGGTCTGACTGGTTTGTCCCCGGACAAAATGACATTGATATAAGATTTAACGCGAACGCGTCATATTGTCCTGTACCAGTTCACGCCAATTCACTCCGCCGAAGATGGTCCCAATTTTATGACCATTCACACAAATACATTATCTGCAAATAAGCAAATTTATATTTAGTCCGTGAAACGACCCACACCTAAACCCCAGTTTATATAGAACAAAAAATCTAGGGATTTAGTTGTATACGTTTTTTTTTTTTCTTATTTCTGCTCAAAATCGTAGGTTGTGGGTATTCGTTAAAATCGCCTCAGTGAGGCGGCTCTAATGAGAATTCAAAAACTATGTTTGGAAAATTCCACAAAAATAATCTTTTTTAAGGTACGAAAGAATGCACTTTTTCACACAGACATTTTGTTGTAATGATATGAAGTATTCGTGGGTGGAAAAAATAGTTTTACATGTAAAAGGGATTTTAGCAAGACAGTTCTAAGAAATTTATAAAACGAAAAAGACATTACAGCCAGCGCACAACAAAACCTATATAAGACATTACGCCCCAACGAAGACTCTGATCAGCCTGCGCATCCGCGCAGTATGATCAGAGTGTTCGTTGTGCGCTCTAAGGATAGTAAAGGGTCATATGCTACTTCATGCAGCAAGAGAAGTCTCTGGTTAGACTATATTGATGCGTAGGCTGATCTGAGTCTTCACAGGGCGCACGTGTCTTATTGTAGGTTTTGTCGTGCACTGGTTCTTTGGTAAACATTAAGTGTTCACAATAAATAGACTGTGAAGAATCAAGACAGTAAAACATTGTAAGCAAATAAAGTGAACCAGGCAATGCCAAGGACATTTTAAGAATCCTAGTTTGAACATCTTTTAAAACCTTGTTTTAACATCTTATGATATGTGACATATCCAAAGATTTTATATTAAGCTGATCACCAAATCTTTCAATATTATCGCAATCATAAGATATTCATAGCTGAACACAAAACATAAGATGTTCATCAAGTGAACATGTCCGTGTAATGAACTGCCCTCTTAACCCCATTTTATATACACAAAACTGGGGTCTACAGGGGTATATTTCTTTTATCTGTGCTCCAAGACAGGTTGTGGTACTCGTTGGAACCGCCTCATTGCGGCGGTTCTAACGAGCACCCACAATCTATGTTTGGAAAGCAATAAGAAAAATATTTAAAATTTTCATCTGAAAAGTGCCACTAAAGTAGCCAATTTATAAAACAAGGATGTTTTATCGTAATGTATAGCTGATCATACAATCTATCAGCTAACGTAACACAAATCATAAGATGTTCAAGCATAGCTGATCATAAAATCTATCAGCTAACATAACACAAATCACAATAGGTGCAAGCATAGCTGATCATGAAATCTATCAGCTAGCAAAACACAAATCATAAGATGTTCAAGCACAGCTGGTCATACAATCTTTCAGCTAACATAACACAAATTATAAGATGTTCAAGCATAGCTGATCATAAAATCTTTCAGCTAACATAACACAAATCATAAGATGTTCAAGCAAAGCTGGTCATAAAATATTTCAGCTAGCATAACACAAATCATAATATGTTTAAGCATAGCTGATCATAAAATCTTTCAGCTAACATAACACAATTCATAAGATTTTTAAGCATAGCTGATCATAACATAACACAAATCATAAGATTTTTAAGCATACCTGACCATAAAATCTGTCAGCTAACATAACACAAATCATAAGATGTTCAAGCATAGCTGATCATAAAATCTGTCAGCTAGCATAACACAAATCATAAAATGTTCAAGCATAGCTGATCATAAAATCTATCAGCTAGCATAATACAAATTATAAGAGGTTCAAGCATAGCTGATCATAAGATCTTTCAGCTAACATTATACAAATTATAAGATGTTCAAGCATAGCTGATCATAAAATGCTCAAGCATTATTATTAACCGTTTTGGAGACATGAAAGTATGCAATTTTCGCACGAGTGAGTTACCTGCGACCAGGCCCCGAGGTTATAAAACGTTTTTCATGCTCAACTCACTTGAGCATGACATTTGTCCTGCTCACAAATTTTAAAAATTGCCAACATTTGTTGGCATTTTAAAATTTGTGAGCAGGACAAATAACTTTCTCTGCTATCTGAGAAAGAAAAATTGTTCAACTTCTTAGTATTTAATTTTTATGAGTTTCATGCTCAGCTGAGTTGAGCATGAAAAAAGTTTTATAACCTCGGGGCCAGGTAAGACATGAAATGACCTGCTCAGCTGTACATACTAGCCAGTTTAAGGGGAATGGATACACCTTCAGGGGCAGCAACTAATTTAAAAGTGTTTTTGTCTTCCATGTTAATAGGGGTCAACTCAAAGTATAAACTATGTCCTAAGGAGCATATACTTACCTATAAGGGGAGACCCCTTTTTGTGGGACAGGGCTTGTATATAGAAAAGCGAACAGTCAATCCCGAAAGTTGTCTCCCCATTGAAAAATGGCGCAAAACATGCCAGGTGTTCCCATTCCCCTTAATTTATGATATAGAAACTATCAACACACCGTGTGACTTTGTACAGTCTTTCAAATCTCCAGAATATAAGAATTCTTTATGGGTGTGAGGAGTGGATGCAAAAACTCGTCCCAAGGGTCACTGTCCGGCATAATGTGGCTTGCCGAGTGTTGTCGGACAGTGATCCTGAGGGACGGAAGTTTCTATCCACCCCACAAAGCCATAAAGGATTCTTTTTCTTGCATACCTTCCATTTCTTAGCCAGGATTTTCAATGCTGCAGTCACTTCGGTTACCGACGTCCGCCATATTGTGATGACACTACATGAATGTTTATGGACGTCAGGTAACGTGCTCTGACGTCAACCTTAATGACGGCGCATACGAGGCCGTATTCAACCAGTGCATTTATCAAACGCGCGAATATATTCGATTTTGGGTCGGAACACCTGGGTAAGAACATAAATTTCTATCCCAGGGTAAAATCAGGGATTTCCTTAATTGATGTGCAAGAATAAGTGTTTATCTTTCATATCTCCAGAGCGGTTAATTTTCTGAAGAAAATTTATGATATTATTCTTAAATGTACTCAAAACATAGATTGTTCGTGCTCGTTAGAACCGCCTCATTGAGGCGGTTCTAACGGGTACCCATAACATATGTCTTGAGACAGGAATAAGAAAAAAAATATATCCCCCGTAAACGTATAAAGTCGAGTTTTCGGGAATGCTCGTTTCACGGACTTGTTAACGGGATCTTGAAACAAATAAATAAATAAATAAATAATAACGTGTTTTTCTCATGATTTGGCTCATAAATAACTTAACTATAAATATACAGTAAAATTCCGCTAAAAAGACCAACTAATTAAGACTATTTCTGCTCTTAACCCTAATCTTGCTGAATATTTAACTTAGCCACACCCACTTTTGATTTTCAGCCAGTCAGATTACATGGCAAAATGAGTTAGTTCAAATTCACAAACACCCACTTTTGATTTTCAGCCAGTCAGATTACATGGCAAAATGAGTTAGTTCAAATTCACAAACTGAATGACAAACAGTATAGATCCTGATCAGATGGCTTCTTACACTGTTTGCAAAGGTAGGGACTGTCGTGAATAGCAAGATAAGGGTTAAAACAGAAGTTAGGCAATGCTCAGGAATCGATACAATTAACCCACAGCTCCCATATTTAACCCGTATTTAAAAGGTTTCACTGGTTCCTTATTCGTGTTTGCAACACCAAGGGTCCTATACTAAGAGACCAGCTTTGGGACTGTTCAAGAGCGGTCTTAAAGACCACTTTTGAACAGTCCAAAAGGTGGTCTTAATGATTGTGGCCACGTGAAATCGATTTAAGCCCCCAGTGGAAATCTTTTCCACTGACCGTTCCAATGCGGTTCTTCTGTGGTGGTTTATTTATGTTGTTGTTTGTTAATACTCACTGTGTGTATCACTTGTGTCTTTTTATTTTGGATGGCCCTTTGGCCATTTTGTGGGAAAGTAACTGTCCTTATGGCCATCCTTTGTTTAGGTTTCCATTATGGTCTGGTCGCTTCATGCATGTTTCTTTCCCTTTGGTGTCTTTGATGGGTGGGGTAAGTTAATTGTATCGATTCCTGATCTTTGTTTTACTTCTACTTTTAATACTGGGATTGTGTATATTGTTGTCGGAGGATAAGTAGACAGTGACGGAAAAGGGTATACCACGATAGGTAGGTTTGACAGGTTGCACCGTTATCAGTCTAACTATACTTAAAGACAACAACAACTACAATTTAGGATTGCATTAAGCGAGATTTAATGAGCTAAACGGAAGCCCTAGATCCAGAGACTTGTGTTACAACAATTCTATTGCGAGGAAAATTCCTTTGATCATTTTGTGAATTCTTTTGAGAATGACTGACAGTTGGCTGAAAGTTGACGTGTCTGAACAGCTAGGACGGACGCAACACACGTCCTCTAAACTATCTTCCAACTATGTTCAATCAAAACAATTTTCTATTGGCTGATCCAGCTCGAGCCACTGTCTTGACCACTGCCTTGACCACTCAAGGAACAAAATAGCTGTTGTCATACATAGGAATGTATAAGACAATAATTTTCCGCTATTCTTCGAAACGCGGAAAATTTATAGTCTAACTATACTTAAAGACAACAACAACCTCAGTTTAGGATTGCATTAAGCGCGATTCAATGAACTAGGTTTACAAAGCAGGTGGTTGTTAAATTGCGAGTCAAAATTCTATAAATCATTCTGAAACTTGCGTTATCTCGAAATCGATAAAGGGCGCTACTCATAAACCCAAAACTTCAGTTACCCCTTTTCTTCTTTTTTTTTTTCAAAAGAATTTTCTACCTAACCGTCTTTAATACAATCATGTAGCATCCGTTCGCCAATGCCCGTGACGTTTCCAACATCTCCCACTGATAGCTCCAGAACTGGCTACAGCGGTCGAGCCCCTGCTTTCAATGAATGCAGTTCTAGATTTAAACTTGGATCAGTTTTATGAAGCTTTTCTAATATACCCTCTTTTGCTCTGGTGCAACTAAGAGGCTTATTCTTATATATAAAATTACATTTACCACCGGACTTGAACATTGGTTTAAATAAAATGTGATCTGAGGAAAAACCAATACCGACAAGATCTATGTATCGTTTCAAAATTTTGAACGGACATGCGATACTGTCTCCTTCTGCATTCAAAATTTCATCTCCCTTTCTATATTTATCTGTTTTGCTGGAATATATTTTAATGCCGAAATGATTGTCGTGTACTTTTACGTTACTGTATTTAAGCTTGCCATTACGCAAACACACCTATACAAATACATTGCCACCTTTATCGCCGAAAAAAATGAAAATTTTATGATGAAAAATTGTGATATTTTTCTTATTTCTGCTCAAAATATAGATTATGGTCACTCGTTAGAACCGCCTCATCGAGGCGGTTCTAACGAGTACCCACAATCATTATTTTAGAGCAGAAATAAGAAAAATAAGGTAAACCCCCGGAAACCCCAGTTTTACTATATAAAAGTGGGGTTCAAGGGGGTCAAAATTATATAGGCGTGTTTTCGTGATGTTATTTCACCATATCTTAGGCTTAATATCATACACACGTCTCTAATGTTTGCAGAATTCAAACTGCCCTCGTATAAAGAGCATAGCTCTATCAACATGGCAGAAGTTACAACGTCCTTTTTAACTACATACCTGGAGCGTAGTCTCTTAGCTGATTCCAACAAATTTTGTACAAATCCA
This sequence comes from Lucinisca nassula, assembly GCA_963580285.1. NCBI lineage: Eukaryota > Metazoa > Mollusca > Bivalvia > Lucinida > Lucinidae > Lucinisca > Lucinisca nassula. The sequence goes on from OY757021.1 coordinate 51,122,464, forward strand.
TTGTTAGTAGTATCGATCATTCCACATTAACTGTGAGTCCACTTTATACTATAAGGACATGCTTATATTACGTTAAACGAGCTCTGGTAATCCATTAGTCTTGTAAGATACATTGCGATATAAAAAGGCTGCGCTGGCATAGAAGTAAACCATTTTCAGAATAGAAGCGGTTCCATTTTTGAAAATATGAATAGTATTTTCCTACAGTGTTATCACTTCTCGAGCTCACCAAATATTTACAAATTGAATTTTCAACCGTCGCCGACTGAATCTAGCGCCTCTGTAACCGATCTCCTTAGACCAGTACCTATAACATCGTACAATATATTAAAACATCTCGTTAAAATCTGATCTGTAAAGCAACTGATCGAAAAGGTATCCTGTCTTTACCAAACACCCATTGTTTCCCCTCCCCTTTTTGACTTCTTCCTGTTAGGGCAGAATATCAATTTCTCTTACAAAGGGGACGAACGCGTTCTTGCCGTCTACGAGTTCCACCCAGTAAGGAGCGGATTTCCATCCATTCTGGAACCACAAGCGTGTCAGGGGCTTTCTTTTTCTGCAATTTAGCCAAACATAAAGATGTCAACCTCTGTGGCGGAACCATTTAGGTACCCTCGTCTGACCAAGGCTGGTGAAACGCGTTCACTGCTTCTGTACCGGGAACCCGCCATCTGGAATTAAATCTAACTAATTTATTATTGTAATTAGATGAAAACACCGGTCTACGCTGCGTGGTCCCCATTTCAAAAGCCTCTGAAATATAAAATCCGAGATTTCCTAGTTATCGCAATCGAAGCAGCGACCAAGACCATCAGCCATCTGGTTATTTTGTCTTGGTATTTTTATTTTTTATTTTTATTTTTTTTTTGTTTTGGTTTTACGGCCCTTTCAAGATTATTTCACTCATATCGAGCCGATCGTTAATCAGAGGTTGGCGAAAACTGGAGTACCCGGAGAAAAACCACCTGACCTTCCGTTGCAGAACTTGGCTTCTTGCACACCAGACAAGGAAATCCGTGATTTTACCCTGGGATAGAAATTTATGTTCTGACCCTGGTGTTCCGTTCCCAAATCGAATATAATCGCGTGTTTGATAAATGCACTGGTTGATTACAGATAAGCTCGAGAAGAACCTAACCATTTTCGCGTTTTGTCCGCGGGACATACGCGCATTGCGTGCGTGTAAAATTTTCGAGTTTCAATACGCGGTTCATCGCGTTCATACACGATTGCAACGCGTTTAATATCAGCCAATGAAAGTGATTATTCGTAACGCGTTAGGTTAACTCAATACGCGTTTCTTTGCGAGAGAATTCCAACCAATAAGAATAAGACAGGTAAGCGAAGATAAACCGCTTGAATGCGAAAGAGCACGGACCAATCAAAATCCTCTTAGCTCGTATGGTTGACCAATATTCTTTATTTTATTTTTTTTATTCATTCACAAATTAATGGCGGTATTGGCCTCTCTTATCAGTAGTGATTTCTTCGGATAAACACACACAATAATATTTACATTTAAAGACATATATTGGATTGCATAACATCCTAATGTCTGGCAGTTTAGAGATAATAAACACTCGGGGTATTCTGATGCATATGGTGTAGGGAACCAAGAGGGTAATCGTTTATCCTGGGATATTTATTTGAAAAGGCACGTCTATTTACTGGTTTGTGGGCGCTCATCAGAACCGCTATTTAATGGATGTTTATGGTGTTTCTAACACATCTTGAAACACACCTATACATATTTGACCCTGTTAATCCCCAATTTTAAATAGTAAAATTGGAATTTAAGGGGGTATATATTCTTCTTATTTCTGCACAAAATATAGATTGTGGGTACTCGTCAGAACCGCCTCGCCGAGTCGGTTCTAACGAGTACAATAACCTGTGTCTTGTGCAGAAATATTAAAATAACGGAAAATGTTCAAGTTTGGTGGTAAAAAAAAAATCAATAGATTTGTATAGGCGTATTTTCGCAATGAAGTTCCAACAATCTCTGTTTGGATCAAAGACAAATAAATGAATATATATGCACATAAATAAAAAAATAAGGAAAAAGGTAAAGGCTGAAATACGCACATTTCTTAAGGTTCATAAAGTTTAGCGCCAAATGGCAAACAGTGCAGGCCCAGTTCAGATGCAGAAAAACTAGGCGTCTGATCAGGGCCTACATTGCTTCCAAAAGCTTCAGTCATTTTCATAATATTTTTGAAAACAACATAACTTCACTCTTTTAAATTTTGAACTTTTCTTGTGCTATTTACAAGGTGAAAGATTCCATTTGGCGCCAATTGGCAAAAAAGTGCAAACCCAGATCAAACGCAACAGAATTAACGTCTGATCAGGAACTACACTGTTTGGAAAAAGAGTAGGATTTTTTTTTCCAAATTTATTAAATTTTGAAGAAAATGGGAAAAAACGGTAATAGTAAAAATGCCCCAGATCAGGCGCAGCAGAAGTAGGCGTCTGATCAGGTCCTAGATTATAGAAGATTACGAAATGTTCAGTTATTTCCCAAATAAATTTCGAAAAAAAAAATGTATGTTAGGTGGAAAATTCCATTTGGTAAAACAAATGTGTTAATGAAAACAAAATAAATGAAAATTACAGTAATAAGTAATTAAATAAATGAGCTGCTTCTGTGAGGGACGGAACATCAATTATTTCGGAAATTTTGAAGAAAAGACAACCTCACACTCTTATATTTCGAAATGATTTTGTGCTATTTACAAAGTGGAAGATGCCATTTGGTGCCAATTAGCAAACTGTGCAGACCAAGATCATTCGCAACAGAAATAGGCACCTCATTGGGGCCTACATTGTTTCAAAAAGCTTCAAATATTTTCAAAATAAATTTTGAAGAAAACACACCCTCACACTCTTAAATTTTGAAACGATCCTGTGCCTTTTACAAGGTGAAAGATCCAAATGGCAAAATAAAGTGCAGATCCAGATCAGACCTAGTAGGAGTAGGCGTCTGATCAGGACCTACTCGGTATGCCAAAATAAACAAAGAAAACAAAACTTCAACTTTAATTTTAAAATGGACTTGCTCTATTAATGAGGTTGAAGATTCCATTTGTTGCCAAATGGCAAAAACCATGCAGACCCAGATCAGACGCAGCAGACGTAGGCCTCTGATCAGGGCCTTCATTTAATGCAAAAGGTTCAGGCATTTCCAAATAAATATCGAAGAAAATGCAACTTGATTCTCCGAGTTAATTAAACAAAATAAATGAAAATTACAAAAATAATTAATTGAAAATTGGGCCGCTTCTGTGAGTGAAAGAACATTGCTTATTTCGGACATCTAGAATAAATGACGATAATGAGATGTTGTTTTAAACTGATAACTTTATAGCCCCCCAGTTGCACCTGGGTGTCATAAAACTTTTGGTCAATAAACATCCTGCATTTTGACAGTCAACTTCAATCACAACTCAGTACCTGTATTTTACCCTTTACCCCCAGGCAAATGTAAATGGATAATTGACTAGTCCGCCAGATTTGTTATGTTCAAACTGAAAAAAATATCTGGAATAAGGAAAATTTGAAGAAATAGAAAAAAGAAACAAAAAAGAAGGATAAGTGTGAAATAGTACTGATTGCTTGCTTTTGAAACGCGAAGCAGTCTGTGAATATGCACTATCTGCGATTTTCGACACTCATGTTTCATTGGCTGGTCAACAATCGCGATTTACACGCAGTATCGCGTTATTCATAAAAGCAATTGATTGGCTAAAATGTCATTCGCAAGTGAAACGCGTGAATCACGAGCGCGAATCTCGCGCGTTACAAATGCGAAACAAATGCGTGTGCGCTGTAAAGTTCTTCTCAATCTTAACTGTACAATCTCATGTGCGGCGTCGTCATGCGTGACGTCACTTAACATTCCTGTTGTGTCATCACAAAATGGCGGACGTCGGTAACCGAAGTGACAGCAGCATTAAATATTCGCAATAGAAATGGAAGGTATGCAAGAAAAAGAATCCAATATTGGTGTGAGGGGTGGATAGAAAAATCCGTCCCTCGGGATCACTGTCCGGCATCTCTCGGCAAGCCTCGTGATGCCGGACAGTGTCCCTCGGGACGGATTTTTCCATCCACCCCTCACACCCATATAAGATTCTTATAGTCTCACATGTGAGAATTCTACTTCCCTGTACTTGACAAGCATTTTCGGCAGCACAAGTGACGTAATTAGCAACAGTGCTTTCGCCAGGACAGCTGACATTCTTAGCTCTCATGGCTTCTAGTAAACAGCTATTATCTGTGTTATGCCATACACATTGGCAGCATTAACATAACCGCTAACTATGCGGACCGCTCTGTCTTTCTCAACAAAATACCCATCGTATCCAGCAGCATTTGCATTGCAGACCTCTTGTATTTCACAGTCTATATTTTTACTGAATAAATATTCCTTTTATATTTAACCCTCTTGCGTTTTTCTGCCAGAATTGCAGTTCTTCTGTAGTCTCAGATGTTATAAACACTTGGGCATTCCAACTTGTCCTTGACAAAATACACCAATAAAGTGCTCTAGTGCGCAAACTAACCAATTTGCCGATAACAGTTCCAAGCGAGATAACTTGTCCCACGATCGAGGCAACAAGCCTAACTCTCATTACACTACTTCCACTCATTACGCAAACACTCCTATACAAATACATTGCCACCTTTATCGCCGAAAAAATGAAAATTTTATGATGAAAAATTTTGATGTTTTTCTTATTTCTGCTCAAAATATAGAGTGTTGACACTCGTTAGAACCGCCTCATCGATGCGGTTCTAACGAGTACCCGCAGTCTATATTTTAGAGCAGAAATAAGAAAAATAAGGTATACCCCCTGAAACCCCAGTTTTACTATATAAAAGTGGGGTTCAAGGGGGTCAAAATTATATAGGCTTGTTTTCGTGATGTACCTTCATTTGATACAGGAAGGACTCTATGAGAATTTCAAAATAGAAGTGGAGGCAATGATCAGAAATCGATGCAATCAACCCGCAGCTCCCATCACAGACACCAAAGGGAAAGAATCACAAACACGAAACGACACACCAAATGGAAACATCAATAGCGGAAAGCCAAAAGGACAGTTACTTTCCCAGAAAATGGCCAATAGACTATCCAAAATAAAACAATATAAGCGACACACACATCCAAAGACAAACCATAACAAAAATAAACCGCGACAGAAGAACCGCCTTGGAACGGTCAGCGGAAACGAATTCCACTGGGGGCTTTAATCGATTTCACGTGGCCACAATGAAAAAGTCCGGAAATTCTTTCATCTTTCACAAAAATCTTGCCTATAGCCATGTCTAGTAAATACCCTAGCCATGTAAGCTTCGTTACAGGCAACCATTTGCATTTGTCATTAGCCAGCATAAACCAAACTCCGTCAAATTTGATCGCACTAACTGACAAGGATTTACAGCCTATTCCAAGTTCAAATGGCCTCCAATGCCATCATCACGAAACATAACCGTATGACCTTGACCTCTCCAATAAGCAATCAGTATCCTCAGAACCTTGGTAAAATATGTTCTGAAGTTGCTAATCCGAAAGGTAGCACGTTAAAAACATAATATTTCTCAACACCTTCATGCTCAACTGTAAACCTTAAATATGCGTGCATCTCATTTTGTATCATAATGTGGTGGTATGCACTTTTAAGGTCATACGAAAACAAGTATGAGCCCTTTTTGAACGTTTGCGTGGCTGTAATTATGTCTTCGTATTTAAATTTGTACTTAACTAAATACTCATTAATATGCCTGCAATCTAAAACAAGCCGTTCTTTGCCTGTTTTACTAAATGCTACAGTAAAAGGATTCATAACTTTTGGTTTCTCAAATACAATGCACATCTGTCACATATTGCTTTTCTAATAACTTCGACACCTCGGAAATGAAAAACTGTACGTTATCTTTTGCAGACGTGTTATTTTTCTTCTGCTCACATCAAGCAACTCAGGAAAAGGCATACTATACCCCTCGTTTTATACTCTCATTTTGTATGCGTTGGCACCCGCTTGACGCCACTTACTTTCAGCAGCTTTCAGTCTGCCAACACGGGAGATGGCGAACAATTGTTTCTTAATGAAGATGTACTTAAAGCCCCATTTTCGTGCCGCGACCCAAATCAACTGTTGTGTTGCCTGGTGCTTTACGGCCATTTGATTCAAAACAATATGTACTTAACTTATTGTTTTCCCCGTCTGCCCTTTGGCCAATTTACATGTGTTTTTCCAGTGACCTGGCTTATGATATAGAAAGCAAAGACCCGGCTTTCTAGCACTCCCTGCATACGTCTCGGCTGGTTTTCCGCTAGGAAAAGTGACTGTTGCCTTCGGCCTCTGTCTGTAGATATACGGGTTGAATCTAGACTTAGAACGCTTCACTTTCTCTGCTTTGGCTTTTCGATTTGCCCGTGATTCAGTCCTATATATCCTACGTTCGTCGTCTGAGTCATCTGCGAAAGGGTGCTGTGTGGCAGCCGTAAAATGTCTCCCCGTACTTCATCATAGTGCAGAGTTTTACCGTTATTATTACTATTACCATCATAGGTAGGTAAGACAAGTTATACCGATATTGTTACTATTACCATCAAAGGTAAGTAAGACAGGTTTTACCGTTTTTATTACTATGACCATCATAGGTAGGTAAGACATGTTATACCGTTATTATTACTATTATCATCATAGGTAGTTAAGACGTGTTATACCGTTATTATTACTATAACTATCATAGGATGGTAAGACAGGTTAAACCGTTATTATTACTATTACCATCATAGGTAGGCAAGACAGGTTATACCGTTATTATTAATATAACCATCATAGGTAGGCAAGACAGGTTATACCGTTATTATTACTATTACCATCATAGGTAGGCAAGACAGGTTATACCGTTATTATTACTATTACCATCATAGGTAGGTAAGACGGGTTATACCGTTATTATTACTATTACCATCATAGGTAGGTGAGACAGGTTATACCGTTATTATTACTATTGCCATCATAGGTAATTAAGACAGGTTATACCGTAATTATTACTATAACTATCATGGGATGGTAACACAGGTTATACCGTTATTATTACTATTACCATCATAGGAAGGCAAGACAGGTAATACGGTCATTATTACTATAACCATCATTGGAAGGTAAGACAGGTTATAACGTTATTATTGCTATAACCATCATCGGTAGGTGTAAGAAAAGTTATACTATTATTACCACTATATTACCATCATAGGTAGGCAGGACAGGTTATACCGTTATTATGACTATAACCATCATTGGTAGGTAAGACAGGTTATACCGTTATTAATACTATAACCATCACAGGTAGGTAGGACAGGCTATACCGTTATTATTACTATGACCATCATAGGAAGGTAATACAGATTATACCGTTCTTGTTACTATTACCATCATATGTATGCAAGACAGGTTATACCGTTATTATTACTATAACCATCATAGGTAGATAAGACAGGTTATAACGTTATTATTGCTATAACCATCATCGGTAGGTGAAAGACAAGTTATACCGTTATAACCACAATATAACCATCATAGATAGTCAAAGCAGGTTATACCATTATTATTACCATCATAGAAAGGCAAGACAGGTTATACCGATATTATTTCTATAACCATCATAGGAAGGTAAGACAGGTAATTCCGTTATTATTAGTATAACCATCACAGGTAGGTAAGACAGGTTATACCGTTATTATTACTATGACTATCATAGGTAGGTAATACAGGTTATACACTTATTATTGCTATAACCATCACAGGTAGGTAAGACAGGTTATACCGTTATTATTACTATGACTATCATAGGTAGGCAAGACAGGTTATACACTTATTATTGCTATTACCATCACAGGTAGGTAAGACAGGTTATACCGTTATTAATACTATGACCATCATAGGTAGGCAAGACAGGTTATACCATTATTATTACTATTACCATCATAGGTAGGTGAGACATGTTATACCGTTATTTTTGCTATAACCATCACAGGTAGGTAAGACAGGTTATAACGCTATTATTACTATTACCATCATAGGTAGGCAAGACAGGTTATACCGTTATTATTTCTATAACTATCATAGGTAGTAGGTAAGACAGGTTATAACGTTATTATTACTATTGCCATCATAGGTAGGTAAGACGTGTTATACCGTTATTATTACTATAACCATCATAGGTAGGTAAGGCAGGTTATACCGTTATTATTACTATTATCATCATAGGTAGGCAAGACAGGTTATACCGTTATTATTACTATGACCATCATAATGAGGAAAGACAAGTTATTCCGTTATAACCACAATATAATCATCATAGGTATTCAAGGCAGGTTATACCGTTATTTTTTCTATTACCATCATAGGTAGGTAAAACAGGTTATACCGTTATTATTACTATGACCATTATAGGTAGGTGAGACAGGTTATACCGTTATTATTACTATGGCCATTATAGGTAGGTGAGACAGGTTATACCGTTATTATTACTATGACCATAATAGGTAGGTGAGACAGGTTATACCGTTATTATTACTATTACCATCATAGATAGGTAAGACAGGTTATACCGTTATTATTACTATGACCATTATAGGTAGGTGAGACAGGTTATACCGTTATTTCTATTATAACCGTCATGCGTAGGCAAGACAGGTTATACCGTTATAATTATCAATACCGAAGCGCTGTTACCTTTTGACAATAGTGGACAATGTTTAATAACTAAAACATTCGCTGACGTCACTGTCAACCAATCCTCTGACAACAGTATCATTAATATTATCTACAATTTATCAAATATTGTCCCGTCTGAGCGTCTAATAACGTCGTGTAATACAGTATTCAATCATTCACATGGCGTCATTACACTCTCATACCGGACGTTATATGACAAACCATGGTTCTCTACGTCTGACTGGACGATGGCGACGCTCACGCTAGTCTATTGTTTGTAGAAAAACATTGCCAATATGTTAAAAGCGATGTGTTGCAATAGTTTCACCGTCTAAAAGTGCATCAAAACCTAAGAAAACCAAGAACATTACGAAAATATGCCTATACAAATACATTGTAAAATTACCGCCGAAAATCGAAAATTTTAGGATGAAATATTGTCATATTTTTCTTATTTCTGCTCACAATATAGAATGTGGGGCCTTGGTGGGGCGGTTCTACTGAATACACATACTCTATTTTAGAGCAGGAATGAGAATGATTTAATTTCAAAATTCAATATTGGACTTAAATCTCTTCTGCAACAAGGTCTATCGGAACCCGAATTTTATGGTGACTTAGCATATAAATTCAGAAAAATATATAACCGCAATGACTTCAGCACCCAATTTCGTAAAATCATTCTTCGATATAAAAAGATTGGGTACAACATGGATATTATACGACAGACTGCATGCATGGTAGTTAATCCAATCACGGTTGGCAACTTTGCTTCCCTCTTTAATTGCACGCCGGTGGGTCAGGCCTCAGATTCTATGACGGCTCCAACGTAAAGGCTTATTGAAAATTAGAGAGATAATGTCGGTTGGTGCCTGATGCTCTGTCTCTGGTCGGGCTCATGGGAGTCTAACTGTTGGTTTTCTTTTGCTCCAGCATTTCAGTGGTTTCTTGCTGTCGAGTCCTCACCGTTGTCTCACCTCTGTGGTTCTTTGATTTTTGTGTTCACGGAGATGTTGCACTGATGAGTTAGGAGGCCTTCATGCGGACTGAACAAATTATTTGTCTAAGTCGCGACGGAAGTAAGGGCGAGGATTGTGGCCACGTAAAATCGATTTAAGCCCCCCAGTGGAAATCTTCCACTGACCGTTCCAAGGCGGCTCTTCTGTGGCGATTTATTTATGTTGTTGTTTGTTACTTACTGTGTGTATCACTTGTGTCTTTTGGTTTTGGATGGCCATATGGCCATTTTGTGGGAAAGTAACTGTCCTTATGGCCTTCCTTTGTTTAGGTTTCCTCTATGGTCTGGTCGCTTAATGTTTGTATTTCTTTCCCTTTGGTGTCTTTTATGGGTGGAGTAAGTTAATTGTATCAATTCCTGATCTTTGTTTTACTTCTACTTTACTCCTTTAAACCCAAGTTTTACTATATTAAACTGGGGTTGAAGGGGGTCAAACTTATATAGGCTTGTTTTCGTGATGCTGCAGTTGAAACTACAGTGACTCAAGGCATCGTTTGTTCTTACCATGATAGCTATTCTGATTCTGATTCTGATTCTGAACTATTTCGAACCCGTTCCTCAGTCCCTTGGAAGTTGTTCTGGTATAGTATAGCTGGTGCAATTTGACAAGCAGTTGAATAAATTAGTTTTTCATATGACCTCGCGTCCGAGAGTGTAATAACGCCATGTAATAAATTCGATAATCCACTGGTGGATTAAATATGCAAATTATTTAGATAGCCCCGTAACGTTACATGTATGGTGTACATGTACGACTTCGCCTTTACTAATGGCGGAATATTGACATTTTTGTTAAACCATCGTTAATAAAATGCCTTTAAAAAGTCATATGATAAAGAAAATATTGCATTCGTGCGCATGTATTATAGAATTTATTAAAATCGTTGAAGAAAATGGTTAAAATGCTCGGCTAACCCTCGCATTTTATCCCTTTTCCTCAACTTGTTTAATAAATTACAAAATATATGAACACTGTTGTAAGATCCTCTATGAAAGTTATCGCCTAACAGGTCGGTTTTCGTAAACTTCTCGTGAATTTTCGGGATTTCCTGACTGGCGACTTATTTGCCCACCAACAATATACTTAGTCAAAAAGAGTTTTGTCACGAGCCAGGCGTAGCAGAAAGAAAAAGCGAACGAGCCTTTTGGAAAAAATTAACAACATTTTTTTTGCAAACTATCTTTAACTTGTAGAAGTAAGTAATGTACTTAGCTCTGTTATGAATATCCTTGAATGAATCTATTTTCCTTGATCCCACAGAATTCACAGTCCGAAATGAAATATAATATCCTTTAACAATCTAACACAGAATTCAGAAATAACTTTTCTTAAAAGCCCAAACTTAAACCTCCAAAGTTTGATTTAAAGAGAAAAATCAAGCTCTTTTATAGACCCTAAGGTTTCTATAGAATGTTCCTTAGGGCTGTCGAATAAGATGATGTAGGTTCTAAAGTACTTTTCCTTGTAAACAAGATGTTTACAAATATATCACTCATTTCTAGAATATTCTTTAAAAAGATATTTATAGCATTATTAGGTCACCAGTGGGGTGAAAGTGGGAATCAGATAAATAAATTCATATGCATAACACTCCCCACCTTCGAGGAAAAGAAAGTGTTATGCAATAAAGTTTTTCTTTGCTTTTAGAATAATTAAATATTGAAAATAGCATATAAAATTACATTTATCTACAATCCACTTCAGTATGAAAGAAAAAACGAAATTCCGGACACTGCTCAAGCTCTTGAAAGGGCATCAGGGATAATGTTATCCCTCCCTCTGATATGTCTTATGTCTTAATTATACTTTTATAGCATAATACTCCACCTGAGCAACCGCTGATTTCTGTTTTTCATTTTATGTATAAAAGTCAGTGGATTGTGATCACTGAAAACAATAATCGATGCAGTAGGAGGAGTAAGATAAACTTCGAATCGTTGCAGGTCAAGAATCAGAGACAAGCACTCCTTCTCTATGGTAGAGGAATTTCTCGGATGCTTAATCAACTTTTTGGAAAAGTAGCAAACTGGATGTTCCATACCATTTTCGTCTTCCTGCAACAAAACACTACCTGCACCTACGTCACTAGCATCTACAGCTAGCTTAAACTCCTTTTCAAAGTTTGGGGCTAAGAGAACTGGTTCACTCTTGAGTATGGATTTAAGCTTATCAAAAGCATTTTGGCATTTTGCATTCCAATGGAATTTTGTTCTTTTGCTGAGCAAATTTGTCAACGGCTCACCAATGACAGAGAATTTATTACAGAACTTTCTGTAATAACCAGCCATACCAAGAAATCGCATCAGTTGTCTTTAACACGTGGGTACGGGAAAATTTGAGATAACCTCATCTTTAGCATCAATGGGTTTCACATGACCTTGACCAACAACATGACCTAGAAATGACAAACTTGCATGGCAGAATTCACTTTTAGCAAGATTGAGCGTCAATTTGGCATTACTCAGTCTATCAATATAATATCTTTAAACAATCCAACACAGAATTCAGAAATAACTTTTCTTAAAAGCCCAAACTTAAAACTCTAAAGTTTGACTCAAAGAGAAAAATCAAGCTTTTTTATAGACCCTAAGGTTTCTCTAGAATGTTCCACAGGAATAAGATGATGTAAGTTTCTAAAAACTAATGCAAATCTGAACTTTCTGGAAAGTTCCATAGTACTTTTCCTTGTAAAAATGATGTTTACAAATATATGACTCATTTCTAGAATATTCTTTAAAAAGATATTTATAGCATTTAAGGGTCACCCAGTGGGATGAAAGTGATAATCAGAAAAATAAATTCTTATGTATAATAAACTATACCAACTTTCGGGTGAAACTCACAAAAAATCAGATAGCTATTGAGCTATGTATGGCTGTAGACATGTGAATCGGACGTTTAGCTTGAGAATGCTCAATTGCATTTGCTCATACCTTTCTACTCCAGTGTCGTCTTGCAATATGCGTCTAGAACAATTTTGCAAGAAATTGGGCACTGCGCATGCACAGACAATCTCTTTTGCATCTAAGACTGGCTGAAGACATTATCCTCTGAACATCGAATAACACTTTAATTTCACAACATCTCGTGATCTTGCAATATACGTAAGCAAGGTTTTAATTTGTGTGTTTTTTTAGATTACGAGGACTGTTCAAATATGAATGCAAGTAGAACGTTTTCTCGTGCACTAATGCGAAAATCACCTGGAAATAAATATCACAGCGTAGAAAAACATTTTACCTATACATTGATACCAAACCTGTTAAAATCCGCGCACTTTAGCCATGTATATCGTTCGATGAACACTGTCTACCCTTGTATACTAATACAAAACATGGTTGGAAGAAAGTCAGAGTACGCCGTTGAAATACGGTCCTATATTAAGAATCGTTGTTTTCTTGGTTTTCGGTGCAAAGACATTTTTGATGAAATATGTTCGGTTTATGGGCATAATGAAATGTCTTTTCCGACAGTTTTTCGTTGGTGTAAGAAATTCAGCTGTAGGCTAGGCTCAACAGAAGATGCACCACATGATCGTCGGCCGAAAAGAGCAACATCTGCCAAGATGGTTGCTAGAGTGAAGGAAATAGTTGATCACTTTTTTGAGCCAAAACGAAAGATTCAGAACAAAATATGGGCAACAAAGTATTGCAAAAGACCATGCACGGACCATGAGCTTCAAGAAAGTAATGTATGTCATATTCTTTTCAAATCAGGGCCCTGCTATTCAGGTTGCTGTGCCTAAAGGCAAATCTGTAAATGCGAAGTTTTACAAGAAAAAAGTTCTTCGAAAATTGAAGAAATAGTTCAAAGAACGAAGACCCGCAACTGGTTTGGTCAACGTCAGATTGCTAAATAACAATGCGTCATCGCATCAAGCGTTCATTGTGCAAGACTATCTGAAGTAGGAAAAGGTTGTTGAACTCCCTCACCCCCCCCCCCTCCCGCGTATTCCCCTGACCTTGCCCCGTGTGACTTTTTTTTGTTCCCGCGGCTGAAATAATACCTTTCTGGTCGAAAATTTGTACAGCGCAAACACCTCGGTTCTGCAATATTCCAGTGCCTTCATAGTATACCTCGAAAAGACTACCAAAATGCATTCAATGATTGGATCAGAAGACTGAAAGTTTGTATAACTGTTTAAGGGGAATACTTTGACGGGAAAAATAAATTTTTCATCGAAATCTATTACGGAATCATTTTTATGTGCGTAGTTGCATTCATATTTGAACAGTCCTCGTATCCACTTTGCACTTAAAAATATATCAATTCTCCAATTGTGGTTATTAACATACCTGTCAATAATGTTTTGCCAATTTTAAATAAAACGTTTTGTTTTCACCATTGCTGTTCATTGAGATGATAAACAATGCAGAAAAGTCATGTAGCATGTAGCACTACCGATTGCGAATTTCTATGGAGTTTCCATTGAAAGCAGAATTTGACACAACTTCTAAGAATCGGAGGTCAATACGTGATCGCCTGTTTCTCGTAGCCGATGCAACTTAACTTCCTGATCTTTGGTGAATAGGTGCACTGGATGAGATGAAGCATGTATCCAAATTTAAAAACCTGGTGTAAAGTGATTTTTTATGATGTTAAATCATAGCGTTTTTCATGATTTTCTCTGCAAAAGTACCACAGTGATCCCTTGGGTGTTTAGAGCAATATTGTACGATATTGGGTTTAAGTAAACAATCAAAGCACTGAGAGTGCTGATGGAGCGTAGCTTTGATAATTTGATAGCGTTAGGCAAATTTAGCGTCTGATTGGTATTTTAAATCAGGCTCATATAGAGCCAATGAACATAGCTGTTTGAAGCTATTCTGGGCCAGAAGTCGTGTTAAAGCAACGAGACCTATATCGAAATTAACTCACGCTAAGGTGTAGACCCCGCAACAAACATCACGAAAACGCGCCTGCACAAATACATTGTCAATTTTTCGGCAAAAAATGGAAATTTTAAGTTACAAAATTGTGATATTTACTTATCTCTGCTCAAAACATTTATTGCGGGGACTTGATTGAACCGCCTTGACGAGGCAGTTTTATCAAGTACCCAGAATCAATGTTTTTGAGCAATATAGCAACCATGATGTTATACAGTTTACTTGAAGATTTCTGCTGAGCTATAGTTTGCGCAATAACTGCGGCTTGCACAACTGTGTGGCGGCTTTAAAGTTATTTTATGTAATCAGGTTTTGAAAAATTACCTTGTGGGGGTGTATTTATCTTGCAGTAAACATCTTCCTTGGTTACGTCTTGATGATGTTTATCTTCATGTGAAAAATTGTCATAGTTTTCCAAGCAGTTTATAAGTTATACATCCGTAATCTGTCTTTAATAATTGCCTCGGTGAGGCTGTTTATAAAGCTATATAGCATTAGACAATACCATTAGCTTGATCTTGTCAATTTACATCTGCATGCAAAACATTATAATAATATACCCGTCGGTTTGAAAGTTAAACGACCGTGTCAGTGGGTGAATTTTTACCTTGCCGAGGCTAAAATAAAGAAATTGGGCATTCAGGAATCTCGATGGTTAGGTCTGTACATTATCTCTCTGCATGCTAACAGTTATCAAAATATTCCAATTAGATTAGAAGTTACACTTCGAAATAATTTTTCAAACAGTTAGCCTAGGCGAGGCCGTTTGTGAAGTAATTTTGCATAAGGGAATTTTGCGGGTTATGTATTGTCAATATCAACCTGTATGCCGAAAATGATCAAAACCAGGTTTAGATGTTATACTCCGTATTCATTTTTTATATTATTTTGCCTCGGCGAGGCTATTCATAAAGTAATCTTGCATAAAACAGCCACATTGGTTAGGTGTTGTCAATATCAATCCGAATGCCAAAAATGATCGGAATATTCAGAGAGGTCCGAACATTACCGCTGTTAACAATTTTCTAAATATATATTGCATCGGCGAGGCCATTTATGGAGGGATCTTGCATACGACAGTTTCTTGGGTTAGTTATTGTCAATATCAATCCATAGAAATATTTGAAGAGGTTTAGACATTATACTCCGTTATCATTATATGCAAATAAATTGCCTCGACGAGGCCATTTATGAAATGATCTGGCATTAAGGCAACTTCTTTGGTTAGGTATTGTCAATACAGCACAGTGCACAGTCTTTTACCGGAAACAAACAACTGCCCTTTTTGAATCAGCGAACGGGATAGAATCACCGTGGAACAGATTTTACAATCAATCTCCTGGAAAGAATGTTGCCGAACCCGGCAGGTATCGAACTTGCGTCTCAGCTGATAATTTGCTTTCTTTATTATCACATGCCTAGAACGCAGACAAGTCGCTTTAAACAAAGTAGCATTGCCCCCCACCCCCATAAACCCATACTCTGAGTATATGTCTAGCAGCCTTTTTAGGGGACAATCATACCAGACCCAGATCAGATGCTGCAACAAGTGGCGTCTCATCTGTGTCTAAACTGCAAAATTTACTGCTTACAATATAAGCCTTGCTCCTTAAAATTTGACGTGCACCTGTCCAAACTCATTGACTGGATGATTCCAACTATCTTATTTTGGTAAATGAAACAAAGAATAACATTATCGACCCACACTATGTTCTTTTAACCCATTTAAAACGAATGGAATCCTCAACCTTGTATCAGTATTGAATGAGTTCATTTCAAACTCAGGGATGTCAGAATGTGGCTTCCACGAAATATTTGGCAAAAATGGCTGATTCTTTTGTAAGTATGCATTGTAGATCGTAATGAGACTCCACCTTCTGTGGTATCTGATCTGGGTTTATCCTGTTTGCCAGTTGCCAAGTTTGGGATTTTAAGGTACAAAATGGGCTGTAAACTGGGTTATATGAACTGAACTATAAAAAGATTAGACTGCTACATAGTTCATCTATTAAAATATTCATCTATTCCGTTTGAAATAGGTGGTCTATGAAGCAGTCTATAAGAAGATACCGTATGGCGTAATAATCTACTATGTTAACACGGGGCTCTATGTTCTCACTGGAGATAAGGTCATACGCAGTAACACCAAAAGTAGTGCCTAAATCACTTCTCATTTCACTGGAGCTACGCTGCAAGAGCTACGCTCCAAAAACGAAAGAAGGTTTTGCTCAGAAAAATCGAGTTCTATGGAGTAAACACAACAAATTTCGTGTAGTTTTTATCTGTAGTAACTATGGCAACATAAGCGATTTTATGTATAGGAACTTTTTTGACCCAGTATATATGCCTTCAGTCGGGTATGAAATTAGGCCTAAAAAGTTTGTGTTTCCGCTAATTCACATTACGATAACACACCAGTTCGATAAAGTGCACATCTCTAAAATGGATAGTTTTCTGATGAAAAATCCTTGATAGGTATATAGGTTGTGGGTGCTCGTTAGAACGGCGTCTCATCTGTGTCTAAACTGCTCGTTAGAACGACCTCATTGAGGCGGTTCTATCGAGCACCCACAGCCTATGTCTTGGAGCAAAAATAAGAAAAATATTGCATACCCCCGTAAACCCCAGTTTTCTCTATATGAAATGGGGTATAGGGGTCTTTATTTCACGGACGTGTTCACGTGATGAGATTACCAGAAAAGAATATACATTATATATGGTTATCAAACCATGTTTTTTTTATAAACTTTTTTATTAAGTTATTTTTTCAATACAAGACAATTCGTTTTGGACACAGAAATTATCGGGTTTGTATCAACTCAAATTAAGAAAGAAATCAGCTCTAGCTGTGATTTGTTCAGTGATAAATAACATTTGGAGGTCAGTTCTTAAGTAGATCAAATCATGAGCGCGTAGTACCAGTAATTTGTCTACTAACAACTGACCGAAATCAGACGTTAGAGCTGTAACACACTAAAACGCGACAAAAAGTTTTGTTTCCTGTTAATTCTTCCAACTTTTGACCAGTTTTATAAGAACTCCCGCCAAAGTTATTGACTTAACATATCGAGATATAATTAAGACAATTATTCTGGAAAAAGTTCCATGAAGACTGACGCACACCTGATGGTGACCAAGGTAAATACTGACGACGCCGGACGCACATACGACCGGCAAAAGGTGATTACCAATAGGACCGTTACATGTGGGTTTACGGCGTCCCGCAAACCCCCATGCTGACAAGACAACCGACCGTGATCCCTGACAAGTGCACGGGCAACTGTGGGGTAAGGCACAAAAAGATATCAAATGAATGACATGAATTATTTGCAGTATCTATATACAACAATACTAACACAAAACATCACATTTATTTGCTTCTATAGCCCACCCACGACGTCCGCCCCGAAGGCAAAACAATGTTCTGTGCTCGGAACGGGCTGAAGTGAATGTCTACAGAAGCAAATAAAAAAACGACAATGAAATAAGAAAAAGAAACACAAAAACGCGACTGGCCAGATTATAAGTTCACTTAGGGTGAACCCCCTCTCGCGCAGCGCTGTCAACTAGTTTGTCGACCTGATTGTCGACGACAAGTTGATTTATATTATTTATCGATTGAATACTTAGAACTTGAAGTCCCGGTAACTTGTTCGTTTGAATCGACTCCGGGTTGTTTTCCACGACCTGTTTAATATGGTCTCAGGTTGTTTCCCACGACCTGTTTAATATGGTCTCGACGGTCTGTTCAGGTTTTGTCCGCCCTTGCTGGACACGAAACCGACGTCGTCGTACCAGTACATGCTCCTATCTTGTAGGGAGCAGCAGGTCACCACACATCGTTGTGCCTGCAAATTACGATAATCGACTAAGATACAGTTCACGAAACATACATGCTATATCGTGATCCCCCTCCCGGAGAAGTAAGAATATGTTTATGCATATACCGTTATTGCGCATGCGCCGACCAGACACACAGGCTGATCAGTGCATGCGACAAATAATTGCACAGCAGAACTCAACTTGACTGCGCATCAAATTATCAGCACCCAGCGCTTGACACAAGAATACTCAAAGCATGTTTCCTTACTGAGCACTACCGAAATCAATAAATGCTCACTACTACTGAGCATAATACTAATCAAATTTGTGCTCACTACATTAGCACAGGTAAGAGGCAATTGAACAGACAACGCCTTTGCGCTACCCGGTCACCCGCCAATTACAGGAAACATAACAAACACTATTTTATATACTTCTCCGCGACACGGCTCACAAATATAGCTTTTCACAAATTCATTACATTAACAACAGCTAGAAACTAAAAACAGGAAGATTTTCATCTATTCTCCGCAACATTTATTTGTGTCTCATGAGGATTAACACTGTTTGCCGTAAATTCTTTCCGTATTTGGTAGGCACCACGTCACAACCGTCTTCGTGACGCTGATGACGCAGCTGACGTCATCCGCGTCGCTCAGGCCGTTATAACGTGTGGCGACCAAATACTCTCACTTATCATCATCACGTTCTTTTTACGTACATACATGTACAAACCGAGTTCTCAAACAGAAACGGCATCATTAAAAAATGAACTCGTAATTCTTCTTGAACCAAATTATTTCTACTCAACATGAACATGCTTGTAAAATCAAATTCATCACGGTTCATCATCACGGATAACCCGACCGGCTCTTGTAAGAGTTTGCTCTGATGATGAAGATATGGTTAAACCCGTCTTAATTTTACTACCCCTCTACACCTAATTGGCCCCGCCCACAGGGGCTTGAAATAATATATATGGGCTTCATGATGCTTCCACGCAGAGCTGAATCCGGCCCACACACTAGTACTGGTAAACCGCTTAGAGGATCTAAGCCTGTCCAGGAACCGCGGTGCGAGGCAGACCGTCCATGCTAATAAACCTATTGGTTTCATTAGGCGACAGGGCTTGAGATGTCATTTCATCTCAATGTCGGGTAAAAGTCCCACAAAATTGGAAGCAACGTCCCCAAAATGACCTTTAAAGTGTTGACGGGGACGTTAAACCTCAAATCAAACAAACAAAAACCTCAAACAAACAAACAAACTCTACATCTAATATCATATAGAGACGGGACCACGGTTTTCTAACAACTGCTAGTCAAAAGTTATGGATCGAACAAGTGACCCGGCGTTTATTAATTATATTCTACAAAAGTGGTCTATAAAAGCCTAAATGAATCTAGAATGAGCGGGTGTCCAAACTTTACGTCTCACCAACATCTAGAGTCAGAATGAGACAGGACCTCACTTAAAAGACCCATTCTACTTCTGGAGAAGCCTGGGATCGATCCTGCGACCTCCAGCTGGCAAAGCTAGTAGCCTAATCACTACACCACAGAGGCTTCAAAAGTGAATCCAGAATAGGCTTCAGAAAGTTGGGGTATACTAGAAGTAAACCCTCCAAAACCTTCAAGCATGTTCATGCAAAAAATAATACTAAACATAGATTTAACATACCATTCTATATTCATTCTCTGCCCCGCAACGACATTGTGTTCATTTATTCGCACTTGACCTGCTGCTGAATAATGTTCGTCTTTCAGGGTTTTTATATCTATGAATACTACCGGAAAACCATGCATACTCGTGCTAGCTCGCTAAGACCGTGGAAAAGTGAAGATACCGTCCACAATCATAGCCATATAGCAAAATCGAGTAGATAATAGATTTACGTTAAAATAGTATTTCCCCTACACTCTTCTTTTTCTGAATTTGGTCTATTTTGTTATCAGACTTTAATCTCTAAACTAAACCATCTTTCTGCTTTGGACTGTCAGAATGGGTATTTTATTACCAGAGCTGGAAAAAATCTTGAAACACTCAAAAGAAGTTGCTAAAGCTAAGGACAATACAGATGGCTTTTAACTATACAGAGGAAAATAAAAGAAACAGGTTTGAGTGGGTGAGTGAGTGAGTGAGTGAGTGAGTGAGTGAGTGAGTGAGTGAGTGAGTGAGTGAGTGAGTGAGTGAGTGAGTGAGTGAGTGCGTGAGTGAGTGAGTGAGTGAGTGAGTGTGTGACCACGCGAGCAAGCAAGTGAGTGGGTGAGTAGGTAAGTAAGCAAGTAATCTTGCAGGCACACAACACTGACTCAACTTTGATTCAACGTTGAAACAGCGTTTTAAACGTTGTTTCAACGTTGATTCAATAGCAGGTAGGTAAGTAAATAAGGTAAAGTAAGTAACTAAGAGGTTTTAGTAATGAGGAAAAAATCACAAATAAATAAAAGAAAAAAAAGAAGAAAAATAAATATATTTTCCCATTTTGTTGAGATGAAAAGAATCCCAATAAAGGTCTATTTTTGGCCCCATCAAAATATGTCAACGTTACGCTTCGGCTCCGACTTTACGTAAATATGCTCACAAAAAAGACTTGGTAAGATTTCAACTAGCATAGAATCGACAATTCAGTTATCATACTAAATATCAAACCAAAAATCGCCCGCCTATCGTGGCTTGGAGAAATATATTGAGCTTAATCGTGCTTCTACGTAGAGCCGAAACTGACGACACATGAGTAAGCCGCTGTGGGTTCAAGCTTGGCTGGGTCACGTGTGAGACGCTAAGTTCTGCGTGGTTTTTCTCCGGGCACTCCGGTTTTTGCCAACCTCTGATTATCACTTGGCTCAACTGAATAAGTGAAATAATCTTGGAAGGGCCGTAAAACCACAACCATTACGATAACACAGCCGTGACACATAGTGCTTTTTTTCACATCACCAAAATGGCTACTTTTCTGGTGAAAATCCATGATATTTTTCTTATTTATACTCTAAGCTTAGGTTGCGGGTGCTCGTTAGAACAGCCTCATTGAGGCGGTTTTAACGAGTACCCACAAACTATGTCTTGGGGCAGAAATAAGGAAAATCATGTATACACCCTTAAAACCCCAGTTTTCTCTATATAAAGTGGGGTTTAGTGGGGGCGTTCATTTAACAGAGTTGTTCACCTGATGAAAACAAAAAAAAGTTTTGAGCAGCCTGGTCAATGGAAACTAAATAATGTTCAACTCTGCTACAATCTGGAAAACTAATTATACTCTGCTTTTTCTAGAATTTCATCTCCTTCCTACAGCCAGTGTGCCTTTTTCTAGAATTTAATCAGATGGTCTGACATATTATCTGATTTATAGTCTTTTGCTAGGATCTGTTCGTTTTAATTGTTGGAGCTTGAAAGATCAAAGCTACTCAAATTGAGGAGACTTTTGTCACATTTTGGTAAGTGTGCCTAGCGAAAAAATGATGAAACATCCCTATAAGTCAATGGTATAACTCCTGTCTGTTCGAACACCCACAACATCGTGACTGGCATGAAAATTATATATGGCACAAATTGGCAGTTGGCGATTTTTAGGCAAATTTTATAGAAATCAGCCTTATAGCGGCCAACAGTATGGTAAAAAAAATCTCCGCAAACCACCCATGCATACATCGTATGATATGTGCATGACTTGTGCATGGAGCAGCATATTTTGCCTACCGTATTTCACCTAAAATATTTCACTCGCACCGCCTTGCCATATACCTACTAAAATAATATGGATGTGCTTAAGCACCAGAGAGGTTTCCTATTCTATCTCGTAACAAGGGCACAAAGCAAGTCAGGTGTTTGAACATTTGACAATGTGTATCCATGATTTAAACAATAGAAAGCTATCATGTTTTGTTCATTACCAGTTGACAAGATCTATAATATCATCATGTATACAGTGCAGTGAAATGAAGACCCCACCCCCTAAACCCCACTTTGTATAGAGAAAACTGGGGTTTATTGGGGTATACATTATTTTCCTCATTTCTGCTCCAAGACATAGGTAGTGGGTACTCATAACCTATGTTTTGAGTATTTATATGAAATATATCACGGATTTTGATCAGAACATTAGCCATTTTGGAGATGTGAAAAATGCAATATGTCGCACGGGTGTGTCAACGTAATGTTCAACAACTCCACGATGAATAGGCCGACCTTGCCAGTTCTCAATCTAATACGACATTTTCATCCCAGCTTACTCATATATGTACGTTTCAGGAAGATCCTATCATAACTTGAGGACTTATGCTAATGACAAGTCAAAAACAGGCATTTACAGCAAAGGACTTATGGTGATGACAATGTCCCAAATAGGCGTTTCACAATAAACGGAGGGCGTTTTAGTGATGAAAAGATCCGATCAAAACTGAGAGGGCTACGGTGATAACAAGTTTAAAATAAGGTATTTTCCGCATTCAAGGGGGCGCAACTCTATAATTGATAGGCTGACTTTGCCAGTTTCCAAGTTCGTCCGAGCATTAATAATAATCTAATGTCATAAACCTTAGGACATCAGTCCCCTACCAGAGGCATGCTACAGGTGAGAAAGGATTCAGATCAGCCTGCACATTACGAAAACAAAACACGCCTATACAAATACATTGTAAACCTTATCGCCGAAAAAATGAAAATTTTAAGATAAAAAAAATATGATATTTTTCTTATTTCTGCTCCAAATATAGATTGTGGGTACTCGTTAGAACCGCCTCATCGAGGCGGTTCTAACGAGTACCCACAATCTATTTTTAGAGCAGAAATAAGAAAAATAAGGTTTACCCCTGCAAACCCCAGTTTTACTATTTAAAAGTTGGGTTCAAGGGGGCCAAAGTTATAGAGGCGCGTTTTCGTGATGAAAAGATCCGATCAAAACTGAAAGGGCTACGGTGATAACAACGGCCCCCGCCCATAGGGGCTTGAAGAAATATATGGGCTGCATGATGCTTCCACGCAGAGCTGAATCCGGCCCGCACACTAGTACTGGTAAACCGCTTAGAGAATCTAAGCCTGTCCAGAAACCGCGGTGCGAGGCGGACCGTCCATGCTAATAAACCCTATTGGTTTCATTGGGCGACAGGGCTTGAGACGTCATTTCATCTCCGTGTCGGGTAAAAGTCCCACAAAATTGGAAGCACCGTCTCCAAAATGACCTTTACAGTGTTGACGGGGACGTTAAACCTCAAACCAAACAAACAAACAAACGGTGATAACAAGTTTAAAAGTAGGCATTTTCCGCATTCAAGGGGGCGCAACTCTATAATTGATAGGCTGACTTTGCCAGTTTCCAAGTTCGTCCGAGCTTTAATAATAATCAAATGTCATAAAACTTAGGACATCAGTCACCTACCAGAGGCATGCTACGGGTGAGAAATGATTCAGATCAGCCTGCACATAACGAAAACACGCCTATACAAATACATTGTAAACCTTATCGCCGAAAAAAAGAAAATTTTAAGATAAAAAAAAATGTGATATTTTTCTTATTTCTGCTCCAAATATAGATTGTGGGTACTCGTTAGAACCGCCTCATCGAGGCGGTTCTAACGAGTACCCACAATCTATATTTTAGAGCAGAAATTAAAAAAAAAATAAGGTTTACCCCTGCAAACCCAAGTTTGACTCTATAAAAGTGGGGTTCAAGGGGGTCAAAGTTATATAGACCTGTTTTCGTGATGAGGCTGTAGAGTTATAACTGATCAAAGGTGCTGACGGACGGTCAACGGATGAAGAACAGGCGCACGGAGGGGGTTCAAGGGGGTCAAAGTTATATAGACCTGTTTTCGTGATGAGGCTGTAGAGATATAACTGATCAAAGGTGCTGACGGACGGTCAACGGATGAAGAACAGGCGCACGGAGGGCGGTCGGAGGACGGACGAACTACCAAACTATAAGCTCCCCCGGAGCATTCGGCTAAGATGAGATAAAAATGGATGATTACGACCACTTAAATCATCAATGTAATAGATAAAGCTTGTGAACCCCTATATAGAGGACCGTGGGGCGTACAAGGGCACCAACATTATTTTTCCAACCATTGACAAAAACATTGTTTGTGGGTACTCGTTAGAACTGCCTTATTGATGTGGTTGTAACGATGCATCCATGACGTAAACATTCCTTCATAATTTTGAACCCCTTAAACCCCACTTGTATACAGCAAAACTGGGGTTTACGGGGATAAACCATATTTTTCTTATTCCTGCTCTAAAGTATAGATTGTGGGTACTCGTTAGAACCGCCTCGATGAGGCGGTTCTAACGTGTACCAACAATCTATATTTTGAGCAGAAATAAGAAAAATATGACAATTTTCATCTAAAATATTCGATTTCTCGGCGTGAAAATTTACAATGTATCAGTATAGGCGTGTTTTCGTAATAAGAAATAAGTGGAATATCGCTAAATGTCATCAAACATTGTCAATTTTGCGGATAAGATGTTTCTTATCACCCCTTATGGAAGTTATACCGACAAATCAGCAAAAACAAAGGAGCTGACCAGACAGCGCGGATGCACCATCGTTGTTTACAGATGGCACAAACAGGTTTTTTCATGATATGACTCATATGTAGTTGGCATGCTACACGCTAGCCTAGGGATACGCAAGCTGGTGGCATCTGTCATAGGGCGTTGCTTTAAATGATGACTTAACACAATAAAATATGACCAGGCTGTAGACACACACCAATCTGTGTGGCCTTAATCTCAAGACCTTGTCCTCGCTTGAAGACCTATGGATGGACAGCAAGTTTTACATAGTTAGGATTAATATCCGACTGCGGTGAGCGCAAACTAATGAGTGTCTTCCCTATTGACTGGCGACACCATTTTGTGTTGCTTCGACACATGTCCGAAACAACGGATGTGCTTTAAATTATCCTCTTTGTCATTGTCATAGTTAATGCAACAGCATCCGCATATAAAATCGGTATCAACTATTTACAAGTTATAACTACTGCAGTCAACGGACATTTAACGAACATAATCTAAGGCCTACACAATAGCTGTGTTTCCACTAACATACCGAAAACGGGTAAGTTTTGGTTGGTCGCGAAAAATGTTTATTTTTTTCCAGTTGTAGATTTTTTTCCATAAGGGAATAATAATAACCATCCACTTGTTTCACTTCAACTCTTTACCAAATTTTCGCCTCCCCTCTTCATCAGGGTTATATGGACACCACACTCTACATTTTACATGACCTAGAGTCATGACTCAGAGTTTGGAAAGCCATATTGGAAAGTCATGTTAAATGTAGAGTGTGCCTGATGAAGAGGGGAGACTCTCAAAAATTTGGTAAAGAGTTGAAGTAAAACAGGTGTTTATTTTTTTGTCAAAATTTTATTCGGTTGAAGAAAAAGCAACAAACCATTAAAACGGCTAAACTTTAACTATATTACCCGAAAACATTTAAATAACGAGGTTAAAACATAAAGGAAGCAAAAGAAAAGGGTTTCAAGTATAAGTTTAGCTATTTTGACAGTTTTATGGATTTTTATCAAAAGTGCGTCGAAAGAAAATATTTTTATTTTATTTTGTCTGGATGGAAATAAAACTGCAGGGTCGGACAAAAAATAGGGTCGGTCGGGTTAGCGGACGGCTATTGTTCGATTATTTTTGCCATATTATAAGAATCTTATATGGGTGTGAGGGGTGGATGGAAAAATCCGTCCCGAGGGACACTGTCCGGCATCACGAGGCTTGCCGAGTGATGCCAGACAGTGATCCCGAGGGACGGATTTTTCCATCCACCCCTCACACCCATATAGGATTCTTTTTCTTGCACACCTTCCATTTCTATTGCGAATTTTTAATGCTGCTGTCACTTCGGTTACCGACGTCCGCCATTTTGTGATGACACGACAGGAATGTTTAGTGACGTCAGGCATGACGACGCCGCGCATGAGGTTGTAATCAACCAGTGCATTTGTCAAACACGCGATTATATTCGATTCGGGGTCGGAACACCAGGGTCAGAACATAAATTTCTATCCCAGGGTAAAATCACGGATTTCCTTGTCTGGTGTGCAAGAATTCTTGTTCCCTTTCGTTTATGGGTGGGACGTAGGGGTAAGGTAGGAGGCGGGACAGTGCCGAATGGGTGATCGGGCATCGCTGGGTCCAGGTTCTGAATCACTGTTGTTTTGAAATCCAATGTGGCTGTTTAAAAAGTATACATAAATCTGTGCTTTAATATATATCTGCTTGCAGAGAAATTATATGTTCCGTGAATATATTTATTAATTAATTTATTTATTTATTTATTTATTTATTTATTTATTTATTTATTTATTTATTTATTTTTTGCTATTGTCAATAAATTCAACAAAAATGATATCCTCACCTGAACAAGTCCGTGAAATGAACACCCCTAAACCTCACTTTTTTAGATAAAATTGGGGTTTACGGGGGTATACATTATTTTTCTTATTTCTGATCCAAGACATAGGTTGTGGGTACTCGTTAGAACCGCCTCATTGAGGCGGTTCTAACGAGTACCACAACCTATATTTGGAGTATTAATATGAAAAATTATCACAAATTTTCATCGGAAAAATAGCCATTTTGGAGATATGGAAAAATGCACCATGTCACACGGGTGTGTTATCGTAATGTTTCCTGGATGACTTTAAAACATTAAATCATGTACTGTAATAGTAACATCAGTACTAAACAAAACGTGTCGGATGAGTAATCTCTTTTCATTGTTTTACAGTAGAATCTAGTAAACTAGTGATCATTACGAATAACACATCCATGAAGCTTCAAAAAAGGCATTTATTTCTGATGTGTGATTTTTGTTCTTTATACTCCAAACATATGTTTTGGGTGCTCGTTAGAATCGCTTCAGTGAGGCGGTTCTAACGAGTACCCACAACCTATGTCTTTGGTTAGAAATAAGGAAAATAATGTTCAACACCGAAAAACCCAGTTTTCTCTATATAAAGTGGTGTTTAAGTGTGTGTGTGTGGGGGGGGGGTCTTTATTTCACGGACTTGTTCACGTGATGTGGAGAGATCAAAAAAAAAAATATTCAAATGTGATATTTGCCAAAATATCCCTCAGTTCCAGATACCGTAGTTCATTCCACATACGGAAATCACATTAGGATTCTCCACCTAATGACAATGTGTGTTCTTATTGTAAGAAGAGATTCAGCACGAAAGTTAATCTGCGTGTACATGCGTCAACCATTCACAAGGGTGAAAAAAGGACAGATGCGTATCATTTAATAAAACCATCGCTAGTTTACACGATTCTACTGTAAAATAACGAGGGGACTATGTTAGAAGTTCTGACATTTCAGTTGGGATGGAGTACGGTATGACGGTGAGTACACGAGGGGCACATCCTGTTTCATTCTTGCGGCAGGTTTAAAAAAACGTCACTTTTCATTCCGTAAACAATGCACGAGATATCGAGACTTTTTAAAGATGCAAAGTATATAGTTTACAACAAACACCATAAAGCATGTACCAGTTTTATAAACAAGTACAAACGGTGTTATTATGATAGTGCATTGTGACTCACATAAAGAAGTGATTCATTATTTTGTCCTTTATGAACGCATACTTATTTTGTTTTGCCATAGTGAAATCGTGGGAAGTACAACGCTAGTGTTTGAGCTACCTCTACAGTCTGGGAGCAAAGCGACTAAATAAAAAAAAAATATTTCTTTACAGTGAACAGGGTTAATGACATATTTTAACGTCACAATGATACAGTGTAGCCAGTTTTATCAGGTCTAGCGTCAAATCCTTTGATACTCGTCGAATATTGAAAATATGCTGCAAAATCTCAGTGTGCTGTCAACTCACTGAGAAACTGTAATCCATGGTCGACTCTTCGCGGGTCGCCGCCTATCCAAATTATACACTATTACAGTTTTATTGGCCTGTATGGGCAGTTAAATCATATTTATACGGAACAGCATTGCAGGAATTCTGAGTCATTTGCTCATTCTTTTTAAAACCTACTAAAGCGGCGGAGCACCTTCCATGTGACGTTGTCATATTTCATTACGAAAACACGCCTATACAAAATACATTTTAAAAATCGCCGGAAAAAGGAAAATTATAACATGAAAAATTGTGTTATTTTTCTTATTTCTGCTCAAAATATAGATTGTGTGTACACATTAGAACCGAGGTGGTTCTAACGAGTACCAACAATCGATATTTTAGAGCAGAAATAAGAAAAATAAGGTTTACCCCTGTAAACCCCAGTTTTAGTATATTAAAGGGTGTCCAAGGGGGGGGGGGGGGTCAAAATTTTATAAGCGTGTTTTCGTGATGTCCTTTAGAGGCCATGGACATCAGTGAACTAGTGCGTGAAATGAACACGCTCTAAACTCCACTTTATATAGAGACTGGGATTTACGGGGGTATATATTATTTCTTATTTCTGCTTCATGACATAGGTTGTGAGTATTCGTTAGAACCGCCTTATTATTATTATTATTATTATTATATCTTTGCTGAGCTCTCATGTTCTAAACTCTCTTTTCGCTTAACGCGGCTCAAATGTTGATTAAAGTAAATCCGAACCGTTTTTGTCGCGCATGCTTTAAGCATGCCGCGATAAAGGAGTCATGTTTTCCGTCATTCGTCTGTCCGTCTGTTTATTCCCCCACTCTTACCAGAGGTACATAGTGGGGTGGTCGGTAGAGAATATGGTACCTTGTGGGGGCGATTTTGCATTGAGGGCTGCGCCCCAACGTGCATACGTTTTTTTTTTCTTTTTTCAGTTCCAATTACCTAAATGGACTATCTTCCAAATTGGAAGGGTGCACCCCAGACTGTATACAGACACATTGTCCATTGTTGGACAGTGTCCAGCCGAAAGTTTTATGGGGTGAACGCCACAATGATGCCCCTTCTTTAATCATGCATGTTTAACTAACTTTAAAGGTACCCCACCAAGCTTAATTCTACACACCTAAATAGTTACTATACACAGGGGTAAAAGTCTTAAACAAATTGACACTACTTACAAATTATGGGGTGCAAACCTTGTGGGTTGCAAAGTTCACAATTGTCACTGTGGGATACATCTCATGATTTACATGTACGTCTGGTAGCAGGTCCGTCCGTCCGACCGTTTTTTTTTTAAAAACTTAAAAATTTGCCACAGCCCTAATGTTCACCTTAACGGCCAAGTCCATTTCTGAAGAATTATAAGACATTCATTAAAGATACTCCCGCGATGACAACTTTAATGCAAACTTCCATATTTGTTCTTGACCAATATTTCAGGGTTCACCGACTATTGCGTGTCAAACCTAGTATACATGTTTGAACCATATTGAACGTGGGCTGTGGGTTGGGGTCCCGTAAAGTATAGTAATTTTAGTGGCCGTTCCAAGTCGGTGCTTTTGGTGTGGTTGAGTTTGAGTTGTCTAGGTCGCCGCCTGTTTGAGGGTGAGGGGGAGTTGCTGGTTCGGTTTGCCGGCAGTCTGTTTTGTTTTAATGTTCAGTAAATCTAACTACCTGTGTCGGCTTCATTCCTTTCCTTTGTGGTGTTTTGAGGGGGCGTCGGGACGGAGGGGTGGGATGAGATCTGATTGTATCACTTCCAGGGCGTTCCTCTTTTCACCCTTAAGAGCTCCATTAAAACTTGCATGTAGTAATGGCAACAATAATTCAAGCATCCATACTTGAAAAACAATGGTATTTTTCATATTTCAGCTCAAAACATAGAGTATTAACGAGTACTCACAATCTAATGTACACCCCTATAAACCCCAGTTTTTACGCTGTAATCTGTTCTCCTGGCACTCAGAGATCATTCAAATCTGCGTACCATTCAAGCTAATTCAATACATGTCCATCTGCTTTCTCTCTCTCTCTCTCTCTCTCCCTCTCTCTCTCTCTCTCTCTCTCTCTCTCTCTCTCTCTCTCTCTCTCTCTCTCTAAATACAGTGTTATTACGTAAACTTGGTTACGTGTAGCATCTTAGTTGCCGTCTGTCTTTGTTACACAATGCATGTATACCTCATATACCATGTACAATGATCTGAGAGAAGAAAGTTTATGTTCTGTTCTGTTCTGGATTATATAAAAGTGGATTTTTTGAGGGTGTCAAAATTATATAGGCGTATTTTCGTGATGTTTACACGAACCCGTGTTTCTTCTTTCTCTTTTTTTCAGTTCTGGACGACAGGAGAGTCCCAATTCAGAGAAATGTCAACGTGTACAACCCTACTTGTTCTAGCTGTTTTGATTGGCTGCGCCTATTCAATAGACAAACCCATCAAGGTCAATTGTTATTTAGGAAGTAAGTTTAGCGTATTACGAAAACACGCCTATACAAATACATTGTAAACTTTACCGCCGAAAAAAGACAATTTTTTAAGACGAAAAAATGTAATATTTTTCTTATTTCTACTCAAAATATAGCTTGTGGGTATTCGTTAGTATACCCACAATCTATATTTTAGAGTAGAAATAAGAAAAATATGGTTTAGCCCTAAAAGTGGGGTTCAAGGGGGGGGGGGGCAGAATTATATAGACGTGTTTTCGTGATGGCGTCAGTAAGAAACAGGGGCGACAATCAAAACGTCTGGCGAGCCTGTGCTAAAGGGCAATCTCGCCAGAGTCTTGACTGTTCGCAGAGAAGAAGATAAGACCTTGAGAAAGCTTTTCTCAAGGTCAAGTTGGTTGTGCCTTCATGCTGTGTGCCTCTTCACATGCTTAACCCTTAAATGCCGTGAAAAGCTACATCTTAAAATGTCGTCTGCTTATGTCGTCTGCTGAATCTTCTTGCAAACGTTTTTTTTTTTTTTTTAATATTTAAGTACACGGGCACACAGTGTGGACCACATTGACAGACTGGGTCCACATTGTTTGCAAAAATGAGTTTTGAAGTAACCGTCAGTCGACAAAGCAGACGACAATTGTCGTGATTGGCGTCTTATGGGTTTAAGTCCATTATTGACTCACACCAGGAGAAAACCTGGCCTTTGTGGTCTTTCGACCTGTCATCATGCGTATAGATAAGTCTGTGCGTCTCAGTATAACAATCACAATCAAACCAATTTGCCCATTAGGCCTTAAAGAAAAATAACCGTGTTTCCGCTAACCCGATCGACTCTGCTTCACACCCCCCCCCAACACACACACACACACACACACACACACAAAAAAAACACACACACACACACACACACACACACACACACACACAAACACACACACACACACACACACACACACACACACACGACTCTACTTCTTTATCAATACAAGAACAAAATATAAAAACGACACTACCATTTCCAATTTCCGACCCTACCCAGTGTCGTCTTAGCATTTTCCCACAGGGCTTGAGGTGTCATTTCTTCACAATGTCTGGTCTCCAAAATGACCTATATAGTGTTGACGGGGACAATAAACCTCACATCAAACAAACAAAACAAATACATTTGATCTTGACGTAAAATAAGGCAGGGTAATCAAAGTGTAATAAATCCGGTAAGACTACAGTCTTCCACTGCAACATACAAAGTTTCAAGCTTCCTAAAAGAAGATTTGCATTTTTTACCGGATATGGACATGGTAACCGTCTTAACCATGACACCAAGATCTTATGAACAACTTTCATTTCCCAATACTGGGAGGCTCCATGTGCAATTTCGTCCAATCAGCCCAGTAGTTTCAGAGGCGGCGAAAAAAATAGCTAAATCCGTAGTATTCAGGAACAAAGGTCTATAAATGACCTTAACCTTTGGTATTTATAAAAGTTCATTCATCTGATTGCACAATTCTACTTTCATGTCATAGGCTACGACAGAATAAGAAAAGTCAGTGGAAAGAATGAACAGACGTTAGTTTTTCTGGCATAGTCATTTATGATCCAACGGGCTGCCCGTCTTTGGACTAGTTCGACCTTGTTCCTTTTTGTATGGGGGTCCCATATGGCTGTGGCGCACAAGAGTAATCATGTTATCATGTAATTACGGTAGGGATCTTTTAGCCTACACACGGGATAGTTCTTCCAGCACAGGGGCGCGGGGAGAGTGTTTGCTGGGCGCCAGATAACGTCCGATTCGAAGGAAGGTGTACTATGTGGCATTCGTCCTTGCAAATCATGCCAGTGGAGCCTCGAATCGGGGACCTGTAACATCATACAGTGTCAAAGTCAAGTGTATTAGCCACTGAGCTACGACGCTTGTTTTCACCTTTGTTTTTCGGGAATCGAACCGGGGGCCTATAGCATCATACAGTGTGAAAAGCAATTATACTAATCACTGAGCTTCGACGCTTGTTTTCACTTTTGTAAAAATGTTAGCTGGCTGGCTTGGAATAAGTTTAACCTTCAATGTCAACGCAGATGTATCTGTTCTACTGTGTTTCGTTTCCTGGTTGTCATGGTACACGATTGCTAGTTTTGTTTATGTATCAAACTGGAATCAACCTTTGGCATTTTTGTCTATTATACAAGTTTCCATATTTACTGGCAAACTAATACAACATACTCATGAACAGCTTTGTTAGTTGGCTTTGCAATCCTACGACAACACAAAATAATATGTACTAAGCGTTTTGTAAAAGCCAATACTTGTACTATAGGACGGCCCATCGGATTCCCACAAGTAAACTTTACAGCTGCCGCCTGAGCAACGATGTTTTTTTTTTGTTTTGTTTTTTTCTTTAATTACATTACTGGCTAGGTGTGTGAAAGAATGTATTATGCCATCGGATATGTTTAATACTTACCGCTGTCCTTACTTTTTACCTTTCAAACACGAACATCGAGTCAATAGCAAGTGTTACCGGAAGATAAAACGGCACGATAGACCTAAGTCGCTGCCTCTCGGTAGGAGAAACAAAATTTGTATCAATAAGACTTCTACAGGTCAGGATCCACTCAAACGTGGATTAGCGCATCGTTCTCTCGGCGCTCGCAACAAGTAACTTGTAAGCGTAAGCCTATCGTAAGTTATTTAAATTCCCATTCCCTGTTTTGTCTGGTGTACTTGGGTCTGGGTCCTTTCCGTGGTGTCCATTTCTGATGTCCGTGATTCTATCAAGTCATCTATCCGTTGTTGCTGATTACTGCGTCCTGTACTGTCTCATTCTACAAGATAACCTGGATACGCTGGCAGATGAATGCCACAAAGTGCACCGTCCTTCGGATTGGGACGTTACCTGGAGGCCCCCGGTGCATGGAGAACCACCCCTTGTGCAGGTAAAAGATCCCTACCGTAATTACATGGTTATTGTGTAGTCTTTCACCCTGCAAAGCTGGAATGTTTATAATGTACACCTGCCAAAAATGCCATTGATGGCGTTTGTTTGTTTTGTTTGATTTGAAGTTTAACGTCCCCGTCAACACTGTTAAGGTCATTTTGGAGACGTTGCCTCCAATTTTGTGGGACTTTTACCCTACATTGAGATGAAATGACATCTCAAGCCCTGTCGCCCAATGAAACCAATAAGGTTTATTAGCATGGACGGTCCGCTGTGCACTGCAGTTCCTGGACAGGCTTAGATCCTCTAAGCGGTTTACCAGTACTAGTGTGCAGGCCGGATTCAGCTCTGCGTGGAAGCATGCAGCCCATATATTTCTTCAAGCCCCTATGGACGGGGGCCGCCATTGATTGCGTAGGCAGTATACTAAGAAAGAAAGAAAGAAAGAAAGAAAGAAAGAAAGAAAGAAAGAAAGAAAGAAAGAAAGAAAGAAAAGAAAGAAAGAAAGATGAAGTTCAATCTGACTAAATAACCAACGAAGCTGTCACGTAGGCACCTCTCACACTACTCACTTTACCAGCAAACGCAAGTCTAGATTAAATCCGCCAATATTTTGGCATCACCATGTTGAAAACCTTGATTGCCGTCTTCTTCACCTTTTCAATCTGTTGAATCTGAAATAACTTTGGGATGCCAAACCGCCAGTACATGTTTTAGCTGAGGGAGAACCGGTGTTTCGTATGAATTGTCCTTTTTTGCCTGCATGCTAAAGACACATTAAGCCTAAGAAATACTAATGCCCAAGTTGTTTTGGATGTGATACTAAACATGCTAAACCCGACACAATTGACACACAGGCGGACAAATCAAATTTATTCTGGACTTTGAGAAGGCCGTTGACACCACCCGACACCACCCCTTCATGATCACCTGAAATCAAATTTATTTGGCTACGATATTATAGGCAAGACTCTCAAATAGATACATTTATTTCTTTGCTATAGAAAACAGCGAGTTGTTGCTAATGGTGAATCTTCGGAGTAGACGCCAGTTTTGTCTGGGGTCCCATAAGGGACTGTTCTAGGTCCACTGTTATTCTCCCTGCACATTAGTGATATTGTCACTGACATTGACTCAGAAATAAGACGACTGTGTTTGCTGCCGGGAAATTAGAGATACAAAGGACTCAGTAAAACTTCAGAATGATATAGATAGACTGGGAAGTTGGGCACGAAAATGGGGTATGCGATTACAGCCCGTTTCAATTGACTGTGAAGAGAACCAATAAAATTGAGGCTTTTTTCATCTTGGAGGAAACGTTGCTCGAGAATACGGATTCCATTAAATGACTTTGTCTAACAATCACACACGATATGAGATTGAATACACACATTAGCAACATGTATACTAAGGCAAATAGAACGCTTGATTTCCTGAGACGAAATCTTTCATCAGTCTCCCCAATGTGTAAAGGAGACCGCATATTAAGGACTTAGTAGTATCTTGGACCGAGTGCAGAAATTGAATAAGTTCAAAATAGAGTTACTAGATAACAAGCAATTACTGCTTCGAAACTGGAAGTATGACTGGAATACTATGAAAATTAAGATTGTAGTCTATCCTTACAAGAAGAGGAGAAGGGACAGTACTGTTATACAAAGGTCTAAAGGGTGCTGCCAGCATTCCAAAAAATGACGTTGTTCCCCCAGCTAGGCACTGTAGAAATCACCATTCACTGGCGTGTCCGACCCCAACTGTCATTTACAAAGAATCTTTCATACCTCAGACCATTAGAGATTGGAATCCAATTCCTTTCCACAGCTGAAGGTGCTTATGATAGTGTAGCTACATTTATCTCTTTGGTGAGAGATTGGAACCAACTTCCAATATAACATGTCCTGGTGTATAAATGGTGATGATGGCGGGACAAATTAGCATCTGTGACATGTTAACGAGTTAGAGAGGCCATCCCTGAAGGTTTGTCGTGAGCAGTTCTCCTGAAACATTATTTAAAATACAATTACTGATACATCGTCTCAACCTGTTTAAGACACTGAACCTGTTTTCTATGTTAATGCAAAAGTTTTACGTTCCCATCAACGCTATTATGGTCATTTTGAAGACGTTACTTCTGATTTTGTGAGACTTTTACTCGACATTGAGATGAAATAACGTCTTAAGCCATATCACCAAAAAGAACCAGTTATGCCTTTGTCACTGTAGTGGTAAAGGTGCACCAGAATTAAACAACGCCGTGATTGTTCTTTAGGTGATTGTTCTTTAGGTGCTTGTACGTGTACCAACCAGTCCTCTACAGGGGTGCTATGAAGGAGGTTTTACGCCAGAACTGTTCTTCCTTGTGATTACCTTCCTTCTTTGGTAGATCGGTAGATGTCAAGACAGCAAAGGAGTTATAAGACCGTATAATGTGGATTTGTGAAAGCATACCGCTGCTAAATAATTATTTATTCGAAATAGTTTAGTTTAAACTTTATTTTATTTGTATAACTAATACATATAAACTCAACACATAAAAGATATAAAGTTACAATGTTACAAAAATGGATTCGGGCAAAAGTCGTTCGACTTTTGAAAAATCTGTATCCCATCTTGCTTATAGTGAAGACAAAAGTTATACGTTATTTAGCTTGTAAACAAGACCCTAAGTACTTTGTTTCATGGATTTGTGTGTCAACATTCCTTAGGAATTGCATAATCTGCTGCAGGCTCCACGGGGAGTGGATGAGTTCTTATTCCAACACGCTGTTTTACCAACTCACGACCTTGCACATGTAAGCAAAGACAAAATGTGCTTTGTCAGTTTTAATCCACTAGAACATTTGCATTGTAGCATTAGTATCCATCAAAAACGTTAGATAAGCGTAAAACACGAAAAGAATAGAACAAGAGAAGCATCTTATGCGCCTTCCTAATGGGATGTATTATACTACAATTGAAGTAAGGTATAAACTAAATTCGTCGGTTTATTTGAAGCGTTTTGTCTTTAGCAGACATTCCTGCACAGCAAGGAAAACTTGTTTATGCTGGTGTAAAGAAAGCTCTGAAGTGCTAAAGAGCCGCAGATTAAGAGTGGGGCGACTAATCTGCGATACTGTATCGAGTAAATCTTGTCTTTGGTTGGTGTAACGAATGCAATTTTACATAAAGTGGTATGTATCTTCTATTGAGCCACAAAGACACAGAGGGTTATCAATAATATTTTTACAGAAGAGATGTGGAGCGCTTTGGTGAAGTGGTAGCGCATCGGATTTGTGATTAAGAGGTTGCGGGTTCCAGCCTCACGCTGACCAAAGTGTTGTGCCCTTGAGCAAGGCACTTCATCCACAGTGCTTAAAAAAGTACTGATTACCACCCAGGAAATCTTGCTCGTAATGCTCAGATGTGAGCGAGTAGCAGTAATAGGAGAAAAAAAGAAAAGAGATGCTGGTTTTACGAGCTACAATTTGTCCTAAGTCTTGCATGATAAATTTGTCCCAGTCTTTTTCCACAAAGGTAATATTTTGGAGGAATTTCTAGGTTTATATGTAGCTTCCGTTTGAAGGAGTCGCCAGAAGGAGAAATACTTACTTCGCTTGGGAGGTCATTCCAGTCACTTATAACCAATGGTAGAAAAGAATTATAATATTGTTGTAAGTTGGCGTGTACAGCACTAATGTTTGATGCATTACGCAGTTGATAGGCTGAGGTATTACCAACTGAAGGCGGTACCAAAGAGGAGAGGTACTCAGGAGCTAGGCCATTTTTCATTTTGATTAACATCTGATGTTATGCTTTTTCCTTCTGGACGATAGTGTTTCCCACCCAGTTTCAGTGCGTACAGCATCGATAGAGACAAGTTTAGTTGCTCCTGTGACAATCCGTGCAGCTTCGTTTTGGATTTTTTCAAGCTTTTTAACTTCATACTGTTTGCAATTATCCTAGACAACGTCTGCATATTCCAAGAGAGGTCTTATAAAGGAGATATAGATAATCTGTAGCGATTTACTATCAATAGTAAACTTGTGTTTCCGCATTACATTAATACGAATCCACGCCTTTGACTTGATATATTCCAAGTGCTCGTGCCATGTACAATCGTTTGTAAAGATTAACCCAAGATGTTGGTGTGAAGTTTCTTCGTTGATTTGGGCTTGATTCATTAGAACTGGGGGTGATAAGGTTTATGGCGCTTTCGTGAAAAAGTAATTGACTCTGACTTTGCTGGGTTAAATGTGACTAATCATTTTGTTGTCCATTGGTGTACTTTGAGAAGGTCGAAATTCAGCTGATGAGCAGCTGGGTCTGGCTTTTCTACTATTACGTAAAGACTAGTATCATCTGCAAAGAGCCTAATAGACGAATTTATATCCTCAACGATATCATTAATGTGTAAAAGAAAAAGAAGAGGACCAAGAACATAGCCTTCAGGAACTCCGGCTTTAATAGATGCCCATTCAGAACTGACTCCCGGCAAAACAACTCTCTCTTGCTGTTATATAGGTATTTTGAGAACCACTGTAAGAGAGATCCAGTAACACCAGCCCTTTCAAGTTTAAAAGGCAAACCTTTATGACATTCCCTGTCAAAGGCTTTGCTTATCGCAGCATATGGCTCGGACTTCTTTTCCTTCATCGAGTGCTTTACAAAAAGTATTATAAATAACTATTGATTGATTCACTGTTGAATCGCCTGGAATAAAAACTCGATTGCATTGCTGTAATAATGTGATGATCGCGAAAGGAATTGAAGACCGGTTTGTGTATGATTTTTTTTCCAAAACTTTTCCGATTGTGCTCAAGTAAGAAATAGGCCTGTAGTTAGTTACGTCCGAAGGGTCATTTTTCTTGTAAATATGCGTCAAATTAGCTTGTTTCCATATGTCTGGAATCCTGCCCATAGAAATAGAAAAATTAAAAAATCAGACAAGGGAGATGAAAATGGTTTTGCAAGTTCCTTAAGAAGTTAATTGTTAACAGAATCTGGTCCTGCTGCTTTGTCAGCTTGAAGGGCACGGAGAAGGGATGCAACTTCTTCAGGTGTTGAAACTATTGACTCAGTACGTTTGCTGTATGAGGCAGGAATGCATTACTTTCATCTAATTCAGTTTGTTGTTAAAGCTTCGGCTTTCTCACATTCTGAAGAGTATATTGTACTTCCACAGTTAAGTGGGAGAATTGTGTATGTCTGTTCAGGCTTTATCATTTGTTTTAACGTTTTCCACCAATCTTTAGGGCTTAAGTTAGTATTTTCTAATTCATTGGCTAATTTCCTTATGTCATCATTTTTTGATTTCCTTATTTCGTTGGTTAATTTGGTTTTGATATGTTTGTAATTTCCAAAGTCGTGCAAATTGTTTGTTCTCTGATATTTGTCATGGAAGCGTTTCTTTTTCCGTATTATTTTTTTATATCATTTGAAAGCCAAGAGGGATCTATATGTTTTATTTTTATAATTTTATTAGGTATATGCTTGTTGGTGTTTGTTTGATTTGAGGTTTAACGCCCCCGTCAACACTGGTAAGGTCATTTTGGAGACGTTGCTTCCAATTTTGTGGTACTTTTACCCGACACTGAGATGAAATGACATTTCAAGCCCTGTCGCCCAATGAAACCAACAGGGTTTATTAGCATGGACGGTCCGCCTCGCACCGCGGTTCCTGGACAGGCTTAGATCCTCTAAGCGGTTTACCAGTACTAGTGTGCGGGCCGGATTCAGCTCTGCGTGGAAGCATCATGCAGCCCATATATTTCTTCAAGCCCCTATGGGCGGGGGCCGATATGCTTGTTGGCCAGTAGACATATTTTATTTGTAATATTTCCTGCATAGGTATCAGTATCATCATTTTCGAGTGATTTCCAGTCAGTTTCCCCAGGTCATTTGACAATGCTTCATAGTTGCCTCGGTTATATATTAAATAATTTTTCCGAGTATAAACTGGGGTAATGGCTTTTTTGAAAGTCAGTACACAATATACACAATATATAGGACAATGGTATCTTATGTTCTGACCAAGGAATGGTTCACCGACACCACTTAATAATATATTATTTTTATTTCCAGTTTAAAAAAAGATCTATTATAGAGGAGCAGGATTCTGTGTAATGGGTCAGTTCGTTAATTAACTGGTGAAGGTTAAATTGTTGACAAATGTCTTTTACTTTTTTGTTGGAAGATTGTTTTAATATGTCGAAGTTGAAATCTCCAGTTACTAGAATATTTCGTCCATTTGTTTCAAATGCTTGGCCAATAGAATCTTCAATCGACGACCATATTGCATTCGTTGAATTAGGCGGACGATCAAACGTACCGATTAGTTGTTTCTTACTATTTACCATGACTTCTATCCAATTACACTCTATGTTTGGCAACTCAAGATCGTTTTGTCTGCAGGAGTAGGTATTGTTTTTAACATATACGCAGATTACTCCGTAATTTTCTCCAAATCTGTCACGCCTAAACAATTTGTAGCCGATGAGATTCAAAAC
Source organism: Lucinisca nassula (assembly GCA_963580285.1). Taxonomy (NCBI): domain Eukaryota; kingdom Metazoa; phylum Mollusca; class Bivalvia; order Lucinida; family Lucinidae; genus Lucinisca; species Lucinisca nassula. The sequence continues at coordinate 51,162,638 of OY757021.1, forward strand.
GTTATCCGAAGTTCATTGATCTAGCCAAGTTTCAGTAATACATATTATATCGAAATAGTTTCAAGGACTCATCCAGTGATTTTAACAAAAATCTAAATGTAGCCATCATTTTAACAAAGGAAATGGCCAGATACCGACTCGGGATAGGACGGATAGGAAAACTAACGAACCTTACCGCCTACTGATAAACCCACAATGCACTTTCGTGAAGAAACAAGTTCTAAGAACGTGTATGTAAAAACATGTTTCCAAACATCATTTCTTTATCATGACAATTTCTCCATCATCATCTGAAAAAAAAAAACTATATCTGACTTAACCCATATATGACAATGGAATCTTCCAACTATTAAGTTTGGAGTGATACATTTCCATTTATAGGGGTGTCAGGTTAGTTTGTTGTTTGTTGCAAATTTTGCAAAAATGTATGTACTTTATGCAAACAGTGTAGGCCCAGATCGGACGCCGCGTTCTGCGGCGTCCGATCTGGGTCTAAACTGTTTGCCAATGTCCCGAAAAATGGCCGCTAGGCATATATGGGTTAATTGCATGTTAGAGACATCATTCATCATTCCATGCTATAAGGACCTCTATTAGAGTTTTTTCCCCTCATTTTTTTATTTTTTGTACATATATACTGCAACATCCCCTCACGGGGATTACGTTCAGGTGTACATTACATACACTCCAGGTTTGCACGATGAAAGCTTACACAGTAATCATGTAATTACGGTATGCTCTTTTACCTGCACAGGGGCCTCCAGTTAACGTTCCGAACCGAAGGACGGTGCACTTTTTGGCATTCTGGGATAGTAGTCTCAATATATTGACGCAAATTTGCAAGAAATGCACAAAAAGAACTGAAAATTGTGAAGTGCATATGTGTTTTCTGGGTCAGACTAGTTAAACATGACCAACCGCTTCTGAGGCACCTGAACAGAACCAATGATTGTTTCACATGCGTTACGAAGTTATAACCTGATAACGTGTACAGTTTTAACGATCGTGATGTCTACAGAACCACCGCTAGGTGGCTGCAGATATTAGCCTAAACTTCTTTAAATAGCACAATTGATTTGCCGAGCTTTACAAAAATCAATGGCTGCCGGGTTTCAAAAGTGACAAGTTTTCAGCATCAACACAAATAAAAGAGACTGAGCCAGGAAACCACTCATTTTTCCAATTGGAACGTTTGGGGTTTCTTCGCGATTTCTTTGAGAAATTCCCTTCGTATATCCGGCCGCCCGTGAACGGGCCGGAAGTATGCTGCATAGTTTAGTATACATCACTTTTCAATAATTTGCGATCAACCGCGACATTGTATAACGATGATAATAATAATAGCGGACCCAGATCAGACTACTCCTGTACGGGCAGTCTGTTGGGGGTGAACACTGTTTGCAACTCCGTCTGTATCTAACGGACTACTTTCGGGGCCGTGAAACAAATTTGTCAAAAATTTTGGAGAATTACATATACAGTGAAATTCCGCTATTAAGACCATCTAAAATTTAGACTAATTCTGTTGTAAAAAGCTTATTAATAAGGGTGTAGTTACTATGTCTTCGTGTTTTCTGCACACAATGTCCTCTGGTTAGGGACCACCTTTGAGACGGTTCAAAAGTGGTCTTAATATAGGGATTTCCGAATTGTTCGGGTTTCTACGGGTTTTTTTTCTACTTTAGAAAGAGACGAAAAGTGTCAACCAGAGATTTAAGTGTATCATAATTAGAGAGCACTGAAGGATAAAAAAACACATGTGAGACGCCAAGTTCTGCAACGGAAGGTCAGGTGGTTTTTCTCCAGGTATTCCGGTTTTCGCCGACCTCTGATTAACGATCGGCTCAATATGAGTGAAATAATGTTGAAAGGGTCGTAAAACCAAAAAAAAAAAAAAAATGACGGATAACGCTGCAGGCCTCGCCCATCTTGACCTGCAGAAACGGATGGGCTGCATGGTGCTCCTACGCAGTGCTGAAACCGAGCGCACACGAGTACTGGTAAACCGCTTAGAGGATCTAAGCCTGCCCAGGCAAAGCGGTGCGAGTTGGACCGTCCATGCTTATGAACCCTATTGGTTTCATTGGGCGACATGGCTTGAGATGTAATTCCATCTCAATGTCGGATAAAAGTTCTACAAAATTGGAAGCAACGTCTCCAAAATGACATTTGTTTGTTTGTATTGGAGTTTAACGGCCCAGTCAACACTATTTAGGACATTTTTCCAAAATGACCTATATGGTATTGACGGGGGACGTTAGACTTAAAAATCAAACATAATTACGCTGCAATACATTAGGAAAACATGGCCGTGTGAAATAATGGCGTCCAACATGGTGTCAGAAGTCAAATATATTAGATAAAAATGATAGCATCTTTCTAATTTCTGCTTTCGGCATAGATTGTGGGTGCTCGTTAGAACCGCCTCAATGAGGCGGTTCTAACGAGTACCCACAATCTATGGTTTGGAGCAAAAATAAGGCAGATAATGTTTACCCCCTTACATCCCACTTTTCCCTATTATATAAAATGGGGTTTAGGGGGGTCTTCGTTTCACGGACTTGTTATCGTGATATTTAACTTTTTTTCTCCTTTACGCAGTTCAGACATTGTGCTATAACCCTGTACCAGAACCAACGTGTGACAATAAGGAGACGAAGTGGACGTTCAACGCTACGACGGAGACTTGTTACCCCGTGAAACATTGCGATTCTCAAGTGATCCAGTATAACAACCTATTTCCAACATTCGGTGGTTGTAAAAAGTGGTGCTGTAAGGAATTTATATAAATCAGGACAGCTTGACTTGACCAAGTCTAAACGATACTCATCGCACAAACAAAACACATCCGCTTGCATCAGTCCTAAGTCTTGCGTAGGCCTAAAAATAGCCGTGTTTCCACTAACCCGACTGACCCTGCTTCAGACCCCCGACTCTACTATTTTTATCAATAAACGAACAAAATAAAAATTAAAAACACCGACCCTACCATTTTCAATGTCCGACCATACCCAGTGTTGTCTAGAAGCCTCCGTGGTGTAGTGGTTACGCTACTCGCCTTGTAAACCAGGGATCGCAGGATCGATCCCGGGCTTCTCCAGACTTTCGGATGAGTCTTTAAACCGAGGTCCCGTCTCCGTATGACCTTAGCTGTTGGTGGGACGTAAAACTCAAACACTCTCTCTCTTACCCAGTGTTGCCATCGCATTTTCACGTAGTAATTTCGGGTTTTAAGTACATTTTTTGTGGTTTTTGGCATTAAGATCCTTCCAAAATACAAATCTGACTTTTTTGAGCATCTAAAATGAATTAGGATATACAGTGCAAGTATCGACATGACAATTTTAGTGACAAAACACATGTACATAACACAAAAACACATAAAAAATACAGGCCCGACCCCGTTTTTTTTTTTTCGGGAGAAAAAATAAAACAATAAAAAAAATTTCTCCTACCTACCAAATTTTTTTTCAGCATGTTAGCGGAAACACAGCTCTTTTACGCCTTATGAATATTGTACATGTCAACTAATGTGAATCGTTTCATTACGAATAAAATGCCTATTCAAATTTATTGAAAATTTTACCAACAAAAATTGAAAATTCCAGATAAAAGTTTTGATCTTGATATTTTTCATACTTCTGCTCAAAACATGGATTGTGGGAATTCGTTAGAACCGCCTCGACGAGGCGGTTCTAACGAGTACCCACAATCTATGTTTTGAGGAAAATAATGTTCTTACCCTGTAAATAAAAATCAAAAATGAAAACATTCGTAAGAAAGAAGATGGGTCATACTACGTAGTTTCGTCTATTAAAGCCTCATCAGTGACCCTGTAATGATCCGGCAAAGAAAGCCAGAGGAAACATACTGCAATTTTGCGAATTTCGAATAGGCAGTCGATTCAAAGACTGATATAAATCAAAATGGGGTCCAAATAATTAAAAACCTGTCTAGAATATGAATCTAAACCAATAATTTATTTCTGATTTCTCGGAATATTCACGCTGATCTCAAAGGACCAAAAGTAAAATATAAACTGCACTATGGTTGATGTACGGGGAGACGTTTTACGGCCGCCACACGGCACAACACCAGCTGCAGTGAAGGCAAATAAAAATCAAAAATGAGTTCCTTTAAGAGCAATGAAAACATTCATAAGAAAGAAGATGGGTCAGTTTTACTATATAAAAGTTGGGTTTAAGGGGGTCAAAACTATTAAGGCGTGTTTCCGTGATTTTTTTTTTTTTTTGGTTTGGGTTTTACGGCCCTTTCAAGATTATTTCACTCATATCGAGCCGATCGTTAATCAGAGGTGGGCGAAAACCGGAGTACCCGGAGAAAAACCACCTGACCTTCCGTTGCAGAACTTGGCGTCTCACACGTGGCCCGAGCGAGGCTCGAACCTACGGCTGTGAGAGACCTAGTGACTAAGAGTCAGCGCTCTTATCCACTAGGCCACGGAGGCCCGTTTTGTGTTTCCGTGATGTAGTAGTTGTAGGGATGACGAATTATTATGCTCAGTAATATTTAAACTAGATTTTATGACCTGTCTTTAACCAGATCTCTGCCGATTTGTTTCTGACGGTTTGAAAAAAAAAATAAAATCTGGGTCCGTACCATGCACACAATGGTAGTTCGTATATGCGTGATCGCACGTCGCCACCGCCCATCGGGGCTTGAAGAAATAGATGGGCTTCATGATTTTTCCACGCAGAGCTGACACCGACCCGCACGCGAGTCCTGGTACACCGCTTAGAGGATCTAAGCCTGTCCAGGCAAAGCGGTGCGAGTCGGACCGTCCATGCTTATAAACCCTAATGGTTTCATTGGGCGGCAGGGCTTGTGATGTCATTTCATCTCAATGTCGGGTAAAAGTCCCACACACTCGGAAGCAATGTCACCAAAATGATCTTTACAGTGTTGACAGGGAGATAAGCCTCAAATCAAACAAACAATAACTCATGCGATTAGTACCATTTCCCACTTACATGTGTTGGTGTTTTCTCAAGCTTAGTATGATTACACACACATGTGACATAGTGCATTCTTTCATACCAACAAAATGGCTACTTTTCCTATGATTGTTTTATTTATTTATTTATTTATTTTTCGTTTTTAATTTCATAGATTGTGGGTGCTCGTTAGAACCGCCTCATTGAGGCGGTTCTAACGAGTACCCATAACCTATGTCTTGGGGCAGAAATAAGCAAAAATATGTACATGTACATGTATACCTCTGTATACCCAGTTTGCTCTATATTAAGGGGGGTTATGGGGTGCATGTTTTACGGACATAATGTTTTGTTCGATAATAAAAGCTATACCCTTTCGCCTTTGCTTCTTTTCAATATGAACCACTTTATAAGAAAATAGAAGTGAAGTCAATGATCAGGAATCGATACAATTAACCCACGGCTTCCATAAGAGACACCAAAGGGAAAGGAACATAAACACGAAATAAAGGTTCCTTTTAAAAGGAAAGGCTTGCCTGGTTTTAAGGGTACTGTTCCTGGTGTAAATGTAGCCATATTGCCGCCACATGGATGTACGAGTTGATGTAGATGAAAGTACTGGTGAGGAAGCAAGTTGCACTGTTCTTGTTAATGGGACATTTGGCAAGTAGAAATGGACAAACAAAACAAAATAAATGTCCCTAACAGATTTTTGACAGACAATAATGTGGTAGAACACATCATACATACTGTTTGTTTTGCTAGGTTTTACGCCCGTTCAACAATCTTTCAGTCATATTCAGGCGGGTAGTTTCCTAACCATCGTTCCTGGAAAGTACCAGTACTAGACTCCGATCCTCCGACACAAACTACCAAATGTTCTCACACAAACGATCATGGCCGGTAGCGGTGCTCGAACCTATGACCCTCCAGTGATTAGAAGTCAGCGACCTTAATCACTGGACCACGGAGGCGGTCTCCCATACATACTGAGTACACATTCATGTCATGTGGCCAGTAAACATGTAATTGTTAGGTGACGACACAAATATACATACAAGGGAGTATAAGATTCTAAAATCAATCCAGGAATAAGAAAGATATTGATCGGACACGAAAAAAAGACGAGTTTTTTACCTTTCAGCTCTAAGTATGACCTTGACCTTTGAGGTACGGACCTGGGTCCTGCGCGTGACACACTGTCACATTATGGTTAATATTTCTGCTTAGTAATATTTAAATCCATCCAGGTAAAAGAAAGTTATAGATTGGAACCAATAAAACAGACGCTTTTTTACCTTTTGTCTCTAAGTATGACCTTGACCTTTGAGGTACGGCTGTGGGTCTTGCGCGATACACTCCGTCACATTATGGTTAACATTTCTGCCAAGTAATATTTAAATCCATCCAGGAATAACAAAGCTATTTATTGGACACGACAAAGACCCTTTTTTTACCTTTAACCTCTAAGTATGACCTTGACCTTTGTGGTAGGGACCTGAGTCTTGCGCGCAACACTCCATCACATTATGGTTAACATTTCTGCCAAGTATATATTTAAATCCATCCAGGAATAAGAAAGTTATGGAGGATAAAAAAAATGTGGACGGACAGACAGACGAACGGACAGAGTAAATACTTTAGAGCACCCACACTTTCAGTGCGGGGCCCTAATAATTTTGTACATATACATTTTGATTCAATGGAGGTTTCAGGCAGGTTAATCATAATTTTCAGTAAATGCTATTATTCTAATTTCTCACATGAAATTATTCAATTTCATTCGTGCAGGTAATTGAAAATGTGGAAAGTATAATATTCACCTTTATGTCCAATATGTACTCGCACATGTTATTGAAGGTAAACTGTATTGACGGTAGTGCTGAGTAGACCGTGGCCTAGTGGATAAATTCGCTTCGGTGTTTAATTAAACTTTCGTACAGAAACGATAGCTCTGTCACTAGACCATCTCTCACTAAACTGGTACCCTGTATTCTATAAAAATATGCGAAAGCTATTGAGCTATTGGTTGAGGGAACCAGAACACCGGAAAAAGCTGTCTGTATCTCTGATTTTTGTTTTTTAAAAAAACACCTGAGGATTCCAAAATAACATAGAAAGAGAAGTCTAAAACCGGAACCACTTTTCCAATCTAACTGGCTTGCAGCCGTCACTGCAGGCCAACAAAAGACCCTAACGGAAACATTAATAGCCGAAAGCCAAAAGGACAGTTACCTTCCCACAAAATGGTCAATTGACTATTCAAAACAAAATAATATAAGCGATACACAAACACTCATAGACAAACCATAACAAAAATAAACGGCGACACACAGAAGAACCGCCTTGGAACGGTCAGTGAAACGAATTACACTCTGTGTGTGTGTCGTTGGAGGGGGGGGGGGGGGGGGGGGGGCTTAAATCGATTTTACGTGGCAACAATCCTCGCCCTTACTTCCGTCGCGATTTAGACAAATAATTTGTTCAGTCCGCATGAAGGCCTCCTAAATCATCAGTGCAACATCTCCGTGAACACGAATAATCAAACAACCACAGAGATGCAACAACGGTGAGGACTCGACAGCAACAAACCACTGAAATGCTGGAGCAAAAGTAAACCGACAGTTAGTCCGATGGGCCCGACCAGAGACAGAGCAACAGGCACCAACCGACATTTCATAGAATTAGAGAACCCGTTTTTAACATATTCCGAACAACAAAGGTGCAGATCAGCCTGTGCATATACATTACGATAACACATCCGTTAGACAGAGGGCATTTTATGGGGTGTGGGGCGGATGGAAAAATCCGTCCCGAGGGTCACTCTCCTGCATCACGAGGCTTGCCGAGTGATGCCGGACAGTGATCCCGAAGGACGGATTTTTCTATCCGCCACTCACACCCATATAGGATTCTTTTTCTTGCATACCTTCCATTTCTTGGCGCGGATTTTTAATGCTGCAGTCACTTCGGTTACCATCGTCCGCCATATTGTGTTGACACTGCAGGAATGTTTAGTGACGTTGCTGTGACGTCATCCTTAACGACGGCGCATACGAGGTCGTATTCAACCAGTGCATTTATCAAACACGCGATTATATTCGATTTGTGGTCGGAACACAAGGGTCAGAACATAAATTTCTATCCCAGGGTAAAATCGCGGATATCCTTGTCTATTGTGCAAGAAAGTATGATCAGCACCGTTTTGTTCGCTTTTTGGAGGGTAACTACAAACCCAATTGCCAAACAGGGGCCAGTTGTTCAAGGCATTGTTGGCTTAACAAGTACGTTAATGGTCGAGCTGTTAAATTTTCTAGCAAGTACATTGTACAATATCTGAAATAGAATTACTTTTGCTGAAAAGACGGCCCCCGCCCATCGGGGCTTGAGGAAATAGATGGGCTGCATACTGCTTCCACGCAGAGCTGAAACCGACCCGCACACGAGTACTGGTAAACCACTTAGAGAATCTAAGCCTGCCCAGGTAAAGGGGTGCGAGTCGGACCGCCCATGCTTATAAACACTATTGGTTTCATTGAGCGACAGGGCTTGAGATGTCATTTCATCTCAGTGTCGGGTAAACGTCCCCCAAAATTGGAAGCGGCGTCTACAAAATGACCTTTACAGTGTTGACGGGGACGTTAACCCTGAAATCAAACAAACAAACACAGACTTCATATCAAGCGAACAAGTCCGTGAAAGAAGATCCCCCCCCCCCCCACACACACACACACTAAACCCCTCTTTTTTATTGAGAAAAATGGGATTTACGGGGGTATATATTATTTTCCTTATTTTGCTCCAAGATATTGTTTGTAGGTACTCGTTAGAACCGCCTAACGAGCACCGACAATCTATGTTTACAGTATAAATAGGAAAAATTATCACGGATTTTCATCAGAATAGCAGCCATTTTGGACATCATGAAAACACGCCTATACCAATGCATTGTAACCTTATCGCCGAAAAAATGAAAATTTTAAGATGAAAAATTGTGATATTTTTCTTATTTCAAAAATGTTCAAAATATAGATTGTGGCTACTCGTTAGAACCGCCTCATCGAAGCGGTTCTAACGAGTACCCACACTCTATATTTTAGAGCAGAAATAAGAAAAATAAGGTTTATTCCTGTAAACCCCAGTTTCACTACATAAAAGTGGGGTTCAAGGGGGTCAAAATTATATTGGCGCGTTTTCGTGATGAAATGTGAAAAATGCCCTGTGTCGCACGGGTATATTATCGTAATGAGAATGAAATTTACTTAAAACACTCAAACTGCCAGTAAATAGAAACCGGTTTACTTTTTATTCAGGCAGGGCAGGCTATGGAACACTGTAGAAAAAAATAGCTCATGCTAAAACTGATCTGATCTGGAATTTTCTGGATTACCCCCTTTAATCCTTTTTTGTAAAAACACATGTTTACCAACTAACATTAATCTGTGACACATTTTCTAGATTCTTCTTTGCAGTAAAATGTAAAAACAAGTGGGTTGAAAACAAGAGCTGTCACTATAAGTGAGCAATACCCCCGTGTGAGCCAATTTAAAGAAAGGGCCGTAACTCCTTCGAAAATGATAGGAAAAACGTGACAATTGTGTTAGGTATCCTTTCACCTCACAAGGAATGCATGTGCAAAGTTTTAGCTCAATCACTGAAGAAATGTGGAAGTAGTTCGCATCACAAAAAAGTGCGGACTTACAAACCCACAAACGGACAGTGCAAAAACTATATGCCCTCATACGGGTGCATAAAATCTTAAACATAACACGAATGGTGCAGTCAGAACATAATATAGCTAGACTTTTCTTGGACAGGCTTATTGTACACTCCAGTACAGTCCAAATTCTTACGTTAGAAATTGACAACAAAATTGTAAAGTGAACGATACTCTGTCTAACACAGATAAAAATCTTTTTTTTTTTTTTTTTTTTTTTCTTGGGCGAATTTTATTCATAGATATATACAAGTAAATTTATACTAACAGTATTTACTATGAATAATATACCTCAGAGATATATACTTTAGTGCCCAATATAAAACTACTTTTCTGTCAATCATTTTTGACGTAATTACCTAGTTGATCCGTATGTTATTTAGTGGGCGTGGTTTAGTATGCATTAAAGTTAGTAAGCATATTTTCTAGTGTTTTTGTTTGTAAATGTTTGATTATACTATGTCACTGATAGTTGAATTCGAATATATTTGGCGCCATAAATTTATATTAAATTTATGTCACTGTATCATTAATTTAACAGCAACCTGATAATTTGCTACATAGCTGCAATATGAGTGTCTTCCCTTTGACATAATAAATAGCTGACAAGTAAAAGCTTTAGTAAAGCTTTTCATTCACATTCTAAGTTCGATTGTCAACCCAGTTTGTTGTTTAGTTTTAGGTTTAACGTCCCCGTCAGCACCGTAAAGGTCATTTTGGAGTCGTTGTTTCCAAAATTGTGGGACATTTACTCAATATTAAGATGAAATATGACCTCTCCAGCCTCTTGGCAATTATTGCAGTTGCAGTTTTCTGTCAGACGATTTCTGCACATTAACCTCCCTTGAATTTCTAAAAATAAATGTTCTATTTGACTGGAAAAAGGATATATCTATAACTAATTGATATGGTATGAAAATATGTTTAATACGGTTGAATTTTCTTATAATATCCTTTTATGAGAATGTCTTGTTTCTGTGAATTTCTTTGTTGCATGAAAACTAAAACCTCTCTAAAAGATGTATTATTCTGTCCACCTTGCTGATTTAATCTACTCCCTGACCAGATATTGATCAGACATGCTATGGTCATCATAGTGCAGATTATATATTCTGGTCCTTTGGGATCATTGAGTTCTGCCTAAGCCGGTGACAGAGGGCGTGGCCGGTGTTGCATATTTCAGTATTGGCCAGAACAGACTCAATAAAACCGAGTCTGCTATTTTCGTTTAGTTGGTGCATTCCTTGCTTCCAAAGGATCCAACTTCAGAACTTATTTGTTTTCACTGTAGCTGGTGTTGTGCCGTGTGGCGGCCGTAAAACGTCTCCCCGTACATCATAATAGTGCAGATTATATTTTCAGGTCCTTAGGGATCATTGAGTTCATTTGGTATCATTTTGAAAATAGAGTTCTGCTTAAGCCGGTGCTAGAGGGCGTGGCCGGTGTTGCATATTTCAGTACTGGTCATGAACAGACTCAATAAAACCGAGTCTGCTATTTTCGTTTATTTGGTGTATTCCTTGCTTCCAAAGGATCTAACTTCAGAACTTATTTGTATTAAAGCAACCCTCTCTATTGATCCCGATAGTGGAACAATTCCCTTATAAGGTGGGCACGCAATTATTTGTCACACCATCATGAGCCCGATTGAGGCTCACATCCCTTCAGTTTGAAAGTCTGAAATAATTTATAAAGCTTCTTTCTCTCTCAATATTGATATGTTCATTAAACATTGAAATAGTACTTTCTCATTCCTCAGGCCCGACCCCGTATCACCACATCCAGAGAAACGAACCTGGGAGCACAATGACAGCTGTCCTGTTCATATGTCCGTCTGTCAGACTAACTAAATCGTGAAGCAAATTCTTTCCCTCATAAGTTAGACTGGGACAGGATAGCTGGCATTTCATCCCTCAGAAACACAACGCGATAATATATGTTGGTCGTCTGTCCGTCCTTTGGCAGTCCGTCCCTCCGCCACCTCTTCAGCAGGTAAAACTTCACAGAGCAGGTGACGCGACTGTCATAACAAGCTTGATCAGGCTGGCCTACTACATATGCATAGACGGTCCGACTCGCACCACTTTTTTTGGGGTAGGCTCAGAACCTCTATGCAGTTTATCGTGTGCAGTCGATTTTAGCCCTGTGTGGAAGCATCATGCAGGCTAAACTATTTCTTCAAGACCAAATAGCCGGGGCCGTCGACCATGTAACCAAGCACAAAATCTTTTCAGCACTAAAGTCCACATGACTATCACTGATTTGATGGTTTCGAAGTGAGGTCAGCGTGTTGCGTAATAGGGTAAGCTGTAGAATCTGGGCTTGAATCATGCATGTGTTGGATTTGGCAAACAGTGTTGGTCCAGATTAGACGCCACAGAGCGCGGCGTCTAATGAGGGTCTATGCTGTTTCCTTAGATTACAAAAATACAGAATATTTACATTTCCAGTGTAAAGTCTAAAGTAAACCAATAAAAACAACGTAGTTCATCTATGAGGGCTTGAGAGCAATAGGAAAACATTTTATGAAAGCTGTACTTGTAAAGAAAAACTTACCCACTCCTGCAAAATACTACCTTTTTCTAAATTTTCTCTATTTTGTTATCAGACTTTAATCTCTAAACTAAACCTGGACTGTCAGAATGGGTATTTTATTACCCCTGCTTGCAAAAATCTGGAAACTCTCAAGAGGTTGCTGAAGCTAAGGCCAATACAGATTACCTAAAACTGGGCTTTTAACTATACAGAGGAAAATAAAAGAAACAGGTTTGAGTGGGTGAGTGAGTGACTGAGTGAGTGAGTGTGTGAGCACGCCAGCAAGCAACTGAGTGGGTGAGTAGGTAAGTAAGCAAGTAATCTCACAGGCACACAATACTGACTCAACTTTGATTCAACGTTGAAACAACGTTTTAAACGTTGTTTCAACGTTGATTCAATAGCAGGTAGATAAGTAAATAAGGTAAAGTAAGAATGTTTATAGGTTACTGAGAGAATTTAGTAACGAGGTAACATCACAAATAAATAAAAGAAAAAAAAAAACAAGAAAAATAAATATTTTTTTCCCATTTTGTACAGAATGGGATGTCCCATCCCACATACAGAAGGGGTGCATTTAAGAGTTAAAGGGTACCAGGCTGATTAGAATTGAATCATTGATAAAAATTGGCAAAAAGTGAAGGCCCTGCTCAGGCGTCTTGTTCTGCAGTATCTGATACGGGTCTGCACTGTTTGCAATGAGCGTCTTGTTCTGCAGTATCTGATACGGGTCTGCACTGTTTGCAATGAGTGATAAGTTGTTTCCTTATTCCTTTTTCCTTATTCCTTTGTCCTTATTCCAGATTTATTTTTTCAACCTGAATTTTTATAAAGGGTCATATCAGGAAAGGTTTATTTTTGGCCCCATCAAAATATGCTCCGGCTCTGACTTTACGTAAATATGCTCACAAAAAGTCTTGGTAAGACTTCAACTAGCATAGAATCGACTATTCAGTTATCATACACAATATCAAACCAAAAATCGCCTGCCTATCTTGGCTTGGAGAAATATATTGAGCTGAATGGTGCTTCTGAATGGAGAGCCGAAACTGACGACACATGAGAAAGCCGCTGTGGGTTCAAGCCTGGCTGGGGTCACATGTGAGATGTTAAGTTCTGCCTGTTTTTTCTCCGGGCACTCCGGTTTTTGCCAACCTCTGATTATCGCTTGGCTTAAATGAATAAGTGATGGCCCCCGCCCATAGGGGCTTGAAGAAATATATGGGCTGCATGATGCTTCCACGCAGAGCTGATTCTGGCCCGCACACTAGTACTGGTAAACCGTTTAGAGGATCTAAACTTGTCCAGGAACCGCGGTGCGAGGCGGACCGTCCATGCTTATAAACCCTATTGGTTTCATTGGGCGACAGGGCTTGAGATGTCATTTCATCTCAATGTCGGGTAAAAGTCCCACAAAATTGGAAGCAACGTCTCCAAAATGACCTTTACAGTGTTGACGGGGACGTTAAACCTCAAATCAAACAAACAAAAACTGAATAAGTGAAATAATCTTGGAAGGGCCGTAAATCACAACCATTACGATTACACAGCTGTGACACATAGTGCTTTTTTTCACATCACCAAAATGGCTACTTTTCTAATGAAAATCCATGATATTTTTCTTATTTATACTCAAGCTTAGGTTGGGGGTGCTCGTTAGAACCGCCTCATTGAGGCACAAACTATGTCTTGGGGCAGAAATAAGGAAAATCATGTATACACCCGTAAACCCCAGTTTTCTCTATATAAAGTGGGGTTTAGGGGGGGGGGCGTTCATTTCACAGACTTGTTCACCTGATGAAAACAAAAAAAACATTTGAGCAGGCTGGTCAATGGAAACTCAATAATGTTCAACTCTGCTACAATCTGGAAAACTAATTATAATCTGCTTTTTCTAGAATTTTATCTCCTTCCTACAGCCAATGTGCCTTTTTCTAGAATTTAATAAGATAGTCTGACATATTATCTGATTTATAGTCTTTTGCTAGGATCTGTTTGTTTTAATTGTTGGAGCTTGAAAGATCAAAGACACTCAAATTGAGGAAACCTTTGTCACATTTTGTTAGGAGTGTACCGGGGATGCTTCCCTTGCTTAGTAGCTGAACAGTGGATGTATGACTGAACCTGTTTTTATCGGAAATTCTAAAACAATTTCATTTATAATTGATCAGTCTGCATATTTGTTTGTATGTCCATTGCTCATTTGCAAGCAAATGTTAGTGCAGACAGATGCAAGGTTCTCACCTCATTATTGTAAAGTACATGTCATATATGTACTGTGTTCAGCAAATGTTCCAAGATTTTCTTAGATCTAATGCAGCCGTGTTTGGCTCACCAGCACTGTGTATTTCCCACTCGTCACAATATCATGTGACTCACCTAAGACGGACAAACTGAACTGTGGTCAATATAAGTACAACTGAAATGTTCACGCCGTCCTTAAGTCTACGACTGTTCAGAGGGATAGAAATCTTATCTATACTTCTCTAGACTCTACAGTTTTCTTAACTCGCATATGCGGGTAAGAGTGACTGTAGGTAAACACCGACGACCCAGGCGGATTCGGAGCAGATATTGTTATTTGATTTTCATAACGGGAGAGATTGCGACAGCTTATGTTAGACAGGGCCATTCTGATTTAATTTCAATATTGGACTTAAATCTCTTCTGCAACAAGGTCTATCCGAAAAATTCAGAAAAATATACAACCGCAATGACTTCAGCACCCAATTTCGTAAAATCATTCTTCGATATAAAAAGATTGGGTACAACATGGATGTTATACGACAGACTGCATGCATGGTTGTAACCAAATCACGGTTGGCAACTTTGCTTCCCTCTTTAATTGCACGCCGATGGGTCAGGCCTCAGATTCTATGACGGTTCCAACGTAAAGGCATATTGAGAATTAGAGAGATCTAATTCAAGGTAATGTTGGTTGGTGCCTGATGCTCTGTCTCTGGTCGGGCCCATCGGAATCTAACTGTTGGTTTTCTTTTCAGTGGTTTCTTGCTGTCGAGTCCTCACCGTTGTCTCATCTCTGTGGTTCTTTGATTATTTGTGTTCACGGAGATGTTGCACTGATGAGTTAGGAGGCCTTCATGCGGACTGAACAAATTATTTGTCTAAATCGAGACGGAAGTAAGGGCCAGGATTGTGGCCACGTAAAATCGATTTAAGCCCCCCCCCCCCCCCCCCCCCCCCCAGTGGAAATCTTTCCACTGACCGTTCCAAGTAGAAGTAAAACAAAGATCAGGAATTGATACAATTAACTTACTCCACCCATAAAAGACACCAAGGCGGTTCTTCTGTGGCGGTTTATTTATGTTGTTTTTTGTTACTTACTGTGTGTATCACTTGTGTCTTTTTATTTTGGATGGCCATATGTCCATTTTAAGGGAAAGTAACTGTCCTTATGGCCTTCCTTTGTTTAGGTTTCCATTATGGTCTGGTCGCTTCATGTTTGTGTTTCTTTCCCTTTGGTGTCTTTGATGGGTGGAGTAAGTTAATTGTATCGATTCCTGATCTTTATTTTACTTCTACTTATACGCTAGCACAGCAGCTTGTTCGGCGTACCGTCATTACTCAACAGTAAATAAAAGCTAGCCGCTTTCCGTTACATATTTTGAAGGCTCGTCCGCTTCCCCTTACACTTCGATGAACGCATCGCGTTACATGATTTTCAATGACGTCAGTCTAAACCATGGTTCTCTACGGGCGTTGGTGACAAACAGCGTGTAAATGTTTTTCATTTTTTTGCCCTGTAAACATTTTTTTCGCAAATATGTATAAAAAATATACATGTACTTATTTTTTTCTGCTTTTCATGAAAGTATGAACGACAGCGGATTTCTAGCAAAGTTTACATGAACCCCGAAGGGGGGTCATTTACTTTGCACGCGACACACTGCGTTAATACATTCATGAACAGCAAAAAAATCATTTCTTAAATGTACTTCAAACTGAACGTTACATAACATATACATCAGATGCATTCAATAAGTGCGACTTTACAGAGTGTTCTTATTTCTTTCAAATCCCACATCATTCAAGATACCGCCCATTATAACATGTTAGAAAACATGTTATACTTTTCTTGTTTATTTCTATTAAAAACATAGGTTGCCGTTATTCGATAGAACATCGACGAGGAGGTTCTATCAAGTACCCACAATCTATATTTTAGCAGAAATAAGAAAAATAGTGTTTAACCCCTTAAACCCCAGTTTTACTATATAAAAGTGGAGTTCGAGGGGGTCAAGATTATATAGGCATGTTTTTGTGATGAAATAAGGGCCTATATACATGTATAAGGTAGGTCGCGACTCAGTATGAACCTGTAGACATCCACCGTGAAGTATACGATACCTTTTGGGAGGGCCAAATGTCTAACGGGCCAATTGGAAGGTGGGTAGCAGAAATTAGGAGCGGACAATAGCAACTTAAACTGGGTGCTTCTCGCCCTGCAACGACCTATAAAAAGGTGTCTGATTCAAAATGAGGCAATAAGCCTGTTTGAAAAACTTGTCGTTAGCACGAGTTCATGATATTTTAAAAAAGCATTAACAACGTGAGTCGGACACCTACGGAACCCGTAAAGGGGCCTGCTGTTTTTATTTTTTAAGTTGTCTGCGCAAGATAAAATCTTTTGCGCGCAAGATTATAAGAATCTTATATGGGTGTGTGGGGCGGATCGAAAAATCCGTCCCGAGGGTCACTCTCCGAGGCTTGCCGAGTGATGCCGGACAGTGATCCCGAGGGACGGATTTTTCTATCCGCCCATCACACCCATATAAGATTCTTTTTTCTTGCACACCTTCCATTTCTTGGCGTGGATTTTTAATTTTGTCGTCACTTCTGTTACCTACGTCCGCCATATTGTGATGACAATGCAGGAATATTTAGTTACGTCACGTAACGTGCTGTGACGTCAACCTTAACGACGGGGCATACGAGGTCGTAATCAACCAGTGCATTTATCAACACGCGATTATATTCGATTCTGGGTCGGAACACCAGGTGCAGAACATAAATTTCCATCCCAGGGTAAAATCACGGATTTCCTTGTCTGGTGTGCAAGAAAATATGTTATCACATGAGGTCGTTGATAAGCAGTGGATTACGCCTCGTAATAATAATCATATGACCACACGTGTATTAACACTTTGGCGGGATGAAGTAACGTCATGACGACGTCCATGTCAACCATACATTTTTTGTGGAAAAATTGTCAAAATTCTAGGCGATAATTCCAAATTAAAGTGGTCATATGATAAATAGAATCTTACACTCATTGTCATTTCATATGCAAGAAAATATGTTGTGCGCACAAGATATTTTACGCATATGATTTTTGTTCACACTGTTTTCCAATATTCCAAAAATCGAACGCTAGGTGTTGGGTTTAACTTGAAAAGAGGATTCAGAAATAATTAAAGTCCCAAAATGTTTTCTTTTTTCTCTTGATATGATGGTGTCTAAAACAAAGAACATTTTATAGTTTCATTTTGACTGAAACTGACAACAAAATACTGATCATCAAGAAACCACGCCTATATAATTTTGACCCCCTTGAACCCCACTTTCATACAGTAAAACTTGGGTTTCCGGGGGTATACCTTATTTTTCTTATTTCTGCTCTAAAATATAGATTGTGGGTACTCGTTAGAACCGCCTCGATGAGGCGGTTCTAACGAGTGCCCACAATCTATATTTTGAGCAGAAATAAGAAAAAAATCCCAATTTTTATCTAAAAATTTTCATTTTTTCGGCGATAAAGGTGGCAATGTATTTGTATAGGCGTGTTTGCGTAATGGTTTATATATTATACGATTTGTGTGTCACATGCTTTCAATAAATAAATAAAAATAAATAAATGTTAATTGATGGTTAAATTCTGAGGTTAATCAATTCATTTACTTCTTTACACTTCTGAGTTAAGTATAGAGAGGAAATGTAGGACGATTTGGCCAGCGGACGATTTTACCCGTATGATTTGGCCTAGGATGACTCGGCCTCGCACAATTTGGCCAGCCAAATATATTGGGTAGGACAATTTGGCCAGATTAATATAATGACTAGTTTAAACAGAAAATTTAATGTTTTAGGTTTGTTTTAAATATACAGTAATGTTTGAATATGTGGAAGGTACAGTTTAAAGAAGATTTTTAACAATTAGATTTTTTTGTTGTTGTTTTTAAACTATAACTTCTGGCCTGAGATATTCTTTATGAGTAAATTAATAAAAATGCTCCCCCCCCCCTTCCCCCACAAAAAAAATACAATAAAATAACAATAAAAAATATAAATAGATAATTAATATAATGTTTTGTTTAAATTGGCTGGAAAACAAGATTAATTACATTTTTTTGTATTCGCGGTTGATTGGCTAAATGATTTGCGGACTGGTCTTGGTTCCTTGGTTTCAACTTAATTAGCTATTCCACACTTATTTATTTGGTTTTGTTTGGTTCAAGAATGTGCACCGCACTGGTTAACCACTTGCACGTAGGGAACTGATTTGCTCAATATGACCTAAATAGTGTTGACCTCATATACTACATATGAGCAGAAAATACGAAATGATGTGTGATTTAAATATGTTATCAAATGAAGAAACTGCTCAAACTGTGAAATTTCCTCTTATGTCAACATTTGATTTTCACTCATCAAATCCAAGAAATGACATGAAATCACTGAAAAAACATGAAATATTTGATGAAAATATGTAGCCAAATGAAACAAAAAATGTTAATGAAATGATTGATAGAATAAGAAATTCCATAATATTTTTTCTTATCTATGCTTCAAACCAAGGTTCTAACGAGTACCCACAACCTATGTCTATAAGAATTGGTAAAACCGCTAGGAGAAATCAATTTGGCAAAATTGTCCTACCCGCTATTTTTGGCTGGCCAAATTGTCCTAGGCCGAATTGTCCTAGGCCAAATCGTCCGTGCACCATAGAGGGGGTATACATTATTTGTCTTATTTCTACTCAAAACCATACATTGTGAGTCCTCGTTAGAACTGCCTCTGAGAGGCAATACTAAAGAGTACTCACAATGTAAAAACATATTGTACAGTAAAATTTGGGTTTAGAGGGATATAAATTATCATCTTTATTGCTACTCAAAGCATGCATTGCATTACGCAAACACGCCTATACAAATACATTGCCACCTTTATCGCCGAAAAAATGAAAATTTTATGATGAAAAATTGTGATATTTTTCTTATTTCTGCTCCAAATATAGATTGTGGGCATTCGTTAGAACCGCCTCTTCGAGGAGGTTCTTACGAGTACCCACAATCTATATTTTAAAGCAGAAATAAGAAAAATAAGGTATACCCCCGGAAACCCAAGTTCTGCTATATAAAAGTGGGGTTCAAGGGGGTAAAAATATATAGGCATGTTTTTCGTGATAGTGGGTCCTCGTTACAACTGCCTCGGCTCTATAATGAGGACCCACGATATATATGTTTACATAAAACGAGTACTCACAATGTCAAAACATATTGTGCAGTAAAACTGATGTTTATAAGGACATACATTTTTTTTTCTTATTTCCAACCAAGGCGGTTTTAAAGAATTTTTGAGCAGAAATACTAAAGATATCAGGATTTTTATCTGACAAATTTCATTTGGGTGGTAAAATTTTACCAATGCATTTGAATAGGCATGTTTTTATAATGATTATACATAATGATTACTAAAAAAATCAAAACACTGAGAGTGCTGATCGTGCGATTGTCTGTGATCTTTGGATTTTGCTTCTGGTCGGTAGTTTAAATCAGACTTATAAAAAATATACTCTTGCATAAACTCCTAAGAGCATAGCTGTTTGAAACTATTCCGGCCAGAAGGCGTATTCATGTTGAAAATATAAATTTAACGTGCTGCTGGAATAATAGGTTTGAACGTTGGATATAAAACAAGAGGCCCATGGGCCACTATGCTTACCAGAGCTCAGGTGTGCACCGCCCAATGGCAGTCATGTATATTAACATGATTCCATTTTAATCTGCAAATTATAAAATCTCCCAAATGAACCCCTATATCCAAATGAGCACCCGTCTGGACTCAGTATCTGAAACATTAGGCCTTTAATGAAGTAGAGGGTGTAGGGCATGAACCCAATGGAGCCCTGGTTGGTATCATTCTAATTGTCAGTCGTCTGCACTCAAGATCCTGTCGGCTGAATTATAATGTCTGAAATGTCAAAGTTGCAAATGCTGTAATTTTGTCAAAAAGTTCTTTTTCATCTTTGAAAAGACACATGTGCAACTTCAATATGCTTGTAACATCTTATCTTATGGAATGCCTGACGACTCTTGGAGAGGTTAAGTAGACAACTTTCCTACACTTTATAGAAGAAGACAAACTGAAGATTAACCCAAACATTTTGCTAACGGCGAGGAAAGGTTTTTAGCACACCAGAGCCAAAGGCTCATTGGGAGCTTACATGATAGACAGTGGTCCGTCGTGATCGAGAGTTTGTAGATGTATATTCTGCATTAGCCTGCACAAATATGACATCAAATATGGGCTTGTAAAAATGTGATAGCAATTCTGTACAAGAGCTCTGCCCTAGGCCTCTTTTTGTGTGAAAGCTTATACTTGTCATGGGCCCCCTTTTTAATGACAGATTCTATCTGTCTTTTCTTGCTGTGCTAGACGTTTAAAGTAATTCAGGCTTCAGTTTTTCCGGCTTTGACAGCCATAGAAATATGAGTCCGCACAAAATCTAGTCCGGTTTGGCGCAGTAATCAAAATTGTACAAGCGTATAAGTTATCCTGTAAACGTAATACAAACTTTTGAAGCAGACGACTTGACGATTTTATCTTACGATTCAGCTGTATCATGCGACGGGTTTGGCGACAACTGTAGTTGAAAAAAGTTCCATGACAGATCAGACGACACATGTCTTTCGTAAAACGAACAATGAACGTGTTAGTTATCTTAAAAGCACCATACAAAACACGAAGCAGACGATACATTTTTATCTTATTTTTCAGTGATTGGATTTCATTTGAATCAGCTGCCTGCAGATGAATAGTAAGAAATATGAAGTTTGTGTCGCAATTTAAGAGAAAAAAAGGGGAAAAAAGATAAAATGGCCTCTGCTACATTTCAAAATGACCAGGTTAAGATTTATACCCCTTCCACCCACGAGTTTCTCAAGTTCACTCTTCAGTCACTGAATTTGTACGCGTCCAATCTACACATGTAAATTGGGTGTCTAGTCAATAGTCGTCAACAGCATGTCAAACCATGTTGAACAGAATGCGATTTATCATTATGAGCCATCTCACCAGGTTCTACATTGTTTGCATCTGTAAGTATCTGTACTTGGTAATAAAGGGCTGAACGGGTACAAACTCATAACAGTTACATGACCTAATTAAATGTGAAGTACATGACGCTAGAAACTTCACCGTACGGTAGCAAGCCAGCAATAATATACTGCTAACAGTTATCACTGTCCAATTTTGTTGTAGGTCTGAATAACTGAATATGTAAGCACAATGTTGTGATAAATAATTAGTAACATGTCGCATAACTTCAAACAGCGCACAAAAAGTTTTTTCCTTTATTGTAGCGCACGACATAAGGCAGGTTCTTGACTGAGCCGCGAAACACATCTCAGTCAACAAGTGTAAGCTTTTACAAGAAAGTTGCGTCTACGCTGTGTTGTCATAAAACTGGCAACTATGCAAGCAGGCACTCATGACGTAATTGTGACGTCACATCAACGCCGGTGCAACGTCATGACGTAGCATCGCCGTTGATTTGACGTTGCCCTAGCGACGTGAGCCTGCTGGGTAGTCATTTGCATGTTGTATTATATATAATGTGCAAGTAAAATGATGATGAAAGTGTATAACAGCCGATTCACCTCAGTTTTATGAACCAAACTAAAAATCAGCACTCCAGCGCCATTGTCCTTATCACTAAAGAAAGTAAATCTGAATTTTTCACAGAATCTGTCATTTCGGTGCCTTTTGGCGCTTTGATTATTCTTTCGAAAGCTTATATGTTGTTGCATAAATATAAAGGTAAATCTGTATTGTTGATAACTAATCTTTTATTTCCGTATTAAACCCTACGTCTTTAATGTTCACGCCCGTGGCCGTAGACAAAAAACCAAAACCTCACAATACTGGCCTGTCAATTGTCTATGGGTGTGGGCTGGGTAAATGGTCCTGTCCTGGAACTTAACCCTTAAACTCCCGTTGTACTTTCAGCAGTGTATACCCTGATCAGACGCACGTTCGGTGGCGTATGTGCTTGCCAATGGCCCAGTACATGTACACACACATGTACACCAGACCAGGGCCCAGGATTACAATCGATACTTAAGTTAAGGTCGACTTAACGATTTAAGGAGGAATTAATATCATAGTAAAGTATTTCCTTAAAAAGTGCATTCGAAAGCCACCTATTTCATTTACTTAGCTAAGTATTTAACTTCGGATAAAGTCGTAGTTTTGACGGAAATTTTCACGACGATCAGCACGTAAGTTTCAATTACACATTGATGTAGGCGGCCCACAATTTTCCCGCGAGCTGTCAAAAATCACTTCTTCTGTTTCATTGAATGGAGACAATAGAAAATATGATGGTTTAGTTTCCATTTCACCGCATAAACCATGAAAAATGTTTTATACACTATAAAACGTGTTTCATTGAAGGCTCACACTCGATCACGATTTGTGCGGACAAACATTGGTCACAATGTAGCACCACGCCATATTCAAAACGCTGTTTCTACGGGGTCCCTTTAGAAACAAGAAATCATACAATATTTGAATATACAAACCAAAAGGCTTATATGCAGTGGACGGTCTGACTCACATCACTTTGCCTGGGTAGGCTTAGTCCTTTTAAGCTGTTTACCAGTGCTTGTGCCAGTGTGGTCAGTTTCAGCTCTACACGGAAGCATCATGCAGCCAAATCGGAATCGGTTTTAGAGTCTGTCCATGATTCAACCCTTCTCTTGCCGTTAGGCGTATTGCATAATATTCAATACAATCTGGTACAGTAATAAATATATTCTGCACTATGGTGAAGAACAGGGAAGACTCCCGCAGAAACCACCCCAAACTTAACCCCGGCTACAATATTGTTTTCGGATGTCATTATTATACATGTATGTAGTTGATCTAGTCATTAACGACTAGATCAAACATCGTGCAGACAAACACGGAGAAAAACCGTAGCTCCAGTCGGAGTAAAACAAAGGAAAAAAAATGTGATATAAAATCTCTGTACATTCCATCTCGGATTGACCCGTCTTTTTATGAATGTGGTCCTTATCTGCGTATTACCTTACAGTTGATGAGGCATAAAGCGCTCACTCGCTCACCGCACAAACACACTCAATCACTCACACGCACAAGCTTACAAGGGGGTGGACGGCCCCCGCCCATCGAGGCTTGAAGAAATAGAGGGGCTGCTTGATGCTTCCACGCAGAGCTGAAATCGACCCGCACACGAGTACTGGTAATCCGTTTAGAGGATCTAAGTCTGCCCAGGTAAAGCGGTGCGAGAATATATACCCTATTGGTTTCATTGGGCGGCAGGGCTTGAGATGTCATTTCATCTCGATGTCGGGTAAAAGTCCCACAAAATTGGAAGCAACGTCTCCAAAATGACCTTTACAGTGTTGACGGGGACGTTAAACCTCAATTCATACAAAACAAACAAGGGAGGTGGTACGCCTCAAACTTGTTTTTATTTAGCATTTCAAGGCAAGGATTAGATGCTTATGATTGGTTGCGGCCAATATCAGTTGGACACCCCAGTGACGCAAGATACACGTCACCTTGCCTCGCCCAACCAGCACAAGCCGACCACACGCGACCTCCAGTAAACCACTTAGAAGGCTAAAGCCTGCCCAGGCAAAGTGGTGCAAGTCGGGCCGTCCATGCATATACGAGTTTGATTGGGCGACAGAGCTTGAGATGTAATTTCATCTCAATGTCGGGTAAAAGTCCGACAAAATTGAAAGCAACACTTCCGAAATCAAACCTAAATAGTGTTGCGAGGACGAATCTCAAATCAACCCCCCCCCCCCCCCCCAAAAAAAAAAAACTTCTTTGTATTTAATAAATTTTGATATCGCGAATCGTACACAAATGGTCCTTTCATATGAAAGTTACGAAACGGGCCTTCGAATTGGATTTTAAATTGGATTTTATTGCCTTTACTATGACAATTTTCCCTGCAAATGTACATCGCTGACATACGTTACAGTTGTTCCAGCCAAAATAGAAATTATTTACATTTCAAGTGAAAATACTAATGTAAACCTATAGAAAACAATGCAGTTTATACTTCCATGAACGCATCAAGTCATATGATTTTCCATGACGTCAAGTGACGCCAGTCTAAACCATGGTTCTCTATGATCTCATTGGGCGTTCCGCTCTTCATAGAAAACTGCGTGTAAATGTTTTTCAGCTTTAACAGTTTGCCTTATATTTGAGGAAAAAAGAATGTAAATATAAGAAATATTTTTTCGATGTTAATGAAGTTATGAACGACAACGGGTCGCTAGCAAAGTTTATATGAACCCCTTCGGAGATCATTTACTTTGCAGGCGACCCTGTTCGTTCATACTTTCATGAACAGCAGAAAAATAAAAGTCATTTCTTAAATGCACGTGGCGTCATACTATTTCATGACACTGAATATAAAGACGGCATATGATGGTTGTGAACATTGTATGCGTAAAAGTAGCAGGACATGCATAAGCGTAGGAACATGGACCCGCTGTGCCACAGGATCAGTTTTTAAATAACAGACAAAAGTGATATGCGCCAGCCTCCCTCCCCAAACACCCCCATCCCCCGACACACAAACCTGTCGGCCCACCCACCCATCGGGTCATGAAGAAATAAATTGGCTGCATGACGCTTCCACGCAGAGCTGAATCCGACCGCACACGAGTACTGGTTACCCACTTAGAGGATCTAAGCCAGTCCATAGGGGCTTGAATTTTTTTTTTTTCTTTTCTTTTTTTTTCATTATTCAAACCCCTATGGCATGCCCAGGAAAAGCGGCGCGATTCGGACCGTCCATGCTTATAAACCTTATTGGTTTCATTGGGCGACAGGCTTGAGAAGTCATTCATCTCAATGTCGGGTAAAAGTTCCTCAAAATATGAGCAACGTCTCCAAAATGACCTGTACAAAGTTGAAAGGGACGTTCAACATCCAATCAATCAATCAAACATACACAAACCTACCCTGACAAAACAACCAAGTCGTTTAAGACCCCCTTTCGCTTGTAAGAACCTTCCTACAACAAACAATAAATTGTTACCCTGTTACCAGTATTATACAGTATTATGCAAAGTGAAGTTTTTATACAGCTCTATCGGTCGAAAACTGTGACACACCAAGGGAGAAATCCCAGTTGTTTTATACCTCATCGCCAAGTCGACTTGCGCTCCAAGGAGGAAAAAAAAAAGTGGCTCGACCGGGACCCGAACCCAGGGCCTCTTGAATATGATGCAAAAACTTTACCGTCTGAGCTACCGAGCATGACTGATAATTTTGGGCAAATAAAAGCTCTCGTGTTTGCCGTTGTTGATATATACATTCATGTGTCAAGGTCAAATCTTAAAAGTTAAGGTACCTACCTGGGTTACCTTAAATATTTAAGGATATTCTCTGGTTAAGTATCGACTTAAACGAAAGAAATTCTTTGTAGTTCACTTTATACGACAGTTAAGTAAATACTTAGTTTAAGTAGGTACTTAAAATTTAAGTACGCATTGTAATCCTGGGCCCAGAACGGATTTTACAGAAAACCAAAGCTTTTACGCAGTGCTCTTATGTCATAAGGAGCAGAATAGCGTTGCTATAAATACATGTATATCGGGTCGATCGCTAATCAGAGGTAAGCGAAAGCCATGGTACCCGGAGAAAAACCACCTTCCATTGCAGAACTTGGCGTATCACACCGAGCGAGACGAGAACCACGGCTGTGAGAGACCAAATGATCAAGAGTCACGTTAGGCAGTTACATTAATCAAATGGAGTTGTTGAGTTAGGCAAAGGTGACGTCCAACAGATTTTGGCTTACAGTTTGACAAGGCCTGATGACCTTGCAGCAGGCAAGGAAGAGGCATCTTCGCAAGCCAAAGGTACTAAGTCCACTACGGAACGTAGTGGACTTAGTACCCTTGGCTTTCGAAGATGGTGTAGAGGGGGAGTGTTGTTATTTCTTCAGTTTCTTCACATCCACCTGTTTTCCTCTTTCTCCTCTGCCCCTCACTTCCATCGCCTCTAATATCTCTTATATCACTGTTTTTTCCCCTTTCTCTGGGAGTCGACACAAAATGACCCATAAATGTTGACGTGTTGTTAAACTCAAAACCATCAAAATTATATGAAATTTTGTTTGTTTGATTTGAGGTTTAACGTCCCCGTCAACACTGTATAGGTCATTTTGGAGACGTTGCTTCCAATTTTGTGGGACTTTTACCCGAAATTGAGATAAAATGACATTTCAATCCCTGTTGCCCAATGAAACCCATAGGGTTTATTAGCATGGACGGGCCGACTCGCAGCCATTTTCCTGGGCAGTCTTTCTAAGACCTCCTAAGCGGATTACCAGAACTCATTTGCGGTCGGTATCAGCTCTGCGTGGAAGCATCGTACAGCCCAATCTATTTCTCTAAGCTCCGATGGGCGGGGCGGCAACAGTATATGAATCACAACCGATGTTCCCTCTTACAATCTTTTTTGCATGTGATTTCTGAGTGACTGTGATTCTTTCATTATCACCCTACTGGAAATTGTTGAGCCGTGCAACATAGCGCATTTTTCACACCTCAAAAATGGCTACTTTTCTGATGAAAATCCGTGATAATTTTCTTATTTATACACCAAACATAGGTTTTGGGTGCTCGTTAGAACCGCCTCATTGACGCGGTTCTAACGAGTACCCACAACCAATGTCTTGAAGCAGAAATAAGAAGTATAATGTATACCCCCTAAACCCAAGTGTTCCCTATATAAAATGGGGTTTAAAGGGGTGTTCATTTCACGGACTTGATCACGTGATGTGTTTTGCTTGATTTGAGAATTTGATTGATTGTTTAGGTTTTCAGATTCATATTCAGCAGGTACGTAATACTGAATGAGCGTCAGAATTACACTACGTGAAATGTGGTACCTCCTCCACTCACCCCAAATAAAATAGTGTTCTTTTTTTTTTCTTTTGTTTAGCAATCATATAGAGAAATAAGAGTAATGTCCCCTGTTTGCCTAGCACAGTAAAACACATTTTTTCTTACATGATTTTCAATGAAATATAGAGATTTCTCAGTGAAATAGAAAACGATATTGTCACTGTTTCAAACTGTGACTGATATCAATTTTATTTTTCGCTTTTGGAACTACATTTTTCTCCAAATCTAGTTCTGTGGTCTGTTTTTCCATCGTCAGATGGTTTAAAATTAATTAACTGTATAAGATTTGACCGCGGCTAAGCCCGTTTATACGTCACGTGGACGTTAATGACGTCATTTCGACGCTGACGTCACGTATTTTGTTGCGCGACGTTAGATCTGTTCGAGCCTTCTTTGGGAAACTTATGTCTCGATTATTTCAGTCATCATTCATAAAAAATGCCATCCAAGGCTATTTCTCATGTGCAAACTTTTCGTTTACACCCAATATTATACCCAGTAAATACGTTGGACTAAATTGACGCGAACTTGTGACGACCAGGAATAAAGTTTTATTTGTTTGGTTTGGGTTTTACGGCCCTTTCAAGATTATTTCACTCATATCGAGCCGATCGTTAATCAGAGGTGGGCGAAAAACCGGAGTACCCGGAGAATACAACCTGACCTTCCGTTGCAGAACTTGGCGTCTCACACGTGGCCCGAGCGAGGCTCGAACCTACGGCGGTGAGAGACCTAATGACTAAGAGTCAGCGCTCTTATCCACTAGGCCACGGAGGCCCGTAAAGGAATAAAGTTAATTTTCTCTGAGTGTGAGATGCGCGATAAGTGAAGCTAAATATTGCCGTTTTGAAGCATGTAAGAAACAGAAAATCAGATTTTTCAGTGTAAGATCGAATTTCATTTAACCGAATGAACACCAAAACCAGTATTTTCACGAGTGGCGTAGCAACGAGTGAAAATACCAGTTTTGGTGTTCATGCCACTCATGAAAATACTGGTTTTGGTGTTCATTCGGTGAAATAAAATTCGATCTTACACTGAAAAAGTCAAATATCCTCAATATTTCCCTTGCCACTTACTGGTCGTATTGAGTTGACTGCGAATTTACTTCAGTACACAAAGCGTGTTGGAAACGCAGACTGGGCCATTGGAAGCAATTTCCACATTTCTCATTTTTCTGAAAATTATATTAGTGTTAAGACTGGAATGTAGTCAACATTAAGCATACTTATAATAGAAACTTGCGAACACAGAATGAGATGCATCAATGACATGAAAATGCAATTCTATGCATTTCGCATCAATTTCTATAATAATGAGATAGCAGTATACCATTGAAAATCTGAAACACCAGGGAAACAACAAACATTATTCAATTTTTTACGAAAAAGATATCATCTTGAAGGGCAAAGACTGGATTTCAATGTAAACCCTTATACTTTTGTGCCACTTTCCAGGAAAAAGAAATATATTAAATTGAATGTAGTGGCTGCATACCTTTTAGTGCATTTCGTCAGTTAGTTTTGTCCAGGTATATATAGTAGTCGCATATAATATTGACAAGGCGGAGCTATTCACGTGTTGTCAATATATGTCAAATTTGCTGAGTCCACCAGAAGATTCGGTAGAGTGCCTTTCGCATGCTTTCTGCAAGTGGACCAAAATGGCCATATTCGCCACAGCTATGTTTGTATTACAGTCGGGCAACTTGGTTTACCTTTTTGTTAATGGACCATTCCAAATGCAGGTGCAAACGATAGCTCCGCCTAGTCAATCTTATCTGCGACTACTATAGCAGTCTCAAAATAGGTATCAAAGAATGGCTAACAGGGGGGTTTGAGGATAATTTTGACATATGATATGTATAACAATAATTGTGAAGGTGTGTTTGATCGTTATAAATGATTACACTCTCGGGGCTATTTTAACTTCAAAGCGAAAAGAATGCCTGCCGTTATCTTTATCATTACACAGATTTACATTTGAACCGGCGCATTACAAAGCCTACAATAAAACCGCTGTGACCAGCACAGACTCAAATCAACCTGCACACCCATCAACTATCACAGGACCTTATGCCTACGTCTCTTTGCATAGATATTAGCCTATAGTGAGACAATGGGATCAGCGAAGACTCTGATCAGACTGCCCGAATGCGCAGGCTGATCTGAGTCTTCGCTGGTCGCTCAAGACTTCTTGTAGATTCTATCATGCGCTGGCTCATTTATCATAAAATGAATGTTATTTCATTGATGTGGCTGGAATACATCAGAGGAAGGCACTGAAAATTGGCCCTTTTGATAGCTTCTCCGAATGGTCACTTGTAATGTTACAATATATGCGGTGCCGTTTTACTATGTAATCCATATTTATAGATATTCATAATTCGATTTATGGATATCAATAATTCGAATTGTGGCTATCCATAAATCAGCCGAATAATGGATATCCATAATTCGAATAATAGATATCCATAAATCAAAAATATGGATATCTATAAATCGGGCTGAATTATAGATATCCATATCCATAATTCACCGCAAAAACCTTTCGTTTCAGTCATTATTTATTGTATTTATTTGCCAAGACGAATTATGGTTATCCATAAATCGAATTATGGATATCCATAAATTGACCGAATAACGGATATCCATAATTCGAATTAATCGAATTATGGATATCCATAATTCGCCTGATTTATGGATATCCTTTGAATTATAGATGTTCATAAATCAAATAATGGATATCCATAACTCGATTTATGGATATCCATAATTCAGATCAATTTATGGATGTCAATAAATAAATATGGATATCCATAATTCGAATTTTGGATATTCATAAACAATTATGGATATCTATAAAAAGATAATAATAAGTAAAAGGGCGCCCCATAACAATATGCCTCAAGTGAAAAGGACTAGATCAAACGCACCAGCTGTTCTAGGAAAAAAAGATTTATGACGTGGAAAAGCGTTTAAAAAACGCCACCAAAGTCTGTGAATTTCAATTCATTTGATTAGGAAACCATGTCGGGAAAAATGTTAGTTTTCTTTGCTGTTTGTTTGTTTGTAGTTGGACAAACATACGCAATAATTCCTCCAGTTCATCGTCGTAAGTAGCCCGGCTGATGGACGGTTTTATTATTTTCCGCCATTGATCATTGAGATTTTATAAGCAGAATCATTGCATATTAGGAAACATGGCCGTGTGAAATGATGGCGTCCATCATGGTGTCAGAAATTACACATTTATTTCCACAATAATTCTTCACAATCTCGGCTTTTTACAGCCTTTTTCACGGTTAAAGCAAAAACATTCAATATGGTGGAAAGATGAATAGGAAAAATATGTGATAGCTTGAAAGAACAATCCGTGAAAAAAGCTGTAAAAAGCCGAAACGTCGGAGATTGTGAAGAATTATTGTGGAAATAAATGTTATAAACTGTTTGTGCGTCAAAGAAATTACACAGTTTGGGTACAATTGATATTATCTTTTTTATTTCTGCTTTCAACATAGATTGTGAGTGCTCGTTAGAACCGCCTCACTGAGGTGGTTCTAACCAGTACCCACAACCTATGTTTTTGAGCAAAATTAAGGCAGATAATGTATACCCCTATAAACCCAACATTTCTCAATATAAAGTGGGGTTTAGAGAGGTCTTCGTTTCACGAACTTGTTAACGTGATGGGATAGGGTATAGGTATTTTCGACCTGAGGAATGACTGGATTGATCGGAAACGAGGTTAATACGAAAACACGCCCATACAAATATATTGTAAATTTTACCATTTTACCGCCGAAAAATCGAAAAAATTTTGATGAAAAATTGTGACAATAATCTTATTTCTGTTCAAAATATTTGAGCGAATGTTTTTCTCCGGGGACTCCGGTTTTCGTCAGATTAACGATCGACTCGATATAAGTGAAAAAAAAAATCTTAAAAGGGCAGTAAAACACAAAAAGACATGGGTTTTATTAAATGAATGCATATGTTTTAGCAATGAAAGCCACAATTTAGGACAGAGTACATATATTGTTTAATTCTGTGTGGGAATAAACGGGACTCAATTTGCATCCGTGTGACAGAGTGCAATTTCAAACCTCAAAAAAGATAATTTTTCTGATGAAAATTTCTGATATTTTTATTATTTATACTCCAAAACATAGGTTTTGGGTGCTCGTTAGAACCGCCTCAGTGAGGCGGTTCTAACGAGTACCCACACCCTATGTCTTGGATCAGAAATAAGGAAACTGATGTTTACCCCCGTCAACCCCAGTTTTCCCTATATAAATTGGTGTTTAGTGAGCCTTCATTTCACGGACTTGTTCGTGTGATGACGACTAGGATAACCAAAGCACTGAGAGTACTGGTGGGTCGATTGTCTCTGAACAAATAGTCCTGAACTGAGACTTAAACTGTTCGTTTAACCCTTAAAGTCCAGTATTTTAAGCAAGCAGTGTACCCCTGTCCGCGTTATGCCGCGTAATTAAGCGTCTGACCAGCGTATCCTCTGTTCGCCAATTCCCGAGTACACGAGCCAAGTCCAGAGTTTACTTTTTAAACAGACGTCAAAGGAATGAGACTAGCGTAGTTATTAAAAACCGGTGCATGTACCTGAATTTTGTACATTGTCAGCGACAGTCTTTGTTTGTTTGATTTGAGTTTAACGTCCCCGTCAACACTGTAAAGGTCATTTTGAAGACGTTGTTTCCAATTTTGCGGGACTTTTACCCGACACTGAGATGAAATGACATCTCAAGCCCTGCCGCCCAATGAAACCGATATGGTTTATAAGCATGGACGGGCCGACTCGCATTGTTTGCCTGGGTAGGCTTAGATCCTCTAAGCGGTTTACCAGTACATGTATTCGTGTGCGAGTCAGTTTCAGCTCTGCGTGGAAGCATCATGCAGCCCATCTATTTCTTCAAGCCCCGATGGGCGGGGGCAGGGTCAGCGACAGTCAAGTGATCAATAGCAAGTGGAAAGCTTCTATAGTTATATGTAGTAACCTTGGGGATAGGGATTGAAATGTCATTTCATCTCAAGGTCGAGTAAAAGTCTGGAACTAACGTCTCCAAAATGACTTAGATAGTGTTAATGGAGACTTCTAACCTCATTTCAAGCAAACAAACGTCAGTGTGTGCACTTAAGTGCAACAAAAATCATAGGAAGAGATTTAAAGCATCCTGCTTTAATTCATCACGAAAACACGCCTATATACTTTTGACCCCCTGTATTATTATAATTGTTTACGTATTAAAATTATCATTATCATAATTAGCAGAATTGGTAGTAGTAGTTTGTTTGAATCCCCGTCAACAATATTTAGGTCATTTTGGAGACGTTGCTTTCAATTTTGTGGAGCTTTTATCCTGCATTGAGTAGAAATGTCATCTCAAGCCCTGACGCCCAAAACAAACCAAAATGTTTATATGTATGAGATGTCCGACTCGCACCATTTTGCCTGGGCAAGCTTAGAACCTTTAAGCGGTTTACCAGTACTCATGTGTGGTCGATTTCAGCTCTGTATGGAAACATTATGCAACACATTTTATTTCTGCGAACACCGATGGGCATGGGCCCATGTAGTAGTAGTAGTAGTAGAAGTAGTAGTAGTAGTAGTAGTAGTAGTAGTAGTAGTAGTAGTAGTAGTGGTAGTAGTAGTAGTGGTAGTAGTAGCAGTTTAGTTCTTTTCATCGTCGTTTTCATTAACATTATTATCAGTAGTAGTAGAGTGAGTGAGTGTTTCAGTTTTACGTCCCACCAACAGCTAAGGTCATACGGAGACGGGACCTCGGTTTAAAGACTCATCCGAAAGTCTGGAGAAGCCCGGGATCGAACCTGCGACCCCTGGTTTACAAGGCGAGTAGCGTAACCACTCGACCACGGAGGCTTCTTAGTAGTAGTAGAAGCAGTAGTTGTTGTTGTTGTGATATTATTATTATTATGTACATGTAAATTCCTACAAACAATATTGGCTACTTTTTATCAAATTTCCTTTTTTTTCACGGAAACACGCTCTAGTAGTGCCCTTATAAATCCGATTTTATGTTATATACATTATTTTCTGACAATATTTCAACCAACAACCTTAATTCAATTGTTAGAAAAATGCATTTTTACAATCAAGAAACACAGCATTATCTGGTTATTATGGAAAAATTGTAAATACAGTCAAACCTGCCATAGTGGCCAGCTCTATTAAGCAAGCAACCTGTCTTTAAGCAAGCAGGCATTCAGTTCCCGAAAATGGCAAATGCATTGTAATTCACATGTATTAAGCAAGCGCCTGCCTTTAGCAAGGACATTTTGATTATCCCTTAGGTGCTTGCTTAACACAGGTTGGACTGTATGTTTTCTGTCCTTATGAACTTCATTTGAAACAAATGAGAAACATAAAAAAGCGATATCTTGTAGACAGCTTTATTTTAATTTTTGTGATTAAAATGCTTATAGCAGTTATACGTCTTCTAAGCGAGCATATCCACAGTCAGGGCACAGCAAAATGTGCAAGTTGGTAAGTTTGAAAAACAACAAAGGCGGTTCTTCTGTCGCGGTTTATTTTTGTTATGGTTTGTCTTTGGTTGTTTGTGTCGCTTATATTATTTTATTTTGGATAGCCTATTGGCCATGTTGTGGGCAAGTAACTGTCCATTTGGCTTTCCGCTATTAATGTTTCCATTAGGGTCTGTTGTTTCATGTTTGTGTTTCTTTCCCTTTGGTGTCTCTGATGGGAGCTGTGGGTTGATTGCATCGATTCCTGATCATTGCCTCCACTTCTATTTCCCATACAAAGTGTCCACTAAGTTCCTTACGCAACCTTATAATTTTCATCAACTGATCCTTTTATATGGTACTCCAGTATGTAAAATAATCAGAGTCAACCTTTATGCTACCGATTAAATGAGCCCCGCCAAGCGAATTTGTGTCTTCGAGCATTCCGTCATGACAAATTTTAACTGCGCATGCCCAGCCATTCAGAGGGGCCAGAGATATGGCTTTCTGTCAGAAGGTTCCTCTTGATTTACTGGTTGTATGAGCGAGCAGCGAAGGTTCTGGCGAGACTGCGCGGATGCGCAGGCTCGCCTGAACCTTCGCTGCTCGCATAGGCGATAAGTACCAAAATCGCTTGACGGGGCCCAAATGTTATGTGCAACCTTTTCCTGCTGAACAGCTAGATGATCATGTAAAACCGTCATGTAAGAATTGCTGCAGTTCTAGAACAACTTGTGCAAAGAAAACATGTAAGAATTGCCGTGTTGAAGCCTTAAACTCTCATATTAGTGACACACGAACAGTTTAGGCCAATCAACAGTTTCGAGTCACAAAAATATCACAATTTTTTATCTGTTAATTTTCATTTTTTTTTTTTTGGCTGTAAAATATACAATGTTAGTATGGGCGTGTTTTCTTAATGCGTGCATAGGACCAGGAGAAGCATAGATCTCTAGAACCATACGCTTGATATTTTTTATCAACATTGATTACCGGGTATATCTTCACTATGGTAGGAAAGGACCCGTGTTTTTTCTTTACTCTTAGTTGAGACGCACAAATAATGTATATGTAAATTTGTGCATATGGGTATGAAATAGAATTTATTATAGTCTTTCAAAACGCAGTGAGACGTGACTGCACTTTTAATTTTGGACTCGTCCGTGTTTTAGGTGAGTCGCCTGCAGTGGGTATTTTTTACACTGGGCGATAGTTACCGTCATATTCTTAAACTTGCGCGCTGTTTAACCAGATTGACGACCAGTCGAGACAGTCTAGTAACACGTCTCCCATCTTGGAGATCTAGGGTTCGAATCTTAGGCAGATTTTTTTTTTTTTTTTTTTACTTTTTCTTAACATTTTTTCGTACCTATAAAATTGGAGCACAGGAGATGTTTGTTTGTTTGTTTGTTCGATTGATTTGAGGTTTATTGTCCCCATCAAGTTTGGAGAAGCTCGGATTCAAGAGGTATTATCAAAAATGCTACTATGATTGAACGTACGTTCACAGCCATCAGTGAAGGCAAATGCGCTGTTGAAATGAATCTGAAAGAGTTTCGTTTGTTTGTATTGGGCTTTTACGGCCCAGGCATCACTATTTATGTCATTTTTCAGCCGGTCAGTTTACTTATCCGAACTTATCCTGGGCAAGCTTATACGTAAGCGGTTAACCAGTACAGTGCACATTCTTTCCCCAGAAACTAACAACTGCCCTTCTTGAATCATCGGAAGGGAGGGAATGGCCATCGAAAAGATTTCATGATTAATCTCCATGGGAAAGAATGTTGCTGACCCCGGCAGGTATCGAGCCCGCGTCCTATTGACCACCAGTCATACGCGCATCCGACTGAACTACCGAGGCCGGCATCCAAAAGATTTACAATGACATAGAAATATAATTGTTGAACATAAAACAAAGGAAACAAAATATTAAGGATGTAAATATAAAAAATATAGAAAATAAATTTAAACATAAAAAAGATAAAATAAAAATGAAACATTAAATATAAAAAATGTGCCACTGGGACTCGAACCTTCGCCAAAAAATTTTAGTGTGACTTGCAGTACATCGCATTAACCACTCGACCATGATTTCTAGGTAGAAACTATACAAACATTGATTTATATCTTTAAAATCCCGAGAAAAAAAGGTATCCGAAACCTGCTTCTCCTAAAAAATGGAATCGACTCGTCACGCTTAAACTTTGAACTCTCAAAGGTCGTTGATAAACTATACATTGGTGGCTTTACGACTGAGCTGGCTTGTATATAAAATAGGCGAAAGCTAGCGCACGATTATGTTCGATAGTTTCTGTAAGTCGCCCGGTAAGGACTTCGGTATCTTTCGTCTGCATCCGGTAAGATCCTTTTAAAAGATGCCAATCACAACAACTGTCGTTTAGCTTTGTTGTTGTCTGATGGCTGCTTTAAACGCAATTGCTGCAAACAATGTGAACCTATATCAGACAGCTCTCACGGAGCAGTTTGATCGAGATCCACAGTGTTTGCCTACATGCAAACAAAATAGGGTTGAAAAGTTGTCAAGAAAATGGAGCAGACGACATAAACAGACGACGTTTTCAGTTCGATTTTTATTTGCACCTGACAGCCCTGATTGGTTGGCAGTTCTGAACTGAAACTTATACTGTGTACAATGAAGCCCAAACTATTTCTTCAAGTCCCGACGGCTGCCTCCGCCCATCGGGGCTTGATGAAATAGGTGGGCTGGCTTAGAGGATCTAAGCCTACCCAGGCAATGCGGTGCGAGTCGGCCCGTCCATGTTTATAAACCCTTTTGGTTTCATTGGGCGACAGGGCTTGTGATATCATTTCATCTCAATGTCGGATAAACGTCCCACAAAATTGGAAGCAACGTCTCAAAAATTACCTTTACAGTGCTGACGTTAAACCTCAATCAAACAAACAAAATCAAGTCCCGATTTCTGATAACTCATTTTACTTAAAGCTTATGGAAACTTTCATGGAAAGCCAGTAATAATTTTTAACAAAAATTTCATCATCCGTTTTAACAACTTTACTCATCTGCGTTAGTGCCAACTGGGTAGGAAAAGAAAGGTTAGATAGCAAATTCTTTCCTTGCCAGAAATCATGTGGGTCGCGCCAAGAAAAAAGTTTCTCCGATCATATTCGGCCAGCGTAACTGTGCGTACGCGTAGTCAGAACAGTCTTCGCCGTGCGCCATATGTATGATTTGATGTTTAACGTCCCTCGTCAACACTATAAAGGTTATTTTGGAAGCGCTGCCTCCAGTTTTGTGGGACTTTTACCCGACATTGAGATGAAATGACTTCTCAAGCCCTGTCGCCCAATGAAACCAAAAGGGTTTATAAGCATGGACGGTGACTCGCACCGCTTTGCCTGGGCAGGCTTAGATCCTCTAATCGGTTTACCCGTACTCATGTGCGGTCAGATTCAGCTCTGCGTGGAAGCATCATGCAGCCCATCAGTTTCTTCAAGCCCCGATGGGCGGGGGCCTATGTGTTACTGAAGAGAAACATTACAATAAAACACCCGTGCGACATAGTGCACTTTTTAACATATCCAAAATGGCTACTTTTCTAATGAATATACATGTACGTGATATCTTTTTTATTAATACTGAAAACATAGGTTGTGGTTCTCGTTAGAACCGCCTAATTAAGGCGGTTCTAACGAGCACCCACAACCAATGTCTTGAAGCAGAAATAAGAATATTAATATTGTATTCCCCAATAAACCCCAGTTAACTCTATGTAAAGTGGAGTTTAGGGGTGTTCAACTAACGGATTTGATCACGTCAGGAAAGCGAATTGCCAGAAATGGATGCGCATTCGGATCAATTTTCGCAGTGCGCCAAATGAATAATAATTAAAGATTACCCCCCGCCAATAGGGGCTTGAAGAAATATATGGGCATCATGATGCTTCCACGCAGAGCTGAATCCAGCCCGCACACGAGTACTGGTAAACTGCTTAGTGGATCTAAGCTTGTCCAGGAACCGTGGTGCGAGGCGGACCGTCCATGCTAATAAACCCTACTGGTTTCATTGGGCGACAGGGCTTGAGATGTCATTTCATCTCAGTGTCGGGTAAAAGTCCCACAAAATTGGAAGCACCGTCTCCAAAATGACCTTTACAGTGTTGACGGGGACGTTGAACCACAAATCAAGCAAACAAAATAATTGAAAAATATAAATGGAACATGCGAAGGGCCATGTTCTTTGCCATGCCCAGAAATGTATTCGCAGTCTGATCAGAGTCTTCGCTGTGCGTCATATGTATAATAATTGAAGCTAATGAATCCAAAATGCGAGGGGCACTGTTGTGATTCATGGTCAGTAATGGACATGTTTCTCATCGCTGTGGGTTCGAGCATCGCTCGGGTCACATGTGAGACGCCAAGTTCTGTAACGGAAGGTCAGGCGGTTTGTCTTCGGATACTCCGGTTTTCGCCCATCTCCGGAAAACGATCGGCTCTATATCAGTGAAATAATCTTGAAAGGGTCGAAAAACCAACCCCCCCCCACCCAAATAAAAAAAAAAATAAAAAATACACGCAGTCTGATTAATCTTAGCTGTGCGTCATATGTATAAAGAATCTTACACGAGTGCTCATGTATTATTGAATTTATTAAACAAGTTGAGGAAAGGGATAAAATGTGAAGCTTTGCACAACATTTTATCTCTTTTCCTCAAGGGGATTAATAAATTCAATAATACAAGTGCACGAATGCAAGATTATTTTTATTATAAGTCATTTAAAACTCATTTTATTCGCCAGTTTTTACAAAAAGCCAAGATTCCGCCATTAGTAAACGCTACGACGTACATGTAACGTTACATGGCGTATCTAACTAATTTGCATATTTAATCCTCTAGTGGATTATCGAAAATATTACATGGCGTTATCACTTTCAGACACGACGTCATATGGGCCCCGTCAAGCGATTTTGGTACTTATCGCCTATGCGAGCAGCGAAGGTTCAGGCGAGCCTGCGCATCCGCGCAGTCTCGCCAGAACCTTCGCTGCTCGCTCATACAAGTAGTGAATCAAGAGGAACCTTCAGACAGAAAGCCATATCCCTGGCCCCTCTGAATGGCTGGGCATGCGCAGTTAAAATTTGTCATGACGGGATGTTCGAAGACACAAATTCGCTTGGCGGGGCTCATATTATAAATAGTAATTGAAGATAATAAATCAAAATATGAAGCATTGGCATGCCCAGAAATGAAGATCAAGAAGGATAACATTTTTTTTTTTTTTGGTCAAATTTTGCTGTTTATATATATATTTATTTGTTTGTTTATTTATTTTACAGCTGGGTTCTGTCGTACCGTATTTGTTGCACAGCGAGAATCTGATTGTACCTTGGGCCATGAGATAATTCCTGTCGAAAACCGTATTTCCTTGTTCTCGTTTGCCTGGACCTTTGACCACAGTGCCGGGAAGTGCAGGAAAGTAGGCGTGTGCCAATACAACGTCGGCTCCGACAATGTCTTCTCCACCCTCCTGGATTGTCGCCACACCTGCCGACCTGAACTGTTCGACTAGGGCTGACTGACACCAATGTTGTAAACGCACCGAACTTTCAAAAATTTCA
Organism: Lucinisca nassula; assembly: GCA_963580285.1. Lineage (NCBI taxonomy): Eukaryota > Metazoa > Mollusca > Bivalvia > Lucinida > Lucinidae > Lucinisca > Lucinisca nassula. The sequence goes on from OY757021.1 coordinate 51,202,150, forward strand.
TCACGTGAACAAGTCCTTGAAATAAAGACTCCACTAAACCACACTTTATATAGAGAAAACTAGGGTTTACGGGAAAAACATCAGTTTCCTTATTTCTGCTCCAAGACGTACATGTAGGTTGTGGATACTCGTTAGAACCGCCTCAATGAGGCGGTTCTAACGAGCATCCAAAACCTATGTTTGGAGTGTAAATAAGAAAAATATCGCAAAATTCTTCATAAAATTAGCTTTTTTAAGGTATGCAAAAATGCATTTTATCAAACGGATGTGCTATCGTAACATTTTGAATTATGGGATATTTCACTCAGTCACATGGTTGCAAACCTTGAAGTCTCTGTATTCTACTTGTTGAATGCTCGACCTTTGCAATGTTGCATTATGGGATATACAGTAAACCGCCGCTAACGGTCACATCCGTTTAACAGTCATCTCTGTTCAACAGCTACAAAGTACTTTAATATATATTGAACTCTGCTGAGCAGCCACCTGTCTCCTCCAGCCAGCAGCCACTGTACGAAATCTAAATTCTCTCTACTTAGGGGAATGGGAACACCTAGCAGATTTTTTCCGCCATTTTCGAAAAGGGAGACAACTTTCTGGACTTCCTGTTTACCTTTCTATAGGCTCAGTCCCACTAAAAATGGGTCTACTCTTTATGGAAAGAATTTGCTCCAAGAGCAAATTCTTTCCTTTAAGAGTTGACCCCTATTGACATGGGAGACAAAAACACTTTTGCAGGAGTTGCCTACCCTGAAGGTCTACCCATTCCCCTTAAACAGCCAGAGATAACTCAATAGCCAAAAATTGGAAGTAAAAATAGAAAAAGAACTATATCGCTGCATGGTTTGTTTATTTGTTGCAGAATTCCCATTTTATTATCAGTGTAAAGAACGTAAATTTTTCGTGTTTGAGGTAGTTCGACTCACTGAGGCTTACACATAGTGCCAGGTCTTGAGGCAATCTGTGGAATCCCTTTAGGATATCTTTATGATCTTCAGTAAGATAAAGGTGTGCTGTCTGTACTCATTAGAATCGCCACATTGTGGCGATTCTAATGAGTGCACACAGCATACTTTTTCAAAATAACATTAAAAAATCCATATTTTATCCTAAATATGAGGATATCAGGGGCTTTTGGAATTACTTTCCTGGTACAACAGAACTCGAGTTCGAATTAGCCATGGTTTTTGTTTTATTTGATTCTAGGTGGAACGTCCCCGTCTACACTGTATAGGTCATTTTGGAGACGTTGCATCAGTTTTGTGGGACTTTAACCCGACATTGAGATGAAATGACATCTCAAGCCCTGTTGCCCAATGAAGCCAGTATAGGGTTTATAAGCATGTGCCTGAGCAGGCTTAGATCCAATAAGCGGTTTACCAGTACTCGTGTGCGAGTCGGTTTCAGCTCTATGTGGAAGCATCACGCAGCCCATCTTTTTCTTTAAGCCCCGATGGGCGGGGGCCGGAATTAGCCATGGCAAATGAGCCATCTATGTTCGAGTTACCGAAGTTTCACTGTATATACATGTATTTTTCTTTTGGTTCATCCAAGTCAGTTGTCAGCGGTTATCATAACATTTTTCATATATCTATGTCTGGTCATGCCATATGTTATGTGTTTCTCTCTACTTAACAGTCACCTCCTTTTAGCAGCCAGTTAATAGAGGTTGCACTGTTCCCAGGCTCAATCATATTACAATAACATTAACACTGGAGTATCTCAAACCCATTTTGGACCATATGCAGTCAAATTTCGATGACTCGAACCCCATTGGGACCATAGAAATGTGTTCGAGACATCGGTAGTTCGAGCCACTGATGATTACTATTAGTGCCATACCAGGAGGCATAACGGATATAATTGTGGGATATCTTTTCGGAGTTCTATATTATGAATGTATGTTGTGTGTACTCATTAGACTCGCCTTATCGTCTCGAGTCTAATGAATACACAGCATACATTTGCAAGATAAAAGAAAATCTTCCTACACTATCCATATATCGTATTTGGAGGAATTCCCTGCGGATTCAAGAACGGTTCGACTTATCCCTGGTAAACGAGCCATCGGGGTTCGAGACATTGAAATTCTATTGTAAATCTGTTCGAGATAAGAGCTGTTTCGAACTTCTGGGTGTCGATCAAAGCGCATGGTTATTAGGCATAATAGAAATGTTAAGAGTATCTTAACGCTCTTTTATAACATCAAGGAATATTTAGTCAGTAAGAATCGCCTCATCGAGGTGGTTCTAATGTGTAACCTTAACATACATGTACATGTACCTTTTCAAAACAATCAGAAAAAACTCCCGAAATATTCCTGGATTAACCGTATTAATTCTAAGTATTGGGACAGACAGGCCCAGGCAAACAGTGCAGACCCAGATCAGACTGCAGTCTGATCAAGGTCTACACCGTTTGCCAGGCCTGTCTGAAACAGTGCAGACCCAGATCAGACTGCTCCTGAAGGAGCAGTCTGATCAAGGCCTACACCGTTCTCCAGGCCTATACAACCAGTGCAGACCGCAATCTGATCTTGGTCTACACCGTTTCCCATTTCGGAGTCTTTGCTAGAACGTGAAACAAATCTGTTAAAATGTTAGGAGAATTACAGCAAGTCCTCAAGGTGTCCGAATTTTTAGGATTTTTTACGGTGTGTATATAGTAGTCGCAGATTAGATTGACTAGGCGGAGCTATTCAGGTGTTGTCAATATATGTCAAATTCCCTGAGTCCACCAGAAGATTCGGTAAAGTGCCTTTCGCACGCTTACTACTATGCTTGTGCTACAGTTGAATTCACGCATTCGGGTGACTTGGTTTACCTTTCTGTTAATGGAATATTCCTAAGGCAGGTACAAACGATAGCTCCGCCTAGTCAATCTTATCTGCGACTACTATACCTGAAACTATGCGAATATTCACTTTATTAATTAATTGTCCTTGCTGGATCGCAAAACAAATTGTTAAAATTTTAGGTGAATTGCAGCAAGTCCTCAGGGTGTTCCAATTTTTAGGATTTTGTACGGTACATGTATGTATGCCTGGAGCTATGGGAATATTCTCGAATCATCCGTTTTCAAGTAATTGAAGTGAAATTGGATTTCGAACAGTAATAACCCATGGTAAGTGCGCTTTGTGCCAGCTATTTGCAAGAGCGAGAATGTTTAATAAACTGCTAGGGACATTAACCAGGAAATACACGTATAAGCACCAAAATCTTCAAATAACGTCTGTCTTTACGATAATATGACCATTAAAACAATAACTTGTTTTTATATGAAGATTCCTAACATCTTTTGGTCCAAATATTGTTTGTAGCTTCGACGAGGCGGTCGTATCGAGTATCCGTAATCAATAAGCAAAAATAAGAACCATTTTTGAATGTTTATCCCTGGTTTGTTATCAACGGTCGTACGCTATTTTTACAACGTAGCTGCACAAGTTATGAAATTGCACATGCATTGAACAAATTCCAAGCTGGCACATGACTTCCAAGCATCATCGCATCAACGTAGATGTGACGTCGTCTCGGTTAAAAAATGATGGAATTTTTAACGTTCATTGAAGTATCTTTACGATAACACACCCGTGCTTTTTTCACATCTCAAAAATGCCTACTTTTCGGATGAAAATCCGTGATATTTTTCTTATTTATACTGCAAACATAGGTTGTTGGTGCTCGTTAGAACCGCCTCATTGAGGCGGTTCTAACGAGTACCCACAACCTATGTCTTGATGTAAAAATAATAAAAATAATGTTTACTCCCCGTAAACCCCAGTTTTCTCTATACAAAGTGGGGGTGTAAGGGGGGCTCATTTCACGGACTTGTTGACGTGATAGAAATAACATCGAGTCAAGACCAAAGCATGCGAGCCTTATAAATAACATCGGGTCATCAGCAAAGTGAGTTAATCCCGAAAAAGTAAGTGAATCCTTCTGGGTTTAGCTTAAAGGCATTTATTCTTGTAACAGTAGGACACACCGTGTGATCATAATTGTTTTATTGACACCTGTGATATATTGTCTATAGCAGATCAAAGGCGGCCCTTAATAGGGTGATAAGTAGCTCCTGTTGAATCTTAAGGGGAAAACCAATACTGTACACTATAGTCAACGGTTAGTAAACTATTGATTTTTTCCAAGGAGGCCCCTTACCTGTTGGAGACAGAGAACTTCTCTTCAGTCAACACTGAGGGCTACATAATATTATGTAATGAAATGATAGTCCTCAATAATCATAAACGTTGCTCGTGATCCGATCTTATTCATACTTCAGTGAGCGTTTAAAATTACCATTGTTCCTTATATTAACATCATTTTCCTTTAATTATGCGACAAAAACAACCTGCTGTGACGGCTAAAACTAAAACAAGAAAGCAATTACACGCCGTTTTTCCATGGACAGTGTAAGAGCTTCGTTGACAACTTAACGTCGCCATTGTCCAATCATATTCGCGAGAACCATGATTTATTTTTACGTCATTTAGTGATTATGTGACGTCGCGTGAGTTAAAGTATTCATTTAAGAAATGAAAGTTATTTTTATGTGGTTCATGAAAGTATGAACGCAGTGGGTCGCGTGTAAATGAATGAACGGCGAAGGGGTTACTGTAAACTTTGCTAGCGACCCGCTGTCATTCATAGTTTCATGAAAAGCAGGAAAATTAAGTTTATCTATTATATTTACATTCTTTGCCCCACGTCACTGGGCGAAAAAAATGTTTATAGGCCAAACTTTTAAAGCTGAAAAACATTTACGCAGGGAAACTTTTCAAGCTGAAAAACATTTACAAACTGTTTTTATACAAAGAGGGGAACAGCGTTGACGTCGCCAATGCCCGTAGAGAACCATGGTTTAGACTCAGTGACGTCACTTGACGCCACTGAAAATCATGTGACTCGATGCGTTCATGGAAGTATGAACTACATTGTTTTCTATAGGTTTTCATCACATTTTAAACTGAAAATGTATATATGTCTAGGTATTTTTTTACTGTAAATGCACTGAGAATGTAAATATACGACATTGCACACACCTTTGTGCCCGCTGGAAACATTCATCTTTCCTGATCAAACAAACCATCCCTAGAAAAATCAAAGCACTGAGAGCACTGGTGGGTCGATTGTCTCCGAGTGTAGATTTGTACTGAGGACTTACACTTAGATATTTAACCCTTAAATTCCTGTGCTATAAGCAAACATAGTAGACCCTGATCAGACGCTACGTTTTTTTTTTAGTGGCTCACCCTTAAATTCCTGTACTGTAAGCAAACAGTGTAGACCCTGATCAGACGCCGCATTCTGCGGCGTCTGATCTGGGTCTATACTGTTTGCCAAGCCCAAACCATGATTCCAGCCCAGATTTTACAGATAACCCTTTTACGCAACATGCTAAACTAACACTGCTATTTTCTATAAATAAGTTACATTGATTTCGATAGTCACGTGGACAACAGCACGAATTCAGTTTATGTCCTTTATAACATTGGGTCGATTGTAAACCAATCGACCCAAAAACAGAAGAAACTATTCTGCTTTTAATTTAGCTCAAACATTAACATTAACCTGAGTTTCTGAAGTTAACCATTAGATATCTTTCTCCATGTCTTCACATCTCAAAAATGTTTACTTTTTTAAAGAAAATGTGTTATCTTTTTCTCATCTATACTCCAAACTTAGGTTGTGGGTGCTCGTTAGAACCGCCTTGGCGAGGCGGTTCTAACGAGTACCAACAATCTATGTTTTGAGCTGGAATAAGTAAAAAATGCATACCCCTGTAAACCCTTGTTTTACTGTATAAAAGTGGGGTTTAAGGGGTTCAAAGTACAATGGCGTGTTTTCGTGACGTGTATACGGACATGTCTGATTATGCAAATAGAAAATGTCAAATTATTTACAGGATTACAAACGGTGTTTCTGGCCAACCACCTTTGGGACTGTTCAAATGTGGTCTTAAAGACCCCTTTTATACAGTCTCAAAGGTGGTCTTAATATAGGAATTTTACTGTATCTTGCAAGTTTTTACAAGAAAAATGCCAACCATGCAAAGGGTTGTTTTTGTCATTGTGTTTGGGTATACAACAGATCAGTCCGTTAGTGTCGTTTTGCGTCCATCCTAAGAAAGTGAGGTGGGATTGGTTTGAAGTTTAATTACCTAGCCAACGCTAATAGTGTCATATCCAGTCGGTCAGTTTACCTAACCTCACGTTTCTCCTGGATATGGTTTTACATATATTGGGTTCACAATGTACAAGTAAAGTGCTCATTCTTTCGCCCCTGTTCTACGATCCTTGAATAGCCGACCTCGGAAGCTCAGTCTGATGCACGTCTGACTGGTGATCAGGAGGATGAGGGTTCGATTCATACCGGGATCGGCAACATTCTGTCGTGCAGATTGATCATAAAATCTTTTCTACGGTCATTCTCTCCCTTACGCTGATTCAAGAAGGGCAGTCGTCAGTCTCTGGCGAAACATCTCGATAACACGCCTATATCATTTGACCCACTTGAACCCCACTTTTATATAGTAAAACTGGGGTTTACAGGGGTAACCCTTAATTTTGCTTACATGTATTTATGCTCTCAAATATAGATTGTGGGTAATCGTTAGAAACTCCTCGATGAGGTGGTTCTAACGAGTAGCCACAATCTATATTTGAGCAGAAGTAAGAAAATATCACAATTTTTCATCTTAAAATTTTCATTTTTTTTTTTCAGAGATAAAGTTAACAATGTATTTGTATAGGCATGTTTTCGTAATGGAATGTGCACTGTACTGGTTAACCGCGTACGTTTAAGCCTGCCCAGGTACCCAGGAAAAAGTGTGGATAGGTAAACTGACCGGCTAAAAAAATGACCTAAATAGTTTTGAATTGGCCGTTAAACTCCAATACAAACATAACGAACGGAAGAGATCGGCCGTTGAAAATATTGCAAGAAGAATGTTGGCAAAACCTCTGATCACAAGTCGATTGGGCTGGCCTAAAGTGGAGGGAAGTAGAAGAGAGGCCAATACAGGTGGACGTCAACTAGGAATGTCCAAACAAAAGAAATGCAAACAACACCACTACCATTCCCTCACCTACTGCAAAATAGAAATGAAGGCAATGATCAGGAATCGATATTTATCAGTTATCCCCTGTATTGATTGCATTGTAACATACTGGCCTGATAAAGATATGCTATCTCAGGACAAGTGAGCTTTATCAGGTCAACGTGGTATTGCACTTTTATAGACTGGGCTACTGGAAAAAAAATAGCCAAACTGGCGATGTGTACAAGGGGATTTACTGATAAATAGACTACCAGATTCGTGTCATTTGATATCAAGTTTATCAGGCTCGGCTTCGAGAACGCATGTAGAATCGCTCGGCAAGCCTCGCGATTCTACAAGCGTTCTCGAAGCCTTGCCTGATAAACTTGATATCAAAAGACACCAACCTGGTATTCTCTATAACTACCCAACACCTACCATCAGAGACACCAAAGGGAAAGTAACACGAATATGAAATAATTAAATCTAATGAAATATCACAAGCGGAAAACCAAAAGGACAGTTACTTATTCACAATAGGACAAACGTCTATCCAAAATAATAATAATAATAATAATAATAATAAGCAATACATACTATAACAAAATAAACACTGTTTGCAATGGCATGTGTTATAGCACCGACTGTACATTTCATGAGCTTCTGTATTAACCTTAACAATAAGTGCTTTTGTTTGTTTGATTTGATGTTTAACGTCCCCGTCAACACTGTATAGGTTATTTTGGAGACGTTGCTTCCAATTTTGAGGGACTTTTACCCGACAATGAGATGAAATGACATTTCAATGAGGTCGTTCTAACGAGTACCCACAACCCATGTCTTGGAGCAGAAATAAGAAAAATAAGGTATACCCCCGTAAAACCACAGTTTTCTCTATATAAAGTGGGGTTTAGGGGGTGTTCATTTCACGGACTTGTTCACGTGATGATATTTTGGTATGTCAAGAGCATTTATTTTACTGGTAGAGAAAAAAAATCAGAAACAAGATTGCCATGATGGCCCTGGATCGCTCACCTAATCCATAGAGTAACAAGCGGGCCCCAGGGAGGGTCATTATTGGCCCCAGGGCTATAATGTGCATAATGTTGGGGGAGGTCTAAAAGGGTGAAGCTTCATACCAAATATCAACAAAAGCTATAATTTGAACACTCTTGGCAAAGGTCCACAAGATGAAGCAAACCAAAGGGCCCTGGGGCGGGGGAATTTTTGGCCCCATGGCTATAATTCAAACAATCTTGATAGAGGTCCACTAGATGAAGCTTCGCACCAAATATAAAAGACTTGGGCCTTGCGGTTTCAGAGAAGAAGATTTTCAAAGATTATCTCTGATAATAGAAGTCTATGTAAAATCAAAGGGCCAAGGAGCGGGGGCATTTGTGGCCCGATGGCTATAATTTGAAAAATCTTGGTCGAGCTCCACAAGATGAAGCTTCATACCAAATATCAAAGACAAGGGCCTTGCAGTTTCAAAGAAGAAGATTTTTAAAGATTTCCCTATATACGTCTATGTAAAACCAAAGGGTCTAGGGGCGGGGGCATTTTTGGTCTCAGTGCTATAATTTGCACAATCTTGAAAGAGGGGACACTAGATGAAATATCACACCAAATATCAAAGACCTAGGCCTTGTGGTTTCAGAGAAGAAGATTTTTAAAGATTTTCCCTATCATAAGTAGAAGTAAAACAAAGATCAGGAATCGATACAATTAACTTACTCCACCCACCAAAGACACCAAAGGGAAAGAAACACAAACATGAAGCGACCAGACCATAATGGAAACCTAAACAAAGGATGGCCATAAGGACAGTTACTTTCCCACAAAATGGCCAGATGGCCATCCAAAATAAAAAGACACAAGTGATACACACAGTGAGTAGCAACAAACAACAACATAAATAAACCACCACAGAAGAACAGCCACAAGTCTATGAAAACCCAAAGGTCCCCGGAGGGGGGCATTTTAGGTCTCAGCGCTATAATTTGAACAATCTTGGTACAAGTCCACTAGATGAAGCTTCATATCAAATACCAAAGACCTAGGCCTTATGGTTGCAGAGAAGATTTTTAAAAAATTTCCCTATATAAGCCTACATTTATGTAAAATCAAAGGACCCCTGAGCGGGGATATTTTTTGGCCCCAGGGCTATAATTTGAACAATCTTGGTAGAGGTCTACTAGCTACTAGATGAAGCTTCATACTAAAAATATCAAACACCTGGACCCTGCGGTTTCAGAGAAGAATATTTTTAAAGATTTTTCCTATATAAGCCTATGTAAAACCAAAGGGCCCCAGGGCGGGGCCATTTTTGGCCCAGCACTATAATTGGAGCAATCTTGGTAGGGGTCCACTAGATGAAGCTTCATACCAAATATCAAAGACCTGGGCCTTGTGGTTTCAGAGAAGCAGATTTTTTTTAAAGATTTTCCCTTTATAAGTCTATGTAACCGGAGCGAGGGCATTTTTGGCCCCAGCACTATAATTTGAAGGTCCACTAGATGAAGCTTCATACCAAATACCAAAGACCTGGGCCTTGCGGTTTTATAGAAGAAGATTTTTAAAGATTTTCACTATATAAGCCTATGCAAAACCAAAGGGCCCTGGGGCGGGGGCATATTTGGCCCCAGCCCTAATTTGAACAATCTTGGTAGCGGTCAACTAGATGAAGCTTCATTACAAATATCAAAGACCTGGGCCTTGTGGTTTCAGAGAAGAAGATTTTTTTAAAGATTTTCCCTTTATAAGTCTATGTAACCGGAGCGGGGGCATTTTTGGCCCCAGCTCTATAATTTGAACAATCTTGGTAGAGGTCCACTAGATGAAGCTTCATACCAAATACCAAAGACCTGGGCCTTGCGGTTTCAGAGAAGAAGATTTTTAAAAATTTTCCCTATATAAGCCTATGTAAAATCAAAGGGCCCCGGAGCGGGAGCATTTTTTGGCCCCAGGGCTATAATTTGAACAATCTTGGTAGGGGTCCACTAGATGAAGCTTCATACCAAATATCAAAGACCTGGGCCTTGTGGTTTCAGAGAAGCAGATTTTTTTTAAAGATTTTCCCTTTATAAGTCTATGTAACCGGAGCGAGGGCATTTTTGGCCCCAGCACTATAATTTGAAGGTCCACTAGATGAAGCTTCATACCAAATACCAAAGACCTGGGCCTTGCGGTTTTATAGAAGAAGATTTTTAAAGATTTTCACTATATAAGCCTATGCAAAACCAAAGGGCCCTGGGGCGGGGGCATATTTGGCCCCAGCCCTAATTTGAACAATCTTGGTAGCGGTCAACTAGATGAAGCTTCATTACAAATATCAAAGACCTGGGCCTTGTGGTTTCAGAGAAGAAGATTTTTTTAAAGATTTTCCCTTTATAAGTCTATGTAACCGGAGCGGGGGCATTTTTGGCCCCAGCTCTATAATTTGAACAATCTTGGTAGAGGTCCACTAGATGAAGCTTCATACCAAATACCAAAGACCTGGGCCTTGCGGTTTCAGAGAAGAAGATTTTTAAAAATTTTCCCTATATAAGCCTATGTAAAATCAAAGGGCCCCGGAGCGGGAGCATTTTTTGGCCCCAGGGCTATAATTTGAACAATCTTGGTAGAGGTCCACTAGATGAAGCTTCATACCAAATACCAAAGACCTGGGCCTTGCGGTTTCAGAGAAGAAGATTTTTAAAAATTTTCCCTATATAAGCCTATGTAAAATCAAAGGGCCCCGGAGCGGGAGCATTTTTTGGCCCCAGGGCTATAATTTGAACAATCTTGGTAGAGGTCCACTAGATGAAGCGTCATACTAAAAATATCAAACACCTGGACCTTGCGGTTTCAGAGAAGAAGATTTTTTTAAGATTTTCCCTATATAAGCCTATGTAAAACCAAAGGGTCCCAGGGCGGGGCCATTTTTGGCCACAGCACAATAATTGGAGCAATCTTGGTAGGGTTCCACTAGATGAAGCTTCATACCAAATATTAAAGACCTGGACCTTGCGGTTTCAGAGAAGAAGGTTGTTTAAAGATTTTCCCTATATAATCCTATGTAAAACCAAAGGGCCCCGGGGCGGGGGCATTTACGGCCCCAGCCCTAATTTGAACAATCTTGGTAGCGGTCCACTAGATGAAGCTTCATACCAAATATCAAAGACCTGGGCCTTGTTGTTTCCGAGAAGAAGATTTTTTTTTTTTAATTTTCCCTTTATACGTCTATGTAAGCGGCGCGGGGGCATTTTTTGCCCCAGCTATATAATTTGGACAATCTTGGTAGAGGTCCACTAGATGAAGTTTCATACTAAATACCAAAGACCTGTGCCTTACGGTTTCAGAGAAGAAGATTTTTAACGATTTTCCCTATATAAGCCTATGCAAACCAAAGGGCCCCGGGGAGGGGGGATTTTTTGTCCCAGCACTATCATTTGTACAATTTTGGTATGGGTCTACTAGATGAAGCGTCATACCAAATATCAGAGACCTGTGCCATGTGGTTTCAGAGAAGAAGATTTTTAAAGTTTTCAGCCAAAAAAATCTATTTTGGCTCCTGTGACCTAGATGTGCAACTGACCGGAACCATTTGTACAACTTTGAAAGGGGACCACCTAAGGATCATTCATGTGAAGTTTGGTCGAAATCCGATCAGTAGTTTAGGAGATGTCGTTTGAAGAAATTGTTTACGCACGGACGGACGGACGGACGCACGCACGGACGCACGCACGACGGACAAAAAGTGATCCCAAAAGCTCACCTCGTCACTACGTGACGGTGAGCTAAAAATGTTCAAACATTCTTCCTGTGAATGGCTGTTGGAAGCCATCACCAAACGGCTTGAAAACATTCTAGACAACAAAACTTATCTCAAAATTAGATATTCATGTGCCGCCCGAACCCAGTATCTGAACCTCCGACATCCAACCCAGCCGCCACGGTGGCTCTTCGGCTACGACACAGGAGCCAGCCTGTCGTCTTCGGATGCTTGTGACAATTTGGCACTGAAACGTTTGCTTGTTTTATTGATTTGAAGGTTTACGTCCCTATCAACACTTTATATGTCATTTTGGAGACGTGGCTTCCAATTTCGTGGGACTTTTACCCGACATTGAGATGAAATGAAATCTCAATCCTTGGCGCCAAATGAAATAAAAAGAGTTACTATGCATGCCGCCTCGCACTACTTTGGGCAGGCTTAGACCTTCTAAGCGGTAAACCAGTACTGGGTTTCAGCTCTGCGTGCATCATGCAGCCGAATCTATTTCTCCAAGCCCCGATGGGCTGGGCATACCACTGAAAGGGAAGGCAAGGATAGTGTTCAGTCATAATTATCTTATCGCAGCAGCACATACCAGGTCCTTCGGGAGCAGTTTCAATATTCTCCCACCAGCATTGAACACAAACCACAGATGTTTTGACTGTTTGAGTTTTACGTGCCACTAACAACTAAGGTCATACGGAGACAGGACCTCGGTTTAAAGACTCACCCGAAAGTCTGGAGAAGCCCGGTATCGATCCTGCGACCCCTGGTTTACAAGGCGAGTAGCGTTACAACTAAACTACGGAGGCTTCTACCGAAACCACAGATGCTTTGGGCATGTACCCCGCCAACGCCCCACCACATCCCCGCCACAACTGGACTACAAAACACGTCCAGAAAACAAAGAAGATTAAATAAATCGATAAATAAACACCACTCCACCACCAAGTTATTTTGTTACTGTCAAGTATTCAGGGCTAGATTTTTATACGTATTTCAATACGTAGCAGAATGGCACTGACCGTAGACAAAACGCAGTAACAGTTATATATGACTACATATGCGACCTAATTTGATTCATATTTTAGATGTTCACAATATACGCGGCGTTTCGATATACGTAGCGTATAACCAGCAAAACATGTAGCAAAACAAAACGCATTCAACATGCATAAAAACTTTCCGAACGCACACCTAGAGGTCCTAAAAGTATTACACCGCGCATTACCTACGGATTTCTCACACATGGGACAAGAATATCCCTTTGTATGACAGTGTGAGATTTCTTTGTCACACACTGCTGCCTCACCCTAGCGTTTATTAGCTGTCTCAATATGTCTATCATTGCTTAATATAGGAAAAATGTTAATTGCAGTGGCACTATCTTTTTTTAATCTCTTCTGCATAATTTTGTTAGGGAAGGACCTTTTCTGTGTCTCCCTAGATGTACATTTACTTGAAAACAGCTACAATATGAGGGCATTGATCAACTTTAGATGAAATGGACAGTCGGTATGTCAACATATAGAAATTCAGTATTCAACTGCCAAGGAATGAAAGTCTTGAAATGCACATGCACTGTTTTTTTTGTTTGTTTTTGTTTTGTTTTGGTATTTCGACCCTTTCAAGATTATTTCACTCATATCGAGCCGATCGTTAATCAGAAGTGGGCGAAAACCGGAGTACCCGAAGAACAACCACCTGACCTTCCGTTGCAGAACTTGGCGTCTCACATGTGACCCGAGCGAGGCTCGAACCACAGCGGTGAGAGACCTAATGATCAAGAGTCAGTGCTCTTAACCACTAGGCCACGGCGGCCCGTAAACACACATGCACTGTTAGAGTTTTCAGATAGCAACAACTGTTTTTTTTTTTTTTTTTTTTTTTTTTGTTTGTTTTTTTGTATTTTTATTATTATTATTATTATTTCAAATTTACCAAAATGTGTAAACGAATTGAAAATGGATGTTAGCTGCTCACTAGGAAAAAGTTTAATCAGCTTTCTTTAGAAGGTAAGTATAATAAAGGCTGTACCTTTTCTTGCTCTGCTACAGTTGTGTAAAGGAGCAATTTTGCACATCTTGGGCAGTCTATTCTTTTTTTTTATTATCATCTACAGCACATAATGTTAAAATAGATGGGTGTCAAAAATAATCTATAATTAATTCTTTCTTTATTTATAGAGGGTTACTTATTTGGTATAACAAATCTTCCATGAGTCCCTCATATAAAATAACAAATATATACAAACAAACAACACAAATCAAATCAAATATGAACAAAATATAGTAGTCGCAGATAAGATTGACTAGGCGGAGCTATATATGTGTGGCCAATACATGTATATGTCAAATTCGCTGAGTCCACCAGACGATTAGGTAGAGTGCCTATTGCACGCTTTCTACAAGCGGACGAAATGGGCATATACGCCACAGCTATGCTTGTGCTACAGTTGCATTCACACAATCTGGTGACTTGGTTTACCTTTTTGTTTATAGAATATTCCTAAGGCAGGTACAAACGATAGCTCCGCCTAGTCAATCTTATCTGCGACTACTATACGTTGCGAGAGAAAAAAATGATGAATATTTCCATTGAATCTCGTGATATCAGTACTAGTTTCGGATGGTGGTGGAGGTATACACTGGATTTAGATTACATTTTGAATTGATATACTCGACAAGGAAATCTCAGGCTCTTTTTCAGTTTTTATAAGTCTTATGCTCGGCAAAGCCTCGCACTAGACTTAAATAAACTGAAAACATGCCTGCGATTTTCTTGTCTCTGTCTCAACCCCATCATAGATTCTATTACACCCACGTCCTAATACGTCCCTACGTCATACTACCTCAATATATTCCACCACACATTATCTACGGATTCCCACGCCCTAATACGTCCCCACGTCCTACAGCGTTCCTTACATGTGATTGTATTAAACTCACCACCCATTCCTGCTCATGTCAAAAGAGAATAGTGTATCATCAACAATGCAAAAATAGGTAACTTGAATCTGTTGTTTTGCTGTGATTTGAATAAATTCGCATTATATATATACGTATGTTCTGCATGTACGCAAATAGGAATCGGTACAATTCTGAATTGTTCTGTGCAAAGTAGGAATTTGCGCAACAATTCCGGAATTGTACCGGTGCAATTCTAGAATTGCGCAAGGGACTTATTTGTCATAAATAAAAATGTTTAATAAAAAACTTCAAAAAAATCTTAACGAACATAAATGTCATGAAGGTAATGGTCAAACATGAGTCTAAAGGGGTTTCAAAATTATTTTTTTTCACATCAAGGTCATTATTTACTTGAAAGAAGACACATGTTAGTCTGTATTTGTTTGTTATGGTTTTGGCTGTCTGCATCATGTCTCTTACTTCTGTTTCTAACAAAGACTCTGGATACATGTAATCTTTTGACTGGTCACAATTGGGCGTTTCTAACTGATACCAGAAACCAACTACAAAACTGGGCATTGTCAATAGAGTATGCAAGTATTTTGGAGGGCCAAACTAGCTAGTTTCGGACGATGACGCCTCATTATTAACCCTCTTTTTTTCTTCAAAATATTCCAATCACGAAAACACGCTTATATAATTTTTATGTCATTAAACCACAATTTTATTTTGTAAGTCTGGGTTTTACAGGGGTAAGCCTTATTTTTCTTATTTCTGCTATAAAATATAAATTGCGGATACTCATTCGAACCGCCTCTAACGATTATCCACAATCTATATTTTGAGCAGAAATAAGAAAAATATCACAATTTTTCATTATAAAATTTTCTTTTTTCGGCGGTAAAGTTTACAATGTATTTGTAATAGCATGTTTACGTAATGCACAATGGTAAATATAATCTTCACTTTGATGAAGGGCGGGGAGTCTTTATGGGGGCCTCGTCACAGCTTTAGTACAGTTAGAACCCTTCTAAATTCCATATGAAGGTGGGCTCACAACTGAAGTTGTTCATAAATGAATTTGTCACACAGATTCGTTAGTCTACTTATTAGGACTGTTATATGGTGAAAGGCGGCCACACTGATCAGAGCACGTGTATAAGCTTTCCTTATCTTTCTTATTCTACATGTATCCCTCTCTTACACTATTCATCCATCCATCCAGCCAAACTGTCCCGTGTGCCTCTCGATTTATAGCTCTAGAAAGAACGTGTGCAAAAGAATAGCTGGTACATTGTATGAAAACGTTTCTTTCATACATTGTGGATGTTCCCGAGACTAGTATTCCACGAAAGCATGCTGTAGAGCCTGACTTGGATCGAACCCGTGACTGCTGAACTCTAATACGCAAACAGAACATGCATGTCGATCAGTTTAACGACACATGACACCAGTTTATGTTCTTTTACTTTCCTGTTTCTTTACAACAAATATGAGCAGAAAATGCATTTTTTATTCTGTACTTTAATTATTTGAACAATTAACTTCTCAAGATTCCATTAATTTAGTCTAACTGATGGTTTTCTTTTGCTCCAACATTTCAGTGGTTTCTTGCTGTCGAGTCCTCACCGTTGTCTCACCTCTGTGGTTCTTTGATTTTTGTGTTCACGGAGATGTTGCACTGATGAGTTAGGAGGCCTTCATGCGGACTGAACAAATTATTTGTCTAAATCGCGACGGAAGTAAGGGCAAGGATTGTGGCCACGTAAAATCGATTTAAGCCCCCCAGTGGAAATCTTTCCACTGACCGTTCCAAGGCGGTTCTTCTGTGGCGATTTATTTATGTTGTTGTTTGTTACTTACTGTGTGTATCACTTGTGTCTTTTTATTTTGGATGGCCATATGACCATTTTGTGGGAAAGTAACTATCCTTATGGCCTTCCTTTGTTTAGGTTTCCATTATGGTCTGGTCGCTTAATATTTGTATTTCTTTCCCTTTGGTGTCTTTTATGGGTGGAGTAAGTTAATTGTATCAATTCCTGATCTTTGTTTTACTTCTACTTTGCATATCAGGGTTGTTTTGTTTTTGCCGTGTGGCGGCTGTAAAAGGTCTCCCCGTACATGCATTTAATGCTCTTATTTTTCCAATCCTCAGGGATTGCTTATGCAATTGCTTTTCACTGTTCCATCAATTGGCATCTTTTAGATACCTGTTGAAGGTCATTATTAAACCGATGTTCGTTCCTCGTTGTATAACAACTGCTTGTTTGACATCCCTGTACTTTAAGTAGACTAAGATGTTTTGTGGGCTTTTGTTGTACCTTCCTTCTATTCGAAGGAATCTTCTTCAGTAATTTTATATGCTGTTTTATTTATTTATTTAATAACCGGTATGAACATCGCTTTAGTTCTGACGGTATCACAACCTTATTAACCCAAAATGAGTATTACAAATACATTTAAAATATCAATATCACCCCTAAGGTTACACTCTGCTTCTTCTGTACGGATTCCCCATTCTATTAAGAACTTTAATACTATGTTGCCTTCGGTATTGGTTAGACCCTTAAATTTGTCTTCTGTAACTTCAGTTAATCTCAAAGGAGCAGGCAATACCAATGTTTTTGGGAGTAGTCTTCGTATAAGACTATCTCCTCTCAAATCGCCCATCCTTCGAAAATATACTAATCCGTGGAAAAGAAGTGGAATGTATCCTAGTATTTCTAAGTGCAATGCCAAGAGGTGCAGATGTTGTTCGCATTTAAGCACTGCGTCTACCGTTACTTCATCTGTAAACGGTAGACGCTTCTCTGTAGTTAACATGTCTTATTTGACATGACAGTCTACAGATTTAATTTATCTAATTACTTGACGTGCTGCAAACTGTAATATGCAGTACGTCGGTCAAACTAACCGCATGCTTAAAACTAGATTGAACGAGCATTATCGTAGAATGAGTAAGCCTAAGAAAACTGACACTTTCTTGTACCGTCACTTTCGACGTACAGGTCATTCTGTAAATAACATTGTTATACAGCCAGTGAAAAAACTTTATTACGATGCAAATTCTACATCTAGATTCAAAATAATCAAATGACATGAAGCTGAACTGAAATGGATTAAATTTTTACAGACCCCTTTTCCACTGGGATTTAATGACAACATTTACCATGAAGGTAATATTTCCAGAATGCCGGACTTTGATATTTTCTCACTCCTTGAATGTCGAAAACGCAGAACTAGATCTCACGGCACCAGGAAAAATGGTAACTTTAAACGTAAATCACGTGCGTTTAAACGAAACAATACTAGACTGAAGTGACTGTCAATTATATTATTAAATCATGGACGCCACTCTATGCTTTCATTTTTAAGTTCATTACCCGTTTCTGTTTTACGTCTTCTGGACACCGAGGCGAATAAATTCTACGATAGTTCTCATCAGTTATATGATGCGGCTCTCTTAACTAGAGGCTATACTCAGCATACTCTCCGTCCTTACATTGATTCTGAAATTAATCATAAACGCCATTTCTTCAAAATATCCTTCATTAATAAGGGTATGGATTTTATAGATTTGCCCAGTATCTTCCGTGAGAGATCGGTGCTTTCTTCCATTCCTGCTTATTTTCAAAATACTGAAACACCTATAATTTGCTATAAATACAACAAACCTGTTAGATCTATCATTTTTAATTTCAATAAACTTGTTTCAGATCTTGATATTGATACTAATACTCCTGATTCATGTGATTGTAAAAACTCAAAGTATTGCTATCCTGCTGCTGGTCATGTAATTACTGGCAATTTGAAAATTATTCCTGATTCTAGGATAAGGAATATAATTTCTAAAGGACCGAAATATCGGTTTCCTTCTAAAATTGATTTCAGTAAATGTAGAGATGAAATCGCTGCTTCCTTGAATGAATACCGTAATCGATGGTGTGAGCGAGAGTATGTTGAGCATAAAGCCCTTAAGGACTGGAAACTTAGCATTTTAAAACTAGTGAATAAACGCATTTCTTTCTATTCTCAAAATACTAACTTATTACCTCCTAAGCCCAAGACGTCTTTACGTCATCTTAAACTAGGTATTCAAGAATTTCATAAGAAGTTTGTTTTGGCCCCTGCAGACAAGGCCGCTAACAACGTCGTCGTTGTGTGACGGCTCCACTATGTTAACACGCTTAAGCAGGAGCTTCGTGGTACTAAGGCCTATGAACTTCAGCCTTTAGCTGAAGAGAGAGCTATAGTAGATAAACATGTTTGTCTTTCAGCCACCAAGTTTGCTGTGTGTGTTAACGAAGGCCAAGACAAGCTTCCTACGCTATACTGGTTACCAAAACTTCATAAAAAACCTTACAAAGCACGGTTTATTGCAAATTCTAGCTCTTGCACTACCACTGAACTTTTTAAATTATTAACTTCCTGTCTTACGGCTATTAAAACGCATGTAATTAAATATTGTGATAAAGTCTTTGAAAGATCAGGAAGAAATCTGTTTTGGTCTATAAAATATTCGAATGAGGTTTTAACTAAATTGAAATCTAGACATTTTCGTCTACCTACGATTTTTCCACTCTTTACACTACACTTCCTCATAATCTTATATAAGAAAAGCTTAATGATTTAATTGAATGGGCTTTTCACAGAGAAGATTCTCTCTATCCTGCATGTAATGTCAGAAATGCATTTTTCACTTCTAAAGAGCATAAGAATTATACACTTTGGTCATGTCAGAAAGTGTGTGATGCCCTCACCTTTCTACTTGACAATATTCATATTAGATTCGGTACTAAGTTATTTAGACAAATTGTGGGTATTCCGATGGGTACTAATTGCGCACCTCTTGTGGCTGATCTGTTCTTGTATTGTTATGAAAGAGACTTCATTTTGTCGCTTTCCATTGATAACCAATCTGAAATTATTGAAGCTTTTAGCTCTACTTCTAGATATTTAGATGATTTATTAAATATTGATAATACCTATTTTGATGGTTTGATCAGTCAGATTTACCCCCTAGAACTTCAGTTAAATAAAGCAAATTCTTCTGATACCGAGGCCCCGTTTTTGGATTTACATCTATCTATTGTAGATGGATTTGTTTCGTGCAAAATTTATGATAAACGCGATGACTTTGATTTTGAGATTGTAAATTTTCCTTTTTTGGATGGTGATGTTCCTCGTGCGCCATCCTATGGCGTTTATATTTCGCAATTAATTCGATTTGCTGAGTGTGTAGTCATGTAACTGACTTCAACACTCGTAATAAATTATTAACGGCTAAACTCCTTAATCAGGGTTATCGGTACCATAAACTACGCAAAGCCTTTTCAAAATTTTATAGACGCCATTCTGATTTAATTTCAAAATTCAATATTGGACTTAAATCTCTTCTGCAACAAGGTCTATCGGAACCCGAATTTTATGGTGACTTAGTATATAAATTCAGAAAAATATATAACCGCAATGACTTCAGCACCCAATTTCGTAAAATCTTTCTTCGATATAAAAAGATTGGGTACAACATGGATATTATACGACAGACTGCATGCATGGTAGTTAACCCAATCACGGTTGGCAACTTTGCTTCCCTCTTTAATTGCACGCCGGTGGGTCAGGCCTCAGATTCTATGATGGCTCCAACGTAAAGGCTTATCGAGAATTAGAGAGATAATGTTGGTTGGTGCCTGATGCTCTGTCTCTGGTCGGGCTCATCGGAGTCTAACTGTTGGTTTTCTTTTGCTCAAGCATTTCAGTGGTTTCTTGCTGTCGAGTCCTCACCGTTGTCTCACCTCTGTGGTTCTTTGATTTTTGTGTTCACGGAGATGTTGCACTGATGAGTTAGGATGCCTTCATGCGGACTGAACAAATTATCTGTCTAAATCGCGACGGAAGTAAGGGCGAGGATTGTGGCCACGTAAAATCGATTTAAGCCCCCCAGTGGAAATCTTTCCACTGACCGCTCCAAGGCGGTTCTTCTGTTGCGATTTATTTATGTTGTTGTTTGTTACTTACTGTGTGTATCACTTGTGTCTTTTTATTTTGGATGGCCATATGGCCATTTTGTGGGAAAGTAACTGTCCTTATGGCCTTCCTTTGTTTAGGTTTCCATTATGGTCTGGTCGCTTAATGTTTGTATTTCTTTCCCTTTGGTGTCTTTTATGGGTGGAGTAAGTTAATTGTATCAATTCCTGATCTTTGTTTTACTTCTACTTTTCATAAAATGATTCATAATTGCAATAAATACTTATTTATATACAGAAACTTCCTTTGTCTCGATTCTCACTTTACGCAGGGACAATTCGGGAATTGTCTTGCGCAAGGTAGGAATTCTCACTTTAGGAACAACGTGAGAATTCCTGCTTTGCGCATTGCAATTCCGGAGTTGTACCGATTCCTACTTTGCGCAGAACATACAGTGCGACTTCGACGGCTCGAACACCGATGGCTCGTTTACCATGGCTGTTTCGAACTTGTTCTTCAGGCCCTGGGGGAAATTCGATAACTGCCGATATAGATATATTTGGGATAATTGTCTTGTTTGATCATGAAAATTTTTGTTGCGTGTACTCATTAGAATTGCCTCGATGAGGCGATTCTAATGACTACACACAACATAGATTTATTTTAAAGAAAACTGAAAAGATGTCCATATAATGCCCCCATACCTTGCACAAATATCAACCCTTAATGGCTCGAAGTATCCCGGTCTCGAACACAGTTTCATGGTCCCAAAGGTGTTCGAAATTGAAGTTCGACTGTTTATACACTTGAACTGCGAATTCCTTCTGTGGAGAGTAGTGCAAATAACAGAAAATAGTCCTTTCTAAGGAGAGTTGTGGAGAGTTATGCAAATTACAAAACGCAGTAGTTCCTCCCGTGGAGAGTTATGCCAATTACAAAACACATTTCCTCCTGTAGACAGTCGTGCATATTATATTATGCAGGAGAAATGATTCGCCTGGAATATTTTCTGCATTATTTTGCAATAGAGCAACAATGGAGACATTCCCATCTATAGGGATTTCATATTAACCCTCCAATAAGGGGTCTACTCTTTAAGGAAAGAATTTGCTCCTCAGGAGCAAATTCTTTCCTTTAAGAGTAGTCCCCTAGAGGAGCATTTACGTCCTCCCAACAGCTATGGTCATATTGAGACTGGGTCTTGGTTGAAAGACCCTACAGAAGTCTGGAGAAGCCCGGGATAGAACCAACGATCCGTGGTTTATGGGACGAGTAGCTTAAACATACTCCTATGCTCCTAAAGAAGCAAATCCTTTACTTAATATGTAGACCCCTTTTTGATGGGGGAGCCAAAAATATTTTGAAGAGTTACCTCCCCTGAATGTGTAAAATTCCCCTTAACCTTTAAGACGCCGAGAAAAACTACATCCGAAAACGTCGTCTGCATATGATGTCTGCAGAATCCTCTTGCAAACATTTACGAAATATTTTTTTTCATGTGGGCAAACAGTTTGGACCCAGGTCAGACTGTTCTGGGTCCACATTGTTTGCAAACATGACTTTTAAAGTAACCGGCAGACGACAAAGCAGACGACAATTATCGTGATTGACATCTTATGGGAGACTGTCACAACAAAAACACACCCATAAGACATAAATCAATCTTTCATATCTCCAAATTGGTTATTTTCTGATGAAACAAATGTATCTTTTTTTCTTAATTTTATTCCAAACATAGGTTAAAGGCATTTATTCTTGTAACAGTAGGGCACACTGTGTGTTCATAATTGTTTTATTGCCCCCTGTGGTAGCGCTGACTCTTGATCATTAGGTCTCTCGCCGCTGTGGTTCGATCCTCGCTCGGGTCACATGTGAGACGCCAAGTTCTGCAACGGAAGGTCAGGTGGTTTTTCTCCGGGTACTCCGGTTTTCGCCCAACTCTGATTAACGATCGTCTCGATATGAGTGAAATAATCTTGAAAGGGCCGTAAAACCAAAACCCAAAAAAAATTGCCCCCTGTGGTATACTGTCTATAGCAGATCAAAGGCGGCCCTTAATTGGGTGATTAGTAGCTCTTGTTGAATCCCCTGACTGAGGCACTTAAGGGGAAAATCAATTATGTACACTCTAGTCAACAGTTAGTAAATTATTGATTTCCCCCAAGGAGACCCCTAATCTGTTGAAGACAGAGGACTTATCTTCAGTGAGCACGGATGGCTACATAATATTTTGTTATGAAATGATAGTCCACAATAACTCAGAGTAAATGCCGTTAAGGGTGCTCGTTAGAACCGCCTCCTGTTGTGCTCGTTAGAACCGTCGCAAGGAGGCGGTTCTAACGAGTACCCACAACATTTGTCTACGAACAGAAATAAGAAAAATAATGTATACCCCTGTAAACCCCAGTTTTCTCCATATAAAGTGGCGTGTACAGGGGTGTTCATTACACGGACTTCTTAAAGTGATGTTCGGGGAAAGCGATAAAAATATATGCATTCATTCGTCTTAATATAAAGCAGAAGCCTTCGAAGGGTTTTAGGTTCGATCTCGGGCTGATCCATATTGTCAGATGTGTCTCTAAACTATTAAAAAAATCGAGATCCTGTCCCCGCCTTAGTTCTTGGTTGAACAGATAAATAAAACATTTACGAAAATTTATTTTCTGCTGTTCATGAAAGTATGAATGCAGTGGGTCGCCTGCAAAGCGATTGAACTCCGAAGGGGTTCATGTAAACTTTGCAAGAGACCCGCTGTCGTTCATACTTTCATGTACAGCAGAAAAAAAATAAGATTTTTTTTTTTTATATTAACATTCTTTGCCCCTCACCATTGGGCCAAAAATACTTATACGGCAAACTTTTAAAAAGTGAAAACCTTTAAACGCTGTTTTATCCATAGAGCGAAACAGCGTTGACGTCACCAACGCCCTAAGAGAACACTGATTTAGACTGAAGTCACTTGACGCCACTGAAAATCATGTGACTCGATCAGTTCATGGAAGTAAGAACTACATTGTTTTCTATAGGTTTACATTATATGTGTACATTACTTTACACTGGAAAATGAGCCACAGCCGGCCCCCGCCCTTCGGGGCTTGAAGAAATAGAGTGGTTGCATGATGCTTCCACGCAGAGCTGAAACCGACCCGCACACGAGTACTGGTAAACTGCTTAGAGGATTTAAGCCTGCCCAGGCAAAGCGGTGCGAGTCGGCCCGTCCATGCTAATAACCATACTGGTTTCATTGGGCGGCAGGGCTTGAGATGTAATTTCATCTAAAGGTCGGGTAAAAGTCCCACAAAATTGGAAGCAACGTCTCCAAAAAGCCTATATACATTGTTGACAGGGACGATTAACCTCAAATCAAACAAACAAACGAATGGGCCACATGGCGCGAAAACCTTATTCGTGGGGTTCATCACGAAAACACGCCTACATAATTTTGACTCCTTTAGCCCCACTTTTATAGCAAAACTGGGATTTTCAGGGATAAACATTATTTTCCTTATTTCTGCCCTAAACATAGATTCAGGGAACTTGTTAGAACCGATTCTAATGAGTACCAACAATATATGTTTAAGCAGAAATATGAAAATATCACTCTTTTTTACATTACGGAAACACGCCTATACAAAATTTATTGTAACCATTATCACTGAAAAAAATGAAAAGTTTAAGATGAAAATTTGGGATAGATTTCTTTTTTATGCTCAAAATGAGGCGGTTCTAACGAGTACCCAAAATCTATATTTTAGAGCAGAAATAAGAAAAATAAGGTTTACCCCTGTAAACCCGAGTTTTTCTATATAAAAGTGGGGTTCAAGGGGGGGGGGGGTCAAAATTATATAGGCGTGTTTTCGTGATGTCTGAAAAGTTTCATTTTTTATGGTAAAATGTTCAATATACATGTGTTTGAATAGGCATGTTCTCGTAATGCACCAGCTTGCAGATCTCGAAATTTAGATATAGAAACTAGAGATACTGTACGATCTCAGCAGGGAATGAAAAAATGCTGATGTACAGGCTAGTCTGCACATTTGTTCTCAAATGCCAATATAATTAGGGGATAACTGTATTCAAAATTGTCATTTGGGTGGGGGGAGGGTTAAATCGGCGATTGTACGGTCGGAAATTTCGTTTCACGGCGACGCGTCAGCGCAGCCGTAAAACGTAAATTTGCGACCGTAAGTCAACGATTTACCTCCCCAAATGACAATTTTCAGTACAGTTATCCCAATTCTAATGTACTTGTTCACTTGTTTTGTTTTAAAAATGTTGTTATTGCCCAAACCGGCAAGTACGAACAGTGAGCTGCGTAAAACCAAATATCAACCAAATAAAAGTTGCGTTAGATGATGACGTCGGGTTTCCTTTTTGACGTTATCCAATCAGACGTCGCGTTATATGTGCAAATGCATAAGAATGGATTTTATCATGACGTAGCTCATATGTGAACGGAAAATAAACATTATTTCATTTCTCTGTATATAAATTGCCATTTATCAAACAAGTAATTGCCGATATCTAATTAAAGTACAAAAGATTTTTGGGTCCATTGTTTGTCAATCCACCCAAAGTTACTAAGTTTAGACATTTTTCAGTGCTTTAAATCACGTGACCAAAACTGATGTGTATGAAATCCGGGCAACGGTTATTTATAGAAAATAGATGCGTTGATATTATCGTGGTGACGTCAGCGTGTTGCGTAACAGTGTTATCTAATAAATCTGGCCTGGAATCATGTTTGGACTTGTCAAACAGTGTATACCCAGATCTGCGGCGTCTGATCAGGGTCTACACTGTTTGTCGACAGAACATGAATTTAAGGCTCAGACGCCGAGAACACAGCGTAGAAGGTAGCGTCTGATGAGGACTACAATACTTGTTAAAACTGAATACTGAAATTAAAGGGTAAAACGAAGAGTTTAATTCTCAGTTCAGGACTATTTTCCCAGCCTATATACACTAAGAATCCATCGACCCACCAGTGTTATTGGTACTTTGGTATGTTTTTGTTCTTCAAACAATAACAATTACTATGGTGTCGTACTGACCTGCTTCAAGGAACAAGTTCTACTATGCTGAAGTAGGCGTCAGTCATGCAATTTTAATCATAACAAACACACTTAAGGTTTAAATAACCAGTTCTATGAAAGGTATAAAAAAGCTGTGTTTTGTCTAACATGCTGAAAACAATTTCGGCCAGCAGATAGGAGAAACCACTTTTTAGTATTTTCTGAATTTTTTCTCTCACCACCCCCCCCCCCCCCCCCACACCCTACCCCTAAAAAAGTCTGGCCTGTATTTTGTATGTTTTATTTTTGTGTGGTTGTTGTTTTTGTTTTTGTACATGATTTTGTTAAGACTTGCACTGTATATCATAATTCATTTTAGATGCTTAAAACGTCAGCTCTGTACTTTGGAAGGTAATAAATGGGGAAAAAAAAAAAACATACAAAAATGTACTTAAAACGCGAAAATACAATTGGAAACTGGGTAGAGTCGGCAAATGAAGATGGTAGGGCTGTGTTTTTTTTTTTTTTAATTTTTATTTATTCTTTTATTGATAAAAATAGTAGAGTCGGGGTCTGAAGCAGGTTGGGTCGGGTTAGCGGAAACACGGTTATTTTTAAGGGCCGAATGAAAACACAACTGGCGAATTCTAACTGAACAGGCAAGTATTTAAAATAAAAAAATCACATGAGGTATACACCTCTATCAAATCCGAAATTTTGCTTTCAATGTGGAGTTAATTGGAATCATTTCCGTAACAAACCCTTGCGACAAACACACCTCTTTCATATTTTGCTTATTTATGCTAAAACATGGATTGTGCAGTGTCCTCTGGTCAAAAACCACCTTTGGAACTGTTCAAAAGTGGTCTTAAAGACCACTTTTGAACAGTACCAAAGGTGGTCTTAAGATAGGAATTTTACTGTTTACTTCTGTAAATTCCACTTTTCTTTATATAAAGTGGAATTTTCAAGGTATTTCAGTACATGGACTTGCTAACCTGACAGAACGTTATGACTAGAGAAAATATTTCTCCCAGAAACTAACGGGAGCTGAGCTCCAAATTGGTCCAGGAACAGCTTTGAAAAATTTGCACCACACTTGGCAACCTTTCTTGTGTAGGAAAAGGTTGTTGGTGAGACCCATCTTGGCAAGGCAGGCGACCGTCTTCTCACACGTCTTGGAGTCCCTGTTGTACGTCCATGCGTCGACTCGCTTCACGAAAAAAGGCCCTGTACATTTATCATAGTCCTTTGGTGGTCCCCGATTACAGGTAGGATCGAAGAATTTAGAAAAGTCTGAAAAAGTTAAAAACTCCAATGAACAAATAATTAGCAATACCACTGACAAGTAATCAAACGAATAGAACAGTCCATTTCGAAATTTAGGTATGTCAGGTTAGAAGGACAATTACCGTAAAAATATTAAGTAATGGGGCAGGCAGATCTAAGCAAACAGTGCAGCCCAAAATCAGACTGCTCCTGAAAGCTCTGAAAGAGCAGTCTGATCAGGGTTCTACACTGTTTGTCATTCCGTCTGCACCTTTTGGACTCTTTGTTGGAGCGTGAAATAAATTTGTTAAATGTTTAGAAGCATTACAGCAAGTCCTCAAAATGTCCGAATTTTTAGAATGTTTACGGTATTTTTTTTTTTTTTTTTTTTTTCAAACAGTGAAAGTCCCAATCTGCGGCTTCCAGGCCAGCATTGTTTTTCAATGCCCCTTTTTAGGAGGTTTTACATCTGCAATGTGTTAAGGAAGCGCATCCATGCAGGGTTATGAGAGAATCTTTGATTCGGTTGAATTTCTGAATATTAAGTTATCGAGATTTATGTTCTCTGCAAACGAAGGTAAAGCCCCATAGTCCCCGGTATTTTGTCATAGAGGATCTTACATGAGTGTTCATGTATTATTGAATTTATTAAACGAGTTGAGGAAAAGGGATAAAATGCGAGGCTTTGCCGAGCATTTTATCCCTTTTCCTCAACGAGTTTAATAAATTCAATAATACATGAGCACGAATGCAAGATTCTATTTATCATATGGCATTTAAAACGCATTTTATTCACGATTGTTTACAAAAAATGTCAATATTCCGCCGTTAATAAACGCGACGTCGTTAAGGACGTCGTATATGTAACGTTACGGGACGTATCTAGCTAATTTGCATATTTAATCCACTAGTGGATTATCGAAAATAATACATGGCGTTATTACACTCTCAGACGCGACGTCATATGATAAACCCATTTATTTATTTAATTTGGTTTAAGGCCTTTCCACAATATTTCTGTTGTACAGACTCGATTGTAAATCAGAGGCGGGCAACAATCTGCGAACCCGACCTTCCGTTGCATTACTTATGCCTCGGTCACAAATTCGGCGTACCCCGGCCGAGCTATACTAGACGTGGTGGTCGGCCGAGCTGTCCAAGTCGAAAATGGGTCGGAAGCGGGTGTGTGGCTCAGTTTTGGCAAAAAATATGCAGTGTGGGGCCTGAAGGGACATCCGCCGGGAATTTGGCTGTATCTGCCAGATTTTTGCGGGGACGCATCGGCGTATATATGTATACGGCGGGCGGATATCGGCCAGTGCACTGCAGGTTACTGGCCGTACGTCGGCCGTATACCTGGCGATTGTTACTAGCCGGTTGTTCCACAAATGTCCGCCCAGTTCCCGACCGGGTCTACGACGTCGGTAAGAGCTCTGCTCGACATTATTCGATAGAAGTCAGTGAGAATTTTAAGTGCGGGTTAAAATTTCACAGGGCCCCTCCCGACTACCCCCGACGCCCCAAAATCCGGCGGGACGCCGGCCGGACTTCAACCCGATTTCACCCCCAAATCATTCGCCAAGTAGTCGGGCGGGGCTCGAATAGTGATTTGTGACCATGGCTTTAGCATGAGCGAGGCTCGCGATCGAGACCACCACGGCGGATGACCTTTGGTTTAAGCGTCAGCTCTCTCAGCCAATAGGCCACGGAGGCTCTTCCTGCCTGACAGATCATCCCGTTAACAAGTCCAACTATTAGATACCCATGTAGATCCGACTTTACAATTGATTACATGACTTTTTTCTGGAAAAAAAATATAAACAAAACATGAAAACATTAGGTCGTTCTAATGGGGAATCAGCATGACGAAAACACGCCTTTACAAATGCACTATAAACTTTACCGTCAATTTTAAGATGAAAAATTGTGATACTTTTCTTATTTCTGCTCAAAATATAGATTGTGGGTACTCGTTAGAACCGCCTCATCGAGCAAAATAAAGATTGTGGGTACTCGTTAGAACCGCCTCATCGAGGCGGTTCTATCGAGTACCCACAATCTATATTTTAAAGCAGAAAAAGAACAATAAGGTTTACCCCTGTAAACCCCAGTTTTTCTGTATAAAAGTGGGTTCAAGGGTGTCAAATTTTTGTGATGCAATCTATATTTGTCACAAAAATTCGATAAAAATATCAAAAATTTTCTTGTTCTACAGACAGATAAGACGCTATTATATGACACGGGTGTCTTATAGCAATGTCAAGTCATCTGAAAATGCCAGATGACCAAACAAACGAACGTTCTTATCCCATGGTGGAGACCATTACGAAATCATGCCTATACAAATTCATTGTAACATTTATCGCCAAAAAAAAAAAAAAAAATTTAAGACGAAAAAATATTATGTTTTTCTTATTTCTGCTCAAAATATAGTTTGTGGGTACCCGTTAGAACCGCCTCGATGAGGCGGTTCTAACGAGTGCCCACAATCTATATTTTAGAGCAGAAATAAGAAATAAGAAAAACATAATAATGTCAGAAACCCCCTGTTAACCCCAGTTTGACTATATTTAAGTGGGGCTCAAGCGGGTCAAACGAGTCCCCACAATCTATATTTTAGAGCAGAAAAAGAACAATAAGGTTTACCCCTGTAAACCCAGTTTTTCTATATAAAAGTGGGGTTCAAAATTATGTAGGTGTGTTTTCGTGGTGCAATCTATATTTGTCACAAAAATTCGATGAAAATATCAAAACATTTCTTGTTCTACAGACAGATAAGACGCTATTATAGGACACGGTTGTCCTATCGCAATGTCAAGTCATCTGAAAATGCCAGATGACCAAACAAACGAATATTCTTATCCCCTGGTGGAGACCATTACGAAATCATGCCTATACAAATACATTGTAACATTTATCGCCAAAAAAAAAAAAATTTTAAGACGAAAAAATATTATGTTTTCCTTATTTCTGCTCAAAATATAGATTGTGGGTACCCGTTAGAACCGCCTCGATGAGGCGGTTCTAATGAGTACCAACAATCTATAGTTTAGAGCAGAAATAAGAAAAATAAGGTTTACCCCCTGTTAAGCCCAGTTTTTCTATATAAAAGTAGGGTTCAAAATTATATAGGTGTGTTTGCGTGATGCAATTTGTCACAAAAATTCGATGAAAATATCAAAAATTTTCTTGTTCTACAGACTGATAAGATGCTATTATATGACACGAGTGTCTAATAGCATTGTCAAGTCATCTGAAAATGCCAGATGACCAAACAAACGAATATTCTTATCCCCTGGTGGAGATCATTACGAAACCATGCCTATACAAATACATTGTAACATTTATCGCCAAAAAAAAATAATAATTTAAGACGAAAAAATATTATGTTTTTCTTATTTCTGCTCAAAATATAGATTGTGTGAACCCGTAAGAACCGCCTCATCGGATAGATTGTGGGTACCCGTTAGAATCGCCTCGATTAGGCGGTTCTAACGAGTACCCACACTCTATATTTTAGAGCAGAAATAAGAAAAATAAGGTTTACCCCCAGTTAACCCCAGTTTGATTATATTTAAGTGGGGCTCAAGCGGGTCAAAATTATATAGGAGTGTTTTCGTGATGAAATCGTTTGTCTTTCATAGTTCTAAAATGGTATTCTCAGATAAGAAAATCTTGTACATGTATATCTCAGCCAACTCTACATCACAAAAACGCGTCTGTTGAAATATATTGTGAATTTTACCAGTAAAATGAAACAAATATCCAGATACATCACGAAAACACGCCTTTATAATTTTTACCCCCTTGAACCCAACTTTTATATAGTAATACTGGGGTTTCCGGGGGTATACCTTATTTTTCTTATTTCTGCTCTAAAATATAGATTGTGGGTACTCGTTAGAACCGCCTCGATGAGGCGGTTCTAACGAGTGCCCACAATCTATATTTTGAGCAGAAATAAGAAAAATATCACAATTTTTCATCATCAAATTTTCATTTTTTCGGCGATAAAGGTGGCAATATATTTGTATAGGCGTGTTTGCGTAATGAAAAAAAATCTGATATTTTCCATATTTCTGCTCAAAACGGCGAGACGGTTCTAACGAGTATCATGACCCACAATCTATGTTTCGAGCAGAAAACAGAAAAATAATGTACACACCTGTAATAACATCAAAATTTACTGTATAAAGGTGGGGTTCATGGCGGTGAAACTTATATAAACATGTTTTCGTATACTCCGGCCAAACATAGGTTATGGGTGCTCGTTAGAACCAGCCCATTCCAACGAGAACCCACAGTCTTCATGTATTCCTTAGAGCAGAAATAAGCAAAATACTGTATACCCCATGTACACTCCAATTTTCTCTACATAAAAGTGCACGGGGTTTAGAGGGATGTTCATTTCACGTTATTGTTAACATGACGGTTGCGCATGCTCATTCGAGCACCCACAGTCTATAAAAAAGAAACAAACTTATTGCATGCTCATTTACACACAACTTCTTTAACCCTTGTGCTGCTGAGCCCGAATATGCATTACGAAAACACGCCTATGCAAATACAATATATTATTTTCCGCCGAAAAACGTAAATTTTAACATGAAAAATTGTGATATCTTTTTTATTTCTGCTCAAAATATACATTGTAGGTACACGTTAGAACCGCCTCGTCGAGGCGGTTCTAACGAGTACCCACAACCTATATATTAGAGCAGAAATAAGAAAAATAAGGTTCTCCCCTGTAAACCCCAGTTTTACTATATAAAAGTGGGGTTCAAGGGGGTGTTAAAATTATATAGGTGTGTTTTCGTGATGTCTTATCTTTCAAACAATGAAGATCCAGATCAGATGGCTTCTGAAGAAGCCATCTGATCAGGATCTACATTGTTTACCATTCAGATTGTGAATTTCTTGCAATAATTTGCATCAACAAATATGATTAGTTGATAATCGGTAGTGGGTGTGGCAGATTAAAATATTCAGCAGGACAAGGGTTAAGGAAAACTAATGAATAAAGTGAAGAAAATACCGTCCGATCCGAAAACCAACTGAAAACTAAGAAACATTAGAATTGTGACAAACATTCTTGAAATCCGTGTAAACTTTACAGAGTTCTCCAGCAACCAAAACAGTCACATGAAAACCATTGCTTGATGTTTTCAAAGCAAGCTGGCACATTCTGTTTTTACCCTTGGCTATTTGCCGGTACTAAAAGCTCATACATCATAAAAACATTACGAAAACAAGCCAATACATGTACAAATACATCGCCACCTTTAACGCCGAAAAAATGAAAATTTTAAGACGAAAAATTTTGATATTTTTTCTTACTTCTACTCAAAATATAGATTGTGGGCACTCGTTAGAACCGCCTCGATGTGGCGGTTCTAACGAGTGCCCACAATCTATATTTTGGAGCAGAAATAAGAAAATTAAGGTTTACCCATGTAAACCTCACTTTCACTTAATAAAAGTGGGGTTCAAGGGGTCAGAATTATATAGGCGTGTTTTCGTGATGAGTTAAGTCTTAACGAGCAAAATGTTTGTTCGTTTGTTTTCTTTTATTTTTTTGTGGTTTTCACTTCAGACAGTGCACGACAAAACCTATAGTAAGACGTGTAATCGGCCAAAGCTTAGACCAACGTGTGCATCAAGCTATTCTGTCTCTGCTCTGTGATAAGCACAGAGGCTTTAGAAGGCTCGACCGAACAGCGAAGACTGATCAGACTGCACAGACACACACGCTGATCTGAGTCTTCTCTGGTCGCACGAGACTTATTATGGGATCGTGTGCTGGCTCATTTTATTTATTTATTTATTTATTTATTTATTTATTTATTTGGCTTCTCTGTAGTTGGTGCTGTGCACTTTGGCCGATTCCAGACGGAAAAACGGTTACGCCCAGGCAAACAGAACAGACCCAGAACGGTGGAGTAATATAATTATATCGATTCCTGATCTTTGTTTTACTTCTACTTTACTCTACACTGTTTGCTAATAGGATTTTCCGTAAAAAAAATAGAATAAAAATGAAAAGATAGATCTGACATTCATTAAGGACAAATGGACTTGTCCAACATATAACAATGGAAGAGTCCATCGGTATACAATGGTTTAAACATCAACAGTAAATGACAACAGCGGTTGGAACAAAAGTGCTACCTATATAAATTGGTGAAATACGAAGATGGGCTGCATGGTGCTTCCATACAGGGCTGAAATCAATCGCACATGTGTACTGGTAAATAAGGCATGGCGGATCTAGTTGGACCGTCCATGCATATAAATCCTATTGGTTTCATTGGAACGTGTGGCATGAGATTTCATTTCATCTCTGTGTACGATAAAATTCAAAAAAAATGAGAGGCAACGTCTTTAAATGACATTTTTTCTCGTTGTCGTGGCAACAAGCATGAACTGAATAAGTCTTAAGTCAGTGCATTATAAACTTTCATCACAAAAACATGGCTATATAATTTCTGATCTCCTTGAACCCCACTTTGATACAGTAAAAATCAGGTTTACAGGGCTTATCCTTAGTTTTCTTATTTCTGCTCAAAATTATAGATTGTGGGTACTCGTTAGAACCGCCTCGATGAGGCGGTTCTAACGAGAACCCACAATCTATATTTTGAGCAGGAATTAGAAAAAAATATTACAATTTTTTGTCTAAAAATTTTCGATTTTCAGAGTGCAAGTGCACAATGATTTTGTATAGGCGTGTTTTCGTAATGGCTGTGTCGATGAACTGACTCATCTGCTGTATAAAATGGTGGAAAAATGAAGTTCGGTATTTTGACAAAAGTGGCGAAATAGAGCCTCTGGATTTGGAGGTAGGGTTGAGATTTACCATACAGCAAAGTCATTGTAAGGACTGTTTCAAAAATATTCAAGTATTCATTACGAAAACACGCCTATACAAATACATTGTAAATTTTACCGCCGAAAAAACTAATATTTTAAGATGAAAAAATGTGATATTTTTCTTATTGCTGCTCAAAATAAAGATTTTGGGTACACGCAAGAACCGCTTCATTGAGGCGATTCTAACGAGTACCCACACTCTATGTTTTAGAGTAGAAATAAGAAAAATAACGTTTACCCCTGCAAACTCCAGTTTTACAATATAAAAGTGAGGTTCAAGGGTGTCAGAATTATATGGGTGTGTCTTCGTGATGTCGGGCACAAGGAGGATGTTCAAAATCATAGCGCTGCTGTTGTCAAATATTGCACCTGTTCATTCAATTTTAATGCCACACTTCAAAATATATTCTAACGCGTGTGTGTGTGTGAATTCGGGTTTAACGTCGCTTTCAACAATTTTTCAGTCATATCACGACGGTGTCTGGTTGCGACAGGGAGCTCAATGCTCACGTTTATAGTGCTGCCTCACTGAAGTATCATGTCCCAGACACATTACATGATACCACACCCAGTCACATTATCCTGACACTGGATCGACCAGTCCTAGCTCTACCCCGTAAATCTGAGTGCCAAGCGAGGAGCAGCTAGTACCATTTTTAACGACTTTGGTATGTCGCGGCCCGGGATCGAACCCGAGACCTCCCGTTCCCCGGAGCGGACACTCTACCAACTGAGCTATCGGGGCCGGTTATACTCTAACGCGATTAGGAATTATTATTATTAGTAAATAAAAGGAAAATTAACTTTTTCTCGACCAGAACGTAAACAAAAATGTAGTTCCGGCACGCTACAGTGAAATTATATAAATGGTATCAGTCACAAGTGAAATGATACGACATCATTTCACTTGTGATTGATATCATTTTTATTTGTTTCAGACATGCATTGATTTCACTGCAGATTATAAAATAAAAAGATTTATTGCACTGATATTGATGAATATTGTCCAATGCTGGGACACGAGCTAGTTCATGTTCTTCGATGTCACGGTCCAAACGTGGACCAATATCTGTGTAATAGCCTTAATGACGAAAAATACGAGTATTAACAGCTATATAACAAAAGAGTTATTGTACAGATACATTGTATGAGTGAATACAGTAGAACTTCGATGGCTCGAACATCGATGGCTCGTTTATCATGGATGAGTCGAACCCGTGCTTGAGCCCCTAGCGAAATCCTCCACATAAGAAATAGTGGGGGATAATTAGGGAGATTTTAGTCTTTTATCTTG
This sequence comes from Lucinisca nassula, assembly GCA_963580285.1. NCBI lineage: Eukaryota > Metazoa > Mollusca > Bivalvia > Lucinida > Lucinidae > Lucinisca > Lucinisca nassula. The sequence continues at coordinate 51,237,265 of OY757021.1, forward strand.
CAAATTTATGCTGTGTGTACTCATTAGAATCGCCTCGATGAGGCGATTCTAATGAGTACACACAGCATGCATTTTGATTATAGAACACCGAAGGATGTTTCAAAGTATCACGTTATGCCTCCAAGCAGCAATTCTCAGTGGTTCGAACTATCCCTGTCTCGAACAGATTTTCAAGGTCCCAAAGGTGTTCGAGCCATTGAAGTTAGACTGTAGTTACATTTCCAGTGTTAGAGAGTGAGTGTTAGAGTTTTACGTCCCACCAATAGCTAAGGTCATACGGAGACTGGACCTCGGTTTAAAGACTCATCCGAAAGTCTTCATTTCCAGTGTAAAGTTTAGTGTAAACCTATAGAAAACATTGTAGTTCATACTTCCATGAACGCATCGAGTCACATGATTTTCAGTGACGTCAGGAGACGTCAGTCATAACCATTGTTCTCTACGGGCGTTGGTGAGGTCAAAGCTGTTCTGCTCTTTGTAGAAAAAGACCAGAGTGAACATGTTTTTCAGCTTTAAAAGTTTACCTTATAAGCATTTATGCCAAGTGATGAGGGGCAAATAATGTTAATATAAAAAATAAACTTATTTTTTTTTCTTTATCATGAAAGTATGAACGACAGCGGGTCGCTAGCAAAGTTAAAATGAACCCATTCGGGGTTCATTTACTTTGCACGCGACCCGCTGCGTTCATACTTTCATGAAAAGCAGAAACATAACATGCATTTCTTAAATATTGTCCCTTGTTGGGACACGAGTATGTTCATGTTTTGTATGTTCGTGTTCTTCGATGTCCAAACGGGGGGCAAGCTTCACCAATATTTGTGTAATAGCCCCTTGTAGTGGCTTATGGCGCAAAATACGGCCGCCGCTCATTGGGGCTTGAAGAAATAGATGGGCTGCATTATGCGTCCATGCAGAGCTGAATCCGGTCCGCATACGAGTACTGGTAACCCGCTTAGAGGATCTAAGCATGCCCAGGCAGTGCGGTGCGAATCGGACGTCCATGCCTATAAACCCTATTGGTTTCATTGGCCGACAGGGCTTGAGATGTCAATTCATCTCAATGTCGGGTAAAAGTCCCACAAAATTTGAAGCAACGGCACCAAAATGACCTACATAGTGTTGACGGGGACGTTAAACATCAAATCAAACAAAGGCGCAAAATACGGATATCTACTGCTATATACCAAAAGGACTAAAGCACTGATCATCACGTAAATACGTCCGTGAAATGACCCCCCCCCCACCCAGTAAACCCTACTTTATATAGAGAAAACTGGGGTGTTCCGGGGTATACACTATGTTTCTTATTGCTGCTCAAAGACATAGGTTGTGGGTACTCGTTAGAACCGCCTCAATGAGACGGTTCTAACGCGCACCGACAACCAATGTTCGCAGTATAAATAAGGAAAATATCACGGATTTTCATCAGAAAAGTAGTCATTTTGGGACGTGAAAAATGCACTCTGTCGTACGGGAGTGGTAGTATCGCTATGTGTTGGTAAAAATTGTGCCTTGTTGGAACACGAGCTCGAGCTAGAGTTTGTGTTCTTCTATGTCCCAACGAGGGACAACATTAATAATGCTATCTCGTACTGTAAACAGCGATATTTTGACCATGAAAATATGTTGTTGTTTTTTTTGTTTGTTTGTTTGTTTTTTTTCAAACGTGCGTTTAGCGACGACCCCAAACAAACCCGTGTGCATTTGATAAGCCAGGGAGCAGTTAGCCCTCCATGTCTCGAAAAGTTTTGGGGGTCAATCGCTACCCATATAGCGCTGAACAGGTTAACACGTCCGTGCAATGAACACCCCTCTAAACCCCACTTGATGTGGAGAAAAGTCGATTTTATGGGAAAAGTGGGGTTTAAGGGGGCATTAATTATTTCCCTTATTCATGGTGGAAATATAGATTGTGGGTGCTCGTTCTAACCGGCACCTAAAATATATAATGACGTGGTTCTAACGGGTACCAAAATATCTATATTTGAACAAGAAATAATTGGCCCCCGCCCATCGGAGCTTGCAAAATATACATGGCCTGCATGATGCTTCCACGCAAAGCTGAAACCGATCACACACGAGTACTGATAAACCGCTTAGCGGATCTAAGCCTGCCCAGGCAAAGCGGTGCGAGTCGGACCGTCTATGCTTACAAAACTATTGGTTTCATTATGCGACAGGGCTTAAGTTGTTATTTCATCTCAATGTCGGGTAAAATGCCTACAAAACTGGAAGCGCCTTCTCCAAAATTACATATACAGTGTTGACGGGGACGTTTAACCTTAAACCAACCGATCAATTGAATAAATATAAGAAAAATATCGGACATTTTCATCGGATAAAAATGCTAATTTCCGAGAGAAGAAAAACGCCATTTTAGCACAGGAGTGTGTTATCGTAATGACACTAAACGGCTGCACAGACTGATCTGGACCTGTCGTTCACACATGTTCACATTACGCAAACACGCCTATACAAATACATTGCCACCTTAATCGCCGAAAAAAAATGAAAATTTTAGGATGATAAATTGTGATATTTTTCTTATTTCTGCTCCAAATATAGATTTTGGGCACTCGTTAGAACCGCCTCATCGAGGCGGTTCTAACGAGTATCCACAATCTATATTTTGGGGCAGAAATAAGAAAAATAAGGTATACCCCCGGAAACCCCAGTTTTACTATATAAAAGTGGGGTACAAGGGGGTCAAAATTATATAGGCATGTTTTCGTGATGAAACACCAATTATCGCTCGATGACTACAAATGCAATCTGTTTCGAAAGAAAACCAAAAATACACAAAGACTTTTATAAAATGTCCTATTTATTTATATATTTATATATTGTACAGAGAGAAAGAAGGAAAGAAAGTAAGGAAGAAATTTAATTACAGAGCATATAAATGTCATAACAGTGATTTTGATTTTTTATACAATGTACTATTTACATACTAATCTTGTATATTAAACAGAGAGAAAGAATGAAATATAGAAAGAAAGAATTATATTTACAGAGCACATACACGTCATAAGTGTCATGACTAGCGCACTAATGAAGCGCTGTGGTGCAGTGGTAGAGCATCGGATTTGATATCGAGAGGTAGCCGGTTAGATCCACGCAAGCGCCAAATGTTGTTTCCTTGAGCAAGAAACTTTAGTCGCATTGCTTCGTACTGGTTCCTACCCAGGAAAAGAAGGTCACGTGGAAGATAAGTACTAGTACTAAATGTGTTAGCCACTATAAATAAGGTCGATTATTATTATTATCATTATTATTACAGTAGAACTTCGATGGCTCGAACACCGATAGCTCGTTTACCATGGATGCGTCGAACCCATTCTTGAGCCCCTAGCGAAATCCTCTACATAAGAAATAGTGGGGGATAATTAAGGAGATTTTAGTCTTTTATCTTTCAAATGTATGCTGTGTGTGTTCATTAGAATCGCCTCGATGAGGCGATTCTAATGAGTACACACAGCTTACATTTTCATTATAGAACACCGAAAAGATATCTAAAAGTATCTCGTTATGCCTCCTGACAGTAACCTCAGTGGCTCGAACTACCCCTGTCTCGAACAGATTTTCGGGACCCCAAATGTGTTCGAGCCATTGAAGTTCGACTGTATTAGCTTCTGCATCATATAAGAAAGATTCTTTACTATTTAAAGACGTCACTTTAGGGTTTTCTTTCCCTTTTGTTCCACCCGAGGGAGAGGTCTACTCAGGAGCTGGAGCAAATTCTTTCCGTTAAGAGTAGACCATTATGGATAAGGAATACAAAGTCTAACATATTTTGAAGTATTTGCCTCCCCTGAATCTGTATTCACTCCATTTCAATAAAGTAGAGAATTGAACAAGTCCTTCATCTGACCCAATCATGCTTCGTTTCTCGACCTGCTCAGCCGGCCTTTTATGACTCTCTCGGGGCCATGAAATTGAATACGTCATCGTCCTTCAATTGTCCTCGAAAGAACTGCTCAAGTCACTTTCAGTATCACTGCAGCTGTAATCTATTGAGGCTTCCTGGGTGTCTGAAAATTCTGGAAACGAGCAAGTGAATGAGTAATTGAAACCATTATCCTCGGTATCATTCTCCACATATGTATCTTCAAGAGGAATAGGGCCTATCTCAAACCTATTAAGGTTGGACAAAGCAGATTCCCTCCTAAGTTTTCTTGGTGCTGGTTCAGAAACTTCGCTGAAAAGATCATCCTTTTCATCAGAATATTCAACAAAGGCTTCGTCTAAACATAAAGACTTGCCGTCTGTGTCAGGGTTTTGATTTCCATAAAAACTACACTTCTCCTCTTCAGAGCGAAACAGAACTGGGGCACTAATGCTAATGTCTTTCCTTTGTTGAAGATGTTTGGATGTCTGCATTTCTGTCTTGTTCGCTTCACAAATTGCGGTATCTGCCATGAAGCGTCTCAACAACACAGACTTTCCCTCTTCTTCGTCAAAGCTCGGTGCCTCTGGTGTCGTTAGCGTGACGTCAAGCGAATCATCCAGCGTTTCTCCTTTGACACCGAGTTTAGATAGATGGGTAAATGCAGTACTGTGAAGTGGAACGTTGTCAGGGTCTGTATTTGCACCAATGAAAGTGTGTTTGACATCATTTGATGCTTCACTACGCATGTCGCTGGCTTGAGACTGGTACCCAGTGTCTGTTGACTTTATTGTGCTAGCTGATGTTGTTTTGTTGGCAAATGAAAGTTTGGACGTCAATGTTCTTTGGACTCCAAGCTTCATAGTTTTCAGACTCTCCTTGAACGACGTTCCGCTCACAGTCATGCGGCGTTTTTCTCGTGGCTTTTCAGGCAATACATTCGGAGCGCCACCTAGATGTCTAGTTGTAACATCACTGCAGAAATCCAGGAATTGGCCCATCTTCTGGTGATCTGCTTTGGCCAGAAAGGCGTCCATGCTGTCCATTGATGACGTCGATTTTACTTTCTGAATGTTGCCTCGGCCCGAACGCTCTTCGGCGTGTGTCATTTTCTGAAGTTTAGATTTTTGATACTGTACGTAGAAAGCCAAATCAGATACTTGTTTCAGCTTGCGCGTTGATATATCTGCTGGTCCCACGCTCTTGCGCCTGTCTCTGCCATTAAAGATATTCAGCGACAATCTCCTCTCTTTTTCACCTTCCGAATTCTTCACAATCAACCTCACTTTCTTCGATGAACCTTGAGACCTCCAGACCTTCAGCAACTTCGTTTTACCACCAAGCTCTTTTTCCACACCACCGGTTAACTGGAATACCGCGAGACGACCCCCCGGTGATGCTGGTAACGTATTGATGACTTCATCACAAGTTGTGAACTTCGTCACACCTTTAACTATCTTTGTTCTTCCGTCGATGACTAGAGGGATGTCGTGGTACTGGACTTTCTTTGCTGAAGACATCTGAAAATGGAAAACAATTAAATATATATTAGCCTATATGTGTCTACTGGAATCAACCACTTAAGGCCGAGCAAGCACACGTCGCTAGGGCAACGTCAGATCAACGTCGATGCAACGTCACGTCGTTGCATCCACGTAGATGTGGCGTTGCATAAACATCATGACGTTGTATCGATGTTGATGGGGCGTCACAATTACGCCATTTGCCTGCTGGGAGAATGGATAACCCTAAAGGAGAGGCAACTCTTGCAAAAGTATTTTGTCTCCCATGTCAGCACGGGCAACCCCTAAAGGAAAGAATTGGTTCATTTAGGAGCAGACCCCTTTTTTTGTGGGACAGAAGTTACAGATAAGCAAACAGGAAGTCCCAAATATTGTCTTCCTTTGAAAAATAGCAGAAAAACCATTCGTGTGCACCCTTTTCCCTTAAGAGCCTTGATAGAACCATTTCCAATATTGGGGTTATGGGATTGGAGTGTTTGTTCAAAGTTTTACATAACTTCCTGTGTTTTAGCAAACATCGTACACCCAGATCAGACGCGGCGTCTGATCTGGGTCTACAGTATTTGACAATGTCCTGGATTTGGACGCTGTACATGACTTGTATGAATCAGTGACTTACTCTTTGATGGATCTGTATATGGCTAAACATTTCCAACAAGTACCCACAATATATATGTTTTGAGAAGAAACACTAAAACCCCTGTAAATAAGTTCTATAAAAGGTTTATCCTTTGGAAGCAAGGAATACACCACAGACCTGGAAAATACGAAGCGCACAGGTTTTCTGGGCCAGACTAGCTAGTTTAGGCCGGTTAGGCCTAATCAGTGACCCTCAAATATTTTCAAAATTCCACAATGGAATCAATGATCCCAAAGGACAAGAAAATATAAACTACACTATGATGTAGGGCAGGGAGACTTTTTACGGCCGCCACACATTCCCAGACACCAGCTGCAGTGACGTCAAATAAGTTCTTTAAAAGGGCGAGCCTTTGGAAGCATGGAATACACCACAGAAGTGGAAAATACGAAACGCTCAGTTTAACAATGCGCAAGTGGGAGTTAAGGAGATCAAAAAAGCACGCCGACTGAAGCATAATGTCTGAAATGACAAAATTGCAAATGCTGCAATTTTGTCAAAACGTACTTCTTCGTCTTAAAAAAAGGCGCACGTGCAACCTCCATATGCTTGTATCATCTGGGCCCCGTCAAGCGATTTTGGTACTTATCGCTTATGCGAGCAGCGAAGGTTCATGCGAGCCTGCGCATCCGCGCAGTCTCGCCAACACCTTCGCTGCTCGCTCATACAAGCAGTGAATCAGGAGGCACCTTCAGACCGAAAGCCATATCCCTGGCCCCTCTGAATGGCTGGGCATGCGCAGTTAAAGTTTGTCATGACGGAATGATCGAAGACACAAATTCGCTTGGCGGGGCTCATCTTATAAAATGGAATGCTTGAAAGCTGTTGGAGAAGTTAAGACAACTTTCCTACATATTAAAGAAGACTAATTGAAGATTAACCTAAAATTTTTGCAAAAGCCGAGGCAAGATTTAAGCTCACCAGAGCTGCAGGCTCCTGGAGAGCTTATAGAATAGGCAGTGGTCAGTCGTGAGCGAGAGTTTGTAGATGTATCAGCCTGTACAAATATGACAGCAAATACGGGCTTGTACAAATGTGATTGCAATTCTGTGCCAGAGTTCTGCCCGCGGGAATCTTTTTGTGTGAAAGCATATGCTTGTTGTGGGCCGTTTTTTTTTTCTTCCTGTGAAAGCTTATACTTGTGGCATAAATATAAAAGTCAACCTGTTAAACCCTATGTCTATAATGTCTACGCCCATAGACGTAGACAACAATAAACCACGACAGAAGCACAGTCTTGGAACCGTACACTGGGGGCTTAAGTCGATTTTAAAATCCTCGTCCTTTCCTTATTTCTGCTCCGAGACATAGGTTGTGGGTACTCGTTAGAATCTCCTCGACGAGGCGGTTCTAACGAGCGCTCTCAACCTATTTTTGGAGCGAAACTGAGAAAAGTATCACAAATTGCCATTAGAAAAGAAAACATTTTTCAGATAAGAAAGAATACACTTTGTCCATTTTGCAATAATTTGGAATTGAAGAGGGTGGGGGGGGGGGGGCGTCATTGTCCTACGAACATAGATAGGTGTCTGTGGAAGCCGCCTTTCTGCGTTGGTTATAACGAGACTCCATAAAGAATGACTCTAGCAAAAATATAAGCCAAATAATGCAGAAACATCACTTTTTATACATATATAATCTGGTAATAAAAGGGTTTTTGATTCACAGATTTATAGAAGAAATGAGGCGGATTATATGAGCACCTATTCTATCAAGTTCTCATTGAAGCGGTTCTAACGATCACCCACAACCTATATTATGAGTAAAAATAAGAAAAGACATCACCAGTTCTCATTATAAATGGCCCCGCCCTTCGGGTCTTGAAGAAATAGATGGGCTGCATGATGCTTCCACGCAGAGCTGAAACCGACCGCACATGAGTACTGGTAAACCGCTTATCGGATTTAAGCCTGCCCAGGCAAAGCGGTGCGAGTCGGCCAGTCAGTGCTTATGAACCCTTTTGGTTTCATTGGGCGGCAGGGCTTGAGATGTCTTTTCATCTCAATGTCGGGTAAAAGGCCCACAAAATTCAAAGCAAAGTCTCCAAAGTGACCTATACAGTGTTGACGGGGACGTTAAACCTCAAATCAAACAAACAAACACCAGTTCTCATCAGAAGGTGAATCATTTTTGAGATCTCATCACGTGAACAAGTCCGTGAAATGAACATCCCCTAAACCCCACTTTATATAGAGAAAACTGGGGTTTAAGGGGGTAAACATTATTTTTCTTGTTTTTACTCCAAGATAGGTAGTGGGTACTCGTTAGAACCGCCTCATTGAGGCGGTTCTAACGAGCAGCCACAACCTATGTTTGTAGTATTTATAAGAAAAACATCGCATATTTTAATCAGAAAAGTAGCAATTTTGGAGCTGATAAAAAATGCACTATGCCATACGGGCGTGTTATCGTAATGTGAAAGAACGCATTATGGTGCATGGGAGGGTTACCGGTATGATGTGCTAATAAATAAATAAATAAATAAACTTACATCTGATGGTCAATCACAGTTTACACAGGATTCTGTTCTGGACTATGATACAGATTTCACAGATTTTTTTTTTATTATTATTATCGTGTGATGGATATGACAGAATGCCAAAATGGTTATGATGCCCTAACAAATCTTCAGTAAATATATGTAATTCGGCCTCGTTCTGCTCCGGTTACCATTCTACTAAAAAGGTCAAAAGGTCAATGTATGTAGATCGTGCCGATAATCGTCTCAATCGATTATTGTAACAGAACGGAAATCGTCAATACGTTTTCATTCAAAAAGGAACTGCTCTGACCTTTGACCCGTGAACGCCTTATAATTAATATTCATAAACAAACAAGGTGTGAAAATTGAGCAAACACGACAATCTGATAAAGCGCTTATCAATACTAGTAATCTTGTTTTACACTAATATTAATGTCAAACTTTTGTTGACAAACAATATTTCATTATATCTAACATGCTTTACTGGTGCTTTTCATTATATCTAACATGCTTTATTCATTATATCTAACATGCTTCTTATTAATCAAACCAGCGCATTACGAAAACAAGCAAATACAAATACATTGTCAATTTTTTCAGCCAAAAAATGGAAATTTTAAGATTAAAAATTGTGATTTTTTTCTTATTTCCGCTCAAAACATAGATTGTGTATGCTTTTAAGCAGATATAAGGAAAACACTGTTTACCCCTGTAAACCCCAGTTTTACTATATAAAAGTGGGGTTTAAGGGGGTCAAAATGATATAGGCGTGTTTTCGTGATGGCATGATAAAACCTACAATAAGACCGGTGTGACCAGCAGAGACTCAAATCAACCTGCGCACCGATTCACTATGACAAGACCTTTTGCTTAGATATTACAGCCTATAGTAGGTACATGCGATCAGCGAAGACTCTGATCAGACTGCGCGAATGCGCAGGCTGATCTGAGTCTTCGCTGGTCGTTCAAACCTTCTTGTAGGATTTGACATGCGCTGGCTCATTAATATTAAGGTGTTTATATTGTTGTTTTAACATGACTGTTAATGTTTCTAAGTTACTTGTTGAAACATTGTTAGAGAGAGCTTTGCTGAAACGTAAATTTCTCATTTCGAAAATTTCACGCCTATACGAAGAATTGGTTTACAAATACGTCACATTTGCCAAATGTAAAATTTACGTATGGACAATAATTATTTCGAAAACATTTGTGATCTTAAACTTTCTGCTCAAATTTCTAACGTTGATAATTTCTGACGTGTGAAGTATTGGTAAGTATTCGTCACACCTGTGAAGAACTGGTGTGACTTTTTCACACATGCGAAAAAAATCGGTACCAATTCCTTTCACATGTGAAGAATTCGTTGATAATTTCTGACGTGTAAAGAATTGGTAAGTATTCGTGACACCTGTGATCTGTGTTTTTGGGGGTGTGAAGAATTGGTAAAAATTACAATTACATGTGTGAAGAATTGATACCGATTCCTCTTACATGTGAAGAATTGGTACCAATTCCTCTTGCGGCCCCCGCCCATAGGGGCTTGAAGACATAGATGTGCTCCACGATGCTTCCACGCAGAGCTGATACCGACCGCATGCGAGTGATGGTAAACCGCTTAGAGGATCTAAGCCTGTCCAGGCAAAGCGGTGCGAGTCGGACCGTCCATGCTTATAAACCCTATTGGTTTCATCGGGCGACAGGGCTTGAGATGTCATTTCATCTCAATGTCGGGTAAATATTCCACAAAATTGGAAGCAACGTCTCCAAAGTTACATATAAAGTGTTGACGGGGTCGTTAAACCTCAATTCTAACACAGCACGCCTATATAGGCAATGGAAAATAACTGTGTTTTATTCTACAACAAATCACGACAAGAAAGAGCGTGACGAGTGACGTCATTAAAAACTACAAATTTATGTCGTCCCTACTCGATATCCTTGACGTTGGACGGTGTAGCGTCATTTTCTCGCATCGAAAACGTTAGACAAGAATTCCGCCGAAGGCTATGTCGCGCCTGTGGGGGCGCAAAGTCACCCAACCATGATATGTAGGTCAAGGTCAAACATAGATGCTTGCACAAAAGTTTCCATTCTTAAATGCAAGTTTGTACCAAGTATCATTAATGAAGCTCTTATAGCTCTTGAGAAATAAACTTGAACCTCAGGGTAAACGCTAGGGTGGTCGCAATATTTTACAAAGTCAGTGAACCATGAAATGTAGGTCAAGGTCAAATATGGATGCTTGCATGTAAGTTGTCATCCCCAGATACAAGTTTGTACCAAGTATCATTAATGAACCTCTTATAGTTCTTGAGAAATAAACTTTAACCTCAGGGTGAACGCTAGGGTGGTCGCAATATTTTACAAAGTCAGTGAACCATGAAATGTAGGTCAAGGTCAAATATGGATGCTTGCATGTAAGTTGTCATCCCCAGATACAAGTTTGTACCAAGTATCATTAATGAAGCTCTTATAGTTCTTGAGAAATAAACTTGAACCTCAGGGTGAACGCTAGGGTGGTCGCAATATTTTACAAAGTCATTGAACCATGAAATGTAGGTCAAGGTCAAATATGGATGCTTGCATGTAAGTTGTCATCCCCAGATACAAGTTTGTACCAAGTATCATTAATGAAGCTCTTATAGTTCTTGAGAAATAAACTTGAACCTCAGGGTGAACGCTAGGGTGGTCGCAATATTTTACAAAGTCAGTGAACCATGAAATGTAGGTCAAGGTCAAATATGGATGCTTGCATGTAAGTTGTCATCCCCAGATACAAGTTTGTACCAAGTATCATTAATGAAGCTCTTATAGTTCTTGAGAAATAAACTTGAACCTCAGGGTGAACGCTAGGGTGGTCGCAATATTTTACAAAGTCAGTGAACCATGAAATGTAGGTCAAGGTCAAATATGGATGCTTGCATGTAAGTTGTCATCCCCAGATACAAGTTTGTACCAAGTATCATTAATGAAGCTCTTATAGTTCTTGAGAAATAAACTTGAACCTCAGGGTGAACGCTAGGGTGGTCGCAAATGTTGACGCCTTGACAAACGGACGGACGAACGGACGAACGGACGAACGGACGAACGGACGGAAAACCGGGCGCCTATATCGCGCCATGCTAATAGCAGGCGCGACAAAAAGGATATAAATGCATGTGTTTCAGTCGATAATTTTAGCGGGATTTCTTCTAACAATGGTGAAAAGTTGTGAGAATTTGAAGGAAACAACAGCATTATTGCCGAGTTTCAGCGTATTAGAATCGAAATAGATTAGCTCTAGCTTGTGATTTGTTGGGTAACAGTAGGGCGGCATCTAAGGCCGTTGCTATGATTCTATTCGCAATCTGCTTCCGCCGGTTGGGACTATATTTTGTCAAAAAATATAAAGAAGAAAATCACAAGAACTTCCGGTAATTGAAAATGACGTTACACCGTCTAACGTCAAGGAAATCGACTAGTGACGTCATAAATTGGGAATTTTAATGACGTCACTCGTCACGCTCTTCCGAGCTGAGATTTGTTGCAGAATAAAACACAGTTATTTTCCATTGCCTATATAGGCGCGCTGTGTTAGAATCTGCAACAAATCACAGCTCGGAAGTGCGTGACGAGTGACGTCATTAAAAACTGCAAATTTATGACGTCACTAGTCGATTTCCTTGACGTTAGACAGTGTAACGTCATTTTCTCGCATCGAAATCGTTAGAAAAGGAGATAAATGCATGTGTTTCAGTCGATAATTTTAGCGGGAATTCTTCTAACAATGGCAAATAGTTGTGAGATTTTGAAGGAAACAACAGCATTATTGCTGATTTTCAGCCTGTTAGAATCGAAATAGATCAGCTCTAGTTTGTGATTTGTTGAGTAATAAATCACAGTTTGTCGGTCAGTTGTAAGTAGACAAATCACCAAGGAAATAAATAAATAATAATAATAATAAATAAATAAATAAATAAATAAATAAATAAATAAATAGATAAATAAAATAAAGACAGCATTTCTAGCTTGGAAAACTGTCCCTGAGGATATCGGCGTAGGTGGGGTTAATGTCGTTTGAATCTTGGAAAATGTGTGAATCATCATACCAAATATGCACCAAATCCATAAAAAATAAATTACTAAATCTGTGACATTGTCCTTGAGTTTTGGTTTTAAGGTCTCTTTTATTTCGAGCCTATTTATAATCAGAAGTGGGCGAAAACTAAACGGAGTAGCCGGAGAAACGACCTATATCTTTCATTATACCAAATACGAACTAAATCCATGATATAGATAGGGAAATGTGAGCTCCTATTTAAACGTTGACATTAAAATATTCTGAGTCCGTGATCTTGACCTTGAGGTCATGGGCATGGGCGCGGGTATGCTGAATAAAACTTTTAATGAGTATCGATCATCGGCCGTACGCACATGTGTGTACACTTGTATGTACGAAAAGCTTCACGGCATCATGCAGATGGCACGTGTGGGGTCATAGTCTTGCGTACTTTCATTTCGTCTATATTTTGCAGGCGATTGTATAATTGTGTATACATATATTTAGCTATAAAACTTCGTTTCAAGTCAGGTTCTTTGTAATTTAAAATCAGTCATGTTCTAGAATCTATGTTGCAAATGAATTGAATTTATTTTTCATTGAAAGCAAAATCCACTGGACGGCCTGACAGATGGCAATCAATGAATAATATTTGCTAAGACCATTGCCAACAACAAACCGGAGCTGAAAACTGACATACGTTATACACGAAAACTTTCAGAGGCTTTTGATTCGTTTTTTTTTTATTTGAGATTTAACTTCCCCGTCAACACTGTAATGTTCATTTTGGAGACGTTGTTTCCAATTTGGTGGGACTATTACCCGACATTGAGATTAAATGACATCTCAAGCTCTGCCCCAATGAAACCAATAGGGTTTATAAGCATGGAAGGGCCGACTCGCACCGCATCGCCTGGGCAGGCTTTGTTGCCTGATTGGCCGAAACTAGCTAGTCTAGCCCAGAAAACATGGGCATTTCATTTTTTTCCAGTTTTGTGGTGTATCCATTGCTTCCAAAGGATAATCCTTTTATAGAACATATTTGACGTCACTACAGCTGATGTGTGGGAATCTGTGGCGGTCGCAAAAAGTCTTCCTGCCCAACATCATAGTGTAGTTTATATTTTCTTGTCCTGTTGGATCATTGATTCCATTGCGGAATTTTGAAAATATTTTGAGGGTCACTGATGAGGCTTAACTGTCCGAAACTAGCAAGTCTGGCGCAGGAAACATTGACACTCCATATTTTCCAGTTGTGCGGTGTATTCCTTGCTTCCAAAGGATAAACCCTTTTATAGCACATATAAGATCCTCGAAGCGGTTTACCAGTACTCGTATGCGGGTCGGTTTCAGCTCTGCGTGGAAACATCATGCAGCCAATGTGTTTCACGTTACGTTATATGCGGCGTCTTTGTTAAACAACGCCATGCATTGACCTATGGTGTTAAAATCGTGCGTAAACTGTGTTTGAAGTTCATAAGATAAATTGAATCTTGTATTCATGACCTTGCATTACTGGATTTATTAAGGTAATAAAATGCTCAGCGAGGTCTCACCGTGATGTCATTCGTTTTCCTCAACTAATATTATAAACTTAACGATATACTTGCACTCATGGAAGAGGCCCGCCCGCATTAACTGAGAAACGTGCTTGTGAAAGGTTCATAATAACGTTAAATCAACGCTTATCTGACGTTACGACGTCCACAAGCAGCCCAACTCGCCAGTGGTAAAGAGGGAAGGGGCCCAGACAATTAGCATCTGTATCTTACGACAATGAAATGGCAACACAAGTTTGAATCAACATAGAATCAACGTTGATTCAACGTTGTTTGTACTGAATATTCATCTAGGTCCACAGGGACAATAATTTTAAAACGTGTAACCTACCTTACACGGCTATTTCAAGACGGCACGTGATCACGCATGTGACAATTAGTGGCCCTGTTTAAGCGCATATTCAAAATTACAACTTATTTTAGTGAAACGCAAATTTAGCTCGTGCGAACACTTTGCGATGTTTTGATGAAACTGACGTACGCAGTTCTTTAAAAAGTGCGTAAGAGCAATCTAAGATTAATCGTACGATGTTTATTGATGAAACTGGCCCCAGATGATTGCTACATGAACTTTGACTACGTGCGTATTTCTCTCACGCTCGTGTAATATTGGTATGAAATCCGTGACGCATTGGTATAATACCACTTCTTCACGGTGTGAAATTTACGAAATGATAAATTTACGGTTCAACAGAGCTTTATGTATGCCTTGATCGTAAACAAGGATCGTTTTTAATTACGGTGACATCATAAGCTTATAAAACTATTGTCTTACTCATCTAACATGAGCATGAAATTTGTCATGTTCATAGGTGTTAAAATTAAAAATATACAGCCGTATGTTCCCATTCATAACAATAGGGAATGTTGATTGTCCTGCTCATAGATTTTAAAACTCCTGCTGTTGTTTGCATTTTAAATTTGTTTACGTTGCTTCCAATTTTGTGGGACTTTTACGCGACATTGAGATGAAATGACATCTCAAGCCCTTTCGCCCAATGAAACCAATAAGGTGTATTAGCATGGACGGTCCGCCTCGCACCGCGGTTCCTGGACAGGCTTAGATCCTCTAAGCGGTTTACCAGTACTAGTGTGCGGGCCGGGTTGAGCTCTGCGTGGAAGCATCATGCAGCCCATATATTTCTTCAAGCCCCTATAGGCATTTTAAAATCTATAAACAGGACAAATTTCTTGTTCAAGTGAGTTCAGCATTACAACAGACATACATGTATAACCAAGCGGCCCGGATCGTTTGTTTTTGTTTGATTTGAGGTTTAACGCCCCCGTCAACACTGTATAGGTCATTTTGGAGACGTTGCTTCCAATTTTGTGGGAATTTTACCCGACATTGAGATGAAATGACATCTCAAGCCCTGTCGTCCAAATAAACTAATAGAGTTTATATGCATGGGCGGTCCAACTAGCAACACTCTTCCTTGGCAGGCTTAAAACTCTAATCGGTTTACCAGTACTCCTGTGCGGTTTGTTTCAGCTCTGCGTGGAAGCATCGTGCAGCCCAATCTATTTCTTCGAGCCCCTATTGGCGGGGCCGCGGCCCGGTTTGGTGTTGTGAATTCGATAGCAATCCCGTGTGACAAAATGCATTCTTCATAACTTTTTCAATGTAAATTTGTGTATTTTTACTCATTTACACCCCATCACGTGAACAAGTGTGTTAAATAATCACCTTGTATATAGAAAGCTTTGGTTTACGGAGCTATATATCAACACTCGTAGTGAATTGTTAATGGCTAAACTTCTTAATCAGGGTTATCGGTGCCATAGACTACGCGGGGCCTTTTCGGGTTCAATATTTAGTATTGGAATTAAATCTCTTCTGCAACAAGGTCTATTGGAACCCGAATTTTATGGTGACTTAGTATATAAATTCCGAAAAATATATAACCGCAATAGCTTCAGCACCCGGTTTCATGAAATCATTCTTCGATGG
This sequence comes from Lucinisca nassula, assembly GCA_963580285.1. Taxonomy (NCBI): domain Eukaryota; kingdom Metazoa; phylum Mollusca; class Bivalvia; order Lucinida; family Lucinidae; genus Lucinisca; species Lucinisca nassula. The sequence continues at coordinate 51,253,348 of OY757021.1, forward strand.
GTACAATGGGTACAACATAAATGTTATACGACAGACTGCATGCATGGTAGTTGGCCCGGTCACGATTGGCAGCTTTGCTTCCCTCTTTGGTTGCGCGCCGGTGGGTCGGGCCTCGGGTTCTGTGACGGTTCCGGCGTGGGGGCTTATTGGGAATTAGAGGGGTGTGATTCTAGGTGGTGTTCGTTGGTGCCTGATGCTCTGTCTCTCGTCGGGCCCATCGGAGTCTAACTGTTGGTTTTCTTTTGCTTCAGCATTTCAGTGGTTTCTTGCTATCGAGTCATCACCGTTGTTTCATCTCTGTGGTTGTTTGGTTATTTGTGTTCATGGAGATGTTGCACTGATGAGTTAGGAGGCCTTCATGCGGACTGAACAAATGAACAAATTATTTTTCTAAATCGCGACGGAAGTAAGGGCGATGATTGTGGCCCCGTAAAGTCGATTAAAGCCCCCCCCCAGTGGAATTCGTTTCCGATGACCGTTCCAAGGCGGTTCTTCTGTCGCGGTTTATTTTTATAATGGTTTGTCTTTGGGTGTTTGTGTTGCTTATATTATTTCATTTTGGATAGCCTATTGGCCATTTTGTTGGAAAGTAGCTGTCCTTCTGGCTTTCCGCTATTGATGTTTCCATTAGGTCTGTTGTTTCATGTTTGTGTTTCTTTCCCCTTTGGTGTCTCTGATGGGAGCTGTCGGTTGATTGTATCGATTCCTGATCATTGCCTTCACTTCTATTTTTCATACTGATGCCTCAAAATCATCCCGATTTACAGCTTGCCTGTGCTGTTGTCAGCAGAAGGATTAGATGTCACCTAGGTAACCATGGCTTGGGGAGATAACCATTTATTTCTGTGTTGTACTTGTTAATTCCCTTGATTATCCGCACAGCTGAGAAAGTGAGTGAGTGAGTGTTTGAGTTTTACGTCCCACCAACAGCTACGGTCATACGAAGACGGGACCTCGGTTTAAAGACTCATCCGAAAGTCTGGAGAAGCCCGGGATCGATCCTGCGACCCCTGGTTTACAAGGCGAGTAGTGTGACCACTACAACACGGAGGCTTCTTCATTTGAGAAAGGTATGTCCGTATAAGTCCGGTATGAAATTTACAATTTATTTGTATTGGCGTGCTTTCGTAAAGAAGATATAGTTGTAGTTCAATAACAGGAACACTGATAGCTCGCTTACATAGCTCGCTTACGACCTTATTTATTTATTTATTGTTATAGATTTACGTCCCTTTCAAGATAATTTCAATAATTTCGAGCCGATCAAATGGGCGAAATCCGGAATACCTAAAGAACCACCTGGAGAACATGGCAAGTAACATGTGCTCCAAGCGAGGCTCCAACCACAACAGTGAGAGAACTAATGAATAAGAGTCAGCGCTCTCAGCGACAAGGCACAGGAGGAAGCTCGTTGCTCGTTTACAATATCTGATTCGAACTTATTCTTAAGTCCTGATGGTACATGTATTCTTGCACACCAGACAAGGAAATCCGTGATTTTACCCTGGGATAGAAATTTATGTTCTGACGCTGGTGTTCCGACCCCAAATCGAATATAATCGCGTGTTTGATAAATGCACTGGTTGATTACAACCTCATACGCGGCGTCGTCATGCGTGACGTCACTAAACATTCCTGTTGTGTCATCACAAAATGGCGGACGTGGGTAACCGAAGTGACAGCAGCATTAAAAATTCGCAATAGAAATGGAAGGTATGCAAGAAAAAGAATCCAATATGGGTGTGAGGGGTGGATAGAAAAATCTGTCCCTCGGGATCACTGTCCTGCATCACTCGGCAAGCCTCGTGATGCCGGACAGTGTCCCTCGGGACGGATTTTTCAATCCACCCCTCACACCCATATAAGATTCTTATATTCTTCTCTAAACTTCAGATATCAATATGTGCATGTTATAGAGAAAAGTGGGGTTTACACGGATCTACGTAAGTTTCCATATTTGTGCTCAATACCTAAGGAGATTTTCGTTTGAGCTGACTAGTGGTCATATTGTTAACTGTTCAAGCAAGTACATTTTGTAAAATTTTGGTGTTTTTTGCTGAAAAAATATGGGCAGCTTTTCATATTTTTCAGCAAAAATATTAGCAATTGTGTTGTGTCATCATGTTAATAAACCCGCGTAATTAGCACCCATATAAATCCACCTTATATACAGAAAAGTGCTGTTTACAGGGGTATACATTAGTTTCCATATTTGTGCTCAAAACATGGATTATGGGTACTCATTAGCATCATGTTAACAAGTCAATGTAATGAACATACCTCCTTACTCCACTTTATAAAAGAACTGGCGTTTATAGTGGTATACATTATTTTCCTTATTTCTGCTCCAAGACATAGGCTATGGGTGCTTGTTAGAACTACCTGCATGAGGCGGTTCTAAAGAGTACCCACAGCCGATGTTGAAGCACAAACTGGAAAATTGTTCACAAATGTACATAAGAAATATTACCGTTCCGGAGAAATAACAGCACTATTCACACAATATCGTTAGGGAACCGCTTCAATTTGGCGGTTCTAAAGAGCACCTACAGTCTATCTTTAGACTAGAAATAAGAAAAATACAGATGAAGAAAAACAATTATCGGAGGAAATGCTATTTTGAGAGATATGAAAAAACCCTCGTTGGAACCGCCTCGATGAGGCGTCAGAACCGCCTCGATGAGAAATAAGAAAAATATCTTAAAATGCTCGTTTTCTTTTTCGGCGATAAAGTTTACAATACATTTGTATGGGCTGATTGACTGATTGATTTCTTTTTTTTCCTCCAAAACAGGAGAGCACCATACATAACAATAATATATGATCGAAAGTATTTACAGAAACATGACAAGAGCAAATAATACAATTCTAGACAGCTATTTGTTTCAAAATAGTATAGCGAGAGCTAAGGATGCAGAATTAGCCAACCTGCGACTTGGAGACTTGCCCTTGATAGCAGGGCTTAAGGGATCATCTATACAGACCCAAGTATACTGACTACCATAATTAAGTAGCGAATATTTACATAAGGCTGTCACATTACGCAAACATGCCTATACAAAAACATTGCCACTTTTATCGCCGAAAAAAATGAAGATTTTAAGATGAAAAATTGTGATATATTTCTTATTTCTGCTCAAAATATAGATTGTGGGCACTCGTTAGAAAAATTGTGATATAACGATTCTAACGAGTACCAACAATCTATATTTTAGAGCAGAAATAAGAAAAAAAGGTATACCCCCTGAAACCCCATTTTTGCTGTATAAAAGTGGGGCTCAAGGGGGTCAAAAGTATATAGGCATGTTTTCGTGCTGACATACAAGCCTTTGTTTATGGATTAAACGTGAAATAAAGCAAAATAAGTCCAATTTGTGACTCCTATCCACTAAATCACTTATTAAGTCAAAGTTCCCAAACATAACAGACAAACAGGTCTCATCATCACATCCAGCCAATCCTAGGTAAACATCATCACATCACGAAAACACGCCTATATACATTTTACCCCCTTTAACCCCACTTTTATATAGTAAAATTGGGGTTTCAGGGGGTATACCTTATTTTTCTTATTTCTGCTCTAAAATCTAGAGTGTGGGTACTCGTAAGAACCGCCTCGATGAGGCGGTTCTAACGAGTGCCCACAATCTATATTTTGAGCAGAAATAAGAAAAAATATCACAATTTTTTATCTTAAAATCTTCATTTTTTCGGAATTCCCGCCCATAGGGGCTTGAAGAAATAAATGGGTTGCATGATGCTTCCACGCAGAGCTGAATCCGGCCCGCACACTAGTACTGGTGAACCGTTTCGAGGATCTAAGCCTGTCCAGGAACCTTGGTGCGAGGCGGACCGTCCATGCTAATAAACCCTATTCGTTTCATTGGGCGACAAGGCTTGAGATGTCATTTCATCTCAGTGTTGGGTAAAAGTCCCACAAAAATGGAAGCAACGTCTCCAAAATGTCCTTTACAGTGTTGACGGGGACGTTAAACCTCAAATCAAACAAAATCAAATCATTTTTTTTGGCGATAAATGTGGCAATGTATTTTGTATAGGCGTGTTTGCGTAATGACCAAATTTGCGCCAGATGCTTAGCCACATTTTATGCCTATAACTGTTGTTATAGCGACACCAGAGCAAACAATGCTTTACATAATTCTCAGTTAAGATTCCACATGCCGAGCAGACAGTCTCAGAAATTCTGCTAAAATACATCGCGATAAAACTTATCACAGACTTACAGGCATTTAGCATGCGAGGTTGTTTCTTTGAAATATCCCAAAACTACGAATGCCTTGTTTGTTGATGAAAACTTAAAAACAAATGCAGGCCTTCCTGTTCAGCTTCAATCATGAAGATACGGTTTGCATTATCCTTTATTTTAGAATTGAGTAATTTTTTCCATGTATACTTAGAAGGGAATATCCCCGTTCTTACGTTATCAACAATGAAATGTTCTAAGTCATATTTTGCAAGAAACTGAAATATATCAGCTATAAATCCGCGGTCTATGTCGTTAAGAATATATTTGAAGTAAGTCTATACAGAAACAACCGTTTCACAGCAATGCAGATATCAAATAAAAATCAAAAATGAGTTCCTTTAAGAGCAATGAAAACATTCATAAGAAAGAAGATGGGTCATACTACGTAGTTTCGGCTAATAAAGCCCCATCAGTGACCCTGTAATGATCCGACAAAGAAAGCCACAGGAAACATACTGTAATTTTGCGAATTTCGAATAGGCAGTCGATTCAAAGACTGATATAAATCAAAATGGGCTCCAAATAATTAAAAACCTGTCTAGAATATGAGTCTAAACGAATAATTTATTTCTGATTTCTCAGAATATTCACGCTGATCTCAAAGGACCAAAAGTGCAATATAAACTGCACTATGGTTGATGTACGGGGAGACGTTTTACCGCCGCCACACGGCACAACACCAGCCGCAGTGAAGGCTGCATAACTGTCCGAATAAGACGCCTTTACGTTTCTCAGTTTCGCACTCTACGCTCATGACACCAATAAGTCCAAGTGCAACGCATTTTCTCGTATATTTGCCTATTCCCTGGATAGTCTTCAAACACAAACGGTGGGATCGTTCCAGTAATACAATATCTGACTGACAAAGACCACACCAAAGTTCACAGCCATACAATGCCTTGGGCAACACAAAAGAGTCATATATCCGTTTGAGAGTTAAAGGGTGTAATTCCGACTTACAGAATCCAGAATTTAAAAGTCAAAAAAAAAAAAAAATGTGCGTCTAATTTTGGAAGCCGATTCACGAATATGTTCTTTCATGTGCATGATTTTATTACAAACGATTCCAAGGCGGGTGTACGTATCAGTTTCTTTTAAACCCAGGAACCATATTCTTTGTGAACGTTGGTATGCCGAAATCGATTCGTTGAATACAACCACTGCACATTTAAGCACATTTTAGTCTAAACGTCACAGATGAAAATAGCGGACCCAAAGATTTATCAGCAACTTGGGCCCCAGTTTTGTCAATGATTGAAGTAGCATGTCATCAGCTACTGTCGGGCAAGTAAGATTTATCCCATTTATGCACAGACCAAAATTCGAAGCACATAGTTCATCGAGTAAGGCATTTATGAAACAGAGGAATAGGTAAGTGGATAGGACGCCTCCTTGCCTGGTTCCACGAGTAATATTAAATTCCATAGATTTAAAACCACGGAACAGTACATACATGTAGATAGAAAGGTATGTAGGCTCACGATCACTTTCCCTAGGTTAAAGTCTTTACCCATTTCAAATATTTTATGGAACAAGCCTTCATGCCACACTTTATCAAACGCTCTCTGAGCGTCGAGGAAACAGACGAACAGCTTGTTATTGTTTTCTTTGGCAGAAGATATGCTTTCATGCAGTAGAAAGGAAAGTAGAAGTAAAACAAAGACCAGGAATCGATACAATTAACTTACTCCACCCATCAAAGACACCAAAGGGAAAGAAACACAAACATTGAGCGACCAGACCATAATGGAAACCTAAACAAAGGAAGGCCATAAGGACAGTTACTTTCCAACAAAATGGCCATATGGACATCCAAAATAAAAAGACACAAGTGATACACACAGTAAGTAACAAACAACAACATAAATAAATCGCCACAGAAGAACCGCCTTCATCACATCCAGCCATTCTTGTGAAAGTCATACTGCAACCCATATTCCGCTAAAAAAGAATTGCGCAAGAGATTGGGTGGATTGTCAAGGGATATAGATACGACTTTCTCCTGAATCTCATTTCTATACCATTGTTCCTTTGTAACGTTTTTTGTGTTTGCTTGTACATGCATAAGTTATACAAATAAAGTTTAAACCAATGTCTCTGCGCAAAGACAAAGTAAGAATCAAATCAGGTAGAGATTTTAGATAAAAGGACGACTTGTCATTCCCTATGATTTTGATACTCGAAGCTTTTGATTGACCTAACTCTTTAAGGTCATTAATATTATTCTTCAGTACCTTACACATTAAGTCTAACACGAGTTGCTTACATATTCTATTAGCAGAACTGTGTAATGTCATATTTTTATTGACAGCAATTAAAAGTTTTTTTCCCATAGAGACTTTGTGAAAACAAAAGAAAAAAAGATTGGTTCTGGTTATTATGGATTCAATATTAAAAGATCATTTGACTTATATAATAAGGGTGCGTAGGGACATAGTGGACTCAGTATCATTTGCGTATGGGAAGTTGTGTTTCAAACTTGCAAACGTGTACATTGTGCTGACTTTAGAGAGAGAATATGCACTTTATTCACAAAGATAAATATATAGCTGGCCACGAGATATCGTTTTTTAACGTTTCTTGGAATATCTTTAGTTATGTGTTTCAAATAAAGTTTATAACATTAATATATTGAAATGGGCTGAAAACAATCTGTCATTCACCCATAATTATGCTGTGTAAATGGCATTTCTCTAATGATACAATTGCAGGTAAATTTCGGGTTGAATTGTAAACCTTATTTTGTCTTGACATTAAATCGGATTTGAAGCGGCATTACATGAGCATGTAAATGTGATGAAAATACAATTGGATAAAACTAGCCAATATTGTTTGTTTGAATGTACATAAGTAATAATAATAATAATGATAATAATACTAATACTAATAATAATAATACCACTATTTCTAGTACTACTTCTACTTTGATAATAAAAACGATGATGAAAATAATTACACTATTACTTGTTTTTCCACTACTGCTACTATTATTGAGTCCCAAATGGGGGCTTGAAGAAATAGATTGGGCTGCATGATGCTTCCACACAGAGCTGAAACTGACAGCACAGGAGTACAGGTAAACCGATTATGAGGTCTTAGCATGCCCAATCAAAGTGATGGACCGTCCCTATATATAAACCCTTTTAGTTTGTTTGGGCGGCAGGGCTTGAGATGCCGTTTCCACTCAATGTCGAGTAACATACAAACTGGAAGCCACGTCTCCAAAATGACCTCAATAATGTTGTCGGGAACATAAGAGCTCATTACAAATAAACAAATCTCTACTACTGATGACACTACTTATAATAACGAAAATAATGATGTTAAAAATAAAAAATCGATGACAATAACAATTATACTCTTACAACTACGACCCACTACTACAACTCAGTACTAGTATAATAATAATAATAATAATAATAATATTAATAATAACAAAAAACGATGGTAATAATAATTATATATGGCTACTACTCCTACTACTACTACTACTACCGCTGCTGCTTCTATCACTGTACTACTACATTTCGCCCTGTCAAGCAATTTTGGTACTTATCGCCTATGCTGCTCGAGCAGCGAAGGTTCAGGCGAGCCTGCGCATCCGCGCAGTCTCGCCAGAACCTTCACTGCTCGCTCATACAAGCAGTGAATCAAGAGGAACCTTTAGACAGAAAGCCATATCCCTGGCCCCTATGAATGGCTGGGAATGCGCAGTTAAAATTTGTCATGACGGAATGCTTGAAGACACAAATTCGCTTGGCGAGCTCATTTATTAACGTGATAAAAATAAGGTGGGTAACACGATGTAATTATTGTTTGTTGGAAAGAACAGTTAACAATGGCAATAAAAACAATCATCACGAAAACACGCCTATATAATTTTGATCCCCTTGAACCCCACTTTTATATAGTAAAACTGAGGTTTCCGGGGGTAGCCTTATTTTTATTATTTCTGCTCTAAAATATAGATTGTGGGTACTCGTTAGAACCACCTCGATGAGGTGGTTCTAACGGGTGCCCACAATTTATATTTTGAGCAGAAATAAGAAAAATATCACAATTTTTTATCATAAAATTTTCACTATTTCGGCGATAAAGGTGGTAATATAATTGTATAGGCGTGTTTGCGTAATTGATGACAAACGATACTAATAATAATAATAATATTATTATTATTATTATTGTGTTGTTCTTGATGTTGAAAAGGAGGGTGCTGAGTATAAAGAAGACCCATATTATTATTAGTCTTTTTGCTGATTGTGCTTGTCGTTTTATAATTTCGCTAAGGCTGTGCTCACGGATCAATTATGGTCGAATTCAACTCTGTAAAATATATACTGAGTCAAAAAAGTAACTATACCAACTTCCGGGTGAAACTTACAAAATATCAGATAGCTAATGAGTTAAATATGGCTGTAGGCATTGGAATCGGACGTTTAGCTAGAGAATGCTCAAACTTGTATTTGCCCAGACCTTTCTACCCAAGAGTTGTCTTGCAATATGTGCCTAGAACGATTTTGGAAGAAATGGGCATTGCGCATGCACAGATAATCTCTTTTGTGTCTATGATGGAAGACGTTATCCTCTGAACATCGGATAACACTTTAATTTTACAATATTTCGTGATCTAGCATTATAAGCAATGTTTTAATTTGTGAAATTTTCAGATTATCCCCCTTGCAATTAAAAATATAGCAATTTTCGAACTGTTGTTATTCTTATACCTGTCAATCAATTTTTGCCATTTTTAAATAAAACGCCTTGTTTCCACCATCGCTGTTCATCGAGATGGTAAATAATGCAGAAAATTCATGTAGCATGTAGCACTACTGAGTGCGATTTTCTATGGAGTTTCCAATGAAAGCAGCATTTGACACAACTTCTAATAATCGGAGGTCAATACGTGATCGCCTGTTTCTCGTAGCCGATGCAACTAAAGTTCCTAATCTTTTGTGAATCGACGCAAAGGGTATCTAATGAAATGTAACATGTATCAAATTTTAGAAATTTGGGGTTAGGTGATTTTTTTATGATGTTAAATCATAGCACTTTTCATAATTTTCTCTGCGAAAATGACATAGTAACCCCTTGGGTGTTTAGAGCAATACTTTACGATAATGGGTTTAAGTAAACAAAAACAAATGGAGCTTTTGCACAGAAAAATGTGTCCTTTTACCAAAACATAACAAATTTTGTGTTGTTTTCATCTGTAGTAACTATGGCAACAGAAGCAATTTTATGTATAGGAACTTTTTTGACCGAGTATATATTGTTAAATTCAACACAGGTTTCCACGTCAATTTATATCAATCTATGGAAATCAACAAAAAAGAGAACAAAAAAGTACAACGGAATTTGATACTGCAAATTCAATGTTTATGTAATTCTAGTTTATAAGTTTGTAACTAAAAGGTTTTAATAATGAGATATCATTACCTGTTTCGTTCAGAAATGTTACAATGCAATCACAATCGAGTCACTTGATATGTCCATATCTTTTCTTGTCAGTACCGGTTTTCGGAAATAAACATATTTTTATACAAAAAAAAAAAAAATCTTAATTAAAATAGAATACAAAAATCGAAGTGTCTATAAATATGTGGGCTATGCCTATTCAACAAATCAGTGTGACAATATTCCCATTCTAATATTGTTTTTCATGTCGTTTATTTTTTAATGGATACTGGTATGAATGGTATGAACTTCCTCAATGAGGCGTTTCTTACGACTACACAAAATTAACTGTACTTAAAAACAGTAGAATTCCGCTATTAAGACCATCTAAAAATAAGTGCAAATCTCTTTTTTTAAAGCTTATGGAGAAGGTTTCAGAAGAGCTCACCCCACATAAGCTCCTTGGTTTCAGTTTTTCTTCCTTTGTGTTTTCTATCCCCAGTGTCACCTAATGAGAGACCACCCTTGTGACTCTTCAAAAGTGGTCTATAAGACCACTTTTGAACAGGCTTAAAGTCGGTCTTACTTTAAATCTCAACACACGCCAACTGCATCGACGGTACACGGATAAAATTTCCTCCGAACAGAATCACTTCCGCTCATGAGCCCCCGTCCATCGGGGCCTGAAGAAATAGGTGGGCTGCAGAGCTGAAACCGACCCTCACACGAGTACTGGGAAACCGCTAGAGGATCTTAGCCTGCCCAGGCAATGCGGTGCGAGTCGGACCGTCCATGCTTAAAATAGAAGTAGAGGCAATAATCAGGATTCGATACAATTAACGTAAGCTCCCATCAGAGACACCAAAGGGAAAGAATGACAAACATGAAGCAACAGACCCCAACGACAACACCAAGAGCGGAAAGCCAAAAGGACAGTTTCTTTTCCACAAAATGGCCAAAAGGCTATCCAAAATAAAATAATATGAGCGACAAAAACACCCAAAGACAAACCATTACAAAAATAAACCGCGACAGAAGAACCGCCTTGGAACGGTCATCGGAAACGAATTCCACTGGAGGGGGGTGGGGGGGGGGGCTTAAATCGATGTTACGTGGCCACAATCCTCGCCCTTACTTCCGTCGCGATTAAGACGAATAATTTGTTCAGTCCGCATATGGCCTCCTAACTCATCAGTGCAACATCTCCGTGAACACAAAAATCAAACAACCACAGAGATGAAACAACGGTGAGGACTCGACAGCAAGAAACAACAGAAATGCCGGAACAAAAGAAAACCAACAGTTAGACTCCAATGGATCCGACCAGAGACAGAGCAGCAGGTAACAACCAACATAAGCCTTTACGTTGGAACCGTCTTAGAATCTGAGGCCTGACCCACCGGCGTGCAATTAAAGAGGGAAGCAAAGTTGTCAACCGTGATTGGGTTAACTACCATGCATGCAGTCTGTCGTATAACATTTATGTTGTATCCAATCTTTTTATATCGAAGAACGATTTTACGAAATTTTATTCTTACGTCTAAGCTTACCAAGGAAAAGTGGTGATAGGTAAACTGACCGACTCAAAATGACCTTAATAGTGTTGACGGACTCCAATAAAATGATAATAAAAAAGATGTGAATATGAGCCCCTTTGCGAATTTTACAAGATTTTATCAAAAACCTTATTGGTTTCATTTGGCGGCAGGGCTAGAGATGTCATTTCATCTCAATTTTGGGTAAAAGTCCCGCAAAATTGGAAGCAACGTCTCTAGTGACCTTTACAATGTTGATGGGGACCTCAAATCAACAAACAATTTACGCTCATTTTTGTATAGGTAGACAAAATCTCCTTCATGTTTTGTTGAGGTGTACATGCTGGCCTCGGTAGCTAAGTCGGATGCGCGTCTGACTGATCATGAAATCTGCTCTTCGGTAATTTTCTCTTCCGCTGATTCAAGAAGGACGGTTGTCAGTTTCTGGCAAACGAATGTTTATTGTTTCCTCATACGTCTAAGCTTGCCAAGGAAAAGTGGAGATAGATAAACTGACCGACTCAAATTGACCATAATAGTGTTGACTGACTCCAATAAAATAATAATAATAAGGGGTTTCTAAAACGGAACATCAGAGTGCATAACCAGACACTAAAATCAACAGCTTACAAGACACTCCTTAGACCACAGTTAGAATATGCCTCGGTAACCGGTCATTTCGTACCCAAGTAATTTCTTACCCTAGTCATTTCGTACCATTTTGGTCAATTCATACCCGTTTTTTTGGTCCTTTCGTACCCACTAACAACCATTTCGTACCCAAGTCATTTCGTAACCTTTTTTATCATTTCGTACCTGGGTACAAATTGACCAAAAGGTACGAATTTACCAAAACGGTTACGAAATGACTTTAAAATAGTCAATGTGTACCCAAGTCATTTGGTCATTTCGTATCTGTGAGGGACCGACAGACTAAGGGACTATTATCTTGGTAGATGTCCACTAGATGAAGCTTCATACCAAACTATCAAAGACCTTGGCCTTCTGATTCAGAGAAGAATATTATTTAAAGGTTTTCCCAGTATAAGCCTATGTAAAACAGCTGGGACACGGGCCGGGGCCATTTTTTGCCCAATGGCTCTTATTTTAACAATCTTGGTAGATGTCCACTAGATGAAGCTTCATACCAAATATCAAAGACCTTGGTCTTCTGGTTTCAGACAAGAAGATTTGTTAATGTTTTTCTAGTTTTCTCCTTTTGTGTTGCCATGGCATGGAATGGAGTTCTTTGAACATCTTTTAGAGAGGTTCATCTACAGATCATTTTTGCCAAGTTTCGTTAAAATCTGTCCAGTGGTTGAAAAGATGTCATTTAAAGAAATTGTGAAAGGACATACGGACGGACGACGACGACGAGTGGGCACCCTTTTATAGAACATATTTAACTTCACTACAGCTGGTGTGTGGGAATGTGTGGAGGCGGTAAAACGTCTCCCTGCCCTACATCATAGTGTAGATTATATTTTCTTGTCCTTGGGATCATTGATTCCATTGTGGAATTTTGAAAATATCTGAGGGTCACTGATGAGGCCTAATTGGCCGAAACTAGCTAGTCTGTCCCAGAAAACATGCTATTCCATTTTTCAGTTCTGTGGTGTATTCCTTGCTTCCAAAGGATAACCCTTTTATAGAACATATCTACCAAGATTGTTCAAATTAGAGCCCTGGGCAAACAATTGTCTCGCCCCGGGGCCCAGCTCTTTTACATAGGCTTATACAGGGAAAACCTTTAAAAATCTTCATGTCTGCAACCAAAAGGCCCAGGTCTTTGATATCGAGGCGGCTTTAACGAATTTCAACAATCATTGCTTGGAGCAACAATATGAAAAATATCACAAGTTTTTATCGGAAAATTCTCTTTGATAAATAAGTAAAGAAAGAAAGAAAGAAAGAAAGAATAAGATATATAAATAAATAAATAAATGAATAAATAAATAAATAAAAATAGGTGACCAATTACAACAGCTCCCCCTGAGCTTTCGGCTCAGGTAACCTACAGAAAACGTTTCAAAACAATTCATATCCTACCAAAGTCATTTCGTACCTACGTTTGAAAAATTGGGTACGAAATAACCAAACACGTTTTTCCCAGAAAAATTAAAAGTTGGTACGAAATGACTAAAGAGGGTACGAAATAACCAAAAACCTTTCCCAGACAAAAATTAAAAGTGGGTACGAAATGACCAAATAGGGTACGAAATGACCAAAGTGGGTACGAAATGACCAAATTGCAAAATAAAACGGGTACGAAATGACTAGGGTACGAAATGACTTGGGTACGAAATGACTTGAAACCAATGCCTCCACTGTTTGGTCACCACACACAGCCACTGACATTTACAAATTAGAACCTGTGCAGCGCAGAGTTGCCAGATGGGTCTCTCGTGACTACAGGTATACATCTACTGTTACCGATATGATAAACAACCTTCAGTGGCATCCATTAGATCAGAGACGCATAGACAGCCGACTCACTATGCTATACAAGGTCACATATGACCTTGTTGCCATTCCTGCAACAGAATACCTCATTTTACATATCAGGAGGGACTCTAGACAAAACGCTACTCGCCTTGTAAACCAGGGGTCGCAGGATCGATCCCGGGCTTCTCCAGACTTTTGGATGAGTCTTTAAACGGAAGTCCCGTCTCCGTATGACCTTAGCTGTTGGTGGGATGTAAAACTCAAACACTCACTCACTCTAGACAAAACCACCCTTTGGCATACGAGTACCCACAATCTATATTTAAGAGCATAAATAAGAAAAATAAGGTTAACCCTTGTAAACCACAGTTTACTATATAAAAGTGGGGTTCAAGGGGTCAAAATTATATAGGCATATTTTCGTGATGGTTTCGCTAAAACGTGCAAACTAAAAATTAGCAGTAGTATCGAGTTTAACGGCACAGTCGATATTGTTAAGGTTATGTAGAGTCGGTCAGTTTACATACCCACGAAATACGTTCGTATACGGGTAACTATAACGAAATACAGTACAATTCTGTCAAAGTCTTCCAAAAATTGAGACTAATTCTGGTTTAAAAAGCTTATTTAGGAAGTTTCAGTTATTCTTTCTTTGCGTTTTATGCATAGAGTGTCCTCTGGTCAGAGACCACCTTTAGAACTGTTCTAAAGTTGTCTTAAAGACCCCTTTTGAACAGTCCTAAGATATTCTTAATATAGGAAATGTTACTGTAAAGTGTAAATTTGCCCACCAAAAGAAAAAAGAAAAGAAAACTATTCTAAGATGAAAAAAGTGACACGAGTAGTTTTCTTATTTCTTCTTAAAATATAGATTGTGGGTACATGCTATAACCGCCCCATCGAGGTCGTTCTAACGAGTACACACAATCTAAATTTTAGAGCAGAAATAAGAATAATAAGGTTTACCCCTGTAAACCCAAGTTTAACTATAAGAGTGGTGTTCAAGGGGGTCATAATTAAATTGGCCTTTTTTTCTATTACTGCTACTCGCTCACATCTGAACATTACGAGCAGGACTTCCTGGGTGGTATAACCAGTACATTGTTTAAGCAATGTGGATGACGTATAGTGGTCGCATTGACTAGGCGGAGCTATCGTTTGTACCCGCCTTCGGAATGTTTTATTAACAAAAAGGTAAACCAAGTCACCCTATAGTGTGAATTCAACTGTAACACAAACAAAGCTGTGGTGTATATGGCTGTTTGGTCCGCTTGCAGAAAGCTTGCGAAAGGCACTCTACCGAACCTTCTGGTGGACTCAGCGAATAGGACATATATTGACAACACCGAAATAGCTCCGCCTAGTCAATGTTTTTCTGCGACTACTATACCTTGCTCAAGGGCACAACACTTTGGTCAGGGTGTGACTCGAACCCACCACCTCTTGATCACAAATCCGATGCGCTACCACTGCACCAAAGCGCTCCACCATGAGTTTTCGTGATGTGTACATTATTTGAGCCCCGCCAAGCGAATTTGGGTCTTCGAGCATTCCGTCATGACAAATTTCAACTGCGCATGCCCAGACATTCAGAGAGGCCAGGGATATGGCTTTCTGTCTGAAGGTTCCTCTTGATTCACTGCTTGTATGAGCGAGCAGCGAATGTTCTGGCGAGACTGCGCGGATGCGCAGGCTCGCCTGAACCTTCGCTGCTCGCATAGGCGATAAGTACCAAAATCGCTTGACGGGGCCCATTTAGAAACTGATAACGAGCGGAAGAAAATAATTTCATAATCTAATTTCACGAAAGCATGTTGCCCAACCAGACTGGGATCGAGCCGGCGACCTGTTCTGGTAAAAGATAACTCTAAATTATTCAAATTAAGCCCCTTGATATAGCGATATGGTTAACCCTTATCCTGATGTTCACAACAACCCCTACCTTTGCAAACAGTGTAAATCCAGGTCAGATGTATTCTCATCTGATCCAGATCTACACTGTTTGTCATGCTGTTGGTGAATCGAACAAATATACAATATAAAGTAATTTGATTGGTTGATCAACAGCAATGGGTGTGGCTTAATTAGTTTATGCAGCGGGAGAAGGGTTAAATCTCAATGACTCGAACATCCCCTTGCGCGAAATAATGTCATATATAGTTACAAGTGTGGTTTTACTGTACGCATGGCTGCTCCATATGGTAGCCGCCGACCTCGCTGCACCGTACGTGATCATAATGCATTGTTATGGTCCGCCATGAAAACTGACACTCATCTATTCAAATACATGTATAGTAAAGTTTGTTTCACTGAATAGGTCATTTTAGAGACATTGTTTCCAGTTTTGTTGGACTTGTACCCGACATTGGGATAAATGAAATCTCAAGCCCTGTCGCCGAGTGAACTTGAAAGGGCAGTGTTTATAAGCATGGACGTTCCTACTCGCACCGGTTTGCCTGGGCAGGCTTATAAGAGTCTAATATAGGGTTCTGGTGTAGATGGGCGTTTCCAACCCGAGGGATGACCGTGCTGATTGGAACCGAGGCTATGCAGAGGATCCGCTCAGCACGGTCATCCCAAGGGTTGGAAACGCCCATCTACACTAGAACGCCATATTGGATTCTTTTTCTTGCAACCCCCCCCCCCCCCCCCCCCCAAACAAGTAGCAAATAGCAGAACTACAGACAGTATTTCCTTTCTTCTTTTTAAGATTTCATACAAATGTCCTGTATTCAGTGTCCTTTAACAATCATGATCAAATAATTATCTTTTTTTTTTTTGTCGGTTAGTTTTGACAGCTCGCACATGTATATTGTTTACAAAATACCAGAGATTCAACTTCGGTGAAGTTGATGTCGCACCTGCACCCCACCTGCCCCACACAAAAAAAAAATAAAAGTTTATTTAAGGCAGAAGAAATGAATATAGGGCTTTGAGAAGAAACCATAGCCTATATATGTGAGGTAAAAAAAACTTACTAAGTTCACAATGTGGAAAAAGTGATAAAAATTGATCCCAAGATAAAGTTCAAACCACATGCACATCCTCATACCATAGCAAAAACACACACAAAGTTTCAAAATGATCATCTTAAAACAGTAAGAGGAGTTGCGATGACAAGAGGTACCTATTGTATATCAACTGAAGCTTAAAATTTGCTCTAAGTTCACAATGTGCAAAAAGTGAAAAAAACAAATATTCTGAGACTTATGTCGAAACCACATGCACAACCTCATACCATGGCGAAAGCACACGCAAAGTTTCAAAATGATCGGTATAAAACTGTAAGAGGGGTTGCGATGACAAGAGGTACCTATCATATATCAATTGAAGGTTAAAAAAGACTAAGTTCACAATGTGGAAAAAGTGACAAAATTTATCCGAAGATAAAGTCCAAACCACAAGCGCATCCTAATACCATGGCAAGCACACACACAAAGTTTCAAAATAATCGGTATGAAACTGTAGGAGGAGTTGCGATGACAAGAGGTACCTATCGTATATCAAATGAAGCTTAAAAATGGCTAAGTTCATAATGTGCAAAAAGTGAAAAAAATATTCTGAGAATTATGTCGAAACCACATGCACATCCTCATACCATGGCGAAAGCACATGGAAAGTTTCAAAATGATCGGTATAGAATGGAACAGAAAACGAAAATATGTCGTTTAAACGACATATTTCTTGTTTTCTGTTCCACTCTGAAAAAGTAGCGTGGAATTTAAAACAATAAAATTAGAATGGAACAGAAAACAAAAATATGTCGTAGCCTTTCATTGGCGAGTGTGTCGCGCCTGGAAATATCCGCCATGATTGCCGTGTGATATGACAAACCAATGAAAGGCTAGGATTATATCGTTTAACGACATATTATGTTGATAAAACGACATCTTTAACCAATGAAAAGGCCAATATTATGTCGTTAAAACGACATCTTTATTGTTTTAAATTCCACGCTACTTTTTCAGAGTGGAATGGAAAACAAGAAAATGTCGTTTAAACGACATATTTTCGTTTTCTGTTCCATTCTAATTTTATTGTTTTAAATTCCACCCTACTTTTTCAGAGTGGAAAAGAAAACAGGAAATATGTCGTTTTAAACGACATATTATATCGTTTAAACGACATATTTTTTTTTGTTTTCCACTCCACGCTAATTTTATTGTTTTAAATTCTGTTCTGCTAGATACTGGAATAGAAATGTCCCTTCCCGGGTTCCGTATCTAAGCGGTTTATCAGTACCCATGTACGCTGCATGGAAAATAGAAGTGGAGGCAATTATCAGGAATCGATACAATTAACCCACAGCTCCCGTCAGAGACCCCAAAGGGAAAGAAGCACAAACATAAACAACTAGACCCTAATGGAAACATCAATAGTGGAAAGCCAAAAGGACCGTTACTTTTCGACATCAAAGCATTGAGAGTGCTGATGGAGCGTAGCTTTGATAATTTGATTTAGCGTCTGATTGGTATTTTAATTCAGGCTCATATTGATTCAATGAACATAGCTGTTTGAAGCAATCCTGGGCCAGAAGTCGTGTTAAAGCAACACGACCTATATTGAAATTAACTCACGCTAATGTGTAGACCCCGCAACAACCATCACGAAAACACGCCTGTACAAATACATTTTCGGCAAAAAAATGGAAATTTTAAGATACAAAATTGTGATATTGACGAGGCATTTTTATCAAGTACCCACAATCAATTTTTTTTTAACAATACAGCAACCATGCAGTTCTACAGTTTACTTGAAGATTTCTGCTGAGCTACTAGTTCGTGCAATATAACTGCGGCATGCGCAATTGTTTGGCGGCTTTAAAGTTATTTTATGTAATCAGTTTTTGAAAAATTACCTTGGGGAGGTTATTTATCTTGCATTAGACATTCTCCTTGGTTACGTCTTGATGATGTTTATCTTCTTATACATCCGTAATCAGTCTTTAAAAATTGCCTCGGTGAGGCTGTTTATAAAGCTATCTGGAATTAGACGATATCATTAGCTTGATATTGTCAATTTACATCTGCATGCAAAACATTATAAAAATATACCCGTCGGTTTGAAAGTTATACGACCGTGTCAGTGGGTGAATTTTTTACCTTGCCGAGGCTAAAATAAAGAAATTGGGCATTCTGGAATCGCGTTGGTTAGATCTGTACATTATCTATCTGTATGCTAACAGTTGTCAAAAATATTCCAAGTAGATTAGAAGTTACACTTCGAATTTTTTTTTTTTTTCGGTTTGCCTAGGCGAGGCCGTTTGTAAAGTAATTTGGCATAAGGCAATTTTGCGGGTTATGTATTGTCAATATCAACCTGTATGCCGAAAATGATCAAAACCGGCTTTAGATGTTATACTCCGTATTCATTTTTTATATTATTTTTCCTCGGCGAGGCCATTGATAAAGTAATATTGCATACAACAGCCTCATGGGTTAGGTATTGTCAATATCAATCCGAATGCCAAAAATGATTGGAATATTCAGAGATGTTTGAACATTATACTCTGTTAACATTTTTCTAAATATATATTGCATCGGTGAGGCCATTTATGAAGCAATCTTGCATACGACAGTTTCTTGGGTTAGTTTTTGTCAATATCAATCCATAGGAATATTTGAAGAGGTTTAGACATTATACTCCGTTATTATTATATAAAAATAAATTGCCTCGACGAGGCCATTTATGAAATGATCTGGCATTAAGGCAATTTCTTTGGTTAGATATTGTCAATACAGCACAGTGCACAGTCTTTTACCAGAAACCAACAACTGCTCTTCTTGAATCAGCGAAAGGGATAGAATCACCGTGGAACAGATTTCACGATCAATCTCCTGGAAAGAATGTTGCCGAACCCGGCAGGTATCGAACTTGCGTCTGAGCTGATAATTTGCTTTATTTATGGTCACATGCCTAGGACGCAGACAGGTCGCTTTAAAAAAGTAACATTGTCCCCCAACCCCCACACACACCCACACACTAAAACCCATACTCTGCGTATATGGCTAGCAGCATTTTCAGGGACAAACATAGCAGACCCAGACCAGACGCTACGACAAGTGGCGTCTAATCTGTGTCTAAACTGCAAAATTCACTGCTTACAATATAAGCCTTGCCGTGCACTTGTCCAAACTCATTCCAACTGTCTTATTTTGCTAATACATTATCGACCCACACTGCGTACTTTTAACCCATTTTAAACGAATGGAATCCTCAACACCTTATATCAGTATGGAATGAGTTCATTTTAAAATCAGGGATGTCAGGTTGTGGCTTCCACGAAATATTTGGCAAAAATGGCTGAACCTTTTTTTGTAAGTATGCAGTGAAGGTCATAATGAGACTCAGCGTTCTGTGGTATCTGACCTGGGTTTGTCCTGTTTGCAAGTTGCCAGGTTTGGGATTTTATGGTACAAATGGGCTGTAAACTGGGTTATATGAACTGAACTATAAAAAGATTAGACTGCTACACAGTTCATCTATTAAAAATATTCGTCTATTCCGTTTGAAATAGGTGGTCTGTGAAGCAGTCTATAAGAAGATACCGCATGGCGTAATAATCTACTATGTTAACACGGGGTTCTATGTTCTCACTGGTGATCGGGTCATATGCAGTAACACCGAAAGTAGTGCCGAAATCACTTCTCATCTCACTGGAGCTACGCTGCAACAGCTACGCTCCAAAAATGGCCAATTGGCTATCCAAAGCAAAACAATATAAGCGATACACACACTCAAAGACAAACCATAACTAAAATAAACCGCGACAGAAGAATTGCCTTGGAACAGTCAGTGAAACGAATTCCACTGGGGGTGTGTGGGGGTGGGGGGCTTAAATAGATTTTACTTGGCCACAATACTCGCCCTTATTTCCGTCGCGGAAGCATCATGCAGCCACTAGATGTTTTACTGCCAAAAAAAAAAATAGAAAATTGAGCCAGCGCAAGACAAAGCCTAAAATAAGACGTGCGCTCATCGAAGACTCAGATCAGCCTGCACATCCATATAGTCTAACCAGAGACAAGAGACTTCTCTTGCTGCATGAAGGAGCATTGGACCCTTAGCTACATGTATCCTTAGAGCGCACAACGAAGACTCTGATCAGACTGCGCGGATGCGCAGGCTGATCTGAGTCTTTGTTGCGCGCACATGTCTTATTGTAGGTTTTGTCATGCGCTGTCTCATTATTTTCTTATACAGGTTTCTGATATTTTTCAAGTTTCTGCTTAAAACGCTCGTTATATCACCTCGCCAACGAGTATCCACCAACTATGTTTTTGGGTAGATGATATGTACCCCTGTAACCCCCAGTTTTACTATATAAAAGTGGGGTTTAAGGGGGTCAAGATTAAATTGCGTGTTTTTGTGATGCAGATCATACACCTCGTACTGTGGCCTCTCTTATCCGGTTCCATGCTGTTGTTTATATAGCTTTCAGGGATGTTAGGCGTTTAAGCCATAAAATGCCAATCACGAGAACTGTCGTCTGCAAAGTAAACACTGTTTGCATGTATGAAAACATATTTGTTTTTAAGTTTTCAAAAAAATCAGCAGACTACATAAGCAGACGATTTACAAATCATTTGCCGGAACGCATAAGGCTCTGCGAGGAAGCATAATCTATTTCTCCAAGTCCTAATGTTTATTCTTGATTTACACATCATTTAATTTGCCTGAACTCATAAGTTTGGTCGAAATCAGCTCTGCTAAGAAGGACAATGCAGTCCAAACTATTTCTCCAAGCCCTAATGTGTTATTCTTGATTTACAAATAATTTGCCAGAACTCTAAAGTTTGGTCAATGTCGGCTCTGCGAGGAAGCACCATGCAGCCAAACCTATTTTTTTCCAAGCACTAATGTGTCATTCTTTATTTACAAATTACCGAATCAGTCACTGTGAATACTCGTTAGCTCGGCTGTTTTCGAAGAAAACGACGATGTATTGTCATAGCTCTGGCGTCGTCTGCGTCGTCGTCGTCATTGTCTGCGTCGTCGTGCAAAAACTTAACTTTTTGTAATATCTTTGTCATTACTGAACATATTTACTTGAAACTCGGACTAGTTGTTCATTATGAAAAAGGGAACTCATACCAATAGATGACGTAACCCTCAAAATATTTTTGCCACAGTTATGCACCTTTTTCGACTTAGAATTTTTAGCGTGACGCCACCAAACATCAATGTAGTGTCATCACAATATGACGGACGTCGGCAACCGAAGTGACTGCGGTATTGAAAAAAACCCACGCTCAGAAACGGAAGGTATGCAAGAAAAAGAATCCTACATGGGGATGAGGAGTGGATAGAAAAGTCTGTCCCTCGGGATCACTGTCCGGCATCACTCGGCAAGCCTCGTGATGCCGGACAGTGACCCTCGGGACGGATTTTTCCATCCACCCCTCACACCCATGTAAGATTATTATAATAAATAGATCCATTAACCGATATCAGAATGATTTTGCACTCTTTCATGTATTTGGATGCCTTCGAATTTTACCGTTAGGCGACTTTACATCTTGAATAACGTCAAAGTCATGTAGTTACGCACACGGACATACTCTGATTAAATGCCAATTTTGAGGCTAGAACTGCTGATAACGACGTCAAATATTAATGGCTATATAACTTAAAGATTATTACACTGATAAGGGTGATTCTTGCACCCCATCCCCACCCCAAAGTCGCCCGTTGGGACCCGTATCAGTAGACACTCGCAAGCTCATGCCCTTCGATATTCACGAGCCTCCGTGGCCTAGTGGTTAAGAGCGCTCACTCTTTATCATTAGGTCTCTCACCGCTGTGGTTCGACCCTCGCTCGGATCACATGTGAGACGCCTAGTTCTGCAACGGAAGGTCAGGTGGTTTTTCTCCGGGCACTCCGGTTTTCGCCCACCTCTGATAACGATCGGCACGATATGAGTGAACTAATATTGAAAGGGCCGTAAAAACCGACCCCCCTCCCCCCCCCCCACACACACACAAACACAACACACAAAAAATGTCCTTCGATATTCCAACTTGGGACAATATTCACCAATATCACTGTAATAGCCCTTGTTATAGTGGATATTGATGCAAAACATTTACTCGGACCGTCCATGCTTATATACCCTATTGGTTTCATTGGGCGACAGGGCTTGAGATGTCATTTCATCTCAATGTCGGGTCAAAGTCCCGCAAAATTGGAAGCCAAAATGATCTTTACAGTGTTGACGGGGACGTTAAACCTCAAATCAAACAAACAAACAAAGCAAGACATTTACAGCTGCAAAGTGTTTTGTTTATGTTTGATTTGAGGTTTAACGTCCCTGTCAACACTAATTAGGTCATTTTGGAGACGTTGCTTCCTACTTTGTGGGACATTTTACACGACATTGAGTTGAAATGACATCTCAAGCCTTGCCGCCCAATGAAAGCAGAAGGGTTTATATTCATGGACTGTCCGACTCGCACCATTTTGCCCTGGCAGGCTTAGATTTGAAAGTGTATTGTCATTCTTCCTGTGTGTTTTCTGCACTCGGTGTCTTCTAGAAAGAGACCACATTTGGAGCTGTTCAAGCGTGGTCTTAAAGACCACTTTTGAACAGTCCGAAAGGTGGTCTTATTTTAGGAATTTTAGTGTACCATTGCAAAAACTCTACAAAATGTTTTGCGTCAAAAGCCGCTCTTACATGGCCATTACACAGATATTTGTGAATGTTGTCCCTCAATGGTGTTTTATTTTTGCACAAAAACATAGATTGTGGGTACTTGTTAGAACCGCCTAATTGAGGCGGTTCTAACGAGCACCCACAATCTATGCTGAAAACAGAAATAAGACAGATGTTATCATTTTTAGCTCGAATTTTGAACGCCATTATTTCACACGTACGTGTTTTCCTAATGAATATCCGTGCAATAACCCTTTGTAGCGCGCCCCGCCCATCGGGACTTGAAGAAATAGATTTGGCTGCATGTTGCTTACACGCAGAGCTGAAACCGGTCACGCAAGTGTACTGGTAAACTGCCCAGACAATGTGATGTGAGTCAGACCATCAAATGTATAAAAGTCTTTTGGTTTCATTGGGCGGTAGGACTTGAGATGTCATTTCATCTCAATGTCGGGTAAAAGTCCCACAAAACTGGAACTAACGTCTCCAAAATGTCCTAAAAGTGTTGACGGGGACGATAAACCTCAAATCAAACAAAAACAAAACCCTTTGTGGCTGTAAATGTTTTGCATCAATGTCCACTATTGCAGGGCTATTACAGTGATATTGGTGAATTTTGTCCCGTGTTGCATTATTCCAATTGCCAATCTGCACCCAGGATCCTGCCAACTGAAGTATAATGTCAGAAATGCCAAAGTTGTAAATGCTGTAGTGCTGTCAATAAGTCCATTTTGGCACATGTGAAACTTCAGCATGCTTGTAACATCTTATCAAATGGTATGCTTGAAAACATTGGCGAAATTAACAAGACGACTTTCCTGCACTTTACAGAAGACTTATTGAAGATTAACCTGAACATTTTGCTAACGAAGAGGCACGGTTTTGTTAACTCACCAAAGCCGAAGACCCCTAAGGAGCTAAAAGGATGGGCAGTGGTCCGTCGTGGTCGAGAGTTTATAGATGTATATTTTGTATTAGCTTGTACAAATATGACAATAAATATGGGCTTGTACAAATGTGATAGCAATTCTGTGCCAGAGCACTTCCCGTTGAGCCTCTCTTTTGTTTGAAAGCTTACACTTGATATGGGCCGCTTTTATCTTGTGAAAGCTTATACTTGTTGTTGCATTAAACCTATAAATGTCAACCTATATTGTGGGTAACTAATGGCTGTACTTCCGTGTTAAACCCAACGTCTATATTGTCTACGCCCATTGGCGTAGACAAAAAGGGTCATTGCACTGATATTGGTGAATATTGGGCCTTGTTGGGACACGAGCTTGTCCCAACGAGGGACAACATTCACCAATAGCCGTGTAATGACCCTGTACAGTGACTATTGACACAAAATAAGGCTATTTACAGCTATATCAAACAAAAGGGCCCAATGGCCCTGTATCACTCACCTGTGTACCAGAAAATCATTAGTGAAGGTTGCTACATACTAAATATCTAAGCTCTGAGCCTTATGGTTTCGGAGAAGAAGCGTTTTTTTTTTCCAGTATAAGTCTATAGGAGCTAAAGAGCCCTGGGGCATTGCCAATTTTGACCCGAAGGACATGCTTGGCAGCATTTATGTAGTCGACCATTTTATGTTGCTATATACTAAATATCTAAGATCTGTACTTCATGGTTTCAGAGAAGATTTTTGAAGCTTTTTCTTTGTTCATTAATAGTTTATTGGAGTTAAGGGGCCAATTCTGCCAATTTTGTACCCCAGGGGCATGATTGGCAGAATTCATGCCGGCGACCACTCGACATTGCTACACGCTAAATACCTAAGCTTTTGGCCTTATGGTTTCAGAGAACAAGATTTTTGAAGTTTTTTTTTTTTTTTTTTCATTTTAAGTTTTTTTTTTCCCATTGTAAGTCTATGGTGGCTAATGGGCCCATGGGCGTAACCAATTTTGGCCCAAGGAGCAGGGTTGGCAGGATTTCTTACGATGGCCATTTCATGTTGGTGCATACTAAATATCTAAGCTCTGGGACGTATGATTTCAGAGGAGAAGATTTTTGAAGTTTTTTTTTTCCATTATAAGTCTATGGAAGCTAATGGGCCCATTTTGACCCCAAGGGCATGGTTGGCAGGATATATGTAGGTGACCACTTGACTTTGCTACATGCTATATATTTAAGCTCTGGGCCCTGTTGCTTCAGAGAAGAAGATTTTTGGAGTTTTATCAATTGTAAGTCTATGGGAGCTAAAAACCCCTGGGATGTGGCCAATTTGGATCCCAGGGGCATAATTGGCAGGACTAATGCAGGTGGCCACTTGACGTTGCTACATACTTAATATCTAAGCTCTGGGCTTTATGAGTTCAGAGAAGAAGATTTTTGAAGTTTTTTTCCTTATAGGTCAATGGGAGCTGATGAGCTCGAGCGTGGCTAATTTTGACCCCAAGGGCAGGGTTGACATGATTTATGTAGGTGACTATTTTATGTTCCTTGATACTAAATATCTAAGCTCTGTGCTTCTAAGTTTGAAGCTTTTTTTCCATTATGAGTCTATGGGAGCTAAGGGGCCCCGGGGCATGGCCAATTTGGACCCCAGGGTCATGATTGGTAGGATTTACGTAGGTGACCACTTGCCTTTGCTATATGCTAAATATCTAACTCTGGGTTCTGTAGTTTCAGAGAAAAAGCTTTGTGAAATTTTCCCCCTTATAAGTCTGGGAACTGATGAGCCCCGGGGCGTGGCCAATTTTAGCCCCAGGGGTATGGTTAGCAGGATTTATGTGGGTGACTATTATATGTTGCTACATACTAAATATCTAAGCACTGTGCTTCATTATTTCAGAGAAGAAGAAGATTTTTGAAGCTGTTTTTCCATTATAAATCTATGGGAGCTTTGGGACCCCGGGCTGTGGCCAATTCGGACCTCAGGTGCATGATTGGCAGGGTTTATGTAGGTGACCACTTGACGTTGCTAAAAGCCAAATATCTGAGCTCTGTGCCCTGTGGTTTCAGAGAAGAAGATTTTTTTTTTAATTTTGCCATTGTAAGTCTATGGGAGCTATATGTTGCCATGACAACCAGAATTGCAATCCGATCAGCCAAAAAAACCTTAAATAGCCTTTCCCTCTATCTGATGATGCTTCTCATGAAAGACCAAGATTGGCCTTGGGGTATTAGAGATCTACATATTTGAAATTGTATACGCACGGACACACGACGGACAAAATGTCTTGTCACTTCGTGACAGGTGAGCTAAAAAGGGTTATTGCCCTGATATTGGTGAATATTTCCCTTGTTGGGACACGAGCTAGTTTGTGTTCTTCTATCTCTCAACGTGGGGCAACATTCACCAATATCTGTGTGAAAACCCTGACGTAAAATTTAGGTATTTACAACTATATGATAAAAGAGTTATTGCAGTGATATCTAAATATTGTCCAGCTTTTTCGTGTTCTTCTACGTCTCAACGTGGGACAACATTCACCAATATCTGTGTAATAACACTGTATTGTAAATAGCGACATTTTTATTACCGTGTCATTACGATATCACATCCGTGCGATACACAGTCGAACTTCGATGGCTCGAACCCCTTCGGGACCATAATAGTTCGAAACAGCGGTAGTTCCAGCCACTGTTGCATACTTCCAGAAAACATAGCGGGGTATTTTTGGACTTCTTTTCGGTGTTCTGTAACATAAATGTATGCTGTGTGTACTCATTAGAATCGCCTCATTGAGGCTATTCTAATGAGTACACAATTGAGGCGATTCTAATGAGTACACACAGCATACATTTGCAAGATAAAAGTCGAAAATCTCCTTAATTATCCCACACTTTTTCTTATGCAGAGGAATTCCCTAGGGACTCAAAAACGGGTTCGACTCAGCCATGGTAAACGAGCAATCGGTGTTCGAGCCATCGGAGTTCGACTGTAGTGCATTTTTTTCACATCTACACAGTTTCTACTTTTCTGATGAAAATCAGCGATATTTTTCAAATTTATATTGCGAACATAGGTTGTGGGTGCTCGTTAGCACCGCCTCATTGAGGCGGTTCTATTTGTTTGTTTGATTTGAGGTTTAACGTCCCCGTCAACACTGAAAAGGTCATTTTGGAGACGTTGCTTCCAATTTTGTGGGACTTTTACCCGACATTGAGATGAAATGACATCTCAAGCCCTGTCGCCCAATGAAACCAATAGGGTTTATTAGCATGGACGGTCCGCCTCGCACCGCGGTTCCTGGACAGGCTTAGATCCTCTAAGTGGTTTACCAGTACTAGTGTGCGGGCCGGATTCAGCTCTTCGTGGAAGCATCATGCAGCCCATATATTTCTTCAAGCCCCTATGGGCGGGGGCCGTGAGGCGGTTCTTACGAGTACCCACAACCTATTTCTTGGAGCAGAAGTAAGAAAAAATAATGTATACCCCCGCACAGCCCAGTTTTCTCTATATAAAGTGGGGTTTAAGGGGGTGTTCATTTCACTGACTTGTTTACGTGATGCGTGACAGCCGGCTTCGGTAGCTCAGTCGGATGCGCGTCTGACTGGTGATCAGAAGGACGCGGGTTCGATACCTGCCGGGGTCGGGAACAGTCTTTCGTAGGGGGATTGATCATAAAATCTTTTTATACGGTCATTCTCTCCCTTCCGCTAATTTAAGAAGTGCAGTTGTCAGTTCTGGCGAAAACAAATGTGCACTGTACTGAATAACCGCTTACGTTTAAGCCTGCCCAGGAAAAGTGTGGATAGGTATAAACTAACCGGCTCAAAAATGACCTAAATAGTGTTTGACTGGGCCGTTAAACTCCAATACAAACAAAACCGTGTCGTGACAAGTTAAAATGTGCCTTCAAACATTAGCGTTTAGCGCAGACCTAAACTGACCTGTGTGCACATCACGTGAACAAGTCCGTGAAATAAACACCCCCTAAACCCCACTATATATAGAGAAAACTGGGGTTTACGGATGTGTACATTATTTTTCTGATTTCTACTCCAAGATATAGGTTGCGGGTACTCGTTAGAACCGCCTCAACCAGGCTGTTCTAACCAGCACCCCGCCCATTGGCTGCACGATGCTGCCAGGCAAAGTTGAAACCGACCGCTTCCGAGTACTTGTTAACCGCTTACAGGTTCTAAGCCTATCCAGGTAAAGCGGTGCGAGTCGGACCGTCTATGCTTATAAACCCGAATGGTTTCATCGGGTGGCAGAGCTTGATATGTCATTTCATCTTTGCAGTCAAGTTCTACCCATATAGCCCACGATAAAGACTGATCAGATTGCACAGCCTAATCTGTGACTTTTTGTTCGCACATGTTCAACACTCATTTTCCATTGATGACCCCATATACAATCAGCTTCGAAAGAAAACAACACAAAGACTTTTATAACATGTTCTATTTATTTATACATTTGGAAAGAGAGAGAGAGAGAGAGAGAGAGAGAGAGAGAGAGAGAGAGAGAGAGAGAGAGGTAGAAAGAAAGAAAGAAAGAAAGAAAGAATCAATCAATCAATCAATCAATCAATCAAACAAACAAACACACAGAAAGACTAGCTTTACATTTGTAAAGAAAGAAAGAGGAAAGAAAGAAAGAAAGAAAGAAAGACTATACATTTAGGGAGAGAGAGAAAAAGAAAGAAAGAACACAGACTACTATACTATCTACTATTTATACATGTGTAAAGAAAGAAAGAAAGAAAGAAAGAAAGAAAGAAAGACAGAAACAGAAAGACTAGTTATACATTTGAATAGAAAGAAAGAAGAAAGAAAGAAACAGAAAGACTAGTTATACACTTGTATAGAAAGAAAGAGAGAAAGAAAGACTATACATTTGTATAGAAAGAAAGACAGAAAGAAAGAAAGAAAGAAAGAAAGAAAAGAAAAGAAAGAAAAGAAAGAAAAGAAAGAAAGAAAGAAAGAAAGAAAGAAAGAAAGAAAGAAAGAAAGAAAGAAAGAAAAGAAAGAAAGAAAGAAAGAAAGAAAGAAAGAAAGAAAGAAAGAAGCAAGAATTATATTTACAAAGCACTGTCATACAATTGTGGTGTATTTGTCAAAACAGCGATTTTGATTGTTTTCTTTTATAATCTAATAAAACATGTAAAGAGATTCTTTACGAATGAATGCAAGTACTACAATTTTTCTGGGTTCGCTTTTGTTTCCCTTACACCAATACCTTCTGAGAGAAAGGTCTGTCAACTCTTAAAGGAAAGAAGCGAATTCTTTCCGAAAGAGTAGACCCATATGGATAAAGGTTGGTTGGTTGATTTGAGGTTTAACGTCCCCGTCAACACTGTAAAGGTCATTTTGGAGACGTTGCTTCCAATTTTGTGGGACTTTTACCCGACACTGAGATAAAATGACATCTCAAGCCCTCTCACCCAATGAAACCAATAGGGTTTATTAGCACGGACGGTCCGCCTCGCACCGCGGTTCCTGGACAGGCTTAGATCCTCTAAGCGGCTTACCAGTACTAGTTTGCGGGCCGGATTCAGCTCTGTGTAGAAGCATCATGCAGACCATATATTTCTTCAAGCCCCTATGGGCGGGGGCCGATATGGATAAAGGACACAAAATCTAACATACTGTAAAATTTCGCTATTAAGACCACCTGAATTTATGTCTAAATCCGCTTTTAAAATCTTCTTTAGTAGGTTTCGTTTATACTTCCTTTCTGTTTTCTGCACACAATGTCTTCTGGCCAGACACCACCATTGGGACTGTTCAAAAGTGGTCTTAAAGACCACTTTTGAACAGTCCCAAAGGTGGTCTTAATAGAGAAATTTTACTGTATTTGAAAATGTTGCCTCCCTTAAACATGTATTCACTCTATTCAAATAAAATGCTCTTGGTAGTCAGAAAACGATTCACTGGCCATTGAACCAAGTCCTTCATCTGATCCAATCTCGCTTCGTCTCTCCTCTTGCTCTGTTGGGCCTTTAAAGACCAAAGATCTCCTCGATGCCATGAAACTATACACGTCATCGTCCTTCACGACCCTAAAGCAAGTGTCATCAAAACAATTGCTCGTGTCACTGTCAGTATCACTGCAACTGTAATCTATTGAGAAATCCTGAGTGTCTGAAAATTCTGGGAACG
Organism: Lucinisca nassula; assembly: GCA_963580285.1. Taxonomy (NCBI): domain Eukaryota; kingdom Metazoa; phylum Mollusca; class Bivalvia; order Lucinida; family Lucinidae; genus Lucinisca; species Lucinisca nassula. The sequence continues at coordinate 51,283,698 of OY757021.1, forward strand.
AGCAATCGAATGAATAATTGAAACCGTTATCCTCAATATCATTGTCCACACATGTATCTTCAAGAGGAATAGAGCCTAGTTCAAACATATTAAGGTTGGATAAAGCGGATTCTCTCCTCAGTTTTCTTGGTGTTAGTTCAGAAAGTTCGCTGAAAACAGCTGTGTCGTCAGAATATTCAACAAAGGCTTCGTCCAGGTCGGTTGAAACTGAACAGGAATCGTCTGAACATGAAGACTCGCTGTCCGTGTCACAGTTTTGATTCCAATAAAACCGACATTTCTCCTCTTGAGAGCGAAACAGAACTGGAGCACTGGAGCAAATGTCTCTTCCTTGTTGAAGATTTTTGGATGTTTGGAGTTCTCTCTTGTTCGCTTCACAAATTGTTGTGTCTTCCATAAAACGTCTCATCAACACAGACTTTCCCTCTTCTTCATCAAATCTTGGTGCCTTGGGAGTCGTCAGTGTGACGTCAAGAGTATCATCAAGCCTTTCTCGTTTGACACCGCGTTTAGATAGATGTGTAACTGGCGTACTGTGCTGTGGAGCGTTGTCTGGGTCTGCACTTGCAGCAATGAAAGTTTGTTTGACATCATTCGTTGCTTCACTGCGCATGTCACTGGCTTGAGAATGGAACCCAGTGTCTGTTGACTTTATCGTGCTAGCTGATGTTGTTTTGCTGGCAAATGAAAGTTTTGACGTTAAAGTTCTTTTGAACCCAAGCTTCATAGTTCTGAGACTCTCCCTGATCACCGCTCTGCTCACTCTCCTGCTCACTCTCCTGCGGGTTTTTTCTGGTGTCTTTTCAGGCATTACATTCGGAGCGCGACCTAGATGTCTCGTTGTAACACCACTGCAGAACTCAAGGAACTGGCCCATCTTCTGGTGGTCTGCTTTGGCCAGAAAGGCGTCCATGCTATCCATAGATGACGTCGATTTTACTTTCCGCATGTTGCCTCGGTCCAAACGTTCTTCAGGGCGTGTCATTTTCTGAAGTTTAGATTTTTGATACTGCACGTAAAAAGCCAAATCAGATACTTGTTTCAGCTTGCGTGTTGATATATCTGCTGGTCCCACGCTCTTGCGTCTATTTCTACCACTAAAAATATTCAGCGACAATCTCCTCGCTTTAGCGCCCTCCGATTTCTTCACAATGAACCTCACTTTCTTCGATGAACCTTGAGACCTCCAGACTTTCAGCAACTTAGTTTTACCGCTAAGCTCTTTTTCCACGCCACTGTTTAACTGGAACACGGCGAGACGATCCCCCGCTGACGTCGGTAACTTGCTGATGACTTCATCACAAGTTGTGAACTTCGTCACACCTTTCACAGTCTTTGTCCTTCCGTCGATGACTAGAGGGATGTCGTGGTACTGAATTTTCTTTGCTGGAGACATCTGAAAGTAGAAAATAATGTATTTATCATATGACGTCGCCTCTGGTAATATAATTACGCTATGTAATATGTTCGATAATCATATGCAAATTAGCTAGATACGTCCTGTAAGGTTAAATGTACGACGTCTTTTACGACGTCGCGTTTAATAATGGCGGTATACTGACATTTTTGCTTGACAAAAAAAAGTGAATAAAATACGTTTTAAATGTTATATGACAAATATAATCTTGCAACCGTGTTCATGTATTTTTGAATTCATTAGACTCGTTGAGGAAAAGGGATAAAATGCTCGGCACAGACTCGCATTTTATCCCTTTTCCTCAACTCGTTTAATATATTCAAGAATGTGTGACTACTGAAATCCCCCTCTTAATAGCCGTGTATGGATCCGTTACCAATCTTGGAGTTTTTGGATTTTTTTATTCAAGTTTTAAAAAACTTCTTGCGTTTTAGCAAACAGCATAAACCCAGATCAGACACCGCGTGATGTCTGGGTCTGGGCCGCTATATATAATTTATCCTTTGATAGACCTGTATGTATAGAAGTTTTTCTTGCTTAGCTCCTCTGAGCATAATTTTTCTTGTTAACATCACAACAAAACGTCTTTAGCTGATGACACTGTACATAGCCATGAATCATGAGCCGGACATTTTTTTTTTTGGTCAACAACATCACGTGAACAAGTCCGTCTATACCCCATTTTATATAGAGAAAACTGGGGTTTACGGGGGTATACACAATTTTTCATATTTTTGCTCCAATACATAGGTTGTGGGTACTCGTTAGACCCGCCTCAATGAGGCGGTTCTAACGAGCACCTACAACCTATATCTACAGTATTTATAAGAAAAAATATCACTGATTTTCATCAGGAAAATGGCCATTTTGGAGATGTAAAAAATGCACTGTCACACGGGTGTGTTATCGTATTGAGGAAAAAAAAGAAACTTGGTCCAGGTGTTCAAACCTAACAACGACGTTAGTTTAGCGAATCCTCAACACTTTGATCATTTGATATGTAAGGCAAAAAGACTAATATTTTTGCTGAAAAATCGCATTTTTCAGCAAAAATACCAGAATTTTAGTCATTTTACTTGCTAGAACAGTTATCACTTTGACCACTAACCAGCTCGTTAAGCTAACATGCTTTGAACAACCGAGCCTGAATGATTTCATTAGAATAACGCGACCATGTGTAAAATGCTAATAAATGCATTTTTTCTTGTCCGTACAATAATCAGGGACCAGTTGTTCAAGATTAACGATGTCGTTAGTTAATGTATCGTAAAAAACTTTGATCATTTAAGGGGAATGAGAACATATTCAGGGGAGACAACTCCCGCAAAAGTATGTTTGTCTCCCATGTCATAAGGGGTCAACTATTAAAGGAAAGAATTTGTCCCTAAGGAGCAAATTCTTTCCTTGAAGAGTAGACCCCTATTTCATTGGGACAGGGCTTATAAAAAGCGATCAGGAAGTCCAGAAAGTTGTCTCCCTTTGAAAATGGGGAAGAAATCTGCCAGGTGTTCCCATTCCCCTAAATATGGGGAATACATGTATACTATTATTTCTGCTGAAAAAAAAATATTGTGAACATCTACTCTCTTTTTTTCAGAAAAAAGAGACACTATATTAGTGTGTGTGTGTGTGTGTGTGTGTGAATTCGGGTTTAACGTCGCTTTCAACAATTTTTCAGTCATATCACGACGGCGTCTGGTTGTGATAGGGAGCTCAATGCTCACTTTTATAGTGCGGCCTCACTGAAGTATCATGTCCAAGACACATTACATGATACCACACCCAGCCACATTATCCTGACACTGGGTCGACCAGTCCTAGCTCTACCCCGTAAATCTGAGTGCCAAGCGAGGAACAGCTAGTACCATTTTAACGACTTTGGTATGTCGCGGCCCGGGATCGAACCCGTGACCTCCCGTTCCCCGGAGCGGACACTATATTAGTGATTGTACTTGCCGTCAGATTAATAAGCCCGTGTAATGAACACCCCCATAAACCCCACTTTATAAAGAGAAAACTGGAGCGTACGGGTATACATTATTTTTCTTATTTCTGCCCCAATACATAGGTTGTGAGTACTCGACATAGGTTGCGGGTACTCGTTAGAGCCGCCTCTATGATTTCATCTCAATGTCGGGTAAAAGTCCCACAAAATTGGAAGCAACGTCTCCAAAATGACCTATACAGTGTTGACGGGGACGTTAAACCTCAAATCAAACAAACAAATCACAAGTCCTACCGATTTACAGAATACATCAGTTCCAAGATAATGTCCGCGTTCAAAGAACGCAGCACACGTGTCATAAGCGACTTGCCTCATGGCCAGTTCCGCGGAGATCAGCTAATATGACTGACTTCTTAACAAAACCAAATCAGTTTAAATATGACGTTTCAGTAGCATTTAAGGTGAATAAATGCACCTCATTATGATTTCGGCCAGTTTTGTCAATCTTCAAGGGAGACAACTCCCGTGATTTTGTTCCTGTAGACTAAGTACCCACGTAAGTACCCACCCCCACCACCATCACCACCACTGCGTCACCACCCCCACAAATAGGGGGTCTGCTCTTAAAGGAAAGAATTTGCTCCCAAGAAGCTAATTGTTTCCTTCAATAGTAGATCCCTTTTCAGAAAGGAGACAATTCTATCTCTGAAAGAGTAACCTCCCTTGAAACTGTAGTTTTTTTTTTTTTTTTTTTTAATTGGGTGTTTCAGTAGCATTTAACTTTGAAGTTCCGACCAAATAGCGGCCATTGTTGGGTTTAGCACCTGTTTGCCATCTCAATTGGTATTATTTACGGGATACAATTGCGGACAATTTCCTCAACCATCTGCTAAACCGTTGGTTTTCACACCTATAGTGTCCGTTTGCTTCTTACACATGCTACTCGAAAGATAGGTGTTAATCTTGCTAATGTAATTGTTTACCCTTATAAATCCAAAGCCCGGTGTAATAAAATCATATCCATTGTGGCGCTGTGAAAGACCATTTTCACTGACTTGAAATTTTTTTGTGTGTGTGTGTTTTTTTTTGTTTTTTTTTCATTAATTTCTTTTTCTGTTTCTAAATATACCCGTGGGTACTCGCTGGAACCATCTTAGTAAGACACGGGTTTCGAGCCAGCGCACACTGAAATCTACCATAGGAACCGTGCGACCAACGAAGACTCATATCAGCCTGCGCATTCGCGCAGTCTGACCAGAGTCTTCGCTGTTCGCATGAGCACTCTACAGAATCTGGGTTATTTATAGAACACCAATCAAAGTCTCTGGAGAAATGTTTGTTTGATTTGAGGTTTAACGTCCCCGTCAACACTGTATAGGTAATTTTGGACACGTTGTTTCCAATTTTGTTGGACTTTTACCCGGCATCGAGCCTTGTCCGTCCAATGAAACCAATAGGGTTTATAAGCATGGACGGTCCGCATTGCCTGGGCTGGCTTAGATCCTCTAAGCGGTTTACCAGTACTTGTGTGCGGTCGGTTTCAGCTCTGCATAGAAGCATCATGCAGCCGATCTATTTCTTCAAGCCCCGATGGGCGGGTGCCGTCTGGAGAAATAACTAAACGCTGTGGCTGATCCGAGTGGGTGCCGGTTGAACATGTCTTATAGTAGGTATTGACGTGCACTGGCTCCGTCTAGCATGAGTATTTGTTCTCTATAAATGAGTCTCACTTTCTGACCCAAAATGAGTACAGTACGCTATTAAGACCACCTAAAATAGAGACTAAATCTGCTTTTAAAAGCTTATTGAGACGTTTTTAGTTATATTTCTTTGTGTTTTCCACACCCAGTGGCTTCTAATAAAAGCTCACCTTTTTGGGACTGTTCAAAAGTGGACTTAAAGACCACTTTTGGACAGTCCCAAAGGTGGTCTTAATATAGGAATTTTAGTGTATTTTAAAGTATAATTACATAGGGTTTGGGATTTACAAAAATAAACAGCTACAATAGCAAGATTTTGGTGCATTTGGAATAGAAAGGAGAAAACTGATGAATACCCTTTTTAAACCATTACGAAAACACGCCTACACAAATATATTGTAAACGTTTCCGCCAAAAAAAAAAAAAATTTAAGATGAATAATTGAGATATTTTTCTTATTTCTGCTCAAAATATAGATTGTGGGTACTCATTAGAACCGTCTCATCGAAAATATACATTGTGTGTACTCATTAGAACCGCCTCGATGAGGCGGTTCTAACGAGTACCCACAATATTATAGAGCAGTAATAAGAAAAATAAGGTTTACCCCTGTAAACCCAGTTTTACTATATGAAACTAAATAAGTAAATAAACTTACCTCTGAGTTTGTTTTTCCTTAGTCAATCACAGTTTACACAGGATGCTTTTTCTGGAGTATGATACAGTTTTCAGAGACTTTCCTATTATAATTGTATGACAGATATGATATAATTCCAAAACAGTTGTTATGTTCTTGCAACAAATCTTCAGTAAATATATAATCCGGCCTCGTTCTGCTCCGGTTGCCATTCTACTCAAAAGGTCAAGGTGTGGAGATCGTATCGATTATCGTCTCAATCGATCATCGTAACTGAGGCATTTCATCAGAACGGAACTCTTCAATGCGTTTTCATTCGAAATGGAGCTGCTCTGACCTTTGACCCGTGAACTTATCATAATTAATATTCATAAACAAACAAGGCGTGAAAATTTAGCAAACACGACAATCTGATAAAGTGATTATCAATACTCATAATCTTGTTTTCACACTAATATCGATGTCAAATTTTTGTTGTCGATAAAAATAACAAACAATATAATTATATTTTACATGCATTAATGATGTATCTACTCATAATTAAGTTTTAACTGATATTAAGGTGTTAATATTGCTGTTTATCATGGTCGTTGACGTTTCTAATTTACTTGTTGGAAACATTGCTTGAGAGTTTTGCGCATATCTTGATCGTGAACAAAGATCAATTTTCATTGTTCATGAAAAAAGGCCACAAGAAATGAGTCCAAAAATAAGATTTTTCACACCAAAACTCCCTAATATTCTTCTCATTAAATGTTTCAAACATTGATTATGGACAATTCCCTCAGTTTTGGCAAAATCATTACGATTACAAACTCGTGTGACATTTTTTCGCTTCTCAAAAATGGCTACTTTTCGGATGAAAATCCATATTTTTCTTATTCATAATGCAAACATAGTTTGTGGATGCTCGTTAGAACCGCCTCATTGAGGCGGTTCTAACGAGTACCCACAACCTATGTCTTGGAGTAAAAATAAGAAAACATTATGATTATCACTGTAAACCTTGTTCCAAACATGGATAATGGGCAATATATTCCCTCAGTTTTGGCAAAAGCATTACGATTACAAACCCGTGTGACTTAGTGCATTTTTTTCACATCTCTAAAATGGCTACTTTTTCGGATGAAAATACATTCTATTTTTCTTATTTATACTGCAAACATAGGTTGTGGGTGCTCGTTAGAACTGCCTCATTGAGGCGGTTCTAACGAGTACCCACAACCTATATATTGGAGTACAAATAAGAAAAATATGATTACCCCCGTAAACCCCAGTTTTCTTCATATAAAGTGTGGTGTAAGTGGTGTTCATTTCACGGACGTGTTCGCGTGATGAAAGATCATTTTTGTCTTACGATGACATGTTCATGAAAATGGCGGTTACAAGACATGAGTCCGAAAATAGGATTTTCCACATGGATTGTTGGCGACATATTCCCTCAGTTTTGGCAAAAGCATTACGATTACAAACCCGTGTGACATTGTTTCGCTTCTCCAAAATGGCTACTTTTCGGATAAAAATCCGTATTTTTCTTGTTCATAATGCAAACATAGGTTGTGGATGCTCGTTAGAACTGCCTCATTGAGGCGGTTCTAACGAGTACCCACAACCTGTGTCTTGTAGTAATATAATAAAAAAATATGATTATCCCCGTAAACCCCAGTTTTCCGCTTTATATAAAGTGGGGTGTAAGGGGTGTTCATTTCACGGACGTGACGTGTTCACGTGATGAAAGATCTTTTTTTTCCTTACGACGATATGCTCATGAAAAATGAAGGTTACAAGAAATGAGTCCAAAAATAAGATTTACACACCAAAACTCCCTAATATTCTTCTCATTAAATGTTTCAAACATTGATTATGGACAATTCCCTCAGTTTTGGCAAAAGCATTACGATTACAAATCCATGAGACATTTTTTCGCTTCTCAAAAATGGCTACTTTTCGGATGAAAATTCATATTTGTCTTATTCATACTGCAAACATAGGTTGTTGATGCTCGTTAGAACCGCCTCATTGAGGCGGTTCTAACGAGTACCCACAACCTATATATTGGAGTACAAATCAGAAAAAAATATGATTACCCCCGTAAACCCCAGTTTTCTCCATATACAGTGGGGTGTAAGGGGTGTTTATTTCACGGACGTGTTCACGTGATGAAAGATCCATTTTTTTTCTTACGACGACATGATCATGAAAATTGAAGGTTCCAAGAAATAAGTTCAAGATAGGACTTTACACATCAAAACTTCCCGACAGTTTCCCCATTAAATGTTTCAAACATGGATTATGGGCAATATATTCCCTCAGTTTTGGCGAAAGCAATACGATTACAAGCCCGTGTGACATAGTGCATTTTTCACATCTCAAAAAATGGCTACTTTTCGGATGAAAATCCATATTTTTCTTATTTATACTTCAAACGTAGGTTGTGGATGCTCGTTAGAACTGCCTCATTGCGGCGGTTCTAACAAGTACCCACAACCTATGTTTTGGGTAAATATAAGAAAAAAAAAAACAATTACCCCCCCCCCCCCCGTAAACCTCAGTTTTCTCTATATAAAGTGGGGTGTAAGGGCTGTTCATTTCACGGACGTGTTCAGTTGATGAAAGATCATTTTTCCTTACGATGACATGTTCATGCAAGAAATGGGTCCAGAAATAGGATTTTACACACCAAAACTCCCTAATATTCTTCTCAATAAATGTTTCAAACATCGATTATGGACAATATTATTCCCTCAGTTTTGGCAAAAGCATTACGATTACAAACCTATGTGACATAGTGCATTTTTTTCACATCTCCAAAATAGCTACTTTTCGGATGAAAATCCAGGATATTTTTCTTATTTATACTTCAAACGAAGGTTGTGGATGCTCGTTAGAACTGCCTCATTGCGGCGGTTCTAACGAGTACCCACAACCTATGTCTTGGAGTAAATGTAAGAAAAAATACAATTACCCCCCGCCCCCTCCCCCGTAAACCTCAGTTTTCTCTATATAAAGTGGGGTGTAAGGGCTGTTCATTTCATGGACGTGTTCAGGTGATGAAAGATCATTTTTCCTTTCGACGCTGTTCATGCAAAAAATGGGTCCAGAAATAGGATTTTACACACCAAAACTCCCCAATATTCTGCTCAATAAATGTTTCAAACATCGATTATGGGCAATATATTCCCTCAGTTTTGGCAAAAGCATTACGATTACAAACCCGTGTGACATATTGCATTTTTTTCACATGTCCAAAATGGCTACTTTTCGAATGAAAATCCTTTCACATGTCCAAAATGACTACTTTTCGGATGAAAATCCAAGATATTTTTCTAATTTATACTGCAAACGTAGGTTGTGGATGCTCGTTAGAACTGCCTCATTGCGGCGGTTCTAACGAGTACCCACAACCAATGTTTTGGGTAAATATAAAAAAAATACAATACCCCCCCCCCCCCCCGAAAACCTCAGTTTTCTCTATATAAAGTGGGGTGTAAGGGCTGTTCAATTCACGGACGTGTTCAGATTATGAAAGATCATTTTTCCTTACGATGACATGTTCATGCAAGAAATGGGTCCAGAAATAGGATTTTACACACCAAAACTCCCTAATATTCTTCTCAATAAATGTTTCAAACATCGATTATGGACAATATTATTCCCTCAGCTTTGGCAAAAGCATTACGATTACAAACCTATGTGACATAGTGCTTTTTTTTTTTCACATCTCCAAAATAGCTACTTTTCGGATGAAAATCCAGGATATTTTTCTTATTTATACTTCAAACGAAGGTTGTGGATGCTCGTTAGAACCGCCTCATTCTAACGAGCACCCACAACCTATTTCTTGGAGTAAAAATAAGAAAAAAATATGATTGCGGCGGTTCTAACGAGTACCCACAACCTATGTCTTGGAGTAAATGTAAGAAAAAATACAATTACCCCCCGCCCCCTCCCCCGTAAACCTCAGTTTTCTCTATATAAAGTGGGGTGTAAGGGCTGTTCATTTCACGGACGTGTTCAGGTGATGAAAGATCATTTTTCTTTTCGACGATGTTCATGCAAGAAATGAGTCCAAAAATAGGATTTTACACACCAAAGATCCCTAATATTCTTCTCAATAAATGTTTCAAACATCGATTATGGACAATATATTCACTCAGTTTTGGCAAAAGCATTACGATTACAAACCCATATGACATAGTGCATTTTGTTTCACATCTCCAAAATGGCTACTTTTCGGATGAAAATCCATGATATTTTTTCTTATTTATACTGCAAGCATAGGTTGTGGATGCTCGTTAGAACCGCCTCATTCTAACGAGCACCCACAACCTATTTCTTGGAGTAAAAATAAGAAAAAAATATGATTACCCCCGTAAACCCCAGTTTTCTCCATATAAAGCGAGGTGTAAGGGGTGTTCATTTCACGGACGTGTTCAGGTGATGAAAGATCATTTTTCCTTAAAACCACATGTTCATGAAAATTGTAGGTTACAAGAAATAAGTCCAAGATAGGATTTTACACATCAAAACTTCCTAATATATTCCCCATTAAATGTTTCAAACAAGGATTGTAGGCGACATATTCCCTCAGTTTTGGCAAAAGCATTACGATTATAAACACGTGTGACATTTTTTTTCGCTTCTCCAAAATGGCTACTTTTCGGATAAAAATCCATATTTTTCTTATTCATAATGCAAACATAGGTTGTGGATGCTCGTTAGAACCGCCTCGACGAGAACCCACAACCTATGTCTTGAAGTGAAAATACGAAAACATTATGATTACTCCCGTAAACCTTGTTTCAAACAAGGATAATTGGTAATATATACCCTCAGTTTGGGCAAAAGCATTACGACTACAAACCCCTATGACATAGTGCTTTTTTCACATCGCCAAAATGGTATTTTTCTTATTTATACTGCAAACATAGGTCGTGGATGCTCGTTAGAGCCGCCTCATTCAGGCGGTTCTAACGAGTACCAACAACCTATGTCTTGGAACAGAAATAAGAAAACATATGATTACCCACGTAAACCTTGTTTCAAACATATATAACCTCAGTTTTGGCAAAAGCATCGCGATTACAAACCCGTGTGACATAGTGCATTCTTTTCACATCTCCAAAATGGCTACTTCTCGGAAGAAAATCCATGATATTTTTTTATTTATACTGCTAACATAGGTTGTGGATGCTCGTTAGAACCGCCTCAAAATAGCCACCATAGCTAAAAGTAGAAAAATCATCGTAAATTTGCTTCAAACGCGAACTCCTCCTCAACCCTTGGGCCAATTTGATTCAAACTTCGCAGGAATGTTGCCCAAGTGACACCCTACCAAAATAGCTAAAATCGTTCCGCTTTGACTAACAAGATGGCCGCCAGAGCTAAAAATAGAAAAATTCTTCAAATGATAACTCCTCCTGTACCCAAATTCATTCAAACTTCATAGGAATGTTGCTTAGATGACCCTCTACCAAAATAGCTTAAACGAGTTTGCTCTGATGAGCAAAATGTCCGCGATAGCTAAAAATAGAAAAACATTGTAAATTTGCGTTAAACATGAACTCCTCCGTAACACTTGGGCCAATTTGATTCAAACTTCACAGGAATGTTACTTAGGTGACTCCCTACCAAAATAGCTAAAATCTTTCCACTCTGGCAAAGAAGAGCTAAAAATAGAAAAAAGTCAACAACTCCTCTTGTACCCTTGGGCCTATTTCATTCAAGCTTCATAGGAACGTTGCTTTGATGAGCCTCTACCACATTAGCTAAACTGATCCCGCTCTGATGAACAAAGTGGTCACCAGAGCTAAAAATAGAATTTGCTTCAAACGTAAACCTCTCCCAAACTGTTAGGCCAATTTGATTTAAAATTCACAGGAATGTTGCCCAGGTGACTCCTTACCAAAATAGTTAAAATTATTCCGCTCTGTTAAACAAGATGGCCACCGGGGCTAAAAAAAATCTTCAAACGACAACTCCTCCTGTATCCTGGGGCCAATTACATTCTAACTTCATAGGTGTGTTTCTTAGATGACTCTCTACCAAAATAGCTAAAATGGTCTCACTCCAATGAACAATATGGCCGTCAGATCTAAAAATAGAAAAAAACATTGTACATTTGCTTCAAATGTGAACTCTTCCTAAACTCTTGAGTCAGTTTGATTCAAACTTCAAAGGAATGTTGCCTAGGTGACACCCTTCCAAAATAGCAAAGATCGCTCCACCCTGATGAACAAGATGGCCACCAGAGCTAAAAATAGAATGTACTAGAGATAATGACATTCAGGTGAGCGAATCAGGGCCCACTGGGCCCTCTTGTTTTGTTTGTGGCTACAAAAATGCATACATCAAGACCAAACTGTGTAGTCCCAGATTAGGTGTCTCTGATCTGGGTCTATACTGTGTTCAATGTCCCACAAATGGGACGCTAGACATTAATGGGTAAAGGTAAATTCGAAATTCTAATATGGAGGGTAGGCTGGCAGGCGTCCAACGCCTTTTGGTCATGAGTGCCCATACAATTTGTGAATCTCGTTGCGGATTCAAGGGACGATTCAAATCACGATTAAGAAGCAAAGGTCTGCTAAAATGGTGTTGTAAATACTGCACAATATAGAGATAATCATGATAATAGCGGGATTTATACACGGGAAAATATTATCTTCAGGAGCCGGTCTTGGTGAAATATCCAGGAAACACTACTACATATAGAGAACGGCCCCGCACATTGGGGCTTGAAGAAATAGATGGGCTGCATGAGGCTTCCACGCAGAGCTGAAGCAGACCACACACGAGTACTGGTAAACCGCTTAGAGGATCTAAGCTTTTGCAGGCAAAGCTGTGCGAGTGTCGGACCGTCAAAGCGTATTAACCCTATTGGTTTCACTGTGCGGCAGGGCATGAGTTGTCATTTCATCTCAATGTCGGGTAAAAGTCCCACATAATTGGAAGCAACGTCTCCAAAATGACCTTTACAGTGTTGACGGGTTTGTTTAACCTGAAACAAACAAAAACAAACATATAGAAAAAGTTGGTTGCACAGGAGTATATATTAGTTTTCCTTATTTATGCCCGAAAACATGTACTCGTGAGCACCCACAATCTGTATTCAGCTGCAAATGTTTAGAAGCCTCCGTGGTGTAAAGCTTATGCGCCTTGTAAACTAGGGTCGCAGGATCGATTCCGGGCTTTTCCAAGCAGTCTTTTGAATAAGTCTTCAAACCGAGGTCCCGTCTCCGTATGACCTTAGCTGTTGGTGAAACGAAGAGCACTCACTCAGCAGAAATTCGAAATAACATACTTTCCATACCTACGTCCATACGCAAGTGCTAAAATACCCGTCAACTGTAAAAGCTTGATACCTCGCACTAAACTCCGTTCAGAAAATTTGAATCATCGATTTTTTCGATTCTCGCGTTTAATACTCATTTTAGCCCATGCATCATTATGGGAAAGTTTCAGACATCACCCTCCGCCGATTTCTCCAGCAAGTCGTATGCCTCTGCGACAGCCAGGAAAGGCTGTGATTATTTGGAGAAAAGTGCAAAATCTAAATTTTCTTCCACAGACTAAGACATTCTGACAGGTTCGACACACCCTTTTAAACCATATATAGAAGTGGCTACTCCTCTTGTAAATTACAAGGGCGTCTATGTTTTATTTGCACGATCACTTCATGGAAAATCATTAGCTGTGACACCACATCCGATATCGGTATATTTCTTTTTGACCCCTGTTTACAGCACATTGCGCTAGTGGCTCCCCGTTCCTAGTGAGCCTCTATCTAGCCATTCGAATGTAAGGTATGTCGTAACTGCATATCTATTTATAAAGTGCATCACATGGATTTGAATATTTATTGTTTTACCTGACAATCATCGTCAAATGGACTTAGTCTGTGGTCTCATTTCTTTGTTTTGCAATTTTCTCCAAATAATCACAACCTTCCCTGACTGTCGCAGAGGCATATGACCTGTTGGAGAAGTCGGCGGAGGGTCAGGTCTAAAACTGGTCTAAAACTGGGCAAAAATGAGTATTAAAAGGAAGAAACGAAAAAATCGATGATTCAGATTTTCTTAACGGAGTTTAGGCATACTATGCAATATGGATGACATGGACTTTATCGGCTTATTTGTTCACCCCTTTCACTCTTCTTTAACTCCAAATAGGTCAATGTTAATTTTCGTCGAAGGTTTCCCAGGAACTTTAAAAGCTAAAATTCTCCTACAAGTTCATCTATGCAATGAGGATAATTTGTATTTGTGTAAGAGGCAATGGGCTTTCTTGACTTATTTGTTATTTTCTGCTTCATTTTTCTTTCTCTCCATAATAGTTCGTCTGTCATTACTGACAATGACCAATCTTAATCATATTTGAGAAATGTTACTATTTGTGTGTTCTTAGATGGCTGATGAGACCGATTCTAGCTCTGGACTGTCTGTTACAAGTAGAGCAACAGAGTCTAGAGGAAGACAGCTCTGTTGGTGATGCCTTAGCTCTGGCTTTGCGCTTTGCGCGTTTCTGCTCAGCTTCACTGATTCTTTTTGCCTCATATTCATTGGCATCCCTTTTGATGACACCTCGCCACTTTGCTTTGTCCAGTGCAATTTGTTCCCAAGACTCTGTTGGATTGTTGAAGTCTCTGAAGGAGACTTTGAGGGTGTCCTTGTAGCGCTTCTTCTGACCGCATTGGGGGCGTTTGTCCATTTCTAGTTCTCCATAGAGAATTGTCTTTGACAAATGTTCCTCAGGCATTCTGGTAACATGGCCTGTCCATCTTAACTGTGCTTATTTCAGAAGAGTATGTACACTTTGCATCCCTGCCTTTCAGGACTTCCGCGTCTGGAATCCAGTCTTGACAGTTTATCTTTAACCGTTTTCTAAGGCAGATAGTATGGAAGTGATTCAGTTGGTAAACTGTCCATGTTTCACATGCAAACAATAGTGTTGGCAGCACCACAGCTCTGTAGTTTTTCAGTTTTGTGTGAAGTCTGGTTCCATTTCGACCCCAGAGACTACCACGTAGTCGGTCAAATGTTGCACTTGCTTTGGCAATCCCGGCATTGACTTCAGGCTCTTGCAAAAGCCTTTGAAGGCCAAGGCTAAATCATTCTTCAAAGATTTCTCAGGACTTACGAAAGCTATAAGTCTCAAATTTTGTATACTATGCAATGATGATGACTTATCTCATGTCAGAGACAAAAATCTCTCCCGGCATATTCATTCATTTTTTTCTTTTATTCTTCTTTCTCTCCATATAGACCAATATCCGTCAAAGATTTCTCAGGTACTGTTAAAAGCTATAAGCCTCAAATTTCGTATACTATGCAATTAGACTGGCCTATATCGTTCAAGAGAGGCAATACGTTTTTTGGCTTATTCGTTCATCTCTCCTTTCATTCTTCTCATGCTTTTCTCCATATAGATCAAGTTTAAATTTTTCGTCAAATATTTCTCAGGCCCTATAAAAGCTATTGGCCTCAAATTAAGTATATTAAGCAATGATGTTGACTTCTACCATTTAAGAGTCAATATTTGTTTCCTTATTTGATCAACTCTTCTTTCATTCTTCTTTCTCTCCACGCGGTCCCGTCCCCGTATGACTTATGCTGTTGGCGAGACGTAAAACTCAAACACTCTCACTCACTTCTTTCTCTCCATGTAGGCAAATGTTAAATTTCTCATTAAAGGCACCACGTGAACAATCCCGTGATATGAACACCCCACTAAACCCAACATTATATAGAGGAAACTGTGGTTTACGGGGGTATACATTATTTTTCTCATTTCTGCTCCGAGACATAGGTTGTGCTCCGAGACATATAGGTTGTGAGTACCACAACCTATGTTTTCAGCATAAATAAGAAAAATATCATGGATTTTTACCAAAAAGGAGACATTTTGGAGACGTGAAAAATTTCTTATTTCGCACGGGTGTGTTGTCGTAATGTTTCCCGTTTTGGGACCTTAGATATACATGATTTGGTAAATTAATTCAATAATGAAAAAATACCTTCCGGCCCTTGCGGACCAATATTTTCATTACGGGCTGTTTATTTTTCAATTTTTCACGCGGTTTACCACCATTGGTCAGTGGTAGTCACGTGGACATCAGAAGAGATAAATGCGCTTGTTTATATAAATTTGGGTCGATTGATAAACGTTGGATGTAAAAACGGGTGAAAGATTTGTCATAGACTTCTTGTTATACTAACTATCTAAAATGCTAAATAATGGCATTTTGTTTTGTTTGAATTGAGATTTAACGTCCCCGTCAACACTGTAAAGGTCAGTCTTGAGACGTTGCTTTCAATGTTGTGGGACTTTTACCCGACATTAAGATGAAATGACATCTCAAGCCCTGCAGCCCAACGAAACCAATATGGTTTATAAGCATGGACTGTCCGATTCGCACCCATTAGCCTGGGCAGGCTTAGATTCTCTAAGCAGTCTTATATCCTCTAAGCGGTGGCCAGTACTCGTGTGCGGGTCGGTTTCAGCTCTGCGTGGAAGCATCATGCAGCCCATCTATCTCTTCAAGCGCCGATGGGCGGGGGGCCGAACTAATGGCATATACCGCGCCTTTCTACCAAATACACTGACCGCGTTATAGACATAGCAGCTTTTGTGGTCGACTGTTTGTCTATCGACTCAAAGTTGCTAAGTACAGAAGCCCTTCAATGCTTATTTTCTCGTGATTATCACTGATTTGTAGGAATTCCGGGTAACGGTTATTTATAGAAAATAGTCTCGAAATTCTTATCGATATGAGATCAGAGTGTTGCGTAAAATGGTTATCCATAGAGTATGGGCTGGAAACATATGTTGGGTTTGGCAAACAGTCTAGACCCTGATCAGACGCCGCTGAACGCGGCGTCTGTTCAGGGTCTACACTGTTTGCTCAGAATAAAGCAATTCGAGGCTTGAACATTACTGACTCAGTCGCCGGACTATTTCCAGAATTTCCCTAGAGACAGGACTTTTACAAGTCTACCTTTCTGTCAGTGCCTTGATTTTATTGGTATTAAAACCTCGAGGAAAGTTTTGCAAGCCCACCCCACCACTCCCCACCCCACACCTTTCACACACTTTACAGTGTTTTTTTTTTTTTTTTTTTTTTTAATACATGCGTTTTTCGTCATTTGAATATAAACACACGCCTAAGCAAAACTGCACCATGGATAAAATTGCGTCACGTGTCGAGGTCATTTTAAAGTATATTTACTCGTGTGTATAGTTTAGTCATGCAAGTTGTTTACATATATCCATTTGCTATAATATCTTTGTTTTTATATCCTCAACTTCGAGGAATTAAGTTGGAGGGGCATATTGCTTCTGGGGTATTCGTGTGTGCGTCTGTCCAGTACGCGTTTTGATGCATAGCATAACATGCTAGGATTTTGAAATTTCATGTATGCATTACTAATGAAATTATAACTGAAACGCATTTTTCCCATCAGGATTATGCCCCTTTTCTGAGTTATGGCCCTTTAAAACGATGGATGACATCTTTTCAGCAAAATATCTCAGAACAAAAACTATTGAAGCTAAAGCATTGAAACCTGGTGAATAGATTGATAATGATGATTAGCTGACCTGATTAACTTTTAAATAAATTCTGAAAAAGACTTCATGAGTAATGGCCCTTTGGGCATTTTTACATTGTATGCTTTTTATGCATAGCATAACTGCTAGGGTTTTGAAATTTCATATATGGATTCCTCATGAAAAAAATAACTGACACCTTTTCTTTTAACTCATCCGGTTTCTGCCCCTTTCCGTCATTATTTTCCTTTTAAAATGGATTAAATCTTGTCAGCAAAATATCTCAAAAATTATTGCAGCTAGACCCTTGAAAGTTCATGCATAGATTGGCCGTGATGAGGAGATGATCTGATGAAGTTTTGAATGAACTCCCAAAAATATTTCAAGTATTATGGCCCTTTATAAATTTTGGTTGCTTTGTGATGCAACATTGCATGGTTTTCGATGCATAGGATAACTTTAGAACCATTTATGCTAGGGTTTTGTATCCATGAAAAATAGCTGACACATATTTTTATCATCATGATTGTGCCCCTTTCCTGAGTTGTTGCCCTTTGAGAAAAAAAATGATGAAATTTTGTCAGCAAAATTTCTCAGAAACTATTACAGCTAGAGCCTTGAGAGTTAACCAGTGAACCATTTTTGTTCCAGAACCCCCCCCCCCCCCAAATAGTGCAGGCCCAGATCAGACGCCACAGAGCGCTGCGTCTGATCAGGACCTAGAGTGTTTGCAAAAAGTACAGCAATTTTTCAAATGAATTTTTCAGAAAACACAACCTGACACCCCTAAATTTTGAAATAGACTCCTGATATATGTGAGAAGGAAGATTCCATTTGGTACAAAAAGGGATAATGAATGGATTGGTAGAGATGGGTAGATTACCTGACTGACTTTTGAATAAAAACACTCGACGAGTGATGACCCTCTGTAAATTAAGACATTTGTACATTGCATGCCTTACCACCCATCGTGGCTTGAAGAAATAAACTGTGTTGCATGAGGCTTCCGCGCAGAGATTTAACCGATCGATCTTGAGTGCTGGTAAACCGCTTAGGTCTAAGCCTGCCCAGGAAAAGTGGTGCGAGTCGAACCGCTCCATAAACCGCTCCATAAACCCCAGCGGTATCTTTTGGTGGTAGGGCTTGAGATGTCATTTCATCTAAGTGTCAGTTAAAGTCCAAAAAAATGGAGGCAACGTCTTCAAATTGGCCTAAATGGTGTTGACAGGGACGTAAAACATCAACACAAACAAACAAAACCTCCTCAAAGGGCGACCAACTAGCTAGTCTGCTATAAGTTCGTTCAAACATATCGAGAAAATCTCATCATGACCGGCCAGGTAAGCGCAAAATTTTATATGGAGGGCAAAAGGAAAACTTATCTTTATCTTAAATATCGCGTTTTCTATCAGCGTTATCATTCCTGTGGAAACGGTTCTGTAAAGCTCATTATCCCAGCGTTGTTCCGCCCCCGCCCATCGGAGCTTGAAGAAATAGATTGGGCTGCACGATGCGTTCACGCAGAGCTGATACCGACCGCACATGATGTCTGGTAATCCGCTTAGAACGTCTAAGCCTGTCCAGGAGAATTGCTGCGAGTCGGCCCGTCTATGCCTATAAACCCTATTGGTTTCATTGGGCGGCAGGGATTGAGATGTCATCATAGTTTCATCTCAATAACGTGTAAAAGACCCACAAAATTGGAAGCAATGTCTTCAAAATGACCTAAATAGTGTTGACGGGGACGTTCAACCTCAAATTAAACAAACAAATCTCAGCGTTGTTATGATATAGGTCTCAAAATATATATCAGAATTCATAAGTATAAAAATGTCATTTTTAAGGAAATATAGAAGTACATGTACCGTCAAAATGTAATGAGTTCGTATATGGTAAAACAATACATTTTAACACGATTTAAAGCGCTTTAGTTTGTTTATACTAAATTGCAATGGAAACTCCAAGCTTATTGAATCGCCCTCGAACACTCAACCAGGGTGCGAAAAAGAAGCAGTGACTTTAACACCACTGCTTCCCATTTACACATGGGTCGAGTGGGGCATTGTCATAACGCGTCTTGGCCACGGACACACTAGTTAACTCCAGATCAATATGTATATACTGATGAGATTTTTTCTCCATATGACTTTTATCATATGACGTCGCGTGTCTGAGAGTGTCCCTGCCAGCACAAACCACGGGCCAACGTCGGGCCGATAGCGGTACGACGTTACCACGTCGTACCGCTATCGGCCCGACGTTGACCCGGCATTCTTTGCTGGCTGGGGTAATAACGTCATTTATTACATACCTACTATAGGAAAATTACATTAGAATCTTTCAATACAGGCTCATTTTTTTCGCTATTTTGACAGCACAGTCACGTGACGGGGCCAAAAATCCATTTTTCGCACTGCCTTTCCATATTGGCACTGCTCCACTCTGTTACTATAGCAATAGAACGTTAAAGCCGTACTCCATAAGCTTCAAAATGACCGCAGAAAAATCACTTGGAGCTTCTGGACCTAGATAGAGCGATAGAAGACAGTGATAACAATAGATTTTGAGAAAAGTCTGATATTTCGTGGCAAGCATGAAACATGAAAAACAAAATACTTTTTAAACGAAGTTCACTCACGATTGGGAATCATTGTGAAGGACGTTGCTTTCAAGCACAGCAGGGATGTCCCAGTATTGCCAACAACCTTAAATGAACAGATCCCTTCACTTATGAGGAGCTGGAAATTGTGCGGAAGAAATCTATGGGAGGAAAAAATGTCTCCAAAAATTGTCTTGTATTTTAACGTAAACAACCACCGCGGCCGACTGCTACACACTGAATCGATTAAGCAGTAGCTTGATGAATGACACTAAGAGCCTTTAAAATTAAAATCTTCTTCAAATAAGCACAAAAAAATTCTGTAAAATACCTTACAAAGCATTCTTTGAACTGCAGAAATTCTGTATTTAAAATGGCGATTTGTTTTTGTTTTGAAACTTACAGTTGCGACGTCACTTGTGACATAATTTGCTGCGCACTACTGTGTTACTGTATTACCGTGAGCATGGTAAGTGTAGGCCTACTAATCATTTACATAATTTAAAAGTAATTTCTTTTTTTTTTTTTTTCGTCGGATACCGAAAATATATCCTCAGCACACTCGATGAAACGTTACCAGCATCAATCTTTAAAAAAGTAAATATTCTCTTTGCCTTCATTTCTTCACGTTGCAATATAACTATGCTATATAAATGATGTAATAAAGAGGTTATTATATGGTAAAGGTGTGCTTCTAAGTCATATTGGCACCGGAAGTCATATTGGTCCTCGGGCTAAAGACCTCGGGCCAATATGACATACCGGTGCCAATATGACTTAGAGGCACACCTTTACCATATAATAACCTCTATGTAATATTTTCGATAATGCACAAGTGGATTAAATATTCAAACTAGGTAGATAAGTCCCGTAACTTTACATTTACGACGTCCTTATTGACGTCACGTTTACTAACGGCGGAATAGTGATATTTTTGTAAATAATCGTGAATAAAATGCGCTTTAAATGTCACATGATAAATAGAATATTGCATTCGTGCTCATGTATTATTGAATTTTTTTAAACTCATCGAGGAAAAGCGATAAAATGTTCGGCAAAGCCTCGCATTTTATCCTTTTCCTCAACTCGTTTAATAAATTCCAATAATACATGAACACTCATGTAAGATCCTCTATGTACAATATGTATTGCCTCGATTAACCTTTTCAGCCTTGTACACCAGTTTAAGGGAGTTGATAGATAGGTCTTGTTTGAACAACTGAGGGTTTTTAACCCTTTTATAGAACATATTTACATGTAACTTCACTACAGCTGGTCTGTGGGAATGTGTGGCGGCGGTAAAACGTCTCCCTGCCCTACATCATAGTGTAGATTATATTTTCTTGTCCTTTGGGATCATTGATTCCATTGTGGAATTTGGAAAATATCTGAGAGTCACTGATGAGGCCGTATTGGCCGAAACTAGCTAGTCTGACCCAGAAAACATATACACTCCATATTTTTTCAGTTCTGTGGTGTTTTCCTTGCTTCCAAAGGATAACCCTTGTATAGAACATATTTAACTTCACTACAGCTGGTGTGTGGGAATGTGTGGCGGCCGTAAAACGTCTCCCTGCCCTACATTATAGTGTAGATTATATTTTCTTGTCCTTTGGGATCATTGATTCCATTGTGGAATTTTGAAAACATTTGAGGGTCACTGATGAGGCCTAATTGACCGAAACTAGCTAGTCTGACCCAGAAAACATATACACTCCATATTTTTCAATTCTGTGGTGTTTTCCTTGCTACCAAAGGATAACCCTTTTATAGAACATATTTTTATATATAAAAATCATAGATCAAAGCCATGTGGCATTATGTGGATGCGGCCCCCGCCCTTCGGGGCTTGAAGAAATAGATGGGCTGCAGGATGCTTCCACGCAGAGCTGAAACTGGCCGACCGCTCACGAGTACTGGTGAAACGCTTAGACGATCTAAGCCTGCCCATTCAAAGCGGTGCGAGGCGGACCGTCCATGCTTATAAACCCTATTGGTTTCATTGGGGCGATAGGGCTTGAGATGTCATTTCATCTCAATGTCGGAAAAAAGTCCCACAAAATTGGAAGCAACGTCTCCAAAATGACCTATATAGTGTTTACGGGGACGTTCAACCTCAATAAACAAATTTAAAAAAGAGAATCTTACATTCGTGGTCATTTCATATTAATTTTATGAAACGTGCGTGTTTCATAAATTTCATGTAAAATGACCACGAATGTAAAATTCTGTTTAACGATTTTAATTGAGAAATTAATGTTGAAGATGTTTATAAAAGAATTTCAGCAGCCCAGAATACAATACGCCCCATCTCTATGAAATCATTTTGCTTCCATCATGTTTGCAAGTCTTTAAAATGAAAATCCCTCTAAACCCCATTTTATATAGAGAAAACATGGGTTCACAGAGGTATACATTATTTAGCTTATTCTGCTCAAAGGCATAGGTTGTGGGTACTCGTTAGAGTACCCACAATCTATGTTCGGAGTATAAATAAAACAAGAGGCCCATGGGCCACTATGCTCGCCAGAGCTCAGTTGGGCACTGCCCAACTGCAGCCATGTATTGTAACATGATATCATTTTAATCTGCCAAGTGAACCCCCATATCCAAATGAGCACCCATGTGGATTCAGAATATGGAACTTTAGGCCTTTTATGAAGTAGAGGGGGTGGGGCATGGACCCAATGGAGCCCTGGTTGGTATCACTAAATGTTTCTTATCACAAGGAACAAGAATAATATATGGTTTAGCGGTGGGGATCAGTATGGCTGGAGATATAAGGCCTCTTAAACAGTGGAGGGGTTGGCGCATGCCCTGTCGATCCCAGGAAAGCCCAAGATTGTTGTCCCTAAATGTGTCTTATCATAAGGACCAAGTATATATATGGTATAGGGGTAGGAATCTGAAGGTTTCCGAGATATGAGGCCCTTTTATGAATTGGAAAGGCCCCTGCGGACACCCCTACAGTAGGTGTGCTAATAATAAGGAACAAGAACATATATGATTATGGGAAGGGGAATTGAATGGTTTCTGAAATATATGGCCTTTTATGACGTGGAAGGGCGGGGCACATTGCCTCAGCACAAAGAGACCCCCAAGTTGGTGTGACTGAACGAGTATTATCATAAGGAACAAGAATATACAGGTATATTGTTTAGGGGTGGGGATCTGAACGATTTCTGAGATATATGGCTTTTAATGAAGTAAAGAGGTGGGTCATGGCCCGGGCATGCCCCAGGGACTCACAAGCTGGTGTCACTGAATGTGTCTTATCATAAGGAAGATGAATATACATGGTTTAGGGGTTTGGGCTCTGAACAGTTTCTGAGATATAAGGCCTTTTCTGAAGTGCAGGGGTGGAGCAAGGCCCTGGGAGACCCCCAGGTTGGTGTCAATGAATGTGTCTTATCATAAGGAACAAGAATATATATGGTTTAGTGGTTGGGATCTGTAAGGTTTCCGAAATATTGTGATATTATGAAATAGAGGGGGTGGGGCATGGTCCCAGCACATCCCTGGGGACCCCCAGGTTGGTGTCACTGAATGCGTCTTATCATATTGAACAAGAACAAATATGGTTTAGGTGTGGGGATCTGAACAGTTTCTGAGATATATGGCCTTTTGTGAAGTGGAGGGGTGGGGCATGGCTCCAGCGCACCCCGTAAGACCCCAAATTTGGTGTCAATGAATGTGTCTTATCATAAGGAGCAACAATATATATGGTTTAGGGATGGGGATCTGTAAGGTTTCCGAGATATTGGGCCTTTTGTGAAATGGAGGGGGTGGGACATGGCCCCGGCGCATCCCGGGGGACCCCCAGGTTCATGTCACTGAATGGGTCTTATCATAAGGAACAAGATTATATATGGTTCAGGGGTGGGAATCTGTATGGTTTCCGAGATATTGGGCCTTTTATGAAGTGGAGGGGGTGGGGCATGGCCTCGGCGCATCCCGAAGGACCCCAAGGTTGGTGTCACTGCATGAATGCATCTTATCAATAGGAACAAGAATATACATGGTTTAGGTGTCGGGATCTGAATGGTTTCTGAGATATATGGCCTTTTATGAGGTGGTTGGGGTGGGGCATGGCCCCGGCACAACCTGGGGGACTCTCAGGTTGGCATAAAAGCATATGGGTGAGAGAAGTTTACTCAAGAAACATTTCTGTAAAAGTTTCGACAAAATATTCTGCAATGACTTGGCAGTAAATGCCATTTTTCAATTTTCCCCAATATAAGTCCATTAAGTTGCCATAGCAACCAATCTAAACAGCCGATTTTCATAAAATAACACAGCCTTTCAATCCCCCAGCCCAAGGATGCTACAGATAAAATTTGGGCTCGATCGGCCCAGTGGCTTCAGAGGAGAAGATGTTTGAAAGTGTTGACACCAGACATACGACATACGACGTACGACATACGACGACGACGGACAACTGCCTATCCTATAAGCTCCCCCGGAGCCTTCGGCTCTGGTGAGCTAAAAACAAGAAATATCACAAAATTGCAACAGAAAAGAAACCATGTTGGATAAATGAAAGAATGTTCACGGGTGTGTTATCGTCATGAAGCGCGCAGCGAGCCTATGATCAGACAGCGCGTCTACACAGTCTAAATCTTCGCTTGGCTTAGCAATGAGGCAGTTCTGATGAGTACTAAAAATCTATTTTCGGAATATAAATAAAAAAAATAGCACAAAGATTCATTGGAAAAAAAAGTTCCTTTTTGAGAAACGGATCTGTTATCGTAATGAGTCAGCTTCTGTTAGGCGCCTATGATCAGACAGCGAGTCTGCGCAGTCTAAGTCTTCGCTTGCCGTACGTGTCTAAAGACATGTTTTATCTGGTTGTGGCCAGTGTCTGTATAATTGGGGTACTCGTTAGAATCTCTTACGAAAGAGCATTAGGGCCAGGTATACTTTTTTCTTTTGATAGGTATCTCGAAATTTCGACTTAGTAACTCGAAATTTCGACTTAGTATCTCGAAATTTCGACTTAGTATCTCGAAATTTCGACTTAATAACTCGAAATTTCGACTTAGTAACTCGAAATTTCGACTTGTTAACTCGAAATTTCGACTTCGTATCTCGAAATTTCGACTACGTAACTCGAAATTTCGACATCCTATCTCGAAATTTCGACTTAATAACTCGAAATTTCGACTTACGAGATATTAAGTCCTATACACACAATTAATGTTAAACAACCCCGTTTCATTAAACCCCAGCTTTGAAAACAAGTTTATATCAAGCAGATTATGCAAATTATGTGATAACATTGTGAGACTATGCATCATTATCGGCTTATTTGTATCGTGTAAACGCCAATGACCTTTCTCGGTGTATTTTTTCACATGTTCTTTCATTCTTCTTTCTCTCTATATTGGCCAATGTTAATTGTATCAAATATTTCTCAAGAACTATAAAACTAGAGGCCCAAAACATATGTATCATGTTAGAGTCAGAGGGTTTTCTATCTCATCAGGACGTCGCGCATTCAATCCCGTTTCACGGCCCTCGCCCATCGGGGCTTGAATAAAAGGATAGGCTGCATGGTGCCTCAACGCAGATCTAAATTCCGACCGCACACGAGTACTGGTAAACCGCTTAGAGGAGGCAAAGCGGTGCGAGTCGGACCGTCCATGCTTATAAACCCTATTGGTTTTATATTGGTTTCATTAGGGGACAGGGCGGCCCCCGCCCATCGGGGCTTGAAGAAATATATGGGCTGCATGATGCTTCCACGCAGAGCTGAATCCGACCCGAACACGAGTACTGGTAAACCGATTAGAGGATCTAAGCCTGCACAGGCAAAGCGGTGCGCACGAGTCCGACCGTCCCTATTGGTTTCATTGGGCAACAGGGCTTGAGAGTCATTTCATCTCAATGTCGGGTAAAGGTCCCACAAAATTGGAAGCAACGTCTCCAAAATGAACTTTGCAGTGTTGACAGGGACGTTAAACCTCAAATCAAACAAACAATGCGACAGGGCTTGAGAAGTCATTTCATCACAACGTTGGGTAAAAGTCCCACAAAAGTGGAAGCAACGTCTTCAAAATGACCTATACAGTGTTGGCAGGGACGTTAAACCTCAAATCAAACAAACAAATTCAACCCCGTTTCAGTAAAATAAAAGCGGGCTAAAAGTCATATTTGACAGTTTTTTTTCGGGAATAAACTTTCTCATCGTGTGCTGTAAAAATCATGTATAGATCAAAGCAGTGACAGCACTTGTGGGTCGATTGTCTTCGAATGTGGATTTGAACATGTTTCGTTTATCCTTTAAATTCCTATACTATAAGCAAAATGTGTAGATTCTGATCAGACGCCGCACTTGGGTCGATTAATTATCAATTGACTAAAAGTTACTAACCACAGAAGCTTCCCGCATTCTATTGACCTCGTGACTATCACTGACCATGTTCAAAATACAGGTCGAGCTATTTATAGCAGCGCTATAGTCTTTCCTTGTGACGTCAGTACCCCATGTAGACTGGGCCGTGGAACATAGACATTGCAAACAGTGTAGACCCTGATCAGACGCCGCAGAAGAGAGCTTCATTAAATAACCGGTATGTTCATTGTGTAGATGATCAGCGATAGTCACGTGGACAATAGCAGGCGAGAAGCTTCTGTAGGTTGTTACTTTGGGTCGAACGAAAAAAAAAATCGACCCAAAAGATGGTAAACTATGCAACACGAACACCATGACTAACTTAACAAAGCAACAACCGGACAGAAAATGCGGTATCAGAAATCTTTGCGTGTTCAAGATGTATCATTTTGACAGAGCAGCAGATTCCTAGACCCTTCGTTTCATCCCATCGGTCAGACGTCGAAATTGATGGCTGGTCAGCTCTAGCCACGCGTGTGTGTGGTGGTGGGGGAGGGGGGGCGTGGGTGTGTCCATTGTTCTGTATTCGACGCCCAGGAATCTCCCAAATATGTTCCAGGGGATTCAAATCCGGGCTTCTAGCTAGCAAAGCCAATGTCTCAATTCCGTAACGGCGGGGTCTAGCACACAGGGACAGTGGCAAATGATTCGTTCTCAAAATGAGGCATGACTTCTGGCGCTAATCATGCAAAAATATCCAAACTCCATATTTAAACCGTGATAATGAAGTTGTGGAAAGTTGGCTCTGACATCTGAGGTCTTCTTTCAACTCTGAGTTGACCATAACAAGATTCCTGTTATGGCTAATCCCTATTCAGAGTTGAATGCACAGCGCAGATCACAGAGTCAGTTTCGAACTAGTATGTCGAAATTATAGTGAGTCAAACTTTCGGTATAGTAAGTCGAAATTTCGAGATAGTAAGTCGAAATTTCGAGTTATTAAGGCGAAATTTCGAGATAAGTCGAAAATTCGAGATATTAAGTCGAAATTTCGAGTTACTAAGTCGAAATTTCGAGATACTAAGTCGAACTGATGATTTCGAGATATTAAGTCGAAATTTCGAGTTATTAAGTCGAAATTTCGAGTTATTAAGTCGAAATTTCGAGATATTAAGTCGAAAAATCGAGATATTAGGTCGAAATTTCGAGTTATTAAGTCGAAATTTCGAGATATTAAGTCAACAAATCGAGATATTAAGTCGAAATTTCGAGTTATTAAGTCGAAATTTCGAGATACTAAGTCGAAATTTCGAGTAAATAAGTCGAAATTTCGAGATACTAAGTCGAAATTTCGAGATGCTAAGTCGAAATTTCGAGTTGCTAAGTCGAAATTTCGAGATATTAAGTCAAATTTCGGGATAATAAGTCGAAAATTCGCGATACTAAGTCGAAATTTCGAGATACGAGTCAAAAAATAAAAGTTAAAGTGGCCCTAATGCTCTTTCGTAATCTCTTTATCGTGACAATTTCTTATAATCTTTCAAGCGCTACAGAAAATTCTAGAGCAGACAAATTAATTTCTTTTCATTATCATTTAGCGAATATAAGTCTTGACATGTCATGTGAATCGTCGTCTCCGCAGACGATTCACATGAAATGTCAAGTCTTAAGAAAGATACATTGAAAACGGGCTTAGCGCTTGAAGGACTATAGAGTTAAAATATTGTTTAAAATCTCAGTGACAAAGAAGCAAATAACACAAGCTAGTTTTCCATCAGTTTACTAAACAACGATAAAAATAGTATCAATAACGAGTAAAATAACAAAAAATAACAGTTGCCATAATTTAGCCAACGATACAGTTTATACAAACAGGAAGCCCCCGCCCATCGGGCTTGAAGAAATAGATGGGCTTCATGATGCGTCCAGGCGCTACATGATGGGCTACATGATGTTGAACCCGACCGCACACGCGTACGGGTAAACCGCTTAGAGGATTTAAATATGTTCTAGAAAGGGTTATCCTTTGGAAGCAAGGGATACACCACAGAACCGGAACATACTTTCCGCCATTTTTAAAGGGAGATAATTTTCCGGACTGCTTGTTCACTTTTCTATACGTCCTGTCCAACGCAAAAAAGTGGTCTACTCGTAAAGGAAAGAATTTGCTCCAGGGGCAAATTCTTTCCTTTAAGAGTTTATCCCTATTGACATAAGAGACAAAAATACTTTTGCAGGAGTTACCTCCCCTGAAGGTGCTACAATTCCCCTTAATGGCCAAAATTCCTTCCAATGGAGACAAATTTCAAGCAAAGAATTTGCTTCCATTCTAACCAAGGAAAGAATCACATTAATTTAGCTAAGAAAAAACCTTGCAATAGGTGCTGCAAGTTGCAAAATAAAAACAAAATCATCAAAGCATAGAAGGCAGGTCGACCATAGCAACCGATAAGGTAAGTATTTTGTGATAATTGAAGGATAGTTTTTGTCAATTCTCCATAAAAACCTATGTTGTTAGTATTCATTAGAACATCCTCTGCGAGGCGGTTCTAATGAGTACACACAACACAGATTTATATTGAGAAATAGGGAAACTATCCTATTCAAATATATTGAAATTTTACAATCAAAGTTCGGTTAAAAAAGGGATATTTTTCATATTGCTTTTCCAAACATAGATAGTACCCACAATCTATGTTCTATGCAGAAATAAGAAAAATAGTGTACACCCGTGTAAACCCCGGTTGTGAAAGAGGGGTTAAAGGGGGTCAAAATAATATAGGTATGTTTCGTGATGCGATTGTCCCCCATGATAAATATATGATTGAAAAAACGATCCATTCATTTGAAATGTACGTTCAAAAACTTAATAATAAATTGCTTCGTAGTTCCTCTGTTTTCGTTTCTTTTCATTGGTAGCAACACGATCGTAAAAGTCTAATAAACTTTCCAAATTGTCCTTATTTACTTTAGACAGAAATTCACTCATAGATTCGTCAACACTGATTCCTTTATCATAAATACAGTCACATGACCTGGTAACTTGTTTGGCAAGAGAATATTCGTCCTCATTACTCAGTCGACCGTCATATTTCGCTCTCTGACGAGGTAAAGAACTGTAATCTGAGTAGTCCGATTGTCCACTATCACAACTTAGACTGCTGCTAGTGCTGTCGCGCCTTTCTAGCGACTTAAATTCCGTTTTTGTACGAACACACATGTCAGATGGTTTACCCACAGGATCTTGTCTTTCACTAGGCGCAACACGCGAAGCTTGATTTAGAGCGCCGTCAGATAAACACTTATGCACAACATGATGGCGAATGTCTTTTACTTCATCAGACAAAGATTTAATCACAACACGTTTATCTTTATTTTCTCCGCCGAATTTCTTGATTCTAATAGTACTTTTTGGCTGACCGCTAGTAAGGGCTGACAAATCACCCAGACTTGAAGGTTTCTGGTGGCATTGTCTGGCAGTTCTAGGAGATTTTGGCGTTGAAAACTTGGGAGCTTCCATTTGTTGGCTCAATCTTTCCCAGACCTGGAAAAATTTCTCTTCGATCAGCTCCAATCGCTTGTCCTCCACGGATGATTCAAATGATGATAAAGATACATAAGCCGATGAATCTGTTTCTGATAGATCAATCAGCTTCTTGTCGGGCGTTGTATAACCAATGACGTGTTGACTGGATGGAACCTTCACTCCGGTGACACAGAACATACGGCCTTGTTGGAAGTTCTGGGCCATCTCTAGCTGTTTGAGCTGAAAAGAAAAGATATAAATGATTACAATAATGCAATTCTAGTCCCACCATGTGAGAAGGGAACTTCAAGTATGTGCGGCCACCGAGAAAGTAGACAAATAATAAATAATGCATACCCTGTAAACCCTACTCTTCTCTGTATGATTTCAGATTTTACAAGGATGCTCGGCATCACCCACACGTTTCTGACATTGAGATGAGATGACTTCTTAAGCCCTACCATCCACATACATCGCTAGGGTTTAAGGATATGTCCGACTCGCATCCTTTTTCCTTGGTAGGCTAAGACCTTTGCGGTTTACCAGTGCTCAAGTTGGGTCGGTTTCAGCTCTGCGTGGAATCACCATGCAGCCCAATCTATTTCTCCAAGCCTCAATTGGCGCGGGTGTTAATATTCCTGGTCAAAACATCGATTGTTTTAAGTTTGGAACATCGCCTCAATGGCACGTCCCAAACGAGCTTTCACAATCATTGATCGAGTTACGAAAACTAACGAAAACTAACGACTCATCCGAAAGTCTGGAGAAGCCCGGGATCGATCCTGCAACCCCAGGTTTACAAGGCGAGTAGCATAACCACTACACCACGGAGGCTTCTAAAGCATAGATAGTGAGGACCCGTTTCACCCTCGTTGATGGGGTGGTTCTATCGGGGTGGTTCTATGTCGTCCACCCACTTGTTTTATCAGATTAACAAGTCCGAATAATGAGAACCTCTCTAAACCCCACTTTATAGAGAAAACTGGGGTTTACAGGGGTATACATTTTTTTTTATTATTTCCGCTCCAAGATATAGGTTGTAGGATAGTCATTGAGCTACATATAAAATGGGATTACAGGGGTTTCATTACACAGGTTTGTAAAGAAATACACTATTTTCACAAGAGAATGTACCTTAATGATCCGAAGTATTGGGACAGATAGGCCTAATCAAACAGTGCGGACCCAGATCAGACTTCTCCTGAAGGGGCAGTCTGATCAGGGTGTACACTGTTTGCCATTCTATCTGCACTTTTTAGACTCCTTGCTTGATCGTGAAACAAATTTGTTACAGCAAGTCCTTAAGGTTTCTGAATTTTTAGGAATTTTTACGGTATTATTTTTTTGCTTGACATATAGAGAATTTATTAAACGAGTTGAGGAAAAGGGATAAAATGCGAGGCTTTGCCGAGCATTTTATCCCTTTTCCTCAACTCTTTTAATAAATTGTTGACATAGAGGATCTTACATGAGTGATCATGTATTATTCAATTTATTACACGAGTTGAGGAAAAGGGATAAAATGCGAGGCTTTGCCGAGCATTTTATCCCTTTTCCTCAACGAGTTTAATAAATTCGATAATACATGAACACGAATGAAAGAGTCTATTTATCATATGACATTTAAAGCGCATTTTATTCAGAATTGTTTACAAAAATGTCCATATTCCACTGTTGGTAAATGCGACGTCGTTAAGGACGTCGTACATGTAACGTTATGGGACGTAGCTAGCTAATTTGCATATTTAATCCACTAGTGGATTATCGAAAATAATACATGGCGTTATTACACTCTCAGACGCGACGACATATGATAAAATGGATGCGCGGACATTTGCTCACAAGACAAATGCCAACAAGACAGTTGCTCACAAGACAATTGCTCACAAGACAATTGCCCACAACCTAAATGGAAAATACGACAATTTCTCACAACACATTTTTTCATGATTTTATTTTATATCATCTATAATTATGGGAACTATTTTTACCTATGGATTTCTACTTATTAGTGATAATTGGACTTAGTTAGTGATTATTGAAACATTAATATTTTATCAATACTATTAAGTAGTTAAATTGAAGCATATCACCAATTTTGGTGATACATGTAAAAAAGCTCACATTTAATTGATTAAGGAGATCAAATTATTTTTTTTAAACATTGGAAACAAAAAATAAATAAATAAATAATGGTTAATTTTGATTAATGATGAGTAATCTGTCAAGCTGCTAAACGGCCCCCGCCCATCGGGGCTTGAAGAAATAGATGGGCTGCATGATGCTTCCACGCAGAGCTGAAACCCACCGCACAAGAGTACTGGTAAACCGCATAGATGACCAAAGCCTACTCAGGCAAAGCAATGCGAGTCGCACCGTCCATCCTCATTGGTTTAATTGGGCGACATGGCTTGAGATGTCATTTCATCTCAATGTCGGGTAAAATTCCACAAAATTGGAAGCATGTCTCCAATATGACTTATATAGTGCTGACGGGGACATTAAACCTCAAATCAATCAACCAATCAAAGTATATAATATTGATAATTTAAGCTGACTTCTGCTCAGACTACTGCTCATTATAGTTAAGTCATTAGTTGGCTATCATTTCATCGAACTACTGATGTTTAAGTTATCACTAATTAGTTGAAATCTAGCTGATTAACTGTTACATAACACTTTCAGGAAGAAATAGTTCCTATAAACTATAGAAAATATAAACAAAAAACTTTCAAAATAGAAATAAAAAAAATGAAAAAAATGTGTTGTGAGCAATTGTCCTATTTTCCGTTACGGTTGTGGGCAATTGTCTTGTGAGCAATTGTCTTGTGAGCAACTGTCTTGTGGGCAATTGTCTTGTGAGCAAATGTCATGGAATCGATAAAATCCCATACCGTACGAGTGTTTCAATAGAGTTAATAAATATATTACTTAAAGATCCAGTGTCATTACGAAGAAGGAGAAGAAGAATTGACAATAATAATAAATATAATTACCTTGAAAGAATCTGTGTATGATGGCATTCTGTTAATTGATAATTGAAGTTGTGTTGACTATGTCGAATACTGATATTATGACGTCTCAGTTTACAACCCCCTCTATTTAATTTCGTCCATCTGTCATGCATATTTACTCACATTTGGTGTCAACGATTATGATGAAGCCATACTCGGAGTCGATGGTCCGTTCAAAGCCCATCAGTGGAGACACACGCCCGTTCAAAGCCAATCAAGTAAATATGGCACAACCAATTAGGAGTGATAAAAGCTGTGTTAACTCCGAGTCAATTGCACGACCCAGCTAAGTCGGCAAGGCCGACTATCGGAGTGTGCTCTGTCCATCCGCTTGTCCGTCCCTGGTCAGTTTGAGTCCGTCCGTCCGCTTGTTCGTCCCTGGTCAGTTTGCCGTGAGAATCGCTGTAACTTTTAAACTGTCAGGAATATTTTTATAATTTATGGCATACAGATAAATACCAATGAAATTGTCAAATGCCCGATTTCTTTATAGATAGCCTCACCGAGGCAAAATTCACAAATTGATTATGGAATATAACTTACACCGCTTGTAATATTTTGATAAATTTTGGCATCGTATTGATATAGAAAACATCTAACCGATGAGATTGTCTAAGGCATATTTTCTTAATTAATAGCCACGCCGAGGCAATATTTTCACTAACACAGACATACAACTTCATAACAAGCCGGAATATTTTGACAATTTTTGGCGTGCAGATGTATATTGACAATCTCTAAATAATGATATTGCCTAATGCCAGATTTCTTTATAAATAGCTTCGCCGAGGAAACAATTTCACAAACAGATTACGCCCGGGACAAATACCTTTTAAACCGCATGGAATACTTTGATCATATTTGGCAAGCAGATATATATTGACAAGATCTAACCAATGATATGGCCTAGTGACATATAGTTTGACGAATAGCTTCGCTGAGGCAAATTTTCACAAATTGACTACAGGTGTATTACTCGTAAAGTCTTAGGAATATTTTGACAATTTTTGGCGTGCAGATGTATATTGACAACACCTAAAGAATGATATTGCCTAATGCAAGATTTCGTTATAAATAGCTTCGCCGCGGAAAAAATTTCACAAACAGATTACGGACAAACAGCTTGTAAACCACAAGGAATAGTTTGATCATTTTTGGCAAGAATATGTAAATTGACAAGATCTAACCAACAGTATGGTCTAATGTGGCAAAGCTTAATGAATAGCCTCGCTGAGGCAAATATTCACAAATTGACTACAGACGTGTAACTTGTAGACCATTAGGAATATTTTGATAATTTTTGGCAAGCAGATGTTTATTTGCAAGATGTAACCAATATATTGACTAATGCTAGATCCCCGCCGAGGCAAAATTTTTACAAATTGATTACGGATATATTACTTGTAAACTCTCAGGAATGTTTTGATCATGTTTTGGCAAGCAGATGTACAGAATATTGAAAAATTTAACCAATAGGAAAAGCTTGTTAAATAGCCTCGCCAGGGCAAAATTTTCACAAATTGATTACGGTTGTATTACTTGTAAATCACTAGGAATATTTTGATGATTTTTGGCATTAGTATAGATATTAAAAGGATCTAATCAATGAGATTGTCTTATGCGAGATTTCTTCATAAATAGCCTCACCGGGGCAAATTTTTCACAAAATGATTGCAGAGTATAACTTCTATAAGGCTTGAATATATTGATATTTTTGTGACTCGAACCTTTGGTTGACCTAAACTGTTCATAGTCACTAATATTGTTGTTTATTAATATTGATGACTTCAACGCGGCGATTCTTACACATTTCCTTTACACAAGTAGTTCTTGAAATGCACATCACGAAAACAAGCCTATATAATTCTGACCCCCTTGAACCCCACTTTTATAAAGTAAAAATGGGGTTTGCAGGGGTTAACCTTATTTTTCTTATTTCTGTTCTAAATATAGATTGTGGGTACTCGTTAGAACCGCCTCCATGAGGCGGTTCTAACGAGTGTCCACAATCTATATTTTGAGCAGAAATAAGAAAAATATCACAATTTTTCATCTTAAAATTTTCATATTTTTCGGCGATAAGGTGGCAATGTATTTGTATAGGTGTGTTTGCGTAATGAGAAAAATAAGGTTCGAGGGGTGTAAAAATTATATATGCGTGTCTACGTGATAAGTAGATGGGATGATTTTACTTATACCTTAACGAACATCAAGAAAATATACCCAAATCGGTCCGACCTTGCGCTCCAAGTACGAGTAACACTCAGTGGTTCGAACTACCGACGTCTCTAACATTACGAAAATATATTGTAAATTTTACCGCCGAAACGAACGAAACTTTTCTGATGAACATTCGCGATATTTTTCTTTTTTTTATCTGCTTAAAATATAGATTGAGGGTACCCGTTAGAACTGCCTCATCGAGGCGGTTCTAACGAGTACCAACAATCTATATTTTAGAGAAGAACTAAGAAAAATAAAGTTTACCCCTGTTAACCCCAGTTTTACACGGGTACTTTATAAAAGTGGTGTTCAAATAGGTCAAAATGATATAGGCGTGTTTTCATGATGAACAATTCGTGGCCCCACAGGGATTGAGGCCATTAATGTCTGGCATTACAACTAAACTTCGATAACTCAAATACCTCCGAGACCATTAAAATATGTTCCAGAAAGGAGTAGTTCGAACTACTGTGTAGGTCATTTGGGAGACGTTGCTTCCAAACTTTGTGGGACGGCTTACCCGACATTGAGTTGAAATTACACATCAAGACCTGTCGCCCAATGAAACCAATAGGATTTATAAGCATGGACGGTCCGACTCGCACCGCTTTGCCTGGGCGGGCTTAGATCCTCTAAGCGGTGTGCGGACGGATTCAGCTCTGCGTGGAAGCATCGCATCATGCAGCCCATCTATTTCTTCAAGCCCCGATGGGCGGGGGCCATTGTATTCTTATTGCTAGGTCATTGCAAGCTATTGGAAGTTTGGTCAGGCGTTCGTTTATTGCTCATTGGATTTATCCGGCAAAGACGTGCGAAGGCACGGGTAGGGCTGAGGCTTTGCTCATCTCATCCGCGGGTCACAATGTATATTATTTGATCAGAAGTAATGGCAGCAGTGTAAAGTCCACTTTAAGCAGAGAAAAGTGGAACCTGTGCTTACGGTCACCTCCGAATAACGGTCCCCTTATTACAACGGTCATTTTCAACCCCTCCCATCGAAATCCCCTAATAAATTAACTGGGAATAGCGGTCCACTGTGCACTACGGTCAACGGTCACGTTATTCAGTCCCAAACTGAGTTGCTGTCCTTGAATAACGGTCTATAATTGAATCCATCACGCTCATGATTTCAGCTTTGAGGTAATTATCGCCATTGATTGGCATATAATTGGCCTGCTTGATTGGTGTTGCAGTCCTTAATCCTGGCGATCTGGTCAAACATGTTACGGTTTGCGAGTGACTTGAATTGAATAATTTCATTGCATTCTGTTTTACACAAGCACTGAAGATAGTTTATTAGAAAAGTGAAGAAAAATTTACTTAACATTTTTTTTTTTAATTGGCGGACAATCCTAAAGACGGTAAAACTAGCCCAGTAAGTAAATCACAATAATTGCAGCACTGTCAATTCAGAGACAAACCATCTGTGTATTTATTACGGTTCAAGTATGACACCATTGTTAATCCCTGTCATATAATTGCCACCCTGCGGTGCGTGTCGATAAGGTGTGAAAATATGGTCAAGTCATGTCTCTAATTTGCGTTTATCCTCCAGTCATAAAATTTAATCCAAGATCAATGTGAAAATGATTTAATCCTCCTCAGACAATTAGATACATCTAACGGTATATGTTTGCATAATAAAAACGGACTACTCTACGATCTCATGAATGGTTATGTTTTGGCGCCAAATAGCAGACGCTCGGCGGGAAAAGTCGAACGCTGTTGTTGGTTATTGACACGGAGGATAATTCGGGAGCTATACAGCGCTGTTTTCTACCCCCCTCTATTCATAACCGTTTAGCTATCGAGAAAATATTTTTTACCGGTTCCAAACATTTTTTATGAAAGATTTAAACACGTGTGGGGTTGCTGGCGTCGGATGACGCAACAAATAAACATGTAAATTAAATGGGAAACAATATGCTTCTTCATCCAGTGACAGCTTGCTATTTAATCAATAAATGTAAGAATTTTTGGACACTGATGGCCTGCTGGTAATTGTCAAACCTCCGAATAAAGGTCACCTGTGAATAACGGCCAAATTTGTCCTGTCCCATAGATGGCCTTTGTTCACAGGTTTGACTGTAATATATTCTTGTATAAACGACATAGATTATGGGCTCTATACGACGGTTCTAAACACAGGAGCTCGACGTAATAAAACTTAATGAGCTTGTCCCTACGTTTCTATATAATAGAAACGAAGGACGGATACTGTTTCAGAGATCCGATGATTTTAATGCGAAAATCTCAACATCTACATATTGCTCCGTTGAAATGCAATATTGCTTACGTTAATGAACGAATCGTCAACCTTCCGCCGCGTCTTATAGAACTGCTTTGTCATATAATTCTCCATAAAGCGTCGGTTTCTTAAAAAAATCCCATCGCACAGTTGCTTGTTACGCCGCCATTTTGTTTTCGTGAGGAGAATCGCATTGGATTTTATAGCGTTTTGATTTGTCGCCAAGCATGTGACGATTTTCTTGGGTAACTTGTAAACAACAACATACGACCGGCAATCTTCGAGTTCCAATTATAGACCAATCAGATGACGCGTAGGGGCTCACTCCGAGTAAACAAACAAGGAGACGTAACCAGCAACTGTGCGAAGGGCAACTTTTAAAGAAACAGACGGATTGTCGTGGATTCAAGAGTAGCGAAGTACTATTAGATGCGGCGGAAATATATTGCACATTATTTAAATGTGTTTACGTTGCATTTCGACTGAGCAATATTTAGATGTTGAGATTTTCAAATGAAAATCATCGGACCTCTGAAACAGTGTCCGTCCTTCGTTTCTATTACATAGAAACATAGAGACGAACCCTTTAATTGTAATACGTCAAGCTCCTGTGGTTCTAACGAGTAATCAGGACCAGTGTTTGAAGCAAATATTGCCAATTTACTGTCGCTGAATTTATAATAGCATCTCTATAGCCTGACTGTGACCGAACTCATTTGGCCAGCTAATGAGTAAAACGAATAGGCGACAAGCAAAATTCCAGGCGAGCGTGCGACCGCACACGAGTACTGGTAAACCGCTAGAGGATCTAAGCCTGACCAGGCAAAGCGGCGCCAGAGCAGGCACTCAACGTTTTGTGCCTGCAGGGGCGAGTCGGCCCGTCCATGCTTAAAAACTCTATTGGTTTCTTTGGGCGACAGGGCTTGAGATGTCATTTTATCTCAATGTTGGGTAAAAGTCCCACAAAATTGGAAGCACCGTCTTCAAAATGACCTACACAGTGTTGACGAGGATGTTAATATCCATAATTCGATTTATGGATATCCATAATTCGTCTTGGCAAATAAAAACAATAAATAATGACTGAAACCAATGGCTTTTGCGGTGAATTATAGATATCCATAATTCTAAATATAGATATCCATAATTCAGCCCGATTTATAGATGCTCTGACGAGTACTAAAACTCTGTTTACGGAGTATAAATAAATAAAAATCAAGGTACTGAAAGTACTGAGGAGGAAACAATGTCAGCCGTAGATCAAGCAGTTATCCAGAATTTTGTTGACAAGGTCCCATAGGGTTAAAAAATTCGACGAAGTAAAAAATGACTCGTCGATTGTTTTGAGTTTAACGACATGTCAACCCTTGTGGATCATTTTTGTCTTCTCCAAGAGAAAGGGGGAGGGGAAGAGCTTGAAGAGATAGTAGAGGAGATGAGAGTGAGGGACAGAGTAAATGGAAGTGTAGAAACAGAAGAAATAATAACACTCCCTATCTACCGTTATCTGCTGCAGGGACAGCAGGCCTTGCCCAAATGTAAGTCAGTATCATGGCCCCCGCCCATCGGGGCTTGAAGAAATAAATGGGCTGCATGATGCTTCCACGCAGAGCTGAAACCGACCTGCACACGAGTACTGGTAAACCGCTTAGAGGATCTAAGCCTGTCTAGGCAAAGCGGCGCGAGTCGGCCCGTCCATGCTTATTAACCCTATTGGTTTCATTGGGCGGTAGGGATTGAGATGTCATTTCATCTCAATGTCGGGTAAAAGTCCCACAAAATTGGAAGCAACGTCTCCAAAATGACCTTTACAGTGTTGACAGGGACGTTAAACCTCAAATCAAACAAACAAAAGTCAATATCAGCTGGACTCTCCAGTGACACCAGATACACATCACCTTTGCCTCACCCAACCACCCCCACGAAGAAAAAACGGAAGAAGGAAATAAAGATAAACGTGTCTGCTCAATTATTCATGGTTTCTAAATAAGCTCATTACATTCTGTCCTTGTCCCATCTGCATATAATCTTACAGAGAAGTTCTCCTAGCGGGTACATGACGTCTTAGCAACGTCGCATCAACGTCGCATTTATACGACGTGCAGCCGCTTGGAGTTATGTTCCTTCGGGCGTCGGATTAGTGTGTTTGATTTGAGGTTTAACGTTCCCGCCAACACTGTAAAGGTCATTTTGGAGACGTTGCTTCCAAGTTTGTGGGACTTTTACCAGACAATGAGATGAAATGACATCTCAAGCCCTGCCGCCAAATGAAACCAATAGGGTTTATAAGCAAAGACGGGCCGACTCGCACCGTCTTAACTGGACAGGCTTAGATCCTCTAAGCGGTTTACCAGTACTCGTATGCGTGTCGGTTTCAGCTCTGCGTGGAAGCATCATGCAGCCAATATATTTCTTAAAGCCCCGATGGGCGGGGGCCGCTTCGGGCGTCGTGGCATATAAAGGAGAATAACTTGACGAAAATAAAAAAAAATCATTTTTAAACCATTTGATTTAGACATTACAACCCTGATCAGACGCCGCGTTCAGCAAACTGGCGAATTAAAATACATGTACTTTTATTCGGTCCTAAAAACATTAACCCATAAATGCCAATTGTTTCAATACTGGGACATTCGGAAACAGCTGAGACAGATTAGAGGCCACAGAATGTAGCGTCTGATAGGTGTCTTCACTTTTTGCTAAAAGTACGGAACTTGATGTAAAACTCACAACTTACAAATCATGTTTTGTAATCAGAGCTCTCGAAAGAATGTGAATAACTGCGTTCGATGTCGGTCAGTAAAGGGTTGTTTAGTTGGTCAGAAGCGAGCTAACCCTTTTAACCCTGTAGACTTGTGCAGACGCCGAGGTAGAAATACACTGTATCTTTGCAAACCTTGTAGATCCGTGTAAGACAGCACGTAGCTAGCAGTCTTGCCAGAATCTACATGTACACTGTTTAATTGCCATTATGTCAGTGAACTAATCAGAAACCCCTTTCTATAAGAAGCGAGAAGACTGTTCAGAAACTCAAGGATGAAAGAGTAAAGCATAAATATCATCGGAAAGCGCGTAAGAAAATAGTCCCAGAGTAGTGTTTTCTTTTCAGAATATGTCTTTCTTTGCCAATTTATATTCAATCCGTATACAGTCTCGAAAAATGAAATATTTTGAAAGACGTTCCATGCCTGCAAAATTATTTTTTAAGAGTTCCTTTGGACTATTTTATGCAGCGAACGAACAACGGAAGTGGAGTAACGCGGTCCAGTACCGGAAGTAGAAATGTGTTGACAAAGAAACTTGATTTTAAAAATCAACTTTCAAAAATCACAAAGTCTCATAGGAAAAAAAGTCATTTTAGAGAAACGGGTATGTTATCGGAATGAGCCAGCGTCAGTGTTAGGTGCCTATGATGAGACAGCGAGTCTGCAAAGTCTAAGTCTCCGCTTGACTTAGTAATGAGGCGGTTCTAACCAGTACACAAAATCTATTTTTGAAGTATAAATAATAATAATAAAATATCACAAAGTTTCATAGGATAAAGGTCATTTTTTGAGAAACTGGCACGTCATGCAATGAGTCAGTTTCTGTAAGGCGTCTATCATAAGACAGCGAGTCTGCAGGGTCTTAGCCTGCGCTTGGCGTACATGTCTGAAGACATATTTTATCTGGTCGTGGCCAATTTCTGTACATAGTGGGTATTCATTAGAATCTCTTTATCGTGAAATTTACTTGTAATCTTTCAAGCGCTACAGAAAATTCTAGAGCAGACAATTGGACTTCTTTTCATTATCATTGAGCGAATATAAGTCTTGACATTGTAAGCCTCATCCGCTGAAGGATAAGAAAAATAAATTGAAAACGTGCTATGCGCTTGAAGGGCCATAGAGTTAAAATATTATGGGAAAAGCAAATAACACAAGCTGGTTTTCCATCAGTTTACCAAATAACACTAAAATAGCACCAATAACATGAGTAAAACAACATCAACAACAAAACAACATTTGCCATAATTAAACCAAAGATACAATTTATACAATCAGAGAAGATTATGTTTTGCATCTTCTTCCAATCTTTGCACACGGCCAATCAGTGTGGACCCTGATCAGAGAGCTGCCAGCCTGGAGGAGTATTCTGATCGTGGTCCACACTGTTTTCAACAATGATTAAAGCAGATAACAATTAATTATTGTGATTGCCGTCCTAATGAGTAAGATGGTTTCTGTACTTCTTGGTATGTCATTAGTATATTTGGCACCATATGGTAAGATAATGGCACTTAAGGGCAATGTGAACACTTCAGGGGCGCCAACTCCTGTAAAAGTATTTTTGTTTCCCATGCCAATAGGGGTCAACTCTTAAAGGAAAGAATTTGCTCCTGAGGAGCAAATTCTTTCCTTTAAGAGCAGACCCCTTTTTCCGTGGGACTGAGCCTATAGAAAAGTGAACAAGAAGTCCCGAAAGTTGTCTCCCTTTGAAAATGGCGAACAAATGTGCTAGGTAATTCCATTCCCTTAATGTATAAAGAGACGCATTTCACGAGGAAGCAATAGCTTCCCTTCTAGCCAAGGAAAGAATCAAATTAATTTAGCTAAGAATAAACCTTGCAGTAGGTGCTTCAAGTTGCAAAATAAAAAAGAAGTCATCAAAGCATTGACAGATTCCGGCAGGTCGACCATAACAACGGACAAGATAAGTTTTTTTGTGATAATTGAAGGATAGTCTATGTCAATTCCCTATGAACCTATGTTGTGGGTATTCATTAGAACCACCTCGCACAGGCGGTTCTGATGAGTACCCTCAACATAGATTTATATTGAGAAATAGGGAAACTATCCTATTCAAATATATTGCAATTTTTCTACCAAAGTTCGGATAAAAATGGGATATTTTTCATATTGTTTCTCCAAACATAGATAGTACCCACAATCTATGTTTTATGCAGAAATAAGAAAAATAGTGTACACCCATGTTAACCCCGGTTTTGAAAGAGGGGTTTAAGGGGGTAAAAATAATAAAGGTATGTTTCGTGATGCGATTGTCCCCCATGAAAAAAATATATGATTGAAAACACGATTCATTCATTTGAAATGTACGTTCAAAAACTTAATAATAAACTGCTTCGTAGTTCCTTTGTTTTCGTTTCTTCTCATTGGTAGTAACACGATCGTAAAAGTCTAGTAAACTTTCCAAATTGTCCTTATTTACTTTAGACAGAAATTCACTCATAGATTCGTCCACACTGACTCCTTTATCATAAATACAGTCACATGACTTGGTAACTTGTTTGGCAAGAGAATATTCATCGTCATCACTCAGTCGACCGTCGTATTTCGCTCTCTGACGAGGTAATGAATTATAATCTGAGTAGTCCGATTGTCCACTACCACAACTTCGACTGCTGCTATTGCTTTCTAGTCTTTCTAGCGACTTAAATTCCGTCTTTGTACGAACACACATGTCAGATGGTTTACCAACAGGATCTTGTCTTTCACTAAGCGCAACACGCGAAGCTTGATGTAGAACGCCGTCAGATAAGGTCTTATGCACAGCATGAGGGCGAATGTCTTTTACTTCATCAGATAAAGATTTAATCAAAACACATTTATTCTTATTCTCTCCGCCGAATTTCTTGATTTTAATAGTACTTTTTGGCTGACCGCTAGCAATGGCTGACAAATCACCCAGACTTGAAGGTCTCTGATGGCATTTTCTGGCAGTTCTGGGAGATTTTGGCGTTGAAAACTTGGGACCTTTCATTTGTTGACTCCATCTTTCCGAGACCTGGAAACATTTCTCTTCGTTCAGCTTCAATCGCTTGTCTTCCACGGATGATTCAAATGATGATACATAACCCGATGAATCTATTTCTGATTGACCAATCAGCGTTGAATAACCAATGACGTGTTGACTGGTTGGTGCCTTCACTCCAGTGATACAGAACATACGACCTTGGTGGAAGTTACGGGCCATCTCTAGCTGTTTGATCTGAAATGAAATGATATGATTACAATAATGCCAATCCAAGTGAAACAATACCATACACGAAAAATATTAAAAGAGCCCCGCCAAGCGAATTTGTGTCTTCGAGCATTCCGTCATGACAAATTTTAACTGCGCATGCCCAGCCATTCAGAGGGGCCAGGGATATGGCTTTCTGTCTGAAGGTTCCTCTTGATTCACTGC
This sequence comes from Lucinisca nassula, assembly GCA_963580285.1. Classification (NCBI taxonomy): domain Eukaryota; kingdom Metazoa; phylum Mollusca; class Bivalvia; order Lucinida; family Lucinidae; genus Lucinisca; species Lucinisca nassula. Next base: position 51,327,074 of record OY757021.1, read on the forward strand.
TCGCATAGGCGATAAGTACCAAAATCGCTTGACGGGGCCCATATAATATTATTTTGTTTTGGATAGCCTATTGGCCATTTTGTGGGAAAGTAACTGTCCTTTTCGCTTTCCGCTGTTGATGTTTCCATTTGAGTAAGTTGCTCCATGTTTGTGTTTCTTTTACTTTGGCGTCTCTGATGGGAGCTGTTGGTTAATTGTATCGATTCCTGATCCCAAAAGGCCACTAGGCATATATCGGTTTAAGTGGCGCTTTTCCTATGTCCAGAATAAGCATTTTTCAGATCAAATTATGTTACACTGGTCAAAACATACATTGTGAGTGCTTATTAAAACCGACTCATTGAGGTGGTGCTAGCGAGTATCTACAATCTATGTTTTTAGCGAAAATAAAGGACAATATGTATACCCCTTTATTGAAAATAAATATAAGAAATTAACATTAATTAAAGAAAACTAAGCGTGTGCTAAAGTGGCGTTTTTTTTTGTTTTTTTTTTTTAAACAGGGGTTTCGTTATACGGGCTTGGCTTGTCAACGTGATATCAAAATATTTTCTTTCTTCACAAGAGAATGTATTATTTTTTGCTCCAAACGATAGACATTTATACGGTGGTATATTTAGGACATTCAGTAATATTTTTTCAACAATATTATATCGAGCGCTCGACATAATATCTCGAGCGCTCGACATAATATCTCGAGCGCTCGACATAATATCTTGAGCGCTCGACATAATATCTTGAGCTCTCAATATAATATCTCGGGCGCACGACATAATATCTTGAGCGCTCAATATGATATCTCGAGCGCACGACATAATATCTCGAGTGCTCAACATATTATGTCAAGCATTCGAGATATTATGTCGAACGCCCGAGATAATATGTTGAGCACTCGACATAATATGTTGAGCACTCGAGATATTATGTCGTGCGCTCGAGATATTATATAGAGAGCTCGCGATATTATGTTGAGCGCTCAAGATATTATGTTGTGCGCTCGAGATATTATATTGAAAGCTCAAGATATGTCGAGCGCTCGAGATATTATGTCGAGCGCTCGAGGTAATATCATGAGTCCTCAACATAATATCTCCAGCGCTCAAGATATTATGTTGTGCGCTCGAGATATTATATTGAGAGCTCAAGACATAATATCTCGAGCGCTCGACATCATATCTCGAGCGCTCGACATAATATCTTGAGCTCTCAATATAATATCTCGAGATCTCAATATAATATCTCGAGCGCTCAACATAATATCTCGAGCGCTCAACATAATATCTCGAGCGCTCGACATAATATCTCGAGTGCTCAACATATTATGTCAAGCACTCGAGATATTATGTCGAGCGCCCGAGATAATATGTTGAGCACTCGAGATATTATATTGAGAGCTCTCGATACTATGTTGAGCGCTCAAGATATTATGTTGTGCGCTCGAGATATTATATTGAGATCTCGAGATATTATGTCGAGCGCTCGAGATAATATCATGAGTGCTCAACATAATATCTCGAGCGCACGACATAATATGTTGAAAGCTCGAGATGATATGTTGAGCACTCGAGATATTATGTCGTTCACTCGAGATATTATGTCGAGCACTCGATATATTTTGTTGATCGCTTCAGATATTATGTCGAGCGCTCAAGATATTATGTCGAGCGCTCGAGTTATTTTGGCGTGCGCTCGAGATATTATATTGAGAGCTTGCGATATTATATTGAGTGCTCAAGATATTATGTCGAGCGCTCGAGATATTATGTCGTGCACTCCAGATCATATATTGAGAGCTCGCGATATTATGTCGAGCGCTCGAGATACTATGTTGAGCGCTCAAGATATTATGTCGTGCGCTCGAGATATTATATTGAGAGCTCAAGATATTATGTCGAGCGCTCGAGATATTATGTCGAGCGCTCGAGATATTATGTCTTGAGCTCTCAACATATTATGTTGAGCACTCGAAATGTTATGTTGAGCACTCGAGATGAATATTAAAATATAATTGAATGTATAAATGCGTGGAGATAAAGACAGTATATTATAAGGAGAAAAAGGCCCATTACTTGATGTAGCCTCATGTATTCAGGACCATTCAGTGTAGTTTTCTCGCCCAACCAGCCACTCCCAAATTTACATGGGCCTGCTTCACACCAGATGTTCCATTATTTCAAAACCCACTGCTGCACCTGAGTATCTTTCAAGCAATTAAACAAAATCATACGTAAATAAGTGCAGTCTCATCTGCGTCTGCGTCGCTTGCCTTTGTTCCACTAAAAGGACGCTATGAATAAATGAATGACATTCATTTTTGTTGTTGTTGTTGTTGTTGTTGTTTAGATTTAAGGTACCCGTCAACACATTTTTGGTCATTTTGAACATGGTCGGTGCCCCTAACCACAACTTCCTAGCCGCTCACCAGTACTAAGTGTCCATCTTTCTGACAGCTACCGGCTAGTAGTATACACAATGTAGGTTCTGGCACAACTTTTTGGGGCAGATGTGATGGGGCCCGCCCCACCCCCCTGGCGGGTCCCAGTTCTAGGACAAATTCGAGGCATCCGAGGCTCCCAGCCCCCATTGGCGCTGCTGCTGTTGTTGGAACAACAACAACAACAAGTGGAACAACAAACAAAAAACAGGGAGGGCAATCTGAACTGCTTCCAAGATATTACACATTTCATAAAAAAGAAGGGGTGGGGCATGCTCAAGGAGGAACACCCGAGCTGAGCCCCGAGGCTACATGCCAAGTTTCGTGGAAATCGGCCCAGCGGTTCCAGAGAAAAAGATTTTTAAGGGGTTTTACCATATATAGGCATGGCGGCCATCTTTGTTATGTATCCTCGACCCAGCGAAAAAACTTTCCTTCCCCTATCCCACTGAGTCCCACATGAAATTTTGCCTCAATCGACCCAGTGGTTCAAGAGGAGAAGATGTTTGAAAATGTTAACACATAACAAAACACAACACACACATAGCATGACGACCCTATAAGCTCACCAATGAGCCAGTGGCTCAGGTGAGCTAAAAATGAGTTAATCTGCATCAAACTTATTTTACTGGTATGCCTCTTTATAAAGAAGGGGGGGGGGGTCTACAAGCGCACACTGTCCCCGCCCATAGGAGCTTGCCAGCAGATTGCTTTCCGGTCCCAACAACAAAACCAGAGGACAACTGGTCTTGAATTGCTCACCAGAAGAAGAAGAAGAAGATGAAGAAGAAGAAGAAGAAGAAGAAGAAGAAGAAGAAGAAGAAGAAGAAGAAGAGAAGAAGAACAAGACGAAGAAGAAGGAAGAATTAGAAGACGGAAGAAGAAGATGAAAGAAGTAGAAGAAACAAGCTTTGAAATAAAGGGGGACAAGTCCCCAGGGTACACCCTGGGGTCCAAGATCTATGTCTCTAAATGCTCCTGATTACAAGGCACACGAATATATATGGTTTATGGGTGGAGAGCTGGAGGGTTTCCGAGATATTAAGCATTTAACCATATACAGGCATGGTAGCCAACTTGGTCATGTGACATGGACTAAAAATGGTCCTCCAACTAAATGCCCCTTATCATAAGGAACAAGAATATAAAAATTATATAGTTTATGTTTGGAGATCTGGACGATTTCCGAGATATCAAGCATTTACCATTTATGGGCATGGTGGCTTGGTAATGTTACCTGGACCAGAAATGGCCGCCGGCTAAATGCCCCTTATCATAAGGAGCAAGAATATATATAGTTAAAGGGGTGGTATTCCGAACCGTTTGTAAAATATAATGAATTTTCCGTGACTTTTCCCCATACAAATGCCTATGTGATCAAATTTGACTTTGCATAAAATAGGTCAAGGCCATCCCAGGGTCACCATTTTAGCAATTAATGATTGACCCGCATCTCAGGTGCTAAATGCAAAGTTTCATGGAAATCGGCTGAGATGATTTTTTTTTTTTTTGTGAGCAGGTCGGCCTTCTTGGTCATATGACCTGGTCCCCATTAGCAAACTTTTGTTTCCCCATCACATCGAGGCTCCACATGAAATTTGACTTCAATCGGCCCAGAGGTGGTTCCAGAGGAGAATATGTTTGAAAATGTTGACAGACACACAACACACAGATAACAGGCAAACTCGGGCCTCCCATTTAGCTCACTATTGAGCCTATGGAGCTTGAAATGTCATATTAATCTCATAAGTTCACCTGAGCCGAAGGCTCAAGTGAGGTATTAGTAGGGCCTGGCTTCGTCGTCGTCCGTCGTTTACACTTTCAACGAAGTATATCTCGGCAGCCAGTAGGCCGATCTTGATAAAATTTCATGTGAAGCATCATTGGGCAGGGGGAAAGGCTGCATAATGTTTTCGGACTGATCGGATTGGAACTCTGGTTGCCATGGCAACAGATAGCTCCCATTGACTTAACATGGGAAAAATCTTGTCATCTCTCTAGCGGCTTCAATTTTTTTCGGATCGCCTTCATTCTTGCAGATAACGAGGACAGACATAAAATCTCGAACAAGTTCGATTTTGGGCTGAATCGGATTGTCCACTTCGGAGTTACGTGCCCTTGAGCGTTAGAAAATTTGGCCATAGACTTAACATGGGGGAAATCTGGTCATTACGATAGCGACTTCACTTTTTCAAATTGGCTTCAATCTTGCAGATAATCACCAGAGGCAAGAAATCTCAGTAAAGTTCGATTATGAGCAGAATCTGATCATTCCGTTAGGAGTTACATGTATCTGCCCTTGAGCGTTTTCTTAGTATGGGCAAAATCTTGTCATCACTCTAGCGGTTTCAATTTTTTTTTCAGATCGCCTTCATTCTTGCAGATAATGAGGACAGGCATTAAATCTCGACCAAGTTCGATTTTGTGCTGAATTGGATTGTCCACTTCTGAGTTACATGCCCTTGAGCGTTAGAAAATTTGGCCATAGACTTAAAATGGGGGAAATCTTTTCATCACGATAGCCATTTCAATTTTTTTCAGATTGGCTTCAATCTTGCAGTTAACCACCAGAGGCAAGAAATCTCGGCCAAGTTCGATTATGAGCAGAATCGGATCATTCCATTAGGAGTTATCTGCCCTTGAGTATTTTCTTAGTTTGGGCAAAATGTTGTCATCACTCTAGTAGCTTCATTTTTTTTTCAGATCGTTTTCATTCTTGCAGATAACGATGACAGGCATATAATCTTGGTCAAGTTTGATTTTGCGCTGAATCGGATTGTTCGCTCCGGAGTTACGTTCAGAGCGTCAGAAAATTTTACCATAGAGTTAACATGGGGAAAATCTTGTCATCGCGATAGGGTCTTTAATTTTTTTGAGATCAGCTTCAATCTTGCAGGTAACCAGTAGAGGCAAGAAATCTTGGTCGAGTTCAATTATGAGCAGAATCGGATCATTCCGTTAGGAGTTATCTGTCCTTGAACAGTTATGTAGTACAGGCAAAATGTTGTCATCACCGTAGCGGCTTCAGTTTTTATCGGATCAGCTTCATTCTTGTAGGTAAAGAGGACAGGCATAAAATCTCGGTCATGGTTGCTTTTGGAATGAATCAGGTTGTTTACTCAGGAATTATTCTTAACTTGGAGAAAATGTTGTTATCATGACAGCGACTTCCAATTTTTCAGATCGGCTTTGATCTTGTGGACAACCAGGACATGCATAAAATCTCAGTCAACTTCGATTAAGAGTGTAATCCGATCATTCAGATAAAAATTTATTTGCCCTTTGGATTCTCAGGTGAGCGGATCAGGCTCATTGAGCCTCTTGTTTTTATGAGGTTTTACGTCCCTGTCGGCACATTTTAGGTCATTTTGCAGACGTTCGGTGACCCACACCTTTCCTGGATAAGCTTCCTAGCCGTTCACCAGTACTAAGCGTCCATCTTTCTGCCAGCCTTCGACTGCTGCCCTAATTGAATCGGTGGTACATGCAGTATGTCAGCTGATTGGTCAGTCATCCCGACCACACCACAAATGCGAAATGGGCGCTAAAATGCCTGAAAGTCTCGAAATATTATTCCGAGTGCTCGGTTTATTATCTTGAGGGATCCAGGATTTTGAGCGCTCGCAATATTATCTTGAGCGCTCAACATATTATGTTGTGCGATCAACATATTAAACTGAGAGCTCGACAAACTATCTCGTGCGCACGACATAATATGTCGAGCGCTCAAGATAATATGTTGATCGCTCAACAAAATATATCGAGTGCTCGGCATAGTATCTCGAGTGAACGACATAATATCTCGAGTGCTCAACATATCATCTCGAGCTTTCAACATATTATGTCGAGCGCTCGAGATATTATGTTGAGCACTCATGATATTATGTCGAGCGCACGACATAATATCTCGAGCGCTCGACATAATATCTTGAGCACTCAACATAATATCGCGAGCTCTCAATATAATATCTCGAGTGCACGACATAAAATCTTGAGCACTCAACAAAATATCGCGAGCTCTCAATATAATATCTCGAGCGCACGACATAATATCTCGAGCGCTCGACATAATATCTCGAGTGCTCAACATATTATCTTGAGCGCTCGAGATAATATCATGAGTGCTCAAAATAATATGTTGAGCTCTCGATATACTATGTTGAGCGCTCGAGATATTATATTGAGAGCTCAAGATATTATGTCGAGCGCTCGAGATATTATGTCGAGCGCTCGAGATATTATATCGAGCGCTCGAGATATTATGTCGAGCTCTCGAGATATTATGTCGAGCGCTCGATATAATATTGTTGAAAAAATATTACTGAATGTCCCAAATATACCACCGTACATTTATACAGTAAAATTCCGCTATTACATGTAAGACTACCTAAATTTAAGACTAAATTCTCCGTTAAAAAGCTTATTTAGAAGGGTGCACTATTCTTTTTTGTGTGATTTCTGCACACATTGTCCCCTGGTCAAGGACCACCTTTGGGACTGTTCAAAAGTGGTACAGCACCAAAGATGGCCTTAATATAGGAATTTTACTGTATATAGCTACATGTATCTCAAATTTTTGTTTTGAGATATGAAAGAAAACATTATCCTATATATGAGTGTAATCATGCAGTAAATAAATACTATATTAATGACACATTGGCATTTCGAATAATAATAACAATAACAATAATAAATATTGATAATAATAATGAATATAATTACCTTGAATGAATCTGTATATGGTGGCATTCTGTTGATTGCTAACCAAAGACGGAAAGTTTATCGTTATAATTAATTATGTTGGGGTGGAAATGTTGTGTCGACTGATGTTATGAGGTCTCCAGTTACAGTCCCTTCTATTTAACTTCGTCCGTCTGTCATGCATATTTACTCACAATGTGTGTCAAGATTATGATAAAGCCAGACTCGGAGTCGATGGTCCGTTCAAAGCCCATCAATGGAAGCCCTACTCGAGCCATACGCCCGTTCAAAGCCAATCAAGTTTTAATTGGTAGCGATATAAGTCGTGTATACTCCGAGTCGCACCGTCTTTCAAAGCCAATCACTCGTCTAAATGGTATTTCCTGCAAAATTGAAAAGCTTTCAGCTTGTTTTGTTTGCTTGTTTGTATTTGAGTTTAACGGCTCAGTCAACACAATTTAGGTCATTTTTGAGCCGGTCAGTTAACATTTTCCACACCTTTACTGGGCAACCTTAACCGGTACCAGCGGTTTCTGCTCAAAATATGGATTGTGGGTACTCGTTACAGCCGCCTCATCGAGGCGGTTTTAGGGGGGACCCACAATCCATATTTTAGAACAGACATAATAAAAATAAGTTTTACCCCTGTAAACCCCAGTTTTACTATATTAAAGTGTGGTTCAAGGGGGTCAAAATTATATGGGTGTGTTCTCGTGATGTCACTCATTGGACGTTAAACCTTATCTTGCTGTTCAGGACGGCCCTATCTTTGCAAACAGTGTAGACCCAAATCAGATGGCTTCTTAGTCTGATCAGGTCTACACTGTTTGGCAAGATAGGGGTTAATTTAGCCACTCCCGCTTCGATCAGCACTTTTGCTTTGGTTTCATTGAAGCTATAGTAAACATAAAGATGTTACTGTAGACTTCGCCGGAAGAAATTTGATAATTGTGTTTTAAAAAAAAAAAGATAGAAAATACATGTTCCTCCCTATAATGAACACAAAGAGTGATATGTGATGCACACACGTCGCCTGATCCTGTATAAATATGCCTGGTCCTCGTAATCATTACCCAGCAGGCGCACGTCGCTAGGGCAACGTCAAATCAACGTCGGCAACGACGTGGATTTGGCGTTTCCAATATATTGTGACGTTGCACCGACGTTTATGTGACGTCACAATTACGCCGTGTGCGTGCTGGGTGACTACCAAAACTTAACGCACCTCCGCTACCGTGTATCAGTATGCATTCCCCTCACATGTCATGCTATATGTCTTGAGAGAATAAATGTTTTGCCTGTCTGCCTGTCCAAAGGGGAGTGTTGACCGAATAAAGTACATCGCCGGAACAACTTTGTTTCATAGATGCGGTTACTTACATGCACACTCCTGGAAGCACCGTGCTTTATTATCCAAGAGATGGTGAAATACGCGTCAAAGCGACGCTACGTCAACGTGGAATTGCTTTCGTCCCCCCCCCCCCCTCACACACACACACAGACACACCGTTATCAAAATTTTCTCTCCGACAGTCTTCATAGTTGTTGTAAAGTGTAATTGTTTAATATAGCATGTTAAGTTTGTCATTCCGTATATGTGTTTAAAACAGTGTATACATACCTTTTCTCATATGCTAACTGTTGTAGCCTGAGATTTACTGAAAACCAGTGCTTCAGCTGAAGTGCACGACCCGCCGGATGCTTTTAGCTTGATGAGTGTTACCATATATGGGTATGGCGGCCATTTTGGTCATGTGACCTTACCTAAAACGGTTCCCCCAATAAATGCGCCTTATCGTAAGTAGCAAAAATATATCTTATACTTTAGTACTGTATTCTGAATCGTTTGCAGGATAAAATGCATTCTCACTTTTCCAAAACAAAAGCATATGTGTCAAAGTTTGACCTAGGCACAAAAAGGTCAAGGTCAACCCAGGGTCACTATTTTAGCAATTTATGATGGGCCTACGTCCCAGATGCTATTTATCAAGTTCCGTGGAAATCTGCCCAGTGGTTCTGGAGAAGACTATTTTTGAAAGGTTTTTACCATATATTGCTTGGCGGCCATTTTGGTCATGTGACCTAGACCCCATAAGCAAATTTTGGTTTCCTCCATCCCATAGAGGCTCCATATGAAATTTGATTTCAATCGGCCCAACGGTTTCATTGGTTAGATCTCACTGATATCTATCAGTATGCCAAAAATTGTTTAAATATTCCAAGCGGTTAAGTCACTATCACCAATTTTCACAAACGGGTTACGGACGGACAGACAGACAGACCATATATGGCTTGGCGGCCATTTTGGTCATGTGACCTAGACCCCATGAGCAAATTTTGGTTTCCCCTATCCCATAGAGGCTCCATATGAAATTTGACTTCAATCGGCCCAATGGTTTCCGAGGAGAAGCAGTTCGAAAATTTTCACATTTTTCGCCTCGGCGAGGCTATACTAAATGGAATGTCATATTTCGCAAGTTCATTGGTTAGATCTCATTGATATCTATCAGTGTGCCAAAAATTGTTTAAATATTCCAAGCGGTTAAGTCACTATCACCAGTTTTCACAAACGGGATACGGACGGACAGACAGACTGACAGAATGACAGAATGACACGGTGATTTTAGGGCACTCTTAGAAATCAACCGACTTCAGTCGGTCGCTTTTTCTGCGGGTCGTGCAATAAAGTTCTGTTCTGTTCTGTTCTGTTCTGGTTAACCGGTACAGTGCACATTCACTCGCCAGAAACTGACAACAGCTCTTCTTGAGAGAATGACCGTAGAAATGATTTCACATTACGCTAACACACCCGTGAAGCATAGTGCATTTTTCAGATCTCCAAACATGGCTACTTTTCTGATGAAAATCTGTCAATTGTATGTTGTTTTTTTTTGTTCAAAAATAAGTTGTGGGTGCTCGTTAGAACCGCCTCAATGAGGCGGTCATAACGAGTACCCACAACCTATGTCTTGGGGCAGAAATACGAAAAATAATGTATACCCCCGTAAACCCCAGTTTTCTATATAAAGTGGGGTTTAGGGGGTGTTAATTTCACGGACTTGTTCACGTGATGATGACCAATCTTCACGAAAGAATGTTGCCGACCCCGGCAGGTATCGAACCCACGTCCTCCTGATCACCAGTCAGACGCGCATCCGACTGAGCTACCGAGGCCGGCTTTTCAGCATGTTATTTTTTAATAGTTAAGCCTGTACGACTGAGAAAATGAAAATTAAAATATGCAACTGGCGAAGACTCAGAACAGACTGCGTATTTGATCAGATTCTTCGCAAGTCTCAACTTTCATATATGTACATCCCGAAGCATCCAAGCAATCAGTATCAGAAAGCATTCATCCGTGCGACATAGTTCATTTTTTTACATCTCCCTAATGGCTACTTTTCTGGTGACAATCCGTGATTTTTTTCTTTTTTACACTCTACATATAGGTTGTGGATGCTTGTTAGAACCACCTCGTTGAGGCGGCTCTAACGAGTACACACAACCTATTTCTTGGGGCAGAAATAAGAAAAAAATAATTTATACCCCCGTTAACCCCAGTTTTCTCTATATAAAGTTGGGCTTAAAGGTTATTCAATTGATGGACTTGTGCACATGATGCAGAATCCGAATTGTTACCGGTGATACATCAAATGCTATTCATTCACCATAAAACGGAATTGTGAGAGGGGAAGTTAGTATCTAGCTCTCGCCAAAGAAGTATTCTTAGCTATTTTATCCGGATGAAATTATCAATTTCAATGGTTTGAGCAAAGTGATTGCTGTTGGAATGCTGGCAGCACCCTTTACACGTTTGTACAAGAGTATAAGCCTACGGTCTCTCCTCGTTTTCTTACGGGACTGCACAGGTTGCTGGTCACACAAGACCATCTGTACTTTTGCCGTACGCAGGCTCAATTGTTATTTCGAGTCTACCTGGCCAACGTGCGGGCAGATGCAAAAGCTGCTGATTGTTTCCATGTACAATAGTTATCAAGTATTCTTGTACTTACAGATTTTGCTAAACATGTTTCTTTTTTTCCACAAAATAGGGACAGATACAATTTTATATGTAACCGAAGCAGTAAATAAGGAAAATATTTTTTTTTTTTCGAATTTATTTTTATTTATTAATGTATTTATTTGAATGTTCATCAATAAACAAATTATTTAAATATGATACGCTAGAAAAAGAATCTCATCATGAAAAACACGTCTATATAATTCTGACCCACTTTTATATAGTAAAACTGGGGTTTACAGGGGTAAATTGTTGTTTTTTTTTAATTCTGCTCTAAAACATAGGTTGTGGGTACTCGTTAGTACCCAACGAATACCCACACTCAGTTTTGAGCAGAAGTAAGAAAAATATAACAATTTTAATCTGTAAATCTTCATTTTGGGTGGTAAAACTTTCAATATACAGTAGAACTTCGATGGCTCGAACACCGATGGCTCGTTTACCATGGATGCGTCGAACCCATTCTTGAGCCCCTAGCGAAATCCTCTACATAAGAAAAAGTGGGGGATAATTAAGGAGATTTTAGTCTTATATTTTGCAAAGGTATGCTGTGTGTACTCATTAGAATCGCCTCGATGAGGCGATTCTAATGAGTACACACATCATACATTTTCACTATTAAACACCGAAAAGATGTCTAAAAGTATCTTCCTATGCCTCCTGACAGTTACCTCAGTGGCTCGAACTACCCCTGTCTCGAACAGATTTTCGAGGTCCCAAAGGTGTTCGAGCCATTGAAGTTCGACTGTATTTGAATAGGCATACACGTAGTTTTGTAATGTTTATTCATCAGGTTAATAAAAGCACTGCAAGCACAGAATCAAGCCCCGAGTAGTAAAGCTGTTGATAGAATGGCTATTTTCAATATTTACAATGTTCAAATGGCCATAACTCCAGAAGTAGGTTAACAAGAGTTATGGTTCGTGTGTTCTGCACATTTTCTTATGGTGCTTTACATTTATGAGAAATTGCATGAAAATATCTTGAACAGTTTTCAACTTACAAAGCGGACACCAGTACACGGTAGACTGGATGGCTATGTTCAATATTCAAAGAAAAATAACTCCAAAAGTAGAGAAACCAGAGTTATGGTTCGTAGGTGTGCTCGACATGTCGCTTGTATAAAGTTTCAAAAAATAGCTCTAGTAGTGTCAGAGTTATAGTGGGGTCACAAATGCATGACAGAAATGGCTATGTTCAATATGTTCAAAGCACAATAACTCCAGAAGTAAGCAATTCAGAGTTATGGTCTGCAAGTCATTTTATGGTTCATCACATTTGTATGAAGTTACATGAAAATATCTCTCAAAGTGCTAGAATTATGGAGCGAACACGACTAGTACATGATAGATATGGCTATGTTCAATGTTCAAAGGGCAATGACTACAAAAGTAGAAAAAATAGAGTTACGTTTCATAGGTTCTGCTCGTCGACCGTGAAAATGTCTCAAATGGTATCAGATATATGGAGCAGAAACGAAATTATGAGACGCTGACAGAAGGACGGATGGACGGACATTCAGAATTTCGGAGGGTATAACGTAAAACCCGCCACTTTTTGAGTGGCAGGGCATAACAGGTCAATGAAATGAACAACCCTCTTAACACCAAATTATACAAAGAAAACTGGGGTTTACAGGGGTATACACAAGTTGCTTTTTTAGTTCTGCTCCAAAACATATTTCCGGGTACTTGCTCGAACCGCCTCATCCCCTCGGTGGCGTCAATAAAGCGTTTCTAAAGAGTATACCTAACTTATGTTTTTAGTAAAATAAAAAAAACATGACAAATTTATTAGAAAATTAACCTTTTTTGGAGAGAATGACATATGCCGCAAGGATGGTGAAAACAAATGATATATTATTGTTTTTGTGTCTAGTTTCATAGGTGATACATAAAAGCAATTCTTATGTTTCAAAATTTAAATAGTTTTTTACATATATATTGTTTTAGTCTATAAATTAAAAATCACTCTTTTTAATTCATAGACTATTTGTTATTTTCCCTGCGGAAATATAATTTAGAAGAATATATTGTTTTATTTTAACTAAGACACTATTTTAAAATTCATTTAACACTATTCTAAAATACATTTATGGTTGGTTATGACTTTTTTACCATTAATTTAGCCCCAGGATTACCCAACCCACTCAGTTTACCTGTAAAATTCATTCACATAAATGCTGACACACAAGGGATTTGTAGGCGTCTGCTTCATTTTAGACAATTAAGTAGTAGAGGACATTCACAATAATGCTTAGTTCTGTTTTCATATTGTCACGAAAACATGCCCATATGTTGTTGACCCCCTTGAACCTCCCTTTTATATAGAAAAACTAGGGTGTTCGGTAAGCATAATTTTTCTAATTTATGCTTAAGGACATAGCTTGTGGGTGTTTGACAGCATCGCCAAGTTGAGAGCGTTCTAACGAGTCCCCACCATCTATGATTTGAAGAGAAATAAGAAAAATATCATTTTTATCTGAATTTTTTTGTGTGTGTGTGTGGGTGGGGGTGGGGTGGGGGTGATGGGGTGACGGTAGTAAATTCTTCCATTGGATTTGAATTATGCGTGTTTTCGTAATGTTTTATTATGTATTTAGCCATTTTGAAACACCACCTCTTTATAATACTTTGTTCTTAATCCAAGCATAAACCTCTTAGTTAAACAGTGTTATATCCAAACAAAGAGGTAGAATAGCGTAAAATAACTTACTTTACATGTTTTTTTTTTTTTTGTTGTTGTTGTTGTTTTGTCATTTTTCTATGCAATTAGTTAGGGGTTTGAGCTTTGAACAGTGTTATAAAAAATGTGTTATAAAATGATTGTGCTGTACTAATAGGCCAAATAGGACTACAAGTACATGTTTTAAAACTGTCATAGTCCTCGGTATAAACATGAGCTAGTATTGTTTTGTTTGTTTGATTTGAGGTTTAACGTCCCCGTCAACACTGTAAAGGTCATTTTGAAGACATTGCTTCCAATTTTGTGGGACTTTTGCCTGACATTGATACGAAATGACATCTCAAGCTCTGTCGCCCAATGAAACCAATAAGGTTTAAAGAGTGCATTGTTGTACTTTCTATGAGCAAATGCAGTCATCACTACACTGATCAGGCTATTTACAACCATATCAGTTAATAGAGGGAGGCTGCTTGTGTCTGTGTTATGAGCTGTGGAATGAATAACCCAGTTTTAGGATCAACCAAATGCCCTAGGTCTATAGGGCTAAGCAAATTAATCTTAGATTTTATAGCTCCCCATCAAACCAGTAGCTGATATGTACACCTGTACAAATTGAGCAAAAAAAAAACTATTAGTTGGTGGTAGATGACTAGGTCTTACTCTTGGATTTTTGGAGCAACAGTGTTGTCTAATGTGTTTGTGTGAACAGCAAACCAACAGAAAAATTGCTGCTGCCTTAACTGGCCCTGAGACATTTGACTCAATACCAAGATCTGAAATCTTTTGAAGTTTGAAGTCTGATTTAGGCATTCTTCTTGCCTATACTATGCAAAGAAGAGCAGGTATCATAACCTGTAAGGCAATACAGACAGCAAAATTACCCTTTCATCTGGCTCTAGCTTCCTGAAAACATTGTGAACTGGAATACATGGTGCAGTCAGCATGAATACATGAATACACTTCCTGTCTGTCTTGAAGAATATGTTATCAACATTAAGCTGGCTAAAGTGAAGCAGAAGTAGAACAAAAACATGGGTATATGGAATGACCAGAACAGCTGTGTTATCTCCCAGAGAACCTGCAAACTGCAGGTGCAAAATCATTCTACTATCTACGGAACCCGGGAAGGGACATGATTTTTTATTTTTTATAAGTTGTGCGCACAAGATAAAATCTTGTGCGGACAAGATATTATCTTGTTCGGACAACATATTATCTTGTGCGCAAAAGAAATTATCTTGTGCGGACGCCATATTATCTTGTTCGGACAACATAATATCTTGTTCGCACAAGATATTATCTTGTTTGCACAACATAGATCTTGGGAAGATCTCCGCACAAGATAATATGTTGTGCGAACAAGATAATATCTAGTCCGCACAAGATAATATCTTGTTCGCACAAGATCTATGTTGTGCAGACAAGATATTATCTACTGCGGACAAGATAATATCTTGTTCGCACAACTTAATATCTTGTGCGGACAAGATAATATCTTGTCTGCACAAGATAATATGTTGTCCGCACAAGATAATATCTTGTGCGCACAAGATTATATCTTGTGCGCACAAGATAATATCTTGTCCGAACAAGATAATATCCTGTCCGCACAAGATATTATCTTGTGCGCACAACTTATAAAATAAAAAAAAATCATGTCCCTTCCCGGGTTCCGTAACTATCCGCTTCTTCAAAGTTGTAATCGAGTTAATGCTGAGCAGCAACAACCTCACTGCATACTTTCAGAGATTTGTTCTCAAAATAGAAGTAAAGCAATGATCAAGAATCGATACAATTAATTTACACCTCCCATCAATGACTCTAAAGGGAAAGAATCACAAACATGAAGTAACTAGAACTTAATGGAAACAACAACAGAGGAAAGCCAAAAGGTCAGTTACTGTCCAACAAAATGGCAAACTGGCTATCCAGTTATATTAAAAGAATCACCCACAATGAAGTTATGAACAAGCCCTTATAAGATGGTTTTTATCACGACCCATTACTGCTAAGTATGTCATGCATAGTTGCAAGCTCTACTAAACACAATACCTATACACAGGTATGGAATGCCCTGGCTGTCTTACGGGGATGAAATTCATTATGTTTGGTGGTTTTCCTATTATATGCTCTGATAAAAACAGTATATGTAGTGGTTAATCTAGTATATGTAGTGGAAACCTCATTATTTTCGGTGGTAAAACGGTGTATACGCTGTAGTATTTTTATTATATGCTGTGGTTTCAGTGTTATATGTTCTGCTTTTTCCATTATCTATAGTAGATATTTCTTGCTATTCGGTGTCTTCATCAGTTGGTGCAGTGCTTTTTCCATTATATTGAGTGCTTTTATTCCTAGGTTCGGTCCTTTCACACTCTCTCTTTATTTGAGGTAGTCACGTCATTATATTCACTGGTAATGTCATTACGTGCAGTAGATAAATCTTTATCTTGGGTGCAAACTTTATTATCATGATGAGATCAATCGGATGCCTTCGTGCACTACTCGAAAAGTACCGAAGATAAATTGCCGCGGTAAAACCCCGGTAATAAACAGTACCAAATCAAATGTGTAACTCCAGTTTTTTTATACGTAAAATAACTGTAACTGCATTTCTATCTGTATTCCCTCCAATTCAGATTCTATTTCTTTTAGTTCAGTTGCAATGAAAGCTCCTTCAAACTAATGTTCGAGGGTGATTTTTAGACCTGTCTTTCTGTATATTTTGATCCCAGAGTGGGAGGCATGGCGTGGGGTGTTAGGGTGGGGTAGGGGTGCTTGGTCATGGAATTGGTATTGGCACTCACTCGTTTCGCCTGCTAAGACTGGGTATACGTACGTACACAATAATTGCTTAAATAGAGGCACTTCCTTCCTTCCCCTGTCCCCTATTCCACACCCCCTCTCGCCCCCCCCCCCCCCCACCGCCCAAACCCCCAACAAATTTCTCACGCCCTAAATGAATGTCAAGTTTTGGATCTTCATTATTGCACGACCCGCAGAAAAAAGCAACCGACTGAAGTCTGTTGATTTCTAAGAGTGCCCTCAAATCACCGTGTCATTCTGTCATTCGGTCATTCTGTCAGTCTGTCCGTCCGTAACCCGTTTGTGAAAATTGGTGATAGTGACTTAACCGCTTGGAATATTTAAACAATTTTTGGCAATGAACTTGCGAAGTATTACATTCCATTTAGTATAGCCTCGCCGAGGCGAAAAATGTGAAAATTTTCGAACTGCTTCTCCTCGGAAACCGTCGGGCGGATTGAAGTCAAATTTCATATGGAGCCTCTATGGGATGGGGGAAACCAAAATTTGTTCATGGGTCCAGGTCACAAGACCAAAACGGCCGCCAAGCCATATATGGTCTGTCTGTCTGTCCGTCCGTAACCAGTTTGTGAAAATTGGTGATGGTGACTTAACCGCTCGGAATATTTAAACAATTTTTTGGTATACTGATAGATATCAATGAGATCTAACCAATGAACCAACAAAATATTACATTCCATTTAGTATAGCCTCGCCGAAGCGAAAAATGTGAAAATTTTCGAACCGCTTCTCCTCGGATACCGTTGGGCCGATTGAAATCAAATTTCATATGAAGCCTCTATGGGATGGGGGAACCAAAATTTGCTCATGGGGTCCAGGTCACATGACCAAAATGGCCACCAAGCCATATATGGTAAAACCCTTCAAAAATAGTCTTCTCCAGAACCACTGGGCAGATTTCCACGAAACTTAAATAGCATCTGGGACGTAGGCCCATCATAAATTGCTAAAATGGTGACCCTGGGTTGACCTTGACCTTCTTTGTGCCTAGGTCAAACTTTGACACATATGCTTTTGTATTGGAAAAGTGAGAATGCATTTTATCCTGCAAACGATTCAGAATACAGTACTAAAGTATAAGATATATTTTTGTCCTTACGATAAGGCGCATTTATTGGGGGAACCGTTTTAGGTCCAGGTCACATGACCAAAATGGCCGTCATACCCATATATGGTAACACTCATAAAGCTAAAAGCATCCGGCGGGTCGTTCACTTCAGCTGAAGCACTGGTTACACTCTATAAACAAGTTAGCATCTTAATACTCAATACTGTGTTACTTTTTTACGTATTTACTATAGTAACAAACACACCAAATGCTAGTCAGATACCTAGAGGATAAAAATGGGCCAGTATCGCTCAAGATTGTAATATATAGTTTTACGAAGATATTGTTATATTCCTTACTTATTCATTTATTTATTTTTGTGTGAGTTTGTATATATTCAGTCAGTCCAGCCCCGGTATTTAGATATGCCAGTTGAAAGACGTGAAACCAATAGAATAGGGATATGGAATTACAGTTATCGTATGCATAATTTTAAAAGGGGATTATTTACTGGACAATCCGCCATTAC
The DNA here is from genome assembly GCA_963580285.1 of Lucinisca nassula. NCBI lineage: Eukaryota > Metazoa > Mollusca > Bivalvia > Lucinida > Lucinidae > Lucinisca > Lucinisca nassula. The sequence continues at coordinate 51,345,318 of OY757021.1, forward strand.
AGGAGCAGGAGCACTGATCAAGTGTGTGTTTGGCTCCTCTAGTTTCCTCCAATGATAAAAATTCTGATCAAACTTGACATTTCATAAAAGCTGATACAATGCCCTTTTCAAGTTACCATAACATCGGTAGGGCCAATCAACAAGGGAACTATCTGCCTGAAAGTATATCCTTAAAGCATCCAACCAAACAAGGGAAATAATTGTGGACTGTCTCTTATCATGCTTATTACCTTATTATCGGCTGGTATGTTACGAATGCATACGCATGATCTCATCATGATAATAACATTTTGCACCCACGATAAAGACGAATCTACTGCTTATTACAATTCAAACTGTGACCACAGCATATAATAAAAATATTACAGCAAATAATGAATATCCACAACGTATAATAAAATACCACAGCATATATTAAAATACTACAGCAAATAATAAAAATACCGCAGCTTACAATAGAAATACTACCGCATATAACAAAAATACTACCGCATATAACAAAAATACTACAGCATATACAGGTTTTACCACCGAAAATAATGAGGTTTCTACTACATATACTAGATTAACCACTACATATACTGTTGATCCTTGTAGATGGATTTGTTTCGTGCAAAATTTATGATAAACGCGATGACTTTGATTTTGAGATTGTAAATTTTCCTTTTTTGGATGGTGATGTTCCTCGTGCGCCATCCTATGGCGTTTATATTTCGCAATTAATTCGATTTGCTAGAGTGTGCAGTCATGTAACTGACTTCAACACTCGTAATAAATTATTAACAGCTAAACTTCTTAATCAGGGTTATCGGTACCATAAACTACGCAAAGCCTTTTCAAAATTTTATAGACGCCATTCTGATTTAATTTCAAAATTCAATATTGGACTTAAATCTCTTCTGCAACAAGGTCTATCGGAACCCGAATTTTATGGTGACTTAGTATATAAATTCAGAAAAATATATAACCGCAATGACTTCAGCACCCAATTTCGTAAAATCATTCTTCGATATAAAAAGATTGGGTACAACATGGATATTATACGACAGACTGCATGCATGGTAGTTAACCCAATCACGGTTGGCAACTTTGCTTCCCTCTTTAATTGCACGCCGGTGGGTCAGGCCTCAGATTCTATGACGGCTCCAACGTAAAGGCTTATTGAAAATTAAAGAGATAATGTTGGTTGGTGCATGATGCTCTGTCTCTGGTCGGGCTCATCGGAGTCTAACTGTTGGTTTTCTTTTGCTCCAGCATTTCAGTGGTTTCTTGCTGTCGAGTCCTCACCGTTGTCTCACCTCTGTGGTTCTTTGATTTCTGTGTTCACGGAGATGTTGCACTGATGAGTTAGGAGGCCTTCATGCGGACTGAACAAATTATTTGTCTAAATCGCGACGGAAGTAAGGGCGAGGATTGTGGCCACGTAAAATCGATTTAAGCCCCCCAGTGGAAATCTTCCACTGACCGTTCCAAGGCGGCTCTTCTGTGGCGATTTATTTATGTTGTAGTTTGTTACTTACTTTGTGTATCACTTGTGTCTTTTAATTTTGGATGACCATATGGCCATTTTGTGGGAAAGTAACTGTCCATATGGCCTTCCTTTGTTTAGGTTTCCATTATGGTCTGGTCGCTTAATGTTTGTATTTCTTTCCCTTTGGTGTCTTTTATGGATGGAGTAAGTTAATTGTATCAATTCCTGATCTTTGTTTTACTTCTACTTTTTATCACTGCATTTAATAGGAAAACCACCAAACATAATGAATTTTATCCCCGTAAGACAGCCAGGGCGTTCCATACACAGGCATATAATAAGCCTATTCACCTTATTTGCATTATCTGCTGGTTCCTAGTCTGAAGGTTATCAGTGTTGGAAAAACAGGTAACCAGACCCCCCTGACCTTAAAAGGTCAGGGGGGTCTGGTTACCTGTTTTCCCAATATTGACAATGTGGAAGCTGGGAGCCAGCAAATAATGCAAAAATGGTGTATTACAAGCTGCAGGATTTATTTAACAATGACAGTTTAAAATTTATTGAACCATTTTCCCTGACATTTGGACAATTTGTTTGTTTGTTGTTTTATTTGAAGTTTAACGTACCAATCAACACTGTATAGGTCATTTTGGAAACGTTGCTTCCAATTTTGTGCGACTTTTACCCGACATTGAGATGAAATGACATCTCAAGCCCTGTCGCCCAATGAAACCAATACATCTTATAAGCATGGATGGTCCGACTCGCACCGCTTTGCCTGGATAGGCTTAGATCCTCTAGGGGGTTTATCACTACTCATGTGCGGTCGGTATCAGCTCTGCGCGGAAGCATCATGCAGCCCATCTGTTTCTTCAAGCCCGAGTGGCGGGGGTCGAAGACATTTGGACAATATAGCTACTGGAGATGAAGTTCCTCAAGAGATAGAGAGGTTTGATAAGTTGCCATAAAATGGGTCGCCATTTGAGTCATTCATGCAGGAAAGGCTCACCCCCTTAGCTTGTTAGGCAGTCCAAAAAACAATCTAATGGGCCTTTGTCTGAGTCAAAACTCCAGATTATGAGTGATATCAGGTCAATGACACAGGTGTCTGGGGAAACCAGTCTGAGGAACTGACTGCCACCGATGAAGAGATATATGCTTTCTTTACATTAATTCATTCATTCAAGGTCTTGTCTTTCAAAGATTCGCATGATCACGCGAGTTTGTTTACAGATGAAGAATGTATGATGTCTACCAATAAGTCGGATTTCTTTGAAAAACTGGTTGTATAGTATTTGACGTGATATCTGTACTTAAAGTGTTTCAGCATTCATCATGTCTCAAACTGACATATCAACAGATGACAGCTATGTTTTGGTCTTACAGTCTTCTTACCATTATTTGGGTAGCTACCATTCACTTTGGTTTTGACAGGAATGAGGCAAACAGTCTCAAATCACAGACCCAACAAAAGTGTGGAAAGAATGTTTCTTCACCCGCGCCTGTGTCTACGAGGAAAATAGAGTAACTGGTGACTGATAGATACTTTCAAGCAGTAAAAGCAAGAACGAACTGACAATACTTTACACTAGGTACCTTAATGAAAACTGCCATGAGCTGCTTAAGAAGAATGCTACTGTTGTTGGTGCAGGTTGACTTAAGAACAAGGCTATGAAGTTTCCGCTGGTGTTGTTTCCGTTCATTATTTCAACCGTGAAGAAGCTGATAGTTGAATGATTTGCAACTAGGAGTTAACGCAGCCCTTGTTGTCAGTTCTGATACCGAAGTTTTCTTTCTACCTGTGCATCACTTTAACCTGCTTTATGCTGATGACAGGCAGAAAAGGTATTCATACTGACTGCACCAGGTATATTCCAGTTCACACTGTTTTCAGGAAGCTAGAGCCAGATGAAAGTGCAATTATGCTGTCTGTATTGCCTTATGGGTTGTGATACCTGCCCTTCTTTACATAGTACAGGCAATTCATGTTCTGCCTAAACCAGACTTCCAGCTTCAAGATATTTCCGACCTTGGGACTGAGTCAAATGTCTCAGGGCAAGTTAAAGCAGCAGCAATTTCTTTTAGTGCACAGGACCTGGTGTGCATATCGGCTACCGATTTGATGTGGAGCTATAAAATCTAAGATTAATTTGCCCAACCCAGTAGACCTAGGGTTTACAGAGTAACCGCTTAGAGATTCTAAGCATGCCTAGGAAAAGTGGTGCGAGCTGGATCATCCTCGCATATAAAACCTTTTGGTTTAAATGTGTGGCGGGGCTTGAGATGTCATTTCATCTCAATGTCAGGGAAAGTCCCACAAAAAATTGGAAGCAATGTCTCCAAAATGTAAAATGACTGATACAGTGTTTACGGGGATGTTGTACCTCAAATCAAACAAAATATAACCTAATTGTATAGCATATCCTCTTTATAACACATTTTATAACACAGTTTTGGATATAGCACTTTATAACCCCCAAAACCTAGCCAGTTACACAGCAAAAATGACAATAAAAGTCATTTTAGATCAATTTGATAAACACTATTTTGCTATTTTGTTTGGATGTAGCACTGCTTAAGATGGTTAATGCTCAGATCCCGAAAACAGTGTTATAAAGAGATGGTGTATCCTAATGGCTGATCATATAATATAGTATGAAAACAGAACTAAGCATTATTGTCAATGCCCTCTTCTACTTGGTTGTCTAAAATGAAATCCTCGCCTGCAAATCCCTTGAGTGTGAGTATTATGTGACTGAATTGAACTGGTAAACTGAGTGGGTGGGGGTAATCCTGGGGCTAAATTGGTGGCAGAAAAGTCATAACAAACCATAAATGTACTTGGGAATAGTGTTAAATGTATTTTAGAATATGTCTTAGTTAAAATAAAACAATCGATAAATAAGAACTGTTAAAAATTTTGAAACATCAGCATCGCCTTTATGCACCACCTATGAAACTAGACACTAAAACGATGAAATGTTTTTATTTCCCCGGTTTTCAAGTCAAACCTTAGATGTTGATCAATATTCTAGCACAAATCGTCTTTCTATACCAGAAAAATAAATTAAAATAAGTTTGTAAGATGATTTGTGGCAATATTATGTGAATGAATTTTACTGGTAAACTGCGTGGGTGGGGTAATCCTGGGGCTAAATTGATTATAAAAAATGTCATAACCAACCATAAATGTATTTTAGAATAGTGTTATATGTATTTACGAATAGTGTCTTAGTTAAAATAAAACAATAGATATGTAAAAACTGTTTAAATTTTGAAACATCAGAATTGCTTTTATGTACCACCTTGGAAACTAGACACTAAAACAATAAAATATCATTTTTTTTCACCGGTTTTCAAGTCAAACCTAAAAAAAATTGATCTTTATTCTAGCACAAATCTTCTTTCTATACCAGAAAAATTAAATTAAAATAAGTTTGTAAGATGATTTGTGGTATTTATATTCATATTTTACGAAAAACTGGAATTTACAGCTATGGCGGCCATCTTGGACGCCATCTTGGATTTCTCAACTCGCCATCATTTATGCCAATTTATGCCGGCAGTTTCAGATACTACGGATGCTGACGAACATTTTGGTTTATGACATGTTTTATTATACGGGGGGTGGGGGTGGGGGGGGGGGATTTGGGTTACTACCAGAAATAGTGGACTTTTTGGCCCATTGTCACCCTTCCATAAATATTTTTTTCACAACTCCAAAATGGCTTTTTTTCTGATGAAAAACCATTATATTCTTATTTATGCTGCAAACATAGGTTCTAGGCTCGTTGGATCTGTCTCGTTGAGGCGGTTCTAACGAGTACTCAAAACTTGGAGCTGAAATAAAGAAAATAATGTATACGTCGCAAACCCCAGTTTTCTCTATATAAAGTGGGGTTTAGAAGGTGTCAACTTTACAGAGGCCTGATATTGCAACCCTCCAGGTTGATGAGATGTTTATTTCATAGTGGAGCCACTTTATAGGGGCCTTATATTCTAACCCTTCAAGCGCTACCGCAAATTCTGGAGCAGATGGTAACTTTTCATTATTTTTCAGCGAAAATAAGGCTTTCCAGCTGACGATATTTCAGCGAAAATAAGGAGCACCAAAAGACGATTCTTGTAGAATCAGGCCTTATTCGTTGACAAATAAGAAGAAAATACGTTTTATAATGCACTTAGCGTGTGAAGGGCTAAAGTGTGAAAATATAGTAAAGTATACGTACAATTTAACGCCCCCCGCCCGTCGGGGCTTGCAGAGATAGATGAGCTAAATCCGACCCCCACACGAGTACAGCTAAACCGCTAAGAGGATCTAAGCCTGCCCAGGCAAAGCGGTGCGAGTAGGACCGTCCATGCTTATAAACCCTACTGGTTTCATTGGGCGACAGGGCTTGAGATGTCATTTCATCTCAATGTCGGTTAAAAGTCGCACAAAATTGGAAGCAACGTCTCCAAAATGGCCTATACAGTGTTGACGGGGACGTTAAACCTCAAATCAAACAAATATGTACAATATAGTGAACAAAGCAAATAACAAGTTAGTTTCCACCAATTTACTAAACAAAACGCTCAAATAGCACCAATAACAACGGGCAAAATAACAAAATGTAACATTGGCCATAATTGAACCAACAAGACAGTATATCGTAATGAGATTCAACCCATCCCCAATGAATCAGGTATTGAATTCCCTTGTATGCGCCCTCGACGAAGTCCATTGCCATAGACAATGATCCGCCGACGTTTCAACCATTGGTCGATCTTTCCCTTTGCTTTATGCTCTAAGTCATTCCGCGTGTAACCCAAAAACCCAACAATCCCGTACCTGACAAACCCAACAATCCCGTACAATCCCAACAATCCCGTACCTGACAGAACAAACCGGCCATTACGAACACACGCCTATACAATTACATTGTAAATTTTACCACCGGAAAAACGGAAATTTTAACATCACGAAAACAAGCCTATTTAATTTTGACCCCCTCGAACCCCACTTTTATATAGTGAAACTGGGGTTTACAGGGGTAAACCTTATTTTTCTGCTCCAAAATATAGAGTGTGGGTACTCGTTAGAACCGCCTCGATGAGGCGGTTCTTACGAGTACCCACAATCTATGTTTTGAGCAGAAATAAGAAAAATATCACATTTTTTCATCTTAAAATTTTCATTTTTTCGGCGATAAAGGTTACAATGTATTTGGTATAGGCATATTTTCGTTATGGATGTAAAATTGTGACATCCTTATTCTGCTCAAAATAAAGATTAAGGAATGAGGCGGTTCTAACGAGTACCCACAATCTATAGTTTAGTGCAGAAATATCAAAATAAGGCTTACCCCCGTAAACCCCAGTTTGCTATATAAAAGTGGAGTTCAAGGGGGTCAAAATTATATATAGGCGTGTTTTCGTGATGGGTAAATCAAGTTGTTGACACACATTTGTTTGTTGGTTCATTTATGACCTAAACAATTTTTAAATAGAGAACAGTCAGTCATTTGTTAACCCTTGTCCTGCTGAATATTCATATACACCACACCCACTTCTGATTATCAGCCAATCAGATTATTTGATGCAAATTATTGCAACAAATTCACAATCTGAATGGCAAACAATGTAGATCCTGATCAGATGGCTTCGTCAGAAGCCATCTGATCTGGATCTACATTGTTTCAAAGATAATGCATATCCGGGATTAGCAGGACAAGGGTTAACATCGAGCAAGTCTACAGACTCAACATTGAATCAGAGTTGAAACTACGTTATTTACATTTTTTTTTTCAATGTTGATACAACATTGAGTGTCCGCTGGGGGATTAAGTGATTGTGGATTGTGTAGCTACCAGGCACCAACCACAAGAAACTCAGCAGACACACATCGATAGGGCAACGTCAGATCGACGTCGGTGCACGTTGCACCGACATTGATGTGACGTTGCATAACGTCCTGACGTCGCACCGACGTTGATGTGACGTCACAATGCTTGGATACGACTCAGACGAAGACTGTGTGTTGATATTCATTCTATAAGATGCTTATGCCCTATTTGTGGTTCATTTTGCTGCGAACACCAACCTTCCCGGACTCATTCAAGAGTCAACGTTTATACAACTTTACAGACAACTTTAAACTTTACATCAACGTTGAATGCCTGTAATGAAGACTAATGGAGTTGTGTGCCATGGTCAGAATATAGGAGCAGTTTGTAACAACGAAAAAAACATGTCAATTGTCATGATATCCATCTGAAGGCTTAAGTTGGTAGTTCTTGGTACATCATTGGTATATTTGGCACAATATGGCAATTCATTATTTTATTCATTATAGCACTCAATGGTTTAAACAGGGAAGGCCACTTTAAACAGGGGAGATCACTTTACCCCTAAAGTATTTACCTCCATTCTCACCAAGGACTACTCTTAAGCCGGGAATGGGAACACCTCAATTTTTCAAGGGCAGACAACTTGCGGGACTTCCTGGTCGCTTTCCTATAAGCTCTGTCCCGCGGAGAAAGAGGTCTACACTTAAAGGAAAAAATTTGCTCCTTAGGAGCAAATATTTTCCTTTAAAAGGTGACCCCTGTTGACATGGGAGACAAAATACTTTTGCAGGAGTTGCTTCCCCTGAAGGTGTTCCCATTTCCCCTGAAATACAAATTCATTTCAACTAGAGCATGACAACATCCTAAAACATCTTGTGTGATCAGAGAAGAGACCATCGCTTGTTGATTTTTGTTGCTTTCGAAGTCATTAGAAGGATCATGCGGTCAGCAAAAACTGGTCAAACGTTGAAGTTGTGCAGCCTGATCGCTCGTCTCCTTGCAAGTTTTGTCGTTCGCCTGGCATTGGTTGTTATACTGAGGTTCTTCATCCGCGCCGATTTTGTGGGACTTTTACCCGACATTGAGATGAAATGACATCTCAAGCCCCACTGCCCAAAGAAACCGGTAGCGTTGGTAAGCATTGCCTTGGCAGGCTTAGACCGTTGACCAGTACTCAAATTACCGGTCATTTTCAACTCTTAATGGAAGCACCATTCATCCAATCCCTGATGGGCGGAGGCATGCCGGCTATTGGTAAATAGCATTTGCAAACAGATTCCAGATATCGTAAACGAACTTTTTAGCACGATTTTATTTCGCTTATACTCCCGAATTGGGTCAGTCGTGAGTTCAATCGCGACAACCCATCTTTGGAAACAATGTAGCTCCAGATCAGGTGGCTTCTGAAGCCGTCTGATCAGGATCTACACTGTTTGACATTCAGTTTATGGATGTGTAAGAATAAATTACATCAGGTAATCTGATTGGTTCAAAGTCAGAAACCCCCTTTCTTTGGAAACAGTGTAGATCTAGATCAGATGGCTTCTGTAGAAGCCATCTGATCAGGATCTACACTGTTCGACATTCAGTTTATGGATTTGTAAGAATATATTACATCAGGTAATCTGATTGGCTCAAAGTCAGAAATGGGTGTGGCTAAACTGAATATTCAGCAAGAGAAGGGTTAAGCCCACGCCCGAAACTACAAGCATTGTGTAGAATTTACATCAGAGAACATCATGTATGCAATTTGCGAATTAATATCATTAGAATTGCAAAATTAGGAATATGTAAAATAAAGGTTATTTAAGGTAGCAAGGAAAGTATCGTCGGTATCTTTTCTGCGAAATGATCTCCCCCTGGAAACAAACTCTGACAGTTTCACATTTTCAAGGGAGACAACCTCTCCTTTATTGAAAGAGCCTACAATAAATAGAGAAAATATCTACTCTTAGAGGAAAGAATGTGCTCTCAGGGAGCAAATTAAATCCTGCAAGGGTAAACCGTTTTTAAGGAGGGCTGAAAATAGGCATCCGGACAATTGTCTCCCTTGACTGAAAACAAAACTCAAATACTTTTACAAACTTAATAATAAACAGCTTCGTAGTTCCTCTGTTTTCGTTTCTTCTCATTGGTAGTAACACGATCGTAAAAGTCTAATAAACTTTCCAGATTTTCCTTGTTTACTTTAGACAGAAATTCACTCATAGATTCGTCCACATTGACTCCTTTATCATAAATACAGTCACATGACTTGGTAACTTGTTTGGCAAGAGAACATTCGTTGTCATCACTCAGTCGGCCGTCGTATTTCGCTCTCTGACGAGGTAAAGAATTATAATCTGAGTAGTCGGATTGTCCACTACCACAACTTCGACTGCTGCTAGTGCTGTCTCGTCTCTCTAGTGACTTAAATTCCGTTTTTGTACAGATACACATGTCAGATGGTTTACCAACAGGATCTTGTCTTTCACTAAGCCCAACACGCGAAGCTTGATGTAGGGCGCCGTCAGATAATGTCTTATGTACAACATGGGGGCGAATGTCTTTTATTTCATCAGATAGAGATTTAATTACAACACGTTTACTTTTATTCTCTCCGCCGAATTTCTTGATTCTAATAGCACTTTTTGGCTGACCGCTTGCAATGGCTGACAGATCACCCAGACTTGAAGGTCTCTGGTGGCATTTTCTGGTAGTTCTAGGAGATTTTGGTGTTGAAAACTTGGGAACTTCCATGTGTTGGCTCAGTCTTTCCCAGACCGGAAAAATGTTCTCTTCGTTCAGCTTCAATTGCTTCTCCTCCCCAGATGATTCCAATGATGATGAAGATACATAACCCGATGAATCTATTTCTGACCGACCAATCAGCTTCTTGTCTGGCGTTGAATGACCAATGACGTGTTGACTGACTGATGCCTTCACTCCGGTGACACAGAACATACGGCCTTGGTTGAAGTTACGGGTTATCTCTAGCTGTTTGAGCTGAAGTGAAAAGATATAAATGATAACAATAATGCCATCTGAGCCTAACCAAGCTGTAATACAACTTTATCAAGAAAATTTTTGCTTATTCCTGGTCAAAACACCGATTGTTTTAAGTTTGTAACATCGCCTCAATGAGGCTTTCCAAACGAGCATTCATAATCAAAATTATTTAAGGGAATGGATTCGCCTTAAGGTGAGGCAACCCTTCAAAAGTATTTGTGTCTCCCATATTAATAGGGGTCAACTCTTAAAGGAAAGAATATGCTCATGAGGGTCATTTTTCCTTTTTCTAGACCTTTTTTCCTTTTGAGAGAGTTTAGAAAAAAGTGAAAAGGACGTCCCGAAAGTTGTGCACCTTTGAAAACTGGCGGAAAAATCTTCTAGTTACGAGAACTTACGGCAGTTGATACTATGGAGCGGGCTGATCAGTAAGGACAGCTTATATTTTGTTGCTAGAAATAGGAAACTTACGACATGTAAGCCGTAACAAAGGAAAGAAGCATAGCCTGAAAAAATTCCCCGCCATGGTGGGATTCGAACCCGGGCCGCTCGGGTGATAGTCCAGTGCTCTAACCGCTAAGCCAAGGAGTCTATTCCGTGACGCAGTGGTCAGAGAGTGGTTATAAACAGGTCTGAGAGTTTAGCTATTTCTAAAGACTGTCCATAAAAATAAAGACAGTCTTTAAATTTATGGACTCACGTGTCTCTAGAAAGCAATGCAAATCGTAAGAATTTTCAAAAATTCAAAAATCGCAGATTGTGTATTATATAAACTTCTTCGTTACATTATGAATTGCCTACACAGAAAGTTTTTTCTCGAACTGTTGTCTACTTTTCGAGTATTTATATAAAACGGCTACGGAAGATATTCTTGTTTAGGTTTTCACCCTTCATGTACTTTACAACAAGTGTGCCACGCATCAGGTGACACACTTCACTGTTTATAGTGTAAGGGAGAAAACCTGAACTACTCAGAATCAATAAATTAAGTGCTTGAATTATTAATTAACAAGACAAAGAATCATACGCAGTTTTCAGCTACGCGCAGATTATCATATAATAAAGAAGGTTGCGTAACACATGTACTGCGATTTTCGAATTTTTGAAAATTCTTACGATTTGCATTGCTTTCTAGAGACACGTGAGTCCATAAATTTAAAGACTGTCTTTATTTTTATGGACAGTCTTTAGAAATAGCTAAACTCTCAGACCTGATAAAGTTTTTAACGTAGAAGCTATGCATATGATCTACCAAGGTAGATAATGGAAGGGAGGTTTTTGTTTGCTTGTTTGATTTGAGGTTTAACGTCCCCGTCAACACTGTAAAGGTCATTTTGGAGACGTAGCTTCCAATTTTGTGGGACTTTTACCTGACATTGAGATGAAATGACATCTCAAGCCCTGTCGCCCAATGAAACCAAAAGGGTTTATTAGCATGGACGGACCGCCTCGCCCCGCGGTTCCTGGACAGGCTTAGATCCTCTAAGCGGTTTACCAGTACTAGTGTGCGGGCCGGATTCAGCTCTGCGTGGAAGCATCATGCAGCCCGTATATTTCTTCAAGCCCCCATGGGCGAGGGCCAATGGAAGGGAGGTAACACACCCCCTCTTCAAGGAAGTCATCATTTATGATGACGTGAAGAATGTCAACTTCGGCACAAGCCAATTCTGGCATATAAAGTCCAATCTCAGACGAGCCCCCATCTTTCGACATGAAAGCCGTAACAAAGGAAAGAAGCATAGCCTGAAAAAATCCCCGCCTATGGTGGAATACGAACCCGGGCCGCTCGGGTGATAGTCCAGTGCTCTAACCGCTGAGCCAAAGAGTCGACCACCCGACACTGTTGACAGAGAGTGGTTATAAACCTAGAAGCTATGCATATGATCTACCAAGGTAGACAATGCAAGGGAGGTAACAATATCCCCAGAATAAACAATTTGTGAAACTTTTCAACTTTTCTCATTTCTGGTCGAGACCATGATAGATTGTCAATACTTGTTAGAATCACCTCAGTGGTCGTTTCAAACGAGAACCCGAACCGTTTTGAGTTGTTTAAGCGAAAATAAGAAACATATAAATTGTGAGTACCTACAATTATATATACAGAGATACGAACGAAAATGTTATCCTATATACGAGTGTAATCACACAGTAAATAAATACTATATTAATGACACATTCGCATTACGACTAATAATCATAACAATAATAATAATGATAATAACAATAATAAATATTGATAATAATAATGGATATAATTACCTTGAAAGAATCTGTATATGGTGGCATTCTGTTGATGGATAATCAAAGATGGAAAGTTTAACGTTGATAATTATGTTGATGTGGAAATGTTATCACGGTGGAACTAACTGATGTTATGAGGTCTCCGGTTACAATCTCTTCTATTTAACTTCGTCCGTCTGTCATGCATATTTACTCACATTGTATGTCAAGATTATGATAAAGCCACACTCGGAGTCGATGGTCCGTTCAAAGCCCATCAATGGAAGCCCTACTCGAGACACACGCCCGTTCAAAGCCAATCAAGTTTTAATTGGTAGCGATATAAGTCGTGTATACTCCGAGTCGCGCCGTCTTTCAAAGCCAATCACCCGTCTAAATTGTATTTCCTGCCAAGTTGCAAAGCTTTCAGCATGTTTTGTTTGTTTGTTTGTATTTGAGTTTAACGGTTCAGTCAACACAATTTAGGCCATTTTTGAGCCGGTCAGTTAACATTTCCACACCTTCACTGGGCAGCCTTAACCGGTACCAGCGGTTAACCAGTACAGTGCACATTCACTCGCCAGAAACTGACAACTGCTCTTCTTGAGAGAATGACCGTAGAAAAGATATCACATTACGATATCACACACGTGCAACATAGTGCATTTTTCACATCTCCAAACATGGCTACTTTTCTGATGAAAATCTGCCATTTGTTTGTTATTTTTACTTCAAAAAATAGGTTGCGGGGGCTCGTTAGAACCGCCTTAATGAGGCGGTTCTAACGAGTACCCACAACCTATGTCTTGGGGCAGAAATAAGAAAAACAAGAGGGCCCAATGGCCCTATATCGCTTACCTGTGTACCAGAAAATCATTAGTGTAGGAGACCACTTGACATTGCTATATACTAAATATCTAAGCTCAGGCAAAGCGGTGTCCATGCTTATAAACCCTACTGGTTTCATTGGGCGACAGGGCTTGAGATGTAATTTCATCTCAATGTTAGGTAAAAGTCCCACAAAATTGGAAGAGACATCTCCAAAATGACCTATACAGCGTTGACGGGGATGTAAAACCTCAAATAAAACAAAATCTGTGCCTTATGGTTTTGGAGAAAAAGATTTTTTTTTTAGTTTTTTCCAGTATAAGTCTATAGAAGCTAATGAGCCCTGGGGTTTGGCCAATTTTGACCCAAAGGGCGCGGTTGGCAGGATTTATGTAGGCGACCATTTTATGTTGCTATATACTAAATATCTAAGGTCTGTACTTCATGGTTTCAAAGAAGATGTTTGAAGCTTTTTCCATTATAAGTTTGTTGGAGTTTAGGGGCCACAGGATTTGGACCCCAGGGGGCATGATTGGCAGGGTTCATGTAGGCGACCACTCGACATTGCTACATGCTAAATACCTATGCTCTGGGAATTATAGTTTCAGAGAAGAAGATTTTTGAAGATTTTTCCCCCATTTTAAGTTTCTTTTATTCATTATAAGGGTCCTGTGGTTTCAGAGAAGATTTTTAAAATTTCTCCAATTGTAAGTCTATGGAAGCTAAAGAGCCCTGGGGTGGGGCCAATTTGGATACCAGGGACATAACTGGCAGGATTTATGTAGGCGGCCACTTGACGTTGCTACATACTAAATATCTAAGCTCTGGGCCTAATGGTTTCACAGAAGAAGATTTTTTTTAAGTTTTTCTCCATTATTAGTCTATTGGAGGTGATGAGCTCGGGCGAGGCCAATTTTGACCCCAGGAGCAGGGTAAGCAGGATTTATGTAGCTGGCTATTTTATGTTGCTAGATACTAAATATCTAAATTCAGTGCTTCACAGTTTCTGAGAAGAAGATTTTTGAAGCTTTTTTCAATTATGAGTCTATGGGAGCTAAGGGGCCCCGGGGCGTGGTCATTTGAACCCCATGGGCATGATTAGCAGGAAATATGAAGGTGACCACTTGCCGTTGCTACATGCTAAATATCTAAGCTCTGGGCGCTGTGGTTTCAGAGAAGAAGATTTTTGAAGTTCTTTTTTCCATTATGAGTCTATGGGAGCTAAGGGGGTCCCAGGTTGTAGCCCATTTGGACCCCAGGGGCATGATTGGCAGGATTTATGTAGGTGACCTCTTGTCATTGCTACATGCTAAATATCTCAGCTCTGGGCCCTGTGGTATCAGAGAAGAAGATTTTTGAAGCTTTTTTTCCATTATGAGTCTATGGGAGCTAAGGGGCCCCCGGGCGTGGCCCATTAGGACCCCACGGGCATGTTTGGCAGGATACATGTAGGTGACCACTTGCCATTGCTACATGCTAAATATCTAAGCTCTGGGCCCTGTGGTTTCAGAGAAGAAGTTTTTTTAAGATTTTTTTTTCATTATGAGTCTATAGGAGCTAAGGGGCCCCGGGGCTTGGCCCTTTTGGACCCCAGGGGCATGATTGGCAGGAATTATGTAGGTGACCACTTGCCGTTGCTACGTGCTAAATATCTAAGCTCTGGGCGCTGTGGTTTCAGAGACGAAGATTTTTTAAGCTTTTTTCCATTATGAGTCTATGGGAGCAAAGGGGCCCTGGCACGTTGCCCATTTGGAACCCAGGGGCATGATTGGCAGGAATTATGTAGGTGACCAATTGCCGTTGCTACATGCTAAATATCTAAACTCTGGGCCCTGTGGTTTCAGAGAAGAAGATTTTTGAAGCTTTTTTTCCATTATGAGTCTATGGGAGCTAAGGGGCCCCGGGGCGTGGCCCATTTGGACCCTAGGTGCATGATTGGCAGGGTTTATGTAGGTGACCACGTGCCGTTGCTACATGCCAAATACTGCAGCTCTGGGCCCTGTGGTTTCAGAGAAGAAGATTTTAAAGCTTTTTTCCATTATGAGTCTATCGGAGCTAAGGGGCCCCGGGGCTTGGCCCTTTTGGACCCCAGGGGCATGATTGGCAGGAATTATGTAGGTGACCACTTGCCGTTGCTACGTGCTAAATATCTAAGCTCTGGGCGCTGTGGTTCCAGAGACGAAGATTTTTTAAGCTTGTTTCCATTATGAGTCTATGGGAGCAAAGGGGCCTGGCACGTGGCCAATTTGGAACCCAGGGGCATGATTGGCAGGAATTATGTAGGTGACCAATTGCCGTTGCTACATGCTAAATATCTAAACTCTGGGCCCTGTGGTTTCAGAGAAGATTTTTGAAGCTTTTTTTCCATTATGAGTCTATGGGAGCTAAGGGGCCCCGGGGCGTGGCCCATTTGGACCCAAGGGGCATGATTGAGGCAGAGTTTATGTAGGTGACCACGTGCCGTTGCTTCATGCCAAATAATGCAGCTCTGAGCCCTCTGGTTTCAGAGAAGAAGATTTTTAAAGCTTTTATCCATTATGAGTCTATCGGAGCTAAAGGGCCCCAGGGCGTGGCCCGTTTGGACCCCAGGGGCATGATTGGCAGAAATTATGAAGGTGACCACTTGCCGTTGCCACATGCCAACTATCTCAGCTCTGGGCCCTTGGGTTTCAGAGAAGAAGATTTTTGAAGCTTTTTTCCATTACGAGTCTATAGGAGCTAAAGGGCCCCGGGGTGTGACCTGTTTGGACCCATGGGACATGATTGGCAGGAATTATGTAGGTGACCACTTGCCGTTGCTACCTGCTAAATATCTAAGCTCTGGGCCCTGTGGTTTCAGAGAAGAAGATTTTTTAAGCTTTTTGTTCAATTATGAGTCTATGGGAGCGAAAGGGCCCAGGGGCGTCCCCCATTTGGAACCCAGGAGCATGATTGGCAGTAGTTATGTAGGTGACCACTGGCCGTTGCTACATGCTAAATATCTAAGCTCTGGGCCCTGTGGTTTCAGAGAAGAAGATTTTTGAAGCTTTTTTCCATTACGAGTCTATAGGATCTAAGGGGCCCCGGGGTGTGGCTAATTTGGACCCCAGGGGCATTATTGGCAGGAAATATGTAGGTGACTACTTGCCGTTGCTACATGCCAAATATCTCAGCTCTGGGCCCTTGGGTTTCAGAGAAGAAGATTTTTGATGCTTTTTTCCATTATGAGTCTATAGGGGCTAAAGGGCTCCGGGGCGTGGCCCGTTTGGACCCCATGGGCATGATTGGCAGGAATTATGTAGGTGACCACTTGCCGTTGCTACATGCTAAATATCTAAGCTCTGGGCCCTGTGATTTCAGAGAAGAAGATTTTTGAAGCTTTCTGTTCCATTATGAGTTTATGGGAGCGAAGGGGCCCCGGGCGTGGCCAATTTGGACCCCAGGGGCATAATTGGCAGGAATTATGTAGGTGACCACTGGCCGTTAATACATGCTAAATATCTAAGCTCAGGGCCCTGTGACGCCCCCGCCCATAGGGGCTTGAAGAAATATGTGGGCTGCATGATGCTTCCACGCAGAGCTGATTCTGGCCCGCACACTAGTACTGGTAAACAGCTTAGAGGATCTAAGCCTGTCCAGGAACGGCGGTGCGAGGCGGACCGTCCATGCTAATAAACCCTATTGGTTTCATTGGGCGACAGGGCTTGAGATGTCATTTCATCTCAATGTCGGGTAAAAGTCCCACAAAATTGGAAGCAACGTCTCCAAAATGACCTTTACAGTGTTGACGGGGACGTTAAACCTCAAATCAAACAAAAACAAAATCAGGGCCCTGTGGTTTCAGAGAAGAAGAGATTTTATTTTTTCCCCATTGTAAGTCTATGGGAGCTATATGTTGCCATGGCAACCAGAATTCAAATCTGATCAGCCCAAAAACCTTATGCAGCCTACCTGATGATGCTTCTCGTGAAATTTGATCAAGATTGACCATGGGGTATTAGAGATATACTTTTTTGACATTGTTTACGGACGCACGGACGTACGGACGGACGGACGCACGCACGCACGGACGGACGCACGCACGCACGCACGGACGGACGGACGCACGCACGACGGACGACGGACAAAAAGTGATCACAAAAGCTCACCTTGTCACTACGTGACAGGTGAGCTAATAATGTATACTCCCGTAAACCCCAGTTTTCTCTATATAAAGTGGGGTTTAGGGGGTGTTAATTTCACGGACTTGTTCACGTGATGATGGTCAATCTCCACGAAAGAATGTTGCCGACGCGCATCCGACTGAGCTACCGCGGCCGGCTTTTCAGCTTTTTATTTTTTAGAAGTTAAGCTTGTACGAATGAGAAATTTGAAAGTTAAAATATGCAACTGGCGAAGACTCAGAATAGACTGCGTATTTGATCAGATTCTTCCCAAGTCTCAATTTTCATATGTACATCCCGAAGCGTTCAAGCAATCAGTATCAGAAAGCATTCATCCGTGCGACATAGTTCATGTTTTTACATCTCCCTAATGGCTACTTTTCTGGTGACAATCCGTGATTTTTTTCTTATTTACACTCTACATATAGGTTGTGAATGCTCGTTAGAACTGCCTCAACCGTAAACCCCAGTTTTCTCTATATAAAGTTGGGCTTAAAGGTTATTCAATTGATTGACTTGTGCACATGATGCAGAATCCGAATTGTTACCGGTGATACATCAAATGTTATTCATTCACCATAAAACGGAATTGTGAGAGGGGAAGTTAGTATCTAGCTCTCGCCAAAGAAGTATTCTTAGCTATTTTATCCGGATGAAAATATCAATTTCAATTGTTTGAGCAAAGTGATTGCTGTTGGAATGCTGGCAGCACCCTTTACACGTTTGTACAAGAGTATAAGCCTTCTGTCTCTCCTCGTTTTCTTACGGGACTGCACAGGTTGCTGGTCACACAAGACCATCTGTACTTTTGCCGTACGCAGGCTCAATTGTTATTTCGAGTCTACCTGGCCAACGTGCGGGCAGATGCAAAAGATGCTGATTGTTTCCATGTACAATACAGTCGAACTTCAATGGCTCGAACACCTTTGGGACCTCGAAAATCTGTTCGAGACAGGGGTAGTTCGAGCAAATGAGATTACTGTTAGGAGGCATTACGAGATATTTTTAGACATCTTTTCGGTGTTCTATAATAAAAATGTATGCGGTGTGTACTCATTAGAATCGCCTCATCGATGCGATTCTAATGAGTACACCACAGCATACATTTGCAAGATAAAAGACTAAACTCTCCTTAATTAAGCCCCCTTAATTATCCCCCACTATTTCTTATGTAGAAGATTTCGCTAGGGGCTCAAGAATGGGTTCGACACATCTATGGTAAACGAGCCATCGGTGTTCGAGCCATCGAAGTTCTACTGTAGTTATCAAGTATTCTTGTACTTACAGATTTTGCGAAACATGTTTCTTTTTTTCACAAAATAGGGACAGATACAATTTTATATGTAACCGAAGCAGTAAATAAGGAAAATATTTTTTTTTCGAATTTATTTTTATTTATTAATGTATTTATTTGAATGTTCATCAATAAACAAATTATTTAAATATGGTACGCTAGAAAAAGAATCTCATCATGAAAACACGTCTATATAATTCTGACCCACTTTTATATAGTAAAACTTCGGTTTACAGGGGTAAACCTTTTTTTTTTTTTTTTTTAATTCTGCTCTAAAACATAGGTTGTTGGTACTCGTTAGTACCCAACGAATACCCACAATCTGTTTTGAGCAGAAGTAAGAAAAATATAACAATTTTCATCTGTAAATTTCCATTTTGGGTGGTAAAACTTTCAGTATATTTGAATAGGCATACAGTGGAACTTCGATGGCTCGAACACCGATGGCTCGTTTACCATGGATTTGTCGAATCAGTTCTGGAGCCCCTAGCGAAATCTTCTACATAAGAAATAGTGGGGGATAATTAAGGAGATTTTAGTCTTTTATCTTGCAAATGTATGCTGTGTGTACTCATTAGAATCGCCTCGATGAGGCGATTCTAATGAGTACACACAGCATACATATTCATTATATAACACCGAAAAGATGTCTAAAAGTATCTCGTTATGCCTCCTGACAGTTACCTCAGTGGCTCGAACTACCTCTGTCTCGAACAGATTTTCGAGGTCCCAAAGGTGTTCGAGCCATTGAAGTTCGACTGTATTTGAAAAGGCATACACGTATTTTTGTAATGTTTATTCATCAGGTTAATAAAAGCACTGCAAGCACAGAATCAAGCCCCGAGTAGTAAAGCTGTTGATAGAATGGCTATTTTCAATATTTACAATGTTCAAATGGCCATAACTCCAGAAGTAGGTTAACAAGAGTTATGGTTCTTGTGTTCTGCAAATTTTCTTATGGTGCTTTACATTTATGAGAAATTGCATGAAAATATCTTGAACAGTTTTCAACTTACAAAGCGGACACCAGTACACGGTAGACTGGATGGCTATGTTCAATATTCAAAGAAAAATAACTCCAAAAGTAGAGAAACCAGAGTTATGGTTCGTAGGTTTGCTCGACATGTCGTTTGTATAAAGTTTCAAAAAATAGCTCTAGTAGTGTCAGAGTTATAGTGGGGTCACAAATGCATGACAGAAATGGCTATGTTCAATATGTTCAAAGAACAATAACTCCAGAAGTAAGCAATTCAGAGTTATGGTCTGCAAGTCATTTTATGGTTCATCACATTTGTATGAAGTTACATGAAAATATCTCTAAAAGTGCTAGAATTATGGAGCGAACACGACTAGTACATGATAGATATGGCTATGTTCAATGTTCAAAGGGCAATGACCAAAAAAGTAGAAAAAATAGAGTTACGTTTCATGGGTTCTGCTCGTCGACCGTGAAAATGTCTCAAATGGTATCAGATATATGGAGCAGAAACGAAATTATGAGACGCTGACAGAAGGACGGATGGACGGACATTCAGAATTTCGGAGGGTATAACGTAAAACCCGCCACTTTTTGAGTGGCAGGGCATAACACGTCAATGAAATGAACACCCCTCTTAACACCAATTTATACAAAGAAAACTGGGGTTTACAGGGGTATACACAAGTTGCTTTTTTAGTTCTGCTCCAAAACATATTTCCGGGTACTTGCTCGAACCGCCTCATCCCCTCGGTGGCGTCAATAAAGCGGTTCTAACGAGTATACATAACTTATGTTTTTAGTAAACATAACGATAACACATCCGTGTGATATAGGGCATTTTTTCATACCTCAAAAAAGGTATTTTTTCTGATGAAAATTTGGGATATTTTTCTTATTTATACTCAGAACATAGGTTTTGGGTACTCGTTAGAACCGCCTCAATGAGGCGGTTCTAACGAGTACCCACAACCTATGTCTTGGAGCAGGAATAAAGAAAATAATGTTTACCCCCTTAAACCCCAGTTTTCTCTATATAAACTGGGGTTTAGGGTGGTCTTTGTTTCACGGACGTGTTCACGTGAAGAATAAGAAAAACATGACAAATTTATTAGAAAATTAACCTTTTTTGGAGAGAATGACATATGCCGCAAGGATGGTGAAAACAAATGATATATTATTGTTTTTGTGTCTAGTTTCATAGGTGATACATAAAAGCAATTCTTATGTTTCAAAATTTAAATAGTTTTTACATATATATTGTTTTAGTCTATGAATTAAAAATCACTCTTTTTAATTCATAGACTATTTGTTATTTTCCCTGCGGAAATATAATTTAGAAGAATATATTGTTTTATTTTAACTAAGACACTATTTTAAAATTCATTTAACACTATTCTAAAATACATTTATGGTTGGTTATGACTTTTTTACCATTAATTTAGCCCCAGGATTACCCCACCCACTCAGTTTACCTGTAAAATTCATTCACATAAATGCTGACACACAAGGGATTTGTAGACGTCTGCTTCATTTTAGACAATTAAGTAGTAGAGGACATTCACAATAATGCTTAGTTCTGTTTTCATATTGTCACGAAAACATGCCCATATGTTGTTGACCCCCTTGAACCTCCCTTTTATATAGAAAAACTAGGGTGTTCAGCGGTAATTTATGCTTAAGGACATAGCTTGTGGGTGTTTGACAGCATCGCCAAGTTGAGAGCGTTCTAACGAGTCCCCACCATCTATGATTTGAAGAGAAATAAGAAAAATATCATTTTTATCTGAATTTTTGTGTGTGCGTGTGGGTGGGGGTGGGGTGGGGGTGATGGGGTGACGGTAGTAAAATCTTCCATTGGATTTGAATTATGCATGTTTTCGTAATGTTATATTATGTATTTAGCCATTTTGAAACACCACCTCTTTATAATACTTTGTTCTTAATCCAAGCATAAACCTCTTAGTTAAACAGTGTTATATCCAAACAACGAGGTAGAATAGCGTAAAATAACTTACTTTACATGTTTTTTGTTGTTGTTGTTTTGTCATTTTTCCATGCAATTAGTTAGGGATTTGAGCTTTGAACAGTGTTATAAAAAATGTGTTATAAAATGATTGTGCTGTACTAATAGGCCAAATGGGACTACAAGTACATGTTTTAAAACTGTCATAGTCCTCGGTATAAACATGAGCTAGTATTGTTTTGTTTGTTTGATTTGAGGTTTAACGTCCCCGTCAACACTGTAAAGGTCATTTTGAAGACATTGCTTCCAATTTTGTTGGACTTTTACCTGACATTGATACGAAATGACATCTCAAGCCCTGTCGCCCAATGAAACCAATAAGGTTTAAAGAGTACATTGTTGTACTTTCTATGAGCAAATGCAATCATCACTACACTGATCAGGCTATTTACAACCATATCAGTTAATAGCTGGGGGGGGGGGGGGGGCTGCTTGTGTCTGTCTTATGACCTGTGGAATAAATAACCCAGTTTCAAGATCAACCATATGCCCTAGGTCTATAGGGCTAGACAAATTAATCTTAGATTTTACAGCTCCCCATCAAACCAGTAGCTGATATGTACACCTGTACAAATGGAGCAAAAAAAAACTATTAGTTGGTGGTAGATGACTAGGTCTTACTCTCTTTTACCGGCCCCGATAGCTCAGTTGGTAGAGTGTCCGCTCCGGGGAACGGGAGGTCTCGGGTTCGATCCCGGGTCGCGACATACCGAAGTCGTTAAAAATGGTACTAGCTGCTCCTCGTTTGGCACTCAGATTTACGGGGTAGAGCTAGGACTGGTCGATCCAGTGTCAGGATAATGTGACTGGGTGTGGTATCATGTAATGTGTCTGGGACATGATACTTCAGTGAGGCAGCACTATAAACGTGAGCATTGAGCTCCCTGTCGCAACCAGACACCGTCGTGATATGACTGAAAAATTGTTGAAAGCGACGTTAAACCCGAATTCACTCACTCACTCACTTACTCTTGGATTTTTGGAGCACCATTGTTGTCTAATGTGTTTGTGTGAACAGCAAACCTACAGAAAAATTGCTGCTTCCTTAACTGGCCCTGAGACATTTGACTCAATACCAAGATCTGAAATCTCTTAAAGCTTGAATATGTTCTATAAAAGGGTTATCCTTTGGAAGCAAGGAATACACCACAGAAGTGAACAATATGGAGTGTACATGTTTTCTGGGCCAGACTAGCTAGTTTCGGCCAATTAGGCCTCATCAGTGAGCCTCAGATATTTTCAAAATTCCACAATGGAATCACTGATCCCAAAGGACAAGAAAATATAATCTATACTATGATATAGGACAGGGAGACGTTTTACCGCCGCCACACATTCCCACACACCAGCTGTAGTGAAGTTAAATATGTTCTATGAAAGGGTTATTCTTTGGAAGCAAGGAATACACCGCAGAAGTGAACAATATGGAGTGTACATGTTTTCTGGGCCAGACTAGTTCTGATTTAGGCATTCTTCTTGCCTATACTATGCAAAGAAGAGCAGGTATCATAACCTGTAAGGCAATACAGACAGCAAAATTACCCTTTCATCTGGCTCTAGCTTCCTGAAAACATTGTGAACTTGAATACATGCTGCAGTCAGCATGAATACACTTCCTGTCTGTCTTGAAGAATATGTTATCAACATTAAGCTGGCTAAAGTGAAGCAGAAGTAGAACAAAAACATGGGTATATGGAATGACCAGAACAGCTGTGTTATCTCCAATGCAGGTGCAAAATCATTCTACTATCCGCTTCTTCAAAGTTGTAATCGAGTTAATGCTGAGCAGCAACAACCTCACTGCATACTTTCAAAGATTTGTTCTCAAAATAGAAGTAAAGCAATGATCAAGAATCGATACAATTAATTTACACCTCCCATCAATGACTCTAAAGTGAAAGAATCACAAACATGAAGTAACTAGAACTTAATGGAAACAACAACAGAGGAAAGCCAAAAGAACAGTTACTGTCCAACAGAATGGCAAACTGGCTATCCAGTTATATTAAAAGAATCACCCACAATGAAGTTATGAACAAGCCCTTATAAGATGGTTTTTATCACGACCCATTACTGCTAAGTATGTCATGCATAGTTGCAAGCTCTACTAAACACAATACAAATACACAGGCATATAATAAGCCTATTAACAAGATGCTGGATTTATTTCACAATGACAGTTTAAAATTTATTGAACCATTTTCCCTGACATTTGGACAATTTTGTTTGTTTGTTGTTTTATTTGAAGTTTAACGTACCAATCAACACTGTATAGGTCATTTTGGAAACGTTGCTTCCAATTTTGTGCGACTTTTACCCGACATTGAGATGAAATGACATCTCAAGCCCTGTCGCCCAATAAAACCAATACAGCCTATAAGCATGGATGGTCCGACTCGCACCGCTTTGCCTGGATATGCTTAGATCCTCAAGGGGGTTTATCACTACTCATGTGCGGTCGGTATCAGCTCTGCGTGGAAGCACCATGCAGCCCATCTGTTTCTTCAAGCCCGAGTGGCGGGGGTCGAAGACATTTGGACAATATAGCTACTGGAGATGAAGTTCCTCAAGAGATAGAGAGGTTTGATAAGTTGCCATAAAATGAGTCGTCATTTGAGTCATTCATGCAGGAAAGGCTCATACCCTTAGCTTGTTAGGCAGTCCAAAAAACAATCTAATGGGCCTTTGTCTGGGTCAAAACTCCATATTATGAGTGATATCAGGTCAATGACACAGGTGTCTGGGGAAACCAGTCTGAGGAGCTGACTGCCACCGGTGAAGAGATATATGCTTTCATACATTAATTCATTCATTCAAGGTCTTGTCTTTCAAAAATTCGCATGATCACGCGAGTTTGTTTACAGATGAAGAATGTATGATGTCTACCAAGTCGGATTTCCTTGAAAAACTAGAAATACCTGCTGGTTGTATAGTATTTGACGGGATGTCTGTGTTTCAGCATTCATCATGTCTCAAACTGACATATCAACAGATGACTGCTATGTTTTGGTCTTACAGTCTTCTTACCATTATTTGGGTAGCTACCATTCACTTTAGTTCTGACAGGAATGAGGCAAACAGTCTCAAATCACAGACTCAACAAAAGTGTGGAAAGAATGTTTCTTCACCCGCGCCTGTGTCTACGAGGAAAATAGAGTAACTGGTGACTGATAGATACTTTCAAGCAGTAAAAGCAAGAACGAACTGACAATACTTTACACCAGGTACCTTAATGAAAACTGCCATGAGCTGCTTAAGAAGAATGCTACTGTTGTTGGTGCAGGTTGACTTAAGAACAAGGCTATGAAGTTTCCGCTGGTGTTGTTTCCGTTCATTATTTCAACCGTGAAGAAGCTGATAGTTGAATGATTTGCAACTAGGAGTTAACGCAGCCCTTGTTGTCAGTTCTGATTACGAAGTTTTCTTTCTAGTTGTGCATCACTTTAACCTGCTTTATTCTGATGACAGGCAGAAAAAGGTATTCATGCTGACTGCACCAGGTATATTCTAGTTCACACTGTTTTCAGGAAGCTAGAGCCAGATGAAAGTGCAATTATGCTGTCTGTATTGCCTTCCTGCCCTTCTTTACATAGTACAGGCAAGTAATGTTCTGCTTAAACCAGACTTCCAGCTTCAAGATATTTCCGACCTTGGGACTAAGTCAAAAGTCTCAGGGCAAGTTAAAGCAACAGCAATTTCTTTTAGTGCACAGGACCTGGTGTGCATATCGGCTACCGATTTAATGGGGAGCTATTAAATCTAAGATTAATTTGCCTAACCCAGTAGACCTAGGGTGTACAGAGTAACCGCTTAGAGATTCTAAGCATGCCTAGGAAAAGTGGTGCGAGCTGGATCATCCTCGCATATAAAACCTTTTGGTTTAAATGTGTGGCGGGGCTTGAGATGTCATTTCATCTCAATGTCAGGGAAAGTCCCACAAAAAATTGGAAGCAATGTCTCCAAAATGTAAAATGACTGATACAGTGTTGACGGGGATGTTGTACCTCAAATCAAACAAAATATAACCTAATTGTATAGCATATCCTCTTTATAACACATTCTATAACACAGTTTTGGATATAGCACTTTATAACCCCCAAAACCTAGCCAGTTACACAGCAAAAATGACAATAAAAGTCATTTTAGATCAATTTGATAAACACTATTTTGCTATTTTGTTTGGATGTAGCACTGCTTAATTAAGACGGTTAATGCTGAGATCCCGAAAACAGTGTTATAAAGAGATGGTGTATCCTAATGGCTGATCATTTAATATAGTATGAAAACAGAACTAAGCATTATTGTCAATGCCCTCTTCTACTTGGTTGTCTAAAATGAAATCCTCGCCTGCAAATCCCTTGAGTGTGAGTATTATGTGACTGAATTGTACTGGTAAACTGAGTGGGTGGGGGGTAATCCTGGGGCTAAATTGGTGGCAGAAAAGTCATAACAAACCATAAATGTACTTGGGAATAGTGTTAAATGTATTTTAGAATATTTCTTAGTTTAAATAAAACAATCGATAAATAAGAACTGTTAAAAATTTTGAAACATCAGCATCGCCTTTATGTACCACCTATGAAACTAGACACAAAAACGATGAAATGTCTTTTATTTCCCCGGTTTTTAAGTCAAACCTAAGATGTTGGTCAATATTCTAGCACAAATCGTCTTTCTATACCAGAAAAATAAATTAAAATAAGTTTGTAAGATGATTTGTGGCAATATTATGTGAATGAATTTTACTGGTAAACTGCGTTGGTGGGGTAATCCTGGGGCTAAATTGATTGTAAAAAAATGTCATAACCAACCATAAATGTATTTTAGAATAGTGTTAAATGTATTTACGAATAGTGTCTTAGTTAAAATAAAACAATAGATATGTAAAAACTGTTTAAATTTTGAAACATCAGAATTGCTTTTATGTACCACCTTGGAAACTAGACACTAAAACAATAAAATATCATTTTTTTCACCGGTTTTCAAGTTTTATTATATTTTACGAAAAACTGGAATTTACAGCTATGGCGGCCATCTTGGACGCCATCTTGGATTTCTCAACTCGCCATCATTTATTCCAATTTATGCCGGCAGTTTCAGATACTACGGATGCTGACGAACATTTTGGTTTATGACATGTTTTGTTATACGGGGGGTGGGGGGGGGGGGCTGGGGTGGGGTGGGGGGATTTGGGTTACTACCAGAAGAAGTGGACTTTTTGGCCCATTGTCACCCTTCCATAGAGCATTTTTTTCACAACTCCAAAATGGCTTTTTTCTGATGAAAACCCATTATAATCTTATTTATGCTGCAAACATAGGTTCTAGGCTCGTTGGATCTGTCTCGTTGAGGCGGTTCTAACGAGTACTCAAAACTTGGAGCTGAAATAAGGAAAATAATGTATACCTCGCAAACCCCAGTTTTCTCTGTATAAAGTGGGGTTTAGAAGGTGTCAACTTTACAGAGGCCGGATTTTGCAACCCTCCACGTTGATAAGATGTTTATTTCATAGTGGAGCCACTTTGTAGGGACCTTATATTCTAACCCTTCAAGCGCTGCCGCAAATTCTGGAGCAGATGGTAACTTTTCATTATTTTTCAGCGAAAATAAGGCTTTCCAGCTGACGATATTTCAGCGAAAATAAGGAGCACCAAAAGACGATTCTTGTAGAAGCAGGCCTTATTCGTTGACAAATAAGAAGAAAATACGTTTTATAATGCACTTAGCGTGTGAAGGGCTAAAGTGTGAAAATATAGTAAAGTATACGTACAATTTAACGCCCCCCCCCCCCCCCGCCCGTCGGGGCTTGCAGAGATAGATGAGCTAAATCCGACCCGCACACGAGTACAGCTAAACCGCTAAGAGGATCTAAGCCTGCCCAGGCAAAGCGGTGCGAGTCGGACCGTCCATGCTTATAAACCCTACTGTTTTCATTGGGCGACAGGGCTTGAGATGTAATTTCATCTCAATGTCGGGTAAAAGTCGCACAAAATTGGAAGCAACGTCTCCAAAATGGCCTATACAGTGTTGACGGGGACGTTAAACCTCAAATCAAACAAATATGTACAATATAGTGAACAAAGCAAATGACAAGTTAGTTTCCACCAATTTACTAAACAAAACGCTCAAATAGCACCAATAACAACGAGTAAAATAACAAAATGTAACATAAGCCATAATTGAACCAACAAGACAGCATATCGTAAGAAGATTCAACCCATCCCCAATGAATCAGGTATTGAATTCCCTTTTTTGCGCCCTCGACGAAGTCTATTGCCATAGACAATGATCCGCCGACGTTTCAACCATTGGTCGATCTTTCCATTTGCTTTATGCTCTAAGTCATTCCGCATGTAACCCAAAAACCCAACAATCCCGTACCTGCGAGAACAAACCTGCCATTACGAACACACGCCTATACAAATACATTGTAAATTTTATCACCGGAAAAACGGATATTTTAACATCACGAAAACAAGCCTATATAATTTTGACCCCTCGAACCCACTTTTATATAGTGAAACTGGGGTTTACAGGAGTAAACCTTATTTTTCTGCTCCAAAATATAGAGTGTGGGTACTCGTTAGAACCGCCTCGATGAGGCGGTTCTTACGAGTACCCACAATCTATATATTGAGCAGAAATAAGAAAAATATCACAATTTTTCATCTTAAAATTTTCATTTTTTCGGCGATAAAGGTTACAATGTATTTGGTATAGGCATATTTTCGTTATGGATGTAAAATTGTGACATCCTTATTCTGCTAAAAATAAACATTAAGGAATGAGGCGGTTCTAACGAGTACCCACAATCTATATTTTAGTGCAGAAATAACAAAATAAGGCTTACCCCCGTAAACCCCAGTTTGCTATATAAAAGTGGGGTTCAAGGGGGTCAAAATTATATATAGGCGTGTTTTCGTGATGGGTAAATCAAGTTGTTGACACACATTTGTTTGTTGGTTCATTTATGACCTAAACAATTTTTAAATAGAGAACAGTCAGTCAATTGTTAACATCGAGCAAGTCTACAGACTCAACATTGAATCAGAGTTGAAACTACGTTATTTACATTTTTTTCAATGTTGATACAACCTTGAGTGTCCGCTGGGGGATTAAGTGATTGTGGATTGTGTAGCTACCAGGCATGAACCACAAGAAACTCAGCAGACACACATCGATAGGCCAACGTCAGATCGACGTTAGTGCAGGTTGCACCGACGTTGATGTGACGTTGCATAAACGTCCTGACGTCGCACCGACGTTGATGTGACGTCACAATGCTTGGATACGACTCAGACGAAGACTGTGTGTTGGTATTCATTCTATAAGATGCTTATGTCCTATTTGTGGTTCATTTTGCTGCGGACACCAACCTTCCCGGACTCATTCAAGAGTCAACGTTTATACAACTTTACAGACAACTTTAAACTTTACATCAACGTTGAATGCCTGTAGTGAAGACTAATGGAGTTGTATGCCATGGTCAGAATATAGGAGCAGTCTGATCTGGGTCCATACTTTTTGTAACAACGAAAAAAACATGACAATTGTCATGATATCCATCTGAAGGCTTAAGTTGGTAGTTCTTGGTACATCATTGGTATATTTGGCACAATATGGCAATTCATTATTTTATTCATTATAGCACTTAATGGTTTAAACAGGGGAGACCACTTTAAACAGGGGAGATCACTTTACCCCTAAAGTATTTACCTCCATTCTCACCCAGGACTACTCTTAAGCCGGGAATGGGAACACCTCCATTTTTCAAGGGCAGACAACTTGCGGGATTTCCTGGTCGCTTTCCTATAAGCTCTGTCCCGCGGAGAAAGAGGTCTACACTTAAAGGAAAAAATTTGCTCCTTAGGACAAAATACTTTTGCAGGAGTTGCTTCCCCTGAAGATGTTCCCATTTCCCCTGAAATACAAATTCATTTCAACTAGAGCATGACAACATCCTAAAACATCTTGTGTGATCAGAGAAGAGACCATCGCTTGTTGATTTTTGTTGCTTTCGAAGTCATTAGAAGAATCATGCGGTCAGCAAAAACTGGTCAAACGTTGAAGTTGTGCAGCCTGATCGCTCGTCTCCTTGCAAGTTTTGTCGTTCGCCTGACATTGGTTGTTAAGCTGAGGTTCTACATCCGCGCGATTTTGTGGGACTTTTTACCCGACATTGAGATGAAATGACATCTCAAGCCCCACTGCCCAAAGAAACCGGTAGCGTTGGTAAGCATTGCCTTGGCAGGCTTAGACCGTTGACCAGTACTCAAATTACCGGTCATTTTCAACTCTTAATGGAAGCACCATTCATCCAGTCCCTGATGGGCGGAGGCATGCCGGCTATTGGTAAATAGCATTTGCAAACAGATTCCAGATATCGTAAACGAACTTTTTAGCACGATTTTATTTCGCTTATACTCCCGAATTGGGTCAGTCGTGAGTTCAGTCGCGACAACCTCTATCTTTGGAAATAGTGTAGAGCCAGATCAGATGGCTTCTGCAGAAGCCGTCTAATCAGGATCTACACTGTTGACATTGAGTTTATGGATTTGTAAGAATTACATCAGGTAATCTGATTGGTTCAAAGTCAGAAACCCCCTTTCTTTGGAAACAGTGTAGATCTAGATCAGATGGCTTCAATGGCTTCTGTAGAAGCCATCTGATCAGGATCTACCCTGTTCGACATTCAGTTTATGGATTTGTAAGAATATATTACATCAGGTAATCTGATTGGCTCAAAGTCAGAAATGGGTGTGGCTAAACTGAATATTCAGCAAGAGAAGGGTTAAGCCCACGCCCGAAACTACAAGCATTGTGTAGAATTTACATCAGAGAACATCATGTATGCAATTTGCGAATTAATATCATTAGAGCTGCAAAATTAGGAATATGTAAAATAAAGGTTATTAAAGGTAGCAAGGCAAGTATCGTCGGTATCTTTTCTGCGAAATGATCTCCCCCTGGAAACAAACTCTGACAGTTTCACATTTTCAAGGGAGACAACCTCTCCTTTATTGAAAGAGCCTACAATAAATAGAGAAAGTATCTACTCTTAGAGGAAAGAATGTGCTCTCAGGGAGCAAATTAAATCCTGCAAGGGTAAACCGTTTTAAGGAGGGCTGAAAATAGGCATCCCGACAATTGTCTCCCCTGACTGAAAACAAAACTCAAATACTTTTACAAACTTAATAATAAACAGCTTCGTAGTTCCTCTGTTTTCGTTTCTTCTCATTGGTAGTAACACGATCGTAAAAGTCTAATAAACTTTCCAGATTTTCCTTGTTTACTTTAGACAGAAATTCACTCATAGATTCGTCCACATTGACTCCTTTATCATAAATACAGTCACATGACTTGGTAACTTGTTTGGCAAGAGAACAATCGTCGTCATCACTCAGTCGACCGTCGTATTTCGCTCTCTGACGAGGTAAAGAATTATAATCTGAGTAGTCGGATTGTCCACTACCACAACTTCGACTGCTGCTAGTGCTGTCTCGTCTTTCTAGTGACTTAAATTCCGTCTTTGTACGAACACACATGTCAGATGGTTTACCAACAGGATCTTGTCTTTCACTAAGCCCAACACGCGAAGCTTGATTTAGAGCGCCGTCAGATAAGGTCTTATGCACAACATGAGGGCGAATGTCTTTTATTTCATCGGATAAAGATTTAATCACAACACGTTTACTTTTATTCTCTCCGCCGAATTTCTTGATTCTAATAGCACTTTTTGGCTGACCGCTAGCAATGGCTGACACATCACCCAGGCTTGAAGGTCTCTGGTGGCATTTTCTGGCAGTTCTAGATTTTGGCGTTGAAAACTTGGGAACTTGCATCTGTTGGCCCCATCTTTCCCAGACCTGGAAAACTTTCTGTTCATTCAGCTTCAATCGCCTCTCCTCCCCGGAAGATTCAAATGATGATGAAGATACATAACCCGATGAATCTGTTTCTGACTGACCAATCAGCTTCTTGCCTGGCGTTGTCTGCCCAATGGTGTGTTGACTGGTTGACTTCACTCCGGTGATACAGAACACACGGCCCTGATGGAAGTTTTGGGTCATCTCTTGCTGTTTGATCTGAAACAAATAAATATATTTACATTTCCAGTGAAAAGCTTAATGTAAACATATAGAAAACAGTGTAGTTCACACTTCCATGAACGCATCACCGGAGTCACATGAGTTTCAGTGTTGTCAAGTGACGTCAGTCTTAACCATTGTTCTCTACGGACATTGGTGACGTCACTGCTCTTCCCCTCTTTGCAGAATAAAAGTGTGTAGCCTAAATGTTTTTCAGCTTTAAAAATTGTCCTATAAGATTTTTTCGCTCAGTGATGCGGGGCACAGAATGTAAATATAAACCGTAATTTCCTTATTTCTGCTCTAAAATATAGATTGTGTGAACTCGTTAGATCGAGGCGGTTCCAACGAATACCCTGAATCCGTATTTTGGGCATGGGTATGAAAAATATTTAAAAATCATCTTAAAAGTTTCGCTTTTCTGGCGGTCAATTTTACAATGTATTTGTATAGGCATGTTTTCGTAATGTATACGAAAAACGAATGTAGTGTGTAGTACTAGTGTGGAAATAACATGGTCATGTTATTTTGTAGTTTGTTATTTGTTTCAGGTATGCCTTTATTTCACTCATTACGCAAACACGCCTATACAAATACATTGCCACCTTTATCGCCGAAAAAATGAAAATTTTTATGATGAAAAATTGTGATATTTTTCTTATTTCTGCTCCAAATATAAATTGTCGGCACTCGTTAGAACCGCCTCATCGAGGCGGTTCTAACGAGTGCCCACAATCTATATTTTAGAGCAGAAATAAGAAAAATAAGGTTTACCCCTGTAAACCCCCGTTTTACTATATAAAAGTGGGGTTCAAGGGGGTCAAAATTACATAGGCCTGTTTTCGTGATGGCTAAGTGTTTGTTCGTTTGTTTGTTTGTTTGTTTGTTTGAGGTTTAACGTCCCCGTCAACACTGTATAGGACATTCTGGAGACGTTGCTTCCAGTTTTAGAGATGAAATCATTACGAAAACACGCCCATCACGAAAACACGCCTATATAATTTTGACCCCCTTGAACCCCACTTTTATATAGTAAAACTGGGGTTTCCGGGGGTGTACCTTATTTTTCTTATTTCTGCTCTAAAATATAGATTGTGGGTACTCGTTAGAACCGCCTCGATGAGCGGTTCTAACGAGTGCCAACAATCTATATTTTGAGCACAATTTTTCATCATAAAATTTTCAGCATAAAATTTTCATTTTTTTCGGCGATAAAGGTGACAATGTATTTGTATAGGCGTGTTTACGTAATGTATAGAAATACATTATTCACTTTGCCGCCGAAAACAGCTAAAGTTTTAAGAATAAAAATTTTGATATCTTAAAATATAACCTCTAAGTTGTTTACCAGTACTCATGTGCGGTCAGTTTCAGCTCTGCGTGGCAGCACCATGCAGCGCTATCTCTTTCTTCAAGACCCAATGGGCGGGGGCCGAAACACTGCGTTCAGGTGATACATACTAGTAAATGCCCATGTTACCAGACTTTTGAAATTCCATTTTTTTACTGAAAAATGACCCAGGCTTGCGTCTGATCAGGGTCTACACTATTTTCTGAAAATACTTTAAGGGTATAGTGTTTAAGGGTATAGTGGAACATTCTTAGTCAAGTTCAGGACTATTTTCTCTGCCTACGCTCGAGTCAACAGACCCACCTGTACTCTCAGTGCTTTGATTCTTATTTCTTTTTTGTTTGATTGTTTGATTTGAGGTTTATCGTCCCCGTCAACACTGTAAAGGTCATTTTGAAGACGTTGCTTCCAATTTTGTGGGACTTTTACCCGACATTGAGATGAAATTACGTCTCAAGCCCTGTCGCCCAATGAAACCATCAGGGTTTATTAGCATGGACGGTCCGCCTCGCACCGCAGTTCCTGGACAGGCTTAGATCCTCTAAGCGGTTTATCAGTACTAGTGTGCGGGCCAGATTCAGCTCTGCGTGGAAGCATCATGCAGCCCATATATTACTTCAAGCCCCTATGGGCGGGGGCGTTGATTCTTATTTCTACTCATTGGATTATATAGTGGCGGTTCTTACGAACACCCACAATCATTGATTTTGAGCAAGAAGAAAATCGATGTATATCCCTGTAAACCCAACTTTGCTGTATAAAAATTGGGGCTTTCAAGAGTTTTCATTGCACGAGCTTGATCACTTGGAACCAGTTGTTATAAACTAACGACATCGTTAGCTAAGAACTCATTAAAACTTTGATTATTTAATATGGGAAATATAATATTTTTGCTGAAAAATCTGAGTAGTTTTTTTGCAGCAAAACCACCAGAATTTTAGCTATTGTACTTGTCGTCAGAGGTAACAGGTAACAATTTGACCACTAACGACTTCTTTAAGCTAACGATACTTTCATCACGAAAACACGCCTATAACCCCCTATAACCCCACTTTTATATAGTAAAACTCGGGTTCACAGGGGTATACAATATTATCCTTATTTCTGCTCAAAAACATAGATTGTTGGTACTCGTTAGAACCGCCTTGGTGAGGCGGTTCTAACGAGGTCCCACAATCTATGTTTGGAGCAAAAATATGGAAAATATCAGACTTTTTATCAGAAAATTTTCATTTTTGGTGGTAAATTTTTCCAGTATATTTGAATAGGCTTGGTTTCGTAATGGATGAATCACAATCATTAAAGCTCTACATATTTGGAGCATAGAATCGAAAACCAAATCTCAAATTTTCTTCATATATAGTTTTCTTATTTATACTGCAAACGTAGGCTGTTGTGCTCGTTTGAATTGCCTCAAGGCGGTTCTAACGAGTACCCACAACCTAGGTCATGGAGTAGAAATAAGCAAAATAATGTATATCCTTGTAAACCCCAGTTTTCTCTTCATAAAGTGGTGTTTAGAGGGGTGTTCATTTCACGTTCTTCTTTACGTGATGAAAAAATCTCAAACTTACTAAAAAAATACCAATTTAAAAGAAATAGATGGGCTGCATGATCATGCGGCTTCCACGCAGAGCTGAAACAGACCCGCAAACGAGTACTGGTAAACTACTTCGAGGACCTAAGCCTGCCCAGGCAAAGCGGTGCGAGTCGGACCGTCCATGCTTATAAACCCTATTGGTTTCATTGGGCGGCAGGGCTTGAGATGTCATTTCATCTCAATGTCGGGTAAAACCCCCACAAAATTGGAAGCAACGTCTCCACACTGACCTATACAGTAGTGACGGGGACGTTAAACCTCAAATCAAACAAAACAGGTAAACTAATATGGCATAGGTATATCTTCTTAATGAATGATTAAATACTCCAGTACAAACCTATTCATATATCATAAATCCAAAATATTAAAATATTAAAAACAAAGCATGTATATCTATCATCTTTCCTATGTAAACTGTAGAACACTGAATTGCTAGATCAGATAAAATAGCTCCTATGTCTGACAATGCTCGCTCAAATATGAAATGTCAAACTAATCATATTCCTCGAAAAAGTAAATGCCAAATATCTCAAATGGTGTGAAAACTATGAATGCACTTCATTTTCGACACTTGGTCAGCAGGATCTCGTTGAAATTACCTGCTGTTGCATTGTCATTGAGTTAACACATTTTTTGTTTGAAGTTCATCTCTGTCGTATTAACCCTTTTTGTACCAAATGGAATCTTCCTCCTTATATATAGCAGGAGTCCATTTCAAAATTTAGGGGTATCAGGTTGTGTTTACTTCAAAATCTATTTGGAAATTGGCTGAACATTTTGCAAACAGTGTCGGCCCTGATCAGACGCCGCGTTCAGTGGCGTCTGATCTGGGCCTGCACTGTTTGCCCTGGTACCCTTTTGGGGTTTTCGGTACTAAATGGGTTAAAGTTTTAATCGTAAGCCATGCGCATTTGAATTATATCTACCCTTTTTGTCTTTTAAATGTACACCTACAACAAAAGATACTTATAGAAGACGTCGCACTGCAAAACACCTAATGGGCACGTCGTGTAATAAATACCCCTGTGAAACCCTTTCTAGACAGAGAATAGTGCATTGTTTTTGCTATTTTTACTCAAAAAGGTAGATTGTAAAACGAGTACCCACAACCTCGATCATGCGGTTATAATTAGAACGCAATATCTTTAATTAAGTAGAAATAAGAATAAGAAGGGAAAAAAGCTTCGCACTGTTCTCATTTGACATGTGTTTCATGTTTGTTTGTTTTAGGGTTTAACATCACCGACAACACTGTATAGGTCATTTTGGAGACGTTGCTTCCAATTTTGTGGGACACTGAGATGAAATGACATCTCAAATCCTGTTGTCCAATGAAATTAATAGGGTTTATATGCATGGACTGTCCTGTCCGACTCACAACGCTTTGCCTGGGCAGGCTTGGATCCTCTAAGCGGTTTACCAGTACTCGTTTGGGGTCGGTTTCAGCTCTGCGTAGAAGCATCATGCAGTCCATCTAATTCTTTAAGCCGCGATTGGCGGGGCCGACGTTTTTCATGCTTCCGTTAAAGCTAGCATGATCTCACACCTATCTTAATATGAACAAGCCGGCTCACAGCAAAGGGACAGGTAGGCTTATGCGACAAACTATGATTCAGATCAGCCTGTGCAATCGGTAAAACAGGAAAGGTCAGTGTTAGCCCATTTTGTACCGGAAAAATCAAAACAGGTAAATGACAAACAGTGCAGGCCTAGATCAGACGCCGCATTCTGATCAGACGCCACAGAACGCTGATCAGACGCCACAGAACGCGGCGTCTGATCAGGGCGGCGTCTGATCAGGGCATACAGGGCCTACACTGTTTGCAAAACGTTCAACCATATTCCTAATACATTTTGGAGAAAACACAACCTGACACCCCTAAAATTTTAATTGAAAAGGAGGTTTTCTCCTGGTGAGAATCAACTGTATTATATTAAATATGACAATAGCATTGTTGCTACTACAAAATATTCATAGCAAAATACAAAACGCTTTAAAAGGGCTGAGTCCACTAAAGGACTTTTGTATAAGAAAAAAGCAATAATATTGACATTTATTATTTTCATGATTAGCAAAATATCCCACAAAAAGAATGGCTAATGACATGATTATAGAGCAAATAGTGGTCTAGTCTCCGACCGGTTATTTACTTCGGGATATGTTAATTACAATCTTTATGCAAAAAAATATTTTCGCATAAATTCCTCTTCTTAAATCACCTGAAAAATGTGTATTGGTGACTAGATATCGATTAAGGACATCTTTTGTGGTCTTTTTACGATGACTGCGAGACATTTTATTTATTTATTTTTATTTCAGCATTACAAGAGAGATTGTGTTTAAGAAATAGATCAGCTCTAGAGCTGATCTATTTCGATTCTAACAGGCTGAAAATCGGCAATAATGCTGTTGTTTACTTCAAAATCTCACAACTTTTCGCCATTGTTAGAAGAAATCCCGCTAAAATTATCGACTGAAACACATGCATTTATATCCTATTCTAACGTTTTCGATGCGAGAAAATGACGTTACACAGTCTAACGTCAAGGAAATCGACTAGTGACGTCATAATTTTGCAGTTTTAATGACGTCACTCGTCACGCTCTCCCTTGCTGTGATTTGTTGAATATTCTGAATATTCTAACACAGCGCGCCTATATAGGCAATGGAAAGGAACTGTGAATTATTATGCAACAAATCACACCTCAGAAGAGCGTGATAGGTGACGTCATTAAAAACTGCAAATTTATTACGTCACTAGTCGATTTCCTTGACGTTAGACGGTGTAACGTCATTTTCTCGCATCGAAAACGTTAGAAAAGGATATAAATGCATGTGTTCCAGTCGACAATTTTAGCGGGATTTCTTCTAACAATGGCGAAAAGTTGTGAGATTTTGAAGGAAACAATAACATTATTGCCGATTTTCAGCCTGTTAGAATCGAAATAGATCAGCTCTAGCCAGTGATTGGTTGGGTAATAAATCACAGTTTGTCGGTCAGTTGTAAGTAGACAAATCACGCGCGCTACGCGCTTGTGATTTGTCTACTTTACAACTGACCTCCAAACTGTGATTTATTACACAACAAATCACAGCTAGAGCTGATCTATTTCTTAAATAAAACACAGTTGTTTTCCATTGCCTATATAGGCGCGCTGTGTTAGAATTAGAAATGAGGTTTGGCGTCCCCGTCAACACGTCTATTTTGAAACGTTTCTTCCGATTTTGTGGGACTTTTATTTTTACCCGACATTGAGATGAAGTCCCATCTCATGCCCTATCACCTAACCGCTAGGACTTATAACCAGGGACGGTCCGACTCACACCTCTTGCCTGGGCAGGCTTAGACCTTCATGATGGAGTGCAGGTCATCTTTGAAAAGGTGGAGTTCTCCAAAGTTTAACAATATCGTAGAATGAACAACCTTGCAAAACCCACTTACCAATTTACCAATACACATGTTCGGTCGGTTTTAGGTCTGCGAGGAAGCACTATGCAACCCAGTCATTTTCTCCAAGCCCCGATGGGCGCTTAGAAACAATACAGTATAATTGTACGCTCGTCTTACTCAAGATCACTAGTATGGCCTAAATCCCAGTGCGTGGGGATTATTTTTTACTTATTTATTTTATTTATTTCTTTTTTTTTTTTTATTGGGGGGGGGGGTGTTAGGGCCCCTTCAACAATTCTGAATTTTTCGGGCCGATCGTGGGATAGACGGAAACCGCAATACATATACCTTCCGTTGCAGATCTTGGCGTTTCACAACCGAACCCACAGCGGTGAGAG
This sequence comes from Lucinisca nassula, assembly GCA_963580285.1. Lineage (NCBI taxonomy): Eukaryota > Metazoa > Mollusca > Bivalvia > Lucinida > Lucinidae > Lucinisca > Lucinisca nassula. The sequence goes on from OY757021.1 coordinate 51,383,923, forward strand.
ACAGCACTCAGCCAGCCTTATCCACAAGGCCACCAAGGATTTTAAATGCGATCACAAATAGAAACAGAATTAAACATGTTTATAATGCATAATCCAGATATGTGTATGCATCTGACATGCAGAAAATAAATAAGATATACATACATTCTCAATCATTGTCCGCATCTGACACTCAGAAGATAAATTTATCAATCATTGTCCGTTTCGCGATGTTTTCATTAATGACAATGAACTTGTTTTCAAATTTCAATTCACTAGCGTGGGATATACATGTAACAGGGCCCGCATTATCTTCTTTTTTAACCCTTTATGGACCAAATGGAATCTTCCTCCTTATAGCATGAGTCGAAACTTAAGGGTGTCAGGTTGTGTTTTCTTCAGTTCTTCAAAGTTTTGATCGGGAAATGGCTTAACGTTTTGTAAACATTGTAGGCCCCGATCAGACGCCGCGTTCTGCGGCGTCTGATCTGCGCCTGCACTGTTTGCCAAGGTCCCCCTTTCGGGGTTTCTGGAACAGAATGGGTTAAACTTCGCGTCGTTAACCCCGTAATAAAGTTCAATTATTGCTTTTTAGTTATTTAGTCGATATTTTAAAATTTAATGTATTCTTCTCTGTGATGTAGGCCAGTTTATTGCTATTAGTGGTAAAAGGGAGGGCGAGTAAGATAAAATGAATGCCAATTACTAACTTTACTGTCATGGGCCGTTTCAACACATTAATGAAGTAAGTATATACATGATTTATTTAGGCGAAATGATTATGGCTTCATGAGCTGAGGAAGGCCAAGGGGAGGTAATCCAATAATAAACAAGAGCACCTCAAGCGGGTGTCATGCTCGTCTGTTTTTTCGTATGTCACAAAGGGAGATAAATGAGTCAAATTACATGATAGAGTTATAGAACTTGGTCAGAATATAGCTTTTGTGATGGTACAGATGTGTGTCAAGTTTCATAAAGCTGTGCCAAATACTTTTGGAAATATAGTGTTTTGTTAAATTTTCAAAAAAAGGACAAAGTTCAAAAGTCAAGGTCACAGGTAAAAATAAAGTTTGGAATCCGTGGAAAGATCTTGTCCCAAGGAAAATCCATGTGAAGTTTGAAGGCTCTGTTATAAACAGTATTGAAATCGGAGGAAAAAATATGAATCAGAAAAAAAAAAACAGAAAAAGGGAGATGATTCAGGCAAAATCAATTATACAGTTATGGCCCTTGGGCAGTATGTATCTCTTGTGATGTTGAGTACATGTATGAAGTTTCATAAAGATAGGTCAAATACTTTCAAAGTTATAACCAAGGTTAAGTTCATTCGGAACGCCAACGACGACGACGACAACGCAGACGTCGGAGTGACGACAATAGCTCGAAAGTTTATCTGCGACAAAACAGATGGGCTAAAAATGTTTCCATTATTTACCCTTCCATCCCATCTAAAGTGGGTTCTTCCTTTTTTCTTATTTTTTTTTTTTTTTTTTTTTTTTTAATGTGGGTGCGTTCGACCCTCTAAATAAGGATTCTATCTTGTGAATAGTCAAATTCGTTAACAATATGGCAAACAGGGTAGATCCTGATAAGACGTCTTATTATGATCGTCTCAGCTGGATCTACTTGGATACATCACGAAAACACACCTATATAATTTTGACCCACTTAAACCCCACTTTTATACAGTAAAACTGGGGTTTACAAGGGTATATTTTAGTTTTCTTATCTCCGCTCAGAAACATAGATTGTGGGTACTCGTTAGAACCGCCTCGAGAACCGCCTCGACGAGGCGGTTCTAACGAGTACCCACAATCTTTGTTTTGAGTAGAAATAAGAAAAATATATCAGATACCTTTATCTGATTTTTTTTATTTTGGGTGGTAAATTTGTCTACAGGGTTGAAAGTGTAAATATAGAAATATTTTCCTTTAGAACTAGTCCCCCGTTTCCTAAGGGAATCAAGCGACACCCACCCCATTAATGTCGCCAGAAAAACTAGAACTTGGAATAAGGGAGTGGAAATCTGACCACAACCAAATTATACTATTAGCTATTATAATTTATAGAAAAAGGTACTTCTGTACAAATATAATTCACAAGACAAATCTGTATTTTCGTGGTTAGTATGACCGCAATCAAATTATATTAGTAGTTTTCTTTCAAGGACGAGCATATCAATTCTGATAATAGACCAAGTTCGATTCTTCTCTGTGGAAAAAAAATCACCCATTTGTCATCGTTTCTGTTAGGATGGGTGTCATCCTTTCTGTTAGGATTCTGTTAGGATTACCAGCGTCACAAAATTGGTCACTGGCTCACGTTCGATTACTAGAATTTAGTTATTAATTTGACAGTTTATGGAAACAGGCAAAAACGATGACTGGAAAAAAATATCAACCTGAGTTAATGAAATAAGCAAATAAATAAATAAGACAATGCATATTTGTAGCAGAAATAAATCAAAGCACTGACAGTACTCGTTGATCGATTTTGGGGGAAATTGTTCTGAACGGGGGCTTACAGCGTTTCGTGTTATCTTTCAAATTCTCGTGCTTAAAATTAGACAGTGTAGACCCGGATCAGACCACACGTTAGCGGCCTCCGATCTGGGTCTATACTGTCTGCTAAATCACATCACGAAAACACGCCCATTTAATTTTGACCCCCTTGAACCCCACTTTTATATAGTAAAACTGGGGTTTAAAGGGGTATACCTTATTTTTCTTATTTCTGCTCTAAAATATAGATAATGGGTACTCGTTAGAACCGCATCGATGAGGCGGTTCTTACGAGTAACCTCAATCTATATTTCGAGCAGAAATAAGAAAATTATCACAATATTTCATCTGATTTTTTTTTTTTCATTTATTCAGCGATAAAATGTGCAATGTATTTGAATAGGCGTGTTTTCATTATCAGTCCAGATTCTATAGATTGCCCCTCTAACTCTAAATCTTTTTATAAGACACGAATAATAAAAATATAATAACATTATGAATAATAAGACATGGATAATAATAATAATAACAATAATAATAATAATTTTATTATTACCATTATTATTATTATATTCTTGTCTTAAAAATCTGCTATTCATTACGCAAACACGCCTATACAAAAACATTTTTTTGATGAAAAATTGTGATATTTTTCTTATTTCTGCTCCAAATATAGCTTGTGCGCACTCATCGAGGCGGTTCTAACGAGTACCCACAGTCTATAAAAATAAGGTATACCCCCGGAAACCCCAGTTTTACTGTATAAAAGTGGGGTTCAAGGGGGTGAAAATTATATAGGCGTGTTTGCGTGATGAGTAACAATAATAATATTAATAATTACCTTGAAGGAGTCTGTATATGGCGGCATTTTGTAGATTTCTAATGATGCACAAAGTTTAATGTTTTTAATGATGATGTCTTCGGTAGAGGATATGTTGTCTTGACTATATGGAACTAATTGATGTTATGAGATTTCCGCCTGCAGCCTGTTCTATTTAACTCCGTCCATCTGTCATGCATATTTACTCATATTTGGTGTCAAGATTACGATGAAGCCATACTCAGAGTCGATGGTTCCGTTCGAAGCTCATCAGCGGAAGCCTTACTCAGAGCCACACGCCCGTTGAAAGCCAATCAAGTTTTAATTGGTACAAACAATCAGTGGCGAAAAGCGCCGCGTAGACTCCGCGTCGCACCTTCTTTCAAAGCCAATCACTTGACAAATGATGTTTTCTGCAAAATTGAAAAACTTAACAGCTTATTATTAGTAATAATTAAACCTGTACAAATGAGAAAATGGAAGTTAACATGTGAACTGGCGAAGGCTCTGAACAGACTGCGCATTTGCGCAGTCTGTTCAGAGTCTTTGCAAGTTCAAAGAGCCATATGTAGATCCCGAAGCATTCACGTATTTAGAAATTGTAAAATAAAGACGAAGATAAAGCTGTCGTGGCGCACAGGCTGATTTTACTGGTTGCACAAGGGCAGTTGTACCTTTTGTTATGCGCAGGCTGTATTGTTGTTTGATTATTGCGCGGCCCGCGGGCGGATAGATGAAAAAGTTTTAACAATGGGCAACACTCAAGATGCAAAATACAATACAAGATGCTGATTGTTTTACAATAGATGTACGACAAACAGGTTCTGTAAAAAAAATTTTTTTAGTAATTAGGACAAACATAATTCAAATTCAAATGCCTCTATCCCATTAGTTAATAGGCTAAAACCCTTTCAAAAGAGAAAGATACGTATACGGCATAAGTTTAAGTAAGCCATTCCGAAAATCAGTTAAACACGGGAATCTTCATTTCACAGACCATGCAACCGGTACGTAACTTATTTATTTATTTATTGAAAACCCAAATTTATTTACTTATTTATTTTTACTCTTAACCGTCGCGCATGGCTCTGACAAAAGCATATTTTACAAAAAAAAAAAAAAGAAAGAAAGAAAAACCCTCAAACACGTTTTACTTAAAAACGCTATATTTGTATTTTTATTATTATTATTATTATTATTATTATTATTATTATTAAATGGCGTATATTTAGTGTTCATTAGTATAACACTTCTATATTTGTAGTATTTTCTTCAGGAACGGTGTATACTTTCTTTTCATTTGCATTACACTTCAGTCTGATATCATAGTTTTGCATTATAAAACACCATATTTGTAGTATTATTTAAGAAACAGTCTATATTTTCTTTTCATTTGTATCACAATTCAGTGTGAGATCATAGTGTTTGCATTATAAAACAGTATATTTGTAGTATTTTTAAGAAACTGTGTACATTTTCTTTTCAATTGTATAACACTTCAGTAACCGGCCTTTCGGGGCCTGAAGAAATAGATTGGGCTGCACGATGCTTCCACGGGTAACAAGAGGTTACCATCCCTGCATATAAACCCTTTTGGTTCCATTGGGCGGTATGGCTTGAGATGTCATTTCATCTCAAAGTTGGGTTAAAGTCCTACAAAATTGGAAGCAACGTCTCCAAAATGACCTTAATAGTGTTGACGGGGACGTTAAACCTCAAATCAAACAAACAAATAGCACTTCAGTCTGAGATCATAATGTTTGCATTATACCATATTTTGTTTTATTTTTATTTTTTTATTTTTTTTTTACAGATGAAAAATTATGATAATTTTTGCATTTATTCACAATTGTTAAACCCACTTTACTGTATGGGAACAAGACAGTTCACCGACAAGACAACTCGCCGGACAATTCACCGACACGATTTGAAGACAATTCGTCGACACATTTCGGCCCCGCCCATCGGGGCTTGAAAAAATAGATGGGCTGCATGATGCTTCCACGCAGAGCTGAAACCGAACCGCACACGGGTACTGGCAAACCGCTGAGGGGATCTAAGCCTGCCCAGGAAAAGCGGTGCGCGTAAACCCTATTGGTTTGATTGGGTGGTAGGGACTGAGATGTCAATTCATCTCAATGTCGGGTAAAAGTCCCACAAAATTGGAACCAACGTCTCCAAAATGGCCTAAATAGTGTCGACGGGGACGTTAAACCTCTAATCAAACTATCAAACAAGCAAAAAATGCTTCAGTCTGAGATCATAATGTTTGCATTATACCTTCTTTTTTTCAGATGAAAAATTATGATAGTTTTTGTATTTATTCACAATTGTTAAACCCACTTTACTCTATGGGAACCGGGGCTTGAAGAAATATATGGGCTGCATGATGCCTCCATGCAGAGCTGATCCGACCCGCACATGAGTACTGGTAAACCGCTTAGAGGATCTAAGCTTGCCCAGGCAAAGCGGTGCGCACGAATCGGACCGCCCATGCTTATAAACCCTATTGGTTTCTTTGGGCGACATGGCTTGAGATGTCATTTCATCTCAATATCGGGTAAAAGTCCCACAAATTTGGAAGCAACATCTCCAAAATGACCCTTATAGTGTTGACGGGGACGTTAAACCTCAAATCAAACAAACAAATTCTATGGGAACAAGACAATTCACCGACAAGACATCACACCGACACGGTTTTTGGCACACTGGAAGACGATTCTCCGACACTTTTTGAAGACAATTCGTCGTCACATTTATACATTGCATTCACAGTCCAGATGATTAAAAGAAAACATTATTTTGAAAATAAAATGATGTATTATCACATTTTGATTAAAATAAGGAATGTAGGATAACTTTATTAAATCTTTGCATGTATATGACTAAAGAGACTAATACTGCTTATATGGAGACGATTTCAAGGATAGGATGACTGACGTAAACAGACCTTCATATTTTATTTTTGGGACGTGATTTAAGATAAACATATAGATCTACTATAAGGAATCGAAGTAAAATGTTTGTTTTGTTTTGTTTTTCTACTTGGTTGATCCAAGTCACCGTCAGGTGCTCAAACATTGGTTCAAATCATCACGAAAACATGCCTATGTAATTTTGATCCCCTTGAACCCCACTTTTATATAGTAAAACTGAGGTGTGCAGGGGTAAACCTTGTTTTTCTTATTTCTGCTCTAAAATATAGATTGTGGGTACTCGTTAGAACCGCCTCGATGAGGCGGGTCTAACGAGTACCCACAATCTATATTTTGAGCAGAAACAAGAAAAACATCACAATTTTTCATCCTAAAATTTTCATTTTTTCGGCGATAAAGGTTACAATGTATTTTTATAGGCGTGTTTTCGGAACGTCAAAAGTCATGACTTGCAATTTTCCCCATTTCTTTGCATAATAGTGGATTCTCAGACAGTTCATCTACACGTTAGTCTGGTTATTCACAGGTCTAGTTAGTCGAACACAATACACCATGCACTTGTCCATAATTACCTCTAATTGCCATAATTACCTCTAATTGCCTTTGATTAACAGTCATAATTAGCAGTCTCGGTGAGTTTTCTTCAAAAAGTGTCGGTGAATTGTCTTCAAAAACCGTGTCGGTGAATTGTCTTGTCGGTGAATTGTCTTCATTCCTCCTCTATATTAAGTTTGTTTTTTGTGTGTGTTTTTCAAGTGCTTACTACATGGACTTTTATGCACGACAAAAAGTTTACTTTTCTTGGGGATAAGGATTAGAAAAAAAGATGCCATGCAAAACCATAACACGACATTTTTCTTTCTTTCTTTCTTTCTTTCTTTCTTTATTTATTTATTTATTTATTTATTTATTTATTTATTTATTTCCATCTATCTTTTTTAACTGTTTTGTGCTAAAATCTTGCCCGCACATTTGGACAACATAGCCATGGGAGAACGGGCTGACCCCGCCCATCGGGGCTTGAAGAAATATATGGGCTGCATGATGCTTCCACGCAGAGCTGAAACCGACCCGCACACGAGTACTGGTAAATCGCTTAGAGGATCTGCACAGGCAAAGCGGTGCGAGTCGGCCCGTCATTCTTATAAACCCTATTGGTTTCATTGGGCGACAGGGCTTGAGATGTCATTTCATCTCAAGGTTGGGTAAAAGTCTCACAAAATTGGAAGCAGCGTCTCCAAAATGACCTTTACAGTGTTGACGGGGACGTTAAACCTCATATCAAACAAACAAAGGATTAGAAAAAAAGATGCCATGCTAAAACCATAACACGACATTTTTCTTTCTTTCTTCCCCTTTTCTTCCTTTTTTCTTTCTTTCTTTCTTTCTTTCTTAAACTGTTTTGTGCTAAAATCTTGCCCGCACATTTGGATAACTTAGCCATGGGAGATCATACTTTTTTTTTACATGCGTCTATATAACTGGAATTTTTTTCTGATAAAAATGTGAAAAATTGTGATTTCTGATACAACTATAGATTGTGAATTATGTATGACATGACTATAACACACCCGTACGACAAAATGCATGTTTTCACATCTCCAAAATGATACTAATGAAAATCCGTGATATTATTCTTATTTATACTGCAAACATAGGTTGTGGGTACTCATTAGAACCGCCTCATTGAGGCGGTTCTAACAAGTACCCATAACTTATGTCTTGATGCAAAAATAAGTAAATAATGTATACCCCTGTAAGACCCCAGTTTACTCTATGCGAAGTGGAGTTTTCAGGGGTGTTCAATGCACGGGCTTTTTAACATGATGTGGCCAAACTAGGTGGATGCACAGCGACTGATTAATGTATATTAATTTATTTAAGTTCGACTGCAATGAAAACTTCAAGCTTATTCGAATCGCTCTCGAATGCTCAGTCCGGTGCGACAGAGAACACAACTGCTACCAATTTACACCTGGGTGGACTGGGGCAGTGGCACTATGAGTCTCGCCCAAGGACACCCCACCCCTCTAGTGGTCGAATTCGAACCTCCAACCTCCCGATTATAAGTCGAGAGCACTAACAACTGAGCCAGCGAGTCTTTGATTGTTTCACAGGACTTATTCTGGCTTATTTGTTATAAGCTTTGTTTGATTTGAGGTTTAACGTCCCCGTCAACACTGTAAAGGTCATTTTGGAGACGTTGCTTCCAATTTTGTGGGACTTTTACCCGACATTGAGATGAAATGACATCTCAAGCCCTGCCACCCAATGGAACCAATAGGGTTTATAAGCATGGATGGGCCGACACGCACCGCTTTGCCTGGGCAGGCTTAGATCCTCTAAGCGGCTTACCAGTACTCGTGTGCGGGTCGGTTTCAGCTCTGCGTGGAAGCATCATGCAGCCCATATATTTCTTCAAGCCCCGATGGGCGGGGGCCGTATATTCCTTATAAGCAGTCTCAGAATGATTAGAAATCCACTCAGATTCAATACGAAAACACGCCTATACGAATACATTGTAACCTTTATCGCCGAAAAATGAAAATATTAAGATGAAACATTGTGATATTTTTCTTATTTCTGCTAAAAATATAGATTGTTGGTACTAGTTAGAACCGCCTCCTCGAGGCGGTTCTAATGAGTACCCACAATCTATATTTTTGAGCAGAAATAAGAAAAATAAGGTATACCCCAATAAACCCCAGTTTTACTATATAAAAGTGGGGTTCGAGGGGGTCAAAATTTTATAGGCATGTTTTCGTGATGGTCAACGATACGCGGAAACGTATACAATTACAAGGGGAGTAATTCCAACAAATAAGCAGCACAGTGCCGAGACAGTTTACCGACAAGAAAGTTCACAGACACGCATCTGACACAGTTTAAGAAAACGAAAACCAGCTGATGATATACATCAGGAAAGTACGCTTATATAATTTTGACCCCACTGAACCCCACTTTTATATAGAAAAAACTGGGATTTACAGGGGTAAAGCCTAGTTTTCTTATTTCTGCCTTAAAATATAGATAGTGGGTACTCGTTAGAACCGCCTCGATAAGACGTTTCTAACGGGTACCCACTATATATATTTTGAGCTGAAATAAGAAAACTATCACAATTTTTCATCTTAAAATTTTCGTTTTTTCGGCGGTAAATATTACGATGTATTTGTATAGGCGTGTTTTCGTAATGAACTGTTGACCGCGAAATTTTCTTTTTAATAATTTGCTGAAACTCTTGTTACATACATTGATATCGTTAAGAACTGTTTGATTTGTTTGTTTGTTTGATTTGAGGTTTAACGTCCCCGTCAACACTGCAAATGTCATTTTGGAGACGTCGCTTCCAATTTTGTGGGAATTTTACCCGACATTGAGATGAAATGACATCTCAAGCCCTGTCGCCCAATGAAACCAATAGGGTTTATAAGCATTGACGGGCCGACTCGCACTGCTTTGCCTGGGCAGGCTTAGATCCTCTAAGCGGTTTACCAGTACTCGTGTGCGGGTCGGTTTCAGCTCCGCGTGGAAGCATCATGCAGCCCATCTATTTCTTCAAGCCCCGATGGGCGGGGGCCGAAATGATGTTTGAACACTTATTCTCTTACTAATTGGAATATATGGAAGAAACTACACAGATATATAGACCACTATAGGAAACATGCTAGGGATTGTTAACGGGAAAATGCGATAACATTTGACAGATTCATGGTCGTTAACAATAATTTTTTAATTAAATGTTTTTTTTGTTTTTTTTATTCTTATTCCTTTATTTTATGGAATATTTGGATGAAACTTCTGTGAATTTGGTATATACATTGATACTGGGGATTTGTGGTTAGGGACTGTTAATGGGCATAGTACGTTAACATCTGACAGAGTTGTGAACGTTAACAATTCCCATTAAATGATTTTTAGACACATATTCCTTCACTAAAAAGAATATATGAGTGAAACTTCACAGATAAATATACCAATATAGAAAGCATTTTTGGGATTGCTAATGGAGAAACTGCGATAAAATTTTACAGAGATATGGATGTTAACAATTCCCATCCAGTGGCTTTTGGACTCTTATTCCTTTACTTAATGGAATATATGGATGAAACTTAGCAGATATATAGACCTCTACAGGAAGCGTGTTTGGGATTGTTAATGGGTCCATATTGGCCTGCAATTGTTGGGTATAATGCAGTGTTAGCGAATGTTTCATCTAAATTTGAACTTCGACCTTATCCATGACACAGGGGGTCAGGTCAAAATTTGGATACCTTCATGCGCATCTGCAGTCCTTGAGCAATATGTGTACCAAGTTTGGTCATCATTGGCCAAGAAATAAAAAGTAGTTGCATTCACAAGCATTTTCTTGAAAATTGGACCTTTGTTCTCACCCCCATGACCCCAGAGGTCAGATCAAAACTTGGATGCCTTCATGCACATCTGCAGTTCCTAAGCAATATGTATACCAAGTTTGGTCACCATAGGCCAAGAAATAAATAAAAAGTTGCATTCACAAGATTTGTGGCAGCAGTTTCTTGAAAATTTGGCCTTTGACCTCACCACATAACCAAAGGCGGTCAGATCAAAATTTGGATACCTTCATGCACATACCAAGGCCAAGAAATAATAATAAAAAGAAAAGTAGTTGCATTCGCAAGCATTTTCTTGAACCTTTTTTCTCACCCCCGTGACCCCAGGGGGGTCAGATCAAAATTTGGATGCCTTCATGCACCTCTTCAGTTCCTAAACAATATGTGTACCAAATTTGACCTTTGACCTCACCAAATGACCCCAGGGGTCAGAGGATACCTTCATGCGCATCTGGAATCCTTACCCAAGCATTCATGATGTGCACCAAGGTTGATCACCATAGGCAAGAAATAAAAATAGTAGTTGCATCCACAAAGTTTGTGACAGACGGAAGGAAGGACGGACGGATGGAGGAACACCCGTGGCGAAAATAATATACTTTTTATGATAACGTATACCCCTGTAAACCAGTTTTCTCTATATAAAATGGGTTAAGAGAGGTGTTCATTGCACGGACTTATTAGGAAAGAAAGTAAGAATGGATGAAAGAATGAAAGAAAGAAAGAAAAAAAAAAAGAAAGAAAAACGAATCCTTACCTTCACCATTGTAGGTTTCTATAAGCGTAGAGTGTTTTCTGTGAAGTGAAAGTCAATTTTTCATATTGAACTTCGATTTGGCAGTGTCATTATGATCTATGATCGTACTTGACAGAAAATAAATTGATTTTCGCTGGAACTGATCTGTCCATATTGCCACAATATATGATACGTCCCCCAAAGAGGTGTCTAAATGACATTGATGAATCAGCTGTTGACTTAGATACTTTAAATCTAAAAATAACGTTGACATAGGTTCAACTAATCTGGAAGCTTAAGATGAGAAAGTTAGCGACTGTCTAGTAGATTTGGTTGATATACGTGTATGTATGTTAGATAATATCTTGAATCTTAAGAAAATAATCTGATGGAATCGGAGGAATGCTTGTTTGAACATAGCGGCAGTTGATCTAAAAGAAAGATGTTTGTTTGATTTGAGGTTTAACGTCCCCGTCAACACTGTAAAGGTCATTTTGGAGGTGTTGCTTCCAATTCCATGGGACATTTACGCGACATTGAGATGAAATGACATCTCAAGCCCTGTCGCCCAATGAAACCAATAGGGTTTATAAGCATGGACGGTCCGACTCGCACCTCTTTGCCTGGGCAGGCTTAGATCCTCTAAGCGGTTTACCAGTACTCGTGTGCGGGTCGGATTCAGCTCTGCGTGGAAGCATCATGCAGCCCATATATTTCTTCAAGCCCCGATGGGCGGGGGCTGGTGGCTTTTGATCTAAAACGTCACGAAAACACGCCTATATAATCCTGACCTCCTTGAACCCAACTTTTATATTGTAAAACTAGCTAGTCTGGCCCAGAAAACATGTACACTCCATATTTTTCACTTCTGTGGTGTATTCCTTGCTTCCAAAGGATAACCCTTTTATAGAACATATTTAACTTCACTACAGCTGGTGTGTGGGAATGTGTGGCGGCGGTAAAACGTCTCCCTGCCCTACATCATAGTGTAGATTATATTTTCTTGTCCTTTGGGATCAGTGATTCCATTGTGGAATTTTGAAAATATCTGAGGGTCACTGATGAGGCCTAATTGGCCGAAACTAGCTAGTCTGGCCCAGAAAACATGTACACTCCATATTTTTCACTTATGTGGTGTATTCCTTGCTTCCAAAGGATAACCCTTTTATAGAACATATTTAAGAGGGGTAAACCTTTTTTTTGCTAATTCCTGCTCTAAAATATGTATTGTGGGTACACGTTAGAACCGCCATGGGTCGGTACTAATGTGTACCCATAATCTATATTTTGAGCAGAAATATAAAAAATATCGGATTTTTTATCGGAAAATTTTCATTTTTGGTGGCAATTGTTTTCTATTATATTTGGATAGGCGTGTGTTCGTTATAAATAAATAAAGAAAGACATAAATAAATATTGTTAATGCCTTTCATTTTTATTCGTATATCGCATTGGGCTGTGATGAAAATATGCCCTTGTGCCATAATGGCATCTTTAGTATGTGTTTTTTTTTTTTTTTTTTTTGGATGAAAAAATGTATATTTTCTTTATTTCTGTTCTTAAAATAGATTATGAGTGCTCGGCAGAAGATTCTAGCGAGTATCCAGAATCTATGTCTTCAATTAACATCAAGAAAATAATGTTTATCATTGTTAAGTCCTGTTTTGCCTTTACAAAGTGATGTTTACAACGGTGTTAATTGAGAGGATGCAGATGACGTCACACACCTACAATTAAATTTCTTGCTGGAGACACCCAGGCTCATTTTCAACAGAATTTCAATGTACTTTCCTTGTAAATAACTTTCTTGTCCTTCGGAAAATTATGACTAAACATTGATTATGTTATTCTTATGACTTTTAAAAACAACCACAGTCACATATAAACCCCTTCAGTGTTTTTGTCACTAAGGGATAAGTGGTAAAAAATTAATACATTTGTACACAAAAAAACTTGTCTGGTGTCTCCAATATGGCAGATCAAGGGAGAATAATCTTTCAAAAATGCTTTGTCTGCATGGACTTATCAATGCCGAGTTATCTCTTTCGTGAACTATTGCATTAAGCTACCACGGACGGTTGAGTGAATGAGTGTTTGAGTTTTACGCCCCACCAACTGCTAAGGTCATACGGAGACGGGACATCGATTTAAAGACTCATCCGAAACTCTGGAGAAGAACGGGATCGATCCTGCGACCCCTGGTTTACAAGGCGAGTAAGGTAACCACTACACCACGGAGGCTTCAGACCACGTAGTTGAACTTTCCGAATCAACATTTTGAACTTGACCCAAAGACTACAAAGCTTGTTTCTAATAAGTATTGTAACATGTGTAATACCAACCGTAAGCTTTCATAATCAAATCAATAGAAAATATATATAGTGCTTGTCTTTCTAATACATATATGATCCAAGTAACCCTTAAGATGCCAAGAAAAAAAAAACATCTGAAAATGTCGTCTGTTTATGCCGTCTGCTGAATCTTCTTGCAAAGTTTTAAACATATTTTTACACATATTTTTACACATAGGCAAAAATGTGGACTATGACCAGACTGTTCCGAGAGGAACAGTCTGATATGGGTTCAGACTGTTTGCAACGATGACTTTTAAAGTAAACAGCAGGCAGCAATGCAGACGACAGTTGTCGTGATTGGTATCTTAAGGGTTAAAACAAAAGTTTCCATCAGTTTAATATCTATACGTTAGACAAATTATACGCTCATCTGAGTTGAGCATGAAGAATGTATTTCTAATTCGGGGCTAATCCACCTTTTACATGTTACCGTCAATAGACTCGACCACGTTAAAGCATTGCCCCCGCCCATCGGAGCGTGGAGAAATAGACTGTGCTGCGTGATGCTTCCTCGCAGAGCTGAAATAGAACCCACATGTATACTGGTAAACCGCTTAGAAGGTCTAAGTCTGCCCAGACAAAGTGATGCGAGTTGGACCGTCCATGCATATAACCCCTTTTGGTTTCATCGGGCGGCAGGGCTTGAGATGTCATTTTATCTACGTATCGGGAAAAAGTCCCACAAAATTGGAAGCAACGTCTCCAAATGACCTAAATAGTATTGACGGGGAAATTTAAATCTAAAACCAAACAAAAACAAACCAGTACATAACATCAAGTTTTCTGGGTCGTAAAGCAGAAACAAATGGTTGTTCGAAATGTTGACGACAATTGACGAACGACGATGGACGACGACGGACAACGCTGACTACCATAGTATACTCTTGGCTGAAGCCGTCAGCTCATGGCGAGCTAAAATTGGGGGTTGTGTCTTATTTTTAATCGTAATGGTGCATGGTTTTCTGCTTCTGACCGTTGGATATAGGGACTCGATGTTTGGGCCATATACAGTAAAATATCGCGATTAAGACCACCTAAAATTAAGAATAATTCTGCTTCATGTATATATAAAAAAAAGCTTATATAGAAGGTTGTAGTCATTCTTTTGTGTTTTCTGCTTACAGTGTCCTCTTGTCAGAGACCACCTTTGGGACTGTTCAAAAGTGGTCTTAAAGACCACTTTTGAACAGTCTCAAAGGTGGTCTTAATATAGGAATTTTACTGTATACGACACAACAATGACAAGTTCGTTTAACGAAATACCCTTGTAAACCCACTTTGTAAGGTTTAAACCGGACCCACCAGGGACCCGCGTCCACCGGAGTGTTTTGTTAGTTTTATTTTGCTTAAGCATTTTAGTTATTTCATGCTGTCGAGTTCTCATCGTTGTTTCATCTCTCTAGTCTTTTGATTGTTATGTTCTCGGAGATGATGCACTGATGAGTTAGAAAGCCTACATGAAGAGTGAACAAATTATTTGTCTAAACCACGACAGATCAAGCGGGCGAGGATTGTGGCCATGTATATAAGTTCTGAATAGTTAGATCCTTCGGAAGCAAAGGATACACCACCTGCTTTTAATGGGTTGTGGCACGTAAAATCGATTTAACCCCCCCCCCCACCCCACCCCCAATGGAATTCGTTTCCGCTGACCGTTCCAAGGCGTTTCTTCTGTCGCGGTTTAGTTTTGATATGGTTTGTCTTTGGGTGTTTGTGTTGTCTTGTTTTGGATAGCATATTGTCCATTTTGTGGGAAAGTAACTGTCCTTTTGGCGCCCCGCTATTGATGTTTCCATTAGGGTCTGCTTTTTCATGTTTGCGGTTATTTCCCTTTGGTGTCTCTGATGGGGGCTGTGGGATAATTGTATCGATTCCTGATCATTGCTTCCACCTATATTTTAATGACTGCTATAGTTCGTCTTTGAATGTGTGTATTGCTTGTATCTTTTTAATTTGGATAATCATGTGGGCCCCGCCAAGCGAATTTGTGTCTTCGAGCATTCCGTCATGACAAATTTCAACTGCGCATGCCCAGCAATTCAGAGGGGCCAGGTATATGGCTTTCTGTCTGAGGGTTCCTCTTGATTCACTGCTTGTATGAGCGAGCAGCGAAGGTTCTGGCGAGACTGCGCGGATGCGCAGGCTCGCCGGAACCTTCGCTGCTCGCATAGGCGATAAGTACCAAAATCGTTTGACGGGGCCCATGTGTGGGTTGTGATTTGTTTTACATTAGGTTTTAGTTATTTCATGTCCATGTTTCTTTTCCTTTGATGGTAATCGGATGGGAGATGATGTGGGGTCATTCTATCGATACCTGCTCATTGTCTTATTTTGAAGGATTAATCCCCTGAAAGTGTGGATAGTATCCCGTCTTACCAAAGATATCTGTATGATGTAGATTACACATTTTTTGGGGGACCAAGTTATATCCCAACCGTGCTATTATGCCAAGGTTATAAAGAGGTTACTGAAAACCTCATTTTATCATTCTATTACTTTAACAATTATTTTCCGTTGCTTTTGTACTTTTTCCGTTCTTGCGCCTTTTACATCGCGAGAATATCTTAATTGTATAACAGTTCTGTTGAACATTTCGATCAGGATTTAATTTCGATTTTACAGCATCTTAACACCATTTATCTTGTCTCTAAAGTGATTTTTCTTTGATGACTCGCTGTTTGACAAGGGTAATTCAATTGTTGATCTTTTAGTTAACTATTCTGTCTATCGTTGACACATCTGGCTCCCGGCGTTTCGCTCTTTACCAGTTGATCTACGACAGCCATCAACGTCATGCCAACAATCGCGGCAGTTAAGATTTACAACCGAAATCTTAGATTTTACAACTTGACTTTCAATAAAAATTAAACAGCTTTTTGAATTAACAGAATTTTATTAAAACCAATTATCAGTATTAAGAAGAACAACTAATACTCTCTCTCTCTCTCTCTCTCTCTCTCTCTCTCTCTCTCTCTCTCTCTCTCTCTCTCTCTCTCTCTCTCTCTCTCTCTCTCTCTTTGTGGTCTGTCTGTCTCTCTATTTATTTACAGTATTACTACTATTTATTTACAGTAACATTCTGCTATAAGAATACCCAGAATATAGATAAAAACCTGCTTTTAGAATCTACTTTAGTAGTTTGCAGTTATTCTTTCTTTGTCTTATCTGCATGCACTGTCCTCTGGTCAGAGACCACCTTTGGGACTATTCAAAAGTGGTCTTAAAGACCACTTTTGAACAGTCCCAAAGGTGGTCTAAATAAAGGAATTTTACTGTATTTTAACACTTCAGTAATGAGATACTCAAAGAGGAGAATACCCTGTTTTTGCGTGCGTGCGTGCGTGCGTGTGTGTGTGTGGTATTGTCATGCATTTCCATATTCGTATTGGAAGGAAAACTCTTCTGCATGGTAGGGCTTGTCTTTCTGTATCCACACATGAAGGTACTTATCCGTTATAAGAAGATTACTTGCTTAGACTACTTTACATTAAATGCGGAGAGCCATGTGGAGATAAATATTTAGAAGTTGATTTTTACCAACACAACAAATATGTGTTGAGAATTCATAGGGAGAGCGCATGTTTACTTTTTACACCCACTTTTGCGAAGCTCGACATTCTTCACAGAGCGACAGAGCGACAACATCTTGAGTTTGTGTTCAAGTTTGCAATGACGTGTACCCAAACGGTGAAATGTGATTTTGTTTGTTTGTTTTTGTTTGATTTGAGGTTTAACGTCCCCGTCAACACTGTAAAGGTCATTTTGGAGACATTGCTTCCTATTCCGTGGGACTTTTACCCAACATTGAGATGAAATGACATCTCAAGCCTTGCCGCCCAATGAAACCAAAAGGGGTTATAAGCATGGAGGTCTTACCTGCACCGCTTTGCCTGAGCAGGCTTAGATCCTCTAAGCAGTTTACCAGTACTCGTGTGCAGGTCGGTTTCAGCTCTGCGTGGAAGCATCATGCAGGTGAAATGTGCATCTTCACGTTAAGAACGCCAGTCTACTTTATACAGGGAAAACTGGGGATTATAGGGGTATTCATTATTGTTCTTATTTCTGCTTCATGGCATAGGTTGTTGGTACTCACTAGAACCGCCTCAGTGTGGCTTCTAACGGGTACCACAAACTGTATTTTGATTAGAAATAAGAATAAAAATACACAAATTTTAATCAGAAATGAAACCAGCCAAGGATATTTTCACATTAAACCTTTATATAGAGAAAACTTGGGTTAATAGGGGTATTCATTATAGTTCTTATTTCTGCTCCATGACATAGGTTGTGGGTACTCATTAGAACCGCCTCAGTGAGACGTTCTAACGGGTACCACAAACTGTATTTTGAGTAGCTTTAAGAAAAAACAAATACACAGATTTTAAGCAGAAATGAAACCAGCCAAGGATATTTCCACATTGAAGTCAATTCTACAGACAAGCGCGAAAGTTTTAAAATTGGGACCACTCTCAGATGTAAGTACTAAAACGGTCTCTATGACAAAGAAAGAAATACTCCAATCTTCATTTTTTCTTACGCACCATCACGAAAACACGCCTATATAATTTTGACCCCCTTGAACCCCACTTTTATATAGTAAAACTGGGGTTTCCGAGGTTTATCTTATTTTTCTTATTTCTGCTTTAAAATATAGATTGTGGGCACTCGTTAGAACCGCCTCGATGAGGCGGTTCTAACGAGTGCCCACAATCTATATTTTGAGCAGAAATAAGAAAACTATCACAAGTTTTCATCATAACAGTTTCATGTTTTCGGCGATAAAGATGGCAATGTATTTGTTTAGGCGTGTTTGCGTAATGCGTGCGTGATTCGCATATGAAATCGACGTGTTTGTTTGTTTGATTTGAGGTTTAACGTCCCCGTCAACATTGTATAGGTCATATTGGAGACGTTGCTTCCTATTCCGTGGGACTTTTACCCGAC
Organism: Lucinisca nassula; assembly: GCA_963580285.1. NCBI lineage: Eukaryota > Metazoa > Mollusca > Bivalvia > Lucinida > Lucinidae > Lucinisca > Lucinisca nassula. Next base: position 51,402,566 of record OY757021.1, read on the forward strand.
ATTGAGATGAAACTAGTGGCACCTCAAGCCCTGTCGCCCAATGAAACCAATAGGGTTTATAAGCATGGACGGTCCGACTCGCACCGATTTGCATGGGCAGGCTTAGATCCTCTGAGCGGTTTACCAGTACTCGTGTGCGGGTCGGTTTCAGCTCTGCGTGGAAGCATCATGCAGTCCATCTATTTCTTCAGGGCCGGAAATCGACATGAGACAAAATAATATAGTTTTGTTTCTGTAGGGTGCGAACGTTGAAGTGGTAAACATAAATATATGAAACAGATAATAAACAATTACCACTTTGTGCGTAAAAGCAATAAAAAAGTACAATGGAAAAAATAATGATAAAAGCAATTCAGATAAAATCAGTTGCTTTGTAGCCGATGGCGGACATACCAGTGACGTCATTGTCACATGACCAACTTTAAAATATACCCGCTTTCGGTGCGATACTGTCACATTAAATATTGTTCGGATGTTGAAGGAATATGAATATATTTTAATAATCTAGTGCTCTCTGCATTATTAAATTCACTAGATTTTTAGGATTAGGATATATTTAGTTATTACAATTAGCGATTAAAGGTGCGTATCTTTTTTTCATCGTTTATAAATAAATAAAATCATTTGGCATGACATATACAGCAATGCATGTCCGCTTTTGAATCGATAAACGTAGTTGTTTCAAATATTGAAATGCCACATACATTCTAGCTCAACCAAAATGCAAGCATATGCATGCACAAACATACAACAGATACATGCTTTTACGCCAGTGTGCGCTCGAGTGATGGCATTTGGCTGAAAACTTTATTTATTTCTTATTCTTATTATTTGCATTTATTTATTTGCTCCAACCATAGGTTATGTGTGTCTGTGTGCTTTTTGAAAAAAAAAAAAAAAAAACACAACCTGTCAACCCGAAATTTTGAAATGGACTCCTGCTTTAAATGAGGAGGAAGATTCTATTTGGTAAAGACCACTTTGAACAGTCCCAAAGGTGGTCTTAATACAGGAATGTTACTGTATATTTTAATTTTATGTTTTGTCAAAATGTAGGTTGTGGGTAGTCGTTATTGAGGCGGTTCTAACGAGCACCCATAATATGTTTGAAACATAAAAAATGCCACCTTTTCAATCATATCACAGCGCATTGTATTACATAGGTTTGTTAGCAAAATAGATTAGTCACGTGATGAATTTGGAACGAATGTACACATAAATTCAAGAAATCCCAGTTGTCATGGAAGTCGTCTTCTTGTACAGATTCCTATATTTGATTTATGTGCGTTTCCTCTGACAGTGAATATGTTACGTTACATGTTTATCGTCAGGGCGGATAACAAATGAACAGCAATTAACGCACGTCACTTGCCGACGTAACGTCGCCGTGTGTCGAATCATTTAAGTTAAGTATCAATACAGCAGCAACAGAATTCAGTAACACTGTCTTTTCAGCTGTAGGCCTATCGAGCTATCCAGGTGAGTTTTAAAAATATTATCGACTGACAGATCGGTAACATGTAAACTGTTCGGTCCTATAGTATCCCATCACGTTTAAGATAAGTTTGCGCCAGTTGTTTAATCCAACTTTATAGAGAGAAATGTGTAGTGAACAACTGCACTCCTTGATTTCCTTAACTGTTCTCAAACTCATAGATCGTGTGTACTCGTTAGAACCGCCTCGATGAGGCGGTTCTAACGAGCACACACGATCTATTTTTGCTATTGCAATAAGAAAAAAAATATCAAAAATTACTAGAATGCACTCTGCCGCATGGACATGCTTCCTTAATGTTATACATGTTACATTATATTTGTACAAAAGAGATAGTCTTGATTTTGTTCTGGTCTTTTGATACATAATTATTTCAAAAATACAGTAAATTCCTTATATTAAGACCACCTTCGGGGCTGTTCAAAAGTGGTCTTTGAGGCCATCTTTGAACAGTCCCAAAGGTGGTATCTGACCAGAGGACGTTAAAGTTGCAAAAACACACAGGGACAGAATAAGTGCAACCTCCTAAATAAGCTTTTTAAAGCTGAATTAGACTTAACTTTATGTGGTCTTAATAGCGGAATTTTACTTATTCGAAATCTTCACTCCAATTTACTCTTTTAACAATGCTTTTATTTTGATTTCAGATGTCGGCCAAGTCGGGAAGGAGTTTCAGGGACGTACCAATAAAAATAGAGGGCGTTACAAGGTATATCAAGAACGTAACGAAAGTAACAACTTGCTGTGACGTCATCAAGATGATTTTAAAGAAACTGAACATTGGAAAGGAGAACTTGCCGTATTACACAATTTTCGAGTCCGCAGATGGAATTGATCGACCTCTTGCAGGCAAGACGTGCATCCTAAAAATTGTGAGGTCATGGGGCTCGGACACGAGCTATAAACTAATAATGAGAAAGTCTGCCCCAGCCGTAACGTACATTCAACATTTGTCTGAAGGAAAACGACAGAAGTTATCCCAGTGGTCCAAATCTTCCAACTCATCGCTTTCTAGCGAGAATGAGGGAACGGATAAACAAAATGGTATTGCAGTTCTGAAAGACAATGTTAAGAAACAGCGAAGGAAGTTCATAAAGGACAAATACAGAATAAGTGACCGCGAATTGTCGCGACAGCTCTTCGCCGATGATACATCTGACGAAACCGATAGCATGGACGAATTCATGTCTCAAGTTGATTCCAGGAAGTTAACGGAATTCTGGGATTTCTGTACCGCAGTGACAGAGTCAGAAATAAAACGATTGGAGAATAATAGACTGAAAAGGCAAGCGACAACCCCAAATGGCTCTTGTCAAGGCAACGAAAATACAAATGAAGTAAAGTTCGCTGTCAGGAAAAAGCTAAGGAACGTTGGGAGTGCTGTAAGTTTGAAGGAGACGGAAGGTAAACAGGCACTCATGCAAAAGTATTTTTCAGATATCTCCACGTATGATTCACAGGACCATGGGAAAATGAAAAAAGTTAACCGCAGAGTACAAGGGCATTGTGCTGTAGATAAAGCTGGTACTCTCGAAGCAGGACCTTATAAAGAAAATGCATTTTATTGGAGTATTCATGCTGAAAGTGATTCTGACGATACTGATCTTGACTCAAGTCTTGAAAAAGCTTTCATTAATGAGTGTAATATATCCGACAAATTCAACGATAGTGGTATTAGAGTTAGATGGTCTAATGAAGAAACTGACAACTATCTTCAAAGGCACGATGGACAGAAACTTGTTGATTACAGTTTAAGTGATGAAGAGGGAGATGATATGTCGCCGCTCAATAAAAGTTTTGATGTTCGTAAATTGTGGGATTCTAGTAACGTATATAACGAAGATGATGAGATGGACAGTTTTATGGAAACAAAGGTGAATGAGGATTTCTCTGATGAAGGGCTTAGTTCAATGGGCAGTGATGAAGAAAGAGAAATACTTGTATAAACATGGTTTTGACAAACAGCATATTAATTAAATTACATATATGTTGCTTCTTGCATCAGCTAACACAGAGAAACTGCACATGAGCCATCACGTCAGCAATTCCGTGAAACGAACACCTCCGTAAACCCTACATTATATAAAGAGAAAATTGGGATTTAAGGGGGGTATTCATTATTTTTCTTATTTCTGGTCCAAGACATATGTTGTTGGTACTCGTTAGAACCACCTCAATGAGGCTGTTCCAACGAGCACCCACAACATATGTTTGGGATTTAAGTTAGAGGAATATCACAAATTTTCAAAAAAAAAATCTCCATATCGGAGATATGAACATGAGGACAGATGATGCCCTAAGTCACACGGATATGTTGTAGTAATGTACGTCTCTTGCCACTGTGCACATTAGCACTCTGAAAAGCACATTCATGTTCTATCCTTGGATAGTAGAAAGCCTCTACTTTTACTTTTCGAAAACTCGCCTATACAAATACATTGTAAATTCTACCGCCGAAAAAACGACAATTTTAAACGAAACATTGTGGTGTTTTCCTGATTTCTGCTCAAGATATAGATTGTGGGTACTCAATAGAACCGCCTCAATGAGGCGGTTCTAACGAGTACCCACGATCTATATTTAACAGCAGAAATAAGAAAAATAAGATTTATTCCCCCTATTCCCCAGTTTAACTATATACAAAGTGGGGTTCAAGGGGATCAGAATAATATAGGCGTCTTTTCGTGATGATGTCTAAAATTTCAAGACTGTTGCTAGCATCAGATCTTGTGCTTGTGGACAACAAGATCAATAAATCAAATAAAAATGATCGTCTTAAACAGTGGTTAAGACACTGGAATGTAGGGTTCACTTGGGTTTGCGAAAGGTGGACTTTCATAAAAGTGAATTGTTTCAAACAGTGGGTAATCGCGTCCGGAGAAAATGCTTCTTCGGAACTGCAGTCTGATCAGAGTCTTACCTGTGCGCTATTGGTAAGCCATTGATCCAAAGCTTTGAATGAAGACTGTGTCCCTACGATGCACAGGCTGATCTAAGTCTTTGCTGCACGCATACATGTCCGGAGACACGTTATCGCTTGGTGTGCCCTATCTATTATTGTGTTTCAATTTGACTTTGTACATTTCCTAATTTCTTTGAATTTCCATCTGTTTTCTTTTCTTTCTGTCTTTTTATCTGGCTTTGTTCATTTCCTAATTCAGTCTACGTATTTCCATCTGTTTTCTTTTCTTTCTGTCCTTTTTCTGCCTTTCTTCCAGTACATAAAATGTATTTATGCTCATCATTTGTTTTTAGATATATTTTGTATGACATTGTTAAAATATACATTATATGACAAAGTCGCCTCTTTAGTTTTTCTTGCTAACAGTGTTTCGGCTTCACCATTGGTTCTTTAAAACCGTGTTAACTTAACGATCAGGGGACAGTTGTTCAAAGCATCGTTAGCTTAACGAGCTCGTTAGTGGTCATATTGTTAAGTATTCTACCAAGTACAATATTCACCCCCGCCCATCGGGGCTTGGAGAAATAGATTTGGCGGCATGGTGCTTCCACGCAGAGCTGAATCTGACCACACACAAGTACTGGTAAACCGCTTAGAAGGACTAAGCCTGTCAAGGCAAAGCGGTGTGAGTCAGATCGTCTGCATATAAGCCTTCTGGTTTCATTGGGCGGCAGGGCTTGAGATGTCATTTACCCTCAATGCCGCGTAAAAGTCCCACAAAATTGGAAGCGACGTCTCCAAAATTACCTAAATAGTGTTGACGGGGACGTTAAACCTCAATTCAAACAAAAAAAAAACAAGTACAATATCTAAAATTCTGGTATTTTTGCTTAAAAAAGTGAGCTGCTCACATTTTTTTCAGCAAAAATATTAGCATATTTGCCATATTAAATGCTGAAAGTAATAACGATTCGTTAACTAACGACGTCGTTAGTTTTATACATTTTGCCCCTGAGATTTCAAAGCTGTATGTTTGCCTTTGCTTGGATGGTGAATATCTGTAAATTATTTCGTTTGGCAATCGAACTTCAGTGGTTTGAGATCATTGGAATGAGGACAATTTGTTTGAGACAGCGTAGTTCGAGCCTTTTAAGGCTACCCAAAGTGCCGGATCAAGTGCGGGTGCACTCGTATTAGTAATAATTTAGGTATACCCCCAAAAATTGCGTCGTGTCTACTCATTAGAATCCTAATGAGTACACACAACATATACGGGGAAATTCCGCCATTAAGACCACCTAAAATTAAGACTAGTTCTACTATAAAAAAGCATATTTTGAAGAGGACACTTAATTTTTCTTTGTGTTTTCGGCCTACAAAGTCCTCTGGTCAGGGGCTGTTCAAAAGTGGTCTTAAAGACCACTTTTGAACAGTCCCAAAGGTGGTCTTAATATAGGAATTTTACTGCATTTTCGCAACCAGACACCGTCGTGATATGACTGAAAAATTGTTGAAAGCGACGTTAAACCCGAATTCACACACACATTACTGCATTTTCAAACTGAAGTATAAATATCTCCTGCAATATATTACTTGTCACTGTTTCTTATCTGGTATGGCAAGAATTCATATAGATACTCAAAAACGATTGCAAAAACTATGATCTTGTAAGGGCCGTCAAACCAGAAAAAAGAAATAAATATCCCAAACATCGGTGTATGGATCATTTAAGACAGTTTTGTTTGTTTGAATCGCGGTTTTACGTCACCGTCGACTTTATTTAGGTCATTTTGGAGTCGCTGCTTCCAAATTTGTGGGACTTTTACCCGACAGTGAGATGAAATCATATTTCAAGCCCTGCCGCCCAAACAAACAAAAAGGTTTTATAGACGGTCCAACTGTCACCACTTTGCCTGGACAGGCTTAGACCCTTTAAGCAGTTTTGTTTCTTTGATTTGAAGTTTAACGTCCCCGTCATCACTGTGTAGGTCATTTTGGTGACGTTGCTTCCAATTTTGTGGGACTATTACCCGTCAATGAGATGAAATGCCATCTCAAGTCCTGTCGCCCAATGAAACCCGTAGGGTTTATATGCATGGATGGTCCAACTCGCACCCCTTTTTCATACCAGTACTTATGTGCGGTCGGTTTCAGCTCTATATGGAAGCATCATGCAGCCTAATCCATGTCTCCGGGCCCGATGGGAGGGGCCGTGTCAAACTGTGTAGACCCACATCAGGCCTGGGACTACACTGTTTGCTCAAAGTAGATGCATTTTTGTAAAACGTACAACAAACCAAACAAACATGAGACCCCCACGATTTAAACTTTCCATAGCCATTTTATGGATTAAAAGAATGTGGATATATTTTATGACCACGATAGCTCCCACCGTCGTATATGATAGAATATTTTAACCCATTTTGTACCAGAAACCCCAAAACGGGTATTTGGCAAACAGTGCAGGCCCAGATCAGACGCCGCAGAACGCGGCGTCTGATCAGGGCCTACGCTGTTTGCAAAAAGTTCAGCCATTTTCCCAACAAATTTTGAAGAAAACACAACCTGACACCCCTTAATTTTGAAATGGACTCGTGCTATATATAAGGAAGATTTTGTTTGATTTGGGGTTTAAAGTCCCCGTCAACACTGTATAGATCATTTTGGAGGCGTTGCTTCTAATTATGTGGGATTATTACCCGTCATTGAGATGAAATGACATATCAAGCCCTGTCGCCCAGTGAAACCAATATGATTTATGTGCATGGACGGTCCAACTCGCCCCCCCCCGCCCTATCCCCCACTTGCATACTAGTACTCATTACGATAACACACCCGTGCGACATAGTGAATTTTTTCACATCTCCAAAATGGCCATTTTCTGATGAAATTCCTTGATATTTTTCTTATAAATACGGCAAACATAGGTTGTGGGTGCTCGTTAGAACCGCCTCATTGAGGCGGTTCTAACGAGTACCCACAACCTATGTCTTGGAGCAAAAATAAGAAAAATAATGTATACCCCCCTACACCCCATTTTTCTCTATATAAAGTGGGGTGTAGGGGGGTCTTCGTTTCACGGACTTGTTCACGTGATGTCATGTGTGGTCGGTTGCAGCTCTGTTTAGAAGCATCAAGCAGTCCAATCTATGCCTGCAAGAACCGATGAGAGAGGGTCATTATCCACATCGGACATGGGTCTACAATGTTTGCTCAAAGAAGATGCATTTTTGTGTTACGTACCACAAACCAAACAAACGTAAGACCCCCATAACTCCAAATTTATCAGATGAAATTCCATTATCATATATGAATGAATCATCTACGAAAATGAAAAAGGATGTAAACATTTTACATGACCACGATCACTACGGACGTGATAAAATCTTTTAAAAACATAGACGTGTAAAAACTTCAAAAACCACAAACACCAGCAACCCTGAAGCATGATGACAATGTTGTGTCAATGAAACCAAGCTTTCTATAACAGCGGAAGTTCAATTACATGAAACACCAATGCCTCGTTTAACCGTTGATGGGTGATTCAAATACGATCTTTAATACTTATATAATACTACCGTAATGATTCTTAGTATTGGGACAGACAGACATTAGCAAACAGTGCAGACCCAGATAAGACTGCTCCTCTGATCTGGATCTACACTGTTTGCCATTCAGCCTGCATGTTTTTACTCCTTACTGGACCACGAAACAAATTTATTAGATGTTTAGGAGAATTGCAGTTACCATTTTTTTAGCATATTTACGGTAGTATTGTTGTTAACAAAAAAGACATCGTACCTCCTGACATAGAGTTATGACCAACCCTCAGTTACTGGTACTACCCCTGTCTCGAACAAATTGCCAAGATTCACAAGGTCCTTGAGACACTGCAGATCAACTGTACATGTATATGCATGTGGAGTGGATGGGACATAAGATGACTGTCACGCAGTAGAAACAAAAGGATTACTGTCCTTATGGCCTTCCTTTGTTTAGGTTTCCATTATGGTCTGGTCGCTTAATGTTTGTGTTTCTTTCCCTTTGGTGTCTTTGGTGGGTGGAGTAAGTTAATTGTATCGATTCCTGATCCTTGTTTTACTTCTACTTTACTTTCGGCGTCATTGTCGGCGTCACTAATGTTAGGTCTGTATGTTTATCTCCTTTTGTCGAAAATCGAAGACTCTATGCTAATAAAACTTCATATAGTCGAACTTGAATAACTCGAATACCTTTGGGACCATGAATTTTTGTTCGAGATAGGAATAGTTCGAGTTTCTGAGGGTAACTAATACGGCCAGGCCATGAGGCATATTATATAGGGTTTACCTAAGGATATATTATTTGGTTTTCGTCCACTTTTGAAATGTGTGTGTGTGGGGGGGTGGGGGTGGGGGTGTGGACGTAAAACCAAAGCAAAAACCAAACGATCGTTACTGACACAGAATGACCTACGTTTCATGCTTGACTGAATAGTGAGTTTAGCACCAATGTCCATTTCTCGATAACCAAGGCTATGGAATGCCCTGGCTGTCTTACGGGGATGAAATTCATTATGTTTGGTGGTTTTCCTATTATATGCTGAGATAAAAACAGTATATGTAGTGGTTAATCTAGTATATGTAGTGGAAACCTCATTATTTTCGGTGGTAAAACGGTGTGTACGCTGTAGTATTTTTATTATATGCTGTGGTTTCAGTGTTATATGTTCTGCTTTTTCCATTATCTATAGTAGATATTTCTTGCTATTCGGTGTCTTCATCAGTTGGTGCAGTGCTTTTTCCATTATATTGAGTGCTTTTGTTCCTATGTTCGGTCCTTTCACACTTTCTTTATTTGAGGTAGTCACGTCATTATATTAACTGGTAATGTCATTACGTGCAGTAGATAAATCTTTATCTTGGGTGCAAACTTTATTATCATGATGAGATCAATCGGATGCCTTCGTGAACTACTCGAAAAGTACCGAAGATAAATTGCCGCGGTAAACCCCCGTACCAAGGGTAACTGGTTAACTCGTACCTAAGTCAACTCGTACCTGTTTTTGGTCAACTCGTACCCGTTCTTTGGTCAACTCGTACCCCATAGTCAAATCGTACCTATTTTGGTCAACTCGTACCCCAGGGGTAGGTGGGGTACTATATTTTTGTTGCCGAACAATAGCTGAAATGGGTCATAACTTGCCCCGAGGCATGTCTTGAGTTCACCGGAGGCCAGAAAGAAGTACTTTGGGTCCTTTTATTGTAACATGGTTTTCACAGTATGGGGATATGCGATGGCGCGCCATCAACCTGCTCTAGTTATTATTATTATTTTTATTATTATTATTATTATTTTATTATTATTATTCACTTTTAACCCATTCAGTACCAGAAACCCACATAGGGGTACCTTAACAAACACTGCAGGCCCTGATCCGACGCCGCAGAACGCGGGGGTGCGCCTACTCTAGTTATTATCATTTTTATTATTGTTATTATTATTATTTTATTATTATTCACTTTTAACCCATTCAGTACCAGAAACCAATAAAGGGGTACCTTGTCTAACACTGCAGGCCCAATCAAACGCCGCAGAAAGCGGCGTCGTATGATCAGGGCCTACGCTATTTGAAAAAGTTTAGCCAATTCTCGAATAAATTTTGAAGAAAACACAACCTGACACCCCTCAATTTCAAAATATATAAGATGGAAGATTCCATTTGGGTTGTCAAACACTGCAGGCCCAGATCAGACGCCGAAGAAGGCGGCGTCGTCTGATCAGGGCGGATGCTGTTTGAAAAAGTTTATCCACTTCCCGAATAAATTTTGAAGAAAACACAACCTGACACCCTAAATTTCAAACTTTATAAGATGGAAGATTCCATTTGGGTTAATTTAATTAACACTTTAGTTAATCGTGTACCGATTAATGTAGGTGTTTCCTCCAATGATAAAAATTCTGATCAAACTTGACATTTCATAAAAGCTGATACAATGCCCTTTTCAAGTTACCATAATAAGCAGGGCATTAGATAACATCGGTAGGGCCAATCAACAAGGGAACTATCTGCCTGAAAGTATATCCTGAAAGCATCCAATCAAACAAGGGAGATAATTGTGGACTGTCTCTTATCATGCTTATTACCTTATTATCTCATCATGATAATAACATTTTGCACCCAAGATAAAGACGAATCTACTGCATATAACAATTCAAACCGTGACCACAGCATATAATAAAAATATTACAGCAAATAATGAGTATCCACAACGTATAATAAAATACTACAGCATTTATAAAAAAATACTACAGCAAATTATAAAAATACCACAGCATATAATAGAAATACTACCGCATATAACAAAAATACTACCGCATATAACAAAAATACTACAGCATATACAGGTTTTACCACCGAAAATAATGAGGTTTCTACTACACATACTAGACTAACCACTACATATACTGTTTTTATCACAGCATATAATAGGAAAACCACCAAACATAATGAATTTTATCCCCGTAAGACAGCCAGGGCGTTCCATACAAGGCTAATAAAATCGTTATGATGCACATTGACCGCTACAGACTCCAGTTACTTTTTTTTTTTGGGGTTTTGGTTTTACGGCCCTTTCAAGATTATTTTACTCATATCGAGCCGATCGTTAATCAGAGGTGGGCGAAACCGGAGAACCCGGAGAAAAACCACCAGACCTTCCGTTGCAGAACTTGGCGTTACTTGACTCTGTGTTTAGCTACATACGTTTCTCGAACACCGAGGTCCCCAGGCTAATGAAACTTCAAACACACCCGCCATGCCGCACCCTGCCCTCTGCCATATATATTGTTACTAACTTTGACCTACTTTTCTGGCTTGACTGAACAATGCTTATTCTGTGCGTTTAGCTTCGTTGCTTGAAGGTAAAGGCCCATAGGTTTATCCCAGCGCGCACATGGCGTCTAAGCAACGTCGCATCATCGTCGATGCAATGTCATGACGTTGCATCGACGTTGATACGACGTTGCACAAACGTTTTGTGCCCGCTGGGAATGAAACTGCATACACATAACCGCCTCCACACTGACCTACTTTTCACGCTTGGCTGAATAAGGTTTAGTCCGGGTCTTTAGCTCCGTTGGCCTAAACGCTAATGCAACCGCTGTGATACATTTTGCCCAGTGCTGTCGAACTTGAATAACTCGAACCTACTTTTCACGCTTGGCGGAATAGTGGTTTGTCTGATCCCTTAGCTCCAATTCTTGAACACCCACACCTATAGGATAATATAAAGCCCCAATCGCACAACACCGGATAGCACTAACGGACGAAGACGGGACAATTAAAAAGTAAATCTCGTCGTCTCCGTTAACATCCGCTTTAGGTCTGTTTCTCGTTCGATGCGTCCGTTCCTTGTACGTTGACATCCGTTAATGTCCGTACTGTCCGGTGATTTCAAAACTTGGAAGGGACACAGGCGGATAATGGCATCCGTGGCTGTACGTTTTTCCGCTTCGTGTTCTGTACTTGTCCGGTCCTCATCTGCTGGTGTCTGTTGGTGTCCGGTGGACCCCATTCGCGACCGGGCTTCTTCCGGATAAGTAACGGATATCTTCCGGACAAACGAACAAAACGTACAAGGAACGCAACAGCAACGGATATCTTACAGAGAATTGTTAGTTGGTCCAATATGGTGAAAATATGCTTTTGGAAATATTATAGTAGGGGGCTTCTCCGTTTCACTCTCTCATAATGCTTTTGCGTTCCTTCATAAGCACATGGTGAACAGCAGCAGAGCCCGTTATAGTATCTAGCGATATTGCTCCAGGCAAAGGTGGATCTCCTGGATGCAAAGTTTCATACTGTTCCTTATGCCCAAAACAGACGAAGAAGGCGCAGACGGCGGGGAATGTGGTCTAGGGCATGGTTGTCTCCAGAGAGACGATTGCAATTCGGTCTGTACGACCAGCCTATGATGAAACCAGGGGTCGTTTATGAGCTTCATGCGGATGCCTACCGACGTGTAGGTTTGAATGATTTTATTCTTCTTGTCTCATAAGTACCCTTTCAAGAAAGTGCCCCACCACTTCTTCCTCATTGTTGAGGCAGCAATACTTTTTAGGCTTATGTGGGATGGTTGATTTCTGAGACGTGACAGAGGACTGATTGGGGCTAATTGCATTGTTCAGTACCCCCGGCTTCAAACAAGCCTTCATCCTGTACAGCATGGACATCTGCTGCGTCTGGATAATGTTTTTGGTCAGCTGGCTCTTTCTTAGTGTCTTGATCTGCATGTTCTGGGCTGCCACTGGCAGAGGAAGAAGAGGGAACTCTTACAGCTGGTCTTTCTTGACTCCTGTCCTTCCCCTTGCCAGCAGTTTTCGACCTTCCCTTTGGTGGCCCACTGATGTGCGTGTTAGGGGAGGGAAAAATTGTGTGGCAAAGTGTAAAATATATGGACTATTTGTATGCGCGTACAAAAAACGTTTTAATGCGTTCGAATACCGTTTTATCCGTTTCTCATGCGTTATATGTTCGTTTTATCCGGTGTGAGTCCATTACTTGTATACGGTTCATACGCTATTCCTGTACACGCTCGGTAGTCGTACGGTCATTGTGAGTCTTTTTTTTTATTTTTGCGTTTCATACTTCGATCACGGGTGACTCGGGGAGCCCTAATTTCGATTTTCTCCACCGGATCAATTTTCAATCTTTTTCTATCCGCTAGTTGTCCCTTAAGAATCTTACATGAGTGTGAGTGGTGGATAGAAACATCCGTCCCTCGGGATCACTGTACGGCATAACTCGGCAAGAGTGGTGGTTAGAATAATTCATCCCGAGGGTCACTGTCCGACATGATGGCCAACAGTGATCCTGAGAGATGGATTTTTATTTCAGTCCGCGCCTCACACACACAAAAGATCCCTTTTCATTTCTGAGAGTATTTTTTTTTTAAATGTAGTCACTTGGATTGTCGACTTCCACCCTATTTTATGGACAATAATGTGGTGGTTTTTTTTGACGTCACTGTACGTGCAATGACGTCAACTTTAACGACGGCGTACGTGACGGTTAATTCAACCACTGCACATCAAACACATTCGAGGGCGAGTCAATAAAAAACAAACCAAAACAAAAACAAACAAAAAAAACAGCCAAACGTATTTCTTGGTGAGATCGATCTCTTGTTTTTCGATGCAATCGCCCTCTAGAGTGATACACTTGAACCAACCGTGTCCCTGTGAAGAAGCCAGGGTTCTTATATCCGACCCACTCCTCAACTGCCGCCACAACTTCTTCGTCGGACTATTCTCCAGACTTTCGGATGAGTTTTTTAAACCGAGGTCCCGTCTCCGTATGACCATAGCTGTTGGTGGGACGTAAAACTGAAACACTCACTCACTCTTCGTCGGACTGAAAATGACGTCAACGGTTATCCTTTTTCAAGTTTGGGAAAAGGAAATAGTCACTAGGAGCTAAGTCCGGAGAATAGGCTGGGTGCAGTATTAGCTCGTGCCCATTCCGCTCAACAGCATCCATTGCAATTTTGCAAGTGTGGCCTCTTGCATTGTCCTGTTGGAGCAGAATCCCTTTGGAGAGTTTACCCTGGCGTTTTTCACAGATCGCAGTTCTCAGTTGGTCGAGCAAATTTGCATTATACGCAACTGATATTGTGAAAGTCCAATTTAATAACACCTTGTGCGTTCCAAAATACAGTTGCCTTCACCTTGCCAGCATTCTGTTGCGTTTTGAACTTTCATTGGCCTCGGAGGCCCCGGCCCTAAAGATTCTAATGAGTACACACAAAAATACATTTTCAAGTTAAAATGAATCAAACCTCCATAAATTAACTCTTGGATATCTGACGCTGTAGGAACAATTCTCTAGGGGCCCAAGAGTGAGTTCGAAAAGCCATAGTAAACGAATTATCAGTATTCGAGTTATCGGAGTTTCACTGTACGCAGTAACATTTTAATGAAATGAACACTGATGGTTCGTTTAACATGCGTGATTCAAACTCATCGTGAGTTCTTATGGATTGCTTCCAATTGCTCCAGGTAAGATACAGGAACACTTTAGAAAGAGAGATTTTCCTAACCGCTATTGCCATTTAACTTACAATAGCGAATTTATGTAAAAATCACTATTGCCAGCTGGCTTGCCGAATCATTTCATTCTGGTTATTACTTTTACAGATGGGTATAAATTAGTACTCTTATTCCTTCTCTATAACATAGACTTTCATTTTATTTCATGCTAAATGGCAATAAGATAGTGTCGTTAGACATTTTTGCTATAACCATTACTTTCACAGGTTTGCCGGGTATAACGTAGATTTGCCGGGGGATTCAGCGCAAGTTTCCTGGAAGTAAATGGCTGCGCACATGGGTTGCTAAGAGGAAATTGGTCGTATTTTTCATTGCTTTATCGTTTGTGTTCAACACAGAAACATACCACCTATCATACAGAGTATAGAAATTATTCGTTTTAAAGCGAGCGCTATGCATTTGGTGGTATCTTTTATATTTTCGCGATTTTTTGGCACACAATCCACTCGGGGTAGCTCATTTTTTAAGAAATTTGACATTTTTCAACTCATTTTGTTGTAATTTGAGATGTGAGAGCTATCTTGTTTTTCTTAAAGCATACTTACTTCTTCATATCGGCCCGAGAACTCATATGACGATAACCGTCTGGCAGGGGACTATGCTTAGAAAATAAAATATGGAAAACACGAATATGACGCACGAGTTGGCGAACCTTGATACGGCGCAATTTGCCGGTGGCAATTTTATTGCCACCCATCAGCGGTAAGTAAGCTTCTTTCCCACGTACAGACAAACAAGGAGAGAGAGAGAGAGAGAGAGAGAGAGAGAGAGAGAGAGAGAGAGAGAGAGAGAGAGAGAGAGAGAGAGAGATTTTAGCCAAGCTTTTGACAAAGTCGTCCATGCAAAAAAAAAATAAATAAATAAAAATCATTCGGAAATTGCACCGTTATGGCATTTGAGGAGACACTCTAAAATGTATTAAGGGCTTTTTTGGACAATCGAAAAGTAGTCGTAATAAACGCGGGAAACTTAGCTAGTGTCCTCTGGCGTCCCGCAGGGCTCAGGTTTCGGACCAATTTTCTTTCTTGTATTCATTAATGACCAGCCTGAGCAGGTCAAATCAAGAGACAGATTTTTCACGGACGACATTGCCATGTACCTTGCCAGAGGCTCACAAACAGACAGCGATCTACTACAACAAGACTTACACACACTTGAACTGTGGGAAAAGATGTGGGAAATGAAATTTAATCCTTCTAAATGCCAGGTCCTTCATGTTACCCGACGTAAGAACCCCTTCCAATTGTGTACCTCTTGCATGGTAACTAGCTGGAGAGTGTTCTGCAGCTAAGTACCTTTAGGTCACCATCTCTGATTATATAAACTGGAACACCCACATTGACAACATAGCCCAAAAAAGCAAAACATACCCTTGA
Organism: Lucinisca nassula; assembly: GCA_963580285.1. Taxonomy (NCBI): domain Eukaryota; kingdom Metazoa; phylum Mollusca; class Bivalvia; order Lucinida; family Lucinidae; genus Lucinisca; species Lucinisca nassula. The sequence continues at coordinate 51,418,428 of OY757021.1, forward strand.
ATTCTTGAACAGAAACATTCAATTGCATATAAGACTCTTGTCAGACCGCAGCTAGAGTATGCGTCCACTGTTTGGCATCCACCACACTGTCACTGGCATATGCAAAGTGGAAGCAGTTCAAAGAAGGGCTGCCGGGTGGGCAACACGTGACTATAGCTACGCTTCAAGTGATACAGCTAAACTGAAGGACCTAAAATCGTTTCGTCCGTGGGTCATTTCGGCCTGGGTCGATTCGCTCGTGGATCGCTTCGCCCAAATGTGGTGGGTCGTTTCACCAATATTTTTATTCAGGGTTTATATATTGAGGTATATAAAACGGTAGAGGGGGTAGCCTTTCTTTGGACTGCTTTGTAAATGTCAATGGCTGTATGGGGAAACCATACGTGAACGCATACTCTATTCGCGGCCTGACAAGAGTATCAGCACCCCATTTCGTAAAATCATTCTTCGATATAAAAATATTGGGCACAACATAATGGTTATACGACAGACTGCATGCATGGTAGTTAACCCAATCATGGTTGACAATTTATCTCACCTTTTAATTGCACGCCGGTGGGTCAGACCTCAGATTCTATGGCGGTTCCAACGTAAAGGCTTATGTTGGTTGGTACCTGATGCTCTGACTCTGGTTTGGCCCATCGGAGTCTAACTGTTGGTTTTCTTTTGCTCCAGCATTTTAGAGGTTTCTTGCTGTCGAGTCCTCACCATTGTTTCATCTCTGTGGTTGTTTGATTTTGTGTTCATGGAGATGTTGCACTGATGAGTTAGGAAGCTTTCATGCGGACTGAACAAATTATTTGTCTGAATCGCGACGGAAGTAAGGGCGAGGATTGTTGCCACGTAAAATTGATTTAAGCCCCCCCCCCCCCCCCCCCCCAGTGAAATTCGTTTCCGCTGACCGTTCCAATGCGGTTTTTCTGTCGGGTTTATTTTTGCTATGGTTTGTCTTTGGGTGTTTTTGTGTCGCTTATATTATTTTATTTTGGATAGCTTAATGGCCATTTTGTTGGAAAGTAACTGTCCTTTTGGCTTTCCGCTATTGATGTTTCCATTAGGGTCTGTTGTTTCATGTTTGTGTTTCTTTCCCTTTGGTGTCTCTGATGTGAGCTGTGGGTTAGTTGTATATATTCCTGATCATTGCCTCCACTTCTACTTTATATGCAACTGATTTCAGGTCCTTATTATGGACCAGAATGTTTCTTTTCAAGAATCCTAGGGTCTGATTTTCTTTTTTGGTTATGTTGTCAATGTGGGGGATCCAGCTTTGATAATCAGTGATGGTGACCCCAAGGTACATAGCTGCAGAAACAATCTCTGGCTACCAAGTAAGCGGTAAACAGTTGGAATTTGATACATCCGTCGGCTAACATGAAGGACCTGACATTTAGAAGGATTAAAGTTCATGTCCCACATATTTTCCCACTGTTCAAGTGTATGTAAGTCTAGTTGTTTCAGAAGGCTGTTTGTGAGCTTATGGCAAGGTACATGACAGAATTTTCCGCGAAAAGTCTTGACTATTGATTTAACCTGCTGCATACTAGAAAGGGAATTGGTCCGAGAACCGAGCCTGCCAGAGGAAACTGGGATACTAGCTAAGCTCTCTCTACGCGTTTGTCTGTGCGTGGGAAAGAAGCTTACCTGCCGCTGATGAGTGTCTGTACTCGGGCAAGTGATAAAAGTAGCCCATTTATATATATCTCCAAACATGTAAAATGTTAAATTCGGCCTACATAGCGTCTATCTCGCTTATTCTGTCTCTCTGAGTTGTTGGAGTTAAGGCTGAACTACAAAAATCAATATTGTCGCAAAAAAAAAAAAATGGCCACCGGCAAATTGCGCTGTATCAAGGTTCGCCAACTCTTGCGTCATATTCGTGTTTTCCAGATTTTCTTTTCTAAGCCTAGTCCCCTGCCTAACGGTTATCGTCATATGAGTTCTCGGGCCGATATGAAGAAGCAAGCATGACTAATGAAAAACAAGATAGCTCTCACATCTCAAATTGCAACAAAATAAGAAGAAAATGTCATTTCTTAAAAAAATGACCTACCCTGATCGGATTGTGTACAAAACAATCGTGAAAATATAAAAAATACCACCAAATGCATAGCGCACGCTTTAGAACGTATAATTTCTATACTCCGTGTGATAGGTGGTGTGTTTTTGTGCTGAACACAAACGATAAAGCAATTGAAAACACGACCAATTTCTGCTTAGCAACCCATGTGCGCCCCCATTTTCTTCCAGAAAACTTGCGCTGTATCCACCGGCAAAGTAGAAGTAAAACAAAGATCAGGAATTGATACAATTAACCCACTCCACCCATAAAAGACACCAAAGGGAAAGAAATACAAACATTAAGCGACCAGATCATGATGGAAACCTAAACAAAGGAAGGCCATAAGGACAGTTACTTTCCCACAGAATGGCCATATGGCCATCCAAAATTAAAAGACACAAGTGATACACATAGTAAGTAACAAACAACAACATAAATAAATCGCCACAGAAGAGCCTTGGAACGGTCAGTGGAAGATTTCCACTGGGGGGCTTAAATCGATTTTACGTGGCCACAATCCTCGCCCTTACTTCCGTCGCGATTTAGACAAATAATTTGTTCAGTCCGCATGAAGGCCTCCTAACTCATCAGTGCAACATCTCCGTGAACACAAAAATCAAAGAACCACAGAGGTGAGACAACGGTGAGGACTCGACAGCAAGAAACCACTGACCTCCGATGAGCCCGACCAGAGACAGAGCATCAGGCACCAACCAGCATTATCTCTCTAATTCTCAATAAGCCTTTACGTTGGAGCCGTCATCGAATCTGAGGCCTGACCCACCGGCGTGCAATTAAAGAGGGAAGCAAAGTTGCCAACCGTGATTGGGTTAACTACCATGCATGCAGTCTGCCGTATAATATCCATGTTGTACCCAATCTTTTTATATCGAAGAATGATTTTACGAAATTGGGTGCTGAAGTCATAGCGGTTATATATTTTTCTGAATTTATATACTAAGTCACCATAAAATTCGGGTTCCGATAGACCTTTTTGCAGAAGAGATTTAAGTCCAGAAAGCATTGACCAGTGTGACTGAACTGGCAAAAGTGATTTTACGTTAAAATGGCTATTGCCAGTAATAGCATTTTTAACGTAAAACCGCTATTGATAGTCAACTGCCAATAGCAATTTTAACGTAAAACCGCTATTGCCAGTTAACTGTCAATAGCCACTTCGTTTTTCTTATTTTAACATAAAAAGAGCTGTCATCAGACAGCAAAGCTCGTCTGGGCAAGTATCCGGATAATAGGCATAGGCGCATTATGAAAGCACCACTATTCAAATACATTATAAACTTTACCGCCAAGAAAACGAAAGTTTCAAGATGAACAATAGTGATAAAATAAGGTTTATCCCTGTAAACCCCAGTTTTACTATATATACGTTGGGTTCAAGCGGGTCAAAATTATATAGGCGTGTTTTAGTGATGGGGTGTATTGCCTAATAACCTTTGGACCTATATCTATCATCATACCAGATACGAATCAAATTCATCGTAAAGTTAGGAAAATATGAGCTCAAACACAAATTTTCTTAGTCTATAACCATGACCTTGATGTCTTGGGCGTGGAAATGCTGATTTGACTTTGGACCTTTATCTTATCACCATACACCATACCAAATATGAAAAAAATCCATCATATGGTTTGGAAATATAAGCTCTAAAAAGCTTAAACATAAAAATTGTCTTAGTCTGTGACCTTGACATTGAAGTCGTGGGCGAGGGTATTTGCTCGAAAGACAAAACACGTTTGTCTATACATCTGTCATCATACCAAATGCGAACCAAATCCACCATATGGTTTTGAAAATATGACCTCTTAAATAACTCAAACATAAAAATGCTAAGTCCATGTCCTTGACCTTGAGGTTATGGGCATGGGCGTTGGTACGGCTGAACGTAGCTCTGGACATCTTTCTATCATCATACTAAATATGAACCTAACTCGTCCTATGGTTTGGAAAATATGAGTAGTTTATTAACTTTAACATAAAAATTTCAACAAAACAAAAAACTTTAGCATAAAAATTCTACATTAATGACCTTTACCTTGAGGCTATGGGCATGTGAGGGGGTATTGCAGAATAAAACTGTTGACCTATATCTATCATCATACAAAACATACAAATATAAATCAATCCAAACTTTAATGTAAATGCGGACGCCGACTCCAACGCCAATGCCGACGCCTACGCCAATGACGATGCCGGGGGTACTGCAATTGCTCTTCCTTGACTTCGCCCAGGCAAGCTAAACGTATACAAAATGTACTTATCGACTACAGTAGCTGCCCTTGCAGCAGGAAATTGTAGAGGAGGAGTGTTGTTATTAAGTCTCCCAATCGAAGTGGAGAGACTTATTGTTTTAACGGCGTTTCTTCTTCTTCTTCTTCTTCTTCTTCTTCTTCTTCTTCTTCTTCTTCTTCTTCTTCTTCTTCTTCTTCTTCCTATTATTTTGTCCGGGCGAATTCTCAATAATTTCTGAAATTCTGGGATGTAATAGATATGGATATGAAGTTGTGCAAGAGTGTTTCAAAATTCAAAATCGCGTAAACAAAATATCCCCTGTGGGCATGCAAAAATCCGCCAAAAGTTCTGTAGCCACTCGACGAATTGTTGCGAAATTTGGGGACTATGATTGATATCAAAATGAAGTTTTGCAAGAGGGTTTTAAAGGGACTCCGGTGTGCGGCGGGACCATGCCCCACCCCCTCCACTTCATTAAAGGCTTAATATCTCAGAAACCTTTCAGATCCACACCCCTATACCATATATATCATTGTACCTTATGATAAGACGCATTCAGTGACACCTACCATGGGGTCTCTGAGGTGCGCCGGGGCCATGCCCCAACCCTTCACTTCATAAAAGGCCATAGTGATATCTCAGATCCCCACCCATAAACCATATAATTATAGCGTTGTTCCTTATTATAAAACACATTCAGTGACACACACCTTGGGGTGACCAGGGGGCGGGGGCGAGGTCCATGACCCACCCTCCACTTCATATAAGACTATATTTCGCAGACACCATTCAGATACCCACACCTTAACCATATACATATATATATATATATATATATATATATATATATATATATATATATATATATATATATATAAATATATATATATATATATATATATATATATATATATATATATATATATATATATATATATATTCATGTTCCTCTTTCATCATGATAAGATGTATTCAGTCCCTCGGGGTGCACCAGGGCCAGGGCCATGCCCCACCCCCTGCACTTCATAAAAACAATAAATCTCGCCGTTCAGATACCCACCCATAAACCATATGTACTCTTGTTCCTTATTATAAGACACATTCAGTGACACTTGGAGCCGGGCTGGGGCTATGCCTCACCACCTCCACTTTAGTAAAGGCCTAATATCTCAGAAACTGTTCAGATCCCACCCTTAAACTATATATATTCTGGTTCCTTATGATTAGATGCATGCAGTGACACCAACCATAAGGCCAACAGGATGTGTCGCGGCCCTGCCCCTGCCCTACCCCCACTTTCATGTCAGAAACCGTTTAGATACCTACCGCTTAAGCATGTATACTCCTATTACGCATGCAGTCAAACCGATTGTGGGGTCCATCCCCACCATCAACATGTACTTCATAAAACGGCCTGCACTTCATAAAAACAATAAATCTCGCCGTTCAGATACCCACCCATAAACCATATGTACTCTTGTTCCTTATTATAAGACACATTCAGTGACACTTGGAGCCGGGCTGGGCCTATGCCTCACCACTTCCACTTTAGTAAAGGCCTAATATCTCAGAAACTGTTCAGATCCCACCCTTAAACTATATATATTCTGGTTCCTTATGATTAGATGCATGCAGTGACACCAACCATAAGGCCAACAGGATGTGTCGCGGCCCTGCCCCACCCCCACTTTCATGTCAGAAACCGTTTAGATACCTACCGCTTAAGCATGTAT